>CM038142.1:422508144-423907745 GCA_021437245.1 Aegilops speltoides | reverse complement strand
CCGCACGGTGTTCCTCCTGCATGCGCGGATACCGTTAGAGGTGGTGCACTTGCGCCGCTCCAGGGAACTTGTACGTGGGATCGGACGACCGGCTGTTCGAGGGAGATCGGACGAGGAGGAGACGATCCACGCGGACGCGCTGCCCCAACTCTTCTTCCGCTGCACGGCACTGCGCGTCTAGTGGTAACGAACTGTGATCCATCTCCCATAGCATGTTCTTGGTTGTTATGCGTGTAGGAATTTTTAATTTGCAATCAACGCACCCTACCGTAGAATCCAACAGTGGTATCAGAGCCTCTGCTATAGGATTTGGATTCAGATCGTATGCATATTAGATATGTGGAGGTGGCAGATGAGATCTGTTGTTGTTGATAAGATCAACTATGTGCACGGTTGATGTGATCAACTGCACATGGGGATCGTTGAGGCTATGTTTTCTGTCAATCGGGATTGATGAGGTCGTGACACGATCTACCCCTACCGGTCGGTCATCCGCCATCAGGGTTAACAGTGAAACATAAATCCGAATCGGATTCGCGATGATCGATATGATCGCGTAGATCAGAAAAATTTGGCGTGAACGGAGTTCAGATGCAACCTGTGATTTCCGAAAACGTGTGCGTAGCGCCATGTGCGTAGCGCCGTGTATTTCGTACCCGACACACAAACCGGTAGAATGCGATTCTATGCATAACTTTGTTTTGCAGGCTTGATGTGAATAGTATGGCTCATGTGTATGTGATGCATGCGTGTAATTTATACGTGGCATGCGTGTCATGTTTGTCAGCCGGTAGGAGCCAAAGTGCTGTCATTATATTGTATAACGACCTGCGTGTCGACTTGTGATTCTCTATGTAAAATTCATTACTAGTTGTAGTAGTTGGATAATAGAGATCAGGTTGGTGGCTTGGCGTCCCTGCGTGACAAACAAGATGGAGTTCCTAGATGGTCGTCGGAGTCGGAGCCGACCTGGAAGAACGTCCATGAAGGAGCCATACTATTTCACAATATGTGTTTATTTGTGATTGTTGTGCTTCTTTGTTTCTATGCATGTTAGAATGGTAGAAAGATCCCTCATGAATATCAAGCGAATTGCCATCCCCGATGTTGCACCTTCGCACATCAAGTACGTTTAGTAGTGGGCTCATAAAATTGGAGTGCTGCTGGATGTCCTTGAATTGAAGGGTTCGTGTCGGACACGGACATGCACTGCATTAGGTTAACTTGACAAGGCTATCAAAACAGTTTTGGGCCTTGTGGCAAAGAAGGTTGGGAGCCGGGGTATGAGATACCTTCCCGACCGATAGGAGTCGTATAGAGATACGATTAGCAAGGAGTTGCTTACCGGATAGGTATGTTGGCTAGCACTGATGCTAAAGCTCACTAGTCGCATGCGCTAGTCGAATCCTGAATCACTAAGAGTTTGCGGAGGGATGTTGACTTCAGTGGGAGTATTTCTGTTTAGGCTAGAACTACTCTACATAAACACATTGCTTAGTGATTGCATATTTTCTGTTGTAGATAAATGGCACCACCTGCTCAACCCAACTTTGCATTGAAATCAATTCTGGAAAAGGATAAACTAAATGGAACAAACTTTACCACCTGGTATAGAAATCTGAGAATTGTTCTCAAGCACGATAAAAAGGAACATGTTCTAGAGGATCCACTTCCAGAGGAACCTGCCGATAATGCTAATGCCACAACTAAGAATGCCTACCAGAAACTCGTTGATGAATCAACGGAGATCAGCTGTCTGATACTGGCTTGTATGGAGCCTGATTTGCAACAACATTTCGTAAATGTTGAGGCTTACAATATGATCGAGAGTCTCAAGAGCATGTTTCAGACACAGGCTAGGACCAAAAGGTTCAACATCTGGCGATCCTTGATGGATTGCAAGCTGAAGGAAGGTGATCCACTGAGCCCACATGTAATCAAGATGATCGGATATGTGCAGGCTTTGGATCATTTGGGCTTCCCGCTCTTGGATGAGCTGGGTACTGATGTTGTTCTGGGTTCTCTTCCGCCTAGCTATGGGACGTTCATCCCGAACTATCATATTCATGGCATGGATAAGAATCTCACTGAATTGCATGGGATGCTCAAAGTGGCAGAGCAGGATATTAAGAAAGGCACGCATCAAATGTTGATGGTGCAGAAATCGGCTAAGTTCAAGAAGAGTTGGTCCAAGAAAAAGGCTAAGGCAAAGGGCACGGAGACGATAACCTCTGCCGCTGCACCGAAGTCTAGACCGGACTCGAAGACCGTTTGCTTTCACTTCAAGGAGACCGGTCACTGGAAGAGGAACTGTAGCAAGTGGCTTGCAGAGCATGGCAAGAAGGCTGGAAATGCTTCTTCAGGCAAAGGTACACTTGTTGCATATGTTATAGACATTTACCTTGCGGACATACCTAGTAGCTCTTGGGTATTTGATACCGGATCGGTTGTTCATATTTGCAAGTCGATGCAGGGGCTGGTAAGAACTAGGCGTGTGGCACAAGGGGAGATTGACATCAGGGTCGGCAACAAAGCAAGAGTTGCTGCCTTGGAGGTCGGCACGATGCAGCTCCAGCTTCCTTCCGGATTCATTATGGAATTGAATAATTGCTATTACATTCCTGCACTTATTCGGAACATTATTTCTGCCTCATGTTTGATGAGTCAAGGTTATGAATTCAATTTAAAGGACAATGGTTGTTCGATATTTTTGAATGGTATGTTCCACGGCTATGCACCCATTGTAGATGGGCTATTTACATTGAATCTAGAATAGGGACCAATCTATAATGTGAATGTCAAGAGGCATAAGCCAAATGAGATAAATCCGACAAAATTCTGGCATTGCCAACTTGGACACATTAGTCTGAAATGCATGAAGAAGCTCCATGATGATGGGCTCCTAACTTCGTCCGACTTCGGGTCGTTCGAGACATGTGAATCATGCTTAGTCGACAAGATGACTAAGTCTCCTTTCGCAAAGAGTTGCGAGAGGGCGTCCGAGCTGTTGGAGCTTATACATAGTGATGTGTGTGGTCCAATGAGCACAACTGCCAGAGGTGGCTATCAGTACTTCGTGACTTTTACCGACGACTTGAGTAGATATGGATATATCTATTTGATGAGGCACAAGTCGGAAACTTTTGAAAAGTTCAAAGAGTTTCAGAACGAGGTTGAGAATCAACTCGGCAAGACTATAAAGCTTCTACGATCTGATCGTGGAGGTGAGTACATGAGCCAGGAGTTTGATGATCATCTGAAAAGTCGAGGTATAGTACCTCAGCTCACACCTTCAGGTACGCCACAGAGAGACGGTGTGTCGGAACGGAGGAATAGGACCTTGTTGGACATGGTCCGGTCTATGATGAGCAAATCGGATTTACCCTTGTCATTCTGGGGATACGCTCTAGAAACAGCAGCTTTCACTTAACAGGTACCATCAAAATCAGAGACAAGACACCACATGAGATGTGGACCGGGAAGAGTCCCAGTTTGTCTTTTCTAAAGATTTGGGGTTGTGAAGCATTTCTCAAGCGACTTATGTCAGACAAGCTTACACCTAAGTCGGATAAATGCTTATTCGTGGGATATCCGAGGGAAACCTTGGGATATAGCTTCTACAACCGGGAAGAGAACAAAGTGTTTGTTGCTCAGAACGGGGTTTTCCTTGAGAAAGAGTTTCTCAGTTGGGAGGCCAGTGGGAGGACGGTTCGACTCGAAGAAATTCGAGGACCACTCGGGGACGGCTCGGCTGGTGATGAGATCATACCGGAGTCAGGGAACCTGTAGTGGAAGCGGCACCAGAACCACGGAGGTCGGAAAGATTGCGTAGAGTGCACGATGTATTATTGCTAGAAAGCGACGAGCCGGCCACATATGCGGAAGCGATGGTGAGCCCAAATTCCGAGGCATGGCTGGAGGCCATGAGATCCGAGTTAAAGTCCATGGATGAGAATCAAGTCTGGGACTTGTTTGATCCGCCACCTGGCGTAACTGCCATTGGTTGCAAATGGGTCTCTAAGAAGAAAACCGATGTGGATGGAAATGTTCAGATCCACAAAGCTCGGCTTGTCACTAAGGGTTATGGACAAGTACAAGGAATTGACTATGACGAGACTTACTCGCCGGTAGCGATGCTGAAGTCGGTGAGGATCATACTAGCTATAGCTGCATATTTCGATTACGAGATATGGCAAATGGATGTCAGAACGGCTTTCCTTCATGGAAATTTAACCGAGGACGTGTATATGATACAGCCCGAGGGTTTTGTCGATCCGACTAGCACTAGTAAGGTATGCAAGCTCAAGAGATCCATTTATGGGTTGAAGCAAGCATCTCGGAGTTGGAACATTCATTTTGATGAGGTCGTCACTACTCTCGGTTTCATCAAAAGCGAAGAAGACTCTTGTTTATACAAGAAGTTAAGTGGGAGCTCGATAGTGTTTTTGATCTTGTATGTGGATGACATATTGTTGATCGGGAACAATGTTTCAATGCTAAACTCGGTCAAGGAATCATTGAATGGCAAGTTTTCGATGAAGGACCTTGGTGAGGCAGTGTATATTTTAGGCATTAAGATCTATAGAGATAGATCGAGCAGGCTGCTCGGCTTGAGCCAGAGCACATACATTGATAAAGTGTTGAAGTGGTTCAACATGAGTGAGGCAAAGAAAGGGTTCTGGCCACTCTCACATGGTATAAGGCTCAGCGAGACTCAGAGTCCTTCGACATCTGATGAGCGAAGCAGGATGAGTAGGATTCGTATGCCTCGGCAATCGGATCCATCATGTATGCCATGATATGTACAAGGCCTGATGTTGCTTTTGCAATAAGTCTAACAAGCAGATACCAGGCTAACCCAGGTGAGAGTCACTGGGCAGCGGTAAAGACTATTTTGAAGTACCTGAAAAGGACTAAAGAGATGTTCCTAGTTTATGGATGTGAGGAAGAGCTCGTTGTAAGGGGTTACGCCGATGCTAGTTTCCAAACCGACAGAGATGATTGTCGATCGCAGTCCGGATTCGTGTACGTCCTGAACGGAGGAGCAGTGCACTGGATGAGTTCCAAGCAGGATATGGAGGCCGATTCTACCACAGAAGCCGAATACATTGCGGCTTGTGAAGCTGCAAAGGAAGGTGTTTGGATCCGGCATTTTCTGGATGATCTTGGTATTTTCCGAGCATCGGTGAAACGTTGGACCTTTATTGTGATAATTCTGGTGCCATCGCACAAGCCAAGGAGCCGAGGAATCACCACAAGGTCAGACACATATATCGGAAATATCACCTAATACGAAAGATCGTAAAGAATGGTGATAAAGAGTTATGCAAGATTCACACGGATGCAAATGCTGCAGATCCGTTGACTAAGCCGCTTCCACAACCCAAGCATGAGGGGCATGTCAGAGCTATGGGCATTCGATGTCTATTTGATTGACACTAGTGGGAGACTATTGGAGATATGCCCTAGAGGCAATCATGTATGATGATATTTCCTATGTGTTTATGAATAAAGATAGTCCTTGGACATTGTCAATGATGTGTATCGGCAAGTATGTGACTTGTTTGTGGGACTATGCATTGTATGGTGACTGTCCTAAAAGGTCCCTAGTCGAAAGGGCTGTGTGGACGCGCAGCCGACTAGACTAGCATATGACACGGTCGATGGCTTGGTCTCACTGGCCATGGAGCATTAGATGCTAGCCGGATACTATGGACTTGGAAAGGTCTGGTCGGATTCGACGTAGTCGGATACGAGTCGAGATAAGGTCCGAGTCGGACAGAGCCAACTATGAGATGCAGTGATATGTCATCTGTGAGTCTCTAGTACAACATATGTTCTATGTCCTAAGACTTGAGCTGACGCATGTACTCGGGATGGTGATATACTTGCTTTGGGCCGACCAAACGCTACTCCGTGACTGGGTAGTTACAAAGGTAGGTTTCGGGCGTGTCTAGTCCCATGCTGCGAGACATGGTCGAGCAAGATGGGATTTGCCCGAGAGATATACTCTGGGCCCCTCGTGTGATCCGACCAGGATAAGCATGGCCATGCGACAAGGATTATGAGATAATCCGGATTGTGGTCGGTATCACTCGAACGAGAAAGAGGTCAGGCTAGCACAAGGATGACAGTCTCGCCTTGAGCCCGACAACATATATCGTGAGGCAAAGGGAACAGAAGTGTGACACGTTGTACAGGTTCGCCTAACCAGCTTCATAGTCTACTTGGTGGTCGGCACGCCTTGCTAGAGGCCGCTACTAACCGTGCAGGTCGGAGGTGATCTGAACTGTGACCAAGCTCACTTGAACGTAAGGGGTCGCGCGCTTAAGGGAAGGAACCTACGAGGTCGGATCCGAGGACACTGGTCGGATGTGATCTGAGCTGTATTCGGATTGTGGCCAAGTAGACATGTGGGCTTTAGGGTCCGTGCGAGGCCCAAGTGTTGAGCCCGCTATCGGTGTCAAAACCGGCGGATCTCGGGTAGGGGGTCCCAATCTGTGCGTCATGGCTGATGGTAACAGGAAGCAAGGGACACATATGTTTACCTAGGTTCGGGCCCTCTCGATGGAGGTAAAACTCTACTTCCTACTTGATTAATATTGATGATATGGGTAGTACAAGAGTAGATCTACCACGAGATCGTAGAGGCTAAACCCTAGGAGCTAGCCTATGATGGTACGATTGTAATTGTGATCGGCCTTCTAAGGACCAACCTCTCCGGTTTATATAGACACCGGAGAGGGCTAGGGTTTACATGGAGTCGGTTACAAGGAAGGAAATATAAAATCCGGATAGCCAAGCTTGCCTTCCACGCCAAGGAAGGTCCCATCCGGACACGGGCCGAAGTCTTGAGTCTTGTATCTTCACGCTTCAATAGTCTAGACGTTGTACACAGTCCGGCTGTCTAGATACCCCCTAATCAAGGACTCCCTTAGTAGCCCCTGAACCAGGCTTTAATGACGATGAGTCCGATGCGCAGTAGTGTCTTCGGCATTGCAAGGCGGGTTCCTTCTCCGAATACTCCAAAGCAATTATCGAACACTCGAATCGTGTCCGGATCTGAAAAATGATCTTCGCATACCACCGTAGAGAGAATGATATTTTGCAAATGCAATCTGCTGACAACTTTTTTTGATGACGTGACATGTTATTATGACCGGATCCATTATTCAAACTGTTTCCCCACAACCAGCTAAAAAGCATATTACGAGGTGGTTTCTGTGACACCTCTTGTCAAAGCAGAGATCGTGTCCCCTTATTACGGGATTCTCATCAATACGGGTATGGGTAATCTCACCACGCCATTAACCGTGGCACTTGGGAAACAAGTGATTCCCAACAAGCAAGTGGGGAGGTGCACTGCTTCCGGTGCCTCTATAAAGAGATAAGATTCCCCCATTTTCACCCACGCCTTCTTCCTCCTTTGCCCACTCTTTCCCCCTTGAGCTCCAGCGCCCAAGCCCAAGTCTTCCCCGCACAGCTAGACATGTTCGGAGCAGGAGGCAAGTGGGTGGCTTCCACCGTCAAGGAGAAGCACATCGCAAATCTTCGGGCGGCCGGATACTTGGCCGCGGACATAGCGCACCGTCTACCAGATGCCGAGCAGGTCATTCCAACCCCAGGAACCCACGAGAGGGTCGTATTCATCGCCCACTTCGTCCGTGGACTGGGATTTCCACTTCATCCCTTTGTCTGCGGGCTCATGTTCTACTACGGGCTAGATTTCCACGATCTAGCCCCGAATTTCGTCCTCAACATCTCGGCGTTCATCGTCGTGTGCGAGGCCTTCCTCCGCATCTGGCCTCACTTCGGCCTATGGCTGCAAACTTTTTGCGTGAAGCCAAAGGTGGTAAGCAGCCAACAGGCGGAGTGCGGAGGGGCCAAGGTGGGCAGAATGCCCAACATCACATGGCTCGACGACTCCTTTGAGGAGACCGTAAAAGGATGGAAATTGGGGTGGTTCTACATCACCGAGCCGTGCGGCGCCAACTGGGCAACGGCCCCCGAGTTCCGATCCGGAGCCCCCATGCGGCTCACCTCCTGGGAGAAGAAGGGCCTGTCCTAGGGCGATTCCACGGAGCTGGAAGGAGTCCAAACATGCGTCAAAATCATGAAGGACAAGAACATCAAGTTTGTCAACGTGATCCAGGTCATGCTCGTTCGCTGGATCTTGCCCTGCCAGAGGCGGGCAGTCAATCTATGGGAGTTCGTCCCAACCGAGCACCAGACGCTCCAGAGGCTCTACAACATGACGCACAAAGGCGCATGGAAGGTGCTGTTCAAGGCCTCCGAAGTACCTCCTCCAACATCCGAGGACCGCGGGCTTCACGCCGCGCGGGCTCCTAGGCCGGTGAGTTCTTAGACTGACACCGGACCCAGTTCTTCCCGATATATTCATGGGAGTGCCTTAAGTAGTTGTGCATATTTGCTTCAGGATTACATGGAGACAGCGGAGCAGGTTTACTGCCCGACTCCACTGCCAGAAGACCCAGCAGATGCTCTCCTGACGGAGATGCTGGTCCCGGCGCCGTACAAGGTGCCAGAGAAGAAGGCCGAGAAGAAGGCCCCAGGGATCCGAAAGGGTCTCCGGCGTAAGGTTGTGCCAGAAGTCTCGTCCGAAGACGACGAGGCGGACTCCTCCCACAAAGGGGAGGAGGAAGAAGAAGAAGATGCCCCATCCGGAAAGTATGAGGGGTCCGGGGAGGCAAACTAGGGGGCCGTTAAAGGCCCCCGACGCAAGGCCGTCATACCCCTGTCGTCGGATGACGACGAGACAGATTCCTCCCGCGGAGGCGGGGGAATCAAGAAGAAATTCGACCTCCCCGCACTGGGGAGGGGAAGAAAATAAAAGCCGCCCCGGAGGGGGAGGCTGGGACGTCCAAGAAGGGGAAGGTGCCCCTTCCGGACTATTCCGCCATGGCCGCTCATAGTGAGGGGGTGGCTGCCCAGGGGGAAGCCCCTAGTGCGATCGTAAGTGTCCGCATTCTATCATGATTTCACTTCATAGTTTTTGCATTTTATAATGCCGAACATATGTGCAGTCGGGCCAGGGATCTCCCCGAAGTGTCTTCCTCAGGGTCCCTGAGTGATTCGGAGATCAATTCGCTTCCGACAGCCACTACTCCTCAACACGTGGATGACACGGAGGTGTTGTCCCGAAGGCTCCCAGAGCGGGGGGAGGTGACTCTGGAAACGCCCCGAGGCTGGGTCCCAGACGTCGGACACGTGGGGTTAAAGATCCCCGCGGATCGTGTCGATGAGAGCCTTGGCCAGCCAAGCTCTCAGCCGAAAACAATTCCGGAACCTTCGATGGTTCCGGACTCAGGCGGGCGACCCCTTGCTAGGGAGGGCGAGCCGTCTATGTCGCGGACTTCCGTTGCGCATGAGGCGTCGGACGGTCTGCTGGAAGCGCTTCGCGGCGCTTTCCTGGATGAATGGCACCGTTGAGGGAGTCCTGGACTAGGGGGTGTCCGGACAGCCGGACTATCGTCGTCCGCCGGACTCCAAGACTACAAAGATACTAGATTGAAGACTCCGTCCCGTGTCCGGATGGGACTTTCTGTGGGGACCCCGACTCATAAGTCGTGATCACCGAATGCACGTGTACAGTGATCCCAGAGATCAATGCTCACTGAACACACAGAAGCTGAATAACAAGAGTCTTACAACCATACATACCGTCTTACACAAATTGTGACCGTTATGGTCAAGTCTTACATTGATAAAGCCTTAAGGGCTGAACATCAAAAGAAACATAAGCAGCGGAAATCGTCATTGATAAGTAGAACCCATGTCATCTGCCTTAAACCTACAGGCATTCTGACTGGGAAACATCCTAGTTCCCATGTTCATCTCCAAAGAACTCTTCTTCGAACTCCGGTTCTTCCATGCCTGGTCAATTAAATAACCAGTGGCAAGCCAATGAGTACTTTGAATGTACTCGCAAGCAACCCATGTTTTGGTTCAAGGTACAACAATGCATGATATAGGTAAATTTTGCAGAAAGCTAGTTTTGAGTGCAATGACATGTTCAACATCTTTATAAAGCATGCATCAAGAGAGTTCAAGTAACCATGAGGACTGGTTACAGATATCAACATAAATAGAGTGGGCACCAACCCATTTAACATAAATAGAGTGGGCACCAACCCATCTCAATCATGTCAAGTCCCTTGACTTGACCCAAGTCCTTTTCATCATCACACACGCTTGGTTTGTAAACAAGTGGACGTAGCCCAAGAGCGGTTACCCAACTGTCCTTGACCGTGGACACGGCTATTCGAATAGTTTTACACTCTGCAGAGGTTGCACACTTTACCCACTAGATCCGGGGAACTTCCGTGTCATCCACGACCCGCGGTACCTCAAGTACCCGGGGTAAGCACCCGATCACTACCTTTCCCTAGACGACACTAACATGGAGTCCACTCGATTGGCAGTAACCCCCGTGCCCAACATATCACATAACACTTTCTTGGAGCCTCGCTCCCATACTTATCACATACCACTGGCACGGGGTACCAACAGTGTGTCCGGTGCCCCATAAAAATGGTCATGGCCACCCTATCTGGCATGACCCCGTCCCAAGAGAGCGCACCAACAACTCTCCCATCACTAGTAATGCGGGCTCCAAGCTAGTATCGGTCTAGGTAATCAATAATGCCCTTTCCCATATAAGGGTAGAGTGGTTGCGCATGTAAGGTTGGAATAACGGTCGCAACTCCGACCAATCCGTTTTGAAAACAACACACACTTTCCTCGGTACACCACTTCGTCTTCAAGTGGTTACCCATCTCATCATCTCCCTCGGGCATAAGTGGCACCCGATGGGGTTTTCGAAAAAAGTCTTTTGAAAATACTTTGTCTCCATCACCATGCATATCCCCGTCCCTTTTTGCGTAGCACTACTTAGCATCCTATCTACTCCCACCGGCATAACCCTCATAAGAAGGTAGGGCCATGCACGATGCAAGTATCAACGAGGAAATAACGGAGGCAACCAACCCACGTGGTTCACCATCTCACCATGATTCCGATGCAACAATAATAAAGAGCTATATATATGACATGCATAAAAAGGGGTTTCATAGACATGGTCAAAGGGCTCCTTGCCTGTTGTAACAAAGTCTTCGAGGTCTTCAAATATCCCTGGTCCAACTCCGAGCATTCCGTCTACTTCGTCAACTATCGTCGAAAGCAAGCATAATAAGCAACACAACAAGGCAGGAAATAAAAGTGCTCTAAAAATATGAGTTGGACTTTTCTGGATACCTCTGGTCATATGAGGGATGACCAAAGTGGTTTCATTAGGATTTGATAAATGGACATCTCCGAACATTTCAATATGATGGAATCAAGAGGTTTATGGATTTGCAAGAAGAGTACAGAAATATATTTTTGAAAAATGAGCAAAGGCACCCATTTAGCAAGGGATGATTTTAGAAGCATCTAGGAATTGGTTTCACTGGATTTGGAGTTGAGATGATTTTCCTATGAATTTGCAAAGTTGGCTATATACAAAGAAATAGAACATTAGTTGAGGTGATACAGAAAGTATTAGTAAAAATGTTCAAAAACTAAGTTTTAAACTTAGATGCATCTAGGAATTTGAATCATGGCATTTGGATCAATATTGAGCTCTCTGTGATTTTCTAAAGTTTATCACAGAAATAGGAAAAATAGGATGGGATAATTATTTGTGAAGAAAAAGTCTCTGGAAAAATGTGCATGTTGCACCAACAGGTAGATCATGATTTATAGAGTCACTAGAAATTTGAATCATCAAATTTGGAGCTCTGTTGATTTATTTATGGATTTTACAAATTGTACAGAAAAGAAAAGGGAAAGGAGAAAAGGTTTTTACCCTTATCCAATTACCTCGGGCGCAGCTTTAGAACTGCAACAGATTGGGCCGCCCAATGGCTCGGCTCTTGTGGCGAGGGGAGGTGACGTCGAAGGCGCACTCCGGGAGGGCGCCACCCAGCGGGGAAAGCGGATCAGCCTAAAGCCGTTTCCACTTAACCCGACTGGTGGGCCGACCTGGTCGCCTCTGCCGCTGATGGGCGGGCCCCTGCCAGCTGGTGGGGCGATCGTCCTCTACCTCCCGCTCGAGGCAGAGCGGGGGAGGCAGAGCGCACGTCGGTGCTTGTCCGGCGATAGCCGGTGCCTCCGGCCGTCTCCCGCGGCGCTCCGCCTATGGGCAAGCTCAGCTCGGAGCGACGCATCCGCTGGTGCAGGTCACGGCCGCCGAAGGGGGCTGAGGTGACCGCAGCTTTGACAGTGGCGGGGAAGGTCGGTGGCGGCGGCGGTTACGGTGCTACGGTCACCGGGAGGAGAGGGAGAAGCACGGGAGGGCTCGCGGTGATGGTGGTGATGCTCCAGTGCAGTCCAGAGGGAAGGAGGAGGAGAGGTGGGCGCGAATTTAGGCGGAGTCCTGCGGCTCGGCTCCGGCCATGGAGGGCTATGGAGGGCGCGAGAGGGTAAACGAGTTGGTCCAGAGGGTCTATGGGAGGGAGAGAGGGCCAAAGGAGGCCAGAGAGGGCTCGGGGGTGGCCTTAAATAGATGGGGGCGAGGTGCACAGCGGGACCGTGCGCTGGCGAGACAGTAGCCGTCGCTAGAGGCCACCGGAGGGCTTGGCTTCGAGTCGGGGGTCTTCCTGGGCGTGGTCTACGGCCAGGGGAAGGGAGAGAAGGAGCGGGGGAGCATCAGGGTAGCGCGTGTGTGAGCATGCCCATTGGAGCTCTCAGGGCGGCCACAAGGCAAGTCTAAAGGAGGCAGCAGGAGGGAGAAGGAGGAGGGGGACCAGGCTGCGGCGTGTTGCGGACGTCGAGGAGCATCGACTGGCGCGAGGGGGAGACTCGAGGTGGTTGGAAAACTAAATTTAGAAAATACTTTTTGGCCAAATTATTTTTGTAAGAAAATACTATATTGCTCTATACACATGGCATGATCATTGAGAGAAGGTTTTGGATCAAGGAGATGAAATATAGGAGTTGGAGTATTTATTTGATTTTTAGAGCACTTGCAAACAGCAGACAAAAATCAAATCAAGCAAGGACCAAAACACGCAAAAGTTTTTTTTGTCAAACCACATTTTATCATGATTTATCAGCTTAAGTGTTGTGCCCTGAAAATCAGGGTGTGATAGACCTACCCCCCTTACAAGAATCTCGTCCCCGAGATTCCCAGACTAGGCGCGGAAAGGAGTATGGAAACTTGGATCTGGGGTAGTCTTCATGTCTTCATGTTGCTTCTGCTTCCGTGTAGTGCTCCATTGAGCTTGAAGTACCTGGTGTTGTAGCTTCATGTATGACGCTCTTCTTGATCCAGGTTGCTAATGGGTAGCCCGCGGTAGGTTAGGTTGGGCTAGGGGTCGATGGCTCGGTGGTCAATATCCTTGTAGAGATCGGGCAAGCTAGGAAGTTCGAAATGTTTCCGGGGTGGTGTCGTGTGGAAAAACATTGTGCACAGTGGGTGAGTCAGGTGGCAACTCTAGTTGGTAACTGTCTTCTCTTTGTCTCGTAGTGATCTTAGAGGGGGTTGTTAAATCTTGGAGTGATCTTGAAGAAGGCCGATGAATTTTGGGGCGAGCTTTCCTTTGACATGGAAGTGCTGGGTTCCTTTGAGAGGGGTGACCCGGAGATAAACATGGTCTCCAACTCGGAAGTTCATGTCTCTACGACGTGAGTCAGCGTAGCTCTTCTGTCTTGACTTGGCAGTCTTCAAACGCTCTCTGACAAGCTGGACTTGCTCTTCTGCTTCACGAAGGATATCAGGCCCAAAGACAAGTCCTTCTCCGGTCTCTGACCCATTGAGGGGTGTGCGGCACTTCCGTCCGTATAACACTTCAAATGGTGCCATCTGAAGGCTTGACTGATAACTATTGTTGTAAGAGAACTCGGCGGAAGGGAGGCAGTCTTCCCACCTAACTCCATATGCTAAGACATAGGCTCGGAGCATGTCTTCGAGTATCTGATTTACTCGTTCAGTCTGAGCTTCTTTAACCTCATCCATCAGGGTCGGCTTGACTTCAAGGTTAGCTAAGAATCCTGGTGCAACCAGTTCCAACCCGAAGCTTTCAAGTTCATCATACAAGGCGGGTAGCTTGTCCTTAAGCATAGCATTCAAGGAACAAGCCTTTCTGCTTAATGCATCTGCTACCACATTAGCCTTCCCAGGGTGGTATTGAACACTAAGGTCATAATCTTTGATCAACTCTAGCCATCTTCTTTTCCTCGTGTTCAATTCCCTTTGAGTGAAAATATTCTTCAGACTTTTGTGATCCGTGTATATCTCACATCACTTTCCTAAGAGGTAATGTCGCCATGTCTTCAGGGCATGAACCACTACTGCTAGCTCAAGATCATGAGTAGCATAGTTTTCTTCATGAGGCCGTAGTTGCCTTTGAGAGGAGTGGCTTGCAGATATGCACGGTCTTCAACGTGGAAGCTCACTCCTTGACGACGGTGGTTGGTATTGTTCTTCCTCCTTGACATGGCGGTCTTCGGATGTTCCCTAACCAGCTGATCAACTCTTCTTCCGTCTTCATGTGGACATACATGTCCTCAAGTAAGGATGATGATTTACTTGCCCAAGTACCCTATGAAGTATTTGGGGTACGTAGAGTGGGCTGAGGCATTGGTGAGGGTCGCGGTTGAGCATTGGTCAAGGTCTTATTGATCTAGAGTCAAGGCCCAAGGTCGGGATCTGACCGTGTCGTGGTTTGGTAGGGCGTAAGGGTTTCAAGGATTCTAGTGTGCGAGTGAATGTTTATCATCCCATCCCTGAGCATGGTCCCTGAGATGCTGATAGTCTATCTAGTACTTTAAACAAAGCACATCACATCACCGATAGCATCATTTTGCATAAGTCTACTCCAATCACCACTCATGTGATTCATATCCTCATGGCTCCCAAGAGGAGGTCTAACAAAATCATATATGTCTACAATCCCCAAACTCATATGTATGTCTACCCCTAAAAATCCATGGGTAGAACATACAGGCTGCTAAGCTTGAACGTGACAATCCAAGTGCTCAGCCTGTTCTTCCAAGGTCTAAGATAAGGCATTTCTATCCTAAGGAAACACGTCGTAAGCCACTCCAAGATCTTGTTTCCTTCCTATGAATCAA
Organism: Aegilops speltoides; assembly: GCA_021437245.1. Classification (NCBI taxonomy): domain Eukaryota; kingdom Viridiplantae; phylum Streptophyta; class Magnoliopsida; order Poales; family Poaceae; genus Aegilops; species Aegilops speltoides. The sequence continues at coordinate 423,892,610 of CM038142.1, read as the reverse complement.
CTCCAACAGCCCATTAACTTCCATCAATCACTACACGATCCATTAATTCCACAAATTCAATGTCTATGGTGTGTTCCACATGATCTTCTAATGTCCTTATAATCCCCAATACTTGAAAGGGATGCCTTACTATAGTCAGTCCACCAATTCCCATTATTGTGATCTAGTAATACTCCAAGGTCAAGCTCACAAAGATGCCTAAATAAATTCCGACAATTAATCCAATCTCCTAGATTATTGTCCACCGAGAAACATGGTATCACGATCAAGATCATCAGTCTAAATCCAACCTACTCCGAACCATGTAAACATACTCAGCATCTATACTCAACTAGGATCACCTATTTAAATCCAAGTCTCTTGTCCAACGAGGATTCCTACATGTTCCCCAAGTCATTTACGTAATATCAACTGTCTCCTAACAATATCCCATGGCTAAGTTGGATCCAAATACTTCCAAGAACTCTAGCTCGTGAACACAATTATCCTACTAAATCCAATTTACTCAGGGGTAAAGAAAGTTATGCTAATCTATACTCATGATCCCACCAAGTTCATCTACCAACATGGTAGCCTAATCCACCAAAGAGTCTCGGATAATCCCTCAAAGTCATTGATATAAACTCATCAAGTCATTTGTCCTCTATTCCTATATCCTCAAATTGGTCTTCCCTATGGCATCGTCAGCTTTGGTGCTATATTAGGATGATAATGTGCTCGTTCACTATGTCCACTAGTTCCATAATGAACCCGGTGTTGTGTGAAGTTTACAGAGGCTTAACTGGTTCTCCTGCAATACTGTGGGTAAAGCACATGGTTAAGGGCTCGAGCTGGGGTATCTCATGAAGTCTCGAAGGGTCTGTGAATAGGGTTCTAGTCTTGAGGTGTAAACATACGGTGTTGTACTTGGTCGAGGAGGCTGCAACAAAAGTCTCCAGTGCTCGTTGGTTGTCGAAGTAGAATCCATGGTGTATCTTGTCTTGCTTGTCTTCAGTTGAGGAGAAAGATGAGAGGGAAAAGTAGCATGGAGGAGGGGAACGCCTAAAGGGGGTTCTATAGTGCAAGTGCAAACAAACAGGTGCCAAAACGGCCAAACACAAACAACAAAATAAGGCAGGTGATATAGTTGCGTACTTGTTGCCTAGGGCAAAAAGAGCGACTGATATCAAAACACAACAAATGAAAACAAGCAACACACAATCATGGTTCTACTCGAACTATCATACGGACTCGACTGCGCATAGGGGGTACACGACTCATCCTACCCTAGGGGTTCTCGGACTCAGTAGTCGTGCCTTGTGCCTCATGCGCCTCTTCGAGTTTTCCTCAGGTGTTGCTATGTCTCTTGTAGTTGTTCGATGAAACAATCCGGGTTGAGCCTGAAGATTCTTCAACAACTTCTTGCCTGTTGAAGTGATGGGGTGAAGGTGGCTCCTCATAACTGGCATTGACTTGGTCTTCTATTGTCTTCTTAATCACGACGATCCCTTGTTGTCTTCTAAACCGTCGATGGTACCAGGTAGGTAATCCTTTATGCAATGATATTATCAAGGCGTAATAGAGGTCCATCATGTCGGTTACGTTGATGACAACATCAACACCAAGAGCGGGGGATGAGGAGAACCGTTTTCCTGCTCACTATAGTGAGGCGGACTAAATGGCTAGGTTCTCATCCACCGGTGGTTGCCGACACAACAATGGTAAGGACAGGGTTGCTCTACTAGCGATGTATACCATGATCTTGCATATCCTATACCCTGGTCATCGTAGGCTAAGGTTGCATCAACTTGGGGCAGTGTCAAGGGTGTCACCATCTCCTGGGTCTTTAGGTCCTCATTCCTCGAGGATGTATCTTCTGTTGGTATCGTCTTGTTGCGATGTCACCAATCTTGTGTTCAGGAGATGTGGGTGAATGTCTGGCAAGGCATCTTCCTTCTAGATTATTCACGAGGATTACAAAGAATCCAGTGGTTAGGGGCATAAGGGTTCTAGCGACCATTAAATTTTGAAGGGGAAGAGGAAAGTATATCTTAGTTTTCGAAAAACTCAGAAGGGGAAGAGAAGTATAGATAGTTTTGAAAACTAGTAGTAGTTTTGGAAATAGTTTTACCCTAACTAACGACCATGCTAACTAAGGCTTTCTACAACAGATGGCTCGATACCAGCTCTGTGGGGACCCCGACTCATAAGTCGTGATCACCGAATGCACGGTACAAGGATACCGAGATCAATGCTCACCAACACACGTAAGTGAATAACAAGAGTCTTACATCCATACATACCATCTTACACAAATTGTGACCGCTATGGTCAAGTCTTACATTGATAAAGCCTTAAGGGCTGAACATCAAAAGAAACATAAGCAGCGGAAATCGTCGTTGATAATTAGAACCCATGTCATCTGCCTTAACCCTACAGGCATTCTGACTGGGAAACATCCTAGTTCGCATGTTCGTCTCCAAAGAACTCTTCTTCGAACTCCAGTTCTTCCATGCCCGGTCAATTAAATAACCAAGGGCAAGCCAATGAGTACTTTGAATGTACTACAAGCAACCCATGTTTTGGTTCAAGGTACAACAATGCATGATATAGGTAAATTTTGCGTAAAGCTAGTTTTGAGTGCAATGACATGTTCATCATCTTTATAAAGCATGCATCAAGAGAGTTCAAGTAACCATGAGGACTGGTTACAGATATCAACATAAATAGAGTGGGCACCAACCCATTTAACATAAATAGAGTGGGCACCAACCCATCTCAATCATGTCAAGTCCCTTGACTTGACCCAAGTCCTTTCATCATCACACACGCTTGGTTTGTAAACAAGTGGACGAGCCCAAGAGCGGTTACCTAACTGTCCTTGACCGTGGACACGGCTATTCAATAGTTTTACACTCTGCAGAGGTTGCACACTTTACCCACTAGATCCGGGAACTTCCGTGTCATCCACGACCCTCGGTACCTCAAGTACTCGGGGTAAGCACCCGATCACTACCTTTCCCTAGACGACACTAACATGGAGTCCACTCGATTGGCAGTAACCCCCGTGCCCAACATATCACCTAACACTTTCTTGGAGCCTCGCTCCCATACTTATCACATACCACTGGCATGGGGTACCAACGGTGTGTCCGGTGCCCCATAAAAATGGTCATGGCCGCCCTATCTGGCACGACCCCGTCCCAAGAGAGCGCACCAACAACTCTCCCGTCACTAGTAATGCGGGCTCCAAGCTAGTATCGGTCTAGGTAATCAATAATGCCCTTTCCCATATAAGGGTAGAGTGGTTGTGCATGTAAGGTTGGAATAACGGTCGCAGCTCCGACCAATCCGTTTTGAAAACAACACACACTTTCCTCGGTACACCACTTCATCTTCAAGTGGTTACCCATCTCATCATCTCCCTCGGGCATAAGTGGCACCCGATGGGGTTTTCAAAAAAGTCTTTTGAAAATACTTTGTCTCCATCACCATGCATATCCCCGTCCCTTTTTGCGTAGCACTACTTAGCATCCTATCTACTCCCACCGGCATAACCCTCATAAGAAGGTAGGGCCATGCACGATGCAAGTATCAACGAGGAAATAACGGGGGCAACCTACCCACGTGGTTCACCATCTCACCATGATTCCGATGCAACAATAATAAAGAGCTATATATATGACATGCATAAAAAGGGGTTTCATAGACATGGTCAAAGGGCTGCTTGCCTGTTGTAACGAAGTCTTCGAGGTCTTCAAATATCCTTGGTCCAACTCCGAGCATTCCGTCTACTTCGTCAACTATCGTCGAAAGCAAGCATAATAAGAAACACAACAAGGCAGGAAATAAAAGTGCTCTAAAAATATGAGTTGGACTTTTCTGGGATACCTCTGGTCATATGAGGGATGACCAAAGTGGTTTCATTAGGATTTGATAAATGGACATCTCCGAACATTTCAATATGATGGAATAAAGAGGTTTATGGATTTGAAAGAAGAGTACAGAAATATATTTTTGAAAAATGAGCAAAGGCACCCATTTAGCAAGGGATGATTTTAGAAGCATCTAGGAATTGGTTTCACTGGATTTGGAGTTGAGATGATTTTCCTATGAATTTGCAAAGTTGGCTATATACAAAGAAATAGAACATTAGTTTAGGTGATACAGAAAGTATTAGTAAAAATGTTCAAAAACTAAGTTTTAAACTTAGATGCATCTAGGAATTTGAATCATGGCATTTGGATCAATATTGAGCTCTCTGTGATTTTCTAAAGTTTATCACAGAAATAGGAAAAATAGGATGTGATAATTATTTGTGAAGAAAAGTCTCGGAAAAATGTGCATGTTGCACCAACAGGTAGATCATGATTTATAGAGTCACTAGAAATTTGAATCATCAAATTTGGAGCTCAGTTGATTTATTTATGGATTTTGCAAATTGTACAGAAAAGAAAAGGGAAAGGGGAAAAGGTTTTTACCCTTATCCAAAGGCTCGGGTGCGCTTTAGAACTCGCAGCAAGACCGGCCAGCCCACGCTCGGCCTGCCAGGCGGGGGAGGTGACGTCGAAGGCGCACTCCGGGAGGGCGCCACCCAGCGGGGAAAGCGGATCAGCCTAAAGCCGTTTCCACTTAACCCGACTGGTGGGCCGACCTGGTCGCCTCGCCACTGACGGGCGGGCCTCGCCACCGGGCGGGCGATCGTCTTCACCTCCCGCCGAGGCAGAGCGGGGAGGCAGAGCGACGCCGGTGCTCGTCCGGCGATAGCCGGTGCCTCCGGCCGTCTCCCACGGCGCTCCGCCTATGGGCGAGCTCAGCTCGGAGCGACACATCCGCTGGTGCAGGTCACGGCCGCCGGAGGGGGCCGAGGTGGCCGCAGCTTTGACAGTGGCGGGGAAGGTCGGTGGCGGCGGCGGTTACGGTGCTACGGTCACCGGGAGGAGAGGGAGAAGCACGGGAGGGCTCGTGGTGATGGTGGTGATGCTCCAGTGCAGTCCAGAGGGAAGGAGGAGGAGAGGTGGGCACGAATTTAGGCGGAGTCCGGCGGCTCGGCTCCGGCCATGGAGGGCTATGGAGGGCGCGAGAGGGTAAACGAGTTGGTCCTGAGGGTCTACGGGAGGGAGAGAGGGCCAAAGGAGGCCAGAGAGGGCTCGGGGGTGGCCTTAAATAGATGGGGGCGAGGTGCACAGCGGGACCGTGCGCCGGCGAGACCATAGCCATCGCTAGAGGCCACGGGAGGGCTCGGCTTCGAGTCGGGGGTCTTCCTGGGCGTGGTCTACGGCCAGTGGAAGGGACAGAAGGAGTGGGGGAGCATCAGGGTAGCGCGCGTGTGAGCATGCCCATTGGAGCTCTCGGGTGGCCGGCGCGCGTGCGAAAGGAGGCAGCAGGAGGGAGAAGGAGGAGGGGGACCAGGCTGTGGCATGTTGCGGACGTCGAGGAGCATCGACTGGCGCGAGGGGGAGGCTCGAGGTGGTCGGGAGTGCCGTGTCAACGGTCGGGAGCACGCTGACATGCTCCAGAGCGCGCAAATGTCCGGCACCCGCGGCTTTTCTTCGCGTCCTCACGCGCCCACTTGCGTCTGGGGGCTCTGGGAGGGAGTAAACAAAGTGGAAATGGCATTGGATGCCTTGGGGAATCAGTAGAGGAGAGGTGGGGTTGAGAGAGAGAGAAAACTGCTGTCCAGGGAGGAAAAATGGAGTTCTCCCCCCCTCCATCATTTCTTCCTTGGACATGAAAGCGTCCAGGTACTAGAGGGGGACTGGGAGAGGTTGTGGCAAAAAGTTGAGCTCATGGAGAACAAGGAAAGAGGTGAAAACATCAACTTTTAGAAATTACCAGAAGGTGTTTGATGTTGGTTTGGGCAAGAATGTGATTTCCATTTGTCATGAGGCTCCACAGGGTGAAATGGAACACATAATTAGGGCCTTCTACCCATTTTGAGCTCATTTGGGCAAAGTTGCCAATGCAACTTTTGTAAACCCTAGAAATCAACAGAAATCGGCTTTCCAAGATTTAGTCATGCAAATCTGTTCTCCTTGATGAACCACTTGGTGTGGTGGCCTCATTTGGTCATGTTATCATGCTCACAAAAGCTGGGGTCAAGGAGAGAAAGTTCGTAATGCAAAGTTGTTCAAATTTGATTCTGGTCAGAGAGCGTTTTGGGGCACTTTGATCAATATAACTTGTTCTCCAACTTGTGCCACTTGGTCTAGATTAATAATGAGAACATTTGAGCATGTTCACAAGGTTTGAGAGCATTTGGAAATGTTTGGCAATGTAAAGTTGCTCAAACTTCAAAATGGACAGAAATGGTTTTGAGGGAATTTGATGATGTCACCTTGTTCTCCAAGACATGATACTTGGCAAGATCACCAAATATGTCATATGTGACATGATAGAATTTTCTTGGAATTTTTGGAGAATATTTCCTTTGAAAATACTTCAAAAGCTTGAAATATCCAGAAAGGGTTTTTGAGGGGTTTGACCAATATTTTGAACATGACCATGTGTTGAAACTCTTATATATGGAAAATATATGTCCACTGAGTTTCCCTAATTTTTGTAAAATATTTTTGAAGCAATAACATAATTTTTCTCTATTAAAGACCATTTCTGGCCTTAAGAAAAAGCTTTTAAATAAAATAGGAAAATAACTTTTAAAATTATATTTTTGTGGTTTCTGGGTATCCTATATCTAATAGGAGTCAAATATATTTTTGGAAAGATTTTTACTACCCGTAATTAAGTATTTGCAGTGCAAACCTCAATTCAGGGGTTTTTGGAAAACTAAATTTAGAAAATACTTTTTGGCCAAATTATTTTTGTAAGAAAATACTATATTGCTCTATACACATGGCATGATCATTGAGAGAAGGTTTTGGATCAAGGAGATGAAGTATAGGAGTTGGAGGATTTATTTGATTTTTAGAGCACTTGCAAACAGTAGACAAAAATCAAATCAAGCAAGGACCAAAACACGCAAAAGTTTTTTTGTCAAACCACATTTTATCATGATTTATCAACTTAAGTGTTGTGCCCTGAAAATCAGGGTGTGACACTTTCCTTGGCGTGGAAGGCAAGCTTGGCAATACGGATATGTAGATCTCCTACCATTGTAACCGACTCTGTGTAACCCTAGCCTCCTCCGGTGTCTATATAAACCAAAGGGCTTTAGTCTGTAGGACACAACATACATTACAACAATCATACCATAGGCTAGCTTTAGGGTTTAGCCTCCTTGATCTCGTGGTAGATCCACTCTTGTACTACCCATATCATCAATATTAATCAAGCAGACGTAGGGTTTTACCTCCATCAAGAGGGCCCAAACTCAGGTAAAACATCGTGTCCCTTGTCTCCTCGTTACCATCCGCCTAGACGCACAGCCGGGACCCCTACCGAGATCCGCCGGTTTGATATCGACAACCGTACTCTTATGAGTACGGTGATTCGAAGGTTTCGTTCCGCCAAGAGCGGACTAACTGAAGCTTGCACCACCTCCTAATGAGCTTCGAGGTAAGTAATAAATATGTGCAAAATTACCACCCAATAGGTAGTAGCCCCGATACTGCTTGGTGTTCGGAAAGAAAAGCCGAGCAGAGGGTCAATTATAATTCGGAGGAGTCTAATCACAAGTATTATTGTGAATAAGCGGTCAGGTTGCTGCTTCTTCCGCCTGCATCGCCGAGGTTGCCGAACTGAAGCAGGACCTGGAGTAGGCGCAGGGAGAGCTCGACCTCACGAAGAGGAAGCTCAAAGAGAACAAGGGTAAGTAATTCCTGCTCTTATATATTTAAGGATAGGCAGAATTGGTGGGTCTAACACCTAAGTGTCGTGACCGTGTAACAGGGGCCGCCGCCGAAGTGGCGTCCTGAAGAAGGCGCTGTCCAAGGCCGAAGACAAGGCCGCCTCGGAGTGTAGGGAGCGCGAAAAGCAAAGTGCTAGGGTAGGTGAGGTACAGCAAGAGTTCCAGGACCTCGGCAAGAAATGCGAGTCCGTGGGGCATGATCTGAAGGCGAAAGGGGCCGAGCTTGCGAAGGCCCTTATGAATTTAAAAGACGCCAAGGCTGAAGCCGAGAAAGCACAGCAGGAGATCCAGGAGGCCAAGAAGATAGCAGCGGGTAAGAAGTTCTTTATGCAAAGCAAACATGTGGAGGAGGCATTTCTTTTACTTACTCGAATTCGGAGCTCTCCAGGGGCATTCGCAGATCTGCCACGCAGCTTATCAGACGCTGCAGAGTTCTACCGTGCCCAGGAGGGGAACTCAACAGAGAAGCTGTTCCGGTCCCAGTATGCTAGGGCCGAACACCCGATGCCTCTGAGTGGCCAACTGAAGCAGTTGGTCGAACTCCACAGGGCGGCCGAACTGGCTATGAAAGGTTTCATAGTCCGGATGTGGCCTGGTGAACTGATGCCCAGTAGCTACTTCGGTCTGATCAAGCGGATGGTGGATGCCTGCCCGCGGCTTGAGGTTATCAAGCGATCCGTGTGCATCGAGGGTGCCCGCTGGGCCTTTGCCCACATGAAGGTGCATTGGGGCAAGCTGGATGCGGAAAAGCTGGTCAAGGAAGGGCCGCCGGAGGGCAAGGCGCATCGCCATCCCGAGCTGTACTATGATGGCGTTATTAAGGGTGCTTGTCTCGTGGCTGACGAATGTACCAAGGACACAATTTTTGAATGAATTCACTTCATTATGTTTGTATTTTAAGGACGGTTACTTGCGCTTATGTAGCGCTTTTCTTATTTAAAATATTACCTTACAGGCGGCTATTTATAAAATCCTCGAAAGTAGGCCATGTCGGCTTCCGCCCCACGTGACTAGCATCGGGTGTTCGTGGAAAACCGGACACTCTTTATCCAAATGTTTGGTCCCTTAAGGAGGTGTCCGCACAATGAACGAGGCAATCGGACTATGCGGCTTTATAACTTTCACTTAGCCATAGAAGTCTACAATTTTAAATTTCGCGAAGCCCTAGAATCTGAATGTCAATTGGGGCGCTTATATACCGGATCGGACAAAGCCAATTTATCGCCTAAAGAGGAAAATCTTTAAGGATTTTAGTACCTCTCGAACAGCGACCAGCTCTCGCCACATCATGCCGCCGCCGGCTTTCTCTTTGAGGTGCTCGTCCGAAGAACCGGACACAATCGCAGAGTTCTCCCTGCACTAACTTACCCGATATAACGGAACGTAAGGCACCAAAACAAGGGAGCCGGGCTATCCCCACTGTAGACCCAAGACATGATTCGGAGCTGATGCCTATAGTGCTATAAGTTCGGGGTGCCGCACTATTTAAAGTGTTCGGACTTTTATTTGCCATATTACGGGGCGCCGTGAGAAGCCGCTGGCAAACTAACCGTACCAAGGTGTACGGATGCAAAACCAAATAAACATTTATAGGAGAAAAAAATGCTCCAATAAGAATAATAAGCTGACGCTATATATAATCTCCCATTGACAAAAAATACGTTTAAGCGTATGTTTACAACGGATGCATTAAGCGGAGATGAATAGGACTATTTGACATGTCCTATCCAGGGGCAGGCTGTGTACAAGTAGGTAAAGCAGGTATAATGATCGCAAATAGATTCCACCTGGGTTTTCTTCTGTTCTGCACGTCTATTGCCTCCTTGGATGTCTCTCCCCTATGAGTCCGGCAATTCGGCTCTTCTGAGGATGCTGCACTAACACGGTGTCCTGAAAGGTAAGAGGGAAAGAGTACGAAGGTATTTAGCGGTTATCCGCATTATCGACTGAGTCGTAGATGCGCCTCTGCCTATGCCCATGGTATCTTGAGTGCGTAATTGTGTATGCATGGCACGAATGCTGCTTTGGAGGGGCTTGAGCGGAGGCCGGACTGCTAATCACGATCTTGGTGTTCCTGATGATCCTGTTGCGGGGTGCTCTGGACTCGCTTGACAGTGCTCAAAGTTGTCGCTGGATTGGTTTGTCGGAGTAGGCCGCATTGTACTTCTGCCGCGAGCGCTGCCGTATGCTCTTCTGTTCGAAGGGAGCGGTCCATATTTCCATTAACAGTGATGACCCCGCACGGTCCTGGAATCTTGAGCTTGAGATATGCATAATGTGGTACCGAATTGGATCTAGCGAATGCGGTTCGTCCGAGCAGTGCGTGGTAACCACTGCAGAAAGGGATGATATCGAAGATTAACTCTTCGCTCCGAAAGTTATCCAGGGATTCGAAGACCACTTCCAGCGTTATAGAGCCCGTACAGCGGGCCTCTACTCCGGGAATTATACCTTTAAAGGTAGTTTTGGTGGGCTTGATCCTTGAAGGATCAATTCCCATCTTGTGCACTGTGTCCTGATAAAGCAGGTTCAGGCTACTACCGCCATCCATAAGGACATGCATGAGGTGGAATCCATCGATGATTGGGTCTAAGACCAGTGCGGCTGAGCCACCGTGACGGATGCTAGTCGGATGATCCCTACGATCAAAGGTGATCGGATAGGCTGACCATGGGTTGAATTTCGGGGCGACTGGCTCCATCGCATAGACGTCCCGTAGTGCTCGCTTCTGTTCCTGCTTGGGGATATGAGAGGCATAGATCATATTGACCGTTTTCACCTGGGGGGAAATTTCTTTTGTCCCCCCATATTCGGATGCCGGGGCACGTCGTCATCGTCGCTGTGCAGCCCCTTGTCCTTGTTTTCGGCGTTTATCTTGCCGGCCTGTTTGAACACCCAGTAGTCTCTATTGGTGTGGTTGGCTGGTTTGTCCGGTGTGCCATGTATTTGGCACGAGCGCTCTAGTATGTGGTCCAGACTGGACGGTCCCTGATTATTTCTTTTGAACGCCTTTTTCTGCTGTCCGGACTTAGATCCGCTGAATCCGATGTTGGCTGCCGTGTCTTCAATGCTGTCGCCGTTGTTCCGTCTCTTATGTCTGTTGTGCCGTGGCTTACCGTTAGCATTGGGGCCATCCGAAGTGCCGGAATGTGGCGTGGTGCCGCTGCGAGCCAACCAGGTATCCTCACCCGCACAAAAACGGGTCATTAGGGTTGTGAGAGCTGCCATAGACTTGGGTTTTTCCAGGCCGAGGTGTCGAACGAGCCACTCGTCATAGATATTATGCTTAAAAGCTGCCAGGGCTTCGGCATCCGGACAATCGACTATTTGGTTCTTTTTAGTGAGGAACCGAGTCCAGAATTTCCGGGCTGACTCTCCAGGCTGTTGAGTAATGTGGCTCAGGTCATCAGCGTCCGGTGGTCGCACATATGTGCCCTGGAAGTTATCAAGCAATGCGTCTTCCAAGTTTTCCCAACTGCCAATGGAATTTGCTGGCAGGCTGTTTAACCAGTGTCGGGCTGGTCCTTTGAGCTTAAGGGGGAGATACTTGATGGCATGTAGATCATCTCCGCGGGCCATGTGAATGTGGAGAAGGAAATCTTCGATCCATACTGCGGGGTCTGTTGTGCCATTGTATGATTCGATGTTTACAGGTTTGAATCCTTTTGGGAATTCATGATCCATCACTTCGTCAGTGAAGCAGAGGGGGTGTGTGACGCCTTTGTGCCGGGCTATGTGGCTACGCAGGTCGGATTGGTCTGGGTTGCTATGTTCGGCCCGGCCAGACTTGTTGATGATGTATCCAGCGCGACGGTTATCGTCGCGCGCTGGGGCACGCCCCCTCGATCCGTAGATCGATCTTGGCTGACCTGCTTTGTTTTCCAGAATATCTTGTAGGTCGTGCCTGTTTCCCTGAGCCGTAGTGTATCGGCGTGGGGTGCGGCTGGTATCCTGTTTATCCCGCCACGGGTGGCCGGTCACCGCTTACGCTCGAGTCCATATTCCTCGCTGCCGTGACTTCATCCATCTATCTGTGAGCAGGTCTTGATCAGCTTGGAGTTGCTGCTGCTTTTTCTTCAGGCTCCTCGCAGTGGCTATAAGCCTACGCTTGAAACGCTCCTGCTCCACGCGATCCTCAGGCACGCCAAATTCGTCGTCGCCGAGGCTGATCTCGTCTTCGGAGGGGGGCATATAGTTGTACTCCTCCGGGTATGCGTCTGTCGCCTGTTCTTTTGGGCTGACCTGCTCATCTTCCTGTTTGGCCTGCTCGAAGGCGGGCTGGTCAGGGTCATATTCTTCTTCAGCGCCATCCGGATTATTTTCGTCTCCGGGGCCGGTGTTGCTATGGCGGGGCTTGGAGCGGCGCCGACGACGCCCATTCTTTGATTTTCTTCCCGAGGGGTTGTCCTCCGTTGCCTCGTCGCCATTAGTTTCCTTCAGAGTGTCCACCATATATATATCATATGAGGAGGTGGCCGTCCACGGCCCAGTGAGCGGTGGCTCCTGTAATTCTCCTACATCGTCGTCCATACCGTCGATGTCTTCGGAGTCAAAGTCAAGCATGTCGGTTAGATCATCGATGGTGGCAATGAAGTGGGTGGTGGGTGGGCAACGAATTCCATCGTTGTCTGCTTCCCACTCGAGCCGGACATAGTTCGGCCCGGAGTCTCCTGATAAGGAGAGAGACTTCAATAAGTCCAGCATGTCACCAAAGGGCGTGTGCTGAAAGATGTCCGCTGCGGTGAACTCCATCACTGGAGCCCAACCAGGATTGGCGGGCTCGGGGGCGCACGGACTGGAACCTACATCCGGATATGAATCCGGGGGTCTAGAGTCACAGGCTCCCTCAGAGGTGAGACCTGTGTTCGGCTCCATCGCCGATGAGGGTATGGCCTGTGGGGCGGGGTCCAGCCCTCCGTCCTTAGGCGAAGCAACCTGCCCCGGATTTAGATCCGAGGCTTCTGCCGGGGTGATATCTCGAGCAACGTCTGACAGCAAGTCTAAGCCGTGCTCATCTTGGCTGTTCGGCGCTTCTGGCGCTGGCCCGAATCCGTCGAAGATCAAGTCTCCGCGGATATCCGCCGTGTAGTTCAGGTTTCTGAACCTTATTTGATGGCCGGGGGCATAGCTATCGATCTGCTCCAGGTGGCCAAGCGAATTGGCCCGCAGCGCGAAGCCGCCGAACACGAAGATCTGTCCGAGGAGGAAAGTCTCACCCTGGACAGCATCGTTGATGATGATTGAAGGAGCCATCGAGCCTAACAGCGATGACACAGAGGAACTCTCAATGAAAGCACCAATGTCGGTGTCAAAACCGGTGGATCTCGGGTAGGGGGTCCCGATCTGTGCGTCAAGGCTGATGGTAACAGGAAGCAAGGGACACAGATGTTTACCTAGGTTCGGGCCCTCTCGATGGAGGTAAAACCCTACTTCCTGCTTGATTAATATTGATGATATGGGTAGTACAAGAGTAGATCTACCACGAGATCGTAGAGGCTAAACCCTAGGAGCTAGCCTATGATGGTATGATTGTAATTGTGATTGGCCATCTAAGGACCAATCTCTCTGGTTTATATAGACACCGGAGAGGGCTAGGGTTCACATGGAGGCGGTTACAAGGAAGGAAATATAATATCCGAATCGCCAAGCTTGCTTTCCACGCCAAGGAAGGTCCCATCCGGACATGGGCCGAAGTCTTGAGTCTTGTATCTTCACGCTTCAATAATCCGGACGTTGTACACAGTCCGGCTGTCCGGATACCCCCTAATCCAGGACTCCCTCACCCGCGACGGACGCCTATATAAAGTGGAGGTGAGACACACTCATGCGATCGCTTCAACGCTGCGACTAGGGTTTGCATGTGTTGCGAATAGCCACCTCCACTCGCCGCCGACTGTGTGATCGGACCTAGAAGTCCGCCGCACGGTGTTCCTCCTGCACACGCAGATACCGTTAGAGGTGGTGCACTTGCGCCACTTCGGCGAACTTGTACATGGGATCGGACGACTGGCTGTTCGAGGGAGATCGGACGAGGAGGAGACGATCCATGCGGACGCGCTGCCCCAACTCTTCTTCCGCTGCACGGCACTGCGCGTCTAGTGGTAACGGACTGTGATCCATCTCCCGTAGCATGTTTTTGGTTGTTCTGTGCGTAGGAATTTTTAATTTGCAATCAACGCACCCTACCGTAGAACCCAACACAAATTTGAAACATGAAGTGTACCTGGCTTGTGCATCCTTATGAGTGGCGGTCGGGGACGAGCGATGGTCTTTTCCTACCAATCTATCCCCCTAGGAGCATATGCGTAGTACTTGATTTTTGATGACTTCTAAATTTTTGCAATAAGTATATGAGTTCTTTTGACTAATGTTGAGTCCATGGATTATACGCACTTTTACCTTTCCACCATTGCTAGCCTCTTCGGTACCGTGCATTGCCCTTTCTCACCTTGAGAGTTGGTGCAAACTTCACCGGTGCATCCAAACCCCATGATACGATACGCTCTATCACACATAAACCTCCTTATATCTTCCTCAAAACAGCCACCATACCTACCTATTATGGCATTTCCATAGCCATTCCGAGATATATTGCCATGCAACTTTCCACCGTTCCGTTTACCATCATCATGGCATACTTTACTTTTGCCATATCGCCATTGCATGATCATGTAGTTGACATCGTATTTGTGGCAAAGCCACCATGCATTATTTTTCATACATGTCACTCTTGATTCATTGCACCATCCCGGTACACCGCCGGAGGCATTCATATAGAGTCATATCTTGTTCTAGTTTCGAGTTGTAATTCATATGTTGTAATTAATGAAAGTGTGATGATCATCATTACTAGAACATTGCCCAAAGAAAAAAAAAGAAGAAAGAAAAAAAGAAGAAAGGCCAAAACAAAGAAAAAAAGGGCAATGTTACTATCTCTTTTTCCACACTTGTGCTTCAAAGTAGTTTGTTCTTCATGTAGTGAGTCTCATATATTGTGCTTCAAAGTAGCACCATGTTCTTCATGTAGTGAGTCTCATAAGTTGTTTTTTTCATACTAGTGGGAATTTTTCATTATAGAACTTGGCTTGTATATTCCTACGATGGGCTTCCTCAAGTGCCCTAGGTCTTCGTGAGCAAGCAAGTTGGATGCACACCCACTAGTTTTCTTTTGTTGAGCATTTATTTATAGCTCTAGTGCATTCGTTGCATGGCAATCCCTACTCCTCATGTTGACATCAATTGATGGGCATCTCCATAGCATGTTGATTATCCTCATCAATGTGAGACTTTCTCCTTTTTTGTCTTCTCCACACAATCCCCATCATCATATTCTCTTCCACCCATAGTACTATATCCATGGCCCACGCTCATGTATTGCGTGAAGGTTGAAAAAGTTTGAGATTATTTAAGTATGAAACAATTGCTTGGCTTGTCATCGGGGGTATAGAAGTTGGGAACATCTTTGTGTGACGAAAATGAAGCATAGACTAACTATATGATTTTGTTGGGATGAACTTTCTTTTGCCATGTTATTTTGAGAAGACATGATTACTTTGATTAGTATGCTTGAAGTGTTACTATTTCTTTTATCAATATGAACTTTTATTTTGAATCATTTGGATCTGAACATTCATGCCACAATAAAGAATATTGCATTATGAATTATGCTAGGTAGCATTCCACATCAAAAATTCTCTTTTTATCATTTACCTACTCGAGGGCGAGCAGGAATTAAGCTTGGGATGCTTGATACGTCTCCAATGTATATATAATTTTTGATTGTTCCATGTTATTATATTACCCCTTTTGGATGTTTATGGGCTTTATTTTACACATTTATATCATTTTTGGGACTAACCTACTAACCGGAGGCCCAGCCCGTATTGTTTGTCTTTTGCCTATTTCAGATTTGAAGAAAACGAATATCAAACGGAGTCCAAACGGAATGAAACTTTCGGGGCGTGATTTTGGAGCGAACATGATCCGAGGACTTGGAGTGCAAGTCAAGAAGCAGCCAAGCTTCCACGAGATAGGGCGCGCCCTATAGAGCACGCTCCTGTCTCGTGGGCCCTCAGCGCCCATCCTTGGCGTACTTCTTCCTCCTATATAAGCCTCGTGCTCGAAAACATCCAGGAGCACACAAAACACAATTTCCATCGCCGTAACCTTCTGTATCCGCAAGATCTCATCTTGGAGCCTTTGCCGGCACTCTGCCGGAGGGGGAATCGACCATGGAGGGCTTCTACATCAACATCCTTGCCCCTCCGATGAGTTGTGAGTAGTTTACCGTAGACCTACGGGTCCATAGTTATTAGCTAGATGGCTGCTTCTCTCTTTTTGGATCTCAATACAATGTTCTCCCCCTCTCTTGTGGATATCTATTCGATGTAAACTCTTTTTGCGGTGTGTTTGTCGAGATCCAACGAATTGTGGGTTTATGATCAAGTTTATCTATGAATAATATTTGAATCTTCTCTGAATTCTTTAATGTATGATTGAGTTATCTTTGCAAGTCTATTCGAATTATCAGCTTGGTTTGGCCTACTAGATTGATCTTTCTTGCCATGGGAGAAGTGCTTAGCTTTGGGTTCAATCTTGCGGTGTCCTTACCAAAGGATGTAAAGGGTTGCAAGGCACGTATTGTATTGTTGCCATCGAGGATAACAAGATGGGGTTTATATCATATTGCTTGAGTTTATCCTCTACATCATGTCATTTTGCTTAATGTGTTACTTTGTTCTTATGAACTTAATACTCTAGATGCGAGGCGAGTCGGTCGATGTGTGGAGTAATAGTAGTAGATGCAGGCAGGAGTCGGTCTACTTGTTACAGACGTGATGCCTATACACATGATCATGCCTAGATAATCTCATAATTATTCGCTTTTCTATCAATTGCTCGACAGTAATTTTTTCACCCACCGTAATACTTATGCTATCTTGAGAGAAGCCACTAGTGAAACCTATGGCCCCCGGGTCTATCTCTTATCATATTTGCTTCCAATTTACTTTTATTTGCTTCTTTACTTTTTGCATCTATATTATAAAATACCAAAAATATATTTATCTTATCTTCCTATCTTTATTAGATCTCACTTTCGCAAGTGGCCGTGAAGGGATTGACAACCCCTTTATTGTGTTGGTTGCGAGTTCTTTGTTTGCTTGTGTAGGTGTGTGGGACTTTTGAGGAGCCTCCTACTGAATTGATACCTTGGTTCTCCAAAACTGAGGGAAATACTTACGCTACTATTGCTGCATCACCCTTTCCTCTTCAAGGAAAACCAACACAAGCTCAAGATGTAGCACCCGCCAGAGCGCACAAGATGCCCGAGTCGAAGCCCAGGGCGCCCTCCAGGAAATTCAGGTGGCCAAGAAGATTACGGCGGGTAAGGCTTTCATTATGCAAAGCAGATATGTGAAGGAAATGTTCCTTTTGCTTACCCAGATTTGGAGCTCTCGAAGGGCATTTGTGGATCTGCCGTGCAGCGTGTCAGACGCTCCGAATTCAATCGAGCCGAAGAGGGGAGCTCAACGAAGAAGCTGTTCTGGTCACAATAGCTGAGACCAGAACATCTTGTGCCCTTTAGCGATCAGCTGAAACAGTTGGTCGAGCTCCATAAGGCGGCCGAACTAGCCATGAAGGATTTGATAATCCGGCTATGGCCTGCCGAAGCCATGCCTAGCAGCTCCTTCGGACTTGTGAAGTGGCTTGTCAGCGCCTGCCCTCGGCTTGAAGCCATCAAGCAGTCGGTCTGTATTGAAGGTGCGCGAATGGCCTTTGCCCGCCCCAAGATGCACTGGGCGAAGATGGACGCCACGAAGCTGATGACTGAAGGGCCGCCTGAGGGCAAGGAGCACTACCGACCCGAACTGTATTTCGACAGTGTCCTGGAGTGATCCCGCCTAGTGGCGGAGCAATGTGCTAAGGATATCATATTCCCATGAATACATTCATGTTATCCTGTCCTGTAATATGAAACAAGATCGTTATGTAATATAATGCTTGTTTATTTAAAATTTTACCTCCTTGCGACCGTTTAAGAAATCTGAGAGTTGGCCAGTCATCGGCTTCTACCCCCACGTAGATAGTAGGGGGGTGTTCGGGATAGATCTAAGCACTCTTTGCTCCACATTTTGGTCCTTAAAGGAGGTGTTTAGCGCAACAAACAAGGCAATCGGACTATACGGCTTTATCACCCTCACTTAGCCATAGGAGTTTGATAATGAAATTTTTGGCGCAGCCCCTGGTGTTCGAAAGGCCGAACTTGAGACGCTATATGCACCTAATCAGATAAAAATCGATTCCTCACATAATGCGGATAAAATCTCTAAGGATTTGAAACTCTCGAATAGCTGACCAGCTCTCGCCGCATCATGACAGTCAGTTTTCAGCTTTCTCTACTGAGGTGCTCGTCCGGAAGAACCGGGACACAATCGCAGTGGTTCTCCCTTTACTACCCTAGCCGATATAGTGGAACGTAAGGTAGTAAGCACAGGAGTCGGGCAACCCAACTATTAACCAAAGACATGATTCGGAGTCGATGCATTAATGCTATAAGTTCGGGGTGCCGAACTATACTCTAAAAGTGTTCGGACTTTATTGCCATATTGCAGGGCATGATGAAGCCCTTGGCGAAGTGATGCGTACCAGAGTGTACGGGTGCAATTGACGAAAAATACAAGGACAAGGAAAAAATCAAGTAATAAGCTGACACCGCAAATATTGAGCCGCAAATTATTTTCAATTGTAATTTGAGTAATACGTCAAGGCGTACTTGTACAAGTAATGCGAGAAGCAAGTAAGGCTATTTGACATGCCATGACCAAGGGCGAGCTGCGTGCGGGTATTCAAAACAGGTATAACGATCGTTAGCAGAGACCACCTGGGGGTTCCCTTGTATGTCAAAGCTCCTTGCCTTCTTGGTGTATCCGTCCCATGATGGGTCCAATGATCAGGTTATCAGAGAAGCCTCGAGGAGAGAAAAACCTGAAATGAAAAAAAGTGAAGGTATGCAGATCCAGGGCGGTTGAACCGCATTATGAATCACGGTCTAGCTATGTCTCCGTCCATGCCCATGGTATTTTAAGTGTGTAGTTTTGTACGCGCGACACAAATGTCACCACTTGATTGGGGTGGGACGGAGGCCGAATTGCTAGTCACGCTCTGGACAAGGTGGAATGTGCTGCTACAGAGTAGTTCGAAATCGCTTGGCGGTGTCCAGGAGCTTTACTTCCGAATTGAGGTTCTGCCTGAAAAGGCTGCTTTGTACTTTTGCTGCAAGGGCCGCGGTGTGCTCCTCAGTACGGAGGGAGCGTTCCAAATTTCCGTTGGCCGTTATCACACTGCGTGGTCCGGGTATCTTGAGCTTGAGGTAGGCGTAGTGCGTCATCGCTTTGAATCGAGTGAATGCGGTTCGTACGAGCAGTGCATGGTAGCCACTGCAGAAGGGGACGATATCGAAGATCAACTCTTCGCTTTGGAAATTATCCGGGGATCCAAAGACAACTTTCACTGTGATTGAACCCGTACAACAGGCCTCTACACCTGGTATGACACCTTTAAAGGTGGTTTTTGTGGGCTTGATCCTTGAGGGATCGATACCCATTTTCCGCAGTGTATCCTGATAGAGCAGGTTCAGGCTGCTGCCACCATCCATGAGGACTCGTGTGAGGTGGAATCCATCAATAGTTGGGTCAAGGACCAGTGCGGCTGAACAGCAATGCCGGATACTGGTCGGATGGTCCCTGCAATCAAAGGTGATCGGACAGGATGACCATGGGTTGAACTTTGGGGCGACTGGCTCCATCATGCAGACGTCCCTGAGTGCATGCTTGCGCTCCCTCCTGGGGATATGGGTGGTGTATATCATGTTCACCGTTTTGACTTGGGGGGGAATTTCTTTTGTCCCCCTATGTTCGGTGGTCGGGGTTCCTCGTCATCGTCATCGCTTTGCAACCCTTTCTCCTTATTCTCGGAATTTAACTTGCCGGCCTGTTTGAAGACCCAGCATTCCCTGTTGGTATGATTGGCTGGTTTATCAGGAGTGTCGTCGATTTGGCATGGTCGATCTAGTATGCATTCCAAACTGGACGGGCCCGGGTTATTTCTTTTAATTGGATTCTTCCGCTAACCGGACTTAGAGCCACTGAATCCGGCGTTGACCGTCGTGTCTTCGGTGTTGTCACTGTTGTTTCGACGCTTGTGTCTATTATACTGGGGGCTTGCCGTTCTGTTTAAGGCTTCGGTGCGGGTTAAACTTGTATTGTTATTGCTACGGGCTAGCCAGCTATCTTCGCCTGCACATAAGCGGGTCAAGACTACCGTAAGCGCTGACATGCACTTCGGTTTTGTCGGCGTTCTGGGAACGGGTGTCCCTAGACTTGCCTGCCTGCGGCGTGGCTCAAGTGGGGGCCCAATGTAGGCCAGCTTCATCAGCTCAAGCTCAAGACCCTCGCGAGGGGCCAAACCTCGCGGGGCGGATGACAGGAAGCTTCCTCAGGAGCAGCCTCCTTAGGCAGGCTCATGAGGAGGCGGAGAGATCAGGGCAGGGTACCTCCTGAGGGGCCAGTGACGCAAGCCATGACGATCGAGGCCAGGCGGGCGCCGGCCTGTGCCGTGTCCTTGTTTCCCTTTCGGTGCAAAGGGGGCAAGCACAGGCCAAGGCATCACGCAAAGGTTACCGTTTCGGTGCAACAAGACCAAGACCAGCAGAACGGCAGGATGGAGGTCATCGTGGAGCCCAGGACGACGTCATCGTCAGAGCCTTTGGCAGCCGAAGACCAACTTTAGTCAGGATAAGTGTACTAGATGTTCCCCTTCAAAATGGCCAATTGTTGGCGCCCTTCCCGCTCATTTTTTGGTAGGCCCAGGGCCTCCCTCTATAAATAGAACTAGCCACCACAGAGTAGGGGAGATCCGCATCCAGAGAACAGATCGACTAGAGAGAGAGAAGCGATTGAACTCACCCTAGTAGTTCGTCGCACCAGCTCAAGAACAGCCCTCGCGAGGTTGTTCTCCCTTTGTACCGTTCATCATCAGCCCCTGAGGCAATCCACCACACCACAAACTAGAGTAGGGTATTACACCACAACGATGGCCTGAACTAGTATAAATCTCGTGTCTCTTGTGTGTTCTTCCTTCTACCCTAGATCCTTGCGAGACTTCTACGCGTGAGCTGGTAGGGGAAAGATCTTTGTGCTCACCCCAGTTTTCGAACCTCAAGGGTCTGCGGGAACCCAAAATCTGACATTTGGCGCGCCAGGTAGGGGTGCGCCGGAGTTCTTCCTTCCGACGACCCGCTCTCCACCGACATCACGTTTCGCCCTCATGGCGGACAATGCGCCGCCGCTCCGGCCCGATCTTGCCTTTGGGGCCGGGGGCTCGAGCCTTGGCCCCGCCTGCGGCAGTGCGGTGGCGCTGAAGTTCAAGCCGGAGATGCCGCCGCGCTACAACAGCGCGACAGATCCACTGGTCTTCCTGCTGGCTTACGAGGAGGCCGTCCTCGAGGCCGGGGCGATGACAGGGTGATGGCCAACTGATTTCCCATGGCCCTCACCGGTGTTCTGCGCATCTGGCTGCTCCACCTACCGACAGCTCTGTGACCTCCTGGGGGGAGCTGCGCGGCCTCTTCCTCGCCCAATACGCCGCGCCAGTTCCCCCGGTCGTCGCAGCTCTCCTGGGCGGCTCTCAAGCGCCACCTTCGAGCCGCCACGTCAAGTCGTTCACCCGCCAAATTGGCACCGCCTCCAAGCGCCGAGAAGCTCCGCCGGGTTGGGTGGCGCCCGAGGCCGACCTGACCTTCAACTCGGACAATCGCCCCTCCAACCCAGCCGGTTCAGGTGTGCTCCCAATGCTGTGCACCCCCACCATCTGCCAAGTGGCCGTCACCAGGACCATTATTGATGGTGGAGCTGGCCTAAACATGCTCTCTGTGGAGGCCTTTAGCCTCCTCCATGTGCCACTAGAGCGGCTTCAGCCCAGCAGGCCTTTCTTGGGTGTCGGAGTCGGTTCCACTGCCTCCTTGGGACAGATTCGCCTCCCGGTGACCTTCGGCACCTACGAAAACTTCCGCACAGAGCTGATCGACTTCGACATCTCCCCAATCGGCCTCCCTTACAACACCATCCTCGGCTACCCGGCCTTGGCCCGGTTCATGGCAGCGACTCACCCGGCGTACAACCTCATGAAGATGCCCGGGAGCAGCGGCGTCCTCACCGTGTTAGGAGACACGAGAGATGCACTGCAGGCGCTCAAGCTTGCTTTCAAGACAGCCGTGGTGGCGCAGCCCGCCGGCACTGATGCCCTCGAGCCCAAGGGGGCTGCGCCGGTTAAGAAGAAGCAGCTATTCACCCAAGACAAGGCAGAAACCAAGCAGATACCAGTCAACGAGGACGGGTCCACTAACGCCACCTTCACCATAGGCGCCAACCTCGAACCCAAGCAGGAGGAGGCCTTGGTGAAGTTCCTGCGCGCAAACAAGAAGGTGTTCGCATGGGAACCTGATCAGCTAGCAGGGGTCCCGAGGGGCATGATTGAGCATCACCTCAACATGTGCCCCAACGTCGCCCGTGAAGCGTAAAGCGGCGGCGGCATCCCGAGAAGCAAGCTTTCATCGTTCAAGAGACCCGCAAGCTAGAGGCGGCAGGGGTTATTCATGAGGTCCGCTACCCAGATTGGTTGTCTAACCCGACTGTCGTGCCGAAAAAGGGAGGAAAGGAACGCATGTGTGTCGACTTCACCAACCTCAACAAGGTCTCCCCGCAGGATCCATTTCTGCTTCCTCGCATCGACCAGATCGTTGACTCCACTGCTGAGTGTGACCTGTTATGCTTCATGGATGCCTTCTCGGGCTATCACCAGATCAAGATGGCAGTAGAAGACATGGAAAAAATGGCTTTCCTGACCCCGTGTGGAGTGTACTGCTATACATGCATGCCATTTGGGTTGCGCAACGCGGGCGCGACCTTTCAGCGGCTGATGCACATCACCTTGGGCCGGTAGCTTGGGAGGTTTGCTGAGGCTTACGTCGATGACATTGTAGTGAAGTCTCGGGAGGCAAAAACCTTGATACAAGACTTGGAAGAAACCTTCGCGAGCCTTAATGAGGTGGACCTGCGGCTCAACCTGGAGAAGTGTGTGTTTGGAGTCCCCTCGGGCAAGCTCCTGGGCTTCCTCGTATCGCATAGGAGCATCGAGGCCAACCCGGAGAAGGTCAAAGCAGTCGAAGACATGAGCCCGCCGAAGACCCTCAGAGAGATGCAGAAGCTCACCGGGCGTGTGACCGCGCTAGGACGCTTCATCTCCAAGCTGGGGGGACGAGCACTGCCCTTCTTCAAGCTGATGAAGAAGAAGGGGCCCTTTGAATGGACTGAAGAGGTTGACAACGCATTCCAGGATCTCAAGAGGTACCTAACCAGCCCTCCGGTGATGGTAGCTCCGTGTCCTCGGGAGACCCTGGTGCTCTACCTTGCAGCCACCCCTACTCCGCCAGCGCAGCCCTGATGGTGGTTATGGAAGAGCGTCGGACCAAGGCCGCAGCAACCATCCAGGTCGAAGCAAAGCGAAGCCAAGAAGGCCTCACGGAGACCGCGACCGCAGCCGAAAAGGATCAGCCGCAGCAGGGGAGAACCCCGGAGCAGAAGAGGCCCCTCCAAGCGACCAAGCGCTGGGGGCTCCGTCGTCTCAGGAGGCGCCCCAACCTCCGGAGGACGCAAGTAGCGCCAGCACTCTCAACCTCGTCGAGCACCCCGTGTACTTCATCAGCACAGTGGTACGGGAAGCAAGGGCGCGGTACCCCATGCCTCAAAAACTCCTCCTCGCACAAATGGTAGCCTCACACAAGCTGCAGCACAACTTCCAAGGCCATCCCATCAAGGTCATCTCATCATACCCCTTGGAACGGGTACTCAGGAGCCCCAACTTGGCTGGAAGAGTCGCTGAGTGGAACATCAAACTGCAAGCGTTTCAGCTAGAATTCAGCACGACCAGAGTCATCATGGCGGCCGCACTTGCAGATTTCGTGGTAGAATGGGCAGACGCGCCATGCCTCGAGGCTGGCGAGGACCGATCACTTTCCTTGGGAAGCGAGACACCGAACGGTTGGGTCATGTACTTCGACGGGGCGTTCTCCCGACATGGCGCGGGGGCCGGCGCAGTGCTCGTATCCCCCACTCAAGACAAGCTCTATTACACCATACAACTCTGTTTCCAGCACGGAGAAAAGGTCTCCAACAACATAGCAGAGTACAAAGGCCTGAAAGCCACAGTCGCCTTGGGGGTAAAGCGCCTCATCATCAAGGGCGATTCACAGCTCCTCGTCAACTTCTCCAACAAAATATACGAGCCGAAGGATGAGCACATGGAAGCCTACCTTGCGGAGGTTCGCAGGATGGAGAAACAGTTCTAGGGGCTGGAGTTGCAGCATGTGCCTCGCGGCACCAATCAAGAGGCTGATGACATCGCCAAGAGGGCATCCAGGCGGCTACCTCAGGAGCCTGGCGTCTTCGAGGAGTGACTCTTCAAGTCCTCGGTGGCACCATCACTATCAAGCACGACGCAACCTCGGGAAGAGCTCCCTCAGCCACCTGCCTCGGGAGCCCCGGTCTGCGGCCCGGCCTTAGGGGCACGCTTGCTCCTGGCGTTGGAGCCTTAGGAAGGATGCTGGATCGTGGAGCTCAGGAACTACTTGAGCAAGGGACCCTGCCGGAGAAGGAGGAGGAAGCGGAGCATGTGGCGGGGCAGGCCTCAGCCTACTACATCAAGGATGCAGAGCTCTACCGGAGGCGACCAAATTACGTGTCCCTACGTTGCATTTCCAGAGAGCAAGGGAAGGAGCTGCTGGCAGACATACATGGTGGAGACTGTGGGCATCACTCATCATCACGGACCCTCGTTGGCAAGGCGTTCCGCAGCGGGTTCTATTGGCCCACAGCACTCAGTGACGCCGTTGAGCTGGTGAAAGCTTGTAGGCCTGCCAATTCCACGCCAAGCAGATCCATCAGCCGGCGGGGGGTCTGCAGACTATACCCCTCTCATGGCCGTTCGCAGTTTGGGGACTGGACATTCTGGGCCCGTTCCCTCGGGCGCCAGGGGGCTATCGCTACCTCTACGTTGCCGTGGACAAGTTCACCAAGTGGGCTGAGGTGGAAGCTGTCCGCACCATCCCAGCGGGCTCCGCAGTCAAGTTCATCAAGGGCCTCATGAGCCGATTTGGGGTGCCTAACCGCATCATCACCGACAACGGTTCACAATTCACCAGTAATCTCTTCAAAATGTACTGTGCTAACCTTGGAACGCAGATATGCTACGCTTCGGTAGCACACCCCCAAATCAATGGCCAGGCTGAGCGAGCGAACGCGAAGGTCCTGAGGGGCCTCAAAACTAGGACCTTCAAGAAGAAGCTGGAGGCCTGCGGCAGGGGCTGGTACGACGAGCTCCAGTCTGTGTTGTGGTCTATTCGCATGACCGCGGCCAAGCCGACTGGCGAGACCCCATTCTTCCTCGTCTATGGAGCTGAGGCTGTCCTCCCTCACGAGGTCAGGAGTCGTTCCGCACAGGTCCTAGCGTTCGACGAGATGCAGCAGGATGCCATGTGGGGGACATATCTCGTGCTGGGGGAGGAACACCATCGAGAGGCCGCCCTGCGAGCGGCAAGGTATCAACAGGCGCTGCGACGGTACCACTGCCGCAAGATCCACCCCAAAACTCTTGAGGTAGGGGACCTCGTGCTCAGACGGGTCCTCTCCAGGGAAGGGTTGCACAAGCTCTCTCCGATGTGGGAGGGCCCGTTCAAGGTTGTTCATCTTTTCAGGCCTGGCTCCGTGCGCTTGGAGACCCAGGAGGGGGTACCCATCTAGAACGCATGGAACATTCAACATCTCCGAAGATTCTACCCCTTAGCGAGGCCCAGTGCCTATAGAAAAGGCCCGGTGCCTGTGAAGAAGGCCAACGCCTGTGAAGCTACTGCATTTTGGGGAAGGCACGGTGCCTGTGAGGAAGTCCAACGCCTGTGAAGCTACCGCATTTTGGGGAAGGCCCGGTGCCTGTGAAGAAGGCCAACACCTACCGCATTTTGGGAAAGGTCTGGTGCCTGTGAAGAAGGCCAACGCCTGTGAAGCTACCGCATTTTGGGGAAGGCCCGGTGCCTGTGAAGAAGGCGAATGCCTGTGAAGCCACCGCATTTTGGAAAAGGCCCGGTGCCTGTGAAGAAGGCCAATGCCTGTGAAGCTCGCCGCCCATGACACTCTCATGTAATAATGAGTGGGGTTGTACACGCCCCGGAGTCTCCGGAGTGCCGCCCTCGGGCCTCGGGGCTCCATACCTTGCCCATGGTAGCTTAGCTCCGCTACTGGTGAGAAGACGTCAAAGACTAGATTAGGTGCCGGACACAGCTTTTTCATTTGCTTTCTGTAGTTGGATTGTTCTTTCCTATTTGAAGTTTTATCGAAGTTGTCGCTATCTGTGGCTTGTGACCCTTTGTCTTTTTCACTCACTTACCTCGGTTTTCCCTCGCGCAAGTCTCGCGAGGGAGATACGCGGCCACCCTCGCGAGTGTTTTCTGCCCCGGTCGTTTGAAGCTTTCCTATCCGATTCCGCTGAGGGAGCACCCCTCCCAGTCCTTGCCCCGCGGGCATCGCAATGCAAGCACAGGACCTGGGTCGGTCGTCCCCACAACCAAAACCAAAAGCTACCCCTCTTGACTAATCCTTACAGGACATGAAGCGCATGGTGAGGCCTCGGCCTCGGGAGGCGAAGATCACGACATGCCTCCCCAAGTTAAGTAACTCCCGCACACGGGCACACAACATGAAAACATACCACAGAAACAGCGGAAACAACACGATAATTAATGGTAACAGTTCAACACTCCCCCGCGGGGCCCGACACTACCTTCTCTTTTTGCACAGGAAAGGAAGAAAAGCATAACAAGCATGACTTGCTCGGCACCAGCTCGCGACGAGGGCTCGTGTTGCCTCCGGAGCTCAGTCAGATTCCCCCCTCTCGCTTCACCGGGGTGCAACAGCGGACTGACCCGCTACCTTCTCCCAGGCAGGCGCGACGACGCGGGGGCTGGTCGCGACCCCCACTGGAGGAGCTTCTGTCTGAAGGAGAGTCGCGGAAGCTTGGCGAGCCCCAAGCGCCGCTGCCCACGCGCCCGCCGTCATCTTCGCCCTGACCAACGCCGGGGCTGGGCACCCGGCCGCGGTCATCGTCTTCGGGGCAGCACCCAGCACGGCGACCGTCTTCCCCGAACACCCACACATAGAGGGTGGCGTCGCCGTCAAACTTGAAGTGCAGGGTGCACCGCCGGCTCAGGCCACGCGCACGGGAAAAAGTTGCCAGCCGCGGGTCAGGGCCAAACACCCGGCGGCGGAGACCTCCAGCAAAGCCCAGGAGGCCCTGCTGCAGCAACCGTCTGCCTGAAGCCAGAGGCCGCCCAGAGCGCCAGCCGGAAGTTCACCAACAAAGAAGCGAGGAAGCTGGAGCCAGGTGCTGGTCGGGTCCGCCGACCACACGACAAACTCCGGCAACACCTCCGCCGAGCAGAAGCGCGGCCTGGGGGTCGCGCAGCCACGGCGTGCCTCCCATCGATGACCGGGCGCTCTTCGCCGTGCAGGGAGCCGCCTCCACGACCACGTGAAGCCACCACGGGGGACATAGGATGCTTGCGGGGGCGGCCCCGGCCGCGTTTGGTCGGAGGGGAGTCAGGCCCTTCCTGGTGAGCCTTTCCCTTCTCAGCGGCCGAGAACCTCTTCGGCGGAGCCATGGGGATGGCGAGCAGCCGGGAATAAGAAGAAGAGGAGTAGCAGGGGGAGATGAACTGGAATGGCTTGCGCCGTTCCGTACTTATAGTCGGAGGAGGCCAACCCTCGGCCTCCACGATCGTGGGTAATCATGACCCATTTTTGCATGTAGGGACTTGTCAAGTCATGCGGTTGCCGAGGCGTCGTGGGGAAGCAGAGACGCCCACGTCCAATCAATCGCCATGCGGCGCCCGGGGCCGCAGGCTGTTGGGGCCCGCGGCGCTTCGCACTTGCCCCTCCGCTTCTCCGCTAAGCCAAGTCCGGGAGCGCCTTGGGCCCGGAGGCTACTGTCGCCATTCTGGGAACGAGGGTCCCCAGAATTGCCTGCCTGCGGCCTGCGGCATGGCTCAAGTGGGGGCCCAATGCAGCCCAGCTTCATCAGCTCAAGCTCAAGACCCTCGCGAGGGGCCAACCCTCGCGGGGCGGACGATGGGAAGCTTCCTCAGGAGCAGCCTCCTCAGGCAGGCTCGCGAGGAGGCGGAGAGATCAAGGCAGGGTACCTCCCGAGGGGCCCATGACGCAAGCCATGACGATCGAGACAAGGCGGGCACCAGGCGGGCGCCGGCCTGTGCAGTGTCCTTGTTTCTCTTTCGACGCAAAGGGGGCAAGCACAGGCCAAGGCATCAAGCAAAGGTTACCGTTTCGGTGCAAAAAGACCAAGACCAGTAGAACGACAGGATGGAGGTCATCGTGGAGCCCAGGACGGCGTCATCGTCAGAGCCTTTGGCAGCCGAAGACCAACTTTAGTCAGGATAAGTGTACTAGATGTTCCCCTTCAAAATTGCCAATTGTTGGCGCCCTTGCCGCTCATTTTTTGGGAAGAGGCCCAGGGCCTCCCTCTATAAATGGAACTAGCCGCCACAGAGTAGGGGAGATCCGCATCCAGAGAACAGATCGACTAGAGAGAGAGAGAGAAGCGACTGAACTCACCCTAGAAGTTCGTCGCACCAGCTCAAAAACAGCCATCGCGAGGCTGTTCTCCCTTTGTACCGTTCATCATCAGCCCCTGAGGCAATCCACCACACCACAAAATAGAGTAGGGTATTACACCACAATGGTGGCCCAAACTAGTATAAATCTCGTGTCTCTTGTGTGTTCTTCCTTCTAGCCTAGATCCTTGCGAGACTTCGACGCGTGAGCTGGTAGGGGAAAGATCTTCGTGCGCACCCTAGTGTTCGAACCTCAAGGGTCTACCGGAACCCGAAATCCGATAGGTTTTTCCTGGCCAAGGTGTCTAGCCAGCCATTCGTCGCAGAAGTTGTGCTTAAAGGCCGCTAAGGCTTCGACGTCTGGACAGTCAACGATCTGGTTCTTTTTAGTTAGGAATCGAGTCCAGCATTTCCTGGCTGACTATTCGGGCTGTTGGATTACATATGTGCCTTGGAACTTGTCGAGGAAGGTGTCTTCCAAGTCCTCCCAGCTGCCAATGGAGTTTTCGGGCAGACTGTTCAACCAGTATTTAGCTGGTCCCTTTAGTTTGAGCGGGAGGTATTTGATGGCGTGAAGATCGTCACCACTAGCCATATGAATATGGAGAAGAAAATCCTTAATCCAAACCGCGGGGTCTGTTGTGCCATCATATGATTCAATGTTCACGGGTTTTAACCCTTCTAGGAAACCATGTCCCATTACTTCATCAGTGAAGCAAAGGGGGTGTGCGGCGCCTCTATATCAGGCCAAGTCGAGACGTAGCTCGGATGGAGTTCGTCTGCGGTTGTCGGCCCAGACGTGGTTATGTTTGTCACGTCAGCCGGATGGCCATCATCACGCATTGAGGCATGCCCCCGTGATCCATAGATTGATCTTGTCTGGCCTGCTTTGTTTTCCAACTCATGCCACAGGTCATGTGTATATCCTTGAGCTGTTGTATTCTTGTTTGTTTGGCGAGGTAGTGCAGGTTGGTGTTTAGCTCGAGGTGTCGATTTGTCACGGCCGCGTGGTGGTCGGTCAGCCGCATTGTACCTTGATAGGATGGGCTCCAGCGCCTCGTCGTGGAATTGTGGTAACAGTTTGCGCTTCGGGTAGCTTTTGGTTGGGCGCCCGAGGCCATATTCCTCGGCTGCCAGGACATACTCCATCTTTCATCGAGCAGATCTTGATCAGCTTGAAGCTGCTGCTGCTTCTTTTTCAGGCTCCTTGCGGTGGCTATTAGCTGGCGCTTAAAGCGCTCCTATTCGACGGGCTCCTCAGGCACGATAAAGTCTTGATCACCGAGGCTCGCCTCGTCCTTGGAGAGTGGAAGGTAATTGTTGTCCTCTGCATCTTCATTCATGGCCTGTTCATCAGGGCTAGCTTGCCCATCTTCCCATTCTTCCTGTTAGGAGGTTGGCTCTACGGGGTCTTCATTGTCTTCGGTACCGGCCGGAGTGTTGTCTTCTTCTAGGGTGGTGTTGCTTTTTTTACTACGGCGTGGCTTAGAGCGGCGCCGCTGAGATCGGCGCTTCAGCTGTATCTCAAGAGGTTTATCCTCGACTGGATTTTCATCGTCGCTGTTGTTTTCTTTGGGTGCATCCACCATGTATATGTCATACGAGGAGGTGGTTGTCCAACTCCCTGTGGGTGGTGCTTCCTGATCCTCTCCGGCATCGTCATCCATACCGTCGATGTCTTCGGAGTCGTAATCAAGCATGTCGGTTAAGTCAAAGACAGTGGCAACAAAGTGGGTGGTGGGTGGGAAACGAAGTTCTTCGTCATCCGCTTCCCATTCAAACCGGACATAGTTCGGCCGAGAGTCCCCTGACAAGGAGAGGGATTTTAATGAGTTTAACACATCGCCAAAGGGTGAGTGCTGGAAGATATCCGCGGAGCTGAACTCCAAGACCGGTGCCCAATCAGGTTCGATGGATGCAGATGCACGTGGTCTGGAACCCATGGCCAGAAACGAGTCCAAGGTTCCGGTAACACAAGCCCAGCTCGATGTTGGGTTTGTGTGCGGCTCGAGCGCCGCTGGGTCTGCGGCCTCTGTGGCGGGGTTAAGCTTCCCATCTTCGGACGATGCAGTCTGCTCCGGCTCTAGGGCCAGGGTGGTCACAGGTGCTATCTCCTATGCATGGCCGGATGACAGATCTAAGTCATGTTCATCATGGTGGCCGGGGACAGCCATCTTGGGCTCGAATCTGTCGAAGATCAAGTCTCCACGGATATCGGCCACCAATTTCAGGCTTCCAATTCTGACCTGATGGCCAGGGGAGTAGCTATCGATCTGCTCTAGATGGCCAAACGAGTTGGCCCGCAGTGCGAAGCCGCCAAATACGAAAATCTGTCCGTGGAGGAAGATCTCCAAGTGGACTGCGTTGTTGTACATGACTGATGGAGCCATCGAGCCTATCTTCGACGTCACAGTAGAACTCTCAACGAAAGCACCAATGTCGGTGTCAAAACCAGCGGATCTCGGGTAGGGGGTCCTGAACTATGCGTCTAAGGCTAATGGTAACAGGAGGCGGGGCACACAATGTTTACCCAGGTTCGGGCCCTCTCTATGGAGGTAATACCCTACTTCCTGCTTGATTGATCTTGATGAATATGAGTATTACAAGAGTTGATCTACCACGAGATCGTAATGGCTAAGCCCTAGAAGCCTAGCTTATGAGGTTATGATTGTTGTGGCTAAACCCTACAAGTCTAAACCCTTTGGTTTATATAGACACCGGGAGGGGCTAGGGTTATACAAAGTCGGTTACAGAGAAAGGAATCTACATATCCAAATTGCCAAGCTTGCCCTCCATGCAAAGGAGAGTCCCATCCAGACACGGGAGGAAGTCTTCTATCTTGTATCTTCATAGCCCAACAGTCCGACCAAAGTATATAGTCCGGCTGTCCGAGGACCGCTTAATCCAGGACTCCCTCATTCAGGGTCAGGGGCGAGCGTAGGGGCGCAGCGAGGGCAGGGCTCCGGCGGCGCGACGGGGGAAGAGAGAGTGTGGGGATTTGGGGGAAAAGAGGCGGGATGAAGAGAGGAGTGGGGATTTTGGGGGTTAAGTCGGCATAGCAGTAGCGCGTTTAAAAAAATGCGCTATAGCTACTCCAGGTAGCTATAGCGGTTTTACGAAGAAACCGCTACTGCTATCTTGACTAGTTGTAGCTCTTTTCTCAAAAAAGCGTTGCTGCTATAACCAGTACCTATATAGCAGTTTTCCTATTTGTTTCCTTCTATTTTTTTCCTTTATTTTATCTCACTTTTCTTTTCTTTTTTTCCAAGAGCAGTGAACGAAGGGAAGGCGATATATATTGCATCATTTGACGGTTAAGTATGTATACAAAATAGGAACATATATATTACATCATTGGACCCATGCATAATAATGGCTAAGTGTGTATACAAAATAGGAACATATATATTACATCATTTGACCGATAACATACGGTTCCTCAGTGTTGACGTTTTCATTTTTTGAGTGAGCTTCCTTCCATTCTTGTTCGTTGAAGCATAGTTGAGCCCCTCATTGTGATTTTTCCTTTTCCATGGAGTATGATTTTTCCTAGGTAATGTAGTATTGATTTTTCTTTTGACCTATAATTCATCATCATCGTCATCTTCCCTCATTGGGTTGCCATACTAGTCGTATTCTTCCTCGTTGGTGACTCCATCCATTCCAATGATGTTCCCTTTGCCTCTCCTCACGACAACACGACCGGGATTGCTCGGGTCGGTTATGAAGAAGCATTGTGTCACGTCCTTAGCGTGTACCCATGGCTCTTTTTTGCAATAGCGTTCACGGTAGCGCTCTTGGCGACGGGTATAGTCATGGTAGTGAAATGCCGATTTTCTCTTTCGACATTCTTAGCGCATCTGACATGGAACATCGTCTTGTTATGCAGTCTAGAGTAGTCAAGCTCCCAGATCTCCTTGACCCTTCCATAAAATCTATCAGTTGCGCCGTTGTCGCTGCCGGTCATGCATTCCATTGTCACCCCTGAGTTCTGATCATCACTGTCCATATCTTTGGCCTCCGTGTAGGACGTGTATCCATTGATATCGTATGCCCGATAGGGTACGAGGTTGGGCGAGGGAACCATGTGCTAAGGCATATATGAGCAATCCGTCCTTAGAGCCCTCCTCTGGGGGATTAGCAATAATATGCTCTTTGAACCAATGCAGGAAAGTGGAGTTGTGCTCTCTAGTAACTTCGGCGTCCGTCCTGCATACCCCCCGATCACGATACTTCTTTGCGATAATTTCTTTGTGTAGTGCCACGAAAGCATCTACCTCGTCTAGCTGTTCTAGCACTACCAAGTTTGCTCTGTGAAAGTCGCCGCCTCAATCTGAGTATGCCACGTGCAGTTCCGTGCGACCGTTGGAGTGACCTTCTCCTTCGAGCCTCCCATCGTGCTTGTTAACGGGCAAACCAACACCAACACCAGGCGGCTGGTCTGCGCCATATAGAAAATTCTCGCATAAAAAGATGCACTCTTGTGTCGGATAGCCCTGGACGATGCTTCCAACCGGATGAGACGTGTTACGAATGAATCCTTTGATGATCCCATTCATCCTCACAAACGGCATCATGTTGTGCAGGAATGACGGCCCCAGGTCTATTATGCCGTCCACAACATGGACACACAGATGCACCATCGCGTCAAAGAACGCGGGCAGAAAGTACATCTCAAGCTCATTTAGTATCACAACAATCTCTTCCTGTAGCCTTCGGAGCTGCTTCACACTGATAGACTTTCGAGAGATGACGTCGAAAAAGTTGCACAGACAAATACGTGTCACATACATGCTTGTCCATTATCCCTCTAAGGGCAACACGTAGTATCTGCGTCATCATCACATGACAGTCATGGGACTTCATCCCGCTGAACCTTTTCTTGTTCGTGTCTAGATATCTGCTTATCTTGCCACAGTAACCGGAACTAACTTTGACTCCGGTAAGGCACTTAAAGAATTGATCGATCTTAGCCTGACTTAAGGTGAAGCAAGAAGGGGGGCAATAATCCTCTTCCTTTATTTGCTTGCCCTTATTCTCCCACGCCTCTGTCTTCGTCTCTGTCTCATTTGACTTTTTACGGGGCGGCATGTGCAGATCTTCCCTGACATTCAAATCTTGCAAGTCTTTTCTGGCCTTCGGCCCATCCTTGGTCTTATCCGGCATGTTCATCAGTGTCGCGAGGAAGCTCTCTGTCGGATGTTGGGTTCTGGCAGACCCTTAAGGTTCGAACACTGGGGTGTGCACAAAGATCTCTCCCCTACCGATCTACATCCGATCGCCTCGTGTGATGTAAGCTGGGCCACCATTATGGTGTAATACCCTACTCTAGTGTGTGGTGTGGTGGATTGCCTCAGGGGCTGATGATGAACAGTACGGGGGAAGAATAGCCTCGCGAGAGGTGTTCTTGAACAGATGCGAGGAATTGCTTGGGTGAGTTTGATCGCCTCTCTCTCTCTCTCTCTCTCTCTCTGCTAGGGCTCTATCAGATGCCTCTACTCTGTGGTGGCTAGCTCTATTTATAGAGGCTCTGGGCCTCTCCCCAAATATTGAGTGGGAAGGGTGCCAACAACGTCCATTTCAAAGGGGAACATCTAGTACAAGTTATCCTGACTAAAGTTGGTCTTCGGCTCAAAAAGCACTGGCGATGACGCCGTCTTGGGCTCCATGGTGACCTCCATCCTAACGCTCCGCTGGTCTTGGTCTCGTTGCGCTGAAATGGCAACCTTTGCCTGATGCCTCGGTACTCCACGTCTGTGCTTGCCCCCTTTTCACCAAAGAGGAAACAAGGACACTGCGCAGGCCGGCGCCCGCCTGGCGCCCGCCTAGCCTCGAGCGTCATGGATTGCGTCACGAGCACCTCGCGAGGTACCCTGCCTTGATCTCTCCACCTCCTCACGAGCCTGCATGGCGAGGCCGTCCCTGAGAAAGCCTTACATCATCCGCCCCACGAGGCTTGGCCCCTCGCGAGGGTCTTGAGTCTTGTGCTGATGAAGATGGGCCGTACTGGGCCACCACTTGAGCCCCGCCGCAAGCCGCAGGAAAGCAAGTGTGGGGACCCCCGTTCCCAAAACACTGACACTCTCAAGGACATTCTTACATATACGCATTTGATCAAGGCAATGAGGTGTATCGAGTTTGTGCCAGTACTCCAAGTCCCAAAACACAGACCTCGTCTTCCATACCTTCAGCAGTGGCTCCGGCACCTTTTTCATCGTCTTTCCCAGCGCGGGGCACTGCTTCCAGTTTTGCAACAGCTCATCGATTTTGGCTCCGCTCCGCTTACGTGGAGGTCCTCGATACTCAGTGTGACCATTGAATAGATCTCCATGGTTTATCCACGGGTCGTCCGGTTCGAGCCATCTTCGATGCCCCATGTTCATGATTTTTCCAGACCCACCATCTTTCCTTGACGTTAGCTGCTGAGACATTGTATCATCCATGCACCGTGTGCATCCGCAATATCCATGGCACACCTGGCCTGTGACATATCCGTAACCGAGATAGTCGTGCACCGTCATGATCAGCGCGGATCTCATGTAGAAATACTCGCCTTTGCTGGCATCCCATGTCTTGGTCGGTGTTTTCCATAACGTGTCTAACTCCTCTTGAAGTAGCCCCAGATACAGATTAATATTATTTCCTGGTTGTTTTGGCCCTTGAATCAGCATGCTCATGTGAATGTACTTCGACTTCAAGCACAACCAGGGGGGAGGTTGTACATCCATACAAACACGGGCCATGTGCTATGGTTGGTGTTCTAGTTGCCAAACAAATTCATGCCATCGGTACACGCGCCGAGCACGATGTTCCTTGCATCACATTCGAAATATCGATAGACGTTGTTCAACGCTCTCCACTGGCTTCCATCCTTGACGTGTCTCAGCTTCAGATCATCTCCATCGTCAGGCTTCTTCCTCTCCGCGTGCCAGCGCATTAGCTTTGCTTCCTCTATGAAATACCACTGGAGACGGGGAGTGATCGGTAAGTACCATACAACTTTCTGGGGACATTTCTTCCCGGCCTTCTTGTATCAAGAAGCATTGCACACCAGACAGCTTGTTTTTTCCGCGTGCTCCTTCCGATAAATTATGCAATCATTGATGCATGCATGGTATCTAACTTGCGGCAGATCAAGAGGGAACACGGTCTTCTTGGCCTCATCAACACTAGTGGGACATAGATTCCCCGCAAGAAGAACATCCTTTAGGTACTTGAGATGCTCATGGAGGCTAGTGTCGGTCCATTTGTTTTAGCCTTCATCTTCAGGAATTGGAGCGTGAAACTCAAGCGGGTCACTTCAGGATTGCAACCATCATACAATGGAGTGTTCGAGTCTACCACCAGTTGCTGTAGCTTAGCCTCCTCTCTAGAAGCAGCTCTCTCAGTACTCATCTCCTTGCGAAGCAGTGCTTGAACATGAGGGTCCCGCACGATTGAACTTAGTACCGACGAACTCTGCTGTGTGGATTCCACGTTCTCTCCGCCGCCATGTCCGGCCCCTTCTCCACCGCCATGTCCGGCCTCTTCCCCGCCGCCATTATCGATCATCTCTTCGTCTTGCCCCGTGTCGTCATTGCCTGCCCCGTCAACGTCCTCAACATCGTCATCCTCATCTTTAGTTATCCACCGAGTATAGCCATCCATGAAACCAGTCATGAGGAGGTGCGCTTCGACACGACCATCGTCATAGGGGTCGAGCCAAACTATTCCTTTGCATTTTTGACATGGACATAAAACCTCTGTCAGATTATTTTCTTTCATGTCCTGCACCGCCGACCGCAACCACCTGTCCACCATCGTTCCACTGACCATCATGAACATCTGCACGGTAATAATAAAAAAATGATTATAAAAATGCATGCATGCATCAAAGTCATACAAAAATTCGACATGACCTTCCCTAAAAATAGGACATATAGAGCTAGAGTTTGCCCGGAATTCGCCGAACGGAAATAAATCAACATTTCGGAAAAACATAGGCAACTCAAAAGCACAATTCGGCGTCAACTCATGCCACACACACACACAATTTCCATCATATCGCCCAATTATCATATAACACACACATAAACATATTTACATACTTGCAAAAGCATGAAATTTTAATCACCTATCTCGAGATCGAGCACACTGTGGAGATGATGATGTAGGGAGATCAAAAGTGCACAACGCTCTTCTTGACAAAGATAGATCTAGTTAGGGGGAAAATAGGTCACTTAACTAAATGCTACATCTACCTAGCTAGCTAATTTTGGAGGAGACAACTTCAACTAGTGGAGGGGGAAGGAAAAAGAGAAAGGAGATGCATTAATGGAGGTGGTGTAGTTAGCTAGGAGTAATGAAGAGAGAGAAAGGTAGGTAGAAGAGGGAGAGTAATGGGGGTAGAAGTATTGAGGAAGAAGCAAAGTGAGAGAGAGAGGATATGGGAGGTAAGGGAAAGGGAAGAGAGGAGATGGGGGAGGGGAGGACGGGGAGGGAAAAAAGGTGGTGTTGTGCTGCGTCTTAGCAGTAGCGCGGGCAGGAAAATGCGCTACTGATAAGAGCGTAGAAGCAGCGTGCTTTACACACACGCGCTACTGCTAAGCGGGGCCAACCATGTGGCCAATTTCAAAATTAACAGCAGCGATCGGAGTAAAAAGCGCGCTACTACTACTGCATTAGCAGTAGCGCGTGTCGTGACACCGTGCTGCTGCTAAACTTAGGTTGGTGGGTACTGTCGGTCAATTTTTGTAGCAGCGCGGTTTCGCTCGCACGCGCTACTGCTAAATTTGTATCAGTAGCGACTGTTTTGTACCCGCGCTACTGCTAATTAGCAGTAGCGCTTCTTTTTGTGCCGCACTGCTGCTATGATTCTATGTATAAGGTTTTCCCTAGTAGTGACTATGCATCCAACATATCCTGCTTAAAAGGTGGAAAGGTATTATTTATCCAGAACATGGAAGAAGAATATATAGTGCGCATAAATTGGTAAATAGAATTCGTTACTGCCTAGGAACGGAGTCAGAATATGAAATCACAATTGGTTGCTTAAATAGTGATCAATTAGTCAAGAATAAATACCCCGATTTTGCTAAGTAATATGACAATATGGAGAAAGTTGAAAGGAAAATAACCTCAATCAGACTTTGATCGGCTGCTGACGTCGGGGAAGTAAACATTCATGTTAATTAGACAATATGGAGAAAGTTGTGGTGCACGCACTAGAATTTTATTGCCAGTTTTCAGTTCATTACACTTAGACATTTTTCTCCAAAGGTCCGCATTGAAATAGGAGTGACCATCTTTATCAAGTTTTACGCTAACCGTCATTGTAAATCCATGTTGCGTTGTGAATATGACATCCTGGGAGTCATCAACAAAGTAAAGCCCAAGATTTCCTTCTACTCCTGTTCTTGGAAAGCAAGGGATGTACTGCTTGAATTAAAAATTAAGATTGTAAATTAGATATATTGAAATAATAGAGAAAGATGCAAATATGGGAGTAACTGATAGAACAGATCAATATATAGATTAAAGCAAAGTACAAAAATATAGATTTAAAAATAGATAATGTAACAAAGATATGACGCAAAAATATAGATAATGTAGCAACGGACGGTATATATTCACATATTTAGGCCACGCCGACCGTGGTAGGTTGAGATTGAACATACTGAGCGCTCCCTGAAGTCATCCGGAATGGTGAGATAGAACTTCATCTCCGACTGGCCACGAACACACTTGCCCGATTTGTGCTCGCACTATTGACACATGAATGAACACCCACGAATCAGCTAGAACAAAAATGATTCCACGGCGATTTCCGCCAGTTGATTAACAACGACGGATGGCTGCGATAAGAGATGAGTGAATATTTTGCTAAGTTTATTACCTTCTCCATGAGAAAAATCCTCGGCCCAATCCCACTGAAAACCCCAGTCGACCAGAGTCTAGAATGTCGGTGTAGGTAGGCGGCAGAAAGCGGTAGGGGCGAAAAGCCATGCCATTTGGAACACGACCTACGCCCGCCGACAATAGCCGTCGCGCTTAAGGTGGCTGCCGTGATAGAAGTTGATGAGTTGCAGAGTTGCGGAGGAGTCCGTGGCGAGTGGGTGGGGACGAAGTGGGTGAGGGTTTTCTTTTTTCCTTTTGCATGTGTGAGTGAACACATAAGGTTCACAGAGGCGACGGAGATGAATCGTGTGCGATAGTTAATCACCGAGATTGAATTGGAATCCAAATTTCCTTTGTCCTTCATCGATGATTTTTTTTCTATGATCAACATAAACCCTACTAATCACTATGTTCAAATTTGACACTTTTCCGGGTTCATTTACAATATTTAGGGGATTATGTGCATGTTGTAGGCATTAATGCACATAATTGAAATTCAAACAACTGGTGCTTGAAAAGGTGCACAAGAACGGTCTGGAAAAACCATACTCGTGGTATTTAGTAATTTCTCAGTCCTTTTACAAGGAATGAGAAGAGATTTCAAGGGAATGCGTGGCAATAGTCAACCACAAACGCGTCATTTACTGGGTTATCAACTATAGAACAATGAAATACATGCTTCAAACACATGACGCCTGACACGGTGCCATGGTATGGCCTCACCGTGCCCTGGTTAAAAGCTGAGAAGGTTTTATTTATGTCGTCATGCACACCCTTCATAAATCGAACCATCACCAATGAAAAGGTGCACAAGAACGGTCTGGAAAACCATGCTCGTGCTATTTAGTAATTCTCATGCCCTTTACAAGGAATGGGCAGATATTTCAAGGAAATGTGTGGTAATAGTCAACCATAAACACGTCGTTTTCTGGGTTAACAACTATACAAAAATGAAATACATGCTTGGAAAACATGATGCCTGGTGTGGTGCCATGGTATGCCCTCACCATGCTCTGGTAAAAGTTTGAGAATATTTTCCTTATGTCGTCATGCATGCCTTTCATAAATCGAACCATCACTGAGGAAGTTTCATGGTTTCAAGGGGGAAATCACCAAGATTGAAGGGGGATCCAAATTTCCTTTGTCCTTTGTCCATGAGTTTTTTCTACGATGAACATACAACCTGCAAATCACTGTGTCAAATTTGGCACTTTTCCGGGTTCATTTGCCATATTTAGGGGATTATGTGTATTTCCTAGGCATTAATGCACAAAATTCAAGTTCAAACAATCGGTGCATGAAAGGGTGCACAAGAATGGCCTAGAAAACCATGCTCGGGCCATTTAGTAAATTCTCATGCCTTTTACAAGGAATGGACAGATATTTCGAGGAAATGTGAGGCAATAGTCAACCACAAATGTTTGTTTGTTGGGTTTTCAACTATATAAAAAATGAAATAAATGCTTGAAAAGCATGATGCCTGGCATGGTGCCATGGTATGACCTCACCATGCCCTGGTAAAAATTTGAGAAGGTTTGGACTGTGTCATTATGCACGCGCTTCATAAATCGAAGCATAACTGAGGAAGTTCCATGCTTTCGAGAGGGATATCACCAAGATTGAAGGGGAATCCAAATTTCCGTCCTAGTTTGTCTTTCAGTTTTTTTCCAACGATCAACTTACCGCCTCAAATGCAACGTGTTCAAATTTGACATTTTTCCAGGCACATTTACCATATTTATGGGATTATGTGCGTTTTCTAGGCATTAAGGCACATAATTCAAATTCGAACAATTGGTGCATGAAAAGGTGCACAAGAACGGTCTAGAAAACCATGCTCGTGTTATTTAGTACATTCACATGCCATTTAAAAGGAATGGGCAGATATTTCAAGGAAATGTGTGGCAATAATCAACCATAAACGCGTCATTTACTGGGTTAACAACTATATAAAAATGAAATACATGGTTGGAAAACATGACGCCTGGTGTGGTGCCATGGTATGGCCTCACAGTGCCCTGGTAAAAATTGGAGAATGTTTTCGTTATGTCATGATGCACGCCTTTCATAAATCAAACCATCATCGAGGAAGTTTCATGGTTTCGAGGGGGAAATCACCATGATTGAAGGGGGATCCAAATTTCCTTTGTCCTTTGTCCACGAGTTTTTTTCTACGATGAACATACACCCTGCAAATCACCGTGTTCAAATTTGGCACTTTTCTGGGTTCATTTACCATATTTAGGGGATTATGTCCATTTCTTAGGCATTAATGCACCTAATTCAAGTTCAAACAATCGGTGCATGAAAGGGTGCACAAGAACGGCCTGGAAAACCATGCTCGTGCAATTTAGGAAATTCTCATACCTTTTACAAGGAATGGACAGATATTTCGATGAAATGTGTGGCAATAGTCAACCACGAACGTTTGTTTATTAGGTTTTCAACTATAGAAAAAAATGAAATAAATGCTTGAAGATAATGACGCCTGGCATGGTGTGCCATGGTATGACCTCACCATGCCCTGGTAAAAACTTGAGAAGGTTTGGCTTATGTCCTCATACACGCCCTTCATAAATCGAACCATCACCAAAGAAGTTCCATGCTTTCGAGAGGGAAATCACCAAGATTGAAGGGGAATCCAAATTTTCTTTGTTCTTTGCCCTACAGTTTTTTTCTATGACGAACATACACCTTGGAAATCACCATGTTCAAGTTTGGCATTTTACTAGGCTCATTTACCATATTTAGGGAATTATGTGCCTTTTCTAGGCATTTAGCGCATATAAATCCAATCCAGCTACAGCTGCACGGGGGTGATGTGAGGGACTTGGATTGTTGTTAGATCGCAGCGCATCCTACGATGCACACGCGTGATCCGCGTGGCTGGGGTTCCGGCCAATCATAACGCAACACACAATAGGCTCAGCGCACACTGTTTCCGGAAGCGACGAAGATGAACTGTGTGCGATAATGAATGAGCAAAATTGTAAGGGAAGCCAAATTTCTGTTGTCTTTTGTCATTGAGCTCTTGAATACCACCGCACTGTACGGCTGCCCAGCCCTCCGTCCCAAAGCTCTCTCTAGGTGTCGTCTATGGCACCGTGGCGCACAGTAACTGGTAAGGAAGTGATGGAATCCCACCACACCGCGTTCCTTGCTGCCCGCGACTGCACACATGGTAAGAAAGCGACGGCATCTCGCCATGCCGAGTTCATCGCCGGCGGCGGCCACATAGTTACATGAGCAGACTTTGAGGCTGACATGACCGAATGGTTGGTGGATCTAGAGGCGGCCAAAGCTGCACAGAAGGAGCGGAAAAGGTAGAAAGCAGTCAAGAAAAGAGAGTCCCGCTGCCGCAAGAAATAAGAGGCCGCACGCTGTGGTGAGGAGAGCTTTGGCGGAGATCGAAGCACGGTGGGCTGCCACCTACAAGGGCGAGAAGGAGAACGCCGACGTCTGGTCAGCATGCCCTGATGGCAGCATGTGAGAAGTAGTTTAAGCTTGTAGTATTAGAGCAAGTTACCAGTAGTACTTTAAGTTTGTAGTATTAACGTACAATGTTGGTAAGAGCATCCTTTGAGGGCTTTGAGCATTCATTAGCATGTGTGTCGGTGTGCGTTTTTTTGCGTTAATCATTATAAGATCACAAAACACGGTTTCTATGCCGTACATGTCTGCGTTTTTTTTGTGTTAATGATCCATAAGTCAGTTACATGTGCGATGTTTCCTAATAAACTAGGCATACCATTGACAGAAAAAAAATCAACTACACGTGTACAATTTTTTGGAGACGGGATCTGCCAATATTCTGTTTTCTTGCACACGAGTATTTTACGTGCTTCGTGTGTGTTGTGTGTTTCCCCTGCCCAAGTTTCAAGTTTCGCAGCGAAATTTTCATTAGGAGCGCGGTTTCAGAATTTATTCCTCCAACCACATCCCCACCCATCAAATTTCCTCGCCTCTCCCCCACGCGCCTCCCCTACCGGTATCTCAAACTTCTGCCGCTGCAACCACATCTACGTTCTGTTCGGATCCAGTCAGGTAACCCATCGATATCTATCACGGCCCCGGCCTGATTGCTTAAATGGCGCCTGCAAAACATCCTCATGCCTCCAAATCCCCACCGCTAGGAGCTGATAGAGGTCCATGGCACGATGGCCGCCGTGCATGTTGACCCGGAGGAACACCTCACCTTTGCCGTCGCCGACATGGTGCAGGCGTTGGCCCAGATGAAGTGCCCCGACGACTACCCCCCCCCCCCCAGGACTTAACAGGTAAGATCTGACCAGCTAAAACTTACCAATACCACTTGCAACGGCTATTATTTGTACGGTTGATGTATTAAGCATGTGCGTGCCTTGTTTATTTCAGTACTGCACACTATGTGATGTTTACCGTGTCTAGCTCAATTTCACCAATACCAGCAACAAACTTACAATACATGACTCAGGATATCACTAGAGATGCTGCACATTTTCTATTTTTAGTGGATGCTAGCCCAATTGTACTTAACATGCACTACAAAAAAATACACTTCCGTGATGGTACGTGTTTGTCACAGTAGGTCGCATTTTTTGTCTTGCATGTACATCCATGACAAATTTATGACAGAGTCAAGATAGTCATACCTGTGCTGTCGTAGAAGTATTCCATGACATTACCAAAATTATCATCACAGAAGTGTCCACTTCCATGACAATAAATCGTGCGTCACAGAAGTGCTTTCATCAAGGGTGACCGACACGTGGCATCCATCGTAATGGAACGCCTTAAGCTACCGGGTCGGGTTTTGGATCCGATAACCCGTTAACAGCCCCGACCAATGGGGATTTTCCATGTGTAAAATCGTCATTGGCTGGAGGAAACACGTGTCGGCTCATTGTTGGGACAGATGTCATCCACTCATTGGACAGAAGGCGCCTATGATACGTCGACACGTGGCACGGCCCAACAGAGGCCCATTCCTGTGAAAAGGCCGGCCCATGGAAAGCCCGTTAACGGCCTGTTCGCATATAGCCCATTTACAACCCGCTAACCCAAGGCCCGTTACGCCCTACCCGAATTAGGACCAGTAGCGTCATTTGGGCCATCCAATATGATTCTATCCCGTTTTCACTTCTGGCCCATGTATGGCCCATGACGTCTTTCGGCCCATATGAGGCCCTATGTAACTCTTGGCCTATTAACGGCCATGGTGAAACTGGCCCGCAATGAACAGTGTATCACTTTAGACCCATTAACGGCCCGTGGTGAAACTGGCCCGTAATGAACAGTGTATCACTTTATACCCATTAAGGGCCCGTTATTTAGTTGGGCCGTTTCCAGCCCATGTTATCTTTCGGCCTTCTTAGAGCCCATTTATTCTTGGGCTCATTTCGAGCATTCTTTTACTTACGGCCCGTTACTGTCATTTTCTTCTTGTGGGCCAAATTCAGCCCGTGGTTACAGTCGGACCGTTTGTGGTCCGTTAATACATTGGGCCATTTTCATAGCGTCATCAAATACAGCCTATTAACGATGGCCCGTTATGGTCGGCCCATGAACGGACGATTCCAACTCTAGCCCGTTTACGGCCATAATGCGGCCTGTTATTGGCCCATTTTTGGCCAATCGATCATACGGCCCGTATAAGGCCCATTGATGATACGGCCCATAGAAGGCCCATTGTTTCTACGGCCCGTAGAAGGCCCAATGTTTCTACGGCCCGTAGAAGGCCTACTGTTTCTATGGCCTGTAGAAGGCCCACTGTTTCTACGGCCCGTAGGAGGCCCACTATCACTATAGTAAATATTAGCACATGGTTATTGTGGCCTAGTTTTTAAAAAATAGGTTATTGCAGCCACTAGCAAACCGCGGAAAAAGAACTGCACTGACTACAAGCAAACAAATAAACAAGACAACAAGGAAATAAATAAGCAAGCAACTTATGCTAGGCTATCACGGCTATTACACATATTATATCCACTGGGCATCAAAGTTCACCACCAGTGCAAATATAGGGAACACAAAGAAGATATAAACGCCAAGAAGAAAGCAAGTCCAGAATCAAACCACTTGAAGAGTTCAAGAAACAATATCCCGGTACCCATAATGTCGGGCAAGATGCTTAGCAAGCTTATTAACTTTCTCTTGTTTGGCGCTTAAATCCTCCAACTATTTGTTGCAGACAAGAAAGTACGATCTGAATTCTGCGTAGGACTTCCTCGATCCTTGACTTCTTGCCGCAACCACACCGATCGATGCCTTTCAGCTTGTAGCTGATACTGAAGAAGCCAAAGTGATTCAGGCAGCGAGTTCAAAGAGCTTGTGCCAGCGGTACTGGCCAGTAACTCGAACACTACATCAACGT
This sequence comes from Aegilops speltoides, assembly GCA_021437245.1. Taxonomy (NCBI): domain Eukaryota; kingdom Viridiplantae; phylum Streptophyta; class Magnoliopsida; order Poales; family Poaceae; genus Aegilops; species Aegilops speltoides. Next base: position 423,847,865 of record CM038142.1, on the reverse strand, counting down.
AGGACTATGGGGTTTTCTCAATGTCTACAAGATCGTTTTTATCTCCTTTCTTGGAGACCAACAGGGTTGTCTCACTATCTTGAACCTTATCTGCATTACTTTCTCTATCATTGCATAGTGGGGTGATCTTCTCCAATATTCTGTTTGCATACTACAAGAGAAACAAGCAGACACATCACAGGTTTAGCTTGTAGTATACCAAACTCATTTTGGTAAACTATGCCCACTGTATTGTCCATATCATTCTAGTTTATGTTCCCTAATCAAGATAGAGACACAGCTCAACTCATATATTTTTAAGACACAAGAGATAGATGTAACATAAGTGTGAGAAACTACACAAGATTGGCAAAGACTTGTAATGTGCATCACATGAGAACATAACTGTTTATACAACTTAAACTGAAATCAACATAGAGCAAGAAGTTAGAATAGCAATCCAGTTAAAGAAATAGGTTTAAAACATACCTATTGCGCCATTGGAGTTTCAATTGGATCCTTCAAATTCGAAAGTAGTTGGTATGAGTAAATACAGTGATGCAACAACAAAGGAGTATGGACCATAGCTACGGAATCTGACCTGAGAATAGTTGCTCTTCTGCTTTAAACGTGGAGTGTGGGTTAGCTGTGGTGGTCTTCGTGCTTTGGGCACTATAGTAGCTTTACAAACTGCTCGTGTGGGGGTACTCTGCGGTGGACATGGTGCTTTGTCAACTATAAGTGGGTTACTATCCGCTGGGGTTGCGGTTAGATGGGTTGTAGCTGGTTCTCCGCCCAACGGTGTAAGTGTGCAATCTTGAAGAGTCTCGATTATGTTTGTTGGGGCTAGTTTGTGGGCCAGTACAACCATGGTTCTATCTGCATCGACGGGTAGCACTGTCTTTTGTGAAGACCGGGTTTTTGCTCCCTTAGATACTGCCATCACCCCTCCAATTCAAATGGTCGATAAACAAGAAAAGAAATTGAACGTCTGAGACATTGTATGATAGATGATGTGGTAATTCACATATATGTTGTCTAACCAAACAGACAAACATGACACAATTTCACATATATGATGCCTAAGTAAACAGGATAGCATGACACGAGCTTTCAGATATATGATGGATAACTTAATAGGATATAATGGCATAATTCCACATATGATGAGTACCTAAACAGATGACATGACAAAACTATATGATGTCTTTCTAAAATAGGTTGGGATGAAATAATTCACATACATGTTGTCTAAGTATACAGGATGGCATGATATAATTGACATAATTGATTCATATACTAAGCAGCTGGCACTCGCATGTATGATCTCTAAACTAAGCAGAAAGAATTCAATATTGTGCATATGATGTCTAAACTAAGCAATGCAAGACACCATATGCATCATATGAGAAATATAAACATTGCAACTTAGAGCATACACCTCAGGTGGGATATAGGATTGGTCATCTATCTCTGAATCCTCCTCCGAGGAGCTCCTCAGAACCATCGAGATATATGCTTCAACAGTACCATTGCTCGCTCAAGACCTTGTTTTCACTCCAGATTTTTCCATAACCGGCTCAAATGGCTGATACACATGAAGAGTAGTTCAATATAAACAGATTGTCGACAAATGGAATATGTAATGAAAAAAAGATGGCATGAGATAATTCACATATATGATGCCTGGCTCCATGGCGGTGCATAATTCACATATATGATAACTGGCTGAAAAACATGGCATTGCATAATTCACATATCTGATATAGAAAGCAAACAAGAGGCATTCACACAAAGCATGTCTAATCTGGGCATGGCAATGCAAGACACCATATGCATGATATGAGCAATATAACCCAGCCAAGTTAGAGCATGCACCTCGGGGGGGATACGACTGGTCATCTCTCTCTGAATCCTCCTCTGAGGAGCTATCTGTAACCAACAAGAAATCTGCATCGACAAGTAGCACTGACTGCTCAGAAGACCTTGTTTTCACTCTAGATTTTCCCATGACCGACTCAAATGGCTGATGCACAGGAAGAGTAGATGAATGTATAAACATTGTTGACAAATGGAACACATTATGGAGAAAATAATGGCATGATACAATTCACATATACGATGACTGGCTAAACAGGATGGCATTGCATGATTCACGTATATGATGCATGGCTAAAGAAGATGGCATTGCATAATTCCCATATACTCCCTCCATTCCTAAATATTTGTCTTTTTAGAGATTTCAAATGGACTACCACATACGGATGTATATAGACATATTTTAGAGTGTAGATTCACTCATTTTGTTCCGTATGTAGTCACTTGTTGAAATATCTAAAAAGACAAATATTTAGGAATGGTGGGAGTATGATATAGAAACCAAACAGGTGGCATTCACACAAAGCAAATCTAAACTAAGCTGATGACATATAAGATGTATAATGTAAGCAATGCAAGGCGCCATATGCATGATATGACCAACATCAGCATGCCAGGTTAGAGCAAACACCTCAGGTGGTAAACAGGCATGGTCGGCTCCTTGTGAATCTCCATCTGAACAATTATCTTCCTCTGGAATACAATCTGGAAATGCAGGAGAGGGGGGGGCACTTCGCCCACCATGGAGCAGCGTCTGCATGACATTATATTTGCATGCAACGGTGTTCTCTTTTTCTCTACATGTTCAGTACGATTGTGTACAATATCTGACATGCATAATAAAAAAAGTTAGATTTTGTAAGGCCTAAGAGGTGCATGCAAAAATTAAGACTGATGGTAGCAAACGAGTGGATGTATCCAAAACTAATGATAGCAGGTAGATATAGCTTCAGTTTAAAAAGATAGACAATGGATCGTCTATTGTTTGTTGCCCACCCAACATGAACCACATAGAAGACCCCACATGAACCAGATAGTAGACAGATACTATTCGTTGCTGGCTCGATATGAGACCCATGGGCAATTCAAAACTCAAGATTGAACGATAAAGTAGCAGGTAATAATAACCGATAACGTAAGCAAACACGAAAGATTGTGACCTCTCTTCCGGAACTGTCTAGTCCTCAGGTTCATCTGCTCAGTCGATGATGGTAATGCAGTTGGCGTGGCTGCCGGCAATGGGGAAGATGATCTGAGGCGGTGAAAGAAAGTCTACAGGGGGGATCTCTGCTGCAGTGAACGGTTCTGTCGATGGTGCACCTCGGGTGGGGTGGATGACGGCACGGCAGGAGCAGGACATAACACACAGAGTTTTCTTTGAAGCCAATCTGAAAATGAAATAAATCTGTAAGGGGTCCTTAGAATTGGAGGATTCTATAAATGCGGGGACAGGAAAAACACAGGAATAGGATAGGAATGCACGTGCAAAACAGAGCATTTGGAAACATAGGATTTCAGTCAATCTGGGTGTTTGGCTCACATGAATTGGAAGAACAGAGGAATGGAGAAACAAAGTGATGCGACGAGTGTACAACCTCTTTGGCATAGCCTTTTGGACCTCAGCATCATTGGGTTGGACGTGGAGGATGGTGATGATGCTGGTGTGACTGTCGGAGGCGGGGAAGAAGATCTGAGGCCTCTGGAAACGGCGCCGAGAGAAATGCTCATTGTGATGGACGGTTCCGTCGTTGGAGCAGCTCCGCTAAGGTGTACGGCGACGAGGTGAAGCATGACAAGACGCATAACTTTAATCTGAAGTGGGACCCTAATATCATCTGCAATAGATGATGTAAAATACATCACCAAAAGTGCTAGATGTAAACGATCACATCGCCCACAACCGCCTCGACAGATGTCAAAGTATTGTTCACTCAACTTAACTGAAGAAAATGAACTTCACAGTCGAAACTGAATTTTACTATCGAAACTGATTTAACTAGTAACAGAGCATTGCAATAGATGTTTAGGGTGTTCAAGCACTAGTAGCAGAGAAAAAGTGATCTAAATCAGCAGACGCTCGAGCAGGGAACGCACTAGCAGAGAGCAAGTCGTGCAGTAGCACCGCGAGCGAGTGCTAAAGCAGCAACTCCTATAGCTGCCAGAGGTCATGCAGTAGCAGCAGCAACAGAAGCGAGAGCAAGAGCAGAGCAGCAGCACGAACGAAAGCAGGAGCAGTGCAGCAGCGTGATCGACAGCAAGAATAGAGCCGCAGCGCGAGCGAGAGCCGGAGTAGCTGCAGCTAGTGCCGTTGTGGAAGTCGCCGCCGAGGAAGCAACGACATGGGGAGAGACGTCGTGGATGATGTGGCCGGCGACGGCGCCGTCGATGGAGACGTCATGTCTACTCGGTATCGAGCACCGGCAGCCCCATGAGATCGAATAAAAGATAAAATGCAGCGGTGAGTGCAGAACCTCCTTGGTGGCGCCGAGTTGGCCTCGACTTCATCAGAGGAATTTGTGAGGGTGCTGCGGTTCCGGTGGGGTAGGTCAAGATGGCGCTGTGGGGATTGAGGTGGCGCGATAGACGAGGCAAACGTCGGGGCAGCTCCTTGGAGGTGGAGGACGGGGCGGCTGATACGGCGGGACAAGGAGATCGACAACGGATCCTCATCCGGTGCGGTGGATGAGGGACGGCGAGCTATTGCGGTGGACGACGTAGTCGGGGAAGAGTCTCTGGCAGGGCAGCGGTCGGGAGGCCGACGGAGGAGCGTGGGGTTTCGCGGGTTTTGGCGGCCTCGGTGTACGAATGGGGGGGCGAAGGGGGAGGGGAGAGCCAAGCTTAGGGACGCGCTTGTCCGGAATGTAGGGTAAGTTACCAGCGCATTCCCCACGGTTTTGACACCGCGACGTGGAGCTTCATTTCCTACCGAGGGGTAGAAGGGGATTTTATGTGTGCGCTGCGGAGCAATTTCAGATGAGGAGGGAGTTCTCGCGCGCGTCCAAATTTCAGGATAACAAGGCGCGGCGCGGGTTGAAGAAGCGGGAGTTTCAAAGCAGGTGTGACAAAAGATACTCGAGCTTCAAAATTTCGGGATAACAAGGTGCGGATTCCTTTTTCGGCATAACAAACTTAACGTGTAAAAAAATCATACAAGACACAAGAAAGTCATGTCCCCTTTGACTATATTGCTATAGATGCCATTGAAAAAACTACAAGAGAAATGTAAAAAAAAATCGGGAGAACATGATTACCCCAAGACAAGACCAAATCGATTCGCACTTCCTCAACAACAACAAAAAACAAATCAATTCCCACCAAAGAAAGAGTAATGTCCCTTTTATATGATTACAGATGCCATGATCTCAATTTCAATTTTGAATCCATGTTATGTTGAATTCAATATATCATTAGGTGACCTTACGGTTTATAATTGATGTAGTCATACATTTTGATCTTCCATCATATATGAACATTTTACTCCACCATGTGAACATATATATTGTCGCTCTACCATATGGACTAAATTTGAATCAATTTTCCTTATTTGAATACGATTGTTGTCAAGTTATACAATAATTTAAATATTATCTTGATAACAAAATGACATGCATATAGCAGTAATCATATTTCACTATGAACTACATGTACCATACGCTCTCCAATTCAAATATCTGTATCCATTTTATGTTGAATTCAAATCATAGTACATTATTGGTCTAGGTAGCGAGATGTTCGGGATAATCTAAACCCTGTTTTCATACGTATAATTTTTGGCTGAATTGGGACAAGTTTTGGTATGAGCCTCTTGAAAAACCAAAGATTCTCTCAATAAGCCTCGTGGTTCCAAGAGGGAACGTGTCACCTTTGTGTGCGAAACGATATACGCTGCCTCCCCCCTGATTTTATTTACAGAGGCAACATAGAACTATATGAGTGCCCTGTTAAATTTTGGAATTATTTCGGGTTCATTTGGCCTTTTTATACATTAATTGAGTTTCTGGACTTTTAATGTGCACAATCTAAATATGAATTGCATGCACATGCTCCGGTGCACCAAAGTGGGTTGAAAAATCACATGTGTGTCCTCGGTTGAATTTCTAGGTTCCATGGAAGAAATGAGAATGAAATTCAAACTTCTGGGCGTCATGACTCTACCGAGAACATCGAGAAACTTAGATTTTAAATTCATGTGAATCCAAAACTCGACTGGAAATCATGAAACTTGGCATGGTGTCATGTCATGGCACTAACATGGTGTGGTAAAAAATTGGGCCGATTTGGAAGCTCGTGGTTCTAAGAGGGAATGTGCCACCCCCCCCCCCTCCCCGCCCTTGAGTTTCTTAACAACGGCAACATAGAACTACATTAGTGCCATGTTAAAATTTGGAATTATTCCGGGTTCGTTTGTCGTTTTTTATACATTAATTGAGTTTCTGGTCATTTAATGTGCATAAGTCAAATTTGAACTACAAGCACATGCTCTCGTGCACCAAAGTTGGTTGAAAAATCACATTTGTGTCCTCGGGTGAATTTCTAGGTCCCATGCAAGAAATGAGAATAAAATTAAAACATCTGGGCATCGTGGCTCAGCTGAGAACATTGAGAAACTTGGTTTTAAAATTCTTGTAAATCCAAAACACGTCTGAAAATCATGAAACTTGGCATGGATGTCATCTCATGGTACTACCATGTTGTGGTAAACAAAATGGCCGAATAGGAACAGATTTTGGTATAAGCTTCTTGCAAACCGAAGCTTCTCTAAAGAAGGCTCGTGGTTCTGAGAGGGAACGTGTCACCTTTGAGTGCGAAACGATATACGTTGTCTGTTGGGGAACGTAGTAATTTCAAAAAAATTCCTACGCACACGCAAGATCATGGTGATGCATAGCAACGAGAGGGGAGAGTGTTGTCTACGCATCTTTGTAGACCAAGCGAAGCGCTGACGCAACGTAGAGGAAGTAGTCGACGTCCTCCCGGTCCAACCGATCCAAGCACCGCACTCGCACCTCCGAAGTTCTTGACACGCGCGTACAGCTCGATGACGCACCTCAATCTCCAATCCAAGAGAGTCTCCGAGGGGAGTTCCACAAGACCGCAACAGCGTGGTGGCGATCTTGATGTTCTCTGTCGCCGCAGGCTTCGCCTAAGCACCGCCACAATATGATCGAGGTGTAATATCGTGGAGGGGCACCGCACACGGCTAAGGAATGATCAATGATCAACTTGTGTGTCCTAGGGTGCCCCCTACCCCGTATATAAAGGAGGGAGGGAGGAGGTGGCCGGCCTCAAGGGGGCGCCATAGGGAGGGGAAACCTACTCCAAGTAGGTTTCCTCTTTCCTTATCTTATTTGGAGGGGAAGGAAGGAGTACTAGTATTAGGAAGTAGTACTAGTAGTAGGAAGGAAGAGAGGGAAGGAGAAAGGAAAGGGGGCCGCCCCTCCCCAATTCGATTGGGCTTGGGGCGCGCCTCCCTTGCTCCTTCTCTCTTCCTCCTACATGGGCCCAATAAGGCCCATATACCTCCCGGGGTTCCAGAACCTCCGGAGCTCCAAACTTCTCCTAACCTTTCCGGTGTCCAAATATATCCGTCCAATATATCAATCTTTATGTCTCGACCATTTCGAGACTCCTCGTCATGTCCGTGATCATATCCGGACTTCAACAACCTTCGTACATCAAAATACATAAACTCATAATATAACTGTCATCGAAACCTTAAGCGTGCGGACCCTACGGTTCGAGAACAATGTAGACATGACCGAGACATGTCTCCGGTCAATAACCAATAGCGGGACCTGGATGCCATATTGGTTCCTACATATTCTACAAAGACTTTATCGGTCAAACCGCACAACAACATACGTTGTTCCCTTTGTCATTGGTATGTTACTTGCCCGAGATTCGATCGTCGGTATCCAATACCTAGTTCAATCTCGCACGCAAGTCTCTTTACTCGTTCCGTAATACATCATTTCACAACTAACTCATTAGTTGAAATGCTTGCAAGGCTTAAGTGATGTGTATTACCGAGAGGGCCCAGAGATACCTCTCCGACATTCGGAGGACAAATCCTAATCTCGAATACGCCAACTCAACAAGTACCTTCGGAGACACCAGAGAGCACCTTTATAATCACCCGATTCGCTGTGACGCTTGGTAGCACACAAAGTGTTCTTCCGTAAACGGAGTTGCATAATCTCATAGTCATAGGAACATGTATAAGTCATGAAGGAAGCAATAGCAACATACTAAACGATCGTGTGCTAAGCTAACGGAATGGGTCATGTCAATCGATCATTCAACTAATGATCCGACCTTGTTAATCAAATAACAACTCCTTGTTCACGGTTAGGAAACATAACCATCTTTGATGAACAAGCTAGTCAAGTAGAGGCATACTAGTGACACTCTGCTTGTCTATATATTCACACATGTATTATGTTTCCGGTTAATACAATTCTAGCATGAATAATAAACATTTATCATGATATGAGGAAATAAATAATAACTTTATTATTGCCTCTAGGGCATATTTCCTTCATCCTCCCACTTGCACTAGAGTCAATAATCTAGATTGAACAAGAATGATTCTAACACCCATGGAGTCTTGGTGTTGATCATGTTTTGCTCGTGGAAGAGGCTTAGTCAACGGTCGCAACATTCAGATCCGTATGTATCTTGCAAATCTCTATGTCTCCCACCGGACTAGATCCCGAATGGAATTGAAGCGCCTCTTGATGTGCTTGGTTCTCTTGTGAAATCTGGATTCCTTCGCTAAGGCAATCGCTCAATATTGTCACAAAGATTTTCATTGGACCCGATGCACTAGGTATGACACCTAGATCGGATATGAACTCCTTCATCCGCACTCCTTCATTGGCTGCTTCCGAAGCAGCTATGTATTCCGCTTCACATGTAGATCCCGCCACGACGCTTTGCTTTGAACGCACTAATCGACAGCTCCACCGCTTAATGTAAACACATATACGGTTTGCGATTTAGAATCGTCCGGATCGGTGTCAAAGCTTGCATCAACATAACCATTTACGATGAGCTCTTTGTCACCTCCATATACGAGAAACATATCCTCAGTCCTTTTCGTATTTCGGATGTTCTTGACCGCTGTCCGATGATCCACTCTGGATTACTTTGGTACCTCCTGCTAGACTTATAGCAAGGCACACATCAGGTCGGTACACAATTGCATACATGATAGAGCCTATGGTGAAGCATAGGAACACTTTTCATTTTCTCTCTATCTTCTGCAGTGGTCGGGCTTTGAGTCTTACTCAACTTCACACCTTGCAATACAGCAAGAACCCTTTCTTTGCTTGATCCATTTTGAACTTCTTCAAAACTTTGTCAAGGTATGTGCTTTGTGAAAGTCCAATTAAGCGCCTTGATCTATCTCTATAGATCTTAATGCCCAATATGTAAGCAGCTTCACCGAGGTCTTTCATTGAAAAACTTTTATTCAAGTATCCCTTTATGCTATCCAGAATTCTATATCATTTCCAATCAATAATATGTCATCCACATATAATATTAGAAATGCTACAGAGCTCCCACTCACTTTCTTGTAAATACAAAGCTTCTCCAAAAGTCTCAGATAAAACCAAATGCTTTGATCACACTATCAAAACGCTTATTCCAACTCCGAGAGGCTTGCACCAGTCCATAAATGGAACGTTGGAGCTTGCACACTTTGTTAGCTCCCTTTGGATCGATAAAACCTTCGGTTGCATCATATACAACTCTTCTTCCGTAAATCCATTCAGAATGCAGTTTTACATCCATTTGCCAAATTTCATAATCATAAAATGCGCAATTGCTAACATGATTCGACAGACTTAAGCATCGCTACGGGTGAGAAGGTCTCATCGTAGTCAACCCCTTGAACTTGTCGAAAACCTTTTGCAACAAGTCGAGCTTTGTAGACGAGAATATTACCGCGGCGTCGGTCTTCTTCTTGAAGATCCATTTATTCTCAATTGCTTGCCGACCATCGGGCAAGTCAACCAAAGTCCATACTTTGTTTTCATACATGGATCCCATCTCGATTTCATTGCTTCAAGCCATTTTATGGAATCTGGGCTCACCATCGCTTCTTCATAGTTCGTAGGTTCATCATGATCTAGTAGCATGACTTCCGAATAGGATTACCGTACCACTCAGTGCGGATCTTACTTTGTTCGACCCACGTGGTTCTCAGATAACTTGATCTCAAGTTCTATGATCATTATCATCAACTTCCTCACTAGTTGGTTTTGACGTCCACGAAACCGGTTCTGTGATGTATTATTTTCCAACAAGGGAGTAGGTACAGTTACCTCATCAAGTTCTACTTTCCTCCCACTCACTTCTTTCAAGAGAAACTCCTTCTCTAGAAAGGATCCATCCTTAGCAAGGAATGTCTTGCCTTCGGATCTGTGATAGAAGGTGTACCCAACTGTCTCCTTTGGGTATCCTATGAAGACACATTTCTTCGATTTGGGTTCGAGCTTATCAGGTTGAAGCTTTTTCACATAAGCATCGCAACCCCAAACTTTAAGAAACGACAACTTTGGTTTCTTGCCAAACCATAGTTCATAAGGTGTCGTCTCAACGGATTTCGACGGTGCCCTATTTAACGTGAATGTGGCTGTCTCTAGAGCATAACCCCAAAACGATAGCGGTAAATCTGTAAGAGACATCATAGACCGCACCATATCAAGTAAAGTACGACACGACGCTCGAACACACCATTACGTTGTGGTGTTCCGGTGGCGGAGTTGCTAAACTATTCCACATTGTTTTAAGTGTAAACCAAACTCGTAACTCAAATATTCTCCTCCACGATCGATCGTAGAAACTTTATTTTCTTGTTACGATGATTTTCAACTTCACTCAAATTCTTTGAACTTTTCAAATGTTTCAGACTTATGCTTCATTAAGTAGATATACCCATATCTCGCTTAAATCATCTGTGAAGGTGAGAAAATAACGATATCCGCCACGAGCCTCAACATTCATTGGACCACATACATCCAGTATGTATGATTTCCAACAAATCTGTTGCTCTCTCCATAGTACCGGAGAACGGCGTTTTGGTCATCTTGCCCATGAGGCACGGTTCGCAAGTACCAAGTGATTCATAATCAAGTGGCTCCAAAAGTCCATCAGTATGGAGTTTCTTCATGCGCTTTATACCGATATGACCCAAACGGCAGTGCCACAAATAAGTTGCACTATCATTATCAACTCTGCATCTTTTGGCTTCAACACTATGAATATGTGTATCACTACTATCGAGATTCATCAAAATAGACCACTCTTCAAGGGTGCATGACCATAAAAGATATTACTCATATAAATAGAACAACCATTATTCTCTCGATTTAAATGAATAACCGCCTCGCATCAAACAAGATCCAGATATAATGTTCATGCTCAACGCCGCACCAAATAACAATTATTTAGGTCTAATACTAATCCCGAAGGTAGATGTAGAGGTAGCGTGCCGACCGCGATCACATCGACTTTGGAACCATTTCCCACGCGCATCGTCACCTCGCCCTTTGCCGTGTTCGCTAATCCGTAGTCCCTGCTTCGAGTTGCAAATATTAGCAATGTAACCAGATCAAATACCAGTGCTATCTGCGAGCTCTAGTAAGGTACACATCAATAACATGTATATCACATATACCTTTGTTCACTTTGCCATCCTTCTTATCCGCCAAATACTTGGGGCAGTTCCGCTTCAAAGGACGATGCGCTTGCGGTAGAAGCACTCGCCAGTGCTTAGGTCCGACTTGGGTTTCTTCTCTTGAGCAGCAACTTGTTTGTTGTTCTTCTTGAAGTTCCCTTCTTCTTCCCTTTGCCCTTTTTCTTGAAACTAGTGGTCTTGTTAACCATCAACACTTGATGCTCCTTCTGATTTCTACCTCCGCAGCCTTTAGCATTGCGAAGAGCTCGGGAATCGCCTTATCCATCCCTTGCATATTATAGTTCATCACGAAGCTCTTGTAGCTTGGTGGAAGTGATTGGAGAATTCATCAATGATGCTATCATCCGAAGAGTAACTCCCGCTTGAATCAAGTGATTACAATACCCGGACATCTTGAGTATGTGCTCACCGATGTAACTATTCTCCTCCATCTTGCAGCTATAGAACTTATTGGAGACTTCATATCTCTCAATCCGGCATTCTTCGGAATATCAACTTCAACTCTGAAACATCTCATATGCTCCATGACGCTCAAAACGCCGTTGAAGTCCCGGTTCTAAGCCGTAGCATGGCACATTGAACTATCGAGTAGTCATCGCTTTGCTCGCCAGACGTTCTTAACGCCGCGGCCAGATCAAGCGCAGTTCGCACCCAGCGGTGCTTCCAGACGTAATTTTTCAGGCAGCAATGAGGATAATCCTCAAATTACGGACCCGATCCACGAAGTTGCTACCATCATCTTTCAACTTAGCTTTCTCAAGGAATGCATTAAAATTCAACGGAACAAAGACGGGCCATCTATCTACAAACAACATAGACAAGCAAGATACTATCAGTACTAAGTTCATGATAAATTTTAGTTCAATTAATCATATTACTTAAGAACTCCCACTTAGATGACATCTCTCTAGTCATCTAAGTGATCACGTGATCCAAATCAACTAAACCATAACCGATCATCACGTGAGATGGAGTAGTTTTCAATGGTGAACATCTTATGTTGATCATATCTACTATATGATTCACGCTCGACCTTTCGGTCTCCGTGTTCCGAGGCCATATCTGCATATGCTAGGCTTGTCAAGTTTAACTTGAGTATTCTGCGTGTGCAAAACTGGCTTGCACCCGTTGTAGATGGACGTAGAGATTATCACACCCGATCATCATGTGGTGTCTGGGCACGATGAACTTTGGCAACGGTGCATACTCAGGGAGAACACTACTTGATAATTTTTAGTGAGATATCATCTTAAAATGCTATCGTCAATCAAAGCAAGATAAGATGCATAAAGGATAAACATCACATGCAATCAATATAAGTGATATGATATGGCCATCATCTTCTTGTGCTTGTGATTCCATCTCCAAGCACCATCATGATCACCATCGCCACCGCGCGACACCTTGATCTCCATCGTAGCATCGTTGTCATTTACGCCATCTATTGCTTCTACGACTATCGCTACCGCTTAGTGATAAAGTAAAGCAATTACAGTATGCGTTGCATTTCATACAATAAAGCGACAACCATATGGCTCTGCCATTGCCGATAACTTCGTTACAAAACATGATCATCTCATACAATAAAATATAGCATCATGTCTTGGCCATATCACATCACAACATGCCCTGCAAAACAAGTTAGACGCCTTCTACTTTGTTGTTGCAAGTTTTACGTGGCTGCTACGGGCTTAAGCAAGAACCAATCTCACCTACGCATCAAAACCACAACGATAGTTTGTCAAGTTGATGATGTTTTAACCTTCGCAAGGACCGGGCGTAGCCACACTCGATTCAACTAAAGTTGGAGAAACCGACACCGCTAGTCACCGTGTGCAAAGCACGGCGGTAAAACCAGTCTCGCCTAAGCGTCTGCGTAATGTCGGTCCGGCCGCTTCATCCAACAATACCGCCAACCAAAGTATGACATGCTGGTAAGCAAGATGACTTATATCGCCCACAACTCACTTGTGTTCTACTCGTGCATATAACATCAAACCATAAAACCTAGGCTCGGATGCCACTTTGGGGAACGAGTAATTTCAAAAAATCCCACGCACACGCAAGATCATGGTGATGCATAGCAACGAGAGGGAGAGTGTTGTCTACGCACCCTTGTAGACCGAAGCGAAGCGCTGACGCAACGTAGAGGAAGTAGTCGACGTCCTCCCGGTCCAACCGATCCAAGCACCATTACTCCGCACCTCCGAAGTTCTTGACACGCGACAGCTCGATGACGCACCCTCGATCTCCAATCCAGAGAGTCTCCGAGGGGAGTTCCACAAGACGATGGCGTGGTGACGATCTTGATGTTCTCTGTCGCAGGCTTCGCCTAAGCACCGCTACAATATGATCGAGGTGTAATATCTTGGAGGGGGCACCGCACACGGCTAAGGAACGATCAATGATCAACTTGTGTGTCCTAGGGTGCCCCCACCCCGTATATAAAGGAGGGAGGGAGGAGGTGGCCGGCCTCAAGGGGGCGCATAGGGAGGGGGAAACCTACTCCAAGTAGGTTTCCTCTCTTTCTTATCTTATTTGGAGGGGAAGGAAGGAGTACTAGTATTAGGAAGTAGTACTAGTAGTAGGAAGGAAGAGAGGGGAAGGAGAAAGGAAGGGGGCCCGCCCCCTCCCCAATTCGGATTGGGCTTGGGGGGCGCACCCCCCTCCCTTGCTCCTTCTCTCTTCCTCCTACATGGGCCCAATAAGGCCCATATACCTCCCGGGGTTCCAGAACCTCCGGAGCTCCAAACTTCTCCGGAACCTTTCCGGTGTCCAAATATATCCATCCAATATATCAATCTTTATGTCTCGACCATTTCGAGACTCCTCGTCATGTCCGTGATCATATCCGGACTCAACAACCTTCGTACATCAAAATACATAAACTCATAATATAACATCATCGAAACCTTAAGCGTGCAGGACCCTACGGTTCGAGAACACGTAGACATGACCGAGACATGTCTCGGTCAATAACCAATAGCGGGACCTGGATGCCCATATTGGTTCCTACATATTCTACGAAGATCTTTATCGGTCAAACCGCACAACAACATACGTTGTTCCTTTGTCATTGGTATGTTACTTGCCCGAGATTCGATCGTCGGTATCCAATACCTAGTTCAATCTCGTTACGCAAGTCTCTTTACTCGTTCGTAATACATCATTTCACAACTAACTCATTAGTTGAAATGCTTGCAAGGCTTAAGTGATGTGTATTACCGAGAGGGCCCAGAGATACCTCTCCGACATTCGAGTGACAAATCCTAATCTCAAATACGCCAACTCAACAAGTACCTTCGAGACACCAGAGAGCACCTTTATAATCACCCGATTACGCTGTGACGCTTGGTAGCACACAAAGTGTTCTTCCGTAAACGGAGTTGCATAATCTCATAGTCATAGGAACATGTATAAGTCATGAAGGAAGCAATAGCAACATACTAAACGATCGTGTGCTAAGCTAACGGAATGGGTCATGTCAATCGATCATTCAACTAATGATCCGACCTTGTTAATCAAATAACAACTCCTTGTTCATGGTTAGGAAACATAACCATCTTTGATTAACAAGCTAGTCAAGTAGAGGCATACTAGTGACACTGCTTTGTCTATATATTCACACATGTATTATGTTTCCTGGTTAATACAATTCTAGCATGAATAATAAACATTTATCATGATATGAGGAAATAAATAATAACTTTATTATTGCCTCTAGGGCATATTTCCTTCATTGTCCCCCTTGAGTTTATTTACAAAGGCAACATAGAACTACATGAGTGCCCTGTTAAATTTTGGAATTATTCCGGCTTCATTTGGCCTTATTTACACATTAATTGAGTTTTTGGTCATTTAATGTGCATAATTCAAATTTGAACTACAAGCACGTGCTCCCGTGCACCAAAGTTGGTTGAAAATCACATTTGTGTCCTCGGGTGAATTTCTACTCCCATGCAAAAAATGAGAATAAGATTCAAACATCTGGGCATCGTGGCTCGGTCAAGAACATTGAGAAACTTGGTTTTAAAATCATGAAACTTGGCATGGTGTCATGTCATGGTAGTACCATGCCATGGTAAAAAAAATTGGCCGAATAGGAACAAATTTTGGTATAATCTTCTTGCAAATCGGAGCTTCTCTCAAGAAGGCTCGTGGTTCTGGGAGGGAACGTGTCACCTTTGTGTGCATAATTCAAATTTGAAATACAAGCACATGTTCCAGTGCACCAAAGTTGGTTAAAAAATCACATGTGTGTCCTCGGGTAAATTTCTAGGTTCCATGAAAGAAATGGGAATGAAATTCAAAATTTTGGGCGTCGTGGCTGGGTTGGAAACATTGAGAAACTTAGTTTTTTAATTCCTGTAAATCCAAAACACGCATGAATATAATGAAACTTGGCTTGGTGCCATGACATGGCACCAATATGCTGTGGTAAATGTGCAGTCCGATTTGTGAAGGCGCACACCTTAACAATCAACAAAGTCATTTTGGAACAAGTGCTGTCACGTTATAATCGGAAACACAAGTATTATTGAAACCGTGGGCGTTCTACTTACTAGTACCATTTACGTGCCGCCACGCGTCCCCATTTTTTATTAGCTAGGAGGCGTCGTGCGGGGTAGCTATTTGAGTACGAGAGGCATGCGATCGACCCTGCAGGCGTGCTTATCGGGAGGAGAGCCTTGACCTCCATCTGCCGTCCACCTCTCTCCCAAGGTCTCCATTAATGGCGCCGAGCCTCTTTAATGGCGTGGCCATGTCTCACTCGACCGAGATTTAAGAGAGAGAAAAGAAAATCGACAAAGACGGATCTTGATGTAAGATCCGACGGACCTATATAGCATCTATCGCGACTTACAAAGAAGACCGATGAATATATAAGGACGATTTTATTTTTTAATCAAAGAAGGGCTTGCCCCTTCCGATTTTCATTACTGAAAACCACCACAATTCACAAGAAGTTCAGCACAACTCCAGCCTAACACGAAGGACAAAAAGTACCAGATTGAAATCGCAACATCCCAACAGGCCAACAAAGGCCAAACATCCATGCTAGAACCCAACATTTCACAACCAACGACACAATCCACATCCTAAACCGATTATTACATCAAAAGAAACCAGGAAACTGAAGGAAGCCCATCAGCAACTAGAAGAACAAAGAACGCCGTGGTCGCCACAAAGAAGAGTTTTCTTCATTCCAGCCTTGCAACATTGATCTTCCACAGAAAGATAAGGACGATTAACTGTCTTACATAATTAGAAAGATAATTAAAAAAGCCACATGCGGCTACGCTCGAAATACACAAGGGCAAAAGAAGAAGGAAGACAAGGATGTGGCTCGCTGATCTCTACTTTCTTGATGCGTTGCTGCAGGCCGCGGGAACTAGTCTCCGCGGTGAGTGGCGATGAGCTCTTTCCTGTCCTCAAGATGCTGCTTGAGAACATCCATGGATTCCTCCACTAGCCTTTGGCGCTCGTTGCGGAGCATGTCATTCTCGTCCATAAGTTTCTTAACGATGACGTCGGTCCTCTTCAACAAGGCACTGGTCTCCTCCTGCTGGTCTGCACTTCAGACGATCTTCTCCCTCAGCAGGTTGTGCTTGGCCCGGAGCCTCTCATTGCCTCCCTTAGTTGTTGGATGACGCCGGTAGCCTATTCAAATGAGGCTTTCACGTCGTCCTGCAACCTCGCCAAGCCGAAGATCTGAGCCATCTGGCTATGGACGATCGCATGCATGCGCCTGTAACATTCGTCGCCTGCCCACGAGAAATTTTTTCTGCCGCCCCGGATGCGGACATCTCGCTGCATTCAGAGCGCGAGGGACATCTCTGCTGCTTCATGGTGCGGCCGGACCATCTCTGCATCGATGGCGCGGTGGGACCTCCGTCTGCGCTTCAGCGGCGCCGGGACCTCTGGTTGCTACTTCAGCAAGGGACATGTCGGCTACTCTCGCAGTGAGGCAGGACATCTCTCGTGCTTCCGCTTCCATGCTCGCCTCTCCTTGGTGGCAATCTCTCGACCCAGAACTCACGCTGGCCATGGAAGACGCAAGGGAAGGATGCTGAATGACTTGTTTGTTTTTGTGGATGAGGAGTTGAGGAGGAATGTGCAGTCATCTTGGCATACTAGTATTTATAACCAAGTACTAATACGCTCCTAAGTGGGAAACCGTTTAGGTTGTGATCGGTGTGAACAGGTTTGGAATTCAATATACTAGCGTGGTACCAATACGCTCCTAAGTGGGAAACCGTTTAGGTTGTGATCGGTGTGAACTGGTTTGCAATTCAATATAGCATGGAGTAATTTGGAATGTGACGAGACGCAAGCTCAAAATTTATTGACGGTTCTAGTTTCGAAGTGCGGCACTATTCCCGAATGGAGTACTTCTTTTTCTACTCCCTCCTTTCCGGTTTTATAGGGCTTATCTCAAAATTTTAGTTTTTCCATTTTATAAGGCTCAATTTGGTTGTTCCCCAACACATGTTCAGATTCCAAGGTGCATTCAATCATTGCATGCAAGTATTAAGAGAAAATTGACCAATGCATGTACTTTATGCATGCATGCATTGCAATTAATGCATTGATAAACATAATTTTTTGAGAAAAACAAGAGCATTAATTAGGTGCTTTTGCAAACTACAAAAAGTATTCCACCACTCACCATAAACCGGAAAGGAGGGAGTACTGATGTGTACGTGCAATAACTGGCACCGTCATATACATATCTTACGGTTAATGGGGCGTTCGACAGGAATAGCCGCGTGGCGAGCTCTAGGCTAGTCCTTTTTTCAGACGCATTAAACCTATCTCTCGGGACTGCTCGCACGCACCATCGTGCCACCCACAAAAACTTGTACTCTGAGTTTAGTAGTACGTTATACAGGAAGAGAAGAGGTGCACGCACGCACTCGTCCTCTCACACACGCATCTATTTTTTCTCGAAACGGAGGATGATGACCCCGGCCTCGTGATCCGGGAGTCACACACGATCTGTAGCTACTTAATTGTAGTGTTCTCAACCATCCGATTGGCTCTATCATGGATGTACCTATATACTAAAACATGTCTAGATACATCTATATTTTGACAAATGGAAGGCATGTATTGTGGAACGGAGGAGTGCTTCTCATCAAAATGGATAAAAGGGCGATATCTAGAACTAAAATACGCCTACATACATCTCCTTTATCCATTTTGATGACAAGTAGTACTTCTTACCCAAAGGAACTTTATATCCAATGACACAAAATATCCGCTTGACTGTTGGAAATTACTGATCCGATGTCGAAGTAATTGTAGCAAATACCAAAACCCACCATTTCTTAAGCTAAAGTAGACCAAGGTAATCCCTATATTAGCATATTACTAAGATAAACAGAAGGCACTGTCGAAACATTTAGGACGTGAGCTTGCCAATCTGAATGTGGAGGGACACAAGGCTACCCCGGCCAGCAGCTTGAGCGGAACTGTCAAGAAGGTCAGCTCCTGCACGTCGACGTCGCCGGGATCCTTGCTGCTTGTCACATCCATTTCCACCTTGACGGTGTCGGTCGTGCCTTTGGGCTCCCCCGGCGAGCCGTTCGCCCACGCTTGGCCAAGTAGTGCGGCAGTGGGGACGCCCCCGCTCTGATGCAGACGACCGACACGGCGATAGGCCCGCCAATGTCGAGTACGCCCCCAACCAAGAAAAACGCGCGGTGGTCCTCCTCCGTGAACAGCAAGAGCCGTGGCTTCGGCGATTAAGGGCACTTGCAACCGGAGCACCTTGTCGTCTCGATCCCGTGCACGGCATGGGATGCGCGATGTCGATGTGGTCGTAGAGCCGCCGCGGCGCCTTTGTAGCCGCAGACAGGCACGGGGCATTTGCAGGGCGTGAGCGGACACACGCTCTGGTGATCGGCGAGCTTGTGGTAAGTGACGTAGAGCCCACAGCCTTCGTGCAGGCACTCCACCCTCACCGACAAAAGGACGGAGTCCACCGCCGTGTTCCGCATGTTGAAGCCACTGCCGCGCTTGCACTTCTGGCACTGCCGCTGGTTCCCGGGGCACTCGACGCGGCAGTCCACGTAGGCCAGGTGCCCTCCCTTGCACTGCAGATATCAATCCAACAACACATCAATCAAGAAACCTACACCTTGCACAATCAGCCGAACGGACGAGGTGTATTCGAACCTCATACACTGGAGGCGTCAAGGGGCGGAGGCATAAGGGGCAGTGGAGCACGGTGAGGTCCATCGAGACCTTAGAGAGCTCCATCGTTGGGTCCTGTTCCTGTTCGGTCTGCATGATCTTGCCCTCCTCGTGCACAACCATCTCTAGACTTGGGTCGGGGTATTACAAAGCTTACCGTCACATATTTTATACTCCCTCCGTTCCTAAATGTACTCCCTCCGTTCGGAATTACTTGTCTTGGAAAAGGATGTATCTAGAACTAAAATACGTCTAGATACATCCATTTTCGCGACAAGTAAGGCTCGCCATAGTGGGAGTAACATAAGTAGTATCATGCACTTGGGACTCGCAAACATGCTTATGTGGCAGGCAATTAAAGAAGAGAGAGATGGTTATAGTAACATAGGTGGATATCATAACATAATAAATGTGAGTGGATATCGTAACATAATAAATGTGATGCTACTATGTGTCATGCATGGCAATAAATGGGACCATCTATGATACTAATCTATGATACTATGCACTATAGAGGAAGTAACATAGACTAGTAACGTATGCACGTTACTAGTCTAAGTTACTCCCCACTATGACCAACCTAATTCCGAACGGAGGGAGTAAGTCTTTATAGAGATTTCACTAGGTGGACTACATACGGAGCAAAATTAATGAATCCACACTTAAAATGCATCTATATACATCTGTATGTAATTCATAATGGAATCCCTACAAAGACTTATAATTTAGGAACGGAGGGAGTACTACTTCAAGGTGCATTAAATCAACACATGCAAGTACTATCAAAAGAAGAGTCACGGCATGCATGCATGCGTTGTAATTAATGCATCGGTAAACACAAATTATTGAAATATATCGAGTGTAGTGCTTTGATGTGTTGCGTCAACTCGTACATCAACAAGAAGTTTGATTATCCTCTCCTCGCGACTTAATCGCACTCGCCTTTGGCAGATGACAAAGTTGGCCACACACTGCCGGGCCCACCTGTCATACATGCAAAGACAGAGCGCCCTCCTCGCCCATGAGCGTGGTGGCCGGCAATACTAGGAGAAGCTTTCGCTACACGCTCTCCCTCCCGCACGCGGTGGACATGCAGCAGTTCAATAGGTGTCAGATGGCAAGAAGCGTACTGTAGTACTCCTCCAGTGTAGTAGTAGACCATCATTGTTTGACTTCCCGAAGAGGCGAAGAGCCAAGCGCAGCCCGGACGCTCGTGTGGCAGTTTCATGTGTAGAGTAGTCTAGATAGCGTGTACCGTGCTTGTAAGCTTAAAATCGTTGGGGTCGGCTCCATGCTATGTGGCCGTATCGAAGTTTTTTTTTAATTAAAATAGTCTTCTGGCCCTACCTGTCACCCTGGTGATTGTAGTTTGCATGCTCATCTGGTCAAGACAGGAATGTATATTTTAATTTGTTTTTTTCGAAAAGGGGGGACTCCCCGGCCTCTGCATCAGAACGATGCATACGAGCACATATATTTTATTTTGTGGTGGGTAAATGTTAGAGGTTGCAGCAAATATATTGTACACTGTGGGTCTTTCAGCCAAGTTTAGAGGCAAGCATGTGGGGCCAGTGCTATGATGTGTCGTGTCAGCTCATAGAACAGGGAGAAGCTTGATTTTACTACACGCCTTCTCCCTCGCCCATGCGCGCGGTTGCTCGCAAACGAGGACAGGCTTTTGCTTAGTAGTAGGAGTAGTACTTCCACAACAAGCTATCCGCCCCGCTCGTGGTGGACGGACATGCAGCAATGGATTCGACACTGTAAAAGCAGTAGTAGTAACATCATTGTTCGTCTTCTCAAAGAGGCAAAGAGCCAAGCGCAAACCGAACGCTGCGCTTCTATAACATTGAGCACGATATAGCCGTGCTCTTGCATTAGACAAAATTGCTATGTGAGCCCACTATTGTACTAGTACGCATAACTACTTGCTATTATAGCCCTCAGAAACCGTAAAGGAGTATTTGCCCTTCTAGAGATTTCAACAAGTGACTAGACTACACCGAGACAGAGTACATATGGAGCAAAATGAGTGAATCTGCACCGTAAATAAATACGTACT
Source organism: Aegilops speltoides (assembly GCA_021437245.1). Classification (NCBI taxonomy): domain Eukaryota; kingdom Viridiplantae; phylum Streptophyta; class Magnoliopsida; order Poales; family Poaceae; genus Aegilops; species Aegilops speltoides. The sequence goes on along the minus strand of CM038142.1, from coordinate 423,826,041 downwards.
AGTTCTATCGTTTTCCTCTCCGAGGTGCACAATATTGAGTATACTAACTAGTCTCTTTTTGACACGCATTTACGTTTTTTTTGACACATTACAGACGCAAGCGCTCATATACACGCGCATACACTCACCCCTATGAACGCACACACGCACGGCACTATCATCTTGAAATTTACGAAGTCACCATAGGCACCTCGTAGTTGACGGGTCCATAGGTGCTTGAATGCCAAGGAGGAAGAGGATAGCGGTTCCCAAGACGTTGAACGGTCAATGATGCATCCTCAATTACATGCAGAGGGAATTAATTGGAGAAGCAGACTAGAGCCAGCACGATGTGAATGCAACAGAGTTTGGACTCTCATATGAGTAATAAAGGCGCCCCACCACTCCAGTCCATCTACTCCCAAGTCTCTACGCAACACTGCTCACTCCAATACAAAACAAAGTGACCAGAAGCCACAAGCACCTATGGAGGCAATGGACGCGAGCGGCAGTCGGCTGTGCCAAATCATCCAAGGCGCCGGCCTGCGGCCCCGCACCGCGCAGCGTTTCCAGATGGCGCAGGCGATCGCAGGCATCATAGCCCTCGCCGACGCCGGCTTCGCCTCTCGCATGGACGACATGATGGTCAACTCCATCCGCAAGTTCACTGCCATCAAGAAGCGCGCGGACGACCTTGCCGATCGCTTCCAGCCCAGCGCCCAGCTCCTCATTGCCTGCCACCCTCATCGGCCTACATGGTGACGAACTCTTTCAAGCCCCGTGGCCTGCAGTGCCGGTAGTCGCGACGAAGAATGTGCACCTCGAGGTCGCTTCGCCGCACACATACTTGCCATGCAAGAAACCGTCGACCAAGCACATCCACGCTACGAGGAAATCGCCTACATAGGCCACTACAAGGCAAGCGAGGACAAAGACATTGGCCTTCTTCCAAAGGGCCGGAATCTTTGGACGCCATTGTTCAAGCACGCCGACCGCCACGAAAGCCGCTGCTACTTAGGGGCCGTTCGGTGGGCGGCGCCTGAGTCGAGGAGGTGGACGTCGCCGATGGATGCATCTCTTCTTCTTGCCTCCTCAGAACCAACACCGCATCGCCTCGTGGCCTTAATATTTTATTAGTATAGTACTCCCTCCATTCCCAAATATAAGTCTTTCTAAAGATTCCAGCAAGTGACTACTATATACGGAGCAAAATGAGTGAATCTACACTGTAAACTATGTCTTCATACATCTGTATGTTGTATTCCATTTGAACTGTAGTATCTAAAAAGGCTTATATTTATGAACAGAGGGAGTATATGGCATTTTTTATTCCAGCCGTAACGTTTTCACTGTGAGGTGGGGCCGCAGTTGAGCAAACCCACCCCACCCACCAGCCGCCGACCGAGTTTAGAGTTAGAAGATAGAACTGAGGGAGGAGAGCTAGCTGTAGCACGGAAGCTGTTGTCAGATGGGACTCATGTTTATAGAATAGGAGTACTGAGCACTCGTGCCTCTTTTTTTTTGAGGGAAAAATTAGTCGTATGTCTAGTACCACTAGTTGGGTGTGTGCGACCTATAGCTGTCATCACTTTAGGTCTACTTTTCAACCATGCCACGCTTCACAAGACATATTTTTTCACGATTTATCCTCCTATATGTACTCCTAGGCTATTTCCACGTGCTCCCATTCGCCGACATGTGGGACATAGAGCATGTGGGTCGTAGTGCATGCACGACTTGGAGCATATGCCGGGGTACTTTACATTTCAGATCTCACGAATTACATGCAAACCCCCCGCAGAAGAATAAATAAATCAATGAATTACTACATGAAACCGGATTATTTTCGTGGAAACCGGAGCACGTTCATTAAATTTTGGACATAACACGTGTATGGATGGCAGGGTTAGATTGACAATAAATGCTCTATCTCAATCATTTGACTACTTTGGACCCTATTTTTAGTCAGACTAAAATAAGTCCCTTGGATCCAAGCACCCTCTTGGTGTGGCCGGCTCTTCTATGGCCTCCTCCCGCTCAAAATTGACATAAACGAACCATCTATACATGATAATTTTTACTTTGACCATACAAATGAGATATCCCACTTAAACATACAAGTCATCAATCAAGCTTCACAAAATTAAAAAACACTTCATGAAACAAAGAATGAGCTAACTCATCACAGAAGTCGTTCACAATAGGGAGGGAGACCGAAACCCCTCACGCACCGAGGGAGGAGCTCGCCATCGTTGCTCTGGAGGAAGGCTCTGTAGAGCCCAAGCCCCGGGTACCCCTCCGACGCTGGCCCTTGCGAGTTAAGGTCGACACCGGCATGGGTAGCAGGGCCGCTTGCCGCCGACTGGGAACTTAATCTTTGCCTCTAGAAATAATGCAAGCCTGAAACTCAAATACCTAGAAAGGTGAACTGAATCTTTGGGCCTCTAAAAACAATGCAAGCCTGAAATTGAAATACCAAGAAAGGTGAACTGAATCTTTGGGCCTCTACAAATAATGCAAGCCTGAAACTGAAATACCTAGAAAGGTGAACTGAATCTTTGGGCCTCTAGAAATAATGCAAGCTCAAGTTGAAATACCTAGAAAGGCGAATCAATCTTTGGGCCTCTAGAAATAATGCAAGCCTGAAGCTGAAATACCTAGAAAGGTGAACTGAATCTTTGGGCCTCTAGAAATAATGCAAGCTTGAAACTCAAATACCTAGAAAGGTGAACTGAATCTTTGGGCCTCTAGAAAAAATGCAAGCCTGAAATTGAAATACCAAGAAAGGTGAACTGAATCTTTGGGCCTCTACAAATAATGCAAGCCTGAAATTGAAATACCTAGAAAGGTGACCCGCATCTTTGGGCCTCTAGAAAGATTTATTACCTCCTCAAGCAGCATCAAACAATTCCATGCGTGCACCACAAATCTATAGTAAGTTTGATCAGGGTCTACTTTTCCAAATCAGAATTAGCGCTAGAGCAAGCAAGATCAATGATATGGCCGTGAGACAGAGAAAGAATGAACAAACTCACCCCTCTCGCGACCTCCACGGTAGATCTTGCCACAAGCACGACAGAGGGTGAAAACGACTGGTGAAGGGGGAGCGGGGCGACCTTCGAAGGTCGGAGGGAGAGGGCGGCCGGAGTAGGGCGGCGGAGGCCGGAAGGAGAGGGCGGCCGGAGGAGAGAGAGGGCCAGCGGCGCTTGGGCGGGCGGCCCTACGGGGAGCAGAGAGGAGTCGTGCAAGAGGGGGGGAGCGATCTGGTGCGGGCAGGTGAGATTTTTTTAGGGGAGCGATCTGGTGCGGGCAGGTGAGATTTTTTTAGTTCTCTTTTAGTGGGCCCAAGGATAACTAACCCAATTAGAACCTCTCCACCGGGCTAGTTTTTTAGCTGGGTTAGAACAAACTAGCTCAAACTAACCCCTCTTGTTTCGATAATTTGAGGCTATTTCAACCCAAACTAGCTCTAACTCAGGGATCCAAACAAAGAGGAGTGTTACTATACATGCTACAGTGTGGACCGTAGCACATTGGTTTTTATGGCCATATCACCACATTGTTTTCTACTGCTGGTTCACTGGGCTACCGTGGTTCGCATGGCTGGTTCACTGGGCTGCCGTGGTTCGAACTCCTCCGACCTGAGTAGTACTCCCTCCGTTCCTAAATATAAGTCTTCATAGATATTTCACTGTGGACCACATACGGATGTATGTAGATGCATTTTATGTGTAGATTCACTCATTTTTCTCCGTATGTGGTCCATAGTGAAATCTCTCCAAAGACTTATAGTTAGGAACGGAGAGAGTAGTATAGTACTAGTATATACCGCATCATTCTTTGCTCTTCTTACTACTCCGAGATGTGGGAGATCCAGCATCCGGGTCGACGTGTCATGCACCAGATTAGAGCGCGGAACGGAAGGGGGGCATCACCCCGGTCGGAGCACCAGTAATTCACGACTATAGTGAGTGGTCATATCACAAGTCTTTCGAGCAGTAATGCGCCATCAAATCTCACAGCCCCACTCGCTCACCCTCCTCGCCTCTCTGTCAAACCGCCTACCAAAAAGCAGCCACAGACGCCCAGAAAAGCCCCGCCTCAACTTTTAACTACGCGAAAATAGTTCGAGCTTGTTCATTCTATATAAATACAAGACTTATCAGATGTTTATTCACCCGTGGGGTTGTTCAATGAATGGAGGGCGGGAGCATAGTGAACAATACTACCTATGTCCGGGTTTATTGGTCCCCATTGTATTTCGTGCCAAATTTTGACCATAGATTAAACTAAGACAATGTTCACGCATGTCACCAAACATTATATTTTTCAAAACTATGTTCAAATACTAATCCAATGAGATAATTTTTCTTGACATGCATTAACATTTTGTTAGTTAAATCCTTAGTCAAAATTTGGCACAAACTATAAAAGGACCTATAAACCAGACGGAGGTAGTAATCGTAGTAGTAAGTAGGAGTCGTAGAGTAGTCACCTTAAATAGAGAGTTTCTTTTCTTTAATGCCACGTACACAAATTGAAACGCTTGTTGTGGAGAGAAAAAAGATAATCACTCCACTATATATGGATGCAGGGGCCTGAGCGCTTGATTTACTAGGGTTGCTCTCTTCATTCTCTCATCCTCTCCAGATATAAACAAGACAGCGGTAGCAACATTTTCTCTCTGCTCACCGCTGGTCACAGATTCGGCCGGATCCCTTCCGCCGGTGTGTGTAGAGGACTAAAAGGTGCATCGCTCACGCGGTCATCGCCACGAGGGAGGAAACCCACACTGCCGGAGGGGCCCGATCCTCCGCCTTGCTGTTCTCTCCGACACACTGCTCATGAGGTCCTCGACCCTTCTTCCTCCCCGCCAGATTGTCCAGAGATCCAACCTCCGCCCGACATCCCGCGACCTCGTATAAGTTCTTCGAAAGCGGCCTTGCTCTACTACCCCAGCTCCCCATGTGTCTGTATGTGCATCTTTTTCTACTCCCATCAGCTCTTCCAAAGCCACCTAAATTTTTAGTATTATTAGAGGTAAAGCTACTTCATGCATTCGAATCTAGGGCTTTGTTCAAACAACAAAGAAAGGGGGGAAAGTTGTAGCATGAATCTAGGACTTGATTCAAAGAGGAAATAATATGGTGAAAGTAGTAGAGACTGGATACCCAACCGGTCTCCTGGTTGATAAGGGAAATAATGGGAAAACGCAGTACAAACTGGATAAGGAACAGATCTATTATTGGTTGAAAAAAGGATAGAAAGTGGCGGCTAGTGGACAAGTCAACAGAGTATGTCCAGGATTAGATTTGCTGCCATCACATAGTAAAAGTTCTCCAGGATTAGATTTGCTGCCCTCACGTAGTAAAAGGTCTCAGGATTAGATTTGCTACTCTCACATAGTAAAAGGTCTCAGGATTAGATTTGTCGCCTCACATAGTAAAAGGTCTCAAAGATTAGATTTGCTGCCTCACATAGTAAAAGGTCTCGTGATTAGATTTGCTGCCCTCACATAGTAAAAGGTCTCCGTGATTAGGTTTGTCGCCTCACATAGCGTGAATAAGCTCGCATCACCACTTTATGCCTCCTTGTAGGTACATTGTGCTGATGCGTCCACTGTCGCATGTCCTTATACCAACCTTTTGTTGTATTTTTTTTGCGGGTAAACCAACCTTTTGCTGTAAGGGCGCATGTAAAATGAAGCGATCACACTGTTACCTTAGGGACATGTCTAACCAGTGTTATTGTTAATCTAATGCCTCCAGTGATAAAATGCAATTAAACTGTGTTACAAATGGCACTCGCTGCTTTTTCCCCAAATGATAAGTAAGTTGCTCCTTTACGCCGCCGAGTGTCCCGGTGTCCCCACGGTCCCATGCCCTTAAACCAACTCTTTAGCTGTTGTTGATTTATCGTGTTCGTAAACAAGCAATGCCACCATTAAAGAAATCCCATATCTGAGGAATCTCATTGTTGATCGTAATGCTTCTAGTAACATGAAGCATTGCTGACGTTTTAAAATTTCTACTGTCCTTGCGTGATTGCCATGAACATAATTAAGATGCTTCTTTTCATTTTGTATATGTTTCGTATATTCTTATTGACCAGCAATTGTTTACTTTCTATCATTTTGTGCAGATAGGGATATCCATTTCACCTTGTTGCTATTGTGACCTTTTGGTGAACTGCACAAAACACTTTTTTTTGAATGTGTCTTGTGCAGTTCAACTAAAATGTCACGTGGGCAACATCTCTCAATTTTGGTGGAACTGCACAAAATGGTTCAACTAAAGCGAAATCATGCTCTCCTGTCTCCTTGTTTGTGCTATGCAAACATGTTGTGCAGATGTGAATACTCTACTACGATGTTGTGACGATCAAGAGCATTCACCAAGTTCTTCGATTGTATGACATGGCTAGCCAAGATGGATTTAATCCCGATATTCACTTTATCAAAAGGCTCTAATGGGTTGGTTCTCAATCTTGCAAGTCGGGAATCGTGAGATGTGTAGGCATCTTTGTTGTACTTATTATTTGAATCTTATTTGTTGGTTCTGAATCTTGCAAGTCGGGAATCAATGAGACGGTAGGCATCTTTGTTGTACTTAGTATTTGATCTTATTTGTTGGTTCTGAATCTTGCAAGCTGGGAATCAATGAGATGTGTAGGCATCTTTGTTGTACTTATTATTTGGATCTTATTTGTTGGTTCTGAATCTTGCAAGTTGGGAAACACAGCATGATGCAGAGGACAGCAACCATAACAAACAGTTCAAACTTGGTACTATTATCTTTGTGAAAGTGCGACAAATGTGCTGATCGTGTGCGTCCTGAGAATAATAATTCTACTTGTTGTGCAGTTGATCCCGTGGCACTGATAGAACGAGACAATGCATTGCTTGTTTTAAGTATAAATTTCTATTAAAGCAAATTAAATTTAAGTAAAGTGACCACTAACTCCTGTTATTATATAACCAACACAGACCCGCTCATGAACCGACGTGTGGCCGGAGTAGGTTTCTTAATGGAGGCATTTGAATGCACCGAGGGTGCATCTTCTGCCGGGCGTGCAGCGGACGAGGGAGGGTAGTAATCGTTGTCGTCAGACACACTCACCATCGTTGAATCCAGTTCCCCAAGAGCTGAAAAACAAACTGTTGCCGCCGCCTACACACTCGTTCACTCGAAGAGACTCCAATGGCGATCCGAGGGGTGAGCTTGCTAGATATGGACTTCGGCAAGGAGTTCACCTTTGCATTCTCCAATCAGTCCCATGGCTGCACTAGGTTCTGGAGCATTTGCCCGTTTCATTGGCAGCACCGACTGCACCTTCGCTACAGTGGAGAGAAGGAAGAACGCGACAATTTGGCCATCTGGTGCAACAAGCTTGTCGACATCCGTATAATACAAGATCATCGCTAATGGGCAGGAGAAGAACTCCGTGGTCGACTCGCCGAGACCATCATCGACCCCGACACGCCAACATGAAAGAAGATGACCAACACGGGGAGGTACCTATGAATCTAGCCTACATAACCTACGCGCCAAGGACGATACGCATGCTACGACATGTACAGCAGATCTTGGACATGAGGGCGGTTCCGCTTCCGTAACCGACGAAAGTACACTGGACAGCCGCAAAGTCATGATCAAGCGTGCACAGAAGGTCTAGATGTTGTACTTTATCTGCTTATAAGCACCTTTAATTATCATCTGAGTGTTTCATGCATTAGCCTATGTGTCGTAATTATCTGCTTTGTCCAAATATTCCTTTTAAGAACCCATTAACCTGATTGCTTTTTTTAGTGGCTATTTGCTTATGTATGTAAACTAGTTCACTTGTCCGTAAAAAACTTGTTCACTTTCGGCCGTGCTTTGAATCTCCTTCCTCACAACATATTCCTCTCCTCGTGGACCCAACAGTCTCTGAATTTTCTCCCACTTTCTTTTTGATGTAAACCGAGTTTTCTTCCAAAGATTTCCCTAGAACCAACTCAACTGTCCCCACGCCTAGCCTAAAAATAATAATACCCCACGCACTATTAACTCATCAAATTAAAATGATATTTTATTTCATAAGTTGAAAGTTCTTACAAAATAATAATAATAATTGTTTATATATAACTTGCCAAGTTAGGTCCTAGTGATTGCGTACATAAGCTTGCAAAGATTTTACTGACGTGCAATCATGTGTTTATGTTTTTATAACATTTCTCCGTCTACGAAAGTGCGTTATATCGACTAGAGGGGGGGGTGAATAGGCGATTTTTATGAATTCTTCACTGAGGAATTTGCCGGTGAGGAAATTCCTTAGCGAAGAACTACTTGCAGCGAATATGTACTCGTAGTAAACATAACAGATACACACATAGTCAAGATGATGAAATGAAGACTAAAACGGAGTACGGAAAGCGAAACACAGGATAGCAAGATGAAGACAAACAGATCAAGAAATTGAATTGAGGAATTTGTGAAAGTCTTCACCAAAATCTTCAAGCCACGATATGAACAACATGCAACACAGTAATGAGGAAATGGAAGAGTTGAGGAAATAGAACCATCACTTGGTGATGACAATGATTTGTAAACCAGTTCCAACTGCTTGCCCTCGGCCAGTACGTCCGGTTGGAGCGGCCGAGTATTTAAACTCGAGGACACATAGTCCCGCACACCCGCCTCGAGCCGCAACTCAGACACCCAGCCTCACCGTATTCTCCTTGAACTAAGACCACGCAGCCTCGGCCCAATCACTCGTGGTAAGTCTTCGTGACTTCCAAACCTTCACAGACTTGGTCACTCGGCGATCCACAATTCCTCTTGATGTTCTAGACCTTGACGCTTAACCGTCTGGAAGAAGCACGATCTTCAAAGGTAATAAGCGCCGGATCCACGCAGATCAATTTCTTCAAGATGCTCAATCACTTTGGGTTTGTGGGTTTTGGTTTTGGGATTTTCTTCACTTGATGATTTTCGCCAAAGTCCCTGAGGATGGGTTGCTCTCAAATGACAAGTGTCAAGTTCTTCTCGAGTAGCCAACCGCTAGTGGTTGTAGGGGCGGCTATTTATAGCCTAGGAGCAGCCCGACATGATAAGACATAAATGCCCTTCAATGATATGACCGTTAGGTGGATAAGATATTTTGGGACAGCCGGCCAAGAAGACAAGAATGGTCGGAAATTTGACTCTCAAATTCTCGTGGCTATCATGTTCTCATCGTAGGCAATTCAGACCGGCGAATTCCTAACTCCTTAGTCGAATAAAGTCTCGGTGAATGTAAGAACTGCGTCTCACATCGATGAATTTGATGAATCTGTATGAGATTTCCAATGGCTTCACTCAAGGGATTGGTAGGTGTAGGATTTTGAGTTGAGCATCACATGGAAATTTTTCCTTAGTATTTCCTCGACCCCTTTAATAGTACGGTGTTTCCTATGACTCAAGAAAGAGAAAATGAAACTAAGAAAACAAAGTCTTCACGCTTCATATTCCTCGAATGAATATCAAGCCTTCAAGGTCACACCAATTTCTTCACTTTCAAAGTCTTCGTAAAGTCTTCGAATATCAAAGTCTTCAATAAGAACTTCATTTTAGGGTCGACTTTCTCTCAGAATATCAAACTCCTCATAGACTTATAAACCCGTGTACACTCACAAACGATCAGTTATTTAACCTATAAGTCTTCAATACACCAAAATCACTAAGGGCACTAGATGCACTTACAATCTCCCCTTTTGGTGATTGATGACAACATAGGTTAAGTTTTCAACGGGGATAAACATATGAAGTGTAAATACTGATATTGAGGAATTTGATTGCAAGATATAGAAGAACTCCCCCTAAATGTGTGCATAGTGAGGAATTTTCTTTTGAGGCATTGCACATTTGAAGAATCGAATCATGGAGATCTCCCCCTATATCTTGTAATTCATACACGCATTTGATATATAATATGAAGAATTTGAAATGCATGATGAAATATGGTGCCTGATGAGATTCAGCATGCGTGCAATAATGTTAACAAGGAATAAGCATGCGGAATAGCACATCAAAAGTTTCAGAGCTCAGTGCATTAAAAGCATCAGAGCACGACCAAAAGTATCAAGGCACCATCGGATTTAAGATTACAACTCGATCCAATAAAAATTTCGGAAGAACGAGAGTTGTAACTTAATAAAAAACGCCCATAATATAAACCCGCTTGAAGACTAACTCAGATTTCTCCCCCTTTGTCATTAAATGACCAAAAGGATCAAAACTGAGGCTAACGACCCTGAAGATTTTCAAGTTGATGGAGGAGCGCCAGCGTTGTCGGGGTTGGTTGTTGAAGTAGAGCCTGCCGCAGTGTCGTCGAAATCTTCATGTTCATCAGTTGACCGCGATGAAGAATAAGAGCTGGCCACTAGATTAGGAACTTTGACTCTCTTGAATTTCTTCTCGAGGTGGTGCGACTACCAAATGCTTCCCGAGACCCATAGTCTTCAATTCTTCCGCTAAATATACATGATTAAGAACAGCCCAAAGCGGTTGAGGGTTTCATGAAGGTAGTAATGATTTTTCTTCACGCATTATGTGTTGAGGTCATGTTGTGAAGAATTGCAGCAAATTGACGCTTCACCCATTTCGATTATGCTCAACCTTCCGATGAAGACCGAGGAGTAACTCACGGTCACCATCACCCAGGTGTCGTTGCTTGAGGCTTTTGCTTGGCCGAGGTATTTGCGGCAAAGTCATGTGTTGCGAGAATCGCCATTGGTGGAGTAAGATGTAGCGAGACGGAATTGACCATCCAATGGACGAGTGCCTTCATCAATCACAAATGCTGCCTTGCCCTTATCATCGATGATGAAACCGGTCGCTGAGGACTTCAATGGGCGGCAAGTAGCTGCCATGGTTCGTGAGTGTCACTTTATAATTCAAAGAAGATCTTGCCCTTATGAATCTCATAATCCAAGGCGATATGGCTTCAAATCAAAAGGCGACATTGCAACATTAGCCGAGTCCTCATGAAGAAATCATGGAAGTTGACGGAACGCCATGAATGATGTTGAAAAGCATGTTCTTCATGATGCCAACGACATCTTCTTCATTTGAGTCGTGGCCTTTGATGGGACTCATTGTCTTCGTCAAGATTCTATAGACAGTCCGAGGCACATACAACAATTCCTTGACGAGGAATTTGGTTCGAGGGCCTGCCTGCTTCAAGGGTTTCATGAGCACTTGCATAAAGTGATCACACAGTTCATGGGTCATTGTAGATGCAACGTGCGATTTCATGGGGAGGATCAAGAGGAAGGACACGAAGCAATTCAGTTGTTGGTGCCTTGTAGTGAGTATTTTCTGTCATCCAATCCAGCACCCATGAATTGATATCTTTAGCATCTCCGGTGATGTGCAGGGTGGCATAGAACTGAAGAATGAGTTCTTCATTCCAATCACGATATCAAGTAGAATTCAGCAGCCTCGCATCGTGAATAACTCGAGGATCGCTCAAGCATGGCAATGATTCCATATCCACATGAGGAATATGCTCATGATCAAGATTTTGTCCTTGTCAAAGAGCACCGAGGAATAGAGGTTGGCTTGAGTTGGAGTCCGAAGCGCTTTTTCCTCATGCGAGCAGAGTCATATGGATTATAAGCGATGAAGAACACATGCTCGTAAAAGAAGTCTTCACCTTGAATTTTTGCTTGCTCGAGAACGGATTCTTCGGTTTGGGCAGAGGAATGTCGATGATTTACAAAGACAACCTCGTGAATCACGATCTCGTGTTCTTCAGCTAAGGAATTTCTGGTTCCTCTTCTTGTGCAACTGGGATCAATGGCGGGTTCTTCAAAGACTAGCGGCTGGAATTTCCTCATTAATGTAAGATGTGGGATGAGTTTCTTCAGAGCCCAATTGAACAGCTTGTAGCCGGGACCGAGGAACTTGTTGAATCGGAGTGAAGAGAGGAGTATTGGGATGCCGACTTTCCCAAAAGTCATCGCTCATCACCGTGTCGTGCATCCAATATCCACGCTTTCATCTTCTTTTTTCACTTTCTCAACACCACCTCTTAAGCCGTGAACCGAGGCATGGGTGAGGAAACAACGGTGGTGAAGGGAATGCTTCCACTTCAATTTCTTCATCAAACTGCTCGAGGTAGCAACAGATTGATTATCTTCATCGATCCGCTTGGGATCTTGTAGTCTTCTCCATAAGGAACAATTTCTTAGACGACATGGAGGAAATGGGAACGCATCAATGGGATTTTCAATCGAGCTGGTCATTGGCTTCATTCTCTTCGCAATCGAGGAATTTGACGCAGGTGATGCCTTCCTCTTCTTCACCGCAGCTCGCTCAGAGCCTTTGTTTTCTTCACTTCATAAGGTATGGAAGTATTGGAGTTGGTGTTGGTGCAGAGGAGCCGAGGACGTGGTTCGCTTTTCAGCGAATCGTGCAAAGATTGCTCGATCTCTTCGATTTTTTCAGCGCACTACCGTGGATGCCCTGAATTTCTTCAATGGCTGGAATGGAGTCATCAGCCTCGAACTTGTATTCTCATCAAGCCAGTGAAAGTCATCAGCGAGGTTGGCAGTTTTCAAAGAGCCGAGCGTAGTCTTCACTGAGGATTTTCTTGTTGCGATGGAGCTGCAACAGCTTGTCATTTCTTTTGTCAAATTGATTTAATCTCACCTTGGCTCCTTGCCAATCGAATTAGGGCATCAAATCCTTGCCGAGGGCTTGATTTCAGATTGAGCTTTGAGAAGTTCTTCAGGAGTCAGGTTGATGATGTTCTTCCTCAGAAGCTTCTCCTTTCTAGCTTGTGTTCTCTTGATCTCACGAGCCTTTTCAAATTTCCATTTCTCTTCAGCGATGAAATGGTTGAGCATATGACTTTGACCAGGAGTCAGTGGCAGATCAGGAATGGGAGTGTTTGGATCTTGATTCCACAGGTCGATGAAGTCAAGGATCTTCTTTGGATCCAAAAGCAGAGGCACATTTGTTCCTTTGGCTCTAGCGGCCTTGGTCAGTCTGTCTCTGATGATTTCTGCAAGTTCTTCATCAGAAGCTTCATCATCAGAGGGAACATTGAAGGCAACCTGTTTCTTTCGAGGACTTGGTCGAGGACCGCGCCCACCAAGGCTTTTGTCTTCAGCAGAGTGGGGCCTGATGAGGACATTGGTGCAACCGAGGAACTTGCCGAGACACCGTATAATTGAGAAACCCCGAGTCCTTTGACATATAGCAAGATGCACAGGAGTTGAGGACTTGGAGGAGCTGTTGAGGATTTTGAGTGAGCAGCAGCGAGCCTCGAGGAATTTGCCGTGAGGGCGCGGCCGAGGAACTGGCCGTGAGGGCGCTGATGGTGAAGCACTTGGCTTATGAAAGCGTGCTTCTTCGACATTGATTTCTTGGCTTGACCGAGGTTTCAGCGGCAAGCAGCGCGCAGCAGAATCCTCATTGAATTTCCTCACTCGCTCCTTGGCCTGTCTTGCCAATTTGGCTTGGCGCTGGACCATTCTTCAGAAAGTCTTCACCACGCTTGATGTTTGGTGGGATCACGACTTGGCCAGTGCCAAAGGAGCTCTTGGGCATGGAGGGTTTAAGGCTAATTTCTTCATGTACTTGGGAGTAACATAGCGATATTCCTCCATTCTCGTGCCCATCTTTGTTCTATCCTCTCAGATCGCACTTTGAGCTGATTTTTGGTCTCCTTGCCAAACTTGGATTCATCAGGTGTGCAGTAATCTTTGTAGATTTCATCAGGGATCTCAAAGGCAGTCATGACCTCAACAACAAAGTAGAGGACGTCTAACTTGTTTTTGCAGGGCATGTTGTGATGTGATATGGTCAAGACATGATGAGATATAAGTTGTTGTATGAGATGATCATGTTTTGTTGAAGTTATCGGAATCGCGTAAGCCCTATGGATGTCTCTTTGTTGCATAAGATGCAAGTGCCAAATAATTGCTTTACTTTATCGCTATACGATAGCAATAATTGCAAGAGCAATAGTTGGTGAGACAACCATGTGATGACACATTGATATAGATCAAGATGATGAAGATCATGGTGTCGCGGCTTGGTGATTTATAGAGATCATGACAAGATTTTGGAGATGGAGATCAAAGGCGCAAGATGATCATGGCCATATCATGTCACATATTTTGATTGCATATGATGTTTATCTCGTTATACATCTTATTCTCGCTTTGTTTAACGGTAGCATTTTAAGATGATCTCTCACTAATTATCAAGAAGTGTTCTCCCGAGTATGCACCGCTATAAAGTTCTTCGTGCCGAGACACCACGTGATGATCGGGTGTGATAGGCTCTACGCTCAAATACAATGGGTGTAAAACAGTTGCACACGCGAATACTCAAAGTTAAACTTGACGAGCCTAGCATGTACGATATGGCCTCGAACACGGAGACCGAAAGGTGGAGCGTGAATCATATAGTAGATATGATCAACATAGTGATGTTCACCATTGAAAACTACTCCATCTCACGTGATGATCGGACATGGTTTAGTTGATTTGGATCACGTGATCACTTAGATGACTAGAGAGATGTCTGTCTAAGTGGGAGTTCTTAAGTAATATGATTAATTGAACTTAAATTTATCATGAACTTAGTCCCGTAGTATTTTGCAAATTATGTTGTAGATCAATAGCTCGCGTTGTTGCTTTCATATGTTTATTTTGATATGTTCCTAGAGAAAACTGTGTTGAAAAATGTTAGTAGCAATGATGCGGATTGGATCCGTGATCTGAGGTTTATCCTCATTGCTGCACAGAAGAATTATGTCCTTAATGCACCGCTAGGTGACAGACCTATTGCAGGAGCAGATGCAGACGTTATGAATGTTTGGCTAAGCTCAATATGATGACTAATTGATAGATTAGTGCACCATGCTTAACGGCTTAGAATCGGGACTTCAAGGACGTTTTTGAACGTCATGGACCATATGAGATGTTCCAGAAATTGAAGTTGATATTTCAAGCAAATACCCGAGTTGAGAGATATGAAGTCTCCAACAAGTTGTATAGCTAAAAGATGGAGGAGAATCGCTCAACTAGTGAGCATGTGCTCAGATTGTCTGTGTACTTCAATCGCTTGAATCAAGTGGGAGTTAATCTTCCAGATAAGATAGTGATTGATAGAATTCTCTAGTCACCATCACCAAGTTAGTGGAACTTCGTGATGAACTATAATTCAAGGGATGACGAAAACGATTCCCAAGCTCTTCGTGATGTTGAAATCAACGAAGGTAGAAATCAATAAAGAGCATCAAGTGTTGATGATTGACAAGACCACTAGTTTCAATAAAAGGGCAAAGGGAAAGAAAGGGAAACTTCAAGTAGAATGGCAAACAAGCTGTCACTCCCGTGAAGAAGACCAAAGCTGGACCAAAGCCTAAAACTGAGTGCTTACACTGCAAAGGAAATGGTCATTGGAAGCGGAAATGCCCTGAATATTTGGTGGATAAGAAGGATGGCAAAGTGAACAAGGGTATATTTGATATACATGTTATTGATGTGTGCTTTACTAGTGTTTATGGTAGCCCCTGAGTATTTGATACTTGTTCGGTTGCTAAGATTAGTAACTTGAAACAGGAGTTACAGAATAAACAAAGACTAGTTGAAGGGGAAGTGACGATGAGTGTTGGAAGTAGTTCCAAGATTGATATGATCATCATCGCAAACTCCCTATACTTTCGGGATTAGTGTTAAACCTAAATAAATGTTATTCGGCGTTTGCGTTGAGCATGAATATGATTTCATCATGTTTATTGCAATACGGTTATTCATTTAAAGTCAGAGAATAATTGTTGTTCTCTTTACATGAATAAAACCTTCGATGGTCAAACACCCAATGAAAATAGTTTATTGGATCTCGATCGTAGTGATACACATATTCATAATATTGATGCCAAAAGATGCAAAGTTAATAATGATTGTGCAACTTATTTGTGGCACTGCCGTTTGGGTCATATCGGTGTAAAGCGCATGAAGAAACTCCATAAAGATGGATTTTCGGAATCACTTGGTTATGAATCATTTGATGCTTGCGAATCGTGCCTTTTAGGCAAGATGACTAAAACTCCGTTCTCCAGAACAATGGAACAAGCTACTGACTTATTGAAAATAATACATATCGATGTATGCGATCCAATGAGTGTTGATGCTCGTGGCAAGTATTGTTATTTTCTAACCTTCACAAGATGATTTGAGCAGATATGGGTATATCTACTTGATGAAACATAAGTCTGAAATAGTTGAAAGGTTCAAAGAATTTCAGAGTGAAGTGGAAAAATCATCGTAACAAGAAACTAAAGTTTCTGCGATCTGATCGCGGAGACGAATATTTGAGTTACGAGTTTGGTCTTCAATTAAAACAATATGGAATAGTTTCACAGCTCACGCCACCTGGAACACCACAACGTTATGGTGTGTCCGAACGTCGTAACCGCACTTTATTGGATATGGTGCGATATATGATGTCTCCTACTGATTTACCACTATTGTTTTGGGGTTATGCATTAGAGACAGTTGTATTCACGTTAAAAGGGCACCATCTAAATCCATTGAGACGACACCATATGAACTGTGTTTTAGCAAGAAACCAAAGTTGTCGTTTCTTAAAGTTTGTGGCTGCGATGCTTATGTGAAAAAAGTTTCATCCTGATAAGCTCAAACCCAAATCGGAGAAGTGCGTCTTCATGGAATACCCAAAGGAAATTGTTGGGTACACCTTCTATCACTGATCCAAAGGCAAGATATTCGTTGCTAAAAATGGATCCTTTCTAGAGAATGAGTTTCTCTCGAAAGAAGTGAGTGGGAGGAAAGTATAACTTGATGAGGTAACTGTACCTTCTCCCGAATTGGAAAATAGTTCATCACCGAAATCAGTTCTAGTGATTCCTACACCAATTAGTGAGGAAGCTAATGATATTGATCATGAAACTTCGATCAAGTTACTACGTAACCTCGTAGGTCTTCCAAAAGTACAGTCCGCACCAGAGTGGTACGGTAATCATGTTTTGGAAGTCATGTTACTAGACCATGATGAACCTACGAACTATGAGGAAGCGATGATGAGCCCAGATTCCGCGAAATGGCTTGAGGCCATAAAATCTGAGATATGATCCATGTATGAGAACAAAGTATGGACTTTGGTGGAGTTGCCCGATGATCGGCAAGCCATATTGTAGAAATGGATCTTCAAGAGGAAGCCGGACGTTGATAGTAGTGTTACTATCTACAAAGCTCGACTTGTCGCAAAAAGGTTTTTGACAAGTTCAAGGTGTTGACTACAATGAGATTTTCTCAACTGTAGCGATGCTTAAGTCTGTCCTAATCATGTTAGCAATTGCCACAATTTTTGAAATCTGGCAAATGGATGTCAAAACTGCATTCCTTAATGGTTTTCTCAAAGAAGAGTTGTATATGATGCAACCGTAAGGTTTTGTCAATCCTAAAGGTACTAACAAAATGTGCATGCTCCAAATGATCCATCTATGGACTGGTGCAAGCATCTTGAGTTGAATATACGCTTTGATGAGTTGATCAAAGCATATAGTTTTGTACATACTTACGGTGAAGCATGTATTTACAAGAAAGTGAGTGGGAGCACTACAACATTTCGATAAGTATATGTGAATGACATATTGTTGATCGGAAATAATGTAGAATTATTCTCGCAAAGCATAAAGGAGTGTTTGAAAGGAGTTCTTAAAATAAAGACCTCAAGAAAGCTACTTACATATTGAGCATCAAGATCTATTGAGATAGATCAAGACGCTTGATAAGATTTTCAATGAGTACATACCTTGACAAGATTTTGAAATAGTTCAAAATGGAATAGTCAAAGAAGGAGTTCTTGCCTGTGTTGCAAGGTGTGAAGTTGAGTAAGACTCAAGACCCGACCATGGCGTAAAATAGAAAGAGAATGAAAAGTCATTCCCTATGCCTCACCATAGGTTCTATAAAGTATGCTATGTCAGTGAACTGCACCTATTGTATACTCTACCCTGGTTTGGCAAGGAGTACAATAGTGATCTAGGAGTAGATCATCGAACATTGGTCAAAATTATCCTTAGTGGAATAAGGATATGTTTCTCAATTATGGAGGTGATAAAAGGTTCGCCGTAAAAGGTTACGCCGATACAAGTTTTAGTAATCGATCCGCATTACTCTAAGTCTTAATCTGGATACATATTGAAAGTGGGAGCAATTAGCTAGAGTAGCTCCATGCGAGCATTGTAGACATAGAATATTTGCAAAATATATACGGCTCTAAATGTGATGTAATCTGCTGACTAAGCTTCTCTCACGAGCAAAACATGATCACACCTTAGTACTCTTTGGGTGTTAATCACATAAGCGATGTGAACTAGATTATTGACTCTAGTAAACCCTTTGGGTGTTGGTCACATGACGATGTGAACTATGGGTGTTAATCATATACAGATATGAATATTGATGTTAAATCACATGGCGATGTGAACTAGATTATTGACTCTAGTGCAAGTGGGAGACTTAAGGAAATATGCCCTAGAGGCAATAATAAAGTTATTATTTATTTCCTTATATCATGATAAATGTTTATTATTCATGCTAGAATTGTATTAACCGAAAACATAATACATGTGTGAATACATAGACAAACATAGTGTCACTAGTATGCCTCTACTTGACTAGCTCGTTTACCAAAGATGGTTATGTTTCCTAGCCATGGACAAAAGAGTTGTCATTTGATTAACGGGATCACATCATTAGGAGAATGATGTGATTGACTTGACCCATTCCGTTAGCCTAGCACTTGATCGTTTAGTATATTGCTATTGCTTTCTTCATGACTTATACATGTTCCTGTAACTATGAGATTATGCAACTCCCATTTACCGGAGGAACACTTTGGTGCTACCAAACGTCACAACGTAATCGGGTGATTATAAAGGAGTACTACAGTATCTCCAAGGTACATGTTGGGTTGGCGATTTTGAGATTAGGTTTTGTCACTCCGATTGTCGGAGAGGTATCTCGCCCTCTCGGTAATGCACATCACTATAAGCCTTGCAAGCAATGTAGCTAATGAGTTAGTTATGGAATGATGCATTACGTAATGAGTAAAGAGACTTGCCGGTAACGAGATTGAACTAGGTATTGGATACCGACGATCGAATCTTGGGCAAGTAACATACCGATGACAAAGGAACAACATATGTTGTTATGCGGTTTGACCGATAAAGATCTTCGAGAATATGTAGGAACCAATATGGGCATCCAGGTTCCGCTATTGGTTATTGACCGAGAATAGTTCTAGGTCATGTCTACATATTTCTCGAACCCGTAGGGTCTGCACGCTTAACGTTACGATGACAGTTTTATTATGAGTTTATAAGTTTTGATGTACCGAAGTTTGTTCGGAGTCCCGGATGTGATCACGGACGTGACGAGGAGTCTCGTAATGGCTGAGACATAAAGATTGATATATTGGACGACTATATTCGGACACCGGAATTGTTCCGGGTGATTTCGGAGAAAACCGGAGTGCCAGAGGGGTTACCGGAACCCCCCGGGAGAGTTAATGGGCCACATGGGCCTTGGTGGGAAGAGAGAGCGGCGGCCAGGGTGGGCCGCACGCCCCCTCTCCCTCTAGTCCGAATTGTACTAGGAGGGGGGGGCGGCGCCCCCCTTTCCTTCCCCCCTCTCCCCCTTCCTTCCCCCTCCTAGTAGGAGTAGGAAAGGAAGAATCCTACTCCTACTAGGAGGAGGATCCCTCCTCCTTGGCGCGCCTCTAAGGCCGGCCGCCTCCCCTTGCTCCTTTATATACGGGGCGGGGGCACCCCAGACACACAAGTTGATCTACGGATCGCCTTAGCCGTGTACGGTGCCCCCTCCACCATATTCCACCTCGGTCATATCGTCATGGAGTTTAGGCGAAGCCCCGCGCCGTAGAACATCATCGCCGCCACCACGCCGTCGGTCGACGAACTCATCCCCAAGCTTTGCCGGATCGGAGCCCGGGATCGCCATCGAATCGAACGTGTGCTGAACTCGGAGGTGCCGTGACGCTCGGTACTTGGATCGGTCGGATCGTGAAGACGTACGACTACATCAACCACGTTGTCATAAAGCTTCTGCTTACGGTCTACGAGGGTACGTAGACGAATACTCTCCCCTCTCGTTGCTATGCATCACCATGATCTTGCGTGTGCGTAGGAAATTTTTTGAAATTACTACGTTCCCCAACATATGGTATGATTGTTGTTCGTCCTACGGACTAAAACCCTCCGGTTTATATAGACACCGGAGAGGGCTAGGGTTACACAGAGTCGGTTACAATGGTAGGAGATCTACATATCCATATTGCCAAGCTTGCCTTCCATGCCAAGGAAAGTCCCATCTGGACACGGGACGAAGTCTTCAAGCTTGTATCTTCATAATCTTGGAGTCCATCCAAAGATGATAGTTCAGCTATCCGGACACCCCCTAGTCCAGGACTCCCTCAATAACTTTGAGGTGGTTTCGTACCCTACAATAATCTCTTCATTTGTTCTCCGCTATTAGTGACTTTGGAGTGACTCTTTGTTGCATGTTGAGGGATAGTTATATGATCGAATTATGTTATTATTGTTGAGAGAACTGCACTAGTGAAAGTATGAACCTTAGGCCTTGTTTCCTAGCATTGCAATACCGTCTTTGCTCACTTTTATCATTAGTTACCTTGCTGTTTTTATAATTTCAGATTACAAAAACCTATATCTACCATCCATATTGCACTTGTATCACCATCTCTTCGCTGAACTAGTGCACCTATACAATTTACCATTGTATTGGGTGTGTTGGGGACACAAGAGACTCTTTGTTATTTGGTTGCAGGGTTGTTTGAGAGAGACTATCTTCATCCTACGCCTCCCACAGAATGATAAACCTTAGGTCATCCACTTGAGGGAAATTTGCTACTGTCCTACAAACCTGTACACTTGGAGGCCCAACAACGTCTACAAGAAGAAGGTTACGTAGTAGACATCTATTTCCCCCTCCGGGAGGGAAGTTCCCCCGGCGGAATCGCTCCGCTGGAGGGCAAAAGTGCTCCTGCACAAGTTCCGCCTCGAGGCGGCGGTGCTTCATCCCGAATGTCCTCCTCTGATTTGTTTTCTAGGTCAAAATGATTTATATACCAGAAGATGGGCACCGGAGGTGGTCGAGGAGGGCAGCACCCACCAGGGCATGCCTGGGCCTCCTAGTGCGCCCAGGTGGGTTGTGCCTCAGCTCGGGAGTTCGGTCTTTTCAGTTTGTTCAGTCCGGTCTTTTCGGTCTTCTAATAATTCGGTCTTTCATAATTGAGGACTGAAATAATTTCGGTCTTTTTGGTTCTTAACTATTCGGTCTTCGGTCTTTACAATTCGGTCTTCGGTCCCGACCAAACAGACCAAATTAATTAGTACAACTCAGATTCATGATACTTCAAGTACAATTCTATGTCTATATTTTACAGGAAATAACAAGATTCATATCTGACACGAAGTAAGAAGATTCATGATTTATGTTCCAGCAACAAGATTCGTGTATGCATATCATTTATATTTGACAAAAAGTAAGAAGTTAAAAAGCAACAACATTTACATTTGACAAAAAGTGAGAAGACAACAAGCAACACCATTTATATTTGACACAAAGTAATAAGATCACAAGCAACAACAGCCCATGGAATATTGGAATCGACAAGCAGCAAACAGCAGACAACCATCACTTAGTACTTGATAACATAGTACTTGACATCAAACAAATCAATTTCGGCACCACCATGGACCTTGTGCTTTCCCTTCACCTTGTCCCCAAATTCTTCAATTGTCTCTGCAACAAGTCAAGTATTCAGTAAAATTTCATAATCTTAGTGTTGGTAACATCTTCTGCTAGTTCATGGAAAAGTTGGTTGATTTCTAGCATGCAAGAAGAGTGCTGGAGTGGAGTGTGTTTGGTTGATGAAAAATGAGAGTTCTGGAGTGGAGTGTGTTTGGTTGATGACAAATGCAATCAGTACCTAGTACAGTTTTGAAGATTACTACAAGATGAGGAACAAACAATCAAACAAATTACTATGTGTGCATCATGATGTTTAGATTCAGATTCGGCTATATATCTACAAAAGAGAAAAAATATACTCGCTATTAGAGCAGATGGCAACAATACAATTTGACAATGATAAAAACTAAAAAGAACTAGCCACATAAACATAATAGGACATGGATTTAGATGGCTATTATGCTGGGTGTGCTCACATGATTAGTTTCACAATAGGAAAGATAGTGGTTTCTGATGACAGATATAACAAATTAGCTGCAGCTAACATTGGAAGGCATGTACCTAATTTGTTTTCATGGGAATCACAGATGATGTACATAGAGACATGAAGTAGATGCTCACCTTCAGCTGCGATGTGAAGAAATGAAGGAGGGCAGTAGGCAGCGAGCCGACGAACAGAGTTAAGAAGACGGGTGCTGATGAGTGGTGATGGACTGCAGCTGCTGAACCAGTCATCAGGGCACGGAGCACCGGCGGTGGACGGCCATGTCGCGGGCGGTGGAGCAACTGACGGGGGCTCGGGGATGGTGGCGCGGGGCGCCAGTCTCAACTGGTTGGCGCCTTTGGCTCGGTGTCGACCATCGCCGGTCGGGCCGCAAGGCCGATGCGGCGGTCGTCACCGGCGGCGGACGGCCATGTCATGGGCAGTGGAGCGACTGACGGAGGGTCGAGGATGGAGGCATGGGGTGCCGGTCTCCACTGGTTGGGGTCGGGGCTCAGGGCGCCGATCTTCGTCGGCATGGGCACGCTGCACGCCTCGATGCGACGGCCATCACCGGCTCACATCTCATGGGCATGGGGCGTCGGGCCACAGCAGTGGGCGACGGGCGGTGGTTAGGGTTCCTAGTGGGAGAGGATAAGAGGAATGGGAGTAAATTGGCTGCCGGATGCGTTCCTGTGAACTGTGATGTGAGGAGGAGGACGTGTACTCGTGTTGTGTGTGACCATTGGGCTGGCGACATGGGCCTCTTGCGTATGGGCTATTCGGTCTATATGGTCTATTCGGTCCTAGAGACAGTATGACCGATCAGACCGTAACTAATTCGGTCTTCTACTTATGCAGACCGTATTTTATTCGGTCTTTTTTAGTTCGGTCTTTTCAGGTTCGGTTTCGGTCTTTTCTATTTTGGTCTTCGGTCTTCGGTTTTTATGCCCGGGGTGAGTTGTGCCCACCTGATGGCCCCCCTCTGGCACTTATTTGGTCCAATAATTCTTAGATATTCCACAAAAAATCCTCGAGAAGTTTCAGCTCATTTGGAGTTGTGCAGAATAGGTAGCTTGACGTAGCTTTTTCAGGTCTAGATTTCCAGCTACCGGAATTCTCCCCCTTGGTGCATACCTTGCATACTATGAGAGAAAAGGCATTATAATTACTCCAAAAAGCATTATTATACAATAAAACAACATAAATAACAATAGAAAAACATGATGCAAAATGGATATCAACTCCCCCAAGCTTAGACCTTGCTTGTCCTCAAGCGAAAACCGAAATCGAAAAACATGTCCACATGCTTAGAGAGAGAGAGGTGTCGATAAAAACAAAAACACGGACATAGCAGCATCATGTGACTTATTATAACAGCAACAAACTTGAACATAAAACTTTTATCATAGAACTTTTTATCATAGACTTCTCGTGAACAAGTGACAATTCATCACAACATCGAAGTATAAAGCATAAACTCTATTAGAAACCAACAAACTATGTTCTCAATCAACTTTGCAACTACAGCTCATCATCTTTTCAGGAAGGGTCACGTATCAGAGCCTTTAGGCAAGTCCACATACTCAACCATCATTTAGTCTTCTATAATTGCTAACACTCACCGCGTACACATGAGCAAAACGTTTAAACCGGACACAAAGAAAGATAGGGGCTTATAGTTTCTCCTTCCAACACATTCTCCTCAAGGATGATGTCAACAATAATAACTCATGCTACCCATATTCAACTGGATATATGTGCCTAGATCTTTCCTCACCACATGATGCTTGCCAAAGGAGAAAAATAAAAGCAATAGAGAGAAAAGTTTGACTCTTGCATAAAAGTAAATACATGAAAGTAAAATATAGGCCCTACACAGAGGGAAGCAGAGGTTGCCATGCGCTTTTTGTTTGTATGGCTCAACCCCTTAGTGCAAGAGAACGTCACGTTATATTGCCACTTGTGATGGCAACCTTTATTATGCAGTGTGTCGCTTTTATTCTTCAGCATCACAAGTTCGTACAACGCTCAATTTTCCCTTACACTAAATGATCTCACACTTTTAGAAGCAATTTTTATTGCCCTTTTTGCACCGATGACAACTTACTTGAAGGATCTTACTCAATCCATAGGTAGTTATGGTGGACTCTCAAACAAGATATGGTTTAAGGGTTTTAGATGCACAAGTAGTATCTCTACTTAGTGCGGAGTTTTTGACTAGCAAAGATAGGGGCAAGCACCACATGTTGAAGGATCTATGACAATATAACTTCTATGTGAATATGAACAAACATAAATCATTAAGTTGTCTTCTTTGTCCAACGTCAACAATTTTGGCATATAATATTGGGCCATTTACATTTGTGCCCCTAACTCGAATCCACTACTCAGATTTGCCCCTAATTTTGAAGCATGCTCAAATTTGCCCCTCCGCCATTAGTTGCACTTCTAGAATACCCTTTCGTGTCGATTCCGTCCAGTCAAAGTTGTTTGACCGTTATCTGGTCATTTCTTTGACATTTTTGTCCCTGTCTCAATGTGTCACCTACTGGTGCGGCCCACTCTTAGAAAATAAAACAAAAAAACCTTTCTCTCACCCCTTCTCCCTTACACGCTTACAAGTGGGACATATCTAAAAAAATAAAAGGAAAAAGACTAATCAAACTAGGTATTGGGCCCACTATCATTGGCTTAGCAATATTTCTGAATATTTTGTTTTAATTAACTATTGATTAGGCTCAGAGTTGCCGACGGTGACCAATTCCCACGGCAGAGGCACGCCAAGAGGCCACGAGGAGGCCCGACGAGGGAAGCAGGCTATGGCCCTGGATCTACCGCATCCAGGGATGTCTTCTTTGGACCATATGGTCGCCGGAGCGAACTGCGGCGACCATTCCCGCGGTGGCTTTGGGTGGCGCAAGTGCAGGACATACGATGCAAGGGGAGAGAGGGGAAGGTTGTGTGACATTAACGAGCTCACTAGGAGCACGATGGAGATGCCGCTAGGGCTCGGGTTAGACCAGAGTGAGGACTTTGACCATGGCGGCCATGGCAAAACTCGGAGCTTGTGGGAAAGACGACCCGAGACCATGGAGCTTGCTATGGATGATGCTCACGGCTTCTGCTGTACATCAGGACGCCCGGGGAGCGACTGGTATCGGCCGGCGTGCTTCAACCGCATCCAATCGAAGGCGGTGGTCCGAGGCCGGAGGCGGGGAAGATGCGTCCGGGCGCTCGGTCCTGGACTTGTCTGTTCAAATTGGTAGGTTGGGATGACGATGTCATGTTGTAAGAGCGTTCTGGCGAGGTGGTGAAGCTTGGGGCAGCCGTTGGCCACGTGCTGGACAGACGACGGTGATGGGGCAGCCTTTGACGAGCTTGCGGGAGAGGTCTAGAGGAGGGGAGAGAGAACGAGGGCGAGAGGGCTACGGCGACAGGGGATACTAGCAGTGGAGGTGGCGCTCGTTCGACACTCTCGCCGGAGTTGAGAGAGACAGTGGCCATCGGCCCGTCGTTGGACAGCGAGGGAGAGGTAAGAGAGAGAGAGAGAGAGAGAAATAGTTTTTTTAGATTGGCCCCACCTGTAAGTGTGTGAGGGAGAGGGGTGAGAGAAAGGTTTTTTTATTTTCTGAGAGTGGGCCCCACCAGTAAGTGACACATTGAGACAGGGGCAAAAATGTCAATGAAATGGCCAGATAATGGTCAAACGGCCTTGACTAGACAGAAATGGCACGAAAGGGTATTTCTATAAGTGCAACTAACGGCGGAGGGGCAAATTTGGGCATGCTTCGAAATTAGGGGCAAATCTGAGTAGTGGGTTCGAGTTAGGGGCACAAATGTAAATGGCCCTATAATATTTTGATGGGTGCTCACAATCATAAAAGATTTCCATGATAGTGTATTTATATGTGAATCTTCTCTTCCCTTATTAATTCTTTCATGAGTTGCATCATTGACTAATGCTATGTTTGTCAACCACAATAAAATTTTCTACTTATACTTTTCCTTGTGTAATGTCATCACTTACCATAAGATTAGCATATGATCTTTTTCTTTTATTTCCTTTCTTTTTATTGCAACAAGAAAGTAAAGAAGGCAAAACTCAAACTGAACTTTATTATATATCTCACATACGATTACAAAGATTGATCACTAAGCAAAACTCACAAAAAGAAAGGATCGAACTAAACTTTAATTCATCTAATAGCAAAATATAACCATGGATTGAACTAAGAAAGTAACGGCAAAAGATAGTGGAGATGATACAATACTGGAGCACCTCCCCAAAGCTTGGCAAAAGCCAAGGGGAGTGCCCATACCCAATACTCAGTTTTATTTTGGTGGTGAAGAAGGAGGTGGTGGTGATGAAGTAGAAGGTTTCTTGTCCTCGGGTTTCCACGGCAGAGGCTCACCATCATAAGAGGAGGAGTGAGTCTCCCGGATCCTGCAACTGGCAGCCAAACTCATACCTTTAAACCTTGCCTCATATTCAAAGACTTGGCTTTGAAGGTCGTGGATCTGGCTATGGAGGAAGTCAATTTGCTCATTGAGGGAGAAGATGATGTCCTTTATGGACTTGCCATCCACCTTGAGATCACGGTTATAGTCCGCGATTGTGATGTGATTGGTGCTGAGTCCACGTTCCACCATCCCCTTGCACTTGAAGATGTCCTGCTCCATAGCTTCAAGCCTGGCCTCCATGGATCCAGTCCCCTTGGGCCCTTGCACATCGCAGATAGGGGTGGGCATGAAAACCGAGAACCAAAAACCGGAGCCGAAAAAACCGAGACCGAAGCCGAAAATACCGAGAACCGAAACTTCGGTTGTTTGCTCGGTCAGCATACCTGAGAAACCGAAATTGCTTCGGTGAATTCGGTCATTCCAGTCTGTTGACCGAATCACCCGAATTACCGAAATGCTATGTTGTATTATTGCCCAGCGTACAAAGGCCAACAGCCCATCCACGTTCGTAAGAGTCCAATTACTACACGACGTTTTTTTAGCCTTATCTCTGCCACAAACACGCATAGCTCCTGCATCTTATCTTGTATTGGTTCGAGGCTTCACGCACGCACGTCACCAAGCGCAGGCGTCTCCGCTTCCGATCCCCACCTCGCGCAAAACAAGCGGCGACCGCTGCGCGCCTGCGCCCATGGCTCATGCGCGGTGGCGCGGCGGCGGCCGGCGGTGCCCATGGCTCCTGCGCGGTGGTGGACGGCGGTGCCCATGGCTCCTGCGCGGTGGTGGACGGCGGCGCCCATGGCTCCCGTTCGGCGCCCGACGACATCCATTGCTCCGATGCGGTCTTGGGCTCAGCCGGCTATCCCATTTTCTTTGTATCAGTCCCCACAACCATGTATACTAGTATGTATGTTCGGATTGATTTTTGTCTGCTTGTTCTTGTTTTCTCCATGATTTGACTCGTCATTTCTTCCTCTCCTGCCAACACTGGGTCTCTTCGGTTACAACCGAGGACCGAACCGAATTCTGAACGGACCGAAGTGTCGGTCATTGATTTTTCCAAAGACCGATCGGTCAGCCAAACCAGGAAACCGAATTTAAATATCAACCGAAGCACCGAACCGAACTACTCGGTTTAACCGAATGCCCAGGCCTAATTGCAGATGTGCAGCACCCCATTGTGCATCTGTATGGCTTGAGGATGCTGCATCACCTCCCGCAGATATGGGTTGATGACGTTGTCGAAGAACTTGTCCTTGGAGGAGCTTGAAGCAGCCATGATGGATTGGATCTGACAGAAAACAACAAGAAAAGAAAACTGAAGATTTCTTCGTGATACGGAGGTTAACAGGTCCGGGAGGTATATATAGATTTTTTATCTTGGGGAACAAACAGAACGGAAGAAAAATGGAGTCCGGAAAGTACCCGAGGTGGCCACAAGCCACCTGGGTGTGCCAGGCATGCCTGGGGCGCCCTGGTGTATCGTGCCCACCAGGGTTACTTTCTTGGAAGTTTCTTATTTTCCTATTTTTCTAAATATTCCAAAACAGACAAAAAATATTTTTGCGGATTTCTCGGAGTCCATTTACTTACCGTATCACGTGCCTCCCTTTTTTCATGATTCTGGAGTGTTCCGTAAGGTTTCCTTTATGTGCTCTTCTGGTGTCAAAGTTTGGGTAATATTGCTTTCAACATTAATGGGCGTACCTGAGATATAGTGTTTTATTCGTTGCCCATTGACAACCTTCGGGTTAGTACCTTCGGCATTACTTATTTTGATAGCTCCGGATCGATAGACCTCTTCGAATACATAGGGTCCTTCCCATTTGGAGAGGAGTTTTCCTGCAAAGAATCTGAAAGGAGAGTTGTACAAAGAACATATTCTCCAACCTTGAACTCACGCTTTTGGATTCTTTTGTCATGCCATCTTTTAACTTGTTCTTTGAATAACTTAGCATCTTCATAAGCCTGGGTTCTCCATTCATCTAATGAGCTAATATCAAATAACCTCTTTTCACCAGCAAGTTTGAAATCATAATTGAGTTCTTTAATTTCCCCAAATGCTTTGTGTTCTAACTCAAGAGGTAAATGACAAGCTTTACCATAAACCATTTTATATGGAGACATACACATAGGGTTTTTATATGTTGTTCTATAAGCCCAAAGTGCATCATCTAATTTCTTAGACCAATTCTTCCGGGACCTATTGACAGTCTTTTGTAAAATTAGGTTTATTTCTCTATTGCTAAGTTCAACTTGACCACTAGACTGAGGATGATAAGGTGATGCAATTGCATGGTTAACACCATATTTAGCAAGCATTTTACGGAAAGCACCATGAATAAAGTGTGAACCACCATCAGTCATAAAATATCTAGGGACTCCAAACCTTGGGAAAATAACTTCCTTAAGCATTTTAATAGAGGTGTTGTGATCAGCACTACTGGTTGGAATAGCTTCTACCCACTTAGTAACATAATCAACAACAACCAAAATATGTGTATACCCATTAGAGGAAGGAAAATGTCCCATGAAATCAATTCCCCAAACATCAAATGGTTCAACAGCAAGTGAATAATTCATAGGCATTTCTTGATGCTTACCGATATTACCTATTCTTTGGCATTCATCACAAGACGAGACAAAGTTACAGGCATCTTTGAAGATAGTAGGCCAATAAAAACCAGATTGCAATACCTTATGAGCGGTTCTGTCTCCCGCGTGATGTCCTCCATAAGCTTCAAAGTGACATTTCCGTAGGATTTGTTCATGTTCATGCTCAGGTACACAACGTCTAATAATACCATCTACCCCTTCTTTATAAAGATGGGAGTCATCCCAAAAGTAATGTCTTAAATCATAGAAGAATTTTTTTCTTTTGTTGGTATGTGAAACTAGGTGGTATGTATTTAGCAACAATGTAATTAGCATAGTCAGCATACCAAGGTGTACTATTAGAAACATTTATTGCAGCTAGTTGTTCATCAGGAAAGCTATCATTAATAGGTTGTGGGTCATCAACAATATTTTCAAGCCTAGACAAGTTATCAGCTACGGGGTTCTCTGCTCCTTTCCTATCAGTCATATGCAGATCAAAATCTCGTAGCAGAAGAACCCACCTAAGGAGTCTAGGTTTAGCATCTTTCCTTTCCATAAGATATTTTATAGCAGCATGATCAGTGTGAACAATTACTTTAGAATCAACAATGTAAGATCTGAATTTATCACAAGCAAACACCACTGCTAAGAATTCTTTTTCAGTAGTAGCATAATTTCTTTGAGCATTGTCTAGAGTTTTACTAGCATAATGAATAACATTCGGTTTCTTATCAACTCTTTGTCCTAGAACAGCACCAACAGCATAATCACTAGCATCACACATACTCTCAAAAGGCAAGTTCTAATCAGGTGGTTGAACAACAGGTGCAGTAATTAAGGCTTTCTTTAGTGTTTCAAAGGCTTACAAACAATCATCATCAAACACAAAGGAAATGTCCTTTTACAAAAGATTCGTAAGAGGCCTAGAATTTTAGAAAAGTCTTTGATAAACCTCCTATAGAAACCAACATGACCAAGGAAACTACGAATACCTTTGATATCTTTAGGACATGGCATTTTCTCAATTTCACCAACCTTGGCTTTATCCACTGTGGCACCCCGGCTCAGAGCAACCGGTTTACCATGCATTGCCAGCCCAAAGACCTTGTCTTCTGGGAACACACAACATCTTGGTATAGAAAACAACTGCTTTATTGATACTAGCGGATCAGAGTTTATATTACAATAGTTGTCGAGGCCAGCGGCACACACAATGCGGCTGAACAATATGTACATTATTTAGTGAACATAAAGGGGCCTCGATCACGACAACTGCATGGTAGCGGAACAACGTCGTAGCAGAACTCCATAGCACAGGGACACCGATGTGGACACGATCTAGACTCGGACAACACTCCTTTCCAACGGGACTTTCCTGAAATCTGCCATGACACGCCAGGTTAGTACATTGAATGTACTTGCAAGCTCACAACAAACATAAACATGATGACAAACAATATCATGACAATTAACCAATTTAATTAATGCAACAATATATCCAACATGTTGTGACCATGCTCTTGTGATAATCGTCCCTCGGACTGGCTTACCAAACGTGATCGCTCCGGGATCACGAACACGCCAACCCAGAGACACCTTGTGATCCTTACGGCGATCACAACCACGACCAATACTTGGCCCGTGATCTTACGGCAATCACAACCACGACCAGTAATTGGCCCGTGATCCTTACGACGATCACAACCACGACCAATATTTGGCCCGTGATCCTTACGGCGATCACAACCACGACCAACATCTTGGTCCAACTCAACGCGATGGCCTTCCCGCCATCAACACAATGCAAACTTCATACTTAGTGTGCAAAATTCATTAAATGTTGACCCATGGTGTGACCTACTTTCGAGCATGTCCTTAACCGTGGACTTGGCTATCGATAGATTAATACACTCTGCAGAGGTAGCGCATTGGACCCACACCATGGAACCCATGGCCTCGCACTCCCATTCTGGTGGACCAACGGCATTCCGATGAAACCACTCCATTTCCATGACACTCTCCCGGCCACTCCGACTCACTCCCCATCAGGCTAGTCCTGGGTGGCCCCGTGTCTACAAGATACACAACAACCACCGTCGTGGCCAAACGATCCCACACAAGGACCCGGTACCAAATAAAAAGTTAACAACGGGCTCAAAAGGTTATGCATGCTTACCGGGCCAGGGTACAGCACGCCCATAACCTTCCCTAGTTGGAGGTAACGACCAGAGGCATGACAATGAAACGAATAAAGGTCGTCCCATATTGGCAAATGTGGGTGCACTGGGAAAGACTAGATTCAGTGGCACCATGACACGGTCAACAACATATTCAAGTTGAGTTATTATCAAGTTCAACTTAAAGTGGAAATAACCGACGTCATAATGCCATGACATG
Source organism: Aegilops speltoides (assembly GCA_021437245.1). NCBI lineage: Eukaryota > Viridiplantae > Streptophyta > Magnoliopsida > Poales > Poaceae > Aegilops > Aegilops speltoides. Next base: position 423,794,323 of record CM038142.1, on the reverse strand, counting down.
CATCACTAACATATGCATCACATATCAACAGAAATAACTGAGTCAACTATATCCACACTGAGCATTACCAACTCATGACACTTCTCTGGTCATGGTCAAACCTCTCTTCAAACAAAAACTTTTCTAGCAAATTTATCATTTTTTAGTCATGCAAGAAAATAACTCCACTAATTACTTATATCCATAACCATATCATTCTTTCATTAACCAAGAACTAAATCATTGTTAGTTTACCAACTAAGTTCACTACAAACTTTTTGTAAATCAAGCATATTCAGTTTAACAAGCATCTAACAGCATACAATTAACATACTAAATTATTTAAATGCATGAATGATCATTTGTTCAAGTAGAAAATCACAAATATTGAAATGGCATCATGAAAATGTTGTTGTGGCTTGCCTTAGTGCAGATGAGGTTCACAAGCCTCCTGGTGATCCTCAAGACAAGCCTGCCTTTCTGGAAATAATTAAAAACACAAAAAGAAATCATCAAGAAACCTTCTGAAAATCACCAGAAAATCTAGACAGCACGGAAAAATCCCATCTTTGTGGAGCTGCTAGATTTTTGGACAAAGAACACAATGCAAAAAGAGTCAATGCATTTGGACTTATGGATAAAAAGTTATGGCCGTTTGAAGCTCTCTGGATTTAAATGAAATTTGAATTAAAAACAAACAGACTGAGGGGGAGTGACGTTGAAGGCGTAAAGGCCAGGGGCGCCACCACTCGTACCGCTTCACGCGCGTATAGAGTGGCTGACTAGCGGGCTTCGCCGAAGCGCACGCCGGCGGCTAGGGCTCTTGGGACAAAACGAGAGGGAGGGATCGAGAGAGAAGACGAAGGTGCACCTGCCTGTACCCGTAGGATGGCTAGGGGTGGTCGGACAGCGCCGGAAACAACCTCTCCAACGGAGGCAGAGAGCAGCGGTCGCCAAAGACGAAGACGACGGTGACTAGGGGCGACTCCAGGGGCTCCAACCGGGTGGAACGACACCACCAGAGAGTGGCGGAGGCCCTGGAAGGGTTGCCCTGGCCTGGGAGGGGCTGGAGGTGTGGGAATGACCAGAGGGGATCGCCGGCGAGCTCGAGCTCGGGGACGACGGCCTGCCCGGCCGGGCTACGGCTATCTACTTGCTTGTGGGGTGTGTGGGAGTGGATGCGTGTGCTCGAGGAGGCTGGGGGTGGCCGTATTTATAGGTGAGCGGCGAGGGGGTTTCGGGCTCCGCTGGAGGACACCTGTCCGGCGACGAACGATGTCAGTGAGAGCGGAGGAAGAAGACGTAGTTCATGCGGGAACTGTTGGCGAGCGCGGACGAGCACAGGGGCGAGGGGAAGACGACGAGCACAGTGCACCACACACTGTGGCATTGGCCGGACCGTGCCCGTGCCTGCTGCGGTGAGCTCTGGCGTCGGCGAGTGCCAGGGCGGAGTTAAGTGAGTCGAGATGATGATGGTAGCGAGGTTTGGCACGCTCGGGCAGGCTGGGCAGCGAGCACACGTGCAACAGAGTGCTCGGCGGCACTTAGAGCGCGTGTTTTGCATGCCAACATGCCTGGACGAACGCGATCACCACGTGAACTATGACCTCAGGCCACCCTAAGCGCAAACTTCATGTCTGGCGTGTAGTCTGCGGTAGTTTTGAGTGTTACCAGGCTTGGGTTGGGTTCCAGCTGCAGTAGAAATGGTTTTACACTCTAGGTAAGTTTCTGGACAGTAACTTTGCGAGTTTACTATGGACAAACCACTGGGAGTTGAGGGATGGGCTTTGGAGGCTAGCAACATTTACTAAGGTGAAGATGCGCAAGAAAAACCAGCTACAGTGGAGCTAGTAAAATGGTAGTTGTTGAAGAAACTACCATTTCTGTCCAGAAATGAAAATATTTTCTGTAGCCAAAATATTCCAAAAAGTGGTGAAATATTTTTGCTCAGAAAGGTGACCTAGGGTTCAAAGAATAATTGGGATTTTTCTCATGATTTTATGGGCAAGAAAAATTGGGGTTGCTGTGGAGCACATTGAGCTAGCTAGGGTTTAGGAGGGGAAAATGAATATTTTTCATTAAGGAAAAATATTTCAGATGATATTTTGAGATGAACCAGAGATGGGGTGATGGTTTGAGAGGGAGATGAAGCACTTGGGTGAAAGCCAAGGGGTACCCAAGTGGTTAAGTCCAAATGAAGGATTCAAAAATTCCAAACTTCAAATTCAAACCAACTGAAAATCAGGCAAAGAAGAGGGGCAAAACCAGTCATCACAAACCTCCGATTTAGAATGAATCTCGTCCTCGAGATTCGGTTGCTTGGGAAAACCATTCTGGATAATGTGCCCTTAGAAATTTTTCTAATTCCCATGTTGATTCTGACTCTGTGTGATGCTTCCAGTGGACTTTGTAAAATTTCCTTGCTTTACTTTGAGTGACTCTTTCCATCTGATCCTAAATTCTAACTGGCCTCTCTTTGTATGTTAAATCCTTTGCCAGTTCTATTTCTGTCATATCAGTCTTTTTCTCAGGCGGTGATATGCATCGCCGTAACTGTGAAACATGAAACACGCTGTGCATGTCTCACAATTCAGGTGGTAGTTCCAACTGATATGCAACAGTACCCACTCGTGACATCACGGGAAATGGACCAATAAATCTAGGTGAAAACTTTCCACGAGTCTGAAATCTCTTGTCCCCTTTCATAGGCGTGACTCGAAGGTATACGTGTTCTCCGGGTTCAAAACTGGTCTGACGGTGCTTTGCATCATAATAACTCTTCTGACGAGATTTGGCCAACTGCAATCTGTCTCGGATTTCCTTGACTTGCTTCTCAGCTTCCAGCATGAGATCCGTTCCAAAAAATGGCTATCTATGGTTTGAGACCAATTTAAAGGAGTGCAACACTTACGGCCATACAAAGCTTCATACGGTGTAATCTTTAAACTGGTCTGGAAGCTATTGTTATAAGAGAACTCAGCATAGGGCAGACAGTCTTCCCATTTTGGTCCTTGGGCCAAAGCACAGGCTCGCAGCATATCTTCGAGGATTTGATTTACCCACTCTGTTTGTCCATCAGTCTGAGGATGATAAGCTGTATGTGTTTCAATGCCGCCCCAAGGCTTGATGGAGACGGGACCAAAAAGTGGAGGTAAAAAGTGAACCTCGGTCAGAAGTGATGGTTCGGGGTACTCCATGCAGACTGACAATTCTGGATACATACAGTTGTGCAAGTTCATCTACTCGATATGTGGTTCTGATCGAGATAAAGTGGGCTACCTTGGTTAATGTATCCACTATGACCCAGATTGCATCATTGCCCCGTCGAGTCTTAGGTAGTCCTGTGATGAAATCCATACAGACATCATCCCATTTCCATTGTGGCACTGGCAGCGGTTGGAGAAGTCTGGCTAGCTTCTGATGCTCTGCCTTCACTTTGTTGCATATGTCACAACAAGCCACGAAATAGGCAATGTCTTTCTTCATTCCATCCCACCAGAATATTTGGCGAAGGTCTTCATACATTTTTGTACCTCCAGGGTGAATTGAATACGAGGATTCGTGTGCTTCTGATAGGATCTTCTGCTTTAAATCCGCTTGATTGGGCACACAGATCCTTCCCCAGAATCGGAGGGTACCGAAATGATCCTTCGAGAAATCAGAAGTCTGACTTGCTACCATATGCTTGGCACGTTTCTGTAGATCGGTGTCATCTAGCTGGGCCTTGCGGATCTCTTCCTCAAGTGTGGGGGTAACTTCCAAAATATTAGCAAGGCCAGCCTCAACTATGACCAGGTTGAGCTGAGCAATCTCTTCTTGAAGTTCAGGAGGCAAGGATTCCAATATGACATTTAGGTCGACAAAGCTGATTGAAAGATCGGCAACCACGTTGGCCTTACCCGGGTGGTAATTTATTCCAAGGTCATAATCCTTGACTAGCTCAAGCCATCTTCGCTGGCGGAGATTTAAATCTGGCTGAGTAAATATATACTTGAGACTTTTGTGATCTGTAAAAATTTGGCACCTCTTCCCGATGAGATAGTGTCTCCAAATTTTTAAAGCATGAACCACCGCGGCCAACTCCAAATTATGAGTAGGATAATTTCCTTCGTGGGGTCGCAGCTGTCGTGAGGTGTAAGCTATGACCTTGTTGTCTTGCATGAGTACGCATCCAAGTCCTTGTCTGGAAGCGTCGCAATACACATCAAAATTGCGGTGGATATCTGGAAGAGTCAATACCGATGCAGTTGTCAGCTGTATCTTTAACTCATTGAAACTTTTCTCGCAGTCCTCCGTCCATTCAAACTTCTTATTCTTTTTTAGCAGCTCATCATGGGTTTAGCAATCTTGGAAAATCCTTCAATGAATCGACGGTAATATCCGGCTAATCCAAGAAAACTACGAATCTGAGATACGGTTGTGGGTGGAAAACCAATTGAGTACATCCTTTACTTTGCTTGGGTCCACGGCTATACCTTTGACGGATAGCACATGTCCAAGAAATCCAAGTTGCTTGAGCCAAAACTCACATTTACTGAATTTGGCGTATAACTGATGTTCACGGAGTCGTTGTAATACTGCTCGGAGGTGTTCTTTGTGCTCTTCTTCACTTCTTGAGTAAATAAGTATATCGTCGATGAATACTACCACGAACTTATCGAGGAAGTCCATGAATACCTTATTCATCATATGCATGAAGAAGGCAGGGACGTTGGTGAGACCAAAAGACATAACTGTATATTCATAAAGACCGTATCGAGTGGTGAAGGTGGTCTTAGGAATATCCTCCTTTTTAATCTTGAGCTGACGGTATCCAGTCCGTAAATCAATCTTGGAGAATACCTTGGCCCCACTGAGTTGATCAAACAAGTCATCAATTCTTGGCAGTGGATATTTGTTCTTGATTGTGACATCATTCAGCTCATGGTAATCCACACACATGCAGAGACTGCCATCCTTCTTGTCCACAAAAATAGTAGGTGATCCCCATGGTGAAGAGCTGGGACGGATATATCCTTTCTGAAGCATTTCATCCAGCTGTTTCTTTAGCTCCACCAATTCTGATGAAGGCATTCGGTAATACTTCTTGTGTATTGGTGCGGTTCCGAGCACAAGATCTATTGCAAACTCAAGCTCTCGATCGGGTGGCATGCCTGGCAGTTCTTCTGGAAATACATCAGGAAACTCACTGACCACTGGAATTAATTCCACTTCAGCCACTGCGGTGAAGACCATTTCTTTTGTGGTTATGCTTCTATGAGCATGGAATTTTGTAGTCTGTCCTTCTTGGCTGGTCAAAGTGACTTCTCGGGTTGCATAATTTATGCATACTTGATACTGAGTCGGCCAATTCATACCCAGGATAACATCCAACTTAGCAGACTCAATAATTACCAAAGAAGTTGGAAAACAGACTCCATTGATACTGACTTCCAGATTACGGCAGACTACATTGCTTTTGATTAAGGATCCCGGGGTTTGTACCAGCATATTCTTGCCCAAAAGCGAACAAGGAAATTTGTTTTGGGCAACAAAATTCTGAGAAATAAAAGAGTGGGAAGCCCTAGAGTCAAATAAAATCACTGCAGGTATGTTATTAACAGAAAACATACCAATGACGACTTCGGGGTTCTCTTGGGCTTCATCGACAGAGATGTGATGAACGTATCCCGTGATGTTTTGCTGGTTCAGGCATGCCTCCATAAAATGGACTTGTGGCCTGAATATAGCATTCATCCGGTTGTATTTGGGACACTGTTTGGCATAACGTCCGGTTGGCCCACAACTGAAGCAAGAATTGTTGCGCAGACGGTCCTCTTGCATTGGGTTGGTTACGACATTCTTGGCTTGAGTGGTGGCCTTGTTAACATTCTGTTGCCAATTGTGCTTGTATTCCACCTGAGTCTGTTGCCAGGTACGAGCCTTCTGCACTGGTTGTATTTCCTTCCTTGGCTCAAACTTGCGCTTGTGGTCGTTGTTGGTAGACTTATTATCTGATACAAGCTTGTGCTCTCTTTCAGCAATGAAAGCCTTGTTCACCAGGGTTTGGAAATCTAGGAAATCGAACATACTGAGAGTACACCTGAGTTGCGGGTTTAATCCACCAAGAAATCTATCAATCTTTCTTTCTTCAGTGGCCACGTCATATAGAGAGTAATGTGACAGATGATTGAATTTTTGCAAGTATTCACCCACAGACTGATTTCCTTGGAGGAGCGCGAGGATTTCACGCTGCTTAGTCTTCATAATTCCCGTAGGGATATGATATTTCCGGAATCGTTCCTTGAATCTTGACCAGGTGATTTCTTCATCAGCAGACCACATGGCTCTTTCATTTTCCCACCATATGGCAGCAGTGCCTTCAAGATAATGAGTTGCAAATGAAACCTTATCTCCTTCCTTAGTATGAGCAATCTCAAGTTTCTTCTCCATAGTTCTCAAACAATCATCTACATCCAAGGGATCAATAGCCTGACTGAAACTGGGAGGCTTGGTTCTTTGAAAATATGACAGCTTGGAGTGACGACCGGGACGATTTCCATTATGTCCAACCACAGCTTGAACACTTCTTAATATTTCAATCAGATCATTATTCCGTCTTTCCTCAAACATATGCAGAATTTGCTCAATGAAGGGCGGATTTGGTGGTGGAGGCGATGGTGGAACGTACGGCTCAGGTGAGTGTCCTGCCTGTCGTGTGGAACGACGAACAGGAGAACCCTCGCGAACGTTGCTACTGCAGCCTCCCCGCGTCATCCTATTGTGATTTTTCCCAAGGCAACACAATCGAGATGATAAGCATTCAAAATAAATTGGGGGAAAGCCAGCAACAAAAGCCCGAGAAAAACCAAAGCGACGAAGAAAATACGACGAATAAAATAGAGTTCCAACATAATTATACATAGACTCAAACATGAAAATAACAACATGCTAGGTACAACTACTCTCATACATGAAATGAAACATCATAAATCGTACGACTACATCCGTACACCATCCTGAAGACTACGAATACTCGGAAGCTCTACTGCTCTGCTGGTGCTGCGGGGTCCTCTCATGAAGCGGACTCGGATCCTGAACTAACGTGGTTAACTGAGACCTCTGAGTTAAAGGTGACACAACGACGCTGCCTCGAGGGCTCTCCCTCCGGGGCAGGTGTAGGGTGAAGCATCGGGGCTATAGGAGTGGCGAGAAGTGAAACCCACTCAGCAGGAGCACTAACCGGACTCACGGTCGTGGTGCCCGAGCTACTCAGAGGAGTAACTGGTGAAACAGGGGAACTAGAACTGGCTGAAATATAGGGAGTAAATCCCACAGATGGTGGAGCATAGACTAACCTAGTGGAGGCTAATGCAGTACGGGCACGAGTCAGCTCTCGAGCCAGCTCATGGATCATAAGATAACTAGCAGTGATGTAACGAGAAAGGTGGCTAGCAACACTATCAAACTCCGGATCAATGATAGGGAAACGGACACGACCATTATCGTGCAGAGAAGGATAGTACTGGAAACCTGGGTGGTTCTGCATCCAGACCTTGTTGTAGCGAAGCTCAACAAGGACCTCGAATGCAGCAAACTGGACAACCAGAGAAGCGGTAGAAGCGTAACCGCTCTAAGAGGTACAAGTGTAAGTGCTGGAATCAGAACTGGTGCACAGAGTAACCACTGCGTGATATTCATACACTGAGTTAGCTAGACGCTCCTGGTACACACGATAGGCTGGATCGTCACCGAGGGGGTACAGCCGACGCCACACGTTATGAAGGAGATGCGGCGACATGTACGACATCAGCTGCAACTGGCACGGATACGACACCGAAGCCATCTACACTCACAACCATTAACAAGTTAGTATAAAAATAAAATTAGTGCATGCAATGCAACAACCAGCTACAAACGCTACTGGCACTCAACTACAACTCGTATCTAGCGTCCGGTTAACACGTCTTAGTCTAGCATGGCCTCTGATCCGCTGGCTCGATACCAAGCGCCAGGCACCCGGCTCAAAGCAACAGGTTTACCATGCATTGCCAGCCCAGAGACCTTGTCTTCTGGCAACACACAACATCTTGGTACAGAAAACAACCGCTTTATTGATGCTAGCGGATCAGAGTTTATATTACAACAGTTGTCGAGGCCAAGCGGCACACACAGTGCGGCTCAACAATATGTACATTATTTAGTGAACATAAAGGGGCCTCGATCACGACAACTACAGGGCAGCGGAACAACGTCGTAGCGGAACTCCATAGCACAGGGGCACCGATGTGGACACGATCTAGACTCGGACAGCACTCCTTTCCAACGGGACTTTCCTGAAATATGGCATGACAAGCCAGGTCAGTACATTGAATGTACTTGCAAGCTCACAACAAACATAAACATGATGACAAACAATATCATGACAATTAACCAATTTAATTAATGCAACAATATATCCAACATGCTGTGACCATGCTCTTGTGATAATCGTCCCTCGGACTGGCTTACCAAACGTCATCGCTCCGGGATCACGAACACGCCAACCCAGAGACACCTTGTGATCCTTACGGCGATCACAACCACGACCAATACTTGGCCCATGATCCTTACGGCGATCACAACCACGACCAATAATTGGCTCGTGATCCTTACGGCGATCACAACCACGACCAATATTTGGCCCGTGATCCTTACGGCGATCACAACAATGACCAACATCTTGGTCCAACTCAACACGATGGCCTTCCCGCCATCAACACAATGCAAACTTCATACTTAGTGTGCAAAATTCATTAAATGTTGACCCATGGTGTGACCTACTTTCGAGCGTGTCCTTAACCGTGGACTTGGCTATCGATACATTAATACACTCTGCAGAGGTAGCGCACTGGACTCACACCATGGAACCCATGGCCTCGCACTCCCATTCGGGTGGACCAACGGCATTCCAACGAAACCACTCCATTGCCATGACACTCTCCCAGCCACTCCGACTCACTCCCCATCGGGCTAGTCCTGGGTGGCCCCGTGTCTACCAAAGACACAACGACCACCGTCGTGGCCAAACGACCCCACACGAGGACCCGGTACCAAATAAAAACTTAACAACGGGCTCAAAAGGTTATGCATGCTTACCGGGCCAGGGTACAGCACACCCATAACCTTCCCTAGTTGGAGGCACCGACCAGAGGCATGACAATGAAACGAATAAAGGTCGTCCCATACCGGCAAATGTGGTTGCACTGGGAAAGACTCGATTCAGCGGCACCATGACCCGGTTAACAACATATTCAAGTTGAGTTATTATCAGGTTCAACTTAAAGTGGAAATAACCGGTAATGCCATGACATGCATCACTAACATATGCATCACATATCAACAGAAATAACTGAGACAACTATATCCACACTGAGCATTACCAACTCATGACACTTCTCTGGTCATGATCAAACCTCTCTTCAAACAAAAACTTTTCTAGCAAATTTATCATTTTTACTTATGCAAGAAAATAACTCCACTAATTACTTATATCCATAACCATATTATTCTTTCATTAACCAAGAACTAAATCATTTTTAGTTTACCAACTAAGTTCACTACAAACTTTTTGTAAATCAAGCATATTCACTTTAGCAAGCATCTAACAGAATATAATTAACATACTAAATAATTTAAATGCATGAATAATCATTTGTTCAAGTAGAAAATCACAAATATTGAAATGGCATCATGAAAATGTTGTCGTGGCTTGCCTTAGTGCAGATGAGGTTCACAAGCCTCCTGGTGATCCTCAAGACAAGCCTGCCCTTCTGAAAATAATTAAAAACACAAAAAGAAATCATCAAGAAACCTTCTGAAAATCACCAGAAAATCTAGACAGCAAGGGAATATCCCATCTTTGGGGAGCTGCTAGATTTTTGGACAAAGAACACAATGCAAAAAGAATCAATGCATTTGGACTTATGGATAAAAAGTTATGGCCGTTTGAAGCTCTCTGGATTTAAATGAGATTTGAATTGAAAATAAACAGACTGAGGGGGGTGACGTCGAAGGCGTAAAGGCCAGGGGCACCACCACTCGTACCACTTCACGCGCGTACAAAGTGGTTGACTAGTGGGCCCCGCTAGTCAGGTGAGGAGGAGGGGAAGAGGGAAACAAAGAGCGGCGAGGCTTCACCGGAGCGCACGCCGGCGGCGAGGGCTCCTGGGCCAAAACGAGAGGGAGGGATCAAGGGAGAAGACGAAGGCGCACCTTCCTGTACCAGTAGGATGGCTAGGGGTGGTCCGACGGTGCCAGAACCAGCCTCTCCAGCAGAGGCAGAGAGCAGCGGTCGCCGGAGACGAAGACGACGGCGACTAGGGGCGACTCCAGGGGCTCCAACCGGGCGGAACGGCACCACCGAAGAGTGGCGGAGGCCCTGGAAGGGTTGCCCTGGACTGGGAGGGGCTGGAGCTATGGGGACGACCTGAGGGGATCACCGGCAAGCTCGAGCTCAGGGACGGCGGCCCGCGGCCTGCCCGGCCGGGCTACGGATATCTACTTGCTTGTGGGGTGTGTGGGAGTGGATGCGGGTGCTCGAGGAGGCTGGGGGTGGCCATATTTATAGGCGAGCGGCGAGGGGGTTTCGGGCTCCGCCGGAGGACACCTATCCACGGCGCCCGGCGATGATCAGCGTCAGTGAGAGCGGGAGAAGAAGACATAGTTCATGCGGGAACTGTTGGCGAGCGCGGACGAGCACAGGGGCGAGGGGAAGACGACGAGCATAGTGCGCCATGCACTGTGGCGTTGGTCGGACCGTGCCCGTGCCTGCTGCGATGAGCTCCAGCGTCAGCGAGTGCTAGGGCGGAGTTAAGTGAGTCGAGACGATGATGGTGGCCAGGTTTGGCATGCTCGGGCAGGCTGGGCAGTGAGCACGCGCGCAACAGAGCACTCGGCGGCACTCAAAGCGCGTGTTTTACATGCCAGCACACCTGGACGAACACGGTCACCGCGTGAACTATGACCTCAGGCCACCCTAAGCACAAACTTCATGTCTGGCGTGTAGTCCGCGGTAGTTTTGAGTGTTACCAGGCTTGGGTTGGGTTCCAGGTGCAGTAGAAATGGTTTTACACTCCACGTAAGTTTCTGGACAGTAACTTTGGGAGTTTACTGTGGTCAAACCACTGGGAGTTGAGGGCTGGGCTTTGGAGGCTAGCCAACATTTACTAAGGTGAAGATGCACAAGAAAACCAGCTACAATGGAGCTAGTAAGATGGTAGTTGTTGTAGAAACTACCTTTTCTGTCCAGAAATGAAAATATTTTCTGTAGCCAAAATATTCCAAAAAGTGATGAGATATTTTGCTCAGAAATGTGCCCTAGGGTTCAAAGAATAATTGGGATTTTTCTCAGGATTTTATGGGCAAGAAAATTTGGGGTTGTTGCGGAGCACATTGAGCTAGCTAGGGTTTAGGAGGGGAAAATGAATATTTTTCATTAAAGAAAAATATTCCAAATGATATTTTGAGATGAACCAGAGATGGAGTGATGGTTTGAGAGGGAGATGAAGCACTTGGGTGAAAGCCAAGGGGTACCCAACTGGTTAAGTCCAAATGAAAGATTCAAAAACTCCAAACTTCAAATTCAAACCAACTGAAAATCCGGCAAAGAAGAGGGGGCAAAAGCCAGGCTGTCGCATCCACCTCAACGCCTCTTTCAGAAATTTTATGGCCCAAGACAATACCTTTGCTAACCATAAAGTGACACTTCTCCCAGTTCAAGACAAGATTTGTTTGTTCACATCTCTGCAAGACTCGATCAAGATTGCTTAAACAATCATCAAAAGACTTCCCATAAACAAAAAAAGTCATCAATGAAAACCTCAACAATCTTTTCACAAAAATCAGATAATATAGCAGTCATACATCTTTGAAAGGTAGCAGGTGCATTGTATAAACCAAAAGGCATACACCTATAAGCAAATGTTCCAAAAGGACAAGTAAAAGTGGTCTTTTCTTGATCAGATTGTAAAACAGGTATTTGTGAAAAGCCAGAGTATCCATCTAGAAAGCAAAAATGTGTGTGCTTAGATAATCTTTCTAACATTTGATCAACAAAAGGCAGAGGGTAATGATCTTTTCTAGTAGCTTTATTTAATTTTCTATAATCAATTACCATCTTATAGCCTATGACAATTCTTTGTGAAATGAGCTCATTCTTATCATTAGGAACAACAGTAATACCTCCCTTCTTAGGGATACAATGAACATGACTTACATATCTACTATCAGCTATAGGATAGATTATACCTACTTCCAGAAGTTTCAATATTTTCGTTCTTACCACTTCTTTCATCTTCGGATTTAACCGACGTTGGTGATCAACAACGGGTTTAGCATCAGGTTCCATATTAATCTTGTGCTGACATAGAGTGGGACTAATGCCCTTAAGATCATCAAGAGTATATCCAATAGCAGCCCGGTGCTTCATTAGAACTTTCAATAATCTTTCTTCTTCATGTTCTGAAAGGTTAGCACTAATAATAATAGGATATATCTTTTTCTCATCAAGATAAGCATATTTCAAAGTGTCTGGCAATTGTTTTAAATCAAACACAGGATCACCTTTAGGTGGAGGAGGACCTCCTAGAGTTTCAATAGGCAAATTGTGTTTAAGCAGAAGTTGTTGTTCAAAAAAGATTCTATCTATTTCATTTCTTTCACGCATATGCAAATCATTTTCATGGTCTAGAAGATATTGTTCCAAAGGATCAGTAGGAGGCACAACAATAGAAGCAAGACCAATAATTTCATCCTCACTAGGCAAATCTTTCTTATGAGGTTGTCTACTAAACTTGGAAAAATTAAATTCATGAGATTCATCACCAAAGCTAACACCGACAGTTTGATTCTCACAATCTATTTTAGCATTGACGGTGTTCAAGAAAGGTCTACCAAAAATAATGGGACAAAAGTCATCTTGTGGGGAGCTAAGAACAAGAAAATCAGTAGGGTATTTTATTTTCCCACACAAGACTTCAACATCTCTAAGAATCCCAATTGGTGATATAGTATCTCTATTAGCAAGTTTAATAGTGACATCTATGCCTTCTATTTCAGCAGGTGCTATTTCATTTTTAATTTCTTGATATAAGGAGAAAGGACTAGCGCTCACACTAGCACCTAGGTCACATAACCCATGATAACAGTGATCTCCTATCTTAACTGAGACAACGGGCATGCCAACAACTGGTCTATGTTTTTCTTTTCCTTCAGGTTTGGCAATTCTAGAAGCTTCACCAAAGAAGTGAATGACGTGCCCATCAATATTATCAACTAAGAGATCTTTCACCATAGCAACACTAGGTTCAACTCTGATTTGTTCAGATGGTTTGGGTGTTCTAAAATAACTTTTGTTAACAATAGTTGAAGCTTTAGCGTGTTCCTTCATCCTAACAGGGAAAGGTGGTTTTTCAATATAAGCTGTGGGAACAACTGAATCAACATTGTAAATGATAGTTTCTTCTTTAGCTTTTATCGGTTCTTTAATTTCCTCTTTAATTGGTGGGTGATATTTAAACCACTTCTCCTTAGGGAGTTAACCATGAGTAGCATAAGATTCACAAAAGGAAGCTACTTTCTCAGAGTGAAGTCCATATTTAGTGCTAAACTTTTGGAAATCATCGGTATTCATAAAAGATTTAACACAATCAAACTTAGGTTTAATACCTGACTCTTTACCTTCGTTGAGTTCCCAATCTTCAGAGTTGCGTTTAATTCTCTCTAAAAGATCCCATCGGAATTCAATAGTGTTCTTCATAAAAGAACCAGTACAAGAAGTATCGTGCATCGTTTGATCATTATGAGAAAGCCGATCATAAAAATTCTGAATAATAATTTCTCTTGAGAGCTCATGACAAACAAAAACTTTTCTAGCATATTTATCATTTTTACTTATGCAAGAAAATAACTCCACTAATTACTTATATCCATAACCATATTATTCTTTCATTAACCAAGAACTAAATCATTGTTAGTTTACCAACTAAGTTCACTACAAACTTTTTGTAAATCAAGCATATTCACTTTAGCAAGCATCTAACAGAATATAATTAACATACTAAATAATTTAAATGCATGAATAATCATTTGTTCAAGTAGAAAATCACAAATATTGAAATGGCATCATGAAAATGTTGCTGTGGCTTGCCTTAGTGCAGATGAGGTTCACAAGCCTCCTGGTGATCCTCAAGTCAAGCCTGCCCTTCTGGAAAAAATTAAAAACACAAAAAGAAATCCTCAAGAAACCTTCTGAAAATCACCAAAAAATCTAGACAGCAGGGGAAAATCCCATCTTTGGGGAGCTGCTAGATTTTTGGACAAAGAACACAATGCAAAAAGAATCAATGCATTTGGACTTATGGATAAAAAGTTATGGCCGTTTGAAGCTCTCTGGATTTAAATGAGATTTGAATTAAAAATAAACAGACTGAGGCGGGTGACGTCGAAGGCGTAAAGGCCAGGGGCACCACCACTCGTACCGCTTCACGTGCGTACAAAGTGGTTGACTAGTGGGCCCCGCTAGTCAGGTGAGGAGGAGGGGAAGAGGGAAACAGAGAGCGGTGAGGCTTCACCGGAGCGCACGCCGGCGGCGAGGGCTATTGGGCCAAAACGAGAGGGAGGGATCAAGAGAGAAGACGAAGGCGCACCTGCCCGTACCCGTAGGATGGCTAGGGGTGGTCCGACGGTGCCAGAACCAGCCTCTCCAGCAGAGGCAGAGAGCAGCGGTCACCGGAGACGAAGACGACGGCGACTAGGGGCGACTCCAGGGGCTCCAACCGGGCGGAACGGCACCATCGAAGAGTGGCGGAGGCCCTGGAAGGGTTGCCCTGGCCTGGGAGGGGCTGGAGCTATGGGAATGACCCGAGGGGATCACCGGCAAGCTCGAGCTCAGGGACGGCGGCCCGCGGCCTGCCCGGCCGGGCTACGGATATCTACTTGCTTGTGGGGTGTGTGGGAGTGGATGCGGGTGCTCGAGGAGGCTGGGGGTGGCCATATTTATAGGCGAGAGGCGAGGGGGTTTTGGGCTCCACCGGAGGACACCTGTCCACGGCGCCCGGCGATGATCAGCGTCAGTGAGAGCGGGAGAAGAAGACATAGTTCATGCGGGAACTGTTGGCGAGCGCGGACGAGCACAGGGGCGAGGGGAAGACGACGAGCACAGTGCGCCATGCACTGTGGCGTTGGTCGGACCGTGCCCGTGCCCGCTGCGATGAGCTCCGGCGTCGGCGAGTGCTAGGGCGGAGTTAAGTGAGTCGAGACGATGATGGTGGCCAGGTTTGGCATGCTCGGGCAGGCTGGGCAGTGAGCACGCGCGCAACAGAGCGCTTGGCGGCACTCAAAGCGCGTGTTTTGCATGCCAGCACACCTGGACGAACACGGTCACCGCATGAACTATGACCTCAGGCCACCCTAAGCGCAAACTTCATGTCTGGTGTGTAGTCTGCGGTAGTTTTGAGTGTTACCAGGCTTGGGTTGGGTTCAGTGCGATGAAATGGTTTTACACCTGTAAGTTTACGGACAAGAACTTTGGGAGTTTACTGTGGTCAAACCACTGGGAGTTGAGGGCTGGGCTTTGGAGGCTAGCCAACATTTACTAAGGTGAAGATGCACAAGAAAACCAGCTACAATGGAGCTAGTAAGATGGTAGTTGTTGTAGAAACTACCTTTTCTGTCCAGAAATGAAAATATTTTCTGTAGCCAAAATATTCCAAAAAGTGATGAGATATTTTTGCTCAAAAATGTGCCCTAGGGTTCAAAGAATAATTGGGATTTTTCCCAGGATTTTATGGGCAAGAAAAATTGGGGTTGTTGCAGAGCACATTGAGCTAGCTAGGGTTTAGGAGGGGAAAATGAATATTTTTCATTAAAGAAAAATATTCCAAATGATATTTTGAGATGAACCAGTGATGGAGTGATGGTTTGAGAGGGAGATGAAGCACTTGGGTGAAAGCCAAGGGGTACCCAAGTGGTTAAGTCCAAATGAAAGATTCAAAAACTCCAAACTTCAAATTCAAACCAACTGAAAATTAGGCAAAGAAGAGGGGGCAAAAGCTAGGCTGTCACATCCACCTCAATGCCTCTTTCAGAAATTTTATGGCCCAAGACAATACCTTCGTTAACCATAAAGTGACACTTCTCCCAGTTCAAGACAAAATTTGTTTGTTCACATCTCTGCAAGACTCGATCAAGATTGCTTAAACAATCATCAAAAGACTTCCCATAAACAAAAAAAAAGTCATCCATGAAAACCTCAACAATCTTTTCACAAAAATTAGATAATATAGCAGTCATACATCTTTGAAAGGTAGTAGGTGCATTGTATAAACCAAAAGGCATACACCTATAAGCAAATGTTCCAAAAGGACAAGTAAAATTGGTCTTTTCTTGATCAGATTGTAAAACAGGTATTTGTGAAAAGCCAGAGTATCCATCTAGAAAGCAAAAATGTGTGTGCTTAGATAATCTTTCTAACATTTGATCAACAAAAGGCAGAGGGTGATGATCTTTTCTAGTAGCTTTATTTAATTTTCTATAATCAATTACCATCCTATAGCCTATGACAATTCTTTGTGAAATGAGCTCATTCTTATCATTAGGAACAACAGTAATACCTCCCTTCTTAGGGATACAATGAACAGGACTTACCCATCTACTATCAGCTATAGGATAGGTTATACCTACTTCCAGAAGTTTCAATATTTTCGTTCTTACCACTTCTTTCATCTTCGGATTTAACCGACGTTGGTGATCAACAACGAGTTTAGCATCAGGTCCCATATTAATCTTGTGTTGACATGGAGTCGGACTAATGCCCTTAAGATCATCAAGAGCATATCCAATAGCAGCCCGGTGCTTCATTAGAACTTTCAATAATCTTTCTTCTTCATGTTCTGAAAGGTTAGCACTAATAATAATAGGATATATCTTTTTCTCATCAAGATAAGCATATTTCAAAGTGTCTGGCAATTGTTTTAAATCAAACACAGGATCACCTTTAGGTGGAGGAGGACCTCCTAGAGTTTCAATAGGCAAATTGTGTTTAAGCAGAAGTTGTTGTTCGAAAAAGATTCTATCTATTCATTTCTTTCACGCATATGCAAATCATTTTCATGGTCTAGAAGATATTGTTCCAAAGGATCAGTAGGAGGCACAACAATAGAAGCAAGACCAATAATTTCATCCTTACTAGGCAAATCTTTCTTATGAGGTTGTCTACTAAACTTGGAAAAATTAAATTCATGAGATTCATCACCAAAGCTAACACCGACAGTTTGTTTCTCACAATCTATTTTAGCATTGACGGTGTTCAAGAAAGGTCTACCAAAAATAATGGGACAAAAGTCATCTTGTGGGGAGCTAAGAACAAGAAAATCAGTAGGGTATTTTATTTTCCCACACAAGACTTCAACATCTCTAAGAATCCCAATTGGTGATATAGTATCTCTATTAGCAAGTTTAATAGTGACATCTATGCCTTCTATTTCAGCAGGTGCTATTTCATTTTTAATTTCTTGATATAAGGAGAAAGGACTAGCACTCACACTAGCACCTAGGTCACATAACCCATGATAACAGTGATCTCCTATCTTGACTGAGACAACAGGCATGCCAACAACTGGTCTATGTTTTTCTTTTCCTCCAGGTTTGGAAATTCTAGAAGCTTCACCAAAGAAGTGAATGACGTGCCCATCAATATTATCAACTAAGAGATCTTTCACCATAGCAACACTAGGTTCAACTCTGATTTGTTCAGATGGTTTGGGTGTTCTAAAATAACTTTTGTTAACCATAGTTGAAGCTTTAGCGTGTTCCTTCATCCTAACAGGGAAAGGTGGTTTTTCAATATAAGCTGTGGGAACAACTGAATCAACATTGTAAATGATAGTTTCTTCTTTAGCTTTTACCGGTTCTTTAATTTCCTCTTTAATTGGTGGGTGATATTTAAACCACTTCTCCTTAGGGAGATAACCATGAGTAGCATAAGATTCACAAAAGGAAGCTACTTTCTCAGAGTCAAGTCCATATTTAGTGCTAAACTTTTGGAAATCATCGGTATTCATAAAAGATTTAACACAATCAAACTTAGGTTTAATACCTGACTCTTTACCTTCGCTGAGTTCCCAATCTTCAGAGTTGCGTTTAATTCTTTCTAAAAGATCCCATCGGAATTCAATAGTGTTCTTCATAAAAGAACTAGTACAAGAAGTATCGAGCATGGTTTGATCATTACGAGAAAGCCGATCATAAAAATTCTGAATAATATTTCTCTTGAGAGCTCATGACTGGGGCATGAATATAACATTGACTTAAGCCTCCCCCAAGCTAAAGTGATACATTATCCTTCACGAGGCCAAAAATTATATATATAATTATGATCACGATGAACTAGATGCATAGGATAAAATTTTGATGAAATTCCAATTTCGAACGGTTCCAGTTCCAAGATCCAATATCATCGCATAGCCTATACCATGTCAATGCTTTTCCCTTCAAAGATAAAGGGAAAACCTTCTTCTTAGCTTCATCTCCGGGCAAACCTGCAAGCTTAAACAATCCACAAATTTCATCCACATATATCAAGTCATATCAGGATGTTCGGTTCCATCTCCTGCATAAGGATTAGCTAGCAGTTGTTCTAGCATACCCGAAGGAATTTCATATTCAATATTTTCAGTAGGTGCAGTAGGTTGAGGGGCAACTAATTGTGGTTCCGATCGGGGTGAAGATACCCCGAACAAACCCTCAAAGGATTATTTTCCATAGTAGCAAGTGACAATAAATTCCAGCATGTAGTAATAATGTTTCCTTACCAATTTCCACTTACCAAGGGCGCTTCACTCCCCAACAACAGCTCCAGAAAATAGCCTTTATGACCCACAAGTATATGGGGTCAATTGTAGCCTTTTCGATAAATAAGAGTGTCGAACCGAATGAGGAGTAGAAGGAAATGACAAGTGGTTTTCAGCAAGGTAATATCTGCAAGTGCTAAAATTGTAAGTAGTGGAGTAGTTTGATAGAAAGATAATTTGTAACGAGCAAGTAACGATAGTAGTAACAAAAGTGCAGCAAGTTAGCCCAATCCTTTTGAGGCAAAGGACAGGCCAAAACGGTCTCTTATGATAAGCAAAGTGTTCTTGAGGGTACATGGGAATTTCATCTAGTCACTTTCATCATGTTGGCTTAATTCATGCCCGGTACTTTGATAATTTGATATGAGGGTGGACCGGTGCTTAGGTATTGTTCTTACTTGAACAAACCTCCTACTTATGATTAACCCTCTCGCAAGCATCCGTAACTACGAGAAAAGTATTAAGAATAAATTTTAACCATAACGTTAAACTTTTGGATCCAATCGGTCCCTTATGGAATAGCGCATAAACTGGGGTTTAAGCTTCTATCACTCTCGCAACCCACCATCTAATAACTACTCCATAATGCATTCCCTTAGGCCCAAAAATGGTGAAGTGTCATGTAGTCGGCGTTCACATGACACCACTAAGAGAGTGATAACATACATATCATCAAAATATTGAACACATGTCAAGTTCACATGATTACTTGCAACATGATTTCTCCCGTGACCTCAAGAACGAAAGTAACTACTCACAAACGATAAACATACTCATGATCAAAGGGGTATTAAATAGCATAATGGATCTGAACATATAATCTTCCACCAAATAAACCATATAGTAATCAATTACAATATGTAATCAACACTACTAGTCACCCACAAGCACCAATCTATAGTTTTGGTACAAAGTTTGAACACAAGAAATGAACTAGGGTTTGAGAGGAGTTGGTGCTGTGAAGATGTTGATGAACATAGCCCTCCCAAAGATGGGAGAGTTGTTGGTGATGACGACGACGATGATTTTCCCCTCTTGGAGGGAAGTTCCCCCGGCGAAGTCGCTCCGCCGAAGGGCAAAAGTGCTCCTGCCCAAGTTCTGCCTCGAGGAGGCGGCGCTTTGTCCCGAATGTCCTCCTCTAATTTTTTTCTAGGTCAAATGACTTATATACCAGAAGATGGGCACCGCAGGTGGCCGAGGAGGGCAGCACCCACCAAGGCGCGCCTGGGCCACCTAGCGCGCCCAGGTGGGTTGTGCCCAGCTGGTGGCCTTCCTCTGGTACTTATTTGCTTCAATAATTCTTAAATATTCCACAAAAAATCCTCGGGAAGTTTCAGCTCATTTGGAGTTGTGCAGAATAGATAGCTTGACGTAGCTTTTTCAGGTCCGGATTTCCAGCTGCCGGAATCCCCCCCCTTGGTGCATACCTTGCATATTATGAGAGAAAAGGCATTAGAATTACTCCAAAAATCCCCTATCTTTTTGTGTGTCTGGCTGAAACTTTTTGCTCCATATGTATGTCGTGAGTGTTAGCAATCATAGAAGACTAAATGATAGTCCAGTATGTGGACTTGCTAAACAAAAGCTCCTACATGAGACCCTTCCTGAAAAGATGATGAATTGCAACTGCATTGTTAAGTGAGAACACAGTTTGTTAGTTTTCAAAAAAGTTTATGCTTTATACTTTGTTGTTGTGGTGAATTGTTACTTGCTCATGAGAAGTTATATGATAATATATTGATGTTATAATAATGATCATGATGCTACTATGTCCGTATTTTGTTTTTATCGACACCTTTCGCTCTGAGCATGTGGGCATGATTATCGATATCGGCTTTCGCTTGAGGACAAGCAAGGTCTAAGCTTGGGGGAGTTGATATGTCCATTTTGCATCATGTTTTCCTAATGTTATTTATGAGGTTTTTGGCCAATATAATACTTTGTTAGTACCATTATAATGCATTTTTTCTCTTGATTCACAATATTTACATGAAGAGGGAGATTAACGGCAGCTGGAATTCTGGGCCTGAAAAAGCTATGCCAGAGATACCAATTCTGCACATCTCCAAATGAGTTTAAATTTCATGGAGAACTGTTTTGAAATAAATAAAAAATATTAGAAGAAATAAATAGCATATGGGTCCACCCAGGTGCCCACGAGCCCTGGTGACTCGTGGGGCACCCAATTTTCCCTAGAAAAATAAGGAGAGGACTTTCGGGACGGAACGCCACCGTCTCGAGGCGGAACTTGGGCAGGAGCACTTTTGCCCCCCGAGATAGTTCCCCGCGGGAGGGGGAAATCGAAGCCATCGTCATCACCAACAACCCTCTCATCGTGGGAGGACTAATCTTCATCAACATCTTCACCAGCACCAGCTCATCTCAAACCCTAGTTCATTTATTGCATTCAATTTTTGTATTAAAACCTCACTTTTGTACCTATGAGTTGCTAGTGGTGTTGATTACATCTTGTAGTTGATGCTAGTCGGTTTATTTGGTGGAAGATCATATGTTGAGATCCATTATTCTATTCAATACCCCTCTGAACGTGGACATGAATATGATTTGTGAGTGGATACTTTTGTTCTTGAGGACATGGGAGAAGTCTTGTCATAAGTAATCGTGTGAATTTGGTATTCGTTCGGTATTTTGATGATACATATGTTGTTGTTTCCCTTAGTGGTGTTATATGAACTTCGACTACATGACACTTCACCATCTTTGGGCCTAAGGGAATGCATAGTGGAGTAGTAATTAGATGATGGGTTGCTAGAGTGTCAGAAGCTTAAACCCTAGTTTGTGCGCTATTCCATATATAAGGGACTGATCTGGACTCATATATCCATGTTATGGTTAGATTTATCTTAATTTTTCTTTCATAGTTGCAGATGCTTGCAGAAGGGGCTAATCATAAGTGGGAGGCTTGTTTAAGTAAGAGCATCACCCACGCATCGATCCACCCACATATCAAATTATCAAAGTAACGAACGCAAATCAAACAAAATGATGAAAGTGACTAGATGAAATTCTCGTGTGTCCTCAAAAACGCTTTGCTTATTATAAGAGAGTGTTTCGCCCTGTCCTTGGCTGCAAAAAGGATTGGGCTACCTTGATGCACTTTTGTTACCGTCACTATTATTTGCTCGTTACAAGTTATCTTGCCATCAAACTATTTGTTACCGATAATTTCAGTGTTTGCAGAAAATACTTTACTGAAAACCGCTTGTCATTTCCTTTTGCTCCTCGCTGGGTTCACACTCTTACTTATCGAAAGGACTACGATTGACCCCCTATACTTGTGAGTCATCAGCGGCGAGGGTGGCCAAGCTCAAGCGCAAGCAAGACCGCACTGTCCGACGCTTGCAGGGCTACATCACCATCTCCGGTTCCTCCTCCTCCGACGGGTCCGACGTGGACCCACCTCCCGTCACGGACTCTTACAGTTGCGCCGGCGACCGGAAGGGCAAAGGGCCATCGAGGAAGTGGTAAGGCTCTGCCGTCTTCGTCTTCAATTGCAAGTTTTTAGTAATCTAGTTTAAACTTCCTCGTTGTTTTATGTGAATTATGTGAACTTTGGCGATCGTTTGGACATCCGTCGGTGATCTTTTGGTGATCAGAATGTGCATTTCTATGTCTGATTTCTATGTTTGTGTGATGATCTACATTGTTTTATCTAAGTTGCATGCATAATATGGATATGAGGTACCGGATATAAGATAGATGGATCTGGACGACATGATTTGAGAAGTGTCCGGTTAGTGCCTGCGGACGCGCTCGGGCACGTCCGCGGGCGTTTGAGGGCCCGAATTTGCAGGTCGCGGATGCAGATGCAGATGCTCTAAATCGTTTAACCAAAGTCCCGCTAGGCAAAAAAATAATCCGAGTTGGAATGCAGTTGAGGGCATCTTCAACGCAAAACGCCAAAATAAACACGATATATGTCCGCAGACTGGTCCAGACCAGTTCACGGGTAGTGTTGTGGGAGTCGGCCATCCAACCCCTGTCCCCTAAAACTTCGTCCGTAGGGGGCGGAGGGAACCTAAGTGGACGGCCATGTAGGACAAGGAGGGCAGACACGTTGGTGGGGGCCGCATACGTCCTAAGATGCCCGAGCGACGGCCAGAGAGGTACAACGGCGACGACAGACGAGAAATGTGCGGATGCAAAGCAGGGGGTAGGGGCAGAGTGGGAGAAAAGTGGATCGGGAACGTCGAAGTCCTATGTGGTGGCAGTCCCAACTCCCGCAACGCCTCACCTCTGCGGTCCGGATGGATGCGAGTGGCCGAGGGTCCGCGTTGGAACTGCCTTACTCAAAATGCGTTGAGTGCTGCAGACTATGTGATTAATACACTTCGAATTTTCAGGACACACAAACTGCACGACACTTTGTTACAGCAATTTATATGCCTCTCCTTCCATTTTTAGGTGCTCCGAAATTTCAAACAACGTACTCCCTCCGTCTAGAAATACTTGTCGTAGAAATGACTAAAAATGGATGTATCTAACACTAAAATACGTCTAGATACGTTCATTCCTCCGACGAGTATTTCCGGACGGAGGGAGTAGTACAAACGAAATCGAAAGTCCAAATTCCAAACCCCAAACCGAGGAGGGGAGGGAGGAGGGAAGGGAAGGCTCCCACGCGGCGAGCGAGAGAGATGGCGGGAAAGCGAATTCCCTCTCCCGCGCGGCCCCAGAAACACCCGCCCTTTCCCAAACCGACCCCTCCCCTCCACCGACATGTGGGGCCGCAGCACCTCCGGACCCACCCGCAGGCCAATCTCCCATGGGAAGGGAGTGCGAGCGGGAAAATGTCTCGCGGGCGCCAATTTCTCCCTCCCATTCTTTCCGCTCCGCATCCCCCGAAACACTCCCCCTATTAACCCCCCGCCCATTCCCCTCTCCTCCACCACCGCACTCCCGCCGCCCCCCAAATCCTAGGGTTTCTCGATCCACTCCTCCCCTCACGCCGCCGCCGTCCCCCCCGCGCCCCCGCCTCTCCCCAGGGTTTCTCGATCCACCCTCGCGCCCCCCCGCCGCCGCCGGCCCCCGCCCGCCCGCGAAGATGTTGGAACTGAGGCTGGTGCAGGGGAGCCTGCTGAAGAAGGTGCTGGAGGCGATCAAGGAGCTGGTGACGGACGCCAACTTCGACTGCTCCGGGACGGGCTTCTCGCTGCAGGCCATGGACTCCTCCCACGTCGCGCTCGTCGCCCTGCTCCTCCGCTCCGAGGGCTTCGAGCACTACCGCTGCGACCGCAACCTCTCCATGGGCATGAACCTCGGCAACATGGCCAAGATGCTCCGCTGCGCCGGCAACGACGACATCATCACCATCAAGGCCGACGACGGCTCCGACACCGTCACCTTCATGTTTGAGTCACCCAGTAAGCACCCTGCCGCCCCTTTTTACATTTCTTTCCGCTGGCCCTCTTCGTTAGCCGTAGGTGTCGATGCTAACCATGGTTTGGGTGGGTCAACAGATCAGGATAAGATTGCCGACTTTGAGATGAAGCTCATGGACATCGACAGCGAGCACCTCGGGATCCCCGACTCCGAGTACCAGGCCATCGTCCGCATGCCCTCCTCGGAGTTCTCCAGGATCTGCAAGGATCTTAGCAGCATCGGCGACACTGGTATGCTGAATCCCCCATTTCCTGTATTATTGTGCTCTGCTGCACTTGTCATCTCTGTTTCTTACATGTCTTCTGTGCGATGCAGTTATTATTTCTGTCACCAAGGAGGGTGTCAAGTTCTCCACTGCTGGAGATATTGGAACCGCAAACATTGTTTGCAGGCAGAATAAGACTGTTGACAAGGTATCTTGCATTGTTTCTCCACTAGTTAGTATAGATCTGTTCATCTTTTATGCATATTGTGATTTTGTGGTGTATTGCACATAATGAGAGTCAGGAATCCCTATTGCATGGATGATTGTATTTTGCCAATACCTTAATTGCAGCAACATAAATAGTCAGCCACACCTAATTCTCAACCAGATTGTTTACTAATTACTCAGTTATTATATCTGGACGATTTGGTAGTTTGTTGGTGGTGTAGTTTATTATGATAATTTTGTTTAACATGTCTATTCATAGATGCACACTACCCCACAGTCCTGCTGTTTTGTTCCCTTAAACAGCTTAAAATGGTAGTCTGCAGTTGGCTACAGTTACTTTGCTTTGAAATGTTTAGTTTGTTTACAATAGTTAAATAGTTTTTCATTTGTTACACTCCTTTGTCTACTGAAGCTTAAGTCCAACAAATCTACTAAAACTGCAGTTACATATTTTTGTAACATGATACTCCCTCCATTCCCAAATATAAGTCTTTCTAGAGATTCCAACAAATGACTGCATACAGAGCAAAATGAGTGAATCTACACTCTAAAATATGTCTACATACATCCGTATTTTGTTGTCCATTTGAAATGTCTAAAAAGACTTATTTAGGAATGGAGGGGTATTATTTACTATATGAAGTAATTTTGATGGACCATGTACTCTGAGCTGGTGAGCCTAGCAACTGAAGTAATAGTCACAAGTGCAAAATATTGGAGTACCATTTTAATATTGTGGTTGAGGTGGTCAGTGCCATCAGTGGACAAAAAATGACTTTTATCCAGCTTAAGCCATGCGGAGTATTTATCTCACCTATATTTTACACTTGCAAATATTATTTCAGTTTGAGCCTTGGTTGTCATATTGGAGCACCATTTCAGGGACATGTATCAGTATGATAGCTAACGACTGTTTGTATCAATGCAGCCTGAGGAATCTACCATTATAGAAATGCAAGAGCCGGTGTCACTTACCTTTGCTCTGAGGTACATGAATTCCTTCACCAAGGCAAGCCCACTGTCGGACCAAGTCACCATCAGCCTCTCATCTGAACTGCCGGTGGTTGTTGAGTACAAGATTGGCGAGATGGGCTACATTAGGTTTTATCTGGCACCCAAGATTGAAGAGGACGAGGAAATGAAGGCATGATTGTGTTTCAAGGATATGCTGATCTTGCCTACAATAGGTGTTATCTGGCACCCAAGATTGAAGAAGATAAGGAAGTGAAGGCATGGTTGTGTTTCAAGGATATTCAAGGATATTCTTACGTTGCCTACATTCCCCTAGTTGTTAGTTGTTAAACCGACCTCCATTTGCTTAACGATTGTTTGTAAGCAAAAATGGTGTTATGCTTGTTTTAGCTATTTAGCTACTTGTATCTGTGACTGTTGGTCCATGGATTTTCCATTGATGAATGTTGGTCTTTTAACTACTTGTATCTGTGACTGTTGGTCCATGCTACACCAGTGCTGTTATTGTTAGGCAATGACTTGGATTGATTGAATGCATTTCTAGGTATTGCAGAGTGTTTTGAATCAGGTAGATGCTGCAATGATTGCAACTTGCAAAAACTGTCAAATCATGTTACCTCCATTGCTGGAGGCATTGCAAGTTGCGGAGCTGGCACTACCAGGGGTACCCCCAGTTTTAAACAATCGTTGCCGGCACTGCTGCCAACGCCTGCAACTTCTGTAGGAGTTTGAGCTCTCTCCCTGCTATGTAATTTGGCAATGGTAATGCTTATTTAGAGTCTTAAGGAATATAGTCAGATGGGATGTTTGGTTGAAGAAAATGAAACTGTAACTACTTGGCGGAAAATACCCTTCTGCTAGGTACCCTGACACCTGACCTGGTTGTACTATGTGCACCTTAGCAATTCAGGAAAACGAAGTCTTCGATTTCTTTTTGGCAACAAATTTTATCTACTGATATAGTATAAAAATTTTGACAAAGAAAAACTGGCATAGGAACATGTATTGATGTACCAGATTGGCTAATGCTCCCAGCGAAGCCAAGATTTTCGGAGTAACAAAAGGGAGCAGCCCCATACCGACTTGATTATTCAAACCCTAGGTTGGGATGGGTAGGCCCACCACTTCACTTTTGCACTTTCACTTAGAGCATGGTTAATAGTATAGCTAGCTGCTGGCTATAAGCCAGTGCCATGTCATCTACAGCCCATCTTATAGTCAACATCTCTACTCCTAATGGACCAATTGGTTGAATAGTCCCCCCACTTTCAACCGGTTTATTTTCAACCGGTTTATTTTCAACCGGTTTTTCTTCGTCCCACCTCCCACCAGCCCCTCCCACCGGTTTTTCTCTTTTCTCGTCTGACCGGCAATACCCAACGTATTTATGGTAATTTATGGTAATCAATCTATACCAATATAAAAAGACCCAGTGGGGCAGATCCAACAGATCTCAGTCATCCATTAGCGTTAATCCGACAGTCCTTATTGTACTAATGGTGAGCAACTAAACGCGTTTAGCGCTAAACACGTTTATTGCTAATCAATCCTTTCTCTCCCCGACCGCCTTACTTACGTACCCTTTCACACGAAAGGAAAATGCCATAGCGATCCGTCGTGCGATCCCCTTCCTTATGTACCCTATCATGCGAAAGGAAACTGCCATAGGAAACCGCCCCAAGGCGCTGCCCCATCACCTCGCTTCAGCGACACACACCGCCCCCATCGCCTCGACCCGCAACAGCTTCAAGGGCGCCGCCCCTCACATCTCCGCGCCGCCTCTACCCATCGCCTTTCCTGGCCTTGGTTGTAGCAACGCCGCCGCAACTTCAAGGATGACGGCTGTCACGGACACCGCCTAGACCACTTGGCCGACCAGCGGGGGCACGCCGGAGGCGCCGTCTGGACCGCCCATCGCCGTCGGATCTGTCAGGGACGCCGCACAACCATCCGTTGATGTCGGGCTGTCAGTTGGTGTCGGGTTGTCGGACCATCATGGACACTGCCTGGACCGCCTGCCCGTCCCTCTCCGTCGGGCCTAGGTCATCAGTGCCACCATCAGGGGACGCCGTCGTCAAACACGCAGCCGCCGGGCCAGAGGTCTTTCATCTCTACTTTCTTCATTTCTTCCGGAGAAGATTCATTCATGTTTCACTGAACAGAAAAGCAGCCTGTATGCACTAAAAACTGAACCCAAATCAGGCTTCGTAAAACTGAACCAAAAGCAGCCTTTATGTGCACACATACCAACATCCGCTATGAAACAACTAGGTTACACAATGAACTGGAACTTTTGGTAGCAGCTGGGTAGTGGATCAGTTGTGCTGATTTCAATGGATTGTGCTTAGATTTTTGGATTTCTCTTTTAGCGGCCTGAGGACAAGGTATGTGCCCCCTCCCCTGGTCACTTGCATATGCCTTTAACTATGTTGGATTAGTACAATTTTCAACCCATTTGAAGGAAGAGATGGACCTGCCGCTAGTGGTGCTTACACAAACTATTTATTTTGATGCTACTTTTTAAAAGAAAATCCAGGTATATCTTCAAGCCGAATTAAGATTACACGTGCATTGCACGTGCGCATTTACTAGTCATAATTAATCCACGTATAGTAATAAATCAATCCAGGTATGGTAAGGTCATAACTCAGGAAATTTTGAATCTCTACTCCTAATGGACCAATTGGTTGAATAGTCCCCCCACTTTCAACCGGTTTATTTTCAACCGGTTTATTTTCAACCGGTTTTTCTTCGTCCCACCTCCCACCAGCCCTCCCACGGTTTTCTCTTTTCTCGTCGACCGCAATACCCAACGTATTTATGGTAATTTATGGTAATCAATCATAATTAATCCACGATAGTAATAAATATATCCGGTATGGTAAGGTCATAACTCAGAAATTTTGAATATGGTAATTATATGGTAATAAATTTAAATTACCCCAAAGGCTATCAATCCAAGTATGGTAAGGCCATAACTCGGGAAATATCGAATATGGTAATAAATCAGCAATCCGTCCGCATTACTAGCTCATCCAATAAATCAGCGATCGAGTAATTAAACCGTGCGATAATTAGTACTCCTCCGTATATGGAAGGAACCGCGGAATATTCCATAGATTAGCCACAGGATTTTGGCAATCTCGTGTGGCATCTCGGATTTCGAAATCACGCGCCCGCAGACGCGCGCCGTTTCGCCGCAACCACCGCCGGAGTCGGAGGCGAACGCGATCGCAATCGCGACGTGTATATATATACAGGGCGTACTACGTGGCGTCATGGCGTGGATGTTCTCCGATCACCATGCATTTCTTCCGTGTCGTCATGGCGTGGATGTTCCCGTCGCGCCGTGTGCTTGGGCGATGACGCCGCCGTGGTGACGGCGGCGACCACGGACGGCGCTTGGCGTTGAGCGAGGCAGCTCCTCGTCGCGGCGTTCGCCCTGGCGACGCTAAGGTGGCCTCCGACCGGGCTCCTCCCGGCGTCGAGGTCGCCCACCTCCTCCTCCTGCTCGGCGCCCGGCAGCTCGTCGAACAGCAGCGCTCACCGGTGAGGGAGGCGGTGACACGGCCGCCGGAAGGGCCACGCCCTAAGGCGGTGCTGCGCAAGTTCGCCAGAATCTGCAAAGCCGCGGTCTGCGGACGAGCGGCGACGGGCGCAGGAGACGGAAGGGCGGGGCGACGGCCGGGCGGGAGGGTCGCCGCCGGCGAGGACGGCACCGCCGGGCGAGGGAGGAGGCCATCGCGAGCGCGATCGCCATCGCAAGGAGTCGAGCCGCGCTGCGAGCCGCCGTTAGCTCCTCGCCCAGCTTGGACGGCCGGCTCCTCGTTCGTCCGGAGGAGAGATCGGCACCAGCGCCACCAGCGCCGTCTCGCCCTGCGAATCGAGGCGCAGGCACCTCGAGCGTCGCCGCCCCACCACGGCCGCCGCGGCTGCGGCGGTGCGTGTTGTCAACCGATCCGTCGGTCGATCCGCTCTCTGCACCGTGCACGTCTAAACCGTCGTTGATCTCCTTCGCGGCGAGAATCGGCGGCGGCAGCCGTCGACGGTGGAAACTCGGCGAGGTCCAGCCGGGAGATGGAAAAGGGTGACGCTGTCGACGGGCTTGACGGGGCGTCCTTAGGATAACGAGTTACTTCGCCGCCAAATATGCGCGCGCGCGCCATTGAAGAATAGCTCGGGTCCGTCTCACATGAGGCGAAGCAAACAGTTTTTCGTAATCTAGAGGACCTTGTCTTACGTACCTTCGATCTTGTATGATCTGTCCATATCAGTGTGCGAGTAGTAGTAATATGATTGTAGTAAAATCTGTCCATATCAATTGTCGATCCTATTCTTATATGATATGATGGCTTGCAGCGTTCCTAAGATCTAACGAGAATCTCCTGGAGTTAACGACACAATCGTTCGATTGTTTTTGAATCAGACTGCAATTTTGAAGCTTAATTGGCAAAGGAGTTAAGATATAGGATTGTTTATTCGAACTAGCTTTGCTGAATCGAAAGAAAAGAGACAACTTGGATTCAATCAAAAGAAATTAGAAGATTTTAGTACTGGCATGGCCCAACTAGGTCACCACTATATGCTCTGTTTGTACTCTACACATGAGGAATATATTCACCTTTAACTTCTTTTTTTGCGGAAATAAGACTTTCATTCATCAACCACGGTCATTACACTCCAGATTTTACATAGAGCGTGAATTCTATCCGGTGCATGCCCATGCACGTTGAATTATCAAATGAGTATAAAGTTGGTCTTTTTTAACTACTACACCCGAAATCTCGAGCATGGAGATAGGCGAGTTGTAGACCAAGAGCTGGTACAGAGATAGGCGAGTTGTAGACAAGAGCTGGTGGGCGATAGAAACGCATGCACACCAATGAACAAATCTGAGTCACATGCCTACTTCTATTGGTTTCTACAAAGAGCGGCTAGCTTAGATCTTAGACCAGTTGGTCCTTTGTCGAGGTCGCCAAGGTGATCTTACAACACCGCCGTGGGGATTTCTCATGATTTTATGTAGGCAAGCCGCAGCGGTGGTGGTGATTGGCTGGGTGGTGTCGCTGCCTTGGGAAGAGACGAAGTGATGGTAAAAGTAAGCGTGGATCCGATGATTCTTCCGTGGGGATAGCCAAAGTCAAGATGTCGACTACTGCACTCGTCGCAGACTTGCAGTGAACTGGATGTGGCGAGCCTGATTTGTGGATCGATGGCGGTCTTGACTTTGTTAGGCTGGGATTGGATGGTTGCGGAGGGTGGTGTGCTTGGTTGGGTTCCCATGGAAGAATGTGGCCTCCTCGTGGATCTGGTCATGCCCATCCTAGAGAACATTGTGTCCCTAGCTCCCTCGAGGAGCAAGGACAGGTCTGCGCAGCAGGGGTAGGGGTAGATGTGGGGAGGGATGTCGGCGGCTGCTCGAGGTCATCATGATGAAACCCTTGACGTCCCATCTTTATCAATGGAAGTGGAAGAGCACGAAGTCGAGATTGGATAGGAGTTTGAGTTCTTTTGGCTCCGATCGGTTCCCCACTTTAGAGATGTATTTTTTTTGCGTCTTGCGAGCAAACAGTGGGTTGATTCTAAAAGGGATAGGCACTTTTCAACAGAAGTGCATGACGGACCAAAAATATGACCTCATTTTATTCATTTGATAGATATCGTATTATTCGTTGTTGTTCGTTCGGTGAAATTTCCTAATATTTGATTGTTGTGTTTCTAATTAGAGCACCCCATAATCACCCAACATGAAGGAATGATAAATGAAAGATACTGATTATAAATTTTGAAGAGCCTGTGGCAACGCACGGGCGTTATGCTAGTGTACAATAGTAGATCAAAAGAGTGTACTATTTTTTTTATTATGTGGCCCACCTTTCATTCTCACAAAGTGTCTAGGAGCACGTGCTAGAGCTGGCTCTTCACGAAGAGCCCGCTTACCATATCTCTCCTCTTCTCTTTCCTCCAACTAAGCATAAATATACTAGTTTATTCCTTATAGCCCGCTGACTCAGCTCTATTGTATTTGCTCTTAGGCCCGGGCCAAGTCAGTGGGGGGACCCTGTCGGGCTCCTTCCCCCCCAAAACAAACTGTAGTCCGGATTTCTCGGAATAGAATAATTGAATGAGCAGGTGCCCCATTCGTTCCATGACATCCAGTCAGTTCTCCTCGGATTCCAATCCAATCTCCCAATCACTGGATAACGTTCTCTCAAGGACTTGCAAAACTCTCTAATGCGGATGATCAAACGTTGCTTCAGATGTGTAAGGACTTTGCCAGGTTTGAACTCCAAAGTCATTTACGCCCAGTATTTCCACCTCCCTTTTTCGTAACAACAAAAAAAAGAAAAACGACCAAAACGCCATTCCGATTCTTTTTTAGTTCCCAAGATAGAATTTCTTTGTTTTTGGCAAGAGCTTCGCCTTTGGAAGCGCCCATAGCGTAGGGCGACCGGCCGGCCGGGGCGCCCGATTCGATCGACGAATTTGGCGAGCTGATCCGCTTTGATCCAGGAGAAAGTGGTTGGCGTGCCACATGGAAACTAGATAGGTGGAAGCTATTTTAGACCTTTTCTTCTTGGCATACAGATTGGATTCTTGTTGATCCAATCGGAACTCTTGAATTGAGGGGTGGCCGTGAAAGAATCACTGTTTTGATGAAGAATGAAATCACTGGAAACTCGGGATCGTAAATGGATTCGGGTACCATTCTGATCGCCTCTTTCATGATCTTTCTTTTTCTTTTTCTATTTTCTAGAATAAGTATGCTCTGGAGTAAAATAACATAAAAAAAAACTGAGTATAATTTTGTTTTAGTCCAGGGCAATATAGAGTGAATAATACCTCTAATATAGAGCTGATTTTTTTTTTGCCAACAATACCGTGAAAGTTATTTCGTCCCCAATTTTTTTACGCGAGTGTAACACTTTATCAAGTTTCAACAAATTTCATGATTTTTGACCATTTTTTAAATTTTTTTTTGGAAAAACAGGCGCACCCACACCCAGTTCCATTCGTTCCCTGCAAGCCTTGGCTGGAAACAATAAATGATATCCGTGGAGTGGATCCACAGACAAGACACCAAGGAGCAAACACTGCAAGTGCGAGAACTCAAAATGTCTGAAGATGCAGGTTCCCTTACAATTTGTTCAAACAATATGCGGCATAGGGATTTTGTTGCTACTGAATTTGTCTTTTAGGTTAACATTTAAGTCATTTTCCAACCATTTAAGGTCAGTGCTTATTTATCATATGTGTATATTGCTTGCTGTGAAATGTACGTGCATAACGTGTGCGTATGCCTGTGTTTGTGCCAAGTACTGCTGAAGGGGCACAATGCAAACAAGCAAAATATTGAACCTCCAAATGAAACCTGATACATATGTTATTTCTTCGTAGTATTTTATTTAATAATTTGATGCTAGAGTTCGTGTTCTATGCTTTGTGGTTAGCTTCCCTCCCAGGCTACATCTTTAGAGTACTTTTAATGGAAAATATGGAAGTAAACAGAACCAATAATTGTAGATTGCTGTAGTCACTCCTTTGCGTCCTGCGCAGTGTCAAGATATGTTTAACTGAATTTTCAAAAAGACATCTAAAATAGTGCCAAATTTATAACAAAAACAAAATGCTCCCTACATTTGAATTGATTGAAGTTCTAGTTTTGTCCTAAGGCAAGCTTTATATTTGACCAAGTCTATTAAAATGTTCTAATATCTACAACAGTAATGAGATTTTGCTTTCTATCTGAACACTTGCATTACTGATGAACTCCTTACATTCTCTCAAGTCAGTTGATGGCCCTTACTATTTTTAGTAGCTAGGCAACGACTTGAATTGTATTCTTTATCAGAAAATTCTACTGATTAGTCTTTTGATTGAATGCATTTCTAGGTATTGTGAGTGTTTTGCATCAGGTAGATACTGCAGTGATTGCAACTGCAAAAACTATTCTAGTAATATTAGTCATGAGTCTGCAAGATAGGATGCTATCAATGCTGTAATGGAAAGGAATCCTGTGGCCTTTACCTCCAGATGCAGCCCAGAACAGCGAGGTAGAGCACAATGTATATTTCGCAAGAATCAGTAGTGTTTTCCTCTGGTTCTCTAGTTGCTGAAGGGCTTGGCTATCTATGTCATCTTGTTTTGCCTGTTTCCTTGTCTGTATCCAAAATTTAAACACAATGAAGGAACACATGAAGTGGCCCGTAAATAACGGCGCAAATAATGTTCTGAGGTCAAGACTCATATATCATTAGACTAAAGTGTCACATCTTTATATTTTTATGTGCAATAGATCGGTGAGGTTTGGGCATCAACAATGATAGAGAGGTCAAATCCCCTTTTTGTCATCTAGAACTTGTCTTCCAATGTTAGCAACTGATACATGGAGTCATGGATTGCCATTACCTGTCTTCCTTTTGGGTACATTGCTTAAAATCGAGAAATTTGAGCATGGTGTTCTGCTAGCAGTACCGACTCTTGAGCCCATACCATGAGTTGAGGGCTTAAGGTTAGCAATAGTCATATGACAAACAAGCCAAATTCTTAGTTGTATACCAATATGTTTGCCTTCTCATGTCATGTAGGAAATCCATTCTCATTACATCCCAGTTTAAAGTGGCAGAAGGCCCTGTTGTGGTTAAGCACACGAAGGGGTGCCACTGCAAGAGATCTGAGTGCCTGAAGAAATACCACCGTGAGTGCTTTCAATCTAATGTTCTCTGTTCAGAGAACTGCAAATGTACGGATTGCAGGAACTATGAGAGCAGCGAAGATAGGAAAGCAATAGGCCTTTCACCCAGTGACACCTTGTCTATTCACATGATATGCAGAATCCTGCTATAATGGTGGCTCTTTCTCATGCAGCAGAAAAGCTCTCCAATCTCTCAGTGGCTCCATTAGGCAGAGATCAGGCCATCAGTAAAAATGATTGTTCGCAAGTAATTCTTTTACAGGACCCCTTTTATAATTTTCCGGAAAGGCTTTCATATTTTTCATGCCTTCTGCTTTCGTTATGTGGACTTAGAAATAATTTAAGGTATATAGACTATAGCAGCCAAACACATGTGGTGTCTTATGGATAGCTGGCTGAATATATATGGTTAGTAGCTCAAATGCTAGAACATACCGTTCAGTTAAAATAAAAGCTAAAGAAAAAGTTGAAATTCTGGTTATTAACATATACTTTTGTTTTTTCCCATGTCAGGTGACTTCGTCTTTCCTCACCCCTGTTCCTATAGAAGGCACTCAAAGTACTGTCAAATTAGCGCCGCAAGGAGTTACTTATAGACGACATTTTGCCCATGATTATAGCCAATTTCTCATCTGAACTCATTTAATTGTGCTGTCTGACATATATTTCTTATCTTCCTCAAGGCCACTTTTAGCTGATATTATCCAGATAGAGAATGTCGATGAGCTCTGTAAAGTATTGGTTCTAGTATTAAGGCAAGCTGCCGGAACATTTGTAGGTATTGTTTTTCTCTGCAGAAGAATAATCATAGCTATGATCCTAATATGTGATTCGTTATGCTAAATGGTTTTCTGTTTGCTAGCTCACATTCTTCTGGTCAGTTGATTTGCCATCAAACTACTCCCTCCATCCCAAAATTCTTGTCTTAGATTTGTCTAGATACGGATGTATCTAACACTAAAATGTAACTAGATACATCCGTATTTAGACAAATCTAAGACAAGAATTTTGGGACGGAGGGAGTGTTAGGAAGTACAGCATAGAATAGAGACCTTGTCACATTCAGTTCAAGGGATTGCTTTGTTACTCCACCTAAAGAAAATTTGCACATACCTTAAAGGTAGAACTCACTATCTGACACTAGGTGCAAATCTTCTCAATTAGTACCAAGTGCTTGCAAGTTGCTGAGGAGAAGCTTTCGATGTTTGCTTCTGTTTTGGATGAGAACTCGCACGTACAGAACTTTTATTGCCAGTGGCATATTTCATTGAAGGATTTAGTGGCGTAAAATGCATATATAAATTTACATCTTATCACGGTGTATATCTTCTCTGAATCACGCTGCTGTTTCATATTCAGGTGTTATGGAGAACACAACAAAGGAAAATTAGATCGATCAGAGAGTTGCCTTTCTTCAACAAACCATGGCACGGGAGCAATTCAGAAACAACATTCATGATGGACAAGTGTGCTCAACAGAAAACAGTTTAACCGCAGCCCCTGCAATTCCCTCAGCCACCAAGCAGAAATTGCCAGACACTTACAAAGAGCAAGAGAGACGTATTCTGAAGATTCTGCATGACTATCTTTGTGAGTTTCTGAACTGCGGAAGAGTTAATGGTGAGTGCTAGCACATCATCAAGATGTGTAGATACGGTACAATAGCAGCCATTTATCCAAATAAGAGACCCTGAAACCATCTAAACCTGTAGTTATTATCTGGCTCTTTGTACTTGTTCGTTATCAGCACTGCTGCAAATAAGTATCCATATTTAACAGCTCTTGGTTTCTGCAGAAGAGAAGCTCTCTTCTTGGATGTCATCGAAGTTCCACGAGCGAACCTCTGTCGGCAGCAGCTGCAGCCCGTCCGTATCAAAGGTTGCAGAGGTTGGCAGGATCGGACAAACAATCCGACAATACAAGCGCTTCATTCTCCAGCAAGTATCAAACACCAGGTCTGTAGTCAATGGATAGGAGTACGTCTGAGTTCAAGAAGTGAGATGAGCAGCCCAGTGGCATGAGAATGCTGCAGCCAAAATGATGATTTAATTTTCTGCACAAAAAGGCCGCCGGCATGGCATAGCCAAGCTTGAGTGCTCCCAGAGAACCTGATGGATGGATTTGGTTTGAGCATGACTCAGTTCTTAGATGCTAACTTTCTATTATTACTCGCCCCTTGTAACATGAATTACCTTTTTCCAACCAAATTGCACTGTGCACATATCTTTTACATGATTTTTTTTAATGTGTACTAATATTTGTGATCATGCGAGGGTCGGAAACTTAACCTGCCCCGGTCACGGCCCTGACCTCCAGGTGGACAACTCCGTTGCGAGTAGGACTCATGGAGGAGCGCGAACGAGCCGGAGATCAATTGTAACGCAAAACAGAAGCACCATCCCACCTCCCCACACTATATAGATAGAGTTCCCCAACTAGTTACCCAAACACGGCATATCCGATCGACCTCTCGTCATCGTTCCTCGACACCATGGCCAAAGGCCAAGAAAGCAAGCGCACGAAGTGGGCGCTAGGCGTGATAACGATAGTTTTCGCGGTGGGTATTTTCGCTCCTCTTGCGTGGTTGCTCACGAGGCCAGCCGACAGCACGTACGAGGTGACCATCACCAGCGTGGGCGGCCTGGATCTCCACGGCCACCGGCAGGCGCTCAGCCCGGTGTTCGGCATCACCCTGCACATCGACAGCACCCGCAACAAGCTCTTCAACAAGTGCATCGGCGGCGCCGGCTCCTCCGTGGTCGTGTCGTACGGGGACGCGCTGCTCGCCAAGGGCGCCGTGCCGGAGCTCTGCGTGCAAACGTCACGTGTGGGAGAGGTCGCGGCCGAGGCGTGGGGCTTGAACGTGCAGGTGCCTCAGTTCCTGCGGGACCGGCTGGCCGGCGAGCTAGAGAGGGGCCAGGCGGTGGTGGACGTGGCGGTGCGGACTCCCGTGGGGTGCTACATAAACAGATGTCTGGACGCGGTGCTTGTCTGCAAGGCCAAGATCCAGGGGGGTTCATCTCCGTGTTACTCTATGTAGAGGCCATCAGCGGCACGGGCGCAAAACAGATAGTTTAGAGCGTTGGTTTTTATTTTGTTTTTGCTTAGGATAGGATAGCGTGAAGCCTGGATGTGAATTTTTGTTTTCAATCGAGCGCTATGTTTTATGGAGGATCCAAAAGTTTGTATTTCTCTATCAAGGATTGTGTTTAATAGTTGATCTGAATTCTGTATTTGCAATCAAGAACTGTGTTTTATGGTAAGATTAAATTATAATCTGTAATTAAGAGAAATCTCCCCTTGCCCATCGAACGAGCGGTTGCGCCCGCACGGACGCCTGTGTCTGTCGCAACCGTCGCCTCTCTCCCATCCTCCTGGAACCGACGCATCTCTTCGGGATCGTCGCATCTCACAGGGGGATATATATACTCTCTGTAACCACCGATCAAGACAATCAATCACTTTCGATTCAAACACGTTATCACACACGTAGACAACCAGCGAGAGCGAAAGGCAACAACGAGAGGAGAACAGAGGGAGCACTCGCCGCCGGTGAGATGCCTCGCCTTGTTTCCTTCTTTCTCCGCCTGATCCATGAGGACGGTCGTCGCTACCGTTGCCGCTACCATGGCGTTGGTGGCCTCCGACGTTTCCGTCGCAGGATGCAGGCCGTCCGCCGTTTTGGCCGTTGCGCCGCTGGCCGTTATGGTCACCGCGCCACTAGACATGGCGCCCGTGGTGGTCACCGCGCCGCTGGATGCGACCACGGCGTTGACGGACGCGCCACTCCTGGTGCTCACCACGCCCCGGGACAGGGTCGCCGCGCCACAGGACGCGCCCACCGCGGTGCTCCTCGCGCCCATGGCCAAGCGCCAATGGGGCTCGACCCTCGGATGGTGGCCGACCCGAGCGCCCCGATGATGAACGGGTCTGCCGCTGTGCCTGGATCGCCCCCCGGATCTCCGCCTCCACCTTCACCGCCACCGGCCGCATGGCTCCTGCCCTCGACGCCGACGCCCGCCGGCGAGGCTGTTGCCCGAAGCCAGGCCCTCCTGCTACGCGCCCGTCCGTCGTGCCATTGTGGATGAAGAGGCGCGCAGCCGTGTCGGCGCCCACCGGCGCCTCGGCGTCATCCGCCTCGGAATAGGGATGGAAGGTGCCGGCGTCAACTCCCCACCACCACTAGAAGCTTCGCGCCCGAGCATCCGCGGGCGCGCTTTGCCGCCTCTTTGGGCGCGCGTTGCTGCCCTCAATCGCCGTCCGGCCGCCGCGCGGCTCGTGGGCTCCGGCAAGCCTCGGACTCGCCAAAGGCAACACGAAGCTGCTCGCCGGATCACATCGTCGTCGACTCTTCTTCGGACGAGGAGGGTCGTCGAGCAACAGCGGTGACCACCGGAATCGCGAGAACTGCGGCAGCCGCTCCTCCCGACGGCGCCGCCGTGTGAGAGAGGGGATCGAGCAGAGGTGGTGGTGCGGGGTTCGGATACTCTGACCCTTATCCGATCCACCCGCTCCCCCCTGTCTCTTGTGCGGTGCGGCGGCGCGTGGGCCGGCCAAAGGCCGGGCAGGCCCAGGCCCAGGCGCCCACGGTGGCTGCTGTTTCCTCCTGTGCGGTGCTGCGGCGGGTGGGCCGGCCAGAAGTGTGGATTTTTTTTCTGTTTTCTTAACATTAGTACTAATTATTGTATTTGTGCAATTTTAGACTATGTTTAGTACTGTTTAGTACTTAGATTGACTACTACTTACATTTTAGTCCTGTTCTAATTTATTCTATGTTAGGACTTGTGTAATTATTAGTAGGTGTGTTTATATTATGTAATGGATTGCATATAAATAAAGTACCGGAGTTCTTCTGGGAAGAATGACATGTTCTATGTGTTTACCACATACCCAGTTCTCTTGAACATGTACTTGCGATTGAGTCATCTTCTCTTGCATATCAAACTTGCAAATTTTTGAATATTTCTCCCTCCTTATATATGAATTGTAGCATACACAAGGTAATGGCAATGTAGCCTATTACTGTGAGATCTAAGTGGTCTTAAATGTGTTATGTTTACACAACTGAGGTTGAGAATTTTTCAAGTTTTACACTTGAGCATCAAATTTTTGCGTTCTTATTACAGAACCATGATGGTTTTAATTTACCACACGTAAATTAATTATCTCTGGTTCCTCATGTAGGCAAAGATGACTGCCAAAGAGTTTGAGGAGCTTGCCCTCAATGGCCACAATTACCCTACATGGGCTATGGACATCAAGATCAGTCTTGCGTCCCGTGGGATAGCGCGTGCAATACAACCCCCAGAGACTCCTCTCCTGGATGGGGCCATGCCGCTGACAGAACAACAGAACTATGCTGCCTTATTCATCATAAGGCACCATATTCATCCAGATCTCAAGTCTGAGTATTTACAGGAGGAATCTCCTAGTACTCTGTTTCCGGCCCTCAAAACAAGGTATGAACAGCAGAAGGCAGTAGTCTTGCCAGAAGCACTCCATGATTGGACTCATCTCCGTCTTGAAGATTTCAAGTCCATTGGTGAGTACAATCATGCTGTTCATAAGATATGTTCCAAAATGCACTTTTGTGAGAAGGAACCTACTGAGGGGGAGAAGATAGAGAAAACTTTGTCTACTATGCTTCCTTCAGATAGTATCCTCCAACAGCAATACCGTGCTCGTAACTACACTGTCTATTCCGAGATTATTCACATGTTACTTCAGGCTGAAAAGCATGATGAGCTACTTGCTAAGAATGGCTCTCAGCACCCAGTTGGGGCACAACCTTTACCTGAAGTCCATCTGAATGTTGCAAATATACAAAAGTTTAATGGTACCCCTCGGGGTAAACAATCCAATTTCGAGCATAAGCGAAAGCGCAACGGGAACAGGAGATCTAGATACCCAGGCAAGGGAAAAGGCACTTCAAAGCCCAGGTTTGATAAATCTAAGCTTTGCAGCAAGTGTGGATGCTACACGCATTCTACTGAAAAGTGCACAATGCCCAAGCATCTGGTTATGCTGTACCAGCAATCTCAGGGATGCAAAGCACCTCAAGGGAAAAGGTTTGAAGCCAACTTCAACCTTCATCCGCATAGCGCAAAAGGAGTCGGTGATTCGCACGATGCTCCTCCTAGACCGAGCAATGCCATGATTCCTTATCTGCCCGAGGATACTGCTGAAACAGAGAACACGTTGATTGAGTACACCGCAAACCACGTGTTTGGCGACTTCGACTAGTCCCTCAATCTCCTAGTGATCTACTTAATTATGTCCATTTGTGATGATTGTAATAAGAACATAAGTTTGTTGTTGTCTTTATATTGTATTGTATCGGCACATTTGATATAATAAATATTGTATTCTATATATGACTATGAGGTTTTCTTATTGAAAATACTTTGTTTTATATAGTTTTCTACGGGGACAATCCGATGGAAGAGGAATTATGCCTTGTGGACAGTGGTACCACAAACTCCATACTAAGGGAGATGAAGTATTTCCAAACTCTAAAAATGATGAATGGAGATATTCTAACTATCGCTGGACGCGATACAGTGATTGTTGGTACTGGACGTGCCATATTCACCCTCCCAAGCGGTACACAAGTGACGATTGAGGATGCTTTATTGTATCCCGACTCATCACGTACCCTGATTAGTTATCAAGATATCCGTAAGAATGGTTTTCACATTGAAACCCATGAAGACAACAAAGAGGAGTATCTACTCTTTACTAAAGATGACGGATATGGCAAAAAGGTACATGAGAAAATTCCTTCTCTATTGTCTGGTTTGTACTATACGTACATCAAAGCCGTGGAACATGTTGCATACAAAGTAATTTTTCAAAATGTTAACACATTCCAAACCTGGCCATCCTGGAATAGGGATGATGAGATAAATTACTAGCAATTCCATTGGTCATAATTTGTTTGAGTCAAAATTCCCTCAATCTTCTGATTTTGTGTGCACATCTTGTGCCACGGGAAAGCTAATTTTGAGGCCCTCACACCTCAAAATACAAGTTGAACCACTTCGGTTCCTTGAACGTATTCAAAGAGACATTTGTGGTCCCATTCAGCCATTATCTGGACCTTTCCGGTATTTCATGGTTCTGATTGACGCATCTACACGATGGTCACATGTGTGTCTTCTATCCACATGAAACCATGCATTTGCCAAGATAATGAGGCAAGTCATTAAGTTGCAAACCCATTATCCTGAAAGTCAAATTAAGTCAATTCAAATGGACAATGCTGCAGAATTCTCCTCACGTGCTTTCAATGATTATTGCATGGCTTTGGGGATTGAAGTTCAACACTATGTTCCATATGTTCATACACAAAATGGTTTGGCTGAAGCATCGATTAAGAGGATCAAACTCATTGGAAGATCTTTGTTGACGAATTGCAACTTGCCAACCTCTTGTTGGGGTCACGCTGTTTTACACGCTGCTGACTTGCTATAATTGAGGCCAACTGCATATCACAGTTCTTCCCCTCTGGAATTGGTACGTGGAAATTCTCCAAGCATTTCCCATCTGCGTAAGTTCGGATGTGCTGCATACATCCCGATCTCACCACCACAGCGGACATCTATGGGCCCACACAGGAAGTTGGGGATATATGTGGGGTACAAATCGCTGTCGATTATCAAGTACCTGGAACCCCTGACTGGGGATCTGTTCACAGCCCGTCACGCTGATTGCATATTTAATGAGGAACATTTTCCGGCATTAGGGGGAGATTTCAAGTACCAGAAAGAATGCCCGGAAATTGATTGGAATGCTCATGCCATTTCATCCTCTGATCCACGTACCCAAGAGACTGAACTTCAAGTTCGGAAGATCATTAATTTGCAACATCTTGCAAATAATCTACCAGATTCATT
The DNA here is from genome assembly GCA_021437245.1 of Aegilops speltoides. NCBI lineage: Eukaryota > Viridiplantae > Streptophyta > Magnoliopsida > Poales > Poaceae > Aegilops > Aegilops speltoides. Next base: position 423,752,077 of record CM038142.1, on the reverse strand, counting down.
TACTGATTTGAAAGGTGTTACAAAATCCTTAAACCCAGCCAGAAACGCGCCGGAAAGAGTGGAGGTACCAACAAAAACCACTCAACTCCCCATTCCTAAAAAGAGGGGGAGTAGTACGGTCTCTGACCTGGAGCATGCTTCTCGCAAGCAGCAAAGGAAATCGAGGAGAAAAACCTCAGAGTCGGTAAATGCAGGTAACTCAACGTTGACAAACACCTGATGGGTAGTATACACCTAGTGGAAGGGCAACCTCCAGAACCCAGTTCCAGTGTGTAAAAACCGACTGGGACATCAGAACACCCCAAACTCGATCGTATTGGGAAATCACGAAGAGTCACTAGGGGTGCAGGAAATTTCCATCAACTATGTTGATTCTGGAGAATCGTTTGACCGTAAGACTATGACTGTTGACATATATTTTGCTGAAAAGATTGCAGATACCCTTCTCACTGATCATGATCCAAGGTCTATCGTTGAGTGCCAAAAGCGCTCCGGCCGCCTAATGGAAGGATGCAATCCAGCGAAATTGCCTCGCTTAACAAAAGAAAGGTATTCACTGAAGCAATACCTACACCTCCCAGTGTTTTCCCTGTGGGATTCAAATGGGTTTTTCTCCGAAAACGGAATGAGAACAATGAGGTGGTGAGATATAAAGCAAGGCTCGTAGCACAAGGTTTCACGCGAAACCGGCATTGAATTCATCAAACATATTCTCCGGTGATGAGTGCAACCACTTTCTGATATCTTATATCTCTGGCAGTGCAAAAGCGTCTATCTATGCAGTTGATGGACGTCGTGACCGCATATCTTTACGGGTCACTAGATTCGGACATATATATGAAGGTTCCTAATGGAATCTCGGTCCCAAATAAAAATGCAAAACGCAACATGTATTGTGTAAAGCTGAATAAGTCATTATATGGCTTAAGGCAGTCGGGACGGATGTGGTACAACAGACTCAGTGAGTTCCTTCTTCAGAAAGGTTACTCCAATAGTACTGATTGCCCATGTGTTCTCATCAAGAAGTCCTCTACAGGATTTTGTATGATTTCTGTGTATGTTGATGATCTCAACATCATCGACAACACACAAGACATTGATGAAGCACGCAATCACCTAAAGATGGAATTTGAGATGAAGGATTTGGGATTGCTTAGGTATTCAACTTGAGCACCTTCCCTCAGGAATCATGGTACACCAATCTGCCTATATCCAGAAATATTGGAGAAATTCAATATGGACAAATCCTATCCATCCAAAACTCCCATGGTGGTTCGGTCTCTAGACATGGAGAAAGATCCGTTTAGACCAAGAGATGATGGAGAAGAGGTGTTGGGACCTGAAGTTCCATACCTCAGTGCCGTTGGAGCACTTATGTATCTTGCAAATTGCACAAGACCTGATATTGCATTTGCAGTGAATCTACTTGCTATACATAGCGTAGCTCCCACCAAACGTCATTGGTCTGGAGTGAAGAATGTCTTTCGATATCTCCAAGGCACAAAGGATCTTGGTTTATTTTTCCTGTTCTAGAAAAATCAGGACTTTGATATGATTGGATATGCAGATGCCGGCTATTTGTCTGATCCCCATAATGCCAGATCTCACACCGGCTTCGTGTTCCTACATGGTGGTACTGCTATATCATGGAAGTCTTCGAAACGGACTCTGGTGGCAACATCTACCAATCATTCTGAAATAATTTCATTATTTGAAGCAACATGTGAATGTGTATGGCTTCGCAAAATGATAAACCATATACAACAGTCATGTGGAATTGATTCGATAGAATCACCTACCATTATCTATGAAGATAATGCGGCCTGTGTTGCGCAGATGCAAACATGATACATCAAGAGTAATATCACCAAGCATATTTCTCCTAAATGGTTTCCCCCCATAATCTTCAGAAAAGCAGGGAAATAAGCATTTTGCAAGTCAAATCATGCGACAACCTTGCTGATTTATTTACCAAGTCTCTACCAAATTCTACGTTCCAGAAATGTGTTCATGGAATTGGTATGCAAAGACTTAGGGACTTGCAGGTGCCAGGGGGAGTCTCTTCCTGAGATATCCTTATTTTAATGACATCACATTATGCTATTTTTCTTTGTGAGTATGTGTTTCAGGATCTCATCAAAGATCTTATGAAGAACTTTTGAAGGAGAATCTTTTGAGATGATAGAACTTCCCGAACAATTGTGAAGATGATTCTACATGGTCAAGCGTAGATTAGGGGGAGTGTTAAGATTAAATTATAATCTGTAATTAAGGGAAATCTCCCCTTGCCCATCAAACAAGCGGTTGCGCCCGCACGGACACCTGTGCCCGTCGCAACCGTCGCCTCTCTCCCATCCTCCTGGAACCGACGCATCTCTCCGGGATCATCGCATCTCACCAGGGGATATATATACTCTCTGTAACCATCGATCAAGACAATCAATCACTTTTGATTCAAATATTTTACAGTGGATCTGAATTTTATTCTTTCGTTCAATAAATGCATGCCTTCTATATGTAATGTACCACCCCCTCCGTCACATAATGTGTGCATTGCTATTCGTGAAAACCGAGTATCACAAATTTGATCAAGTTTTTTATTAAAACAAAAATTGATCAAGTTTATATATATCCAACATACACTATATGAAAATATATTTCATGATGAATCTAATGGTATTGATTTGGTATAGGAAAATTATATATGTATCCATAATACAAAATATATATTGTATGAAAATATATTCAGGATGAATCTAATGGTATTGATTTGATATTATAGGCGTTGATATATATATTTATAAACTTGATCAAAGTACAAAAATGCTAAATGGAGGACGAGCTCCATGGAGCTCTTTTTTCTTTCTTTCTAAACAAGCAATAAAATAAATCACACACGACATGTGTGTAAATTTTCAAGATGATATACATTATAATGAGAGCTACACAAGAAAGATAAAATCATGATTTTGAAAATGATGAACAATATACGCACTATTCACTATTAAAAATGCAAACCATAATGTATTTCATCTTCAGACTTTACACACATGTAAAATACACCCATATGAACCTGTATGATTTTTTCAGCTTTTATTTTAAATTTCAAAATGTGATTTTTTTCAAAAAACATGAGCTCCATGGAGCTCGTCCTCTAAAATGCTCCACTCATCAAAGATTTGAAGTTTAAAAAAATCCTGAAAAAATTTACATGTTCATATGGATGTATTTTCTACATGTGTATAAAGTCTGACAATGAATTATATTATCATGAGAGCATACATCATAAAGAAAAATTCATGCATTGTTGATAGTGAACAGTGCACCTTTCACCGTTTTCAGACCACAGTTTCATAATTTTAGTTTAGCTCCCATTATAATGTATATCATCTTAAAATTGTACACACATGTAGTATACATAGTATGAACGTGTGTGATTTTTTTAGAATTTTTTAAAACTTTCAAATGTGATTTTCAACCACTCTTTTCCGAAAGACGGGCTCATGGTTGATCTTGCTTGAAGAAGACGATAGTTATTCACCTTTTTAAAATCACCAGTAAGAAGTATCTAATTTACTAATTGTGATTTTTCCAAGTACAAAATGATAGAAGATCTTTGTTGGACGGTTATGAACTTTGGTTGAGAAATAATTATTTCAAAGCAGAGTGAGAAATAGTCACTTCTAGAGAACAAGTATCTAATTCCACTATGACGCTCTATGAAGACTGTACTGTGAGAATAAATATATTAGTAAAAATACATACATTATAAACAAACCATTGGTTTATAGTTCGGAGGACGGTTGTCCTCTCAAACCCCAATGATCAAACCCTAGATTTAACACTATATCTTAGTAAGAAGAAGCAAAAAAAAAATCCAGTGAGGGACGATCTTCCATCAATAGCCCCCCTCTCCCCTTGAGTGGGCAAGTCGATTTGAGACAAAGTTGAACACCTCGTGCGAGACATTGTGAGATCCATGAGAGCGGCTCATTAGTTTGAGGTCCAACCTCCTCACCGTCTTGAAACTCTTCATTTGAGTTCACCTTTCTTTGCTTCAAGCCTATTTTTGTGAGTGAGAGATCCTACGTGTTTTTGAGAGAGTTTGATTGAAGATCTTTTGAGAGGTTCATACAAGTGACTCTGCTTTCCTTGTTACTCTTGGAGGTGTGCCTCCTAGGCGGTTACAAGTTAAATGAGAGCCTTCAAGCTATTGTGTTGGAATCAAGAAGTTTGAGAAATGACCGATGATCATCTTCTTCATTCAAGATCAACCCTGAGCCGGTCTTTGACCTTTGTGGTATAAAGTAATGGTGGAATAGGTGGGCATGCACTTTGTGGTTGAGTTCACCTTTCTTTGCTTCAAGCCTATTTTTGTGAGTGAGAGATCTTATGTGTTTTTGAGAGAGTTTGATTGAAGATCTTTTGAGAGGTTCATACAAGTGACTCTGCTTTCCTTGTTACTCTTGGAGGTGTGCCTCCTAGACGGTTAGAAGTTAAATGAGAGCCTTCACGCTGTTGTGTAGGAATCAAGAAGTTTGAGAAATGACCGATGATCGTCTTCTTCATGCAAGATCAACCCTGAGCCGGTCCTTGACCTTTGTGGTATAAAGTCATGGTGGAATAGGTGGGCATGCACTTTGTGGAATCCTTTTGGGCGACGTTGTCGAGACCATAGTGGTCATAGGATTTTGTGCCTGAACCTCCACCTACAAGGAGTAGGATAACACCAAATTCCAAACCTTGGGAAAACATCATTGAGCCACACCATGTTTGCTTCCTCTCTAAACTTTACTCCTACTTACCTGCTGATTTACCTTCACAATCATGCTCTTTGTAGATGTGCATATGTAGATGTTCATAAGGACTAAACTAGTGAAGACTAGAACTTGAACCACTAAAATTTGGAGTGGAATTTTTTCACAGGAACACCCCCTCCACAAACACACATACCCTCCTAATCCGTTTAACTCAATACTTTAAATCCCTATGTTGACCTCACATGCTTGTGTACTGACTTGAATATTTTCCAGTGTTGATAGTTTCCCCTTATGTGCAAATTAAATATAGACAAAACACCATGGAATAAAAAAACCAAGGAAACACTAGACTTGTGTCCACTTACATTGATAAACTCCCTCTAAAATATTGACCTTGTGAATTGGATAGATAAGAATAGAAGGATAAGTGCACTTGGACTTTGAAAAATAGTGAATTTTTATTTGGAGTTAATAAGGATAATTTTAGTTGTAAGTTTAGAGGAACTAAATGTCGTCATCTCAGAGGTGCTGAGCCACACTGGAACCAGCCAGTAGCTCCTTCAGTGCATCTGAGCAACACTGCCTTGGAGGATTCAAGTTTCGCCCAGTAACACGATGATCCATTCGAAGGCACCGGGCGATGCATGGGAGGGGTCCAGAATATAGTATGGAAACAAAAACCAAGATCTACCTAATCAATTTTAGCCGCAATTGAGGATAAATTACAAAATAACCAGGGGGCTTGTCACCTTATGGTTTAGTTCCCTCTCAAGCAATCATAATAAGGACTAGGGAGATGTCAAGTTTACATAGGTCGATGGGGCACCACAACAGCAAGGAAGATTGGTGGCGACAGCAGGAAGAATTGACTGGAGGTCATCAAGAAGGCTGGGGGCGATTGTTGGAGGAGTAGTGCGTAATGGTTCACACACACACACACACACACACACACACAGAGAGAGAGAGAGAGAGAGAGAGAGAGAGAGAGAGAGAGAGAGAGAGAGAGAGATAGAGAGAGAGGGGGGGGGGAGAGGGAGGGAGGAGAGAGATGACGATTAACAAACCTCGGATGTTCAGTGTCTTCAAAGATCAAATAACCAAATAGCTTTCCAATATGTGTATGTCTAGAGAGGTTCTGTGCTCGGATGTTCCAAACAATAATACAAAAAGTTTTCTCAGGTAGCTCCACTCGATGGGAGGTTCCAAACACTCCCTGTCCGGAGGGTCCAAGGTGACAATATCAAATGTCCCAAAGTGCTCCAAAGAATTTGAATAGATGAACACTTAAAGACAAAGATCTAAGGGTAGTCCTTAATGATTCTTGCCAGACCCAATTGGTAACATCAAAGCAATAAAAGCAACAGTTGGATGGAATCGAATGGAATATATGCATAGCAACATGAACTAAGAAACATGAACTAAGCCCTAAAAGATGTGCACGATAAAACTAGACCAGGCACAAACAAAAATATGCAACAAGCAGATCTAGGATTTGATGGTAGCCTTTTCACCTTATATGAACAATTGATTTAGGGCCGTGTGGCCAAGAATGACATTTGATTGTGTCAAGCTCGGAAGTTCTGAGGAGACCACAAGCCAAGGGGCACGCCCTACGCCCCTGGGCGCACCCTGAGGGCTTGTGGGCCCCTCGGGCACCTCCTTCACTTGTTTCCGACACCAAAAATTCTTATAATATTGAAACCTCCAAAAAGAACCCTAGATCGGAAGTTCTGCCGCCGCAAGCCTCTGTAGCAACGAAAAACCAATCGGGAGCCTGATGAAGTCATGTACCTAGGGTAGGGTCACAGACCTGTCCTAAGTACCCTTCCCAAGGGCATCCTTAGAAGAAGCCGCCTTCCAGTCGACCGAGGGAGACTTCACTCGACGGACTCGAAGGACTCGACCATGAAGACTCACTCGACCTCCAGGAGATCAAGAGACACTTTGCATCCAAACGGTCTGTAATTAAGTAGTCTTTATGGCATTGATGACACTTTATATAGGGCGTTTCCAGTAACGCCCAACCTTTATGTACTTTAAACCCCGCATAACTGAGGGCTGGAGGGGTCTGGCGGACACTATATAAGCCACCCTCCTCCTCAGTGTAAAGGGTTCGCACCCCTGTAATCTATATACACATAATCCAGTCGACCGCCTCCGGGCTTCGAGACGTAGGGCTGTTACTTCCTCCGAGAAGGGCCTGAACTCGTAAATCCCTTGTCTGTACAACTGCTCCATAGCTAAGATCTTGCCTCTCCATACCTACCCCCCATTCTACTGTCAGACTTAGAACCACGACAGTTGGCGCCCACCATGGGGCAGGTGTCTTAGCGATTTTTGGAGAAGTTGCAATTGTTCCGATTGCCTTCATTATGGTTTCTAGTGCAGTTTTGGTCGAGGGCCGCGAGATCCGTCTCGGCGCGCTCACCTTCATCGCCGACGACTCCGCTTGGCTCCAGGAGGCTCCACTCGACATCGACGCGCTCCCCGTCCGCGGTGCGACGCATTTTCGGGCGTGTGTCCGTGGCGTTCTGCTGCGACAACCGTCGACTCCGTATCGGTCGACTCCCCTGTCGTCTTCCCTCCCTGTCTCCTTCCAGCGCAAGCGCTCTGGTCAGTCAAGGCTCCAGCGGTGGGTGAGGCACGCAGTGGCTCGCCAATCGGCCACCACCCAAGTCGCGGCAATCGAGCCCAACGAATCTCTCTACGGCCTGTTCGATCTGTCGACTGGCTCCATAGAGACCACATCCGAGTGCGACAGTAGTGATCTGGCGGCAGAGGTCTTGATGGTCAATGGGCCTCGTAGCCCTCCCGGCTTCCCCCGCGATGACGGGATGGACGGTGGAGGCGACCCCGCTCAGGCCCATGAGGAATATCAACCCGAGCCACTTACTTCCGTGCAAAGGGAAGAACTTCGCCGCAGGAACGTGGATGCCCTGCATACTCCCATCGCAGGAGAAACTCCCGAGGCTCGTGCCTTGGAAGAGGCGCGTTTGGCCAACTTGGCTGAACACACTCGACTGGAGAACCTCCAGCGAGCACTCGACGAGCGCGCGCGACAACGAGTACCCGACTCTAGTCGACGTCAACTCTTTCCGCAACCGACTCAGGTATATCGAACCCCGATTCAGAATTTAGCAGCTGCAACCCGTATAGCAGAGTCAATTCAGCCCTCTTAGTCAGAGGCTGGCAGAGGCTTGATGCAGATCAGGGATTTGCTCCGAGCAGCGGGAGATCAGAATTCAGCTGTGTCACAGTCACGCAACAGGATTCACAGTCGATCCGTCGCTGCGAATATATTTCAGTCGGCTCACAGCCCTAGATCACCTCCGCGGCATGAGGGACGCGAGGGTCGACGTGACCAATATGGTGACCAATTCGATCGTGATGATAGGCGTCGAGTGCCCACTCCTCCCCCAAGGGGTGGGTCTTACGCTCATCGGCAGTTAGATGACAGGCGCCATCTCAGTGTGGGATGAAGAGCTCCGGTCAACCCCAGGGAACCAGGCGCCATCCATCATCGTGCAAGGTCTGGTCGATCGGAACAGAGCTCATCGAGGTGGCCATGACAGAGATGCACCCACTAGCAGCCGAGTCCATGTTTCAGGTCCAGAATGTTTCAGCGAGGCTATCGAGCCGGGTGATTCCCCCAACCAGGTTGGCAAGCTGGAGTAAGTAAGTTCACGGTGAGTCAAGCACAAACCTGGCTTGAAGACTACCGAGTGGCGGTACAGATTGGCGATGGGAATGATGAGCTGGCTATGAAGCATTTACCACTCATCTTTGGAAGGTTCGGCGGCGTGGTTGAATCGATTAGCTCCTAGCAGCATTTACACTTGGGAAGATCTTTCCGAGTGTTCGTCGAGACATTCGAGGAACTTGCAAGCGACCAGCTGGATTGACAGAGCTGCAAGTCTGCGTGCAGAAGTCGAATGAAACCTTGAGAGATTACATTCAGAGATGGATCACTTTGCATCATACCGTGGAGAACGTATTTGATCATCAGGCAGTCTGTGCCTTCAAGGATGGTGTCAAGAACAGTGAATTAAGTTTGAAGTTTGGTCGGACCGGAGATATGACACTGAGTCAAATGATGGAAATCGCCACCAAGTATGCCAATGGTGAAGAAGAGGACCGACTCCGGAGCGGCAAGTACAAGCCGAGTCAGTCAGAGAAAGGAAATTCCAGTCGGAAGCAAAAGCGTAAAGCCGAGCCTGCAGCTCCTGGGGAGGCTCTGGCCGTGACTCAGGGCAAGTTCAAGGGAAAACCCAAAGGATCCTGGAACCCCAAGAAAGTGAAGGATAAAGAAGGAAATGACGTGATGGATCTGCCGTGTCACATCCACACAAAGAAAGACGAGGAGGGTAATTTCATCTACCCAAAGCATACCACTCGCCAGTGCCGGCTCTTGATCCAGCAGTTCCAAGGTAAATAGCCCAAGGACAAGGAAAAGGAGTCGGACAAAGCTGAGGACAAGGAGGACAGTGATGGAGGATATCCTCATGTTAACTCCACTCTGATGATCTTTGCTGATGTGGAAAGCAAGAGCCGATTGAAGGTTATCAACCGTGAGGTAAATATGGTTGCCCCGACGACGCCAAGCTATCTGAGATGGTCCCAGACTCCCATTACATTCGACCAGTCCGATCACCCGACTCATATAGCCACCCCTGGGAGGCAAGCTTTGGTAGTCGACCCGGTCGTTGAGGGCAATCGACTGACAAAGGTGCTAATGGATGGTGGTAGCGGACTGAACATGGTGGTAGCGGACTAAACATATTGTATGTGGAGACGCTGAAAGGAATGGGCATTCTGATGTCCAGACTAAGCGCCAGCAACATGAGTTTTCATAGAGTTATACCTGGAAAGAAGGCTGAGTCACTCGGCCAATTAGCTCTGGACGTGGTGTTCGGTGACTCGAAGCATTTCCGCAAGGAGAGGCTGACATTTGAAGTCATGGATTTTCAGAGCGCTTACCACGCTATATTAGGGCGACCAGCTTACGCACGGTTCATGGCTCGACCATGTTACGTGTACCTCAAACTGAAGATGCCCGGCCCCAAGGGCGTGATCACTATCACTGGCAATCAGAAGAAGGCAGAAGAGTGTTTTCAGAAGGGCTCGAAAATTGCCGATTCCCAGATAACAATGGTAGAGCTGGAGGGGTACAAGAAAAATGCAGATCCGAGTGATTTGTTACGGGCCAAGAAGCCTGCCACAGAATCAGCATTTCAGTCGTCCGGTGAGACGAAGCCCGTTCACATTCACCCGACAGACCCCAATGCAGCTCCGACTCATATTTCCACAACACTCGACCCTAAATAGGAAGAAGCGCTCATCCAGTTCCTCCGTGAGAACTGGGACATCTTTGCATGGAAGCATCTTGACATGCGGGTGTTCCTGGCTGGCTGAGCATCGCATCGCCTTAGAGTTGACTCAACAGCAAAACCTGTCAAAGAACATCTTGACGGTCCGCCGTCCGAAGAAAAGGCCATTAGCGAGGAGGTGGCTCATTGTTGGCGGAGTTTATCAGAGAGATATACCACTCCGAGTGGCTCGCCAATGTCGTCATGGTACCCAAGAAGGACAAGTCACTCCACATGTGCATTGATTTCAAACACATCAATCGGGCCTGCCCGAAAGATCATTTTCCTCTCCCTCGCATCGACCAAATTGTCGACTCGACTGCGGGATGTGAGAGATTGTCCTTTCTGGACGCTTATTCCGGATACCATTAGATCCGTCTGTATGGACCCGATGAGATCAAAATAGCTTTCATCACTCCATTCGGGTGCTTCTGCTATGTCACCATGCCATTCGGCCTCAAGAATGCCGGAGCCATGTTCATGAGGATGATTCAGAAGTGTTTACTCACTCAAATCAGTCGGAACATGGAAGCGTACATGGATGATATTGTGGTCAAATCGTGAAAGGGTTCTGACCTATTGACTGACCTTGCTGAAACATTTGCCAATCTCAGGAGGTATGATATCAAGCTCAATCCATCAAAGTGCACATTCGGAGTTCCTGGTGGAAAGTTACTCGGTTTTCGTTTCGAGCGAGGAATCGACGCTAACCAGAAAAAGTTGGCACTATACTCCGAATGAAGCATACTGTGGGTGCACGATGTCGAAGCTTACTAGATGCTTGGCGCGTTAAGTCGATTCATCTCGACTCGGTGAAAAGGCATTGCCTCTTTACCGATGATGAAGAAGAAGGAACAAGTTCGAGTGGACTCGAAGTGATGCAGCGTTTGCGAGCTAAAAGCTCTGCTCTCCACCCAGCCGGTGCTTGCTGCTCCAATCAGCAAAGAGCCTCTGTTGCTTTTATATTGCAGCCACAGGACAAGTCGTCATTCTGATGCTACGGTCGGCGGGAAGAAGAAGGAAAGCCTTCAAAGTTCAGCGCCCGGTGTATTATCTTTACAAGTTTTGACTCCATCAAAGCAAAGATATACTAATTATCGAAGCTTGTGTATGGGATCTACATGACCACGAAGAAGGTTGCTCATTATTTCTCGATCATTCCATTACGATCGTCGTGACGCCCACTTTAGAGATTACGCTGTGAGATGCAATCGGTCGAGTGGCGAAATGGGCGATTGAACTCCTTCCCTTGATATCAAGTTTGAGGCAAAGAAAGCCATTAAGTCCCAAGCAATAGCAGATTTCCTTGCCGAGTGGATTGAACAACAGCAGCCGACTCAAGTTCACTCGGAGCATTGGACCATGTTCTTTGATGGCTCTAAGATGTTAAATGGTTCCGGTGCTGGGGTAGTTTTGGTTTCCCCCAGAGGAGATAAGCTCCGATATGTGCTCCAGATTCACTTTGATTCCTCCAACAATGAAGCAGAATATGAGGCACTTTTATATGGGTTGCACATGGCCATTTCACTCGGCGTCCGTCGCCTTATGGTTTATGGCGACTCAGATTTGGTGGTAAATCAGGTGATGAAGGAGTGGGACGTTAGAAGCCCAACCATGACTGGATACTGCAATGCAGTGAGGAAGCTTGAAAAGAAATTTGAAGGGTTAGAGCTCCATCATATACTCCGACTGAAAAATCAAGCGGCTGATGATTTGGCAAAAATAGGTTCCAAGAGGGAAGCCATTCCCAGTGATGTGTTCTTGGAGCATATCCATACTCCATCAGTCAAAGAAGATCCTTTTACCGAAGAAGCTCCGCAGCCCAAGAGTGTCACAGATCCGCTGAGGTTGAAGTTCCAGCAGTGGTCGACCTGGTCATGGAGGCTTTAGTGATCACTCCCGATTGGACAGTACCATATATCACGTATATCTTGAGGAAAGAGCTCCCGGAGGACGAGGAAGAGGCTCGACAGATCGTCCGCCGATCCAAGGCCTTTACTGTGATCAAGGGGCAGCTGTACAGAGAGAGCGCGACTGGAGTTGGTCAAAAGTGCAAAACACCAGAAGAAGGTCGGATAATCCTTGATTACATCCACTCGGGGACCTGTGGCCATCATGCGTCCTCTCGGACCATCGTGGCCAAAGCATACCGAGCCGGATTTTACTGGCCAAGAGCGAACGAAATGGCAAAGGAGATAGTCGACAAGTGTGAGGGATGTCAATTTTACTCCAACATGTCACACAAGCCTGCATCAGCTCGAAGACCATACCACTCGTCGGCCCTTCGCGGTATGGGGATTGGATATGGTTGGGCCCTTGAGAACAGGCGAAGCGGTTTCACACATGTCTTTGGTAGCGATCGACAAGTTCACCAAGTGGATCGAAGCTAAACCCATCAAGAACCTTGGCGCCGCATCTGCTGTCGGCTTCATCGGAGAATTGATATTCAGATATGGAGTCTCGCACAGCATCATCAATCGACAACGGGTCAAACTTGATTCGGAGGAATTGAGGCGTTACGCACATCTCGGGGCACACGAGTCGACTATGCTTGATCGCCCATCCTCGGTCGAATGGACAAGCGAGCGGGCCAATGGCTTGATTCTCAAGGGGTTGAAACCCGATGATCGCGTGATCTCAAGCATGCGGTGGAGCATGGGTCGACGAACTTCCTCGGTGCTTTGGGGTTAAGGACCACGCCTAACGGTCGACCGAGAACTCCGTTCTTCTTGGTCTCTGAGCTGAAGCGGTCAGCCAAGTGACCTGCTCCACAATGCTCCTCGGGTCGAGCTCTACATCGAAGCAGAAGCAGAACAAGCACGGCAGGATGCAATCGACCTTTTAGAGGAAGAAAGGGAGATGGCTCTGATCCGATCGACCATTTACCAACAAGACTTGCGTTGCTTCCACGCCAGGAACGTGAAGAGTCGAGCCTTCCAGGAAGGGGATTTGGTTCTCCGAGTGGATCAGAAAAAACCACACAAGCTTGCTCCTTCTTGGGAAGGTCCTTCATCGTCACCAAGGTTCTCCTACAGAGTGTACCGTCTCTAGCGTCGAGCACAACATCGATGAGCCCGAGCTTGGAGCGGAGTTGCTCCGCCCTTTTACACCTAAGTATTCACTTTCGGATGAGTTGTAATAAAAGTACTTCTGTAGTTCATGTTTCACAAGATAATAGTGTCATAATTTCCCAATGATTGTTGTCACTTTTATTTGTTCCATAAAATTCCCCCTCAGTGGGTGGCTTAGCTTCGAATCCGTTTTGCCTAAGTTTGTAAAAAAATCCTTGCCGAGTGGAGAGCCAGCCTCCCACTCGGGGGCTTAGCTGCGAATCCGTTTCGCCTAAGTTTCAATAAAATCCTACCGAGTGGTGGCGAGCCTCCCACTCGGGGCTTAGCTGCAGTCAAGTACTCGCCTAAGTTTCAATAAAATCCTACAGAGTGGTGAGCCAGCCTCTCACTCGGGGCTTAGCTGCAGTCAAGTACTCGCCTAAGTTTGAAAATCTTACCGAGTGGAGACAGCCTCCCACTCGGAGGCTTAGCTGCAGTCTAAACACTCGCCTAAGTTCAAATTCAACGTCGCGCCCGCAAGGAGGACGAGGTGCTTGGTCATTGCTACCCTCTCCTCCGAGCTCGCCACAAGTACAACGTCGCGCTCCGCAAGGAGGCAGAGTCTTGGTCATTGCTACCCTCTCCTCCGAGCTCGCCACAAGTACAACGTGCGCTCCGCAAGGAGGACGAGGTCTTGGTCATTGCTACCCTCTCCTCCGAGCTACGCCACAAGTACAACATGCGCTCGCAAGGAGGACGAGGTGCAGGTCAACTGCTACCCTCTCCTCCGAGCTGCGCCACAAGTACAACGTGCACTCCGCAAGGAGGACGAGTGCAGGTCATTGCTACCCTCTCCTCCGAGCTCGCCAGAGATACAACATGCGCTCCGCAAGGAGGAGCGAGGTGCAGGTCGACTACTACCTCTCCTCCGAGCTCGCCACAAGTACAACGTGCGCTCCGCAAGGAGGACGAGGTGCAGGTCGACCGCCACCCTCTCCTTCCGAGCTACGCCACAAGTATAATGTGCTCTCCATAAGAAAGACAAGGTCGATTAACGCCTTATCCTTCACAGAGGCGCCGTAAAAATCCTACCGAGTGGAGGCAGACCTCCCACTCGAGGCGTGGCTGAGCCAGTGCTCGCCTAAGTTTTGAAAATCCTACAGTGGAGAGCAGACCTCCCACTCGGGGCTTAGCTGCAGCCCAGTGCTCGCCTAAGTTTGGAAAATCCTACAGTGGAGAGCAGACCTCCCACTCGGAGGCTTAGCTGCAGCCAGTGCTCGCCTAAGTTTTGAAAATCCTACAGTGGAGAGCAGACCTCCCACTCGGAGGCTTAGCTGCAGCCAGTGCTCGCCTAAGTTTTGAAAATCCTACAGAGTGGTGAGCAGACCTCCCACTCGGAGGCTTAGCTGCAGCCAGTGCTCGCCTAAGTTTTGAAAATCCTACCAGAGTGGAGAGCGGACCTCCCACTCGGGGCTTAGCTGCAGCCAGTGCACGCCTAAGTGTATTGGGGAACAAGTCAATTGCAATAAGCACCTCGCTTTAACACTGCAAAAGACACCTCAAACCAAATGCAAGCATATTTAAGCGTTGAATCCAAGTTCGGATAACACCTAACAGAACCGAAAGTGCTCGAGCGCTAAGCACTGTTAAGGTTTGTCGGTTACAAAAATCACTCGGCATCCGAGGCAAATTTAAGGTATCAAGCTCGAAGTTTTTACCCCTCCTGTGGAGGCTGGAAGGTGCAACAAACTCATCGGTCGATTCCATCTGCAATCCGAGTGGCAGCGGCGATGAAGGTCTCCATGAAAGACCGGAAATTGTGCTTCTTGGTATTAGCCACCCTAAGAGCCGCCACTTGTCCTCGTGCATCCTTGCGATGAAGCGCGGCGAGACGAGCAACATCCGCACCACACACGGCTGAAGACTTCTTCCACTCCTGCACTCGACTCGGGACGCGTTCGATCGAGTCATCGAGACTTCGAGGTCGATTACGGGCGTCTCTCTAGGCCAGAGTGTTGTGTCGATGCGGGAAGTTGCGACCTTCAGCCTTGCGAGATAGTCAACGACGGCATCAACGCGAGATTCAATCCGGAGCACATTCATGGCGACTTCATCTTTCACAAGAGAGTTGATGGGATCCAGGTTTATTTCCAGTCGACCAGTCTCCTCTTCAAAGTTCTGGCAAAAGTCTGCAAGCGCAACCACCGAGTCAAGACAACAGTCGGATGGAAAGATCACAGTTAAAATATCTGTTTGATACAAAAGATTACCTTCAAGCATGAGGAATAGCTTCTTGGTGAGTCCGCCCAGATAAGCCTCCAGATCGTTCTTCTTTCCCACCAACTCACTGGCCTTGTCACTCAGAGCAATCTTATCACTTTTTAGTCGACTGACCTCCTTGTTGGCAGCATCAAGAGCAGCTTTTAGATTGGTGTTTTCTTCTTCAAGCTTGGTGACTGAAGCCAGCTTCTCATCCGCGAGCTTGGTCTTCTCTAAAGCCGCTTTCTGCATCTCAGCCAAGTCAAGGTCATTCTTCTTCAGGGCATCCCTCACCTTGTCTGCAAAGTTACAGTGAGATCAGACTCGGAAACGGACGAGAAGCAAAGGCAGTCGTCGAAGGTCTCACCAAACATACCTTTTGCTTCCTCCTTTGCCTTCATCAAGTTCTCCTAGGCCAGTTTCAGATCAAGCTCGAGCTGAATGTGTTTGTTCTCCAACTCAGTATAACGAGCCGCAAGGTCGCAGGATTTCTGCGAAGAATCAATCGACGGATGTCAAAGACAATTCACTTCCTAGTGACTAAGGAAAATCATAGCGTTTCTAAGACTACGGCCGAATACAAACATTCGACCATAGTCTCGGGGACTACACCCAGTGGGTGCACTCAGCGTGCCCCCACTAGTTCTATCAGTTAGAGTCGACCAAAAAAACGGGAGGTGTTCTTCAGACTGTCGTCGACTGCCAGCCGTCGACCACAGTCTCGGGGACTACACCCAGTGGGTGCACTCAGCGTGCCCCCACCGGTCTATGAATCCATCTGACCTAGTCGAATAAAGGAAAAACTTAAGACATAAAGACTATGGTCGATTGCCGCGATCCACCATAGACTTGGGGACTACACCAGTGGGTGCACTCAGCGTGCCCCACTAACCCGAATTTCAATCGACACACCCGGTGGGTGTAAGACAATCACTATGAATTTCAAAAGAAGAATTTTCAGATATCATATCCTAACGAGCAGTGGTGACCGGTGACTGAACATTACTCGAAGAGCTGAATCTGGCGTCATAGGCTGCTGGCTGGCTTCTCGGATGGCCTTCACTTGCTCCATCATGACTCCGCTGGCGTATTGCTTCTTCGCGGCCTTTGGTGAGGAGTCTGGACTAGGGGTGTCCGACAGCGGACTATCATCGTTCACGGACTCCAAGACTACGAAGATACAAGATTCAAGACTCCGTCCCATGTGCGGATGGGACTTTCCTTGGCGTGGAAGGCAAGCTTGGCGATCTGGATATGTAGATCTCCTACCATTGTAACCGACTCTGTGTAACCCTAGCCCTCTCCGGTGTCTATATAAACCGGAGGGCTTTAGTCCGTAGGACAACATACATGACAACAATCATACCATAGGCTAGCTTCTAGGGTTTAGCCTCCTTGATCTCGTGGTAGATCCACTCTTGTACTACCCATATCATCAATATTAATCAAGCGGGGCGTGGGTTTTACCTCCATCGAGAGGGCTGAACACAGGTAAAACATCGTGTCCCTCGTCTCCTGTTACCATCCGCCTAGACGCACAGTTCGGGACCCCCTACCCGAGATCCGCCGGTTTTGACACCGACATTGGTGATTTCATTGAGAGTTCCTCTGTGCCGTCACCGATAGGCTCGATGGCATCTTCAACCAACAACGCTGTCCAGGGTGAGACTTTTCTCCCCGGGCAGATCTTCATATTCGGCGGCTTCGCACTGCGGGCTAATTCACTTGGCCATCTGGAGCAGATCGAAGCTTCGCCCCTGGCCGTCGAGTCGATTCGGAAGCCTAAACTTCACGGCCGATGTCGCGGAGACTTGATCTTGACGGACTCGAGCCACAACCAAGCGCCGCCTTGTGACAACGGGCATGATCTAGCTCTGCCGAAGCGTGCCTTGGTGGCCGCTGCGAATCCGCTTGGCCATTAGTCGGAGCCGATCGCCCAGATCGAGGGTCGGTGGATAGACGCCGCCACAGGGGCTTCAACATCCACGGTGATGGGCGAACACTAATCTTGTCCCTACGAAACTTCGTGATTCCGGCGCGGACTCCTTGTCGGACTCCGAACCTCCGCGCCCTACCAATCGATTGGATTAGGCGCGGTTATGGAATTCACCACCGGACATCTTCCAACACTAGCCCTTTGGCGACATCCTAAACTTCGCTAAAGCATCTCTGCTATCGGGAGAGCCACGGCGGACTATGGCGGGTTGGTTGGGGTACAGACGACGAAGAAATTCAGAGCCCACCCACCACCCACTTTGTAGCCATTGTCGACGATCTAACCGACATGCTAGACCATGACTCAAGACATCGGCGGAATGAGCGGCGATGCGGAGGCGAACAAGAAACGAGCCTATAAGGCGCAGGAGGACCACCTCGTCATATGACATATACATGGTGGATACCCAAAGGAGAGCGATAGCGAGGACCAGCGGGCGCGGCGAAGATAACCCGCCGATAAACAACCAAAAGGCGGCGCAGACGCCGCCCTAAGTCCCGCCTCGGCGACAACAACGCTCCCAAGGAGCCCGCATACAGCAGGGCTCACAAGTGGACGACGAACATGCGAGATAAGCAACCGTCCGAACATGATGAGTCGATAATCAGTCCAGGCCAGCGAAACGACGGTCCGGGCGACCTCATGCGGACACGCCGCGGAGAGCAAAAACCTTCGGAAAAGTCTCGTCAACACTGCAAGAAGCCTGAAGAAGGAAAAGCGGAAGCTCAAAACAGCGGAAGACACACTCAGAATGAGATGGAGCAAAGTGCTCAAAACCGCAGATAAATACGGCAATGGCCACCAATCAAAGAGCTACTACGAGGCGTAAGCTGCTACGAATTGACGAGGAGGCCATAGAGCCTCCACCGTCAAAAAATAAAGAGGCCGCTGGTTGGATAGGCGGCGGATGATAGGCCAAATTCTGAAAGCGGCGCCACACATAAACCAACTAATGAACACGGAAGACAGATGGCCCAGCCAGTCCATCTACGGCCAAAGAAGAGGGCCCGGGAAGCAAGGCAACACGTCAAGTGTCCAAGATAGTGGCACACCCAAATCTGAGCGCCAAGACACCCACTATGTTTCACCAATGAAGTCTGGAACATGAATTCCCAGCAGGATTTAAACCCATAAACATAGAGGCCTATGATGGAACAACAGACCACAGATGCGGATAGAAGATTATATACTACATATACACATGGCCAAAGGAGATGATCTCCACGCCATAAAATACCTACCCTCAAGCTCAAAGGCCAGCCCGTCATTGGCTTAAAAGCCTCCCGAGAAAACACCATGGGAAGTTGGGAAGAGCTCGAGGGGCGCGTTTAGAAACAAATTTTCAAGGGACTTATGTCCGCCCTCCGACCTTGAGATGATCTAAGTCATATAACTCAACAGCCGGAGAGTCGGTAGCGGAAATTCTAGAACATGTTTCTTACCAAAAAGAACCAAATAGTCGACTGTCCGGACACCGAAGCCTTAGCAGCTTTTAAGCACAATGTCCGAGACGAATGGCTTGCCGAGCACCTCGGTCAAGAGAAACCGAGGACAATGTCCAGCCTTACAAGCCTCATGACCCGCTTACATGCGGGAGAGGACAGCTAGCTAGCAAGATGCAGCACCAGCGACCCAAGTACATCGAAATAAGGGATGGAAAGCGGAAAATCACGGCGCGAAAAAAAAACGGCGCGGAATAAAGAAAAAGCCCAAAAACACGGCGATCAGCGCGGATTCAAACGCTTCATGACCAAACAACAAAACAACGCCTCTTAAGGATGACGGCGATGAGCTGTCCAACTTAAACAAGATTTTCGGTCGGATATGTCAAATCCACAGTACCCTCGGAAGGCCTGCAAACCACACCCATAGGGATTGTTGGGTTTTTAAACAGTCCGACCGACTAAACGCCGAACACAAGGGGCTCGATGCGTCAAGCGAAGAAGATAAACCCCACCAGCAGAGCACCGGAAAACAAAAGACTTTCCCACAAGAGGTCAAAGCGATAAACTCACTTGGTGATAATCTGGGAAAAATAGCACGGCACTTCCTAAAAACAGCCTCGCACGGTCCAACCCAGCAGACCATAGAGATTGGATATCAAAGCCAATCACTTTCGACCACCTGGACTATTCCAGAAGCATTCGAAACGCGGGACGGACTCCCCTGATATTGAATCCCATAATAGACAGACTACAATTTACTTCAGTCCTAATGGATGGAGGCAGCGACTTAAACCTGCTGTACTCAAACACAATCCGTAAGATGGGGATAGACCCTACCAAAATTCGACACAGCTGCACTTCCTTCAAAGGAGTGACGCCAGGCCCTTACGCCAAGTGCACAGGCTCCATATTACTAGAAGTCGTGTTCGGATCACCAAACAATTTTCGACGCGAAAAATTAATTTTTCACATCGTCCCATTTAAAAGTGGATATCAAGCACTCTTGGGGCGAAGGCTTTTGTCGCTTCAGCGCCATACCACATTCTGCGTCTCTTACACTCAAGATGCCCGGTCCGCGTGGTGTCATTTCAGTGCGAGGGTCACTTAAAGACCCCGGTCTCGGATAGACGAATCCGGCTTCAGCAGGCTAGGGGCTCCCCAGCCGCATACCTCTTCATAGGGGCTGCGCGCACAAACAACCGCGGGTTCATACAAATCCCGCCTTACTTATTCATATTCCTTCTTTTACACATATTTTTCGCACGAATTGTTTTCAAACTAAGCGTTCCTCTCTTTTTACAGATGAACAACGTGCATACCCGTCCAGGATAACGGCGCAGCGGAACCACACAAAGCGTGCGATAGGGACCCGTTGTGAGGATTCTTTTCATTAAGACCTGCATAAACCTTTTTTACTGTCTCTTGTTGTTATTCTCCTTGGTTTCTTCCAATAGCCAAAGCGAACTGACGTTTGGCATTGGCGCGTCGAAGAACATGCCGTGCTTGGACACTAGGGGCTTAGGGCATTATTCGCCCATTATCATAAAGACCGAACACCTTAGGGAGTGTTCGCGTCTCGAGTTAGGCATTATATGCATCAGCTCGAATCATGTCTTTGGTCAAATGTTGGGTTTGCCCGGCTCCTGTGTTTTGCTGCCTTCGTTCCGTATCATCGGCTAACGCGCACCGGAGAACTCTGCGATTGTGCCCGGTTAATTTGGCGATCACCTCGATGAAAGCGGCCCGATCATGATATAGCGAGAGACTGGTCAACCACTCGATCGACTACCGGAATGTTTAGAATTCCCCGCTTTGACGAAGGACCATTTTCCGGTCAGGCACACACGCACCCTGCAATCGGAGAAGCGCGGTGCCCCCAGGGGCTATATCATAGCCCCACCCTCGAGCTCCACTGGCTAAGTGAAAGTGATAAAACATTATAGTCCGGATTGCCTCGTTCGCTACGCTACCACCTCCTTAAACAGGACCGAGACGTCGGATTAAGTGTGAAAATACGCTATTTTTGCGAACACCCCCGCACCTTGTGCATGGGGGCTGAAGCCGAAGACTGCAATCTTTCAAGTTATACAAATGTATACGTAAACGGCCGCATAGGAGAAGCTTTACTACTTGGGACACACAAGTATAAAAAGCAGTTATAACATAATCATCGTTTTACAAGCTAAAACGTTCATTTGAACGTGACATTTTTGAACGCTGCGACTCTATTACACGGCGCCACGCATAACTTCCCGAAATAGTGCTCGGCGAGGAGCGGCTTTCATCCGAACCACAGGAGGCAACAGCGGTGGCATCCATCTCGTCAATCCGCCTTCTGGCGGGCAAGTGCCATCAGCGCCCTCAATGCGAGCCGACCGCTTCATCTCCTTTATATGCGGCACCGCTCCAAGGAATTCTGCGATGGCGAAGTAGCTCGTCGCCTTGGGCCTCTCGGCGGACATGGGCCACGATGTCAGTCATGGCAAGTCCGGACAATCTATTTAGCTCGGCCCATTCGGCCAACCGGTCTGTCAACGACAGTGAGCGATCCGGACTATGGAATTGAGACCAATATAGCTCTTCCGTCTTGTTATCCTTCTGGCTCCGGAAGTGCTCAACGGCATCAACCGCACTTGCAGCTAAGTCCATATATGGATCCTCCCAACTCCACAGCCGCTCAAATTGAGCATACTTTTGATCCATAAATCGGCGACGCAGCAGAAAAGGCTTGCCAGCCACGATATCTCCGGCCTGGCGCAGTTCCTCCTTCATGGCCCGCATTGCGAGCGGGCATCCTTAACCGGCGGTGGCCTTCTTTAGGTCTTCCCGCTCCGATAAGCGCTCCTTTTCAAGAGCCTCATTGCGGTCGGCATCATCTTTTACTTTCATGGCCAATTCGGCCACCCCTGCCCTGCTTAGGCAGTGCACAGCCCTTTCGGCTTTCAACTCCTCGGCCGCTCTCGAGGCAGCCGCGTCACTCCTTCGGGCTTGCTCCTTGGCTCAAGCAAGTTCGGCCCGAAGGCTCTCCACAGCAGCAGCACCGTCTGTACAACAACATATAATTTATCAGAGGAGGGCTTCGACCCCCTTAATAAAGCGAATGCGGAGAACTCATTTACCTTGCGACTCGTCAAGTCGCCAGTTGACAAGTGCGATGTCCGCATCCGCCACGTCAAGTTGCCGATTTAACTCGGCAAACCCACTAGTCCGGCTAGCCCTCGGACTATCCGCCACCTGCATAGGAATGGCGGCATTCATTACTTACGATTTTGATCCTCGGCACGCTGTCGTTTTCGACAAACTACCGAGTCTAAGGGGCTACTATCTATGCAGAGCACACTTTTATGTGCAAAACTGTCAAAAATAGAAGGTGCGTCATTTTCGCGTACCTCAAATCCCGCCAGCAAACTCATAGCGGCGTTATGCAATCCGCTCTCGGCGGACGAAATCCTTCCAATCACCATGTGCATCAACGCACGATGATCTTCTGAGATAGACGCCCTCTCAAGCAGATTCTTCAGTTCTCCCGACCGGATACTAGCGGGCGCCGAACTCTCCGGCCCCTCCGAACTCGGGGATACCCTCTGTGACGATACTTGAGCTCGCGCCTTCTCGATGGCGCGGCGAGCGGGCGTTCGCTCTCCATCATCTCCGGAAGAAGGTCCCCCGAAGACGAACTCATCTGCGAAGGCTGCAAATCCGAACTGCAAGGTAAAAATTTCGGTTACCCACGGAAGCACAAATGGAGGTATTTTCTTACTGATGAAATTCCCTTTTCATACTCACCGCTCGCTGGAGGGCTGATTCTTTGGCGATGATTGTGCGTCCGGATTCTCCCGGACGCGGACCCCAGGAAGATCTCTTCCCCCGTTTAGGGGCTTTGGCCTCCGGATCTTAAGAGGCGGTCCTCTTCTCCCCCTGGAAGGAGGGGTTCTTGATTCCCCCCCTTCAGACGCCCCTTTGGGCGAAATATTAGCTCCTCTATTTTCCCCATCGCTCCCTTCTATGGGCGCGACCTCCAACATTCTGACCAGCACGGGCTCCAATGCGGTCTCTGGGAGGGGGGCCGGACACCTTATCAGCCTTGATCGTGCCACCCACTCCTGTGAAGAGTAATGGGTCAGGAGGCGAACTCTAGAAAGGCAGATAAACAGAATGTTCGGACTCGAGCTATTTACACAGTATCCGAGGCGATTGCGGCTTAGGCCTGCGTCCTCGGCTAATTCCGGACCGCCACTGCGGTCGAAGAACAACTTGTACATATCCACGGGTGTTGCACCCATGAAGTGTTGGAGAATCCGAGGTCCCTCCGGGTTGAACTCCCATAGACGGAGAGGACGGCGTTTGTAGGGCAGAAGATGCCTGATTAGCATAACCTGCATCACCATGATCAAATTGATCTCCCTCGCTTGGAGGTCTCGAATCCGGCCCTGTAGTGAGGGCACGTCTTCGAACGGCCCCCAATTGAGCCCTTGGTTGACCCACGACATCAGTTGACGTGGAGGTCCCGGGCGGAATGAAGGCGGCGGCTTTTGCTTGCTGCCCGCCGAGGCGGTGATATAGAACCACTCCTGCTGCCACGTCCGGGTTCCTCTTGGAAGGAACCCTCGGGCCCTGAGGCATCGGCCTTTTGCTTATAGCCGCCCGCTGCACTCCGCTGCGCCCCGATCATCTTGGCTCCACATTGAAGGTCTTCAGCCACGGACCAAGTCGGGAGTAGCGGAGGAAGGCTTCATAGGCGATAATGGATGCGGAGATATGGAGGATGGACTCGGGCCAAGTCGTGAAAGTCCAGCCCATAGTAGAACATGAGCCCTCTCACGAAGGGATCCGTCGGGAAGCCTAAACCCGGCGGAGGTGGGATCTGAAGACAACGAACTCACGGGCTCGAGGCAGGCACGGCCTGCCCTTGGGCGAGCAACCTGTCTGCGAAACCTCGTGGGCTGTGCTTGGCCTCGCGTAACTTCAATATGTCCTCCTCCGTGGCGGAGGAGGGCATCCACCGACCACGGAGGTCGGGCGGACATGGTTGAGAATCCAGGCGCTCGAATCTGAGGCTCACGGGTGTTGGAACTGGGAGCGAGGAGGAGATTCGATGCGAGATTGAAGAACAAGGACAAGCCTTGGTCCTCTTATAAAGAGGAAAAATACCAAGAGCCGTCTCGTGACCGTTTGGGATTCACCTTCGATAGAGGCGTGGCGGCGAGGAGCAGTTGGGTTACCCACGCACGTATTGATGAGAATCCGGAATAAGGGGAACACGATCTCGCCCGACAAGGCGTGCCAAGGAACCGCTTCGCTAAGCGTCTGAGGTGGTATAGTAAAAAGCGATTCAAGCAAAGTGGCTTGGTAGCGGTGTGATGTCACGCCACATAATCGTCGGCAGATTGAGCTGGTGTACATTTTATTCTCTCTACGGTGGAATGTGGAATTTATTTTGCGAGCGGACACTATCTGGTGTTCATGATCTTCTCTAGATTATTCAAGGGAGGAACCCGCCTTGCAATGCCAAACATTATGCGTCGGACTAATCGTCATTGAAGCCTAGTTCGGGGGCTCTTGAGGAGTCTGGACTAGGGGTGTCGGACAGCCGGACTATCATCCTCCGTCGGACTCCAAGACTACGAAGATACAAGATTGAAGACTCCGTCCGTGTCCGGATGGGACTTTCCTTGGCGTGGAAGGCAAGCTTGGCGATCTGGATATGTAGATCTCCTACCATTGTAACCGACTACGTGTAACCCTAGCCCTCTCCGGTGTCTATATAAACCGGAGGGCTTTAGTCCGTAGGATAACATACATGACAACAATCATACCATAGGCTAGCTTCTAGGGTTTAGCCTCCTTGATCTCGTGGTAGATCCACTCTTGTACTACCCATATCATCAATATTAATCAAGCAGGGTTTTACCTCCATCGAGAGGGCCCGAACCTGGGTAAAAACATCGTGTCCCTCGTCTCCTGTTACCATCTGCCTAGACGCACAGTTCGGGACCCCCTACCCGAGATCCGTCGGTTTTGACACCGACAACTGGCTTGATCCTCTGGGACGTAGTGGGTCGAGAAAAGTGAAGGCTGTGCAGCACTCGACGACGAGGGGCAAGCACTCGTCAATGGCACCGCAAAAGATACGGTAGGCCGAGTGACGTTCTCTCCCTCCGCAACCAGTGTCTTGGGTGCTGGCACGTCTTGAGTCACCTTGCCAGTAGACGTTTTCCTGTTCCTCCTCTGCCTCAGTGGTTCCTTATCATCGTCGTCAGGAAGGTCAATAACGACGTTAGATGGAGCTGCAGAAAAGAATCAAAATTAGAGACAACGAGCCAATCGACTGAAGACGGAACTATAAAGGTCGTACCAGGTTTAGAAGTGACAGCGTCTTCCATCTCATGATCTTCAGCCCTGGCCGAAGTATCAGAGGTAGCAGTGCTGCAATTCCAGGAGTCAGTCGGTTGACTCATGAGTCGACCAAGAATAAATTTGTGTGGAACAAGAAGACTCAAGTAGCACCATTACCCTGATATAGTGGGAATCACCATCTTCATCTTCGGCAAGACCTTCGCCGGCTTCGACGGCGCCACTCGAGATTGCTTCGGAGCTTTCTCAGTAGGCACCGGAGAAGTGGTCCGAGGGCACTTAGTCGACTGCGCGACAGTGGCGACCCCCTTACCACGCTCGGTTGCAGGATCATGGACAAGCTTCGAGCGTCTTTCCGAGCGAGGAGGCGCAACTTCCTCCTCCTCCTCCTCTTCCTCCTCGCCAGAGTCATCACCCTCATCATCATCATCAGCATCCGAATCCCACTCCTCCGGGCTTTCGCCCCCACTTCCTTCCTCCTCCTTAGTCGGCATTTGCGCTCCATTGGGCATCGAGTATAACTCAGTGGTGGCCTGATAGACAACAAAACAAAATAAAGGTCAATCGACCAATTTACAGTGAAGCAGAATGAGTAAAGCAAGATTACAATTGAAGATAAGTGGGCATACCGTGTCCGGTGTGTAGGTATGGTCGAGTGGTGGGATCCTCCTAGCCCCTCGGGGGTTGTCCTTATTCCCTATGAGTGCGGTCATCCACCTCTCCAGCGTGGCGTCGTCGACTGATTCTGGATGGACCTGAGTGGTATCTTCGGTTCCACAGTATAGCCACATCGGGTGGCCTCGGTACTGGAGCGGTTGGATGCGCCGTCTAAGGAAGACCTCCAAAAGGTCCATACCTGTCACTCTGTCCTGAACAAGCTGGACTACGCGCTCCATCAACATTTTTACTTGAGCTTTCTCTTCAGGAAGCACCTTCAGAGAAGAGGGTTTGTTCACTCGGTCCATGGAGAACGGAGGGAGACCAGTCGACTGCCTCGGCGTCGACTCGTCTTGGCAGTAGAACCAGGTTGACTGCCACCCTCTGACCGACTCAGGAAGGGTCATGGCCGGAAAAGTACTCTTACTCCTCATTTGAATCCTAAGACCCCCACACATCTGAATAACCTTAGTCCTATCATCATCCGGACTCGCCTTTTTCACCGTCTGTGAGCGACAGGTGAATATGTGCTTAAAGAGACCCCAGTGTGGTCGACAACCCAGGAAGTTCTCGCACATGGACACGAAGGCAGCAAGATATGCAATGGAATTTGGGGTGAAATGGTGGAGTTGCGCCCCAAAGAAGTTCAGAAACCCTCGGAAGAAAACACTCGGCGGCAGAGAGAACCCACGATCTACATGAGTAGCTAGGAGAACGCACTCACCCTCCTGCGGCTGCGGTTGCCACTCGGTCCCGGAAGCCTTGGCCGACCCATGGGAGATCAGACCCTCGTTGGCGGTCATTGAGATCCGCTTTGGTGATGGTCGGCGGATCAATCCTGGACCCAACCTTGCGGCGGGACCTTGACGAAGATCCGCCCGATGGGCGCCCTTCCTCCGCTTTCCCGTTGCGTCGCCTTCTTCGCGCTCCAAGGCTGCTGTCTTCTCCTTCACCATTGTCGCCCGCGAAGCACGCGAGGAGTGGATGGGCGGAGGCGAGAGCAGCTGGCGGGCGAGATGAAGAGGGCGATGGGGAATGAGGGAACACTGTTCAAAAACCCTTGCCCGGTACCTTATATAAGGATGCTTCCGAGTGGCTGACAAGTAGGCCCGGGCGATCCTGTCACATCCCGAAACAGTTGCGCACGCGTGATACGTGCCGAAAAAAGCGGCGCGAAATCAAAGCGTCTCGCCTTATCCCATCCGAAGGCCAGCGTCCGCCCGCTTAAGCGCTTCCCAAAATTCAGATCCCACAAAATCCGCTAACAAAGCAGATCAATCATCGAGACGGTAGATTTCCTGCAATCCGTCGCTCGGGAGTTTACTAGGTTCAAAAGTTCACTCGACAAAAGAAAGGAATGGATCAAGGCGACTGAAAGAAAAGTTGCTGCCTTCATTAAAAGGAAAATTATTATTGGACCAAGATGAGACATGTTCAGAACACGAAAAACAGGCCAGAAAGATTATCAACTCCTTCCTCACTCAAACCTCGATCCATTCGGGGGCTAATGATGAAGTCATGTACCTAGGGTAGGGTCACGGACCTGTCCTAAGTACCCTTCCCAAGGGCATCCTCAGAAGAAGCTGCCTTCCAGTCGACCGAGGGAGACTTCACTCGACGGACTCGAAGGACTCGACCATAAAGACTCACTCGACCTCCAGGAGATCAAGAGCCACTCTGCATCCAAAAGGTCTGTAATTAAGTAGTCTTTATGGCATTGATGACACTTTATATAGGGCGTTTCCTGTAACGCCCAACCTTTATGTACTTTAAACCCCGCATAACTGAGGGCCGGAGCGGTCTGGCGGACACTATATAAGCCACCCTCCTCCTCAGTGTAAAGGGTTCGCACCCCTGTAATCTATATACACATAATCCAGTCGACCGGCTCCGGGCTCCGAGGCGTGGGTGCATTACTTCCTCAGAAAGGGCTGAACTCGTAAATCCCTTGTCTGTACAACTGCTCCATAGCTAAGATCTTGCCTCTCCATACCTACCCCCATTCTACCGTCAGACTTAGAACCATGACAGAGCCCGTTTCAGCACCTTGCCAGAGGGGGAAACCATCACCGGAGGCCATATTTATCATCCCGGCGGTCTCCATGATGAGGAGGGAGTAGTTCACCCTCAGGGCTGAGGGCATGTACCAATAGCTATTTGTTTGATCTCTCTCTCATGTTCTTGATTTGGCACGATCTTGATGTACCGCGAGCTTTGTTACTATAGTTGGATTATATGGTGTTTCTCCCCTCTACCTTCTTGTGATGAATTGAGTTTTACCTTTGAGGTTTCACTATTATCGGATTGAATACTTTTATGGATTTGAGAACACTTGATGTATGTCTTGCGCGGGATACCCGTGGTGACAATGGGGTGTTCTATTGATTCACTTGATGTATGTTTTGGCACCCAACTCGCGGATTCCCGAGGTGACATTGGGGTAATCTATGCATAAAGGTTGGTGCACGTTTTCGTCCTTGTTTCTTCGGTAGGAATCTTGGGGCACTCTTTGAGTTTCTTTGTGTTGGATTGAATATTATGAATCTGAAGTTGTTTGATGCATATCGTATAATTGACACACGGATACTTGTGGTGACACTGGAGTATCTAGGTGACATTAGGGTTGATTGATGTGTTTTCATATTGTGTTATTTTACTACGAACTCTAGGGCTGTTTGTGGCACTTATATGAATAGCTCAATGGATTGACCAGAAAGAATAACTTTGAGGTGGTTTCGTACCCTACAAGCAATTTCATCTTATGTTCTCCACGATAGGAACTTTGGAGTGACTCTTTGTCGCACGTTGAGGGATTGCCATATGATTTAATTATGTTATCATTGTTGATAGAACATGTACTAGTGAAAGTATGAACCCTAGGCCTTGTTTTCAAGCATTGCAATACCGTTCTTGATCACTTTTGTTATTTGCTACCTTGCTGTTTTCATATTTTCAGATTACAAAAACCCATATCTACTATCCATACTACACTTGTATCACCATCTCTTTGCCGAACTAGTGCACCTATACAATTTACCATTGTATTGAGTGTGTTGGGGACACAAGAGACTCTTTGTTATTTGGTTGCAGGGTTGTTAGAGAAACCATCTTCATCCTACGCCTCCCACGGATTGATAAATCTTAGGTCATCCACTTGAGGGAAAATTGCTACTGTCCTACAAAACTCTGCGCTTGGAGGCCCAACACGAGTCTACAAGAAGAATGTTGCGTAGTAGACATCTGTGTGTGTGTGTGTGTGTGTGGGAGGGGGGGGGGGCTTTGCGGGCGTTCGGATCGCTCCCAGGCTCGCTTATGACCACACTAACCCAACCCAAACCCCCACCCGCCCCTCCTGCGCTTTCCATCCCATGCCCCGCGCTACTTGCTGTGCTGCATTCATGCTGACCCAGAGCATGCAGCGGCTGACATTGATGCCACAATTTGTCCGGACGGAAAGGCGGCGTCGCCCCTGCCGCACAGCCGCTATGCGTGGATCAACAGTCCCTCCTCGCCACCATGATGCCACCACGGGCTGATAAAGGAGGAGCTGCCGCCCGCCATCGCCAGGGCACATGGCCGCATCCTCCACTACCTCGGAGGTGGCGGTTACGGTGGTGCCTCCGGCTCTCGAGCCGTGGTATCCGAGGCTGAGCGCGCGGTGTGGCACTAGGCGAGGAGCGACCGTTGGAGATGCCCTAATGTTGTTAAGAGATGAACCATAGTCTTCATGGGTTTGCCTCATCCATATGAGATTTTTTTGAACCAGGCTTTTACCCCTTTCCATTGCAATGAACAGAAATACATCAGTTCCAGAAACATGTTCAGGGGGAGGGAAAGAGGAAAAAGCGAGTTCAAGCACTACTAGGAAACCTACCACATTCGACCGACATCGTGACAAATGCTATGGGGCGAAAACCTGAGCAACACAAATAGTTCAGACTAACCAACTATTACAGCCCCAAAACATAAGGAGCGCTGACCAAAAGACCCAAACCACAGAGCTGAACTGTCGAGCACAAAATGACCTACAAAGCGCAACACCAGATTCACTCTCCGCTGACCGGTTGCCTTGCAGCGTCACACATCTTCATCAGCTGCATTGTACTTGCCCTGACCTGCTCGGCGCCCGTACGCAGCTTCACAGCATCATCTCCTTGCTGCAGTCCTGTCCAATAAAGTAAGAAAGAACACATGACAAAGACAATTTCGAATGGCATTTTGATCAGCTTTTTCTCAAAAGTGGCTCGATTTCGAGCAAGCCAAATGGCCCAGCAGGCAGCTGCAAGGCCAACCGTATAGAATCTTTCTCCGTCAGGGAGGAAAGTATGGCACCACACAAAGTACTGCCAGTAACTATTGGGACATCTGTCGGTTCCCAGCATGACCCCAATAGATCTTCACAAGCATCTTGCTACAGGGCAGTTAAAAAAAAGATGGTGAGAGCTCTCAACCTCCTTGCAGAAGGAACAACAGGGATTTCCAGGCCATTTCCTTCTGCGCATAACCTGCCGAGTAAGCACTGCATCCTGTGACATTTGCCAGAGGAAGATTTTGATTTTGAGAGGTATTTTAGCTTTCCAGATCCATCTATAGTGGCACCCACTAATAGATCTCTCAAGCCACTTATAGACTGATTTGGTTGAAAGTTTGCCGACTTAGCCCCCAGGAAACAGTCACTTTCATTAGACAACGACAGACCACTGATGGTGGCCCGAACCACTTTCCATTGTTCAGACAGCTCTACAGTAAGCCCTCGTCTGAAGAAAGTGTTATTGTTAGCAAGGTTCACCTTATCCACCGTGCACCCTGGATCATTGCATACTGTGAAGAGTTGTGGGAATTTCTCTTGAAATGGGGGCAGCCCATTTATGGAGTCCACCCAGACCCGAGCTATGTTTCCAGATTCTATGTTGATCTTCCTCCCCACCATATAAACCTCTTTCACCTTCAATAAAACTTTCCAGCATGGTGAGTCAGAAAATAAGGGGACAACCTCAGCTACGTTTTTATTCCTAAGGTATCTAACACGAACAATATCTTTCTAAACTCCATTTTGGGTCTCTATCTTCCACCACCATTTCACCATCAAGCTGATGTTTTGCTTTCTAAGGTCCTTAACCCCCAGACCACCTTTATCCCTGGATCTGCAGATTCTATTCCACTTGACAAGGTGATACCTCTTTTTCTTATTACACCCTTGTGTTAGGTTCTACGGTAGGGTGCGTCGACTGCAAATTAAAATTTTCCTACGCGCAGAACAACCAGGAACATGCTACGGGAGATGGATCACAGATCGTTACCACTAGACGCGCAGTGCCATGCAGCAGAAGTAGTGTTGAGGCAGCACGTCCTCGGAGTCGCCTCGCATTCCCGGGGTTGTCTCCTCCTTGCCGGTCTCCCATGTAGCCAATCGGATCCCGCGAACAGGTTCACCGGAGCGGCGCAAGTGCACCACCTCTAATAGTATCCGCGCGTGCAGGAGGAACGTCGTGCAGCGGACTGCTAGGTCCGATCACACAACCGGCGGCGAGTGGAGGTGGCTATTCGCAACACATGCAAACCCTAGCGACAACGCCGAAGCCATTAACCAAATAAGCGTGCCGCACCTCCACTTTATATAGGCATCTGTCGCGGGCTCAACTCTTGGGCCTCACACAGATCCTAAAGCCCACAAGTCTACTCGGCCACAATCGGAATACAGCTCGGATCACATCCGACCAGTGTCCTCGGATCCGACCTCGTAGGTTCCTTCCTTAACCGCGTGACCCCTTAGGTTCAAGACGGCTTGGTCACGGTTCAAATCACCTCTGAATTGCGCGGTTGGTACCGGCCTCTAGCAAGGCATGCCGAACACCAATCAGACTACGAAGCTGGTTAGGCGAACCTGTACATCACACTTCTGTTCCCTTTGCCACACGATATATGTTGTCGGGTTCAAGGCGAGATTGTCATCCTTGTGCTAGCCCGACCTCTTTCTCGTTCTAGTGATGCCGACCACTATCCGGATTATCTCATAATCCTTGTCGCATGGCCATGCTTATCCTGGTCGGATCACACGAGGGGCCCAGAGTATCTCTCTCTTAATCGGAGGGGCAAATCCCATCTTGCTCGACCATGTTTCGTAGCATGGGTCTGGACAAGCCTGAAACCTACCTTTGTAACTACCCGGTTACGGAGTAGCGTTTGGTCGGCCCAAAGCAGGTCTGTCACCATCCCGAGTACATGTCCTAGCTCAGGTCTTAGGACATAGAATGTATGTTGTACTAGAGACTCACAGATGACATATCGCTGCGTCTCATACCTGGGTCTGTCCGACTCGGACCTTATCTCGACTTGGATCCGACTATCCGAGTCCATATTATCCGGTTAGCATCCAATGCTCCATGGCTAGTGAGACCGAGCCATCCACCGTGTCATATGCTAGTCTAGTTGGCTGCGCGTCCACACAGCCTTTTCGACTAGGGACCTTTTAGGACAGTAATCATACAATGCATAGTCCGACAAACAAGTCACATACTTGCTGATATACATCATTGATAATGTCCAAGAACTATCTTTATTCATAAACACAAGGAAATACCATCATACATGATTGCCTCTAGGGCATATCTCCAACAGCCTCCCACTTGCACTAGAGTCAATCAAATAGACATCGAATGCCCATAGCTCTAACGTGCCCCTCATGCTTGGGTTATGGAAGCGGCTTAGTCAATGCATCTGCAACATTTGCATCCGTATGAATTTTGCATAACTCCACATCACCATTCTTTACAATCTTTCGTATCAGGTGATATTTCCGATCTATGTGTCTGACCTTGTGGTGATTCCTCGGCTCCTTGGCTTGTGCGATGGCACCAGAATTATCACAATAAAGGTCCAACGGTTTTACCGAGGCTGGGAAAATACCAAGATCATCCAGAAAGTTCCGGATCCAAACACCTTCCTTTGCAGCTTCACAAGCCGCATTGTATTTGGCTTCTGTGGTAGAATCGGCCATCGTATCTTGCTTGGAACTCATCCAGCTCACTGCTCCTCCGTTCATGACGTACACGAATCTGGACTGTGATCGACAATCATCTCTGTCGGTTTGGAAACTAGCATCGGCGTAACCCCTTACAGCGAGCTCTTCCTCACCTCCATAAACTAGGAACATCTCTTTAGTCCTTTTCAGGCACTTCAAAATAGTCTTTACCGCTGCCCACTGACTCTCACCTGGGTTGGCCTGGTATCTGCTTGTTAGGCTTATTGCAAAAGCAACATTAGGCCTTGTGCATATCATGGCATACATTATGGATTCGATTGCCAAGGCATACGGAATCCTACTCATCCTGCTTCGCCCATCAGATGTCGAAGGACTCTGAGTATCGCTTAGCCTTATACCATGTGAGAGTGGCAAGAACCCTTTCTTCGCCTCACTCATGTTGAACCGCTTCAACACTTTATCTATGTACGTGCTCTGGCTTAAGCCGAGCAGGCTCCTCGATCTATCTCTATAGATCTTAATGCCTAAAATATACACTGCCTCACCAAGGTACTTCATCAAAAACTTGCCATTCAATGACTCCTTGACCGAGTTCAGCATCGAAACATCATTTCCGATCAGTAGTATGTCATCCACATACAAGATCAAAAACACTATCGAGCTCCCACTTAACTTCTTATATAAACAAGCGTCCTCTTTGCTTTTGATGAAATAGAGACCAGTGACAACCTCATCAAAATGAATGTTCCAACTCCGAGATGCTTGCCTCAACCCATAAGTGGATCTCTTGAGCTTGCATATATTACTAGCGCTAGTCGGATCAACAAAACCCTCGGTGTATCATATACACATCCTCGGTTAAATTTCCGTCAAGGAAAGCCGTTTTGACATCCATCTGCCAGATCTCGTAATCGAAATATGCAGCTATAGCTAGTACGATCCTCACCGACTTCAGCATCGCTACCGGCGAGTAAGTCTCGTCGTAGCCAATTCCTTGAACTTGTCCATAACCTTTAGCGACAAGTCGAGCTTTGTGGATCTGAACATTTCCATCTACATCTGTTTTCTTCTTAAAGACCCATTTGCAACCAATGGCACTTACGCCAAGTGGCGGATCAACCAAGTACCAGACTTGATTCTCATCCATGGACTTTAACTCAGATCTCATGGCCTCCAGCCATGCCTCAGAATCTGGGCTCACCATCGCTTCTGCATACGTGGCCGGCTCGTCGCTTTCTAGCAACAATACATCACACACTCTGAGCAATCTTTCCGACCTCCGTGGTTCCAATGCCGCTTCCACTATGGGTTCCCTGACTGACTCCGATATGATCTCATCACCAGCCGAGCCGTCCCGGAGTGGTCCTCGAATTTCTTCGAGTCGAACCATCCTCTCATTGGCCTCCCGACTGAGAAACTCTTTCTCAAGGAAAACCCCGTTCCGAGCAACAAACACTTTGTTCTCTTCCCGGTTGTAGAAGCTATATCCCAAGGTTTCCCTCGGATATCCCACGAATATGCATTTATGTGATTTAGGTGTAAGCTTGTCTGACATAAGTCGCTGGACAAATGCTTCACAACCCCAAATCTTTAGAAAAGACAAACTGGGACTCTTCCCGGTCCACATCTCATGTGGTGTCTTCTCTACGGATTTTGATGGTACCCTGTTAAGGGTGAAAGCTGTAGTTTCTAGAGCGTATCCCCAGGATGACAAGGGTAAATCCGATTTTCTCATCATAGACCGGACCATGTCCAACAAGGTCCTATTCCTCCGTTCCGACACACCATTTCTCTGTGGCGTACCTGAAGGTGTGAGCTGAGGTACTATACCTCATCTTTTCAGATGATCATCAAACTCCTGGCTCATGTACTCACCTCCACGATCAGATCATAGAAGCTTTATAATCTTGTTGAGCTAATTCTCAACCTCGTTCTGAAACTCTTTGAACTTTTCAAAATTTTCCAACTTGTGCCTCATCAAATAGATATATCCATATCTACTCAAGTCGTCGGTAAAAGTCACGAAGTACTGATAGCTACCTCTGGCAGTTGTGCTCATTGGTCCACACACATCACTGTGTATCAGTTACAACAGCTCGGACGCCCTCTCACAACTCTTTGCGAAAGGAGACTTAGTCATCTTGCCTAGCAAGCATGATTCGCATGTCTCGAATAACCCGAAGTCGGACGAAGTTAGGAGCCCATCATCATGGAGCTTCTTCATGCGTTTCAGAGTAATGTGTCCAAGCCGGCAATGCCAGAAGTATGTCGGATTTATCTCATTAGGCTTATGCCTCTTGACATTCATATTATAGATAGGTTTCGTTTCCAGATTCAAAATGAATAGTCCATCAACAATGGGTGCATAATCGTGGAACATACCATTCAAAAATATCGAACAACCATTGTCCTTTAAATTGAATTCATAACCTTGACTCATCAAACATGAGGCAGAAATAATGTTCCGACTAAGTGCAGGAATGTAATAACAATTATTCAGTTCCATAATAAATTCGGAAGGAAGCTAGAGCTGCATCGTGCCGACCTCCAATGCAACAACTCTTGCTTTGTTGCCGACCCTGATGTCGATCTCCCCTTGTGCCACACACCTAGTTCTTACCAGCCCCTGCATCGATTTGCAAATATGAACAACCAATCCGGTATCAAATACCCAAGAGCTACTAGGTATGTCAGCAAGGTAAATGTCTATAACATATGCAACAAGTGTACCTTTGCCTGAAGAAGCATTTCCAGTCTTCTTGCCATGCTCTGCAAGCCACTTGCTACAGTTCCTCTTCCAGTGACCAGTTTCCTTGCAATGATAGCAAATGGTCTTCAAGTCCGATCCAGACTTCGGTGCAGTGGCAGAGGTTACCGTCTCCGTGCCCTTTGCCTTAGCCTTTTTCTTAGACTGACTCTTCTTGAACTTAGCCGATTTCTGCACCATCAACACTTGATGCGTGCCTTTCTTAATATCCTGCTCTGCCACTTTGAGCATCCCATGCAATTCAATGAGCTTCTTATCCATGCCATGCATATGATAGTTCAAGATGAATGTCCCATAGCTGGGCGGAAGAGAACCCAGAACTGCATCTGTAGCAAGCTCATCCAAGAGCGGGAAGCCCAACCGATCCAAAGGTTGCACATATCCGATCATCTTGATCACATGTGGGCTTAGTGTATCTCCTTTCTTCAGCTTGCAATCCATCAAGGATTGCCAGACGTTGAACCTTTCAGTCCTAGACTGTGTCTGAAACATGCTCTTGAGACTCTCGATCAAATTGTAAGCCTCAACATTTTTGAAATGTTGTTGCAAATCGGGCTCCATACAAGCCAGCATCAGACAGCTGATCTCCATTGATTCATCAATGAGTTTCTGGTAGGCGTTCTTAGTTGTGGCATTAGCATTATCGGCAGGTTCCTCTGGAAGTGGATCCTCTAGAACATGTTCCTTTTTATCGTGCTTGAGAACAATTCTTAGATTTCTATACTAGGTGGTAAAGTTTGTTCTATTCAGTTTATCCTTTTCTAGAATTGATTTCAATGCAGGGTTGGGTTGAGCAGGTGGTGCCATTGATCTACAACAGAAAAATATGTAATCACTAAGCAATGTGTTTATGCAGGGTGATCCTTTCCTTAAACAGAAATACTCCCACTGAAGTCAGCATCCCTCCGCAAACTCTCAGTGATTCAGGATCCGACTAGCACATGCGACTAGTGAGCTTTAGCATCACTGCTAGACAACATGCCTATTCGGTAAGCAACTCCTTGCTAATCGTATCTCTATACGACTCCTGTCGGTCGGGAAGGTATCTCATACCCCGGCCCCCAACCTTCTCTGCCACAAGACCCAAAACCGTTTTGATAGCCTTGTCAAGTTACCCTGATGTAGTGCATGTCCATGTCCGACATGAACCCTTCAGTTCAAGGACACCTAGCAGCACCCCAATTTTATGTGCCCACCACTAGACGTACTTGACGTGCGAAGGTGCAACATCGGGAATGGCAAGTTGCTTGATATTAACGAGGGATCTTTCTATCATTCTAACATGCATAGAAAACAAAGAAGCATAACAATCACAAATAAACACATATTGTGAAATAGTATGGCTCCTTCATGGAAGTTCTTCAAGGTTGGCACCGACTCCGATGACCATCTAGGAACTCCATCTTGTTCGTCATGCCAGGACGCCAAGCCACCAACCTGATCTCTATTATCCAACTACTACAACTAGTAATGAATTTACATAGAGTCACAAGTCGATACGCAGGTCATTATACATTATAATGACAACACTTTGGCTCTTGCTGGCTGACAAACATGACACGCAGGCCATGTATAAATTACACACATGCATCACATACACATGAGCCATACTATTCACATCAAACCTACAAAACACAGTTATGCATAGAATCGCATTCTACTGGTTTGAGTGATCGTGTATGAAATACAAGGCGCAACGCACACGGCGGTCCCGCTAGCCGGTTAGTGGGCGGGGTTCAAAGGGGCAGTGCCCCCCGCGGGTGCGGGTAGCGCCCGGCGTTTTCAAAATCACAGATCACATCTGAACTCCGATCACGCCGAATTTTCTGATCTGACCGATCTTATCGATCATCATGAGTCCGATTCGGATTTACCTTTCACTATTAAACCCGATGGCGGATACCGACCGGTAGGGGTAGGTTGTGTCACGACCTCATCTACTCCGATCATCTGAAAACATAGCCTCATCGATCCCCATGTGCAGTTGATCTCATCAACTGTGCACGCAGCCAATCTATCAACGACAACAGATCTCATCTGCCGCCTCCACATATCTAATATGCATACAATCTGAATCCAAATCCTATAGCAGAGGATCTGATACCACTGTTAGGTTCTACGGTAGGGTGCGTCGACTGCAAATTAAATTTTTCCTACGCGCAGAACAACCAGGAACATGCTACGGGAGATGGATCACAGATTGTTATCACTAGACGCGCAATGCCGTGCAGCAGAAGTAGAGTTGAGGCAACGCGTTCCCGGAGCCGTCTCCTTCTTGCCGGTCTCCCATGTAGCCGATCAGATCCCGCAAACAGGTTCGCTGAAGCGGGTATCCGTGCGTGCAGGAGGAACATCATGCGGCGGACTGCTAGGTCCGATCACACAACCGGCGACGAGTGGAGGTGGCTATTCGCAACACATGCAAACCCTAGTGACAGTGCCGAAGCCATTAACCAAATAAGCGTGCCGCACCTCCACTTCATATAGGCATCTGTCGCGGGCTCAACTCTTGGGCCTCGCACAGATCCTAAAGCCCACAAGTCTACTTGGCCACAATCCGAATATAGCTCGGATCACATCCGACAAGTGTCCTCGGATCCGACCTCGTAGGTTCCTTCCCTTAAGCGCGCGACCCCTTAGGTTCAAGCCGGCTTGGTCACAGTTCAAATCACTTCCGAACTGCGCGGTTGGTAGCGGCCTCTAGCAAGGTATGCCGAACACCAAGCAGACTATGAATATGGTTAGGCGAACCTGTACATCACACTTCTGTTCCCTTTGCCAGACAATATATGTTGTCAGGCTCAAGGCGAGATTGTTATCCTTGTGCTAGCCCGACCTCTTTCTCGTTCTAGTGATGCTGACCACTATCCAGATTATCTTATTATCCTTGTCGCATGGCCATGCTTATCCTGGTCGGATCACATGAGGGCCCCAGAGTATATCTCTCCTAATCGGAGGGGCAAATCCCATCTTGCTCGACCATGTCTCGCATCATGGGTCTGGACAAGCCTAAAACCTACCTTTGTAACTACCCAGGTACGGAGTAGCGTTTGGTCGGCCCAAAGCAGGTCTGTCACCATCCCGAGTACATGTGCCAGCTCAGGTCTTAGGACATAGAACATATGTTGTACTATAGACTCACTGATGATATATCGCTGCGTCCCATAGTTGGGTCTGTCCGACTCGGACCTTATCTTGACTCGGATTCGACTATGTCGAATCCAACCAGATCCTTCTGAGTCCATATTATCTGGTTAGCATCCAATGCTCCATGGCTAGTGAGACTGAGTCAATAGATAAATCTTGGATAGCTTCTGATGGGTCCTTGTCTCCTACATCAATAGGCATTTGCTCTACTTGCGAGCCATTAGATTCATCAAACTTCACGTCTACCGTCTCTTCAACCTTTCGGGTGAAATTATTGTAGACACGGTAGGTGTGGGAGTTTGATCCATAACCAAGAAAAAAGCCTTCATGAGTTTTAGGAGCAAATTTAGACCGACGATGCTTATTAAGGATATAGCATTTCGAACCAAAGACACGAAAGTATCCCACTTGGGGTTTGTTACCGGTGAGGAGCTCATATGATGTCTTGCCGAGGAGCTTATGAAGATAAAGCCTGTTGATAGCATGACAAGCTGTCTCGACCGCTTCCCCCCAAAAATGCTTCGGTGTCTTGTATTCATCAAGCATCGTTCTCGCCATCTCTATGAGCGTTCGGTTCTTCCTCTCAACAACTCCATTTTGTTGAGGAGTGTACGTAGCCGAGAACTCATGTAGAATCCCTTCCTCATCGAGAAAAGAGTCTACATTGGCGTTCTTGAACTCCGTTCCATTGTCACTCCGAACTTTCTTGATCTTCACCTCAAATTGATTTTGGGCCTTTCTGGCAAAGGTTTTGAAGATTCTCTGAACCTCGATTTGTCATCAAGGAAAAATACCCACGTAAATCTGGAATAATCATCAACTATAACTAGACCAAAGGAGTTACCACCAAGGCTTTTGTAAGCATTGGGACCAAGAGATCCATATGAAGAAGCTCAAGCGGTCTCCTTGTGGTCATGATGTTCTTCACGGATGACTTCCACCTACTTGTTTTCCTGCTTGACAAGCACTACAAAGTCTATCTTTGTCAAAGAAAACATCTTTAACGCCAAGAATATGATCACCTTTGATCAGCTTGTCTAGATTACGCATACCAACATGTCCAAGCCTTCTATGCCATAACCAACGTTTAGAGGATTTAGCAATGAAGCAAGCTCTAGGTTGGGCTTTCTCAGTGAAATCAACAATATATAGATCACCTCTACGGATACCGGTAAACGCCATGTTATGATTGTCACGACGAAAGACTTGGCAATCTACTTGATGAATAGCACATTGAATCCAAAGTCACTAATCTAGACATGGAAAGTAAATTGTATCCAAGAGATTCTACAAGCATGACATTTTGAATAGAGCTATCATGAGATATGGCCACCTTACCAAGGCCAAGTACCTTACCCTTGGAGTTGTCTCCAAAAGTCACATACTTGCGTGTACCATCGTTCTTTGCAAGCTCTCGAAACATGTCTTTGTCTCCGGTCATGTGGTCGGTGCATCCACTATCAAGAATCCACTCTTTTCCGCCGGACATGTAGTCTCTCAGATTTGCCATAAGATTGAGACTCTTCATGATCTTGTCTAGCTCGGTGTCCGAATCGGAGTAATCATCATCATGCTCATGCTCATCATCATATTGACCCATAGATTGTTCATCATCAACACCTAGGTCAATTTGATAACTACTTGCATTAGTTTTGTCAATGTGACAATAATCATCGAATGCAATACAAGAGCATTTCTAATTAGAACATTGATAAGACCGGATCACCCTTCTTTTCATAAGATCACGAAGCTCAAAGAAGCATTTATCAAAGTTGGGATCATTGGGGCGCATCATATCAAATTCAATAGTCTTGTATAGAATTTCATCAAGACCTCTCAAACAAGAGTCCGGATAAAGTTCTTCCAAGAACTTCCACATAGCATAGGCGCACTCAAAGTTTGTAACGAGCTCAAGCAAGTTATCGGGTAACCCTCTAATGATAAGATTTACAGTCCTAAGGTTACGAAGCAAATCAAGCTCTTCATCCATGGTAGAGTGCAAGGGGTCAAATGGAGGCACATAGGGGTCTCAACATATTTGCATAAATTGTACGCCTTAAAGATAATAAGCATTTCAATCCTCCACGAGTTATAGGACACTCCATTAAGAATAGGCACTCTATGGCTAACACTCCCAAACGTAGACACGTCCATCTTCCTCCAATGGTGTGTAAACCAAAGCAATGGAGACCAAAGCTCTGATACCAATTGAGGGATCGAAGAAGGTGAGAGTGTCTAGAGGGGGGGGGTGATTAGACTACTCGACAAGATAAAAATTCTATTTTTTATCAAGGACAGATTTAGGCAGATTTTGCATAACACACAAGTCAAGTAGCACACTACACATGCAATTCTAGAGTATGGGCAGCGGAAAGTAAATTGCACAAGTAGTAAAGAGAAGTGGAGAAGATCAAACGCAATTTGGAGACGCAATGATTTTTCCCGTGGTTCCGATAGGTGGCGCTATCGTACATCCACGTTGATGGAGACTTCAACCCACGGAGGGTAACGGCTGCGAGAGTCCACGGAGGGCTCCACCCACGAAGGGTCCACGAAGAAGCAACCTTGTCTATTCCATCATGGCCTACGCCCACGGAGGGCTAGCCTTACTCGGGTAGATCTTCACGAAGTAGGCGATCTCCTGGCCCTTACAAACTTCTTGGTTCAACTCCACATCTCGACGACGGAGGCTCCCAAGCGACCCCTAACCAATCTAGGAGGCACCACCTCCAAAAGGTAATAGATGTTGTAGATGATGATGAACTCCTTGCTCTTGTGCTTCAAATGATAATCTCCCCAACACTCAACTCTCCTCACCGATTTGGCTGTGGTGGAAGAAAGGATTGAGTGGAAAGCAACTTGGGAAGGCTAGAGATCAAGCTTCATATGGTGGGAGTGGAGCAACTTGATCTCAACACAAGGGTAGGTAGTTCTCTTCTCGAAGTGTAAGGTAGGAGTGGTAGTTCTTTCGATGGCTCTCTCCACGAATGAAGAGGGGTGGAGGGTATAAATAGCCTCCACACAAAATCCAACCGTTACACACATTTGAGCAATCTCGGTGGGACCGAAGTGGACAACTCGGTGAGACCGATAGTTCAAATAATGTGAACGTTGGGATTTTCGGTGGGACCGAATATAGAATCTCGGTTAGTCCGATTCGTGCAATGACACGAGCATGCCGGTTTGGTGGGACCGACTTCATCATCTCGGTGACACCGATTTGATGATGAAGGTTCTGAAACTTGGCAACTCATGTTTCGTGAGACCGAGTTCGAATCGGAAAATCCGAGTTTACTAGGGTTTGGCTTATGGCTGAGGTGATTCATCTCGGTGTGGTGAGTTTGGAATATCGGTGGGACCGAGACTACTTATGAGTGTATATGGCGGTGAAAGTTGCTGATAGTTTAGGAGATGTATCACTAAGCACTTGAGCAACCAGATCATCATCATAACCTCATCCCTTTTAATAGTATTGGCTTTTCCTATGGACTCAATGTGATCTTGGATCACTAAACCAAAATGGAGTCTTGAGCTTTTGCCAATGCTTGCCTTAGCATTTTGAGGGTCCACTTCTTTAGTCCTTTTGCCATGCCAATGTGATTGAATTTCGTGAAACATACTTGATAAAAGCATTAGTCCAACCACAAAGTATGTTGTCATTAATTACCAAAACCACCCGGGGAGCAAATGTGCTTTCAATCTCCCCCTTTTTGGTAATTGATGGCAACACACTAAACAAGACATCAAAGCTTATTGAAAGAAAGACAGAATTATCACGAAAGCTTTGACAAACATGTAGTACACAGGCTCCCCCTGCAAGTGTGCAAGATTTTCATAAATTATGGTTTTGGACTACCACAAGCACACAAGAGAGATAAGCAAGATGTGCTACATGCAGCTTGGCTATATGCATCAGAGCAGATGAAAAGAAGTGAGTGATAATGCATATGTGCATGGTGATTTCTTGCAAACAAGTATTCACAAGCAAGTCACCATCATGCACATTCTCAAAGTGCATATACTTACCTTGAGGTTCCTTGGCATTGTACCAAGAGATAAACTTGGGAAAACAAGGTTAGATAACACAAGAGTATTTCTTCAACCAACTGCAAGAACATCAAGAGTACCAAGCCAGGGATGACATGTATAAAGAGTGTCTCATATTGAGCACAAGCTTGAATCAGCAAACATGTCTCCGAAACTAAAAGATTTTCAATGAACTCTGAGAGATTTTGCTTTTCATAAGATATCAATTGTGAAGATTCCTCTCCCTTTGAGTTCTCTCAGATCAAGGGGTTTGATGGAAAGAGCAAAATCAAAAGAATGATGCCAAATGAGAATGACGCCAATTGTAATCTCCAATGTGAAACACGGCAAGAAATTCTCTTATAAGGAAAACACGGCAAAGCTTTGATGTGATTCTCTCCCCCTTAAGGTAAGATTGCTCTTCTTCTCCCCCTAAATCTTCTCTTCTCCCCCTAAGTCTTGGTAAGATTGCTCTTCTTCTCCCCCTAAATCTTCTCTTCTCCCCCTAAGTCTTCTCCCCCTTTGACATCAAGTGCCGAAAAGGACAGCAAACTAGGAAGGTCAGGGAAGATGGAAAGAAAGAAGTGGATCCTTAAGAATCACAACAGGCAAAAGGAACATGCATAGAGAATCATTGAGTGGAGCTGCAGAAGATGATATCCTGAAGAAATAAATCGGTGACACGAATTAAGATGGATCGGTGGGTCCGAAAGTCAGGGACTTAGGGTAGATCCTTTTCGGTTAGACTGAAATATTTAAATCGGTGACGCCGAGTTTAATTCCAAGGAAATACAGAAATAATTCAGCTCACTTTGCGAGGAATGTTTCAAAGGATGTGCAATGAATTTGTGAATGATTTTCGAGGAATTGATCAGAGCCAGAAGGATATTCACAAAGACAGAAGAATAGAAATGAAAAAGATTCCTAGATGAAGTGAAAATAAGAGAAAACTCAATGAGAGAACATAAGAGAAAATAGAAAGACTCCAAAACATGTGTACTTCATCTAGATAAAGGTCGGCGACAAGGTCACCTATGTTTGAGTATATTGACTTAGGAGTCGAATGAGGACATTTGATCATAGGTCATACTCATCATTTAAGCTCAAAATGGGGTTGCCATTTTTCGATTAAGCATTCGATGTGATCACATCTTATGAAGCTGCTTGTACTCATGACTTTGAGCAAAGCTCCTTAAAGATGTGAAGAACATACCTTGGGCTTGTTGTTGCTTTGCTCATCTAGGTAAACTTGATGTAGGTGCTCATTGAATGTGAAGTTGGAGCGCCATTTCCACTTGTGTAGTTCATCTTCCTACATGGGTTAGGCAAGCAAGGAAATACTCAAGGATATCCAAGATGACAAGAGTGAAATACTAGATGTATAAGATGTCAAAAGGATATGTGGAATTTTGTTCCTTGAACTCAACATCCCAAAGGGCTAGATACTTGGTCAATGACAAGATTACTCATGATTT
This sequence comes from Aegilops speltoides, assembly GCA_021437245.1. NCBI lineage: Eukaryota > Viridiplantae > Streptophyta > Magnoliopsida > Poales > Poaceae > Aegilops > Aegilops speltoides. The sequence goes on along the minus strand of CM038142.1, from coordinate 423,707,793 downwards.
GAGTGTGTGGTAATCTTGTGGAATGTAGATCATCCAAGTACCGCAAGGAGTTAGATGCAATACAAGGAGGCAAATGTGTCCAAGACATATGATCACCATCATAAGAGAAATATCAAGGATTAGTCAAGTGGGCTCATGCCTTGCATGCATCAATGGAGTTCTCACTCCAAGTTTGAAGCATCAATGATGTTCAACTCACTTCTTAAGTGACAAAACACCTTCTCATCAAGAGGTTTTGTAAAGATATCAGCGAGTTGTTTGTCGATCTAACATGCTTAAGATTGATGTCACCCTTGGCAATGTGATCACGAATGAATTGGTGACGAACTTCAATATGTTTCGCTCGAGAGTGTTGCACGGGATTGTGTCCAATTTTAATCGCACTCTCATTGTCACAAAGCAAGGGAACATGTCTCACATGTATCCCATAATCCTTAAGCGTTTGTGTCATCCATAGCAATTGAGCACAACACGAACCAGCAGCAATATATTCCGCTTCGCAAGGGATAATGATATCAATTTTGTTTCTTGGAGGACCAAGATACAAGGGATCGACCAAGGAATTGACACGCACCGAAGTTGACTTTCTATCAACCTGTCACCGCATAGTCCGAGTCGGAATAGCCAACAAGGTCGAAAGAGGCCCTCTTAGGATACCAAATGCCAAAGTTTGGTGTGTGTATCAAATATCTCACAATCCTTTTAACAGCTTTAAGATGACATTCTTTAGGGCTGCTTGATATCGAGCACACATGCATACACTCAACATTATGTCGGGACGAGAAGCACAAAGATATAATAGAGAACCAATCATAGATCGGTAAACCCTTTGATCAACGGGTTCTCCATCTTTGTCAAGTCATTATGTCCACTTGTAGGCATGGGGTTCTCATACCTTCTTTCTTGCATGTTGAACTTCTTGAAGAGATACTTGGTGTACTTTGTTTGTGAGACAAAGGTACCCTCCTTAGATTGCTTGATTTGCAACCCAAGGAAGAATTTGAGTTCACTCATCATGGACATCTCATACTTCTCCGACATGAGCTTTCCAAACTTCTTGCTAAAATGAGGGTTAGTTGAACCAAAGATAATATCATCAACATATATTTGGCACACAAATAGTTCACCATTAACCCTTTTCGTGAACAGCGTTGAGTCTATCTTTCCAATCTCAAAGCCTTTTTCAAGAAGAAAGCTAGTCAAGCATTTGTACCAAGCTCTAGGAGCTTGTTTAAGACCATAAAGAGCTTTGTGCAACTTGTAAACATGATTAGGCTTTTGGGATTCACAAATCCAGGAGGTTGTTTCACAAATACTTCCTCCTCAATTTCACCATTTAGGAAAGCACTTTTGATATCCATTTGATAGAGAGTAATATCATGGTGATTGGCATAAGCAAGAAGAATGCGAATGGACTCAAGTCTAGCAATGGGGGCATAGGTCTCACCATAGTCCATACCTTCGACTTGTGTGTAACCTTGAGCTACGAGACGAGCCTTGTTGCGGATGACTTGTCCATCTTCATCTTGCTTGTTCCGAAACACCCATTTGGTTCCAATGACGTTTTGATCATCCTTGGGCTTCTCTACCAAAGTCCATACCTTGTTCCTCTCGGTTGTGTAGTTCTTCGTGCATAGCGCTCACCCAATCCGGGTCTTCAAGTGCTTCTTCTACCTTCATAGGTTCAATACTAGAGATAAATGAGTAATGCTCACAAAAGTTAGCTAAGCGAGTTTTAGAGCGAGTAATTCTCCCGGAGTTGATGTCGTTCATCATTTGTTCCACGGGATGATTTTTCTTGACTCTTGCTCGGACTCGGGATAGCTTTTGTTGAGGTTGTGGCTGAGCTTCCTCATCATCTTCATCTTCCTCTTCTTCTTCTTCATTGTTGTTGGTGTTGTCTTGAGGCGGTGGAGAAGGAGGTTGTGGTGGATCTTCTTGTTGCACTTCCTCATCTTGGTGAGTTCCACTTGTGGAGGCCTCCATGTTGCCTTGAGGTTCATCTCGCCATGAGGTAGGGGGCTCCACATATGTAGATGAGGTACTCTCCTTCACTTCCATGGGACGGATCTTTCCAATAGATAAATCTTGGATAGCTTCCGATGGGTCCTTGTCTCCTACATCAATAGGCATTTGCTCTACTTGCGAGCCATTAGATTCATCAAACTTCACGTCTACCGTCTCTTCAACCTTTCGGGTGAAATTATTGTAGACACGGTAGGTGTGGGAGTTTGATCCATAACCAAGAAAAAATCCTTCATGAGTTTTAGGAGCAAATTTAGACCGACGATGCTTATCAAGGATATAGCATTTCGAACCAAAGACACGAAAGTATCCCACTTGGGGTTTGTTACCGGTGAGGAGCTCGTATGATGTCTTGCCGAGGAGCTTATGAAGATAAAGCCTGTTGATAGCATGACAAGCTGTCTCGATTGCTTCCCCAAAAATGCTTCGTGTCTTGTATTCATCAAGCATCGTTCGCCATCTCTATGAGCGCTCGGTTCTTCCTCTCAATAACTCCATTTTGTTGAGGAGTGTACGTAGCCGAGAACTCATGTAGAATCCCTTCCTCATTGAGAAAAGAGTCTACATTAGCGTTCTTGAGCTCCGTTCCATTGTCACTCCGAACTTTCTTGATCTTCACCTCAAATTGATTTTGGGCCTTTTAGGGAAAGGTTTTGAAGATTCTCTGAACCTGCGATTTGTCATCAAGGAAAAATACCCACGTAAATCTGGAATAATCATCAACTATAACTAGACCAAAGGAGTTACCACCAAGGCTTTTGTAAGCATTGGGACCGAAGAGATCCATATGAAGAAGCTCAAGCGGTCTCCTTGTGGTCATGATGTTCTTCACGGGATGACTTCCACCTACTTGTTTTCCTGCTTGACAAGCACTACAAAGTCTATCTTTGTCAAAGAAAACATCTTTAACGCCAAGAATATGATCACCTTTGATCAGCTTGTCTAGATTACGATACCAACATGTCCAAGCCTTCTATGCCATAACCAACCTTTAGAGGATTTAGCAATGAAGCAAGCTCTAGGTTGGGCTTTCTCGATGAAATCAACAATATATAGATCACCTCTACGGATACCGTAAACGCCATGTTATGATTGTCACGACGAAAGACTTGGCAATCTACTTGTGAATAGCACATTGAATCCAAAGTCAGCTAATCTAGACACGGAAAGTAAATTGTATCCAAGAGATTCTACAAGCATGACATTTTGAATAGAGATATCATGAGATATGGCCACCTTACCAAGGCCAAGTACCTTACCCTTGGAGTTGTCTCCAAAAGTCACATACTTGCGTGGACCATCGTTCTTTGCAAGCTCTCGAAACATGTCTTTGTCTCCGGTCATGTGGTCGGTGCATCCACTATCAAGAATCCACTCTTTTCCACGGACATGTAGTCTCTCGATTTGCCATAAGATTGAGACTCTTCATGATCTTGTCTAGCTCGGTGTCCGAATCGAGTAATCATCATCATGCTCATGCTCATCATCCTATTGACCCATATATTGTTCATCATCAACACCTAGGTCAATTTGATAACTACTTGCATTAGTTTTGTCAATGTGACAATAATCATCGGAATGCAATACAAGAGCATTTCTAATTAGAACATTGATAAGACCGGATCACCCTTCTTTTCATAAGATCACGAAGCTCAAAGAAGCATTTATCAAAGTTGGGATCATTAGAGCGATCATATCAAATTCAATAGTCTTGTATAGAATTTCATCAAGACCTCTCAAAGAGTAGTCCGGATAAAGTTCTTCCAAGAACTTCCACATAGCATAGGCGCACTCAAAGTTTGTAACGAGCTCAAGCAAGTTATCGGGTAACCCTCTAATGATAAGATTTACAGTCCTAAGGTTACGAAGCAAATCAAGCTCTTCATCCATGGTAGGGTGCAAGGGTCAAATGGAGGCACATAGGGGTCTCAACATATTTGCATAAATTGTACGCCTTAAAGATAATAAGCATTTCAATCCTCCACGAGTTATAGGACACTCCATTAAGAATAGGCACTCTATGGCTAACACTCCCAAACGTGACACGCCCATCTTCCTCCAATGGTGTGTAAACCAAAGCAATGGAGACCAAAGCTCTAATACCAATTGAGGGATCAAGAAGGTGAGAGTGTCTAGAGGGGGTGATTAGACTACTCGACAAGATAAAAATTCTGTTTTTATCAAGGACAGATTTTGGCAGATTTTGCATAACACACAAGTCAAGTAGCACACTACACATGCAATTCTAGAGTATGGGCAGCGGAAAGTAAATTGCACAAGTAGTAAAGAGAAGTGGAGAAGATCAAACGCAATTTGGAGATTTAATGATTTTTCCCGTGGTTCCGATAGGTGGCGCTATCGTACATCCACGTTGATGGAGACTTCAACCCACGGAGGGTAACGGCTGCGAGAGTCCACGGAGGGCTCCACCCACGAAGGGTCCACGAAGAAGCAACCTTGTCTATTCCATCATGGCCTACGCCCACGGAGGGCTAGCCTTACTCGGGGTAGATCTTCACGAAGTAGGCGATCTCCTTGCCCTTACAAACTTCTTGGTTCAACTCCACATCTCGACGACGGAGGCTCCCAAGCGACACCTAACCAATCTAGGAGGCACCACCTCCAAAAGGTAATAGATGTTGTAGATGATGATGAACTCCTTGCTCTTGTGCTTCAAATGATAATCTCCCCAACACTCAACTCTCCTCACCGATTTGGCTGTGGTGGAAGAAAGGATTGAGTGGAAAGCAACTTGGGAAGGCTAGAGATCAAGCTTCATATGGTGGGAGTGGAGCAACTTGATCTCAACACAAGGGTAGGTAGTTCTCTTCTCGTAAATGTAAGGTAGGAGTGGTAGTTCTTTCGATGGCTCTCTCCATGAATGAAGAGGGGCTGGAGGGGTATAAATAGCCTCCACACAAAATCCAACCGTTACACACATTTGAGAAATCTCGGTGGGACCGAAGTGGACAACTCGGTGAGACCGATAGTTCAAATAATATGAACGTTGGGTTTTTCGGTGGGACCGAATATACAATCTCGGTTAGTCCGATTCGTGCAATGACACGAGCATGCCAGCTTCGGTGGGACCGACTTCATCATCTCGGTGACACCGATTTGATGACGTAGGTTACTGTAAACTTGGCAACTCATGTTTCGTGAGACCGAGTTCGAATTGGAAAATCCGAGTTTACTAGGGTTTGGCTTATGGCTGAGGTGATTCATCTCGGTGTGGTGAGTTTGGAATATCGGTGGGACCGAGACTACTTATGAGTGTATATGGCGGTGAAAGTTGCGATAGTTTAGGAGATGTATCACTAAGCACTTGAGCAACCAGATCATCATCATAACCTCATCCCCTTTTAATAGTATTGGCTTTTCCTATGGACTCAATGTGATCTTGGATCACTAAACCAAAAATGGAGTCTTGAGCTTTTGCCAATGCTTGCCTTAGCATTTTGAGGGGTCCACTTCTTTAGTCCTTTTGCCATGCCAATGTGATTGAATTTCCTGAAACATACTTGATAAAAGCATTAGTCCAACCACAAAGTATGTTGTCATTAATTACCAAAACCACCCGGGGAGCAAATGTGCTTTCAGAGACCGAGCCATCCACCGTGTCATATGCTAGTCTAGTTGGCTGCGCGTCCACACAACCCTTTCGACTAGGGACCTTTTAGGATAGTAATCATACAATGCATAGTCCCACAAACAAGTCACATACTTGCTGATATACATCATTGATAATGTCCAAGGGCTATCTTTATTCATAAACACAAGGAAATATCATCATACATGATTGCCTCTAGGGCATATCTCCAACACCTTGCCAGAAAAATCTACGTCTATGTTTATCCAGCTTTTCAATCCACGGAGGGCTCCACCCACGAAGGGTCCACGAAGAAGCAACCTTGTCTATTCCACCATGGCCATCACCCACGAAGGACTTGCCTCACTAGGGTAGATCTTCACGAAATAGGCGATCTCCTTGCCCTTACAAACTCCTGGTTCACTCCACAATCTTGTCGGAGGCTCCCAAGTGACACCTAAACAATCCAGGAGACACCACTCTCCAAAAGGTAATAGATGGTGTGTTGATGATGAACTCCTTGCTCTTGTGCTTCAAATGATGGTCTCCCTAACACTCAACTCTCTCTCATAGGATTGGATTTGGTGGAAAGATGATTTGAGTGGAAAGCAACTTGGGGAAGGCTAGAGATCAAGATTCATATGGTTGGATTGGAATATCTTGGTCTCAACACATGAGTAGGTGGTCTCTCTCAGAAAATGAATGCTGGAAGTGTAGGCACGTTCTGATGGCTTCCTCCATGAATGAGGAGTGGGTGGAGGGGTATATATAGCCTCCACACAAAATCTAACTGTTACACACAATTTACCAAACTCGGTGGGACCAAATCAGAAAACTCGGTCGAACCGATTTAGTTCATAATGTGACCGTTAGGCATTTCGGTGGGACCGATATGATCAACTCGGTGGGACCGATGTGCAAGGGTTAGGGTAAAACCTCATCTCGGTTTGACTGATTACACAACTCGGTGGGACCGATTTGGTAATAAGCAAAGCAGAGAGTTGGTCAGACAAACACGGTGTGACCAATTACATATTCTCGGTGAGGCCGAAAATATTGCAATAGACAATAGAGAGTTTGCAAGCCCATCTCGATGAGACCGAGGTCCCATCGGTGAGACCAAAGTGACTAGGGTTTCTGGCAGTGGCTATGTCAACTGAACTCGGTGGCGCCGGATGGATCAAATCGGTGGGGCCGAGTTTGACTTTTGGTTTGGGACATATGTGGATTGAGAAAGTGGCTGAGGGCTTTGGAGCATATCACCAAGCACTTTGAGCAAGCAAGCCATCAAGCAACACCTTATCCCCTTTTAATAGTATTGGCTTTCCTATAGACTCAATGTGATCTTGGATCACTGAAATAGAAAATGTAGAGTCCTGAGCTTTAGAGCTTGAGCCAATCCTTTGTCCTTAGCATCTTGAAGGGGTTCCACATTCTCTTGTCCATGCCACTCCACTGTTGAACATATCTGAAATACACTAGATAAAAGTATTAGTCCAACAAGAGATATGTTGACATTAATTACCAAAATCACCCAGGGAGCACTTGTGCTCTCAAAGTCCCCTCCCACAATGTAAGGAACTTGCATACTACCACACATAGCAGCGAGCTCAAGCAGGAACTCTTCCTTGTGTTCTTCGTGTGCAGAGCCATAAACTACCAACAAACCCCATCTATTTTTCTTATTTGTTTCATAGACAACAACTTGAAGAACGTATTTGCCTTTATTGCAGGCAACAAGCTCCAGTGTGTCTTGCCTCACTCCACATAAAATACCTCCAGACTTACCCTCAGATGGAATCCAGTTCCATTTGAAAAGGGTTAAAAGGGTCAATTCTCCTCAAACATTTCTGGGTAAAATCCTTTTTCATGGTCTCTTGCAGACCCAGGAAATCAAGAGAATGGTCACTAATAAGGTCAGAGAGGCCGGTGGCCATTCCTCTCTTGCCCACCCCTCTGCAATTCCAGATGAGCCCTCTCATCAGGAACGTTTCTTATGAAATTTAGACTCAGTAGCACCACCAGGAGACACAGCAGGACTACGACTGATCACCCCCGAAACCAAAACCTTTTTCTGGCTTCTAGTCACAGGTCTAGAAAGCTTGACAACAGGTTTTCTGGGTTTTTTTTCTTGGATTTAACAGACGCCACCCGATCATGGATTATCTCATCTTGGTCCAGCCAAGTTAAATTCACAAGGGCAATCTTTCCTATCTAATTAGTTATAAAAATGTCATCCTCACAGCTTTGATCAGTATTTACTAATCTTTCCTTCTCATCTAAATTTTTTCTAACATGCTCAAGCTCTCTAAGCACGTCAATACATGCAAATCATTATCAGGAATGGCTACCCCCATATTAGACGCCCTACTAATTAATTCAACATCAAATAAAGCGGCAAAAGAATTTTTTCGAGCATTTTGGGAGTTACCTTCAAGGTTTTTCTTGCTTGCCAGCTTCTCAGCTTTGGCCATCACATGTTCCTGCATCCCCCGCACATTAAGTTTGCTGAGTCTGGGTAAATCTTCAGGAGCTAGTGGGGGAGTGAGGATCAACTCATCACTGCATTCGGAGGGAGGAAGTTGTACCACACAGTCCTTCGAGATCTTCATATTAGGATCCACTTCATCCTCCATCTCCACGACCTGAGATGATTTAATTACTACCTCTGCATAGGATAAAGAAGATTGTCTGACAGGAGTTATGTTCACCTGCACATCTTGCACTGAAGTACCATGCTCAGCAGGAGCTTGCACCACAGTATTGATCACAGGGACCACCTAGCCTGCAGTATCAAGTTGTTCTTTTTGCCCATTTTCCTCATGATCCCTGGCCATGGTCTCGATAAGCAAGGAACTGTCAACATCGCTCTCAGATGAGGACGACCCCTCATTTTCCTGTGGTAGCACATGACAGGTTTTGCCACCACGGAATGAGGTGCCTGGATGTTCAGAATCAGGGGCCCCAAGCTGTTCATCAGCTTTCTCATGATCAGCCCGCTTGCGCTTGAGCGTTTGATTCATCCATATGAGCTGAGCACAACATTAAGTGGCTAAAATGTACATGACTTCGGTGTTGGATAGGGAGACAGAGTTTGCCTTCTAGGAAGAGACTAAAGATGTCCAAGGACTTTCCAATTGCCGGATGTGGACTTTGTATCAATCATGCCACCAACATAGTTGGGCCCAAATAGCCAACAATATTAAAATAAGAGACATTAGAATACTATAAAGGCATCTACAACGCTGACCTCAAACCAGACACCGCATCCTTTTAGAATTTCAACTAAAATTGTAAGATTTGTTTAACTGACACTAGGCAACACTCCTTGGATACTTGAAATCTTGCCCACATGCATACAATAAGCATAATATCAAACCAAGATGGACGGAGGTATAGCAACAAATCATTCATAAAATGATATACTTTTTGAAGTCCATGGCGGGGTCACCGTTGTTGAAGATGTTCGTGCGTTGGTCAGGGTGTCTGTTCCGGCAGTGCCTAAGATAGCCCGGTGCTGATTAGGATTGACGAAGGAGCGTGCGCGAGCTGGAAGGTCGAGCTGAAGACCAAATCTGACGATCCGCGCCCCGCTGCCCCCATAAGATTCTGACACGACACGGAACCAGTATCCGGCCAGAGCACGACCGGAAACGAAGCACAACAAAGGCACCGCTCTCTCCAGCATATATAGCTCCCGGGCTGCGGGCGCAAACACCGTATAACGATCAAGTTCTCGTCATCGTTCTTCGACACCATGGGCGCCCGAGGCATAGATGATCGCGACGCAGTAGGCCTCCTATGTCTCGTAGGCGCGATTATCGCTTTCCCGATAGGTTTTTTATCTTTTAGTGCGTGGCAATGCGCGACGTCAGGAAGCACCGAGTACACGGTGACCATCACCAGCGTCGACGGCCTGGACCCGGCCCTAGATCTCGGTAGCGACGGGCCGGCGCTCAGCCCGGTGTTCGACATCACCGTGCACATCAACAACACCCTCTACAAGGTCCACAAGCAGTGCATCGGTGAGGACTCCTCGGCGGTCGTCTCCTACGCAGACGCGCTGCTCGGCAAGGGCACCGTGCCGGCGTTCTGCGCCCAGGCATTAGGGGTGGGCGAGGCTGCGGCCACGGCGTGGGCCATGAACGTGCAGGTGCCCCGACTCCTGCGGAATCGGCTGGCCGGCGAGCTGGAGAGGGACGAGGCGGTGGTGGACGTGGTGGTGCGGACTCCGGGGGCCGGCCAGTGTCACAGGTATGGATGCAAGGACAAGGTGCTTGTCTGCAAAGCCAAGATCGGAGGGGGTTCATCTCCGTGCTTTCTCAGGGAGACCATTAGCGACACGTCTGCGAACAGATAGTTTAGAGAGTTGATTTTATTTTATTGTAGTGGATGCCAATTTGTTCTCTCTATCAAGAACCGTGTTTACAGTGATCCAAATTTAAATGTTAAATTTTTGCAGTACATTATTCCCTCTGTCCCATTATATTGTAGTTTGCAAAAAACATCTTACGTGTTTACAGTGATCCAAATTTAAATGTTAATTTTTGCAATACAATATTCCCTCTGTCCCATTACATTGTAGGAGTAGTTTGCAAAAAACGTCTTATGTTATAGGACAAAGAGGGTAGTTTTCTAGCACCGTTAACCCTTAAGACATAATGGTTGCATCTCTGTAATTGGACGTGACTAGCAATCTGACGATCGCTCACGGAGTTCGTCGGGCGAACGTTCCAGCCAGGATTGTTCGCTCAGGGACTACCTCATCACAACGGTGGGCAGCCTCATTTCGCAAAGCTCTTTCTATCGCTTCCGGTACCTATCGGCAACTAGCTAGCCAATGACGATAAATGATTTATAAAGCAAAAATCCGATATGCCAACAATAGGTGCTAGGCGGAAGTAGCACAATCACATTCAAAAGAAAAAAGAGAGAAAATACAAAAGGAACAAATGCCGACAACGGCGGATAAAAAAAAACAAAGAAGCCTCACGACCGTTGCGTCCACGGAAGATCTCCCACCAAGCTCCTAGCCTCCGAACCGCTGGTACCCATCAACACCTTCAAGAAGGGACGCGATGATGAAGACGTGCTGCCAAGGGTTTCCCCTGGTACGTGACGAGGAGGAAGGAAGGGTAGCACCCGACGCCCTCCAGGAAGGTTCAGTGGCACCCTCAGGCGCCACCGCGTTAGTGTCGGACAGGCTGACAAGGATTTCTCCTGATCCCAACCATCCCCCGGGCGCTTCAGAGCACGCCACCATACCGTCCACCACCCTGCGCCAACACAGTCTTGAAGCCACCCTTGCTGTCTCACCACAACATCGAGAAGTGGGGCCTGCACAGCGAAGAAGAAGAACCGAGACTAGGGCAGCAACACCGTCGGCATGCGGGAGGCCTGACCTCCACCATCAACGATGGTAACTGACCGGACGCAACACAGGAGCATACCGAGCGCATAGGCCCGCCCGGGCCCTGTGATGACCGTAAAGCTCCCGCCATCTTGCGGCAGAAGGCACGCCGTCGTTGTCGCTGCCCCCGTCCGAGCCGTTCCTCCTCTTCACCGCGCAGTAGATAGCGAGGCCGCGCAGGAGCCGACCCGCTAGGACCCGGATGGGGCCCTAAGGGCCCAAATCTGGGCCGGGGGCGCGCCGCCGGCCTTCCCGCGCCACCAGGCCGCCCCGCTGCCAAGGAACAGGGCCACCACTGCGCCTGCTATCGGACACCGCCGCGGCCCCCTGCCTCGCGAAGGAGGGCCGTGTGCGTGGGTACAAAAGATCCCGCCGCCGCCGACACCACCAGGGCCAGATCCGAGGGCGCTCGCCGGCGGTGGCCCGGGGGGGGGAAGCGAGCGCCGCCCCGGCTGCCTCCCGGGGAGACGACGCTAAGGCGGGGTCGGGAGGGCAGGATTGGGGTTGTCGTGTGTAGTATTACAAACGTTGCAAATCAAAGTCACCAGCTAGCCAGTGAGCATATGACACCGCATAAAGCATTCATATAATGGAGGGTATTCTACTTCTTTTTATGTCAGATAAAGGACACATGCTTGACCATCTCTTGCAGACACACAAGTACGTGTATTTTGTTTTGGCTTTGACAATTTCAACCATGCAAATCTTTTAATCTATAGTTTCATTTTTGAGACTTTTTATATATTTGAATCCTGGAGTCAAGTACAACAAGACCATTCTTGGATGCCCCTAAAAAAAGACCATTCTTGGATATATTTCAACAATATTTAATTTTCAACGTTTTAATTCATTTATTTCGCTCAATTTATTAATCCAGTGTGGGAAATCTGTTTTTGTTTTTAGGGAAATCATTAATATTTGAAATGAGCTAAACTTTTTTTTAAAAGGAGAGAAAGTTTATTTTAGTGAAATTAGTTTTTTCAGAAGAATGGAATTTTTGAATGAGTAAAAACTTTGAAACAAGTCAAATCAGTTATGTCTACATTTCAAACGATTGTGAAAATCAGTTTTTGAAAGGAGTGAAGTATAGTATATCAGTAGATTGAGTGTAATGTTTTTTTAAAATGAATGAAATTTATCTTCTGTAAACGAGTGTATTGTGTTTTCTGAAATGAGTGAAATCTATCTTTTGTAAACGAGTGCAATGTGTGGGGACTATGTAGAACAAAACGAATGAGTGAAATGAATTTATTGAAACTGAAAAGTTCTACTTGTGAAGACGAGTAAAGAAATATTCAAAAGGAACCTAGTTCAAAAGAAACATCTCGAACGAACCTATTTCATAAGAAATATGTGAAACAAACCTATTCCATAAGAAATGAGTGAAATGTGTTTATTGAAATGACTGAGATCATTTTTTATACAAGTGAAATATCAGTTTCACAAGCACACAGTGAAAATAGTTTTGAAATATATCTTTTGTGATGAGTGAAAAAGGTTTTTTAGAAACGAGTGAAATATAGTAATTCAATTGAGTGAGTATAATGTGTTTTCTGAAATGAGTGAAATCTATCTTTTTTAGATGAGTGTAATGTGTTTTCTGAAACGAGTGAAATCGATCTTTTTTAGATGAGTTTAATGTGTTTTCTGAAATGAGTGAAATCTATCTTTTTTAAATGAGTGTAATGTGTTCTCCAAAATGATTGAAATATTTTTTAAATGAGTGTTATGTGTTTTCCGAAACTAGTGAAATGAGTGAAATCTATCTTTTGTAAGGAGAGAAATCACTTTTTTAAAACAAGTTTAATGTAGTATTTCAATTGAGTGCAATGTGTTTTATGAAATGAGTGAAATTAGTTTCTTCACACGAGTGAAATATAGTTCTAAAATCTATATTTTGTAACAAGTGAAACCAGTTTTTTTAAACGAGTGAAATATAGTATTTCAGTTGAGTGAGTCTAATATGTTTTCTGAAATGAGTGAAATCTATCTTTTGTAAATGAGTGTAATATGTTTTCTAAAATTAGTGAAATAAGAGTAAAATCAGTGGTTTAAAATAAGTGAAATATGTATTGAAACGAGTGAAAGCAGTCTTTTGAAATGAGTAAAATTATTTTGTGAATGTGTGAAATCTGTATTTTCAAATTAGTGAAATAATTTGTTTGGAATGAGTAAACTCTACAGCCTTGGAGCTTACCCTTCCCCATCTATAGGAACGAAGGGCGATTTGTGCGAACCCCGGGCTCTCCACCTCGCCGTTGCCGAATCGGCGGCTCCCTCGCCCTCCGCCGGCCGCTCCGGCGGCGGGAGGACGGGGGAGGCCTGATTTGCAACGTGTACATAGTGTAGGCGTGCCTAGGGAGCGAGCTGGTGGCGTCGTGGAGGCAGCGGCACGACTGGATCGGCTTTTTGCAGGTGTTGGTCTCTCCTTCGACGGCGAAGTTCTGATGGAGCTCTGCGGTGGACCAGCTCCTTTCTTCGTGCTCGCTGCTTAGTGGAGCGGTTGTGCATGATTCCCTCGTGCCAGAGATCGAGGGATGGCGATTCCGGCGGTTGAAGATCTGGAGAAGGAAGACGATGTTGAGTGGTGCGACGACGACGGCGGCCATGGTTGTAGGTCCTCAGGGACCGTTGATCGGAGACTTCCCGTTTCGCCTGGGGGCTGCTTCGATCCAAGGTGTCAGCGAGCAGCGGCAAACGGCGCGTCACCGGCTCGTCCACGGCGCCGGCGTAGTTCGGTTGCAGAGGGGCTTGGTTGTAGTTTCCTTTTCGTGTGGACCTTTCTGTAATTTGGCCATTTTATCATCAACTCCTTTTCTCGCAAAAAAAGGAATAAGTAAACTCTGTTTATTGAAATTAGTGAAACCATTTTCTTAATGAGTGAAATTAGTATTTCGAAATTCATTTGAAATATATTCAAGATCTATCTTGTTTTAAAGATCTTATTGCCAGGAATTCAAATATAAAAAATGTCTCAATAATCAGTTTTTTGTTTAAAAGATATAGATGAATTAATATCTTGCTGGAAAATAAATGCTAGTTTCTCTATGGGTGAAGAGGACTGTGAGTATAAAAGTAGTGGAAACATAGTCAGGTATTTATTAGAAGGTGTCACCTGTATATACAAATGCATTGCATAAACGAATCTTTTCCACTTTATACGCCCAAATGCCAGAACCAACGATGGATTCTTCACCGTTAGAGCAACTCTAGCAGACCCCGCATCCCGCGCCGGCCCGTAAAATAACCACAAATTTGCGGGTCGGGGCCGGAAAATCTGCACGATCAGACCCCGCATCCCGCCCCGGCCCGCAAATATTTTTGTGGGGCGCAGCAAATCTTCTCCCCCAACCTCTATCTTTACGGGCTGGGAGGCCGACCCGAGCTCAACCCCTATCCGCCGCGAGATTTGGCGGGAGGGACATTTCCGCGCGCCCTTTCCCGCTCCCTGCACCCCGCGCCACCGTTCCCCCTCCCCCCTCCGCAAGCTCCGGTTCCTCCTCCCCGGCTGTCCCTCACCGCCATGGACGACCCCATGCTGTCCCCTGTCACCATCGAGGTCGTGCACGCTCCTTTCCCTCGGGCTGATCTCGTCGCCGGCCATGTTGTCCCCGCCGCCGTCGCCCAAGCACACGCCGCGCCTGCCCGCAAGCGGCAGGGCAACGTGGTCATGCAGGGCGGGAATCCGGCTGCCCCTGCCGCGACGGCTCGGGCTCCAAGTGCCAACGCAGCAGCGCGATCCCGACCGGCGGCGGAGAAGGTCGGCAAGGCCGCGGGCGTAAAGCGGAGGAAGATTCCGGCTTCAAAGAAGCCACCTTCTTCATCCTCTCACTCCATCCCCCCGCAAGGAGGTGCTCCGGCGATGCCGTTCCACGGTGCCGCTACCTCCGCGAGCGAGGTGTTCGACGAAATGGCCGGAAGGTATGCGTCTTCGGTCTTGGCGATTTCCTTTCATTTCCGCCATTATTCTCAATATCTCGTGACTTGTTATCCTTCGCTATAGCGATGGGTCCAATAATGCAACAACCGATTTCGTGAACTTGTTGGACATGAACGCGGTTGACATTGATCAAGCCCCTTTCAAACAATGAAACAGAGGGCAGCGTAGACGATCATGGTTGTGCGGACGAATTGGATGAGATCGAAGCGGAAGCGTATGAGCAATCGCAAGCAAAAACTAGGAAAAGTCAAAGATCGAAGAACTACACGATCTTGGAAGATCAAGCTTTGATCAAAGCATGGAGTGCGGTGTCTCTTGATGCATGCACGGGTACTGATCAAACCGCCAAGAGATATTGGCAAAGAATTGAAGATCAATACTTCCGCATTATGGCAAAGCATCCCAATAGGACTCCACGCACATTTCGGTCGCTTCAAGGGCATTGGGAGAATATCAAGCCTGTGTGCAGCCGTTGGGCAGCTTGCTTGGAGCAAGTACGCAATGCACCTCCAAGTGGCACCGTGGAGTCGGACTATGTGAGTTTGTTTTGCCTTTGTTCAAGTTGTGCATAATCATATTGCATCATGGGAAATGATTGGATCACTTTGTTCACATTGTGTATGACAAGATTGCTCAACATCGATACAAGGACATGGAAGCTTCAGAAGGCAAATTCTTCAAACTTGAGCATTGTTGGGAGTTGCTCCAAAAGTGCGAGAAGTGGAAGTTGATCGACAAAAAATCCCCACCAAAGAGAGGCTCACTTACAAACATGGATGAAGATGAGGATGATGATGGCCCAAGAAATTTGAACAAGCCCGATGGGGACAAGAAGACTAAGGAGAAGATGAAGAGAGAGCAAGAAGCATCGGGCTTGAGGGAGAAGATTGATGCCATGGTGCAATCAAATGAGTTGATGTTGTTGAAGTCGTTAGAGATCAAGAAAGAGTTGGCCGAGAAGAAGGCAAAGGAGAAGTAAGAAAAGTGGCAAATGCTCAAGGAAGAGGGGCTGCGCAAAGCTGCCATTGAGGAGAGAAGAGCATGCGCCGCTGAAAACAAATCCATGTCCTTGTTGCTCGCCGAACAGAACAAGATCATGTCAATGAACCGCAATGACATGGACGACCTCACCAAAACATGGCATGATATGGCAAGGAGAGAAATCTTAAAGAGGAGAATGGTCACGTCGGCCGGTCCGTGTTGCAGTTCCGGTGATGTTTTCTCTGCTCCATATGGTGGCAATGTGGATGATTTCGGTGCGGGAGTTGGAACAAGCGCCGGAGGTGGATTCGGTGGCGCCGATGAACTTCAAGATGGACTCGATGGCACGGAGTGAACATCGACCAAGATGATGCCTGACATGGGCGCAAACCTTTGCAGGGCCCTCTTTTGCGTTTGCCGTAATGAACTTGGCTTTTATCTACGCGTAAAACTGTTTATGTCGTTTGAATTTGAACTTGTTTGTGAAACCCTATGTCAAATGCGAGATTTGCAGTTTTCCTGTTTGCGGGTCGTCGTGGTGGTGCCCGAGCAGACCCCGCAAAGCCAACCCGTAAAAGGGTATATACCGCGAATATGTTTTTTTACGGATCCGTTTGGGGGGCTGCATCTGTGCCAGCCCGAGCCAGCCCGCAAAAGCGGTTTTGCGCGAACCGCAAACGCGTTTTGCGGGCCGACGGGATGCGGGGTCTGCTAGAGTTGCTCTTAGGTACCCTTGCCGCTAGAAAACTATTTCGAGCCACATTCAACGAGCGCCCCTCGCGCTCCTGCAGCAAAGTGACATGGGCCAGGTGCAAATTGCACTTCCTGATTCGAGCAAAAAAAAGTCATGCTATATGTTATAAATATGTATTCTCTCAAAAAGAAAAACTTGACTATATTTTTTTTCATGAAATGAAAAATATATACCCTTGCTATACTATACAACATATTTTTTTTGCATAGAAAAAAATGTACTCAAAAGTTGGCATGTTATAGAGCATAACAGATTGCTGTGACATAAAGTAGAAATTTGCCATGATGTAGAATAACACAATTTCAACGTATATAGAAAACTAACATGCAAAATTACCTCGATATAGAGCATAAAAATGCCGCCTGCTTGGATAGAAAATCATATATAAAACAACATCAAAATTATTAAAGAAATAGTCTCATGATTTTTTTTAGATATTTTTGTTCTGTAGAAAATGTGACAAATTTTGATGTATGTCCCTTGATTGATGACTGTTCTTTGATTTTACTGTTCACCCCAAAACGCCTCGTCGTTTGATTGATGACTATTCTTGTTAGGGTGACGTGACAATGTGAAGGCTGCATATTGGAGCCATTTTAGAATAAAAGGGGAAGGGATTGGGTTGATCCCAGCAAGTGTGTGTCGTCTATACGTACTGTACAATGGTAGGTGTCCGACTATTTTTCAATTTTGGAAATAACTATTTCTTGTTAGACATGAAAGTTATACAGTTTGATCATTGGGATCGATGCAAATACAAATGGATATAATCAACCATAAACCATTTCTAAAAGGACTGAGAGCTTGCTAGGGTGCTAGGTTCTTTGGCAATGGACTGCGCTTTACCTTCCATGCTTTTTCGACAACTCAGTCCTCTTCTGCCTCTGACAGTCTGACGGCAAGCAAATATATCATGCCCTACACACATTGATGGATTAGGGTTTTGATGATCCAGCTGATTTTAAAGACTAATGTGAAACATAATTAATTTTAAAGTTTTTTCACTCAAAATTATAGTATAAGTTTGACCATCCAGAAAGAGATTATTACCAGTATAAAAATTATATCATAGATTTATCATTAAACATATTTTAAAAGTTCATTGTTTTGATATGAGACCATATAGTACACGTATATTTTGGGAAGCAGTAATTGACTTGTGGGGACCCCGACTCATAAGTCGTGATCACCGAATGCGCGTGTACAGTGATCCCAGAGATCAATGCTCACTGAACACACAGAAACTGAATAACAAGAGGCTTACATCCATACATACCGTATTACACAAGTAGGACCATTATGGTCAAGTCTTGAGTATAACATTGCAGCGGAAATCTTCGTCGATAACTTGGACCCATGCCATCTGCCTTAACCCTACAGGCATTCTGACTGGGAATCGTCCTAGCTCGCATGTTCATCACCGACGTATTCTTCATCATATCATGTTCTTTCATGCCTGGCCAATAAAATAACCAGTGTCAAGCCAATGAGTACTTTGAATGTACTCGCAAGCAACCCATATTTTGGTTCAAGATACAACAATCCATGATATAGGTATTTTTTGCAGAAAGCTAATTTTGAGTGCAATGACATGTTCAACAACTTGTAAGACATGCATCAAGAGAATTCAAGTAACCATGAGGACAGGTTACAGATATCAACATAAATAGAGCGGGCACCAACCCAACTCAATCATATCAAGTCCCTTGACTTGACCCAAGTCATTTTATCAACACACACACACGGTTTGTAAACATGTGGACGTAGCCCAAGAGCGGTTACCCAACTGTCCTTGACCGTGGACACGGCTATTCGAATAGTTTTACACTCTGCAGAGGTTGCACACTTTACCCACAAGATCCAGAGAACTTCCGTGTCATCCACGACCCGCGGTACCTCAAGTACCCGGGGTAAGCACCCGATCACTACCTTTCCCTAGAGCACACTAACAAGGAGTCCACTCGTTGTTCCGTATCCTCACGATGTACATCATACGAGACTCACTCGAGATCGTAACATCCGAGAGGGGACACAACGGTGTATCCAGTGCCCTGTAAAGACAGTCATGGCCGCCCTACCTGGCACGACCCCGTCCCGAGAGAGAGCACCAACTCTCCCCTGTCACTAGTAATGCGGGCTCCAAGCTAGTATCGACCTAGGTAATCAATAATGCCCTTTCCCATATAAGGGTAGAGTGGTTGCGCATGTAAGGTTGGAATAACGGTCGCAACTTAAACCAATCCGTTTTGAAAACAACACACACTTGCCTCGGTACACCACTTCGTCATCAAGTGGCTACCCAACTCATCATCTCCCCCGGGCATAAGTGGCACCCGATGGGGTTTTCGGAAAGTCTTTTGAAAATACTTTGTCTCCATCACCATGCATATTCCCGTCCCTTTTGCGTAGCACTACTTTAGCATCCTATCTACTCCCACCGTCATAACCCTCATAAGAAGGTAGGGTCATGCACAATGCAAGTATCAACGAGGAAGTACGGTGGCAACCATCAAACTGGATACCACCTCATCATGATTCCGTTGCAATAACAATATGGTGCTATATGACATGCATAAAAAGGGTTTCATAGACATGGTCAAAGGGCTGCTTGCCTGTTTTAGCAGAGTCTTCGAGGTCTTCAAATATCTCTGGTCCAACTCCGAGCATTTCGTCTACTTCGTCAACTATCGTCGAAAGCAACCATAATAAGCAACACAACAAGGCAGGAAATAAAAGTGCTCTAAAAATATGAGTTGGACTTTTCTAGGATACCTCTGGTCATATGAGGGATGACCAAAGTGGTTTCATTAGGATTTGATCAATGGACATCTCTGAACATTTCAATATGATGGAATCAAGGGGTTTATGGATTTGCAAGAAGTGTACAGAAATATATTTTTGAAAAATGAGCAAAGGCATCCATTTAGCAAATCATGAGTTTATAAGTATCTGGGAGTTGGTTTCACTGGATTTGGAGTTGAGATGATTTTCCTATGAATTTGCAAAGTTGGCTATATATAAAGAAATAGACCATTATTTGAGGTGACACGGAAAGTATTAGTAAAAATGTTCAAAAACTAAGTTTTGAACTTATAGACATATAGGATTTCGAATCATGGAATTTGGATAAAAATGGGCTCTCTGTGATTTTCTAAAGTTTATCACAGAAATAGGAAAAATAGGATGTGATAAATATTTGTGAAGGCAATGCTTTTGTAAAAATGTGACAATAGCACCATGTGGTAGGGAATGATTTTAGAAACTACTAGAAATTTGAATAATCAAATTTGGAGTTAATTTGAATTATTTATGGATTTTAGAAACTCACTGGAAAAGAATAAAAAGAAATATAAGGCATTACCCTTATCCTGCGCACCGGCGAGAGATAGCCGTGGGCCGGCCCAGCGGCTCGGCCACGCGGACGACAGGCGACGTCGAAGGCGTATTTCGCCCGGCCCGTCTCCACTAGCCAGCGTGGCCCGGTGGCTGGGCCACTGACGAGCGGGGCCCGCCTGCAGGTCATCGTCTTCGTCTTCCTCCGGCCTTCGCTGCCGAGGGAGCAGAGAGCCCGACGACGATCGCCGGCGCTCGAGCACCTCCGCGGCGCTCGCCATGGATGAGCTCGGCGTCGAGCGCCGCATCCATTCGTGTATGCCACGGCTGCCGGGGATGGTCGAGGCGACGGCGGCTTGGATGCCGGCGGACGGTGGCGTCGGGCGAGATTGGGTACGGCGCTACGGTGCGTCCTCGGACGAGGGAAAGAGTGTGGGAGCTCCGCCTTGCTCAGGGGAGCCTGCTGGTGGAGAGAGGAGAGGGAGAAGAGGTCGGGCTCGGCTGAATTTAGGTGGAGGCCGACGACGGCTCTCTGGCCATGGAGGGCTATGGAGGGCGCGAGAGGAGGAGTGATTTGGTCCAGGGGGGTCTCTGGGAGGGAGAGAGAGGCAAAGGAGTAGAGAGGAGGCTCGGGGGTGGCCTTAAATAGAAGAGGGCGAGGTGCACAGCGGGGCCGTGCGCCGGCGAGGTCGTAGCCATCGCTGGAGGCCACGGGAGTGCTTGGCTTCGAGTCGGGGTCTTCCTGGGCGTGGTCTATGGCCAGGGGAAGGGAGAGAAGGAGCGGGGGAGCGTCAGGGCAGCGCGTGTGTGAGCATGCCCATTGGAGCTCTCGGGGGCCATGGTGCGCGTGCGAGCAGGGGCAGGAGAGAGAGAGGAAGAAGGGGACCGACAGCGTGCCGTGTACTGGACGTCGAGGCGACCTCGGGGGACACGAGGGGGAGGCCCTAGGTGGTCCGGTGGCTCGGGCAGAGAGCGGCTACAGTGCTAGGGCAAGATCAGAGCGCCGCCTCCAGCTGCGTTTTGGCCGGCATGTCCACCGTTTTGGCAGAGTGGGCGCGGCCACTAATGTCTGGTAGTGCTAGGGGGGTAGTAAAGGAGTGTGGAGAGGCATTGGATGCCCTGGAGAGCCAATAGGAGAGGAGTGGGGTTGAGAGAGAGAGGGAAAGGGGCTGTCCAGGGTGGTAAATGAGGTGGTTTCATCCCCTTGATCAATAAGCATTGACTTGAGCTGAATGCCAGAGGTATAGGGAGGTTAGGAGGAGGTGTGGTAAAAAGTTGGGGCCATGGAGAAGAGTGGAAGTGGTCAAAACAGGGGTTTTAGTAAAATGGCAGAAGGTGTTTGTTGCTGGTTTGGGCAAGAAGATGAACTCCTCTTGTCATGAGGCTTGACAGGGTCAAATGGCATGAGATAATGCTAGGTTCCACCAAGGTTGAGTCCATTTGGGCAAAGTTGCCAATGCAACTTTTGTAAACCCTAGAAATTAGCAGAAATGAACTTGTGTAGATCTAGTTGAGCAAATCACTTCTCCTTGATGCACCACTTGGTGTAGTGGCCTCATTTGGTCATGTGAATATGCTCACCAAAGTTGGGGTCAAGGAGAGAAAGTTGGTAGTACAAAGTTGTTCAAATTAGATTCTGGTCAGAGAGGGTTTTGGGGCACTTTGATCAATATAACATTTTCTCCAACTTGTGCCATTTGGTCTAGATGAATGATTAGACCATTTGAGCATGTTCACAATATTTGAGAGCATTTGGACATGTTTGGCAATGTAAAGTTGCTCAAACTTCAAAATGGACAGAAATGGTTTTAAGGGGATTTCATGGGGTTATACTATTCTCCATGACATGATACTTGTCAAGATCATCTAGCATGTCATATGTGACATGCTAGAATTTTCTTAGAGTTTTTGGAGAATATTTCCTTTGTAAATATTTCAAAAGCTTGAAATATCCAAAAAGGGTTTTTGAGGGATTTTGACCAATATTTTGAACATGACCATGTGTTGAAACTCTTATATATGGACAATATATGTCGACTGAGTTTCCCTAAATTTTCAAAAATATTTTTAAAGCATTAAAATAATTTTTCCCTATTAAAGACCATTTCTGGCCTTAAGAAAAGCTTTTAAATAAAATAGGAAAAATAACTTTTAAAATTATATTTTTGTGGTTTATGGGAACCCTATATCTAATGGGTTTCAAATATACCTTTTGAAATATTTTTCATACCCCAAATCAAGTACTTGCAGTGCAAACCTCAATTCAGGGTTTTTTGGAAAAACTAATTTTTGAAAAGACTTTTTGGCCAAATTATTTTTGTAAGAAATTATTTTCATGTCCTATACACATGGCATGATCATTGGTTCAAGAGTTTGGAGCAAGGAGATGAAGTACAGGAGTTGGAGGATTTATTTGATTTTTAGAGCACTTGCAAATAGTAGACAAACATTCAATCAAAGCAAAGGCAAAACACTCAAAAGTTTTTGTCAAACCACATTTTAGCATGATTTATTGACTTAAGTGTTGTGGCATGAAAATCAGGGTGTGACAGACCTACCCCTTACAAGAATCTCGTCCCCGAGATTCCCGCACTAGGCGCGAAAGGAGTATGGAAACTTGGATTTGGGGTAGTCTTCACGTCCTCATACTGCTTCTGCTTCTGAGTGGTGCTCCATTGAATCTTGAAGGACCTGGTGTTGTAGCTTCATGTATGACGCTCTTCTTGATCCAGGTTGCTAATGGGTAGCTTGCGGTAGGTTAGATTGGGCTAGGGGTCGATGGCTTGATGGTCAATGCCCTCGTAGAGGTCGGGCAAGTTAGGAAGTTGGAAAATACTTCCGGGGTTGTGATGCATGGAAAGCGCAGTACATCGTAACTCGGTGGTAACTCTAGTGGTAATCGCTTCTCTTCGTCTCGTAGTGATCTCAGAAGGGGTTGTTAAATCTTGGAGTGATGTCGAAGGGGGCCGATGAATCTTGGTGTGGGTCTCCTTGTCATGGAAATGCTTGGTTCCTTAGAGAGGAGTGGCTTGCAGATACACCTGGTCTTCGATGCGGATGTTTACTTCTTGATGATGGTGGTAGGTTTAGTTCTTCCTACTTGGCATGGCGGTTCTCAAATGTTCCTTGACCAGCTGATTGACTCTTCTTCCGTCTTCGGGTGAACAAGTAGGTCACCAAATGATGATGACAACTATCTTGTCTAAGCACTCCATGAAGACTTTGTTCATGGGGTACATAAAGTAGGCTGGGGAATTAGTGGTGGTCTTGTTGAGTGTGGGCCAAGGTGGTTCTAGATCTAGTGTCAAGGCCCTAAGGTCCTGATCCGACCATGTTGTAACTTGGTAGGGCTTAAGGGTTTCAAGGATTCTAGTGTGCGAGTGAACATTTATCATCTTATCTTTAAGCACGGTTTCTGAGATGCCAATAGTCTATCTAGTCCTTTAAACAAGTCACATCATATCACCGATAGCATCATTTGCATAAGTCAACTCCAATCATCACTCATGTGATTCATATCCTCATGGCTCCCGAGAGGAGGTCTAACAAAATCATATATGTCTACAATCCCTAAACTCATATGTATGTCTACCCCTAAAAATCCATGGGTAGAACATACAAGCTGCTAAGCTTGAACGTGACAATCCAAGTGCTCAGCCTGTTCTTCCAAGTCTAAGATAAAGCACCTCTATCCTAAGGAAACACGTTGTATGCCACTCCAAGATCTTGTTTCCTTCCTAAGAATCAACTCCAGTAGCCCATTAACTTCCATCAACCACTACACAATCCATTAATTTCTACAAATCCAATGTCTATGCTGGTGTTCCACATGATCTCCTAAAGTTCTTATAATCCCAATACTTGAAAGGGCTGCCTTACTATAGTCAGTCCACCAATTCCCGTTATTGTGATCTAGTAATACTCCAAGGTCAAGCTCACAAAGATGCCTAAATAGACTCCGACAATTAGTCCAATCTCCTAGTTTATCGTCCACCGAGAAACATGGTATCATGATCGAGATCATCAGTCTAAATCCAATTTACTCCGAACCATGTAAACATACTCAGCATCTATTTTCAAGTAGAACCACCTACTTAAATCCAAATCTCTTGTCCAACGAGAATTCCTACATGTTCCCCCAAGTCATTTACGTAATATCAACTTTCTCCTATCAATATCCCATGGCTAACTTAAATCCAAATACTTCCAAGAATTTCAGCTTGCGATCATAATTGTCCTATTAAATCCAATTTACTCAGGGGTAATGAAAGCTATGCTACTCTATAATCATGATCACACCATGTTCATCTACCAACATGGAAGCCTTATAATCCACCAAAGAGTCTCAGATAATTCCTCAAGGTCACTGATATAAACTCATCAAGTCATTTGTCCTTTGTTCCTATATCCTCAAATTGGTTTTCCCAATGGCATCGTCAGTTTTGGTGCTGTCTTAGGATGATAATGTGCTCGTTTACTATGTCCACTAGTTATAAGCAAGGTTACGGAGGCTTAACAGGTTCTCTTGCAATTCTGTGGGTTAAGCACATGGTTAAGGACTCGAGCTGGGGTATCTTATGAAGTCTTGAAGGGTCTAGGAATGGGTCTCTAATCTTGAGAGGTAAACATAACTCTACTGGGCTGCCCTTGGTCGAGGAGGTTGTAGCAAAAAGTCTTGAGTGCTTGTTGGTTGCCAAAGTAGAATCCTTGGTGTATCTTGTCTTGCTTGTCTTCAGTTGAGGAGAGAGATGAGAGGGAGAGGTAGCATAGAGGAGGTGGGTTGCCTAAAGGGGGTTCTATAGTGCAAGTGCAAACAAACAGGTGCAAAAAGGGCCAAACAGAAGAAGCAAGGTAAGGAAGGTGATATTGTCGCATACTTGTTGCCTAGGGCAAAAGTGCGACCTATATCAAAACACAAACAAATAAAAACAAGCAACACACAATCATGGTTCTATTCGAACCATCATACAGACTCGACTGCGCATAGGGGTTACACGGCTCATCCTACCCTAGGGGTTCTCGGACTCAGTAGTCGTGCCTTGTGCCTCGTGCAGTCTCCTGAGTTTTCCTCAGGTGTTGCTACATCTCTTGTTTGATGAAACGGTCTGGGTTGAGCCTGAAGAATCTTCGACAACTCCTCGCCTGGTGAGGTGATGGGGTGAAGGTGGCTCCTCGTAGCTGGAATTGACTTAGCCTTCTGTTGTCTTCTTAATCATGACGATCCCTTTTTGTCTTCTAAGGCGTCGACGGTACCAGGTAGGTAGTCCCTTATGCAATGATATTAACAAGGCATAGTAGAGGTCCAACATGTCGGTTACGTTGCTGAAAACATCGACACCAAGAGCGGGGGATGAAGAGAACCGTTTTCCTGCTCACTATACTGAGGCGGACCAAATGGCTAGGTTCTCATCCACCGGTGGTCGCCGATACAACAACGGTAGTGACAGGGTTACCCTATTAGCGATGTATAACATGATCTTGCATATCCTATGCCCTGATCGTCGTAGGCTAAGGTTGCATCATCTTGGGGCAGCGTCAAGGGTGTCACCATCTCCTGGGTCTTCAAGTCCTCATTCCTCGAGGATGTATCTTCTGTTGGCATCGTCTTGTTGTGGTGTCATGAATCTTGGGTTCAAAAGAGGTGGGTTAGTGTTTGGCAAGGTGTACTCCTTCTAGGCTATCCACAAGGATTACAAGGAATCCCGTGGTCAAGGGCTTGAGGGTGCTAGCGACCGTTTGCAATAGTTTTGAAGGGAAGAGATCGATGGGGAAAGTATACCTTAGTTTTTGAAAAACTGAAAAGGGAAGAGAAGTATAGATAGTCTTGAAAACTTGTAATAGTTTTGGAAATAGTTTTATCCTAACTAACGACCATGGTAACTAAGGCTTCCTACAGTCAGGATGGCTCTGATACCAGCTCTGTGGGGACCCCGACTCATAAGTCGTGATCACCGAATGCGTGTCAAGTGATCCCGAGATCAATGCTCACCGAACACACGAAGCGTAATAACAAGAGGCTTACATCCATACATACCGTATTACACAAGTAGGACCATTATGGTCAAGTCTTGAGTATAACATTGCAGCGGAAATCTTCGTCGATAACTTGGACCCATGCCATCTGCCTTAACCCTACAGGCATTCTGACTGGGAAGCGTCCTAGCTCGCATGTTCATCACCGACTTATTCTTCATCATATCATGTTCTTTCATGCCTGGCCAATAAAATAACCAGTGGCAAGCCAATGAGTACTTTGAATGTACTCGCAAGCAACCCATTTTGGTTCAAGATACAACAATGCATGATATAGGTAAATTTTTGCGGAAAGCTAGTTTTGAGTGCAATGACATGTTCAACAACTTGTAAGACATGCATCAAGAGAATTCAAGTAACCATGAGGACAAGTTACAGATATCAACATAAATAGAGTGGGCACCAACCCAACTCAATCATATCAAGTCCCTTGACTTGACCCAAGTCATTTTATCACCACACACACACGGTATGTAAACATGTGGACGTAGCCCAAGAGCGGTTACCCAGCTGTCCTTGACCGTGACACGGCTATTCGAATAGTTTTACACTCTGCAGAGGTTGCACACTTTACCCACAAGATCCGGGGAACTTCCGTGTCATCCACGACCATGCGGTACCTCAAGTACCGTGTAAGCACCGATCACTACCTTTCCCTAGACGACACTAACAAGGAGTCCACTGTTGTTCCATATCCTCACGATGTACATCATACGAGACTCACTCGAGATCGTAACATCCGAGAGGGACACAACAAAGGTATCCGGTGCCTCAGAAGACAGTCATGGCCGCCCTACCTGGCACAACCCCGTCCCGAGAGAGAGCACCAACTCTCCCCCGACACTAGTAATGCGGGCTCCAAGCTAGTATCGACCTAGGTAATCAATAATGCCCTTTCCCATATAAGGGTAGAGTGGTTGCGCATGTAAGGTTGGAATAACGGTCGCAACTTAAACCAATCCGTTTTGAAAACAACACACACTTGCCTCGGTACACCACTTTGTCATCAAGTGGCTACCCAACTCATCATCTCCCCCGGGCATAAGTGGCACCCGATGGGGTTTTCGGAAAGTCTTTTGAAAATACTTTGTCTCCATCACCATGCATATTCCCGTCCCTTTATGTAGCATCGCTTAGCATCCTATCTACTCCCACCGTCATAACCCTCATAAGAAGGTAGGGTCATGCACAATGCAAGTATCAACGAGGAAGTACAGTGGCAACCATCAAAGTGGATACCACCTCATCATGATTCTGTTGCAACAACAATATGGTGCTATATGACATGCATAAAAGGGTTTCATAGACATGATCAAAGGGCTGCTTGCCTGTTTGAACAAAGTCTTCGAGGTCTTCAAATATCTCTGGTCCAACTCCGAGCATTTCGTCTACTTCATCAACTATCGTCGAAAGCAACCATAATAAGCAACACAACAAGGCAGGAAATAAAAGTGCTCTAAAAATATGAGTTGGACTTTTCTAGGATATCTCTGGTCATATGAGGGATGACCAAAGTGGTTTCATTAGGATTTGATCAATGGACATCTCTGAACATTTCAATATGATGGAATCAAGGGGTTTATGGATTTGCAAGAAGTGTACAGAAATATATTTTTGAAAAATGAGCAAAGGCACCCATTTAGCAAATCATGATTTTATAAGTATCTGGGAGTTGGTTTCACTGGATTTGGAGTTGAGATGATTTTCCTATGAATTTGCAAAGTTGGCTATATGTAAAGAAATATACCATTATTTGAGGTGATACAGAAAGTATTAGTAAAAATGTGCAAAAACTAAGTTTTGAACTTATGGACATATAGGATTTCGAATCATGGAATTTGGATAAAAAATGGGCTCTCTGTGATTTTCTAAAGTTTATCACAGAAATAGGAAAAATAGGATGTGATAAATATTTGTGAAGGCAATGCTTTTGTAAAATGTGACAATAGCACCATGTGGTAGGGAATGATTTTAGAAACTACTAGAAATTTGAATAATCAAATTTGGAGTTAATTTGAATTATTTATGGATTTTAGAAACTCACTGGAAAAGAATAAAAAGAAATATAAGGCATTTCCCTTATCCTGCGCATCGGCGAGAGATAGCCGTGGGCCGGCCCAGCGGCTCGGCCACGCGGACGACAGGCGACGTCGAAGGCATATTTCGCCCGGCCCGTCTCCACTTGCCAGCGTGGCCCGGTGGCTGGGCCACTGACGAGCGGGGCCCGCCTGCAGGTCATCATCTTCGTCTTCCTCCCGCGCGCTCGCCTGGCCGAGGGAGCAGAGAGCCCCGACGACGACTGCCGGCGCTACGGAGCACCTCCGGCGGCGCTCTGGCCATGGATGAGCTCGGCGTCGAGCGCCGCATCCATTCGTGTATGCCACGGCTGCCGGGGATGGTCGAGGCGACGGTGGCTTGGATGCCGGCGGACGGTGGCGTCGGGCGAGATTGGGCACGTTGCTACGGTGCGTCCTCGGACGAGGGAAAGAGCGTGGGAGCTCCGCCTTGCTCAGGGGAGCCTGCTGGTGGAGAGAGGAGAGGGAGAAGAGGTCGGGCTCGGCTGGATTTAGGTGGAGGCCGGCGGCGGCTCTCTGGCCATGGAGGGCTATGGAGGGCGCGAGAGGAGGAGTGAGTTGTTCCAGGGTGGTCTCTGGCAGGGAGAGAGAGGCAAAGGAGTAGAGAGGAGGCTCGGGGGTGGCCTTAAATAGAAGGGGGCGAGGTGCACAGCGGGGCCGCGCGTCGGCGAGGTTGTAGCCATCACTGGAGGCCAGGGGAGTGCTTGGCTTCGAGTCGGGGTCTTCCTGGGCGTGGTCTACGGCCAGGGGAAGGGAGAGAAGGAGCGGGGGAGCGTCAGGGCAGCGCGCGTGTGAGCATGCCCATTGGAGCTCTCGGGCAGCCATGGTGCGCGTGCGAGCAGGGGCAGATGAGAGAGAGAGGAAGAAGGGGGCCGACAGCGTGCCGTGTACTGGACGTCGAGGCGACCTCGGGGGACACAAGGGGGAGGCCCTAGGTGGTCCAGTGGCTCGGGCAGAGAGCGGCTACAGTGCTAGGGCGCACTGTAGCGCGCTCTAGAGCGCGTCCTTGGCCGGCATGGCCACCGTTTTAGCAGAGTGGGCACGGCCACTAATGTCTGGTAGTGCTAGGGGGTAGTAAAGAAGTGTGGAGAGGCATTGGACGCCCTGGAGAGCCATTAGGAGAGGAGTGTGGTTGAGAGAGAGAGAGGGAAAGGGGCTGTCCAGGGGGGTAAATGAGGTGGTTTCATCCCCTTGATCAATAAGAATTGACTTGAGCTGAATGCCAGAGGTATAGGGAGGTTAGGAGGAGGTGTGGTAAAAAGTTGGGGCCATGGAGAAGAGTGGAAGTGGTCAAAACAGGGGTTTTAGTAAAATGGCAGAAGGTGTTTGTTGCTGGTTTGGGCAAGAAGATGAACTCCTCATGTCATGAGGCTTGACAGGGTCAAATGGCATGAGATAATGATAGGTTCCACCAAGGTTGAGTCCATTTGGGCAAAGTTGCCAATGCAACTTTTGTAAACCCTAGAAATTAGCAGAAATGAACTTGTGTAGATCTAGTTGAGCAAATCACTTCTCCTTGATGCACCACTTGGTGTAGTGGCCTCATTTGATCATGTGAATATGCTCACCAAAGTTGGGGTCAAGGAGAGAAAGTTGGTAGTACAAAGTTGTTCAAATTAGATTCTGGTCAGAGAGGGTTTTGGGGCACTTTGATCAATATAACATTTTCTCCAACTTGTGCCATTTGGTCTAGATGAATGATTAGACCATTTGAGCATGTTCACAAGATTTGAGAGCATTTGGACATGTTTGGCAATGTAAAGTTGCTCAAACTTCAAAATGGACAAAAATGATTTTGAGGGGATTTCATGGAGTTATACTATTCTCCATGACATGATACTTGTCAAGATCATCCAGCATGTCATATGTGACATGCTAGAATTTTCTTGGAATTTTTGGAGAATATTTCGTTTGTAAATATTTCAAAAGCTTGAAATATCCAGAAAGGGTTTTTGAGGGATTTTGACCAATATTTTGAACATGACCATGTGTTGAAACTCTTATATATGGACAATATATGTCCACTGAGTTTCCCTAAATTTTCAAAAATATTTTTAAAGCATTAAAATAATTTTTCCCTATTAAAGACCATTTCTGGCCTTAAGAAAAAGCTTTTAAATAAAATAGGAAAATAACTTTTAAAATTGTATTTTTGTGGTTTATGGGAACCCTATATCTAATGGGTTTCAAATATACCTTTTGAAATATTTTTCATACCCCAAATCAAGTACTTGCAGTGCAAACCTCAATTCAGTTGTTTTTGGAAAAACTAATTTTTGAAAATACTTTTTGGCCAAATTATTTTTGTAAGAAATTATTTTCATGTCCTATACACATGGCATGATCATTGGTTCAAGAGTTTGGAGCAAGGAGATGAAGTACAGGATTTGGAGGATTTATTTGATTTTTAGAGCACTTGCAAACAGCAGACAAACATTCAATCAAAGCAAAGGCAAAACACTCAAAAGTTTTTGTCAAACCACATTTTAGCATGATTTATTGACTTAAGTGTTGTGGCATGAAAATCAGGGTGTTACATGACTAAACTTGACCCTGATTTCAGTTAGAAACATATGTCGAGTCGTAGCTTACTTTTACAAGAACAATCAATTGTGAGTTGTGGAATTGATTCTGCTTGGAAAAATTCAATAATTTAAGTTATTAAATGTGTGGAAGCAAACCTACTTAAATCTTCTACATCTAAATAGTTATCTTTTTTTGATGGGATGTAGTTTCTTCCGGAAGACCACATAGTAAGCACTTCTTTTTTTGATGGGATGTAGTTTTTTGGGGGGGATGGGCAGTAGTTTCTTTTTTTGTTGACATAGTAAGCACTTCCTGGCATCGGCTCCGGCGGTCCTGCGTGGGGGTGCCGTCTTCCTGGCATCGGCTCGACTACGACGAGCGTGGTGCACCAGGGTGGTTGGCCAGATCCGGTGGGCCTCATGCCTTATTTTGGAGCTAACTATTTTGGAGGTGTCCATCCCTTGCTGCCGAGGCACGACGCTGCAGTGGAGTGCTATGGGTGTGGCACAGCTTGGCCCGTTGGTGGTGGTGCAATGTCCGTCAACTTTGTGGGCCAGATCTGGGCCACGAAGGGCCTGTGACGTTGTTCCTGGCTCTGGCGGGCCTACAACGTCGCCGAACGGCTCTGGTGGTGGTGGGGGGGGGGGAGGCTTTGTGGTGCTTCCCTTCGCCGCAATGGCGTGTCATCTGCCCACCCCCGGTGCACAGCAAGGTGACCTATCCTTGCCTATTCTTGCTGGGGCTTGGTGGTCCATTTCCTCTACAACTCGATGGTTTATACACTGATCTAGGTGAAAACCTTGCAACAACCTTGTCGATGCCGGCGGCAACGACGTGCTCAGACGCCGTTTTCCCCCTTGAGGCGCCGTCGCGGATTTTGTGGCAGCTCCACATCAACGCCCAGGCTCCAGGTGAAAACCTTAGATCGAGCGATGCATGATAGGGTGGTGGTTGTGTCCTGGACATCACGTACTCCTTGGAGTCATCACTTTTGGAGTCCCCGTTGCTGTTGTAGGACCATTTTGGCTGAAGGTGGAGCTGGGTATGTGGTGTCGTCGGCGGAGGCGTGTGGGGATGTTGGTGGTGGCGTCTTTGGTGGTGTTTCCTAGTGTTGACCATGTTATTGTGCATGTTCAAGAACCTCTAATGGTGGCCGTTGTGTTGCGGTGAGCTTAGGTCTCTTGGTGTTGTTCCGGTTCATCTTTGCTCTTCGATGATGCAAGATGCCTCCCCAAACCTGCTAATCATTTCAAATTCCCATAGCGGAGCTCCCAGTAAAGGTTCGTGTTGTCACTCATTGGTTGTGGATACTCTTGAGTTGTGTCGTGTGGTGCGGTATGCACGCCGGTGTGGTGCGTTAGGTTGCTTGCTTAGTCTTGGTATTGTGATCCCTCGATGACACTCCACTTCTACTTGTGCCTTTGTGGTGATGGTCCTTCGGTAGCTAGGTCGTGCCTTGTCCTGGGCATTCTTTCTTCTCATCTTTCATCATTGATATGCGTCAAATTTTTTCTTATATTTTGTAACCTTCCTACTTGTACGGTTTTCGGCCCGGCATCCCTTATAGACGGGTCAATTTGTTTAGGTTTTCCATCATGTTTCCCTTATAAACTGGATCAGCCAAAGCTTAAGGGATGACTTTTGGCTTTGGCAACATTTTGAGCAATATATTCTGGTTGGGAGGGATCCCCTCCCCCCGGTGACCTTACAAAAAAAAGGTTAATGAAAGGATCCATGAGCAGTTGGGACTTGGGAGTCAAGTCTCCCAAAGATTATACATCATTTTGTCACCTTTTTTAAATGTAAACTAAAAACACTTTCACATTTATTTATACATTGTTTAAACACCCTCTCGCAGCAACACATGAGGCATCATCTAGTATATTTAATTATTCAAAACGAGATTAGTCTAATCAGATATGGTGTAAGCTTTGCTACCAAATTGGATCAACAAACTAACCAACCGTCCCCCAACCTAGTTACTTAAACCAAGGCCATAGATATATCCCAAGAGTCAACATTCTTGCAATCTCAAATTCTGATATTGATATATGCAATCATATTTCCAAAGAATGGTTTTCTATTTCTCGACCACTGAAAATCATTTTTCATAATCGACGCTAAGAAGTATCTAATTTACTAATTGTGATCTTTTTAGGGGAAATTGTGATCCATGCATGTACAATATGATTAGAAGATATGCATCTGACCGTTATGAACTTTGATTGAGAAATAACTATTTTTAAGTCAACGGGCAAAATAGTCACTTCTAGAGAATAAACATGACTATTTGAAATATGACGCACTACGAAGATTGAACTCGTTGTCTTTTTTCAGAGAAACTTCCATATATTCATCAGTTATGACAGTATAGATAACACCAGAAATAGTAATAAAATAAAATCATTCTTGTGGACCACCCGATAGAGCGGATGGTACGCCGCCACCATCGGCACTCCCTCACAGGAGTCAGGAAAACCTTATTGTATTAGATAGTCAAAAACTCGTCGTGCCAAGGCCCCATAGGACTAACACACCAGAACAGCAACCATCGCCAATGAAGAGAAGCACATACTGGAAGGATTAAACCTGATAGACATATGACAGAAGACCGGATCCAAACAAATCCACCACAGACCAGCTCTGACTGAATCGCGCGAGCTCAGATGTAGATACACCACCACACGCTCTCTGATGATGCTAGGCGCACCATCAGGACGAGATCAGATGTCCGAGACATTGTTCCTACTATGGGACAACACTGCCGCCTGTCATCGCGTGTGTGCAAAACACACGCGAGACACCAAAGACTGTGAACGTCCCTTGCTGATCCGTGAGTGGGGCGCAAGGTGAGGATTTATCACCACAGAAATGCATGAAATGGCACGATCATTTACCCATGTTCGGGCTGCATAGTTGCATAATACCATACTCCTGCTTTATGTGTATGTTTCTTTAGTGGATGGCGAGTTATAAGTCTTTCCCGGGAATGGGAAAAGTAGTGTACTCCTACTGGTGTTCTACCAAATGTCCAACCTTTTGTTCCTATTTGTTCCTTCCTTCTTCCTTTTTCCCTCCTCCCTTCCCCAGTAGCTAGGTCCTCCTATTATAGCTTAAGGGTGCCACAATAGCTTTGTCACTAAGGAAGTCAACCTGGTCCGACCAGGTAGGTATGTGCATTAAATGCCTGATGAAGTGTCTTCGCCTTCTTACTTCCGGGAATGAACGCATGTCTTGTCACCACCGCCCATAGTGTCACTTGTGTAGGGTGCGACACGGCCCCATACAGGTGTGCGCCATGCGACGGAGCGTGGGGGTGATTCACCCCTCGCATTTTGTCCCTCCACTTGTGTACACAGAACAATCGCGCCACACGTGGGGGTGATAGCTTGCTGTTTCGCTTGCTGAGTGTGGGCCAGCGGTGGAATGGTCGTTGCCGGGCATAGCCGTTCCTGGGTCTTGGCCGTCCGGGCTTATTGTCGGATGGTTCTGTCTTGCTTCTTATACCTTTGGCAGGTTTGGTTGAAGACCATGCAGACCTTGACAAAGATCTGCGTGCCACTACAGAGCCTGGGCTCCATCTTCAAGAGTTTGTTGATGTAGCTCTTGACGAGAATCTGCATACCACCACTAGCTAAGGGGAAAACGGTGATAGGTAATTCTTGTCTTCTTGAGTTTAGGCCGAGGCGCGACCGTGGTTCGTGCATAGTTGGGTCCGTGAACCGAGCTGACACGATGCCAACACCGCTACATAGCCCCAACCAAGATGATGAACCAAACAAGAACGAGAGCAGGGTCCCTCCTGTCTGCGAGGGCCGGGGTCCTCTGGACCTCCATGACCCAAGGCAATCGGAGGCGAGCAGACCCGCGACATCATCAATGGGAGGAGGGGAAACACTAGTCAGGAGTCGCTTCTCATATCAGCATGATTTGTACATTAAATATCAAGCATTGGTTTAAAGAGAGGACGGTGGTTGTACTTGCATCCCATCAACGATCAAACCCTAGATTTAACACTCCATATCTTATTAAGACAAATTATTTGATAAATTAATTTTCAATGGGAGACGATCTTTCATCGGTGGCACGGTTCAATGCGGCTCAGCAGGTGACACATGTGCCTCTTTCGGGGTTGTCGGGTAGTGCCTGTCGCCAACAGGTGGATGCGCTACGGGCGGATGCTACACTCGACGTCTTATTCGGAGACGTCAAGTCATGCCTGCTACCGGCAGGTGATGCACGGTGGCTCTGGCGGAGGTGTCATGTTTACTCTGTTGTTGTGAGATGGAAGGTGGTGCGACGGTAGCGGAAGGCACGCGGTATGGACCTCTTTGTCTCCCCTTGTCTTCTCTAGAGGTATCCGGCTATCGAGGTGTCGGTAGACGGATAAGGACAGATGGTACATATGGCTTCAACGACGAGTTTACGCACTCCGGTGGAAACACAAGATCTCTGGTCGGGCTATGTCGACGCGCGCCTGCGTCGTGTCCTTGCTAAAGGTGGTAGACTAAAGCTTGGCTTTGGGGATGAGAATCCGGAGTTCAACCTTCTGGTGGACTCACCATCATCGGCGCACGTGCGGTGATTCCTTCTTCAAGGCGTAGCCTAGGAGTTGTATATTTTTTTTGTTTCTGATGTGTGTTGTAATATAAGGTTAGTGGCTAACTGGGGAGTTACTGTAGCGAGGTATACCGCCTCAGAGTTTGTTCTCCGCTTTATTTCCGGGTCGAGGTTGTTCGGCTGCTGGATTTTACATTATTAATAATATATGGCTGCACGCATTGCTCTGATGCAGAGGCTGAGGGTCATTCTCCTTCTTTAAAAATAATAATAGCATACATATTAGAATGAATAGTCAGGTGGGCCTGATGTCACCCTTTACGGTTTGTCATGGTTGAGAGCACCTCATGCCACCCTCGTTGGCAGATGGTCAGTCAGCCAAGAGGCGTTAGAGCATCTATAGCTGGATTTAGCAAATCTGACCCTTTTAAATGTCCGCAGGCGCGCCCAGTCAGTGATCGGGCTTTTCGGTTTTAAGCCCTATTTTTCCGTTCATGCATTCACACTTCTCATTTTCTCCCTTATATGTCTGGTCACTTGCATATGATTGGTGGAGAGAAGAAAGAGAAAGAAAAAACAAAGAGAAAAAGATGGTCGGGGGTGGGCGGCGTCCTACGTGACGGACTGCCTCGACGCGTCCGGACGCCCTCATATCCTTCCTAGTTACATTTATCCTCAATACAAGGTTTACAGACAACCCGAACGTATAGGTATGATATGAGGTGTCCAATTAGGTCACTTTTTTTTCTCCTCATATCCGGTTGTTGACTGGACGCGTCCGCAGACGTGTGAGACATGGTTCGAGGCACCCGGTTGTAGATGCTTCCTCGGATTAATGCGGCAGAGCTAGCACGCCTTGCAGAACCCGGGACGACTCCCCTCAGAAAAGAAACGCAAAAAAGAAGAATCAGGGACAACCACGAATCCTCTCCGCAAAACAGCTTTCAGATTCCGGGACGACCACGCCCCGTCGGTGAACTTGCCAGGGCAACGGCATTGATTCATCCTCTCCTTTATATATCGCTGAACCACCTTCCTGATCAAAGAGCACGCGGGGATCGATCAGGAAAATCTGTTTTTTTTTTCAGCATGGCGGAACAAGACGGCGGCGTAAGCGTATGCTGCTGCCTGCTCGCTACCGTGGCGTTCATCGTGATCTTGGTCGGCGTGGTAGCGTTGATCTACGAGCAGACGCATGATTATGATCGCAGTTACAGCCAGCCCCCCCGGTACTCGGTGGCCATCACCGGCGTGGCCGGGCTGGACCTGGCCGACGTCGCGGGCGACCGGCCGACCCTCTCCCCGGTGTTCAACCTCACCCTGCACGTCAACAACTCCGGCGACAGGGATCAGGCGTGCGTCCCGCTTCTCTCGACGGCGTCCGTGTCGTACGGCGACGCCTTCCTCGGCAAGGGCTCCGTGGCGTCGTTCTGCGTGGAGGCGAAGGGGGAGCAAGAGGGCCGGGCCAGGGCGTGGGGGCAGAACGTGACGGTGCCGCGCTTCCTTCGGGACCAGCTCGCCGGCGAGCTGAAGCGAGGCGACGCGGCGGTGGACGTGGCGGTGAAAATGCCGTTGGGATGCTACATCGCGGCATGCTACGACAAGGTGCTTCTCTGCAAGGCCAAGATTCGAGGGGGTTCTCCGTGCTCGATGACGGTTGCGAATGTTCCACGTTGATGTCGACTTAACATTTGTTAGTTTTCGTCCGAGTGTCATACCGGTGTCTACACATTACGGTCCGCCACGATTAATCATTTTTCTATTTTAGATCACAGTATGATATGTTTTGAGTTAACACTACATAGCATTAAATACAATGATGTACAACGCTTCTCCAAAATAAAAGAGAGAGAGAGAGACAACGAGATCAACTCTCGGCTCTGCTCTCTCTTTTGTCTCCTCTCTGTCTCTCTCCTTCACCGAACAATTATCTTGTGTTTTTCTTTTTTATAATATGCATAGCATGCGTACCATAATCTACTTGTACTATTAAAGAAGGAGAAAGGGTATAAGAACCCTCCACCTTTAGTATTATTACTTACACTCCTCCACTTCCACCCCTAGTTCGACAAGATTGTCTACTCGCTCTTGATCGACCTATGCAACTCTCCCAAGCAGCGGCGGCTTCAGGCCCCAGGCAACAGATTTTTTGTCAAAAAGACCACTTGCCGAACGAAATTGTCAAAAAAGGCCCCACCCGAATGAA
This sequence comes from Aegilops speltoides, assembly GCA_021437245.1. Lineage (NCBI taxonomy): Eukaryota > Viridiplantae > Streptophyta > Magnoliopsida > Poales > Poaceae > Aegilops > Aegilops speltoides. The sequence goes on along the minus strand of CM038142.1, from coordinate 423,670,361 downwards.
AGTGACAAAAAAGACTCCCTCAGCCGTGGCGGCAGGCGCGCCGGGCGACACGTGGCACCTGCTGCCATGGTGGGAGGCGGGAGCACCTGCCGCCAGCCGGGCAGGCGGCGGCCCGCTGATTACGGTGCAGTTGCTCGCATGACGTACGGAGGCCAGGTGGTGGGGCCCGCCGCCTGTGGCTGAGGCGGCAGCACGGGTAGGTAGCCTCGTCGCATCGTGGCGCACATCACAGTGGCCTAGCCTAGCTAGGTAGCCTCGTCGCATCGTCTCGTCGATCTGAAATACCCCGCATACAGAGAGAGAGACGATGGAATTGTTTTCGTAGCATGCATGAGAACGAACATGAAAACTTGTGACGAGACGACAAGAAATGATGCATGGCAAATCAGACTCGGCTTAATTAAACTGCTTATGTAGTTGCCTTGCCCCCATGCATGTTTATTTAGCACTGGTACGTAGAGCACGCATGCATGTTCCTTAGTCAGTACTGGTCTTAGACGAGCGGCACGTAGCGCGCATACAGAGACCTGCCGCCATCTAGAGAGGCGGCCAGGCCCACCGGCACAGTCCTGCCGCCAGCCCCTGAGGCGGCTGGGGCCCACATCGCCAACCCGTTCCGTCGCGCCAGGCACCGTGGCTGCACGGGCTGCCGCCTCGCACCGTGGTTATGCAGAGCCTGCCGCCTGGCACCGTGGCGGCACGGGCTGCCGCCTCGCACGTGGCGGCAGGTGCCACGTGTCGCCCGGCGCGCCTGCCGCCACGGCCGAGGGGGGTCTTTTTTGTCACTTTCATTCGGAGGAGGTTTTTTTGACAATTCTGTTCGGCAGGTGGTCTCTTTTGACAAAAAATCCAGGCAACAAGGGTGATGGTCTGTTTCTTTGTTGACTGTAGATATTCGACGGAAAAGGGTCCCCCCCCCGCTTTAAATTGTAAAGCAACCACACCGATAACATCCGTCGACAACAACGAGTTTGAGGTTCAAACACAACCAAAAGCAAAAGCAAAAAAAAAAGAGTGCAGATAAGTTCAGGTGGGGGCACAGCACAACAAACCCCAATAAAATACGCAGTCAACTAGCTAATCTGGCTCAGGCGGTGGAGGGGGAGGTGGCGGCGCAATGGATGTGGCGGTGGAGCGAAGACCCGTAATGATCGTTTCAAGGTTGTCCCGGTCACTCCACTTGCTAAGCGGTCTCCAGAGCTGTAAGAAACCACACAGTTTGAATATTGCGTCAGTCGCACGAGTTGGAATCACATGCTCAATCACTAGTTTATTGGGCACAGTCCATAAAGTCCACGCGAGAGAGCCCATCACCACCCAAAGGGAGGGCCGCAACCCGGATGTCCGACTGAGGATTTCCTGGAACATGTCCGGGAGGTTGTCATGGCACCAATTGCCACCAACAACATCCCGGAGGCAACTCCAAAGAAAGATCGTTGCCGGGCAGCGGAAGAAGATGTGGTTGGAGTCCTCAAGCACTCCGCATAAGGGGCATAGCCCATCCCTCGGGCCATTGCATTTAAGAACCTCCGTGCCCGAAGGGAGGCGGTCGCGCACCCACTGCCAGAGGAAGATGCGGATCTTCAATAGCAGTTTAATCTCCCAAAGGAGAGTTAACTCGTTCGGACCTGGCGAGGCCAATAGCCCGTGATATAAGGACTTGGTCGAGAACCTCCCACTTGGTTCAAGTGTCCATGAGATCGCGTCCTCCTCAAGGGAGGGGGCGTGGAGGGCTATGCATTCAAGCAACTCCTCCCATTGGTCCCGCTCAGGCGGGCCAAAGGTGCGTCGGAAGGCGATGCTCCCCAAGTCCTCTAAGGCCGCACTCACTGTGAGTTGTGGGCGAGTGCAAATACTAAATAGCGCATAGAACCTTTCTGCCAACGGTCTATCGCCTGACCATCGATCTAGCCAAAACAAGGTGTTGGTACCCGTCCCCACTGAAATCGAGGAGCCGATCCCAAGGACTCGCAATAACTGCATGATTGACTGCCAGAATTGGGATCCGCCCGAACGAGGTGCAGACGTGAGAGGTTGCCCACATAGGTATTTAGCACATATAATTTGAAGCCATAGCCCGCCCTCGCCAGCCTCAATGCGCCATAACCATTTAGACAGCAAGGCAATGTTCATCAGCTTGGATGAAATGACCCCTGATGTCTACTACACAACCCTTTTCTTGTAGACGTTGTTGGGCCTCCAAGTGCAGAGGTTTGTAGGACAGTAGCAAATTTCCCTCAAGTGGATGATCTAAGGTTTATCAATCCGTGGGAGGCGTAGGATGAAGATGGTCTCTCTCTCAAACAACCGTGCAACCAAATAACAAAGAGTCTCTTGTGTCCCCAACACACCCAATACAATGGTAAATTGTATAGGTGCACTAGTTCGGCGAAGAGATGGTGATACAAGTGCAATATGGATGGTAGATATGGGTATTTGTAATCTAAAAATATAAAAACATCAAGGTAGCAAGCAATAAAAGTGAGCGGAAACGATATTACAATGCTTCGAAACAAGGCCTAGGGTTCATACTTTCACTAGTGCAAGTTCTCTCAACAATAGTAGCATAATTAGATCATATAACAATCCCTCAACATGCAACAAAGAGTCACTCCAAAGTCACTAATAGAGAGAACAAATGAATAGATTATTGTAGGGTACGAAACCACCTCAAAGTTATTCTTTCCGATCAATCCCTTCGGCTATTCCTATAAGTTTCACAAACAACCCTAGAGTTCGTAGTAATAACACCTTAAGACACAAATCAACCAAAACCCTAATGTCACCTAGATACTCCAATGTCACCTCAAGTATCCGCGGGTATGATTATACAATATGCATCACACAATCTCAGATTCATCTATTCAACCAACACAAAGAACTTCAAAGAGTGCCCCAAAGTTTCTACCGGAGAGTCAAGACGAAAACGTGTGCCAACCCCTATGCATAGATTCCCAAGGTCACGGAACCTGCAAAGTGATCACCAAAACATACATCAAGTGAATGAATAGAATACCCCATTGTCACCACGGGTATACCACGCAAGACATACATCAAGTGTTCTCAAATCCTTAAAGACTCAACACGATAAGATAACTTCGAAGGGAAAACTCAATCCATTACAAGAGAGTAGAGGGGAAGAAACATCATAAGATCCAACTATAATAGCAAAGCTCGCGGTACATCAAGATCGTGCCAAATCAAAAACACAAGAGAGAGAGAGAGAGAGTGAGAGAGAGAGAGAGAGAGAGAGAGAGAGATCAAACACATAGCTAGTGGTACATACCCCCAGCCCCGAGGGTGAATTACTCCCTCCTCGTCATGGAGAGTGCCAGGATGATGAAGATGGCCGCTGGTGATGCCCCCCTCCAGCAGGGTGCCGGAATAGGGTCCCGATTGGTTTTTGGTGGCTACAGAGGCTTGCGGCGGCGGAACTCCCGATCTAGGTTTCTTTCTGGGGGTTTCTATATTTATAGGAATTTTTGGCATCGGTCTCACGTCAGGGGGGGTCTCCGAGTCATCCACGAGATAGGGGGGCGCGCCCAAGGGGGTAGGGCACGCCCTCCACCCTCGTGGATGGCTCGGGACTCTTCTGGCCCAACTCTTTTACTCCGGGGGCTTCATTTGGTCCATAAAAATTATAAAAAATTGGTACGTCAATTGGACCCCGTTTGGTATTCCTTTTCTGTTAAACTCAAAAACAAGGAAAAACATAAACTGGCACTGGGCTCTAGGTTAATAGGTTAGTCCCAAAAATCATATAAAACAGCATATAAATGCATATAAAACATCCAAGATGGATAATATAAAAGCATGGAACAATCAAAAATTATAGATACGTTGGAGACGTATCAAGCATCCCCAAGCTTAATTCCTGCTCGTCCCCGAGTAGGTAAATGATAAAAACAGAATTTTTGATGTGGAATGCTACCTAACATATTTATCAATGTAATCTTATTTATTGTGGCAAGAATATTCAGATCCATAAGATTCAAAACAAAATTTTAATATTGACATAAAAACAATAATACTTCAAGCATACTAATAAAGCAATCATGTCTTCTCAAAATAACATGGCCAAAGAAAGCTATCCCTACAAAATCATAAAGTCTGGCTATGCTCTATCTTCATCACACAAAATATTTAAATCATGCACAACCCCGGTTTCAGCCAAGCAATTGTTTCATACTTTAGTATTCTCAAACTTTTTCAACTTTCACACAATACATGAGCATGAGCCATGGACATAGCACTATAGGTGGAATAGAATATGGTGGTTGTGGAGAAGACAAAAAAGGAGAAGATAGTCTCACATCAACTAGGCGTATCAACGGGCTATGGAGATGCCCATTAATAGATATCAATGTGAGTGAGTAGGGATTGCCATGCAACGGATGCACTGGAGCTATAAATATATGGAAGCTCAACAAAAGAAACCAAGTGGGTGTTCATCCAACTTGCTTGCTCACGAAGACCTAGGGCACTTTGAGGAAGCCCATCATTGGAATATACAAGCCAAGTTCTATAATGAAAAATTCCCACTAGTATATGAAAGTGACAACATAGGAGACTCTCTCTATCATAAAGATCATGGTGCTACTTTGAAGCACAAGTGTGGAAAAAGGATAGTAGAATTGCCCCTTCTCTCTTTTTCTCTCATTTTTTTATTTTTTTATTTGGGCTATTCTCATTTTTTTGGCCTCTTTTTTTTGTCCGGAGTCTCATCCCAACTTGTGGGGGAATCATAGTCTCCATCATCCTTTCCTCACTGAGACAATGCTCTAATAATAAAAATCATCACACTTTTATTTACTTACAACTCAAGAATTACAACTCGATACTTAGAACAAAATATGACACTATATGATTGCCTCCGGCGGTGTACCGAGATGTGCAATGAATCAAGAGTGACATGTATGAAAGAATTATGAAAGGTGGCTTTGCCACAAATACGATGTCGACTACATGATCATGCAAAGCAATATGATAATGATGAAGCATGTCATAATAAATGGAACGGTGGAAAGTTGCATGGCAATATATCTCGGAATGGCTATGGAAATGCCATAATAGGTAGGTATGGTGGCTGTTTTGAGGAAGGTAATGGTGGGTGTATGGTACCAGTGAAAGTTGCGCGATACTAGAGAGGCTAGCAATGGTGGAAAGGTGAGAGTGCGTATAATCCGTGGACTCAACATTAGTCATAAAGAACTCACATACTTATTGCAAAAATCTACAAGTAATCAAAACCAAGCACTACGCACATGCTCCTAGGGGAAGGGTTGGTAGGAGTTAACCATTGCGCGATCCTGACCTCCACTCATAAGGAAGACAATCAATAAATAAACCATGCTCCAACTTCATCACATAATGGTTCACCATACGTGCATGCTACGGGCATCACAAACTTTAACACAAGTATCTCTCAAATTCACAACTACTCAACTAGCATGGCTCTAATATCACCATCTTCATATCTCAAAACAATCATAAGGAATCAAACTTCTCATAGTATTCAATGCACTTTATATGAAAGTTTTTATTATATCCCTCTTGGATACCTATCATATTAGGACTAAATTCATAACCAAAGCAAATTGCCATGTTGTTCTAAAGACTCTCAAAATAACATAAGTGAAGCATGAGAGTTCATCTATTTCTTCAAAATAAAACCACCGCCGTGCTTTAAAAAGATATAAGTGAAGCACTAGAGCAAATGACAAACTACTCCAAAAGATATAAGTGAAGATCAATGAATAGTCGAATAATTATGTAACTATGTGAAGACTCTCTAACATTTAAGAATTTCAGATCTTGGGATTTTATTCAAACAGCAAGCAAAACAAAATAAAATAAAATGACGCTCCAAGCAAAACACATATCATGTGGTGAATAAAAATATAGATCCAAGTAAGGTTATCGATGAATGAAGACGAAAGAGGGGATGCCATCCGGGGCATCCCCAAGATTAGGCTCTTGGTTGTACTTGAATATTACCTTGGGGTGCCTTGGGCATCCCCAAGCTTAGGCTCTTTCCACTCCTTATTCCATAGTCCATAGAATGTTTACCCAAAACTTGAAAACTTCACAACACAAAACTTAACAGAAAACTCGTAAGCTCTGTTAGTATAAGAAAATAAATCACCACTTTGGTTGCTGTTGTGAACTCATTATTTATTTATATTGGTGTAATATCTACTGTATTCCAACTTTTCCATGGTTCATACCCCCCGATACTAGCCATAGATTCATCAAAATAAGCAAACAACACGCGAAAAAAAGAATCTGCCAAAAACAGAAAAGTCTGTAGCAATCTGGATATTTCGAATACTTTTGTAACTCCAAAAATCCTGAGAAGTTAAGAATTTCTACGAAATTTGTTTATTAATCTTCTGCAAAAAGAATCAACTTAAAATTACATTTCTGTGATGAATGAAAATTATTTTCGTGCAGGCAAAAGTTTCTATTTTTCAGCAAGATCAAGTTAACTATCACCGTAAGCTATCCCAAAGGTCTTACTTGGCACAAACACTAACTAAAACACAAAACCACATCTAACCAGAGGCTAGATGAAACATTTATTGCTAAACAGAACCTAAAAAGCAAAAGCAAAAATAAAATTGGGTTGCCTCCCAACAAGCGTTATTGTTTAACGCCCTTAGCTAGGCATAAAACACGAATAGATCTAAGTATAATCGTAATAATGATAAGGTAGATCTCGAAAACTCATCTCATACTCCCTTCATTTAGCAGAAAGTTTTCTTTGAGGTAAACAAAAGTAATCAAAAGTCAATCTCGGGAGGAATTGGTTCCTCCTTCGGCCCTTCATATTGTATGACCAACTCATCATTATAAGCATTCTTTTGGCAAAAGGTCATGAGCTTGTGTCGTTGAGAGAAACCCAATCCGTTGTTTTGTATAGCAAAATTATCGTTAAGCTCAGAAATCTTATCAACTAAAACATCGGTAGGGACTCTCTTTCTTAAATTTTCATTATAAGCAACATGATCTAGAGATCGTAAATGCATTATGTCCTCTTGATTAAAAAGAATTCCCTCTATGGGAGGACGACCACCATCTACTTTATAATGTGCAAAAATTTCACTAGCTTCTTTCATAATAAATCTGAACTCATTATCTAGAAATATAGTGGCGACACGCTTAACAGAAGGATGCTCAATATTTGAAAACTCTAAAAAGATCCTTTGTATGGAAGCATGCATATGAACAAATTGTCTTTCAGGCTCAACTATGAGTAAAGATATAACATCTTCAAGGCTGCTAGTTTTATGGAGAATAGATCCACCCAAGGTGGGGAGTGCACCAGCATGGGTAAAGAAATCTTGAATAACCCCTTTGAAGGAAATATGCCCTAGAGGCAATAATAAAGTTGTTATTTATATTTCCTTATATCATGATAAATGTTTATTATTCATGCTAGAATTGTATTAACCGGAAACTTAGTACATGTGTGAATACATAGAAAAAAACAGAATGTCCCTAGTATGCCTCTACTTGACTAGCTCGTTAATCAAAGATGGCTAAGTTTCCTAGCCATAGACATGTGTTGTCATTTGATGAAACGGGATCACATCATTAGAGAATGATGTGATGGACAATACCCATCTGTTAGCTTAGCATTATGATCGTTTAGTTTTATTGCTATTGCTTTCTTAATGACTTATACATGTTCCTCTGACTATGAGATTATCCAACTCCCGAATACCGGAGGAACACTTAGTGTGCTATCAAACGTCACAACGTAACTGGGTGATTATAAAGATGCTCTACAGGCGTCTCTGATGGTGTTTGTTGGGTTGGCATAGATCGAGATTATGATTTGTCACTCCGAGTGTCGGAGAGGTATCTCTGGGCCCTCTCGGTAATGCACATCACTATAAGCCTTGCAAGCAATGTGACTAATGAGTTAGTTGCGGAATGATGCATTACAGAACGAGTAAAGAGACTTGCCGGTAATGAGATTGAACTAGGTATGATGATACCGACGATCGAATCTCGGGCAAGTAACATACCAATGACAAAGGGAACAATGTATGTTGTTATGCGGTTTGAATGATAAAGATCTTCATAGAATATGTAGGAGCCAATATGAGCATCCAAGTTCCGCTACCAATAGCGGAACTTTGATGCTCATATTGGCTCCTACATATTCTACGAAGATATTTATCGATCAAACCGCATAACAATTAGCGGAACTTGGATGCTCATATTGGCTCCTACATATTCTACGAAGATCTTTATCGGTCAAACCGCATAACATCATACATTGTTCCCTTTGTCATCGGTATGTTACTTGTCCGAGATTCGATCTTCGGTATCATCATACATAGTTCAATCTCGTAACTGGCAAGTCTCTTTACTCGTTTCGTAATGCATCATCCCGCAACTAACTCATTAGTCACATTGCTTGCAAGGCTTATAGTGATGTGCATTACCGAGAGGGCCCAAAGATACCTCTCCGACACTTGGAGTGACAAATCCTAATCTCAATCTATGCCAAGCCAACAGACACCATCGGAGACACCTGTAGAGCATCTTTATAATCACCCAATTACGTTGTGACATTTGATAGCACACTAAGTGTTCCTCCGGTATTCGAGAGTTGCATAATCTCATAGTCAAAGGAACATGTATAAGTCATGAAGAAATCAATAGCAATAAACTAAACGATCATAGTGCTAAGCTAACGGATGAGTCTTGTCCATCACATCATTCTCCTAAAGATGTGATCCCGTTCATTAAATGACAACACATGTCTATGGTTAGGAAACATAACCATCTTTGATAAACGAGCTAGTCAAGTAGAGGCATACTAGGGACATTCTATTTTTGTCTATGTATTCACACATGTACTAAGTTTCCGGTTAATACAATTCTAACATGAATAATAAACATTTATCATGATATAAGGAAATAAATAATAACTTTATTATTGCCTCTAGGGCATATTTCCTTCAGTCTCCCACTTGCACTAGAGTCAATAATCTAGTTCACATCGCCATGTGATTTAACACTAATAGTTCAGATCGTCATGTGGTTTAACACTCTGTAGTTCACATCCGCTACTGTGGATCACGGTCCTGTAGCAAGCCGCCGTCTCCGTAGCCCTGATCTGTGCCACCTCGCCGGCTTACCTCGCCATAAGCTGTCATGGTTCCTACTCTGCGTACGATAACTGCGGTCGCCTCAACTAAGCCAAGCAGCAACTCTGCCGCCGTGGTCGCGCGCACGGCCTTAGTCTGCCGGCCGCCTCCGGGTCGACCTGCCACCGCTGCAGTACGCCTCTACAAGTCGCCGCGGCCCCTGCCGAGTTGCAGTGGCTTTGGTGACCCGCCTGCCTCCATTAGCGTGGTTTGTTTTAAGCCGCCCTCACCGTCGCGCACGGAGCCGCTGTAGTGTTTACATAAAGACTAAGTGGACAAGGACACCCAAGTTCAATGCACTGCTCGGGAGGCATGACTCACTTGAAAACTGGATGGATGCGTGATTATCTGTTTGGACGTGAAGGCCATCATTTGGTAAAATTGCTGTGTAATCACTTCGTCCAGACGAATCAGGTGATATCCATCTAAGTTTATTTTATTAGCGCATATTATTTTTTGTCAAAAAACAATGACTTCGTTTTACAATATATTTTGTGCAGGACAATGATCCATTATAAAGGTGGTGACATGCTATGCCTATGGAGTGTGTGTTAGCATCATCATGCGCTCGCATCCGCACTAGCTTGTTGTTGAACGGGTGTGTGCAAGCCGCCACCCATGCATCTTGATCTACATCAACTTGCTAGGACCGCGCCTGCGATTGACTCGTCCGTCCGCACCGACTTATAATGTCACGGCCGGTTCATCTGTGTGCTCCTGCGGCCGACTCGCCGACGATTGGTTTCAGCTTCACCGTCGGGATCATCAACTCCGCGGTGGATGACTATTGGCTTGACGTATCAGGTTCTCCAATGCGGGACAAGTTGTCTACTGCAAAATGGATTATTATATCATTGAGCTCTTGAATGACTCATACCAGTTTATATCACGGTCAAATATGGAGAATCTCAAGACAACTCCTCGAATCGTCTTAAGACTTGGGGGCGATAATGATATGACTTAGTAAATGTTGCCATTTTAAGTAGATTCAAGAACTCCGGGTAATTGAAGGGAAAAACAACCTGATCCCGGAGGCCGCTGCTATATTAAAGGCCATCAGAAAATTTCTGGCTCAAAATGAAGATTCTGGTTTCAAATCCGGCTCAAGGGAAATCTGTTTCCCACAAAGCTTTGAAGCTCTCAATATCCGGTTCAAAATTCCGGCTCAAGAAGAATTTGTCTCTCACGAAGTTCGAGTCCTCAGAAAAAATTAAAGGTTGCCAATGAGAACTTGCTGCCATGGTACGCGGTTCAAACATGGGTATCCTGCCTTATTGGCTCACTTACAGATGGTCACTTGGGGGCTTCCTGCTCATATTTGAAGCATAGCTATGAATATCCCTCTTGATCGGCTCAATGCCACACTTATGGTCACTTGGGGGCTTCATGCTCATATTTGAAGCATAGCTGTGAATATCCCTCTTGATCGGCTCAATGCCACACTTATGGTCACTTGGGGGCTTCCTGCTCATATTTGAAGCATAGCTGTGAATATCCCTCTTGATCGGCTCAATGCCACAAACCACTTGGGGTCTTCCTGCTCATTGAGCATAGCTGTGAATATCCCTTTTGGTCCGGCTCATACGCCATGGTTACAAAGCACGTGGGGGCTTCCTGTTCAAACATAGGTGTATTCACCAAAGAGAACATAGTGTTACTACCCTCATGAGCACATCTAGAGTTTATTAACCAGGTCTAGCTTTGGATGTTAAGTCACCAGTATATATTTGGATTGCGCCATTGGAATCATGCGCTTATAAATCATTGGATTATATTATTCAAATCTTTAATAGCCTACATGGCTGGATTTTTATTATGGTTATCAATAACCAATATTATGATTGAGGTTTTCGAAGTCGCTTTAGCGCAATGGCTATTATTTTATCAATGGATATGATTTATTCTACAATGGAAGGAATAGTCCCGAGTCTCTGCGGGCTTACGACCCAGAACTTGGGGGCTACATTATTCAAGTTGAGATTACATCAAATATGCAAGTCCCATGTCACTGCCAGCATGCACCATGGCACTTGGGGGCTAATGCAAGGCCATTTCTTGCTTGCCTCATTGAAGACCCAACTCATCACATCATAATGAGCCGACCCTTGGGGGCTACTAATTGCTCCTGTCAAAATATCAAGGTACACAAGCCTTAATCCATTATATTGAAGGGTTCATTGCTCAGTTGGTAGAGTACAAAGTTCTTAACCTTATGGACGTGGGTTCAAGCCCTACGATGGAGGCTACATCATATGATGTTATTTTCAAATGAAGTATATATAAAGTCCCAGCTTAGTATTATCTTACTGAGCCGGCCCTTGGGGGCTACACTGGTTTAAGTTTTCATGAGTATATGGCAATTACAAGTCCCAGGTTGCTGCAAGCATGACAACCCGACATTTGGGGGCTACATATGTGGAATATTCAGTTTTGACTAGTGACTGAGATGAACAATCTGGATTTCTTCAAGGTTGTAACATTTATATTGAAGCAAGTCTCAAGTGGTTACTACGCTTCCTTCTTAAGACTTGGGGGCTACAAGTGATAGGCATATAAGGGAGGTACGTTTTCAAGCTTGATGTTAGCAACAATTATGACCCAGTGCCATTAATATTTACAAGTCGGCAGTTTTGGCAATGATAAACCGGTAAGTTTTTTCATCTTCAAGCCGGCTGAAGGTTAGATGAGTATTTCAAAGACCAATATTTTTTAAGCATTGGGAGCTGAATCAAATGAATTATTCTTCACAATTTTTCTCTGTGAGAAACCAACGTCAGCAAATTGATTATGAAGCTGGCCTATTGACCCGGATTTCTTAGAAGAAGGAAATGACAAGGAATTAAGGATGATCAAGTGTCGGCTTACAAGAGTTCTTAACCCGGAGCATAATCTGTCAGAATTGTTCTTGTGATTGTTTTACAGGATCAGTTTAACATGGATAAATCCAAATTAAACTGGGGGCTAATGTCGGGGATATACCCCGCGGTATGAACCGGCCGGAGATATGACCCGCCTGGGACTTGGTGTTTCATTGGTGACCCAACAGATGGTAAGCCGGTAGATGTTAAGGCAGATGTTAAGCTAGCAGATGTTAAGCCGGCAGATGTTAAGCGAGATGGCAAGCCGGCAGATGTTAAGCCAGATGGTAAGACGACAGATGTTCAGCCAGATGTTAAGCCGGCAGATGTTAAGCCAGATGGTAAGCCGGCAGATGTTAAGCCAGATGATAAGCCAGATGGTAAGCCGGTAGATGTTAAGCCAGACGGTAAGCAATATGGTAAGCTAGATGATAAGTCAGATTGTAACAGAGTCGTCTGGGGTTAATAAGCCCGAGACATTAAGAAGCCCACGGAGAAAAGCCCTTGATGAGAAGTCAGAATAGCTTAAGTCCTTATCCAAGTTGGACTCTACATGTAACCCACCCCTTCAACTTATATAAGGAGGGGCGGGGCGCCTCAAGAGGACATGAAATAATCGAGAAGACTAGACACAACTAGGAGAGCCGGTTTACGGCGACTTGCTCACGAGCATAATGAGACCTAGCCACAAACAACATGTAGGGTTGTTACCGGATGATGTTTCTCGGGGCCCGAAGCTGTCTAAACCCTTGTCTTGTGTTGTGTCTCTTGATTCCGATCAACCCCTCTCAAGCTACCACATAGAAGCATTGGCCTCATGACTACGTCCTCACACTAGGACATCTGCCATGACAATCCCACGACAAATACCCAAAGCGTTTACTAGAGTCAATAATCTAGTTCACATTGCCATGTGATTAACACCCCAAGAGTACTAAGGTGTGATCATGTTTTGCTTGTGAGAGAGGTTTAGTCAATGGGTCTGCCACATACAGATCCGTACGTATTTTGCAAATTTCTATGTGTACAATGCTCTGCACGGAGCTAAATGCTCCCACTTTGAATATGTATCTAGATCGAGACTCAGAGTCATCCAGATCGGTGTCAAAGCTTGCATTGACGTAACTCTTTACAACGAACTCTTTATCACCTCCATTACTGAGAAATATTTCCTTAGTCTTCTAAGGATAATTTTGACCAATGTCCAGTGATCTACTCCTAGATCACTATCGTACTCCCTTGCCAAACTCAGGGCAGGGTATACAATAGGTCTGGGCCATAGTATGGCATACTTTATAGAATCTATGCACTACAAAAAAAGACACATCCGTGACATTTTGGGCCAAACGAAAAAAAATCTGTCATACTTATGACACTTCTATGACAATAATTGTGACAAAACCCGGTATCATCATAGATGTGGTGGGGTCCTACTTCTATGAAAAAAAAATCATGACAGAAAATGGGTTTTTCATCCTGGGCGGGCCGGAGACGCAGCTGCATGACATTCTTTGGGCCGTCCATGACGAAAAAACTGTGGTAGAAGCGAGGGCGAGGAAAATATCGGGGTGTTCCCGGTTACGGTGGGTGGCCGGGGCCGAGCGATGCACGTTTCTCTCATACACGCACGCGTGTGGGTGCGAGGCATTGGGCTCTAACTGAACCCGAGCGAGGAATTGGGCTCTAACTGAACCCGAGCGATTGCACTGCAGGCTATGCGTTACTGAATCCGAGCGATCGATTGATGGTTGTTAAGTGAACCCAATCGAGTGATTCCTTCACTACTGCTGCTAAATGAAGCCGATCGATGCTGCCTCTGGATGAACAGTGTGTTGCCGAGGGGGGGGGGGGGTTGGATGAATAGTTCCCGGTGGGGGTGGATGAACAGGACCCCGTGGTGTTGCCTCTGGATGAACAGGACCCCGATCGATCGAGCCGATTGGGGCTGGATGAACAGGACCCCATGGAGGGCTGGATGAACAGGACCATGCCATGGAGGGCTGGATGAACAGTAGACGGTGGAGGGCTGGATGAACAGTAGCCCGTGGAGGGGTGGTTGAACAGGAGCCCGTGGAGAGGGCTGGTTGAACAGTAGCCGGTGGAGTAGCGAGCGGTGGAGGCTGGATGAATATGAGCCCGTGGATGAACAGTCGCAGGTGGAGGCTAAAGGAGGTCGACGGTGGATGAATAGTAGCCCGTGGAGGCTAGAGGGGGTCGATGGTGGAGATGAACAGTATCCCGTGGAGTCCCGTTTTGCGGTACGCCACACCCCTTCCGATGAACAGGACCCCTGTTTCGACCGTAGCGCTCCAACACAAGTCTGTTTCCTTCGTTTTGCGGTACGCCACACCCCTCCCGATCAACAGGACCCCCATTTCGACCATAGGAGGTCCGCTTCTTCGCTTTGCGATGCGCTGCACCCTCCCGGCGAACAGGATCCCGTTTTGAACATGGCCGATCGAACACAAGGTCGTTTCCTCCGTTCTGCGGTACGCCAGGCCTCGTTTCCATCGGCTGTTCCGTCCAAGCCCTCCCGATGAACACGATGACACATTCCGTTCCGACCCAGCCGGTTGGTTCCCCATGAACACGATGATGATGTTGTTTCTCCGTTCCGACCCAGCCATGTACACGAGCCCTGGCCATACGTATGTGCGAGTAGGCTTTCGAGACCCTGCCCGTATGTACATACGTGGCCGTATTTTCTTTCTTGCACACTGGCCGTTGTACGTATGTGTACATGCTACGTGCGCGCCTCTACTACGACACGTGCACGCCTCTACTACGACACGTGCACGCCTCTACATCGATCAGTATGTATGTACACGTTTGCGACCAGAATGACAACGCTACGTACGCTTCGACCAGGTGGGTCCCGACTGTCAAGCACTTCCTTGCGTGCGAAGATGTAGTTGGTGGGTCCCAGCAGTCAGGGGGGCGAATCATTTTTTTGCCCGGATGCATTTCCTTGCATGCGAAGATGTAGCTAGTGGGTCCCAGCAGTCAGGGGGAAACATTTTTTCGTGAAATATGGTGGCCCATCCGGTGGGTCCCCGCTGTCAGGTGGGGGAATAATTATTTTGACCGTAATAAGGAGGCACTTCCTTGCTGCGGCCGTGGACACAGCTGTCAGCCTCTCCATGTATAGTCCACATCCGATGGAAACCGTTCCTTGACCACGTTGACCACGCTGCACCGAGAGCACCAGGGCGGTGGACGACGGCGAGGCCTAGGAAGGGGACAACGCGGAGCCGGGGAAGACACGACAGTGGAAGCCCGCGCGAAGAGGAGTACGAGGGTTCACTGGTTCGGTTGCGGTGCGAGGCTGCCGTCGATGCAGAATAACAGTGGGTGTGGCTAAGTAGAGGGATGGCCTGGCCAGCGGTGGGAGTAGTTGGGGGCGATGAGGCCTCCGTGGCACCACAACCGGACACGGGAGGTAGGAGCACGCGGCACGACCGACGCTGGTTTGGGCGGCTGGAGTAAGAAGGCCAGAGGTTGAAGAAGCACTACGACTGTTGGATGGACATCGTACGGTCACTGGAGCTAGAATCGTTCATATTGACTAAGTTGACAAAGCCCTCCGTCCCTGTCAACTTAGTAGGCCCACAAATAAGCCTCCCACCAAGGTGGGTCCCAGCTAGCAGGGGGAGTATTCATTTTTTCCTGCATAATAAGGAGGCACTTCCAGTGGGTCCGAGCTGACAATGGGGGGGGACATTTTTTCACGAAGTACGGTGACCCGCCCAGTGGGTCCCAGTAGTCAGGGGGAAACATTTTTTTCGCAAAATACGGCGGCCCGTCCGGTGGGTCCTTGCTGTTAGGTGGAGGAATCATTATTTTCCACGTAATAAGGAGGCACTTCCATGTTGCGGCTGTGGACCCAGCTGTCAGCCTCTCCACAGATAGTACACTTCCGATGGAAGTCGTTCCTTGACCACGTTGACCATGCCGCATTCCGTGGCATGCATGCGTCCATGGGTGTGGTGCGTTCCCACTGTCAGCCTCTCACATACAGTCATCTTTTGACGACTCTCGGTTGTTGACCACATTGACCACACCGTGCCGAGCGCACCAAAGGCCAGTGCACGACAGCGAGGCCCCAGACTGGAACAACCCGGAGATGGGGAAGACGGGGCAGTGGAGTCGCAGATGGAGAGGAGCGGGAAACTTGACTGGTTCGGGTGCGCGGCAGCACAGCCGCGGTGCCGCCCACATCAGACATTAGCAAGAACAAAGGTTGAAGAAGGAGAACGACTGTTGGATCAACATCCATCGATCCAGCTGCTAGAATCATTTGCTGATTAAGCTGACAAAGCCCTGCGTACACATCCGCTTAGTAGGCCCACAAGTCAGCCACCAAGTCTGACGGGTCCCAGTTGTCAACGGGAGGAATAATTTTTTTCGCATAACAAGGAAGCACTTCCTTCTGTGCGAAGATACAGCCGGTGGGTCCCAGCTGTCAGGTGGAGGAAACATTTTTTTCAGCTTAATAAGGAGGAACTTTCCTTGCATGCGACCATGGACCTCGTGGGTCCCAGCCGTCAGGCTCTCCGTGTACAGTCCTCTTTCGATGATTCTCATTTGTTGACCACGCCGCACCGAGCGCAGCGAGGCGGTGGACGACGGCGAGGCCTCGGACGGGAACGACTCGGAGATGGGAAGACGCGGCAGTGGAGACACAGATTGAGTGGAGGAGAAGGGTTATAACTGGTTCTGGTGCGGCGTGGGGCTGCAGTCGTTGGAGAATAACAGGAGTTGTGGAGGGGTGGAGGGATAGCGTGGCCGATGGTGGGATACCGCTTCGCAGTGATGCGTGCTAAGCAGAGCCGCTAGCCACCGGAGGCCGGACCAGGAGGTCCTGGCGACGCTTTAGGAAGAAGACGAGAGATTGAAGGTGCATGCCGACCAAGTTGACAACGCCCTGTGTAGGCTTTAACCTATTGGCCCACATGTCAGCCTGCAAACATGTGGCATATATTTAACCCATGTTTTCTAGAATGACAGTCCATTTGCTGGGCTGGGTGAACAAATAATTCCACGTCAATGCGGCCCATTTATATTATCTAAGAAATCCCAGCCCATTTGCACTTCCTTCAAATACACGAATTAGCTGGGCTCGTTATATGTTATGTTAGAAGGAGCAATTAATATAAAAAATAAACAGGAGAGGCACATTTTTTATATACATAATTAACAAATTAGCGAGTTATTGCTCAAAATACAAATGAGCGTGTTATTATTGCATTGGTCCTTAAAATCTTCGGAAGCTTTTGTACGCAATCACCAGGATTTTCCTTGCTTGTGAGTCAAAAACAACCAGGATTTTCCTTTCCAACTTCTATTAAACATTCACTTTTATAAGTTAATAACACGTGGGATGTTTTTATAATGTATATATAAGTCTCTATAAAATATAGGATAATAGTAATAATATAAATATATACAATGTGGTTAAATAAATACATTGGGCTGCCGATCTTTAAGAAAAAGCCCATAGGCCGGTATGGACCTCAAAAAATAAGTTGAAACCATTGTCTCCGTATGTTGTGGGCTACACATGTTAAAATACAAAACCTAGGCCTAGCTGATACTTGTTCGCCCTCTGGAAAAAATGATACCAGATCCCTGAGCGAACTGGATTAAAGAGGGGGCCGGCGGCATGACTAAAGAAGCACATCAGGAGCGATTTTTTCTTCTTTAGTGGATGGCTCTCGATAGCATTTTTTTACTTGCCTCTGCACCATACAACTTGTATTTTTAGCCTCCCAGTCCGTCGTGGTGGACCAGCAGCTCATTTGTTGGGCTGGCCAACCTACAGAAACCAGCACTCGATTTTTCATCAAGCCCCAAAACAACGCAGTACTATGTTTGTTTTGAGGCTGAAAACATTACGGCAGGGGTTGAGCGGCGGAGAGGGGAAGAGAGAGTAATAAAAAAGATTAAAAAGAGCTGATGCGTCGTTGCTACCCTAACAAAGCAGGTGCAATTCCTCTCGGGAAGAAGGTGTGCCGTTGACACCGACACGTCAAATACCCCACAGTAGGCATACTAACAAGTTCACACACAAGCACAAGAGAAAAGGTAAACATTCATATCAAACTCAGGTTCACAGGACACGTTCATATTCATAGCCAACATTCACTATCAACAACTCAAAAGATTCATATATACACAATTTCAGCATGTCTATGGATCCAAATCATTGATAGATCACACAACAATATTCATAGATAATTCACAAAATGATTCAGATATACACATGTTCAGTATGTTTATGCATCCAAATGATTGAGATCACAACCAATATGATCCATGGATGAACTTTAATTACCTAGGGTACAGACTGGTAAATGGTTTTTAGTCGGAGGTACTTCTTGCTAAAATTAATGCTTGTACGAGTAAACTTTCGAGTACATAAGAGGCAGCACAGACAATCTGAACTTTGCTTGTAGGTTTATCCTCAAATAGTGGCCTCGTGCCGAGGAAGGTTTGAGCAACTTGGCCACTACTTTCATCCAACTAGTTTACTGGCTCATCTTGGTCCTATAGCTCGCCAAAATTCTACATTGCTGACTGGTAAATGGTGTTCAGTCGAAGGTACTTCTTGCTAAAATTAATGCTTGTACAAGTAAACTTTCGAGTACATAAGAGGTAGCACAGACAATCTGAACTTTGCTTGTAGGTTTATCCTCAAATAGTGGCCTCGTGCCGAGGAAGGTTTGAGCAACTTGGCCACTACTTTCATCCAACTAGTTTACTGGCTCATCTTGGTCCTATAGCTCGCCAAAATTCTACATTGCTGACTGGTAAATGTTGTTCAGTCCAAGGTACTTCTTGCTAAAATTAATGCTTGTACAAGTAAACTTTCGAGTACATAAGAGGCAGCACAGACAATCTGAACTTTGCTTGTAGATTTATCCTCAAATAGTGGCCTCGTGCCAAGGGAGGTTTGAGCAACTTGGCCACTACTTTCATCCAACTAGTTTACTGGCTCATCTTGGTCCTATAGCTCGCCAAAATTCTACATTGCTGACTGGTAAATGTTGTTCAGTCCAAGGTACTTCTTGCTAAAATTAATGCTTGTACAAGTAAACTTTCGAGTACATAAGAGGCAGCACAGACAATCTGAACTTTGCTTGTAGGTTTATCCTCAAATAGTGGCCTCGTGCCAAGGGAGGTTTGAGCAACTTGGACACTACTTTCATCCAACTAGTTTACTGGCTCATCTTGGTCCTGTAGCTCGCCAAAATTCTACATTGCACACGAGAAAGGAGGCGGATGAGAAAATGAACCACCCAAATTTTTTGTGCAGTTCAACTAAAATGGAGCATCCTTGGCGTGCAGACTGATCAAGTGCCAGAATATACGCGTCAACCAACTTGTGTGGAATGTTTAGACTCCATGCCATACAGTTCGCTACCATATCTGCCGATAACCAAAAGGCACGAGTTGGGACCAAATACTGGACTGTGTTTTTTTGGGCTATGCGCCAAGCAATATTTTTAGCGTTCACTCTCCTAATACTTGGGAGTTTGACAACTGGTTGATGCCGGTTGATAATCGAATGAATATAGGCACTTCTTGTTAACATCGATGCTTGTCTGAGTGAACTTTGGAGTACATAGCAGCAGCATAAGTATCTGTCCATCTGATCTTTTTGTGCAGTTCTACAGAAATCACCGAATGCAATGCTTTTCCTGCGAGTTCAGGCTCCAAGTTACTCCTTTATAAAATTGGCAAACAGTAGCACAATACCAAATTACCAATACATGACAAGCACAATAATAAGGATAAAGACCAGTACCAACCTATGTGAGGTAGCATATCAATTACCTTTTCCTTTGACTAGAAGCTGAGATAAACGAAGTGACCAATAGCAAAGGAAGAAAGCAGGCCCGGATTAGCGGCTGACAGGAAAGGACGGAAGCTATCGAGGCAATTAAGCACCCAAAGTTTTTGTGCAATTCCACCAAAATCGAGCATCCCTGTTGGCACATATATTGAGAGAGTGAGATTACTGTAATAGTGGGACTAGTTGATGAAACATACACTAACAAATAGAAGCACCCTCATTATCTTAATGGGTAAAGTTAGCAACATAGTAGTCTTTCTTAAAGAGAGGTATTAGTTTATTTAATCAGTGCCAATTAGCTCAACACTCAAAGCATTGCCACGTATCATAGGTTGCAAAACTTTAAGGTGTAAAGATAAAGGAGTTTCTCATGACAGTAGCATGATACAAATAGAGATGACAGCAAACTAATATGGATGAAGGCCTTAGGCCCGTACCAACCTGAGGAAAAAAGCTTATTCATGTGGTCCCATAAGAGATGATAAAGCACTCACTGGAATCACTCAATAGTATATATTTTTGTGCACTTCAAATGTATGGTTGAAATCACCCTTGTTTACCGGTGCTGAGATTATATCAAAAGGTTATCAAGAACTTCCAACAGAATTAAAGCACAGGCTGGGATACGGTTCATTGTATTGTCTTGTGTAGTTCCACTAAAATGTATGATTGGCACAACATGATCCCTGTTTGCACAAGTAGGAACAAGGTGAAACCTTCATTAGCTTAGTGAGAAAGGATAGAACGACATTAGCATATTACTCTAACAGTAGCATCAAATTCATGATGAACAATATGCAAAACATTGCCTCATTGAACCAATGGCAATAATTGACATGCAAACAATAGCACTATTATGTCATGACACTAATAATATTCCCTCCCTGCTCCACCACATGATTCACCTCCATAGACAAACATACACACGTACATGATTCATCATAGGGTGCTACTAAAGATTTGTTTAACTCCGACAGGAAAATTAGGCAGCAATAAATTAGTGGTACTTAAGTACTCCTAATTAATTAAGTGAGACAGCAGAAGTGGAAGGGCTCCCTGGAGGATCGTCTCAAATGTAAGGTAGTCGTTGTCGGAGCCCTTGAATGGCCTCGACTGAGGCCTCTAGCTTCAGCAAGATTGCCTTGGCACTGTTTATTCTTCTTCTTCCTCCTCTTCATGCTTTGTTTCTCATCCTCCTCACCAGTTGGTGAAACCAAGTAAATGATTGGCCTTCTATTTCAAAATTGGTTTTGTCAGTGAGGGAGTACAAGCGTACTAGTAAAAAATAGCATTATTTTCTCATGGCAGTCGCAAAATAGAGATGAACACATGCATTAAATATCATTCTTACCTAAAGGAAGGTTATGGTGCCAATATGGATGATGAGGATTAGAACATAGATCTCCCTTTGTGCAGTTCCACTGAAATGAACCAACTGTTCCATTCTGATATTCCAGTTAAACAGTACAAAAGTCACTTCTTTTAAGAAGAGTTTTGTGCAGTGCACCAAAAGTTCACAACAGCAACCAGGTGAAATGGATATCCCTGTTTACACAAAAAGCTACAGAGGAAATAGTCAGAGTCTCAAACAATTACAGGCAAAAACATTTGGCTAAACTTGTCATGGCTTATAACAGTGGTATGGCTTAATTTTTATCAGGGGCATTAGATTAAGAACAGCTAAATATTTGGTATAAGGGCATGGGACAGTGGGTGCACCAGCAGTCTAGCACCATGTACCTAAACAGGGGCATAAAGTGGTGATTCATAGTTTGTTGTCCCGAGAAACAAACATCCAAGAAACATATCTGGGTTGGTCCCATTTTTGTTCACACTAGCCACCTACTCTTACATGTGGATAGCAAATCTAGTCCTGGTCATACCACTATGTTCAGCGTTACCCCTATATTTCCCTTTTCGACCAAGAGACTAGTTGGATGACCAGTATGTACTACTTTCACCCCCTTTCCTTCTGGTTTGTACCAAGTCTGATGTACTACATACTAAATTCCCCCACCCCCACTTTATTTCTTGTTTGAACCAAGTACAAGATTTGACTCCATGAAGTAGCTTTACCTCTAACAATAGAAGAAAAAAATAGGAGACGTTGGACCATCCGATCGAGAGGGGCCGAGAGGTAGAAAATGATGCACATGCAGTGATGTAGCGAGCTAGGGAAGTAGAGCTAAGGCGGTTTCGAAGGAAGATATACCTGAAGGTCGTCGGGATGTGGATAGGTGGGCGGCGGGAGGCCGGATTTGCCCACACTAGGGCAACGACGAAGGGATCGGAGGACCTCTCGCGGCGGCACTTGGCCAGATATAACGGTGCGGCCGGCAGTGGGTCTCCTCCCTCACTGTCGACGACGGCCTAAATGCTGCCCCTCCCCCCCTTCATCGGCGGAGGGGGATACGTCTGGATCTGTAACCAGCGGTGAGGATAGAAAGACAGTGTTACCACCCCTATCTTGTTTAGATCTGGAGAGGATGAGAGTGAGTGAATAGAGCAACCCTAGCAAGCAAGCACGGAGGCTCCGGCCTATACATACGTAGTGGGGTAGTTTTCCTTTTTCATTCCATCAAAACAATCGTTTAAAATTGTGTACTACATGCCATGTCATCGTTTTTTAGTTGTTAATTGTTTTTTGAGATAGCTACCCGCTTGTTCCAAGTGGTGTTACGGTGTGCCAGGTCGCACTTTGTGTCGCTCAAGTCTGGTACAAGTCCCTCTATTAAATGAACAACCACCCCCTCGTAAAAATTGTGAGCAAGCCCACGGCTAAAATTATCGGAAATGTGGGTTGCCCCAACATGCATTATTATTTATATTTTCTACTCCCTCCGTTCCTAAATATAAGTCTTTTTTATTAGCCACACCTAAGACAAGAATTTTTTCATTAGCAGTGAACCCCACATGTCATAGACACAAAAAGTGTGGCAAGATTCCCTTAGGCAAGCCAAAGTGTGTCTAACAATTTGAGCAACTCAAGTTAGGCAAGTGTGGCAAGTGTCGGAAAAATAATGTGGCAACATAAGACAAACATAGTCACAATCCAAACAGTCCCGTAATTTTTTGTGACATGCATGAAAATTTGGTTAGTTAAATTTGTAGTCAAAATTTGGTAAGGTGCATCAAATCAACACATGCAAGTATCAAAAGGGAAGTCACGGCATGCATGCATGCGTTGTACTCTCTCCGTTTCCAAATATAAGTCTTTTTAGAGATTGCAACAAATGACTACATACGAAGCAAAATATGTCTACATACATCCGTATGTTGTAGTCCATTTGAAATGTGTAAAAAGACTTATATTGAGTGCAGTGCTTTGATGTGTCGCGTCAACTCGTACAAGACCGAGAAGTTTGATTACTACAACACCCTCTCCCTCGCGGACTGAGCTCTGGTGCCTTAAATGCACCTGCCTTTGGCTGCATGACAGGTGGGCCAACCACCTGTTGGGCCCACCTGTCATAGACGCAAAGGCAGGATCAGTAAGTCAACGAAGCTGCGTCCCTCCCTCGCGCATGAGCGTGGTGGCTGGCAGGACTAGTAGGAGCTTTCGCTACACGCTTCTTGATGGAGGCGAACTTGCGGATGGAGTTGACCATCAGGTCGTCCATGTGAGAGGCAAAGCCGGCGTCGATGATGGCTACGACGCCGACGGTTTCCAGCACTGGGTGGAAACACTGCATGGTGCGGGGCCGCATGCCAGCGCCTTGGATGATGTGGCACAGCCGACTGCCGCTCGCGACCATCGCCTCCATAGGTGCTTCTGGCTTCTGGTCACTTGGTCTTGGATTGGAGTGAGTAGTGTTGCGCAGAGACTAAGGAGTAGATGGATTGGAGTGGTGGGGCGCCTTTATATGAGAATCCAAACTCTGTTGCATTCACATCGTGCTAGCTCTATTCTACTTCTGCAATTAATTCTCTCTGCATGTAGAGTAATTTGAGGATGCATCATTGACCGTTAAACGTCTCGGGAACCGCTACCCTCTCCCTCCTTGGCATTCAAGAACCTATGGAGGCGACTACCGCTCGCGTCTATCGCGTGTCAGGAGACATTCCCATCGACGACGGGGTGCCTATGGTGACTACGTAAATTTCAAAATGATAGTACTGGTATACTCAATATTGTGCACCATGACCAAGTATGAGAGGGAAACGAGAGAACTACGTATTTATTTACGGTGTAGATGCACTCATTTTGCTCCATATGTACTCCGTCTCGGTGTAGTCAAGTCACTTGTTGAAATCTCTAGAAAGGCAAATACTCCTTTCTGGTTTACAGGGCTATACTAGCAAGTACTCCCTCCGTCCGAAAATACTTGTCATCAAAATGGATAAAAAAGATGTATCTAGAACTAATATACATCTTGATACATCCCCTTTTATTCATTTTGATGAAAAGTATTTCCGGACAGAGGGAGTACTACAATAGTGGGCTCACATAGAAATTTTGTCATGCAAGAGCCTGGCTATATGCGTGCTCCAAGGTTCGTAACTGCCACATTCGGGTTGCACTTGGCTCTTCGCCTCTTCGAGAAGACCAACAATGATGTTACTACTACTGCTTCTATAGTATCGAAACCACTGCTGCATGTCTGTCCACCGCGAGCGGGAGGGATAGCTTGTTGTAGTACTATAAGCAAAAGCCTGTCCTCGTCTGCGAGCCACCGCACGCATGGGCGAGGGAGAAGGCATGTAGTAGTAAAATCAAGCTTCTCCTCGTTGTACGAGTTGCCGCGACACATCATAGCACTGGCCCCACATGGTTGCCTCTAAACTTTGCTGAAAGACCCGCAGTGTACCTCCATTTGCTGCAACCTCTAACATTTACCCCACCACAAATTAAAATATATATTCCTGTCTTGACCAGATGTGCGTGCAAACTAGAATCACCAGGATGACAAGTAGGGCCAGAAGATTATTTTAATCAAAAAATATAGCATGGAGCCGACCCCAACGATTTTAAGCTTACATGCACGGTACATGCTATCCTAGACTACTCTACACACGAAACTGCCACACGAGCGTCCGGGCTGCGCTTGGCTCTTCGCCTCTTTGGGAAGTCGAACAGTATGATGGATTACTACTGCAGTGGAGGAGTACTACACTATGCTTCTGGCCATCGGACACCGATTGAACTACTGCATGTCCACCGCGTACGGGAGGGAGAGCGTGTAGTGAACGAAAGCTTCTCCTAGTCCTACCAGCCACCACGCTCATGGGCGAGGGAGGGACGCAGCTTCATTGACTTACTGTTCTTGCCTTTGTGTCCATGATAGGTGGGCCCAACAGGTCGGTGGCCCACCTGTCATGCAGCCAAAGGCTGGTGCGGTTAAGGCGAGAGGGCGTTGTAGTAATCAAACTTCTCGGTCTTGTACGAGTTGACGTGACACATCAAAGCACTGCACTCGATATATTTCAATAATTTGCGTTTACCGATGCATTAATTACAATGCATGCATGCATGCCGTGACTCTCCTTTTGATACTTGGATGTGTTGATTTAATGCACCTTGAAGTAGTATGAATATGTGACGGCAAAGCTTTGTAATGCCCCGGCCTTAATAAAGCGAGAGATGGTTGTGCACGAGGAGGGCGAGATCCTGCAGACGGAACAGGACCCGACGATGGAGCTCTTTATGGTCTCGATGGACCTCACCTTGCTCCACTACCCCTTGTGCCTCCGGCCCTTGAAGCCTCCAGTGTATGAGGTTCGAATACACCTCGTCCGTTCGGCTGATCGAGCAAGGTGTAGGTTTCTTGATTGATGTGTTGTTCGATTGATTTGTGCAGTGCAAGGGAGGGCACCTGGCTTGCGCGGACTGCTGCTTTGAGTGCCCCGGGAACCAGCGGCAGTGCCAGAAGTGCGAGCGCGGCAATGGCTTCGACGTGCAGAACACGGTGGTGGACGCCATCCTCTCCTCGGTGAGGGTGGATTGCGCGCACGAAGGCTGTGGGCTCTACGTCACTTACCACAAGCTCGCCGATCACCAGAGCGTGTGTCCGCTAGTGCCCTACAAATGCCCCGTGCCCGTCTGCGGCTATGAAGGCCCGCCGCCGGTGCTCTCCCACCACATCAGCACCGTGCATCCCATGCCCGCGCACGTGATCCAAGATGCGGCAAAGGCGCACCACCGCAAGTGCCACCGCCGAGCCACGACTCTTGCTGTTCGCGGAGGAGGATGGCCGCATGTTTTTCTTGGTCAGCGGCGTGCTCGACATCGGCGCGCCTATCGTCGCGTTGGTCGTCTGCATCAGAGCGGGGGCGTCCCCACTGCCACACTACGTGGCAAAGCTGTGGGCGAACGGCCCGCCGGGGGAGCCTAAAGGCAGGACCGATGCCGTCAAGGTGGAAATGGAGGTGACAAGCAGTAGGGATCCCGGCAATGTCGCTGTGCAGGAGCTGACCTTCTTCACAGTTCCGCCCAAGCTGCTGGCCGGGGCTAAGCTGGTGTCCCTCCACATTCAGATTGACAAGCTCACGTCCTAAATGATTCTACAGTGCCTTCTGTTTATCTTAGTAATATGCTAATATAGGGGTTAGCTTGGTCTACTTTAGCTTAAGAGATGGTAGGTTTTGGTGCCGATGCAGCAATTACCTCGACATCAGATCAGCAGTGAAAGTAATTTCGAACAGTCGAATGGATATTTTGTGTCTGTTGGGTATAAAGATCCTTTGGGTAAGAAGTCACAGCTTATATGCTTTTTTCGAAACGGAACAATGATACTAGTATAATTTTTGTTCACATGCACTAATATTTTTGAAGCGGACGTGTCATCGGCCCATACCGCGGTGACCCCCGATTGGGACACACCGACTGTGGATTTTCCCCCTCGCCAATGTCGACCGCGTCTATGCAGAACATTGTTCCCTTCCCCCAGCTGCGGGATCAGGCCGGATATGTGACCAGCGGTGTGGCCACCGTTGTTCTATGCTTGTGAAGAGAGCAACCCAAGCAACCAGGCTTGTAGCTTAGGCTCTTGCTAGTGTATATATAGTGGTTTTCTTTTTCTCCCCATATCAACCATTTTATATTGCATACGTGTCATTGAAGAGTGAAATGATGGTTGCTTCTTCCGACTAACTTACTGTGTGATTTGACTGCTCCTTTAGTGGCCCCTACACGTACTCCCCGTACGTGTATGCAACAGTCACACGTACTCATGGACGCAAAAACGCACGCGACGCCCTAATGCATGCATGTCCGAGCACACGGCGGAACACACACGGTCATGCTCAAGTGCTCAACCTACACGTCCATGCACACACATACTCAGCCAGGGTGAGCTAGTGACCATATAAACACCGGAAAATGTATATATTGAGCGCAATGAGCGTATTATGTAGTCCACTGACCATACTTTTACAAATATACAGTGACATACAGTGTATTTATCTCGTTTGAAATTAAGCCATATTAACCGGAGAGGAGGCAGTATGGACTAGCATTACTTTGCTGTGTCCCGTCAAGTTGCCGAACGAGGAGAAGCTTGCAGGACGGGAGAAGCTTGTGCGCGGTGGCTCGCAGGACAAGGAGAAACTTTTGACTAATGCAAGCTCTCCTTCGCTCAGGCGATGGACAGTTAATCCGGTGTCAGATTGCCAGAAGCATACACTATACTAGTACTGTTATTGTTGCACTTCCCGAAGAGGCAAACAACCAAGCGCAAAGTTTACTAGTACTAGTACTACTACTATAGTCTATAGAGGTATGTACCATACTAGTACTAGGAACCAGATGGAGGAGCGTCTGCACTCTTATTATATTTTTAAAATGTGATAAAGCAATCTTCAACACATTTGGTTCTCTTCGAGGGTTCTCGCATGTGATAATGGAAGTTGATTGCATGGAACACTCGCCACAATTCTCGCTTAATTCGGGCTCATATCCTGTTACAAATAGGAGCGCTCGGTAATATTTACTCTTTTTTTTTGTTATTCAGCATGTAAACAGGTCAGCAAACCTTGGGGCGCATCTTTGTGCGAACCGTGCTTGCTGCACTTTGAATGTGGCCGAGAGCTGGCTTGATGAAACACCTCGCTTCCTACTTCTTTTTTTGCGGTGTAGCTCGCTTCCTAGTGACCAGTGTCTTGGCTGATCGTTCTAAGAATGCTTATATATGAATAAAGCTCTCTCATTTACCCACAAAAAAGGTTAAGCCATATTAACCGTAAAGGAGGGAGTATGGACTAGGACTACTTGTTGGTGTGTCCCGTCAATTCGTAGAACAAGGAGAAGCTTGTAGGACAAGGTGAAGCTCGCTTACGCCTTTTGACTAATGCAACGTACCCTCGCCCAGGCGGTGGACATGCATCAGTTCATTCGGTGTTAGATTGCCAGAGGCATACACTGTAGTACCGAACATGCGGAGTACCATCATTGTTCGACTTCACGAAGAGGCGAAGAGCCAAGCGCAAGGTTTAGTAGTACGAGTAGTACTATTACTAGAACCGCATGGTGGAGCCTCTGTACTCTTGTTTTTTTAATCTCTGATAAAGTACACATTTATTCCGGAGAAGGGTGGAAGACGGCAGCCCAACATGTAATGATGATATCGATCAACCATGCCCGAATATATCTTGGCCTCCGTGTGAGTCCGTCTGTGCGTTCTCGCTTCTCCTCTCTCTCAAGGAACGGCGGGTTGGCCATTTTGCCGTCAATTAAGATCGGTTTTCTCACACTCCGGTCCCACATGTCAGTGATATGCCAAGAGGAGGTGCGTTGACCGACTGGCCATACGCGTACTTGGTTTTGCACCTTCATACTACTCCTCCCTCCGTCACAGTTTACAGGGCGCGCTTCATTATGATGCATTTATCTCAATGCATTTCCACCACCAGAGAGACTTTAGATGCGTTTGGTTTAATGCTCAATTAATTAGGGTGTGGTAACCGCAATTTTCTCTCGATGTAGTACTACGGAGTGGAGTAAGTGCATGCATGTGTGTACCCGGGGTGGAAGCACTGCATGCATGTGTGTACGCATTATTCCTCTAGTAATAGACCAGTACCAATACTATTTTTCAGGACGATCGCTAGTCGCCTTGGTCCCAGAGATTTTCTCTTTTTCTGAAGCGCGCTCTATAAACAGTGACAGATGGAGTAGTATGAGAGGATTCAAAGAAGAGTGTATTGATGGTTGCTTCTTCCGAGCAACTTATAGTGGGAAAGGTGGGGCTTATGATTTGACTGCTCATTACTCACTATTAATGCGGCGCAACGATCGGTCTGAATCTCCCATACGGCTGTGCACTACCCCCTCGGTTCTTAAATATACTCCGGAGTATTTGTCTTTCTAGAGATTTCAATGAGTGACTACTCAAATATTTGTGTTTTTAGAGATTCAAATGGACTACTACATACGAATGTATATAAACGTATTTTAGTGTGTAGATTCACTCATTTTGCTTCGTACGTAGTCACTTGTTGAAATCTCTAGAAAGACAAATATTTAGGAACGGAGGGAGTACACATACGAAGCAAAATGAGTGAATCTACACTCTAAAATATGCCCATTTGAAATTTGTAAAAAGAAAAATATTGTTGATGACAATTGCGCCGACAAAAAAGAAGCATATTCCTTGTCCTAAGGGAAGATAACAACACGGTTGTGTTTGTCTAAAACGGTGTGAGGACGAGATTGCAATATGGAAAGTACGCCGGACGAGCTACGTTTTGTGCAAAGAACTATGGAAGATCCACATGCAACGACGTGGGAAGACGGGCAGTGGAGCAAGGCCGGAGGGGATACCTGGAGGTCGTCGGGATGTAACTAGGTGAGTGGCGTCGGGCGAAATCTGCCCATACTGCGACAGCAAGCAGGTGGCATAGGCCCTACCGCGCTGGAGCTTGCTTAGAGAGAACAACGTGTACCGCAGATCGGGACGTGCTGCCTCGGCGCCGTCGAATGGAGAAACGATGCACGTCCTCCCTTTCCGCCGGCGGACGAGATGCGTCCAGATCAGTGACCAACGGTGAGAGAGAGAGAGAGAGAGAGAGAGAGAGAGAGAGGCCGCCACAGCCTTGTGTGAGATACTCTGAAGAGAGACAAACCAGGCAGGGAGACTCCATTCTATATAGTGGAGCGGACTACCTTTTTCTCCATAAAAATCGTTTTATATTCTGTGTATGTGCCATTGAGCGATATAACTTTATTTAAAAATAACGCGCCAACGCATCAAGTCGAACTTTGTTTCGTGCACGCGTGGTACATGACCTCCGTAGGTAAACAACCGCTACACGCATTCAAATTTGCACGTGGGATACCATTTCGTACAGAAATGAGCTCCACCGTGTACCCGCGCGGGTGTGGCTAGGCACGAAGCGTGAGTACATGCACGGTGCACCTATTCTCTTGTTGTATACATACACCACCTACGTGGGGTTGTGTGAGAGAGATACAAACGTAGAGAGATATAGTGTGTGGGTTTGTGAGAGTTTTTTTGGGGGGGGGGGTCAATCAAAAATGTAACATATGCAATGTGTGCGAAATAGAGTCCTGGATATATCATATGTATAGAGGGGCCAATCCACAAGAAGAGAGTGGAGGTATCATCGACTTTAGGTGTCCATAGAATCGAAGAGAGGGATGGTGTGTGTGTGTGTGTGTGTGTGTGTGTGTGTGTGCACGCGCGGTCAATAAAGAGTGCCATTGAATTTGTGTGTGCCCACGTCAAAGATATAGAGTGGCTGGCCTACTAGAACGAGAGAGGGGACATGTGCAGTTTGTCTCTGTGGCATGGATACCTACCTACAGCGCTCGACCATCGGTGTGTGGTGGGGGGGAGGGAGGCCTAACTAACTATAGAGGTACAATGGGTGGTATATGTGTGGAGGAGGAGAGAGGCCTACCTCATGTATTAAGGGAGATAAATCTACCTCATGTATTAAGGGAGATCGATCGACATCCATGCATATGTGTAGGAGAGGAATAAGGTTGGGAGAGAGACAGAGCTAGAGTGTTGGAGGGGGTGGTAGTGCAGTTGCTTCTAACAAATGGTGGGATAGGCTTATTAGACAACCGGAGGGCACGCCTGCAATATCAAGAAGAGAGGGGATGGATGCCTTTCTGTGCACGTGTGTGTGAGAGATGGGTCAGGAGGCATGCATGAATGATGAGGGGGGACGATATGGCTGTGGTAAGCAGGCATAACTACATAGGAATATCAATCATCCTTTGTCAGAGAAAGGAGAGACATAACTTGTGAGGTATGTCGATCGATGGGGGGCGGCAATAGTTAAAGTCGACCTAGGTATATGTTGGGAGATTGATCGGTATGCATGCATGTGTGTGTTAGAAGCAAATGAGGCACGGGGAGAAGGATAGAGAGAGAGGGATGCATCTAGGAGGTGGTGCGAGAGTCATACTATATCGAGAGGGAAGGAGTGTGCGAGTATGAGATCGATGAAAAGAATGGTGGGAGTGAGGCATGGATGGTGATAAGAGAAGAGGGGAAGCTTGTGTTTGTGCTAGGCACACCTGGCTAGAGAGGCTGTCGGTGTACTAAGGTAGGGGTACCTCAGTACCCCAACTTGTGCACGGGCAGCCCCAGCTCCCCGCAACCAGATCCATCAAATGCTTGCCGGAGACCATCTCCGCTCCACACCAAGCCGTTCAAGAACAAAGTATATAAGATAGAAACTCAAGACCCCGGCAAGAGGAGCTTGCCGGGAAGGCCATTCCAGGCTCAAGGCTACATTACTCCTGCAGATCCCCGGCGAGAGGAGCTCGTCGGGAGGACCAGAAGATCACATCACAGAAGACACGCCTCGGCGCCCCGCGCGCGCCCCGGCGAGGACCCGGGGGGCGGCAAGTCACAGAGCCCGACAAGCCCGGGCCCGCAAGATCAAGGCCCGGCAAGGTGCTTGCCGGGAGAGCTATGCTACGTGCCCGCGACTCCAGCTCATTTGCCAGCGTCGCCTCCGGCCTTCTCCGAGACGCGTGGCGGGTGGCTGTGCTGCATGAAGAATGCGGTGGCACTCCACGGTGGTGGCTTCGCCGCGGGCGAAAGAAGACGCAATGGCGGGAGCTTTTGGGCGACGGCGACGGCATTTAATGCCCTTGTCCCCTCTCAAAAAGTAGGTAGAAAGCACCGTGGCTGCCTTTGTTCCCCGCACTGTTCCAACTACCACCTCTTTTACGTTTTTACCCCTCTACCTCACGTTGACACCTGTCGGTGACCCCTTGCCCTATAAAAGGAGGCCCATGCACAACGTAGAGGAGGTTGGACCACTGGCTATTCTCGTGAAGGGGTTCCGCGACTGGCTACCCTCGCGAGATTTCACACACCACTCCACCATTTGCTCGCATTCTTGAGCAAGATCAAATACAACACAATGCAGCAGTAGGGTTTTACGCGACCATCGCGGCCCGAAGCTGGGTAAAAATCCCCCGCGTGCATCGCCTCGATCTGCTCTCCGCGCAGCCTCCGCCCGTGCAACACACGAAGGGGCCCGCCCCATAGGTGCGCGCCACCCATCCGCCGCGACATCTCTCGTGCGCCCGGTAGGCGTCGAGGTTGTCGAACCTGATCCGGCGTTCGCGGCCAAAGACTCTTCATCAACCTCTCCGGCCGTCGGCGGCTTCATCGACAAGCTGCGTCATGGCCTCAAGACGAGCTTGAGGGTCGCAGACCCATCTCCGTCTTCCCGCCGCCACCGGAGCCGGCGGCGGCGGAGGAGACGCCGGTGGAAGGGTGGACACCGGCGGGGCGCCGCGGTGCCACCAATCGAGGACAGGACGGAGGACCACGCCTCGGCCTCCGTAGATCCGCGTCCATCTCCAGCATATAACGGCCCAGCGGCGCCATACCGCGAAGGTGGTATCCGCCACCGGGGCGAGCTGCGAGGGTTCGCGGGGCCTCGGACGGCTGTCCATGCATGAGCAAAGCGAAAGAGGTCGAGGCAGGATTCTGCTCCCCCTAACATTGTTAGGGACCCGAGTGTATCCGGCCCCTCGCACCGCTCGCTCCCGCTCCCCTCGGCCCCGGCAAGCGCCTATCCCTGGAGCGTTACGATGTCGTCGAAAGACGCGCTACCGAGCTCTAAGTCCGGCAAGGACGGCTCTGGCGCTCCATCCGACAAGCGTACCTCCTCGGAGCGCAGTAAGCCCGGTGAGGAAAGCTTTGGTGTTCATCCCGGCAAGCGTGCCTCCCCGGAGCGCCGCGCCGCCGCCATGGACGCACCATTGAGCTCCACCAGCGGGCGCAAAGAAAAAGAAAAGCTAAGTCGCTCGAGCCTTCGTGCAGAGCACCCTTTTTAATTTCATACTTTTATACGTTATACCCCTCGCGCATTCGTCCTGTGTGCGCGAAACTCTTGTGGAGGAGCTCTTGTGGATGGTCGCACCCTTACCTCGCCGAACACGCTCAACGAGTTAAGAGTAAGCCGCGACCAGCCAAGGCTCGCTTCGTTCGAGCCTGCTCGGCAAGTTAAGTCGTCGCTGCGGACACGGCAAGGTTGCTTGCCGGAGGCGACACCAGCCAAGCGGGCTGCTGACGTTCCGCACTCAGCAAGCGTGTTGAGCACCGGCAAGTTACCTAGGAGCGTAGGGTGAAAACACACAAAGGATGTAGGGCAGAGGGTATAACGTGGCGAGACATGCCGTGAAACGTCGTCCGTATGAGAGACTTGGGCGCAGGAGGAGCCGAGTCGTGGCCCAGTTGCGTACTTGTTTTGTTTCCGAGTCCGCTCAACAAACACAAGTGTGCTGCAGCACCCTTATCTTGCTTCCGAGCCACGCTCAGCAAGTTAAGCGTCGCAACTGGCCCGACAAGGTTGCTTGCCGGAAGCGACGCCACCAGCGGGCTGTCCCGCGGTCGCTAAGCGTGTCCGCCCCGGCAAGCTCCCCAAGAGCGTAGAGTACAAACATACGAAGGACGAAGCCCGGCATCGTATTGCTTAGCCAAGATTTATATACACATGCACATACATGTGCGTTGAGCAATTGCATATCTACCTCAGCTATTTTTATGGCTAAAATTGCAGCAACAAGAAGGAACCAAAAGATCGCACCCGCGCCTGGGGCCCGGCGAGTCAGGGTCGCCGGGGGCTGCGGATGCCAAGGTTCTTCTTCGGCGAGCCGGCCTCGCTGGGGGCTGCTCCGGCAAGCCCTGGCCCCGGCAAGGACAGCCCTGGGCAGGAGCAAGGTGAGGTGCGGAAAAAGATGGTGCAGCGTCCGGTGTATTTTGTAAGCTCCCTTCTCCAGGGAGCCAGATCAAGAGGATATTGCACAACCCAGAAGCAACAGGCAGGATCGTTGAGTGGGCACTGGAATTGTCGAGCTTCGGACTCAAGTTTGAAAGTACTTCAACCATACAGAGCCGGGCTCGGCAGAATTTATAGCAGAGTGGACCCGACACTGATGAAGAAGTTCAAGAAACAAGTACACCCGCACAAGGAGCGGCGAGTGAATGGGTAATGTACTTGATGGTGCCTTCTCGTTACAAAGGCGCCGTGCCGGCGTCGTACTCATCGCGCCAACCGGAGAGCACCTCAAGTATGTTATCCAGATGCACTTTCCAAGAGAGCAAGCGACAAACAACACCGCTGAATATGAGGGTTTGCTTGCCGGCCTCAGGATTGCGGCCGAGCTTGGGATCAAGAAGCTGATCGTGCGGGGGGATTCCCAGTTGGTGGTCCGGCAAGTTAACAAGAACTATCAGAGCCCTTTGATGGAAGCCTATGTAGATGAAGTAAGGAAGCTTGAGGAGCACTTTGAAGGTCTGCAGATGGAACACATTCCGAGAGCTCAGAATGAGATCGCAGACGGCCTTTCAAAGTGTGCTTCAATGAAGTTACTGTGGAACCGTGGACCTTCTTGCTCAGCCGACTCAACCTTCCGTGGCGCCATCAATTGGGCAGTCCAAGAAGAGAAAGTTGGTGTCCGGCGACTACTTGCGGCGGACCTCCCCGAGGCCGCCGCCAAAGTCCCTGTGATTAACCTCCGTAGCGCCGAGGAACAATCTGCTCCGCCGATCATCGATCTGTGCGATCGAAGCAAGTGTTCCCGACAAGACTTGCCCGACAAGCTTGCCGGGAACCTTCAGCTCCGCGGAGCCGAGATTCTTGCCGTAGAAGCGAAGGTTCCCGCAGCGGCCCTCATGCCTTTAGTCCTTGTCGCCGAGCCCCGGCTCCGCATGGGCGCAGCAGATCGTCTGCTTCTCGCAAACCGAGAACTTCCCGACGACCACAAGAGATAGAAAGGATAACCAGACAGTCAAGTATGTACCAGTTAAGTGGACAACGAGCTATCTGAAGAAGGCTCAATGGTGTCGATTGAAGTGCATCTCTAGGGAAGATGGACAACAGCTGTTGGCGAGAGGTTCACGGAGGCATCTGCGGCCACCACATTGGCGCAAGAAGGCGCTTGCCGGAAAGGCTTTCCGCAAGGGTTCTTTGGCAAGAAGCTCTCCAAGATGCAATCGCACTAGTAACCAAGTGTGAAGCGTGTCGGCCCATGCAAAGCAAATTCATCAGCCAGCTCAAGCTCTCCAAACAATCCCTTTGTCCCGCCCTTCTCGATGCAGGGCTCGACATCCTCGGCCCCTTCCCGTGCCGTCGGGGCTTTGAGTACTTGTGCGTAGCGATCGACAAGTTCACAAAGTGGCCGAAGTGGAGCCAGTGAGAAAGGTGACAAGACATCAGCGATCAAGTTCTTCGGTCGATTGTATGCCGTTTCGGATCCCCAACCGGATTATCACCGACAACGGTACACAATTCACCACCGCACCTTCATGCATTATGTCCAAGACCTTGGCGCCAAGGTCTGTTTAAGCTGCTTGCTCACCCAAGGAGCAACGGTCAGCGAAAGGGCCACGCGGAAGTGCTGCGCGACTCAAGACAAGAACTTTCGACAGGCTGCGCAAGTGCGGAAGAAATTGATAGAGGAGCTGCCGGCGGCTCTCTGGTCAATCAGAACGACACCAAACCGAGCCACCGGGCAGACACCCTTTGCTCTAGTCTATGGAGCGAAGCAGTTCTCCCCACGGAACTCAGATACGGATCTCCTCGAGTGCTCGCTATGATGAGCTTGAGCAAGAGCAAGCTGCGACAAGATGACGATTGCTCCTCGAGGAGGGACGTCTCGAGCTGTCTGTCGAGCTGCTCGATACCAGCAAGCCTTGCGCCGCTACCATAGCCGCAAGGTCAAAGCCAGAGCCTCGAGGAAGGCGACCTTGTTCTTCGGCGTGTTCAGTCCGCCAAGAATTCCAACAAGTTGACGCCGAAGTGGGAAGGCCCTTATCGGGTGAGACAAGTCACGAGACCCGGCGCTGTCCGGCTCGAGACCGAAGAAGGCTTGCCAGTGAGTAATTCCTGGAACATAGAGCATCTTCGCAAGTTCTACCCATAAAGGCGCGTCGCCGTGATCCGCTCCGGCAACCTCCTTTTGTACAAAAGCTTTGCCGCCGTTGCATGTAACCCTTTGTACAAAGCCGGGCGCAGACCCCGTGCAGCAATAAAGTTTCCGTGTCTTGCGTTATTTGCCTCTTTTCCATGCTCTTCTTTGCTATTTGCATGAGTTATTTGGCATCTTTTCGTATGGCACGCGTGTCCGACAAGCAATAGCGCGTCAAAAAGCCACGTGCCCGTTCTCTTCTTTTTTTTCTCCTTGTTTCTTAAGCAAAAGAAATGTTCCTCCCGCACAAGTTTGCCGGAGGGGGGAGGAAATGAAGGATGAACCAAGCACTCCAAGTGCTGTTCAAGAAAGGGGAACCTGCCGGAGAACGCGCAGGCCTCGAAAGCTAAGTTGCCGGGATTTGCGCAGCTCAAAATTTTAAATTTTGAGATTGCCTTCCTTGAACAACCACACCTTGTATGGAAAACCTGTGCTCGGAGGAACCTGCCGACGGACAGCCGTGCCCTTATCTTGCGTTCGAGTCGACTCGCAAGTTAAGTGTGTTCTTTGGCCGTCATGCAAGGTTGCTTGCCGGTAAGGCCTTGCCCCTTGCCGGCAAGTCTTTCCTAGAAGCGTAAGGTTGAAGCGTACAGAGTTGAGAATCAAAACAAGGGAATTGATTCTGCGATCATTGGTCGAAATAAAGGTAAATATCCTGCAAAGGATAACTTGTCGCGGTAACTAATAAGTTCGTAGCGACTTGTGCAGCAGCAAAAGGAAACAAAGATAAAAAAAAGAGAGAAGAAAGAGGGGCCTAGTCTACGCGGCCGCCCTCCATCCTGGGGATCTTGTTCACTTTGGCGATGATGTGGGCGACTTGCTCCTTCAAGGCCTCCATGTCCGCGTCGGCCGGCAAGCTGCGAAGGACGTTGGAGAGGTTTATACCGGGGTTGCGGTATACGATCTTCGTCAGCACACGCCCATAGTTCCCGCGCTGTGGTAGCGCCTCCTCGGCGAGCTGCGCGGGATCTTCTTCGTCCGCAGATTTGCGAGAGCTGACGCGACTTCAAGAAGAGGCTGAGCTTGGCATCAGGCGCGAGTTTGGATCCGGGAGTAAATGAGGTGCTCCAACTTCAGCGCCAGCAGCTCTGGTCAATGGCGGTTGCGAAGACACCAATTCCTCGGTCCATATCTCGACGATGCGGCGGAAATCTCGGCCGCTCTGTTGGCGCCGGCCACTAAGGATCGCTCCTCACGGAGCTCTTCCTTCGATTTGGTTTCGCCCGGCAGCGCAAGCGAGTCCGTCGGCAGAGAAATTTTCCGCTCAAGATCTCGACGGAATCCTGGCGGCCTTCAACTCGTCGCCCTTCTCAAGAAGACGCGC
The DNA here is from genome assembly GCA_021437245.1 of Aegilops speltoides. Taxonomy (NCBI): domain Eukaryota; kingdom Viridiplantae; phylum Streptophyta; class Magnoliopsida; order Poales; family Poaceae; genus Aegilops; species Aegilops speltoides. The sequence continues at coordinate 423,632,758 of CM038142.1, read as the reverse complement.
TGGAGCTCGAGTTGGAGCTCGAGCCGGGCCCGTAAAGGGCCAGGATCTCTGGCAGCTTCTCCTCATCGGGCCCACCGCTCCCCGCCGCCCTCGACGACCTTCAAACCAGCGGGGCGAGGATCTCCCGTCGAAGGCCTCGCCCTCTGGCGCCATGACGAGGAAGCCCACGGCATCTGGATGAAGACACCGTTGGGGGCTTCAAGTAGCAACCGGCTGTTCGCTTGACGGAAGGATCGGCGACCGCAGCGCAGACGCTCCTGCAGCCTCCGGACCGGTGGTGCGCTTGCCGCCCCCTCTCCGGCCGCTGCGTCCGGAAGCCGAGGCAGTTCCAGGCGCGTGTGGTTCGGCGGCCCCCGCCGCGTCCTCGACAGCAGGAGCACCGTCGCCGCCACCATGCACGTCCTCCTCCTCCCCGACGACGACCTCCGTCTCCGTCCGCTCCGGGGGAGGGGGAGGGTCTAGAAGAAGAAAGGAAAAGCAAAAAGCGGTTCAAGCAAATATCCAAAGAAAGACAACACCGAAAAGGCGGAGTCGCAGAACTTACCCTGGTGGGCGTCTTCAGCGGCAGGCTCTCTTGCCGGGGAACCATCCCTTGCCGGAGTAGCCGCCCTCGTCGGGCTACTCGCCCTTGGCGGAGTACCCGCCCTTGACGAGACGCTCTCCCTTGCCGGGGAATCCGGCCTTGGCGGGGATGGAGGGACTGCCCGCTCCTCGGGGGCGACCTCCGGATGCTCCTGTTGCTGCGGCTCCATCCTCGCAAGTCAAGGCAAACACGCCAAGATATTGGGACAAGATAAAGCTATCGATGTACCCGCAAGCGAGGTGCGGAACCCAGACTTACTGCTGGGGCTGCACTGGGGCTGCTCCTCGACGGGCGCTGGGTCCGCAAACTCGAGTCCGGGCGTCTCCGCCCCCTCGACGGGCGAGTCGTCCGCAATCTCGACCACGGGCACCTTGGCTCTCTTCGCCGCCCGCTCAGTCAAGGTCCTGAAGTCAACACAAAAAGCAAGATTAGCATCAGCAATGACCGAGGCGAAATTCACGAAGATGAAAGTCTTGGGGACTCACTCCTGTTCCTCCTCGTCATCTTCCCTCAAGGCGGAGAAGTCGTACCGCACCTGGGACGCGTCGGTGTGAGGAGCAGGAGACGGAGGCCCTCTCGGGCGCTTGGCGGTCCTCGGGCCTGGGGGCTGCGAAGACCCGGCCCCTGTGGCGGTCGAGACCCGAGAAGTGGGCGGAGCCGCCGCCCCGCTCCGAGGAGGCCCCTGACCGCTCGGCGCCGACTTATGGGCGCCTTTGCTGTGGCCTGCCCATGAGTCGCCTCCGCCACATCTGGTGCGCTGGTCGCCCCCGGCACGGCTCGACTCCCACGGGAAGCTTGCGCTGCCCGGCGAGCTGGCAGTTGCCGGGGGGCTTGCGTACTCACTTCCGCCGCAGCCTTGCGGAGGCGCTTCGGCGGAGAACGCTTGGGGCTCGCCCGAGGCGGGGAGGTTTCTGACGACGAGGAGACGTCGTCATCATAAAGGTCCGTGGACCCGCCGGCATCATCGGCGACCGCGACGTTCTCCCCCTCCTCCTCGCCGGCTGGCTCGCCGGACCCGGCACCCTGTGCCGCGACCCCTTTACCTTTGGCGCCCCGGCTCCCTCCGGCGCCTCTGCTCCCTCCGGCAGCGCCACCGCTTGCCGCGATTTCGGCCACAATTCCGTGGATCCCGGAGTGCCTCAGAGAAGGGACCCCGGCAAGCGCGCCGGGAGGAAGTTTCAGCAACCGGCAGATCTCCGCCGCCTCCGCTTGATAGGACTTCTCCGCAGCCTCCTCCTCCTCGGGCGTGCAATCGAATTCTCCTGCGCGCGGCTGCAGCGCCCTCTTCAACCCGAGAGGCTATGTACGCGATCTCCTGATCCGTGGTGTCCCGTGTCAGCCCGCGGATCTCATCCTTGTTTTTCGCCACCTCCTCGAGGGTGTCGAAGAAGTTGATGATGTCAGCCGGCTCAGGCGGAATCCATGAACGCTCCACGCCGTGGGAATCACACGCGGGCATCATGGCGAGGAGACGATCCCGGGCTACGTTATTGCAGAGGGGCACCACTTGCCGGGGAAGCCTGAACCACTCTGGATGGGCCGGGTCGTATTTAAAGAGCTCCCGGACCATCCCCTCGGCTCAGCGTCGTGAAATTGAAGTTCAGCCCGGTGCGCAGCCTCATTATATCCCCCGCGCCGCCATACTCCCAGGCCGGCCTTTTTCTGTCTTGGAGGGGGGCGATGCGGCGACGGAGAAAGTCTGCGCCTACCGCTGCGATGGACAGCCCCGCGTGCCGGAGGCGAAGGATCCGGATGAGGGCAGCGTCGAGCTTGACGTCGTCGAGTCCAGCTCGCTCAATCTGCCCGCTCAATGGCGCGGTCGCGTGCGCGGTGAAGGGCTGCGGCTCGTCCTCGACGATCCAGCACCATCCGCGCCCACTCATCCCACTTGATGCGGAGCTCCCGGCAAGTCTGACCTCTTCAGTTCGGACGGAAAACCAAGAAATCCCTCCGGAGAGGGGGGGAGCTCTGCTCTCGGGGTAAAGAAATGCCCGAACAGAGCTACATTTGGGTGGATCCTCACGAAGTTCTCACACATATAAAGCGAAACCGCCATTGTGAGGACGGCGTTGGGGGTGAAATCGAGAAGGTGGAAGCCATATGTGTGCATAATGGTACGTAAGAATTCGGAGAAAGGAGGACAAAGACCGCAGTGAAAGAAAGCTGCGAAGAAATGGTACCCGCCGGATAGTTGTCCTTGAGGTCGGCGGGTGGGCGCTGGTCCGAGGATCGCCGAGGTCCTCTTGGACCAGAACAAGAAGTACTTGCCCCAGAGTTCGTCCACGCCGAGCAGCGGCGGGAAGATCGATGTTCTCCCTCCGCATCGAGCGAGCTCTTCCGCCTGCTCGGTTTCTCCTTCTTAGTGCCTTCCGCCTTCTCCTTCCCTTCCCGGTCTTGAGGGCCATAACGGCAGCGGCGAGGGAAGGGGGATGAGGGTCCGGCGACGCTGCGGACGAAAGAAACAGCGGAGGAGGCGCGGAGGTGGAGCGCGAGGAGGGTTTTTTGGCGGAGGAAGAAGAAGCAATGAAAGCAATGGAGGGGAACCGCGCCTGCTGCCTCTGTTTTTATGGGGAAGTGGGGCGGGCGCGTTCCGCTCTCCTCATTAAGGGGCGTGGCACGTCCCATCCCACGGCGCCAGAATCGACGCGTTTGCTGCAGGGAAGGCGGCAGAGCGAAGTGGATTCGACCAACGCCAGTATTCAGCGCCTGGCAGAGTCTTGGGCCTGGCCCAACAGCGCTTCGGCACCGTGTATGGCCCAGCCGGGGCTCTGTCGGTGTACTAAGGTAGGGGTACCTCAAGACCCCAACTTGTGCACGGGCAGCCCCACTCCCGCAACCAGATCCATCAAATGCTTGCCGGAGACCATCTCCGCTCCACACCAAGCCGTTCAAGAACAAAGTATATAAGATAGAAACTCAAGACCCGGCAAGAGGAGCTTGCCGGAAGGCCATTCGAGCTCAAGGCTACATTACTCCTGCAGATCCCGGCGAGAGGAGCTGCTGCCGAGGACCGAAGATCACATCACAGAAGACACGCCTCGGCGCCCAGCAAGCCCGGGCGAGACCCGGGGCGGCAAGTCACAGAGCCCGACAAGCCCGGGCCCGGCAAGATCAAGGCCCGGCAAGGTGCTTGCCGGGAGAGCTATGCTACGTGCCGCCTCCAGCTCATTTGCCCACGTCGCCTCCAAATTTCTCGAGACGCGTGGCGGTGGCTGTGCTGCATGAAGAATCGGTGGCACTCCACGGTGGTGGCTTCGCCGCCGTGGCGAAAGAAGACGCAATGGCGGGAGCTTTTGGGCGACGCGACGGGCATTTAATGCCCTTGTCCCCTCTGTCAAAAGTAGGTAGAAAGCATCAGAGCTGCTTTGTTCCTTGTTCCAACTACCACCTCTTTTACGTTTTACCCCTCTACCTCACGTTGACACTGTCGGTGACCCTTGCCCTATAAAAGGAGGCCCATGCACAACGTGAGGAGGTTGGACCACCGCTATTCTCGTGAAGGGGTTCCGCGACCGGCTACCCTCGCGAGATTTCACACACCACTCCACCATTTGCTCGCATTCTTGAGCAAGATCAAATACAACACAATGCAGCAAAGAGGGTTTCTGCGACCATCGCGAAGCTGGGTAAAATCCCAGCGTGCATCGCCTCGATCTGCTCTCCGCGCAGCCTCCGCCCCGTACCGAACACACGAAGGGGCCCCGGCCCCATAGGTGCCGCGCCACCCATCCGGCCGCGACAGAGGCATATCGATCGATGTGTGCCGTAAAGAAGGAGCCGGGGGGCCTACACACACCGTGGGTGAACGACCTAAAGTGAAAAGATGAATTTGTGTGATGGAGCTAGAGAATGGTAAGGGAGGGTGAGAGGGATGCGGGCGTGTGCATGCACGAGAGAAAGTTAGCGTTAGCTAGCTAAAAAGATAAGAGGATTGTGTGGGTGTAAAAGACGAATAGAGATCATACTTCATTATAAAAAGCGAATTCGGATATTTGAAGAATTTATCATAGTGTTTGAAACCGACGCATGTGTGAATATATATAACGGTGATACACATGGTGTGGTTATGGACATGTTATACTACATGTAATATATTTTATCTCTACTCTTATAAAAAAATGGAGTTGTTGATGATGGTGTGCCTGCCATCCTGCAATATAGGCCGTCTGATTTATATCTAACGGATAGGAAGGAAAGTATGGCAATTTTGAAATCACATACCCACACCCCTCTCCATATTTGCAAATTAGGCCTCCCCTTGATCATGTTGATGTTCTGTGGAACGCATGGGCATCTTGCTAGTACTACGTGTAATATATAGAACATTGATCATAATTTGGGCTAATGTGTGGCTTTTGTAGCTCAGGTCTAAATACTTGTCATAATGTAGGGGGCGGGGCACTATACTATGTGTGATAAACACGGTGTACATTTATGGGACATGGTTTAGATTATGAATATATAGTTAGTACATCAAATGTACTATTATTTGGAATCAACATCAAGTGTATTCAAAAAATAGAATTCGAGTTCATGTAGTACTCATAGTTCATATCTATCTCTATAGTAATCATTTGGTGTGTTATTAAGGTAATACACGAATGATGGTTGAAGTTGGCAACAATCATGATTGTAGATTCTTATTGAAATAGAGAAACGAATTCAAATTCAGTTCGAATTGCAGCGGTAGTATAGACATTTGGAATGCACTAAAATGTTGGTATGAGTAGGTTACATGCATTATACAGCAAGCGAAAAAATTTAATTGGACATAACATGGATTCATACTCCCTACATCCATCTATATAGGGCGTAATGCGTTTTTTAAGACCGCCTTTGACTATTGACAAGATTAATAGTACATGACATGCACAATGTGAAAATTATATCATTGAAAGAACCTTTCACAGACGAATTTAACGGTGTGCTTTGTGTAAGTTGCATGTCATATATTATTGCTCTCATATTTGGTCAAAGTTAGCATCGGAAAGCGCATTAGGCCCTATATAGATGGAAGGAGGGAGTAGCTTCAAATAGCATTTTTGTAGTAAAACTGGGCAAGACTCTCTCTTTGTGTGGTGTGAATAGTTTTATTTTTTCGTTTTCTTTTTGGTTGAGGGAAGTGCAAATTGATTTAGTACGTACAAGTACAATATTACACGTTAGGTTTGTCCCTAAAATTCAACCCGCGCCTTGTTATATCCCAAAAATTCAGATATCGTGCTCCCAAAACTGGCGCCTTCACAACCCGCGCCTTGCTATACCGAAATTACAACGCGCGCGAAAACTCCCTCCAGCTGCCAAATCCCGACATGTGAAATCCCCCTTCTAACCCTGAGCCAAAAGGTCCGCTAGTTCAAATCGGTGGGGGTACTTTTGTAACACACCCTACATTTTGGACAAGCGCATCCCTTATTCATGGTTCACCCCCTCCCATCGCCTCCTTTTTGCCATTCGAAATCCCAGGCTTCCATAACCTCTCCGCTCCAGCCACGAAACCCCACCCTCCTCCATCCACCACCTCACCGCCGCCCAGCCGGAGCCTCTTCCCCGACGATGTCGTCCACCACAACAGCTCGACGTCCCTCGTCCACCTCCCCGGATGAGGATTCGTCATCCATCTCGTCATCCCACCGGTTCAGCCGACCCGTCCTCCACCTCCAAGGAGCTGCTCCGATGATCGCCTCGTCTATCGCGGCTACTCCATCCCCACAGCGCTGCCGTAACCTACTCCCCCGGAACCGCAACATCCTCACCGACTCCTCGGACGAAGCCGAGGCCTACTCGGCGCCACCAAAAAGGTTGTACACTCATCGCATCGCACCTTCTCCTTAGCTTGACCTCCCGGCGCCGACGGTGCTCCATCCCGCACCCCCATGGAGCTGCTACCTTGAAGCCGGCGCCACGGGCAACATCTCCACGGCGGCTCACCCCCAGTGCGAGGCCCATCCGGTGGCGGTGTCCATACCAGTCGGATCTGCTGCTGCTGCTCTGGCTCTCGCTCGCTCGCTCACGCTGCTGCTGCTGCTGCTTCGACTCTCGCTCGCCCAGCTGCTACTGCTCTGGCTCTCGCTCGCGCTTCTGCTGCTCTCCCCCTCGCTCATGCTGCTGCTCTGCTCCGATTTAGCTACACTTCAGTCAACTAAATCGACTTTTGGGTCAGTCGATTTTCAGAGGGCGGGGGGCTCACCGGAGTTAAGGAAGAACCACCCACAGCGGGGACGGGGGCTCACCGGAGAGGTACCCCATTATCTATCTTAGGGTTCAGGGTGGGGGCGGGGGGCCTATAGGGCTGGCCGGGGCAGCGGCGGACCGGCGACGAGAGTTGTTTTGGGGCAGCGAGGCGGCGCTGGGGCCGGTGGTTCGGCCGGTGGTGGCTGGCGGCTCAGGGGGGTGTAGGTTGAAGATGAACTGCAGGCCCTCCCTAAACTACATGTCAAGTGCCTCTGTGCTACCATTGCGTTCAGTTTCGACAGCAACATTCAGATTCCACAGTAAATTTTAGTTTTGACAGTTAAGTTTAGAGTCAACAGTTTTTACCTCATCTGTTGTAGTCAGGTGGTTTTTGGTGATGTAAATTTTACATCTATTTTACATCATCTATTGGAGATGCTATTAGAATCCCACTTGAGATTGACGATGTCTGTCTTGTGCTGCTTCAGCCTTGATGTCTTACGGCTCACCGGAGCTGCTCCAACGACAGATCAATCCATCACAATAGAGCAGTGCCCTGGACGCCGTCTATAGATTCCTCAGATCTTCCTCCACACCTCCGACAGCCACCTCTGCCTCAACTGCTTCAACGACCAACCCAATGATGCTGAGGTCAACACGGCTACGACAAAGAGGTTGTACACTTCTTGCATCATTTATTACTATACATTCATGTCGATCCATTAGGGCTATTTTGGTTCGACAGAAAAACATAGCAATAGGGTATTTTCCAATGGAACCCTACTATTCAATTATTCATGCATTTTGTTAAAAGGAATGAAGCAAAACATCCACCTGGACCTACTTTTCAAAATCCTATGCATTAAAACAATACCAAGTGCATTAGTGGCAGGATAACATTCTAAGTGTACACGCTTTCATATGGTTTCACTTTATTTTGGCCATGTTTCTTTGCATTCCTCTGCGCTTCCAATTCCTGCAAACCAAACAGTCAAGTTGAAAGAAATCTTGCGTTTACAAATGCTCTGTTTACCATGTGCATTCCTATCCTATTCTTGTGTTTTTCCTATCCCTGCATTTTTAGAATCATGCAAGCCAAATGAGCCCTTACAGAATTACTTCAGTTACAGGTAGGTGTCGAAGGGAACTTTGTCTGGTTTGTCCTGCTCCTGCCGCGATGTCGCCACCTGAACTGAGCTGCTCCATTGACAAAAACATCCAGCAAACCAGACATCACGACTCCTGACTGTCTTTCGCCGCCTCAGATCTCCTTCCCTGCCACCGGCACCCACCGCAACGGCATCGCCATCATCGACTCAGCAGATGAACATGAGGAGTACACGGGTCCATAAGTGAGGTTGCACTCTTTTGTTTCTGCTTATGTTATGTGTTGCTTAAAATTACCTGCTACTTTATCGTCCTGTTCACCTCTTGGACTCCAAGCCAGATCCAAATTAATGTTCAAACTTGAGTTCTAAATTAGTTGTGGGGCACATATCGAGGAAGCAATGAATAGTATCTCTGTCTAATATCTGGTTCACCTAGGGTATGCCTATGTTGTTCATCTTGGGTGGGAAGCAAATAGTAAAGCAATCATCATCTGTCTTTTTATTAAATTAAAGCAATCATCAGCCTGCTATCATTATTTTTGGATCCATCCACTGGTTGTTACCATCACTCTAAATTACTGCATGCTCTCCTTACATAATCTCACCATATTTTTTTCGTATGCATGTCAGATATTGTACACAGTCATGCTGAACATGTAGAGAAAAAGAGAAGAGTTTTGCGCGGCAATATAATGTCATTCAGTCATCACTCCATGGTGGGTTCAATGGAAAACCCTCCCCACCCGTCTCCACATTGTAATCCAGAGGAAGATATCTGTTCTGAGGTGGATTTAGACGCCGCTGACCACTCCTATTTACCCCCCAAGGTGTTTGTTCTACCTTGGCATGATGATGTTAGTCATATCATGCATATGTTGCCTTGAAGTGCCTACTTTTGACATCATATATGTCATCTGCTTAGTTTAGACATGTTCTGTAATGCCACCTGTTTAGTTTCTATATCATATATGGGAATTATGCAGTCTCATGTCTATTAGCCAGCCATAATATACGTGAAATGTGCAATGACATCCTGTTTAACCAGGCATCATATATTTGAATGATATCTTGCCCATCCTTTTCTTCATTACATTTCCATTTATTGACAATGTTTGTACGTTAAACTACTCTTCCTGTGAATCAGCCATTTGGGTGGGAGATTGAAAATCTGGAGTGAAAACAAGGCCTTTAGAGAAGACAGTGCTACCTGTCGAAGCAGATCTCTTGTTGGGTCCTGATAGCTCCTTAGAGATGGATTCAGAGACAGATGATCAGTCCTATTCCCCCACCAAGGTGTATGCTCTAACTTGGCACGGTTATACTGCTCATACTATGCATATGGTGTCGTGCATTGCATAGTTTAGACATCATATACACAATATTCAACACCATGTTCTTAGTTCAGAAATCATATCTAATGCCCTTTATTTAGCATATAAATCACATATGCGAATTAAATGATGCGATCCTGATTACGTAGATAACATGTATGTGAATTATGTCATGCGATCCTATTTAGTTATTCATCATATCTTTGAATTATGTTATGCTATGCTATCCAGTTTATATAGACATCATATATGTGAAATTATGTCATGCAATCCGTTTTAGTTAAACAATATACATGTCAACTATTTCATGCCCTCTTTTTTCCACACTATCTATTGCATCTGTCTCTCATACAATGTCTGTACAGTCAACTAAGTTTCCTATTTATCAGCCATTTGAATTGGAGCGGGTGATGCCAACATCTAGCGGACTAAAAACACGGTCTGCACGAGAACCAGCCATAGCACACATAACCCAAACTCTCACAGATTGTACCCCTACTGCGATGGACAGAGAACCAGCTTCACCCAATCTAACCCCAACCCCAGCAGATAGTAACCCAGTTCATGTTGACACATCACCATCTCCACCACAGAGCTCCCAAACAAGAGCAGTTAGTAAGGCAGCTCCAGTGCCCAAAGGGCCAGTACTACCACGGCGAACCCCAAATCCACCAGTTAGTACGCCTATTCCGGTGGAGGAAGCACAACCAGCTAGTCATAGTTTAGCATCTATCGCATTTGATGTTGTTAAATTGTATGTGCGTATCTTCCCATCTTGGAAATATTATACTAAAGATGAAGGAAAATGCCAGTTGCAAGTGTTTGTCCAGGAGTTGTGTGTAAGTAATGTTATTCATGGCAACTACTTTGCTTTGTCCCATACATCCTACCTCCATGATGGTTATAATACAGCAAATTTTCCCATTTTTCCATATAGAGAAGGACATATTTGGAAAGTCGGGATGAGGTAACCTGTGCAAATACCTTTGCTATCTTCAAGAATGCTTGGTGGCAGTATCAGAATTACCTAAAGAAAACGTATTTCACCAGCAAAGAAACTCATCAAATTCCCTTACGTTCTCCTGAGACACATTTACTGGACGATGACTAGGAACGCCTTGTTCTGTACTGGTCCCGAACCAAGAATGTGGTAAGGTCTATGAGCTCATTTTCTATTTTAAGTACAACATTCTTGCGTCTTACTATACTTTGTTCATGTAGAACAAGTGCCTAAACCTGAAGAACAACTGTTCTAATTTAAGATTCCATTGCTATCATAGTTCAAAAAAGCACTAGGCGTTAATTGTGCGTTTTGCCACCGCCTTGTGCTTTACTGACCAAAGCGCATGCTTATGCGTAGTTATGCACAGATTAAGCGTAGTTATGTGCAATGCGTTTTGCCAACGCCTAGAGCCTAGGCGCGCTTAAGCACTCGCTTAGACGCGCCTTTTTTAACTATGATTACTATTGTGCATACTGCTTTGCTCTTGTATCACTGTATTTACTCATACAAACTTATTTTTAAATTGAAGGATCTAATCGAAACTCCAATGGCACAACAGGTATGTTCACGCATGTTTCTTTAACAGGCTTGCTCTTATCAATAGCTCTGTTGATTTCAATTTCAACTGTGTATATAGTTGACTTCTCATATCATGCACATTACTAGCATCACAACAGAGCCAATAGTGTTGTTGTACATGTAGACCCATGGTACCCATCTAAAATCTTGTTGTGCCGTGTAGTTTCTCACGCTTTGTATTCTTTCACTGCTGCTTTGTCTTGAACTGATATGATTTGAACCGTGTCTCTATTTTGATTTGGCAAGACAATGCAGTGACCATAGGACATAGATATATGTTTGTCTGATGCTTTTATTATGTACTAGTACATGGAAATAGAAGAGTTGGTAGTTTAATCCTGTCCACCTTACTAAGGAACTGGTTCACCGAAATGAGTTTCATATACTAGTACATGCTAAACCTGTTATGTGTCTGCTTGTTTCTTCTTTTAGAATGCTGACAGAATATTGGGGAAGAGTGCTTATTAAGCAATGGTAAAGGAAGTAATGCAGATAAGGTTTAGGATAGTGATACATCCTTGTTGGTCTCCAACAAAGCTGATAAAATAGCAAAGGAAGACTATCTCGAAGACAGTGAGACAACCCCAAAGTCCTATCTTGGTTTAGTGTTTGAGTTACTGGCCACTACTGCTTGCATAAGCTATTCAAACTCACTGTCTGAATTAGTTCGGTTTCTTGAGTCTCAACTACAAGCTGAAAGGCATCGATCAGTTGTGCTGCAACAAGAAGCGGAAGGACTGCGGATGTCCTTGGAGCATTCAGATGCATACTTTCTGGTGCAACAGCAAGCGTTGGAGGATTTTAGCGCCACATAGGACAAAGCTAATAAGCTTGCTAAGCTTATTGCCAGCATGGTGGATACCGTGTTTCTTGATCTCTTCTGAAGTTGTTTCAGTTATGCTCTTGTTTTGCTACCACGTTTATTTGCACTGGTGGCCAATTTTGACGGCTAGTGTATGTAATATGCTGCTTTGTTCCCTATATTTGCACTGGTGGCGAACTTTGATGCCCAGTGGATGTAATATGTGTAATAGCAGTAATAGGCTAGCATTAATTGCTTGCTTATTTATTTCTTATTGTCTTGTTTAGTTGTTTGCTTGTAGTCACTGTAGTTCTTTTTCTGTGTTTTTCTAGTGGCCACAATAACCTATTTTTGGAAAGTAGACCAAAATAATCGTGGCAACACACGGACTGTTGTAACCTTGGGCCTCCTGCGGGCCATATGATCCATGCGCCTTCTATGGGCCGTAGGATCCATTGGCCTTCTTACGGGCCGTAGGATCCATGGGCCTTCTACGGGCTGTACAATCCATGGGCCTTTTATGGGCCATAGGATCCATGGGCCTTCTACGGGGTGAATCATCATTTCACCAATCATGGGCCATACTATTCATGGACAATAACGGGCCGTTAATAGGCCGTATTTAGTAACTCTATGAAAACAGCCCAACGGGTTTTTTTTGACATGAAAATGGCCCAACGTATTAACGGGCCACAAACGGGCCGACTATAACCACGGGCTGAATTTGGCCCACAAGCAGAAAATGACAGTAACGGGCCATAAGTAACCAAATAATGGAAATGAGCCCAAGAATAAATGGGCCCTGAGAAGGCCGAAAGATAACATGGGCTAGAAATGGCCCAACAGAATAATGGGCCGTTAATGGGTATAAAGTGATACACTGTTCATTGAGGGCCAGTTTTACCACGGGCCGTTAAGGGGCCGAGGGTTACTTAGGGCCTCATATGGGCCGAAAGACGTCATGGGCCATACATGGGCCGGAAGTTAATACGGGCTGGAATTATATTGGACGGCCCAGATGTCGCTACTGGGCCTAATTCGGATAGGCCGTAAACGGGCCCTAGGATAGCGGGCTGTAAATGGGCTATATGCGAACAAGCCATTAACAGATTTGCCGTGGGCTGGCCCGCCACCTTTCGACCAAGTCAAACGGTATGGCCTTTTCACAGGAATGGGCCTCTGTTGGGCCGTGCCATGTGTCGACGCATCATAGGCGCTTTGGGTCAAATGAGTGGATGACATCTGTCCCAACAGTGAGCCAACACGTGTTTCCTCCAGCCAATGATGATTTTACACGTGGAAAATCCCCATTGGTCGGGTTGTTAACGGGTTATCGGATCCAAAACCGGACCCGATAGCTTAACGGTGTTCCATTACGGTGGATGCCACGTGTCGGTCACCCTTGATGAAAGCACTTCTGTGACACATGATTTATTGTCATGGAAGTGGACACTCCCGTGATGATAATTTTGGTAATGTCATGGAACACTTCTACAATAGCATAGGTATGACTATCTTGATTCTGTCAAATATTTGTCATGGATGTACATGCATGACAGAAAACGTGACCTACTGTGACAAACACGTATCATCACGGAAGTGTATTTTTTTGTAGTGATGGCTGAGGCATAGGGAATGACTTTCATTCTCTCTCTATCTTATGCTGTGGTTGGGCTTTGAGTCTTACTCAACTTCACACCTAGCAACACAGGCAAGAACTCATTCTTTCACTGTTCCATTTTGAACTACTTCAAAATCTTGAGAAGGTATGTACTCATTGAAAAAACTTATCAAGCGTCTTGATCTATCTCTATAGATCTTGATGCTCAATATGTAAGCAGCTTCACCGAGTTCTTTCTTTGAAAACCCCCTTTCAAATACTCCTTTATGCTTTCCAGAAAATTCTACATTATTTCCAATCAACAATATGTCATCCACATATACTTATCAGAAAGTCTGTAGTGCTCCCACTCACCTTTTGTAAATACAGGCTTCACCGCAAGTCTGTATAAGACTATATTCTTTGATCAACTTATCAAAGTGTATATTCCAACTCCGAGATGCTTGCACCAGTCTATAGATGGATCGCTGGAGCTTGCACATTTTGTTAGCACCTTTAGGATTGACAAAACCTTCTGGTTGCATCATATACAACTCTTCTTTAATAAATCCATTAAGGAATGCAGTTTTGACATCCATTTGCCAGATTTCATAAATGTGGAAATTGCTAACATGATTCGGACAGACTTTAAGCATCGATACGAGTGAGGAAATCTGATCGTAGTCAACACCTTGAACTTGTCGAAAACCTTTCGCAACAAGTCGAGCTTTGTAGATAGTAAAATTATTATCAGCGTCCGTCTTCCTCTTAAAGATCCATTTATTCTCAATGGCTTGCCGATCACCGGGCAAGTCCACCAAATTCCATACTTTGTTCTCATATATGGATCCCATCTCAGATTTCATGGCCTCAAGCCATTTCGCGGAATCTGGGCTCATCATCGCTTCCTCATAGTTCGTAGGTTCGTCATGGTGTAGTAACATGACTTCCAGAACGGGATTACCGTACCACTCTGGTGCGGAACGTACTCTGGTTGACCTACGAGGTTTCGTAGCAACTTGATCTGATGTTTCATGATCATCATCATTAACTTCCTCACTAATTGGTGTAGGCATCACTGGAACTAATTTCTGTGATGAACTACTTTCCAATTCGGGAGAAGGTACAATTAACTCATGAAGTTATACTTTCCTCCCACTCACTTCTTTCAAGAGGAACTCCTTCTCTAGAAAGGATCCATTCTTAGCAACTGATATCTTGTCTTCGGATCTGTGATAGAAGGTGTACCCAACAGTCTCCTTTGGGTATCCTATGAAGATTCATTTCTCTCATTTGGGTTACGAGCTTATCAGGTTGAAGCATTTTCACATAAGCATCGCAGCCCCAAACTTAAAGAAACGACAGCTTAGGTTTCTTGCCAAACCACAGTTCATACGGTGTCATCTCAATGGATTTAGATGGTGCCCTATTTAACGTGAAAGCAACTGTCTCTAATGCATAACCCCAAAACTATAGTGGTAAATCGGTAAGAGACATCATAGATCACACCATATCTAATAAAGTACGGTTACGATGATCGGACACAGCATTACGCTATGGTGTTCCAGGTGGCATGAGTTGTGAAACTATTCCACATTGTTTTAAATGAAGGACAAACTCGTAACTCAAATATTTGCCTTCACGATCAGATCGTAGAAACTTTACTTTCTTGTTATGATGATTCTCCACTTCACTCTAAAATTCTTTGAACATTTCAAATGTTTTAGACTTGTGTTTCATCAACTAGATATACCCATATATGCTCAAATCATCTGTGAAGGTCAGAAAATAATGATACCCGCAGCGAGCCTCAACACTCATCGGACCGCATACATCAGTATGTATTATTTCCAATAATTCAGTTGCTCGCTCCATTGTTCCAGAGAACAGAGTCTTTAGTCATCTTGCCCATGAGGCATGGTTCGCGGGCATCAAGTGATTCCAAAAGTCCAACGGCATGGGGTTTCTTCATGCGCTTTACACCAATATGACCTAAACGGCAGTGCCACAAATATGTTGCACTATCATTATTAAATTTGCATCTTTTATCTTCAATATGTGTATCACTACGATCGAGATTCAATAAACCATTTATATTGAGTGTATGACCATAGAAGGTTTTATTCATGTAAATAGAACAACAATTATTCTTTGTTTTAATAAATAACCGTATTGCAATAAACATGATCCAATCATATTCATGCTCAATGCAAACACCAAATAACATTTATTTAAGGTTCAACACTAATCCCGAAGGTAAAGGGAGTGTGCGATGGTGATCTTATCTACCTTGGAATCACTTCCAACACACATCATCACCTTGCTCTTAACTAGTCTCTGTTTATTTTGCAACTCCTGTTTCATGTTACTACTCTTAGCAACTGAACTAGTATCAAATACTGAGGGGTTGCTATAAACACTAGTAAAGTACACATCAATAACATGTATATCAAATATACCTTTGTTCACTTTGCCATCCATATTATCCGCCAAATACTTGGGGCAGTTCCGCTTCCAGTGACCAGTCCCTTTGCAGTAGAAGCACTTAGTCTCAGGCTTAGGTCTAGACTTGGGCTTCTTCACTTGAGCAGCAACTTTCTTGCCGTTCTTCTTGAAGTTCCCCTTTTTCCCTTTGCCCTTTTCCTTGAAACTAGTGGTCTTGTCAACCATCAACACTTGATGCTTTTCTTGATTTCTACCTTCGCCGATTTTAGCATCGCGAATAGCTTGGGAATTGTTTTTGTCATCCCTTGCATATTATAGTTCATCACAAAGTCTAGTAACTTGGTGATAGTGACTAGAGAACTTTGTCAATTACTATCTTATCTAGAAGATTAACTCCCCCTTATTCAAGCAAATATAGTACCCAGACAATCTGAGCACATGCTCACTGGTTGAGCTATTCTCCTCCATCTTGTAGGCAAAGTACTGTCAGAGGTCTCATACCTCTTGACATGGGAATGAGTATGAAATACCAATTTCAACTCTTGGAACAACTTATATGCTCCGTGGCGTTCAAAACATTTTTGAAGTCCCGGTTCTAAGCCATAAAGCATGGTGCACTAAACTATCAAGTAGTCATCATATCGAGCTTGTCAAAATGTTCATAACGTCTGCATGTGCTCCTGCAATAGTTCTGTCACCTAGCGGTGCATCAAGGACATAATTTTTCTGTGCAGCAATGAGGAAAATCCTCAGAACACAGACCAAGTCTGCATCATTTCTACTATCATCTTTCAACTTATATTTCTCTAAGAACATACAAAAAATAAACGGGAGCTACATCGCGAGCTATTGATCTACAACGTAGATATGCTAA
Organism: Aegilops speltoides; assembly: GCA_021437245.1. Taxonomy (NCBI): domain Eukaryota; kingdom Viridiplantae; phylum Streptophyta; class Magnoliopsida; order Poales; family Poaceae; genus Aegilops; species Aegilops speltoides. Next base: position 423,616,258 of record CM038142.1, on the reverse strand, counting down.
TATTACCAGGACTAAGTTCATGATAAATTAAAGCTCAATTAATCATATTACTTAAGAACTCCCACTTAGATAGACATCCCTCAAGTTATCTAAATGATTACGTGATCCAAATCAACTAAACCATGTCCGATCATCATGTGAGATGGAGTAGTTTTCAATGGTGAAAATCACTTTGTTGATCATATCTACTATATGATTCACGCTCGACCCTTCGGTCTCAGTGTTCTGAGGCCATATCTGTATATGCTAGGCTCGTCAAGTTTAACCCGAGTATTTTGCGTGTGCAAAACTAGCTTGCACCCGTTGTATGTGAACGTAGAGCTTATCACACCCGATCATCATGTGGTGTCTCGGCACGACGAACTGTAGCAACGGCGCATACTCAGGGAGAACACTTATACCTTGAAATTAAGTGAAAGATCATCTTATAATGCTACCGCCGTACTAAGCAAAATAAGATGCATAAAAGATAAATATCACATGCAATCAAAATATGTGACATGATATGGCCATCATCATCTCGTGCTCATGATCTCCATCACCGACGCATCATCATGATCTCCATCATCACCGACCCGACACCTTGATCTCCATCGTAGAATCATTGTCTTCTCGCCAACTATTGCTTCTACGACTATTGCTACTGCTTAGTGATAAAGTAAAAACAGTTACATGGCGATTGCATTGCATACAATAAAGTGAAAACCATATGGCTCCTGCCAGTTGCCGATAACTCTGTTACAAAACATGATCATCTCATACAACAATTTATATATCATCACGTCTTGACCATATCACATCACAACATGCCTTGCAAAAACAAGTTAGACGTCCTCTACTTTGCTGTTGCAAGTTTTACGTGGCAGCTACGGGCTTAGCAAGAACCGTTCTTACCTACGCATCAAAACCACAATGATTTTTCGTCAAGTGTGCTGTTTTAACCTTCAACAAGGACCGAGCGTAGTCACACTCGATTCAACTAATGTTGGAGAAACAGACACCCACTAGCCACCTATTTACCAAGCACATCGGTAGAACCAATCTCATGAACGCGGTCATGTAATGTCGATCTGGGCCGCTTCATCCAACAATACGGCCGAATCAAAGTATGACATGCTGGTAAGCAGTATGACTATTATCGCCCACAACTCATTGGGTTCTACTCGTGCATAGAATATCTACGCATATACCTGGCTCGGATGCCACTGTTGAGGAACATAGTATTTCAAAAACATTGCCTATAATCACACAAGATCTATCTAGGAGAAGCATAGCAATGAGCGGGGAGAGTGTGTCCACGTACCCTCGTAGACCGAAAGCGGAAGCGTTAAGTAACGCGGTTGATGTAGTCGAACGTCTTCGCGATCCAACCGATCAAGTACCGAACGCATGACTCCTTCGCGATCTGCACATGTTTAGCTCGGTGACGTCCCTCGAACTCTAGATCCAGCTGAGGCCGAGGGAGAGTTCCATCAGCACGATGGCATGGTGACGGTGATGATGAAGTTACCAAAGCAGGGCTTTGCCTAAGCACTACGACGATATGACCGAGGTGGAAAACTGTGGAGGGGGACACCGCACACGGCTAATGATCAACTTGCATGTCTATGGGGTGCCCCCTCCCCTGTATATAAAGGAGGGGAGGAGGGGACCGCCTGGCGACAAGGGGCGCGCCCAAGGGGGGGGATCCTACTCCAAGTAGGAATAGGTTCCCCCCTTTCCTAGTCCAACTAGAACAAGAAGGAAGGAGAGGGAGAGGGAGAGGGAAAGAGGGGCCGCGCCCCCTCCCCTTGTCCTATTCGGAGTCCCCTTGGGGGGCGCCACCTCTTGGCTGCGGCCCTCTCTCCCCCCTAAGGCCCACTAAGGCCCATAACTTCCTAGGGGGTTCCGGTAACCCTCCGGCACTTAGGTTTTAGCCAAAACTCTCCAAAACACTTCTGGTGTCCAAACAACATGGTCCAGTATATCAATCTTTATGTCTCGACCATTTGGAGACTCCTCGTCATGTCCGTGATCTCATCGGGGACTCTGAACAACCTTCGGAGCATCAAATCACATGAACTCATAATACCAATCGTCATCGAACGTTAAGCGTGCGGACACTACGGGTTTGAGAACTATGTAGACATGACCAAGAAACCTCTCCGATGAATAACTCGTAAGGTGCCTAACTACACAACAGACTTACCCCTTGAAGCGTGGGTGGAGAGTTATGAGATGGCCATGGAGCTAATGGATGTTAGTGACGCTGCGTGTGCTAAATATTTCATCATGATGTTGGATGGGATGGCCCGTACTTGGTTGAAAGGGCGGCTGTCGGTGTCAAAACCGGCGGATCTCGGGTAGGGGGTCCCGAACTGTGCGTCTAGGTGGATGGTAACAGGAGACGAGGGACACGATGTTTTTACCCAGGTTCGGGCCCTCTCGATGGAGGTAAAACCCTACGTCCTGCTTGATTAATATTGATGATATGGGTAGTACAAGATTGGATCTACCACGAGATCAAGGAGGCTAAAACCCTAGAAGCTAGCCTATGGTATGATTGTTGTAATGTATGTTTTCCTACGGACTAAAGCCCTCCGGTTTATATAGACACCGGAGGAGGCTAGGGTTACACAGAGTCGGTTACAATGGTAGGAGATGTACATATCCGTATTGCCAAGCTTGCCTTCCACGCCAAGGAAAGTCCCATCCGGACACGGGACGGAGTCTTCAATCTTGTATCTTCGTAGTCTTGGAGTCCGCAGATAATGATAGTCCGGCTGTCCGGACACCCCTAGTCGAGACTCCTCGGTAGCCTGAACCAGGCTTCAATGACGATAAGTCCGGCGCGCATAATGTTCGGCATTGCAAGGCGGGTTCCTCCCTTGAATAATCCAGAGAAGATCATGAACACCAGGATAGTGTCCGGCTCTGCAAAAATAATTTCCACATTCCACCGTAGAGAGAATAAAATGTACACTTAGCTTGACCTGCTGACGTATTATGCGGTGTGACATCACACCGCCACCAAGCCTTTGTTTGAATCGTTTTTTCACTATACCACCTCAGCACGTTTAGCGAAGCGGTTTCCTTAGCACGTCTTGTCGAAGCAGAGATCGTGTTCCCCTTATTCCGGGATTCTCATCAATACGTGCGTGGGTAACCCAACCGCGCCATTGATGGTGGCGCTCGGGAGATAAGCGAGTTTTACCAGGCCGGTGGGGGACGCATAGTTTTCGTCTGCCTATATATAAGGGATAAGGATTCACCTTCTCACCTACGCCTTCTTCCTCCTTTGCTTATTCATCTCCGCGCACTCAAGCTCCAAAGCCCAAGCTCGCGCATCTCGCCTCAACCTTCTCCGAATATGTCCGGAGGGGGAGGCAAGTGGTTGGTTTTCACCTTTAAGGAGGAGCACATCACCAAGCTGCGCGACGCCGGATACCTCTCCAGCGATATCGCAGCGCGGCTGCCCGACGAGGGGCAGCTCATCCCCACCCCAGGCCTCACGAGAGGTCGTCTTCCTTCCCCACTTCCTCCGCGGACTGGGCTTTCCGCTCCATCCATTCGTCCGGGGGCTCATGTTCTATTACGGCCTGGATTTCCACGATCCGCGCGAACTTCATCCTCAACATCTCGGTGTTCATCGTCGTGTGCGAGGCCTTCCTCTGCATCCGCCCCACTTCGACTGTGGCTCAAGACCTTCAACGTCAAGCGAAGGTTGTGAAGAACACATAAGCGGAATGCGGAGGCGCCATGTTCGGTAAACTACCCAACGTCCTTTGGCTCGAAGGGGCCTTTGTGGACTCCGTCAAGGGGTGGCAATCGGGGTGGTTCTACATCACCGAGTCGCGCAAGCCTACATGGGCGGCGGCCCCCGAGTTTAGATCTGGCGTCCCCACGCAGCTCACCTCCTGGAAAGAGAAGGGCTTGCAGTGGGGGCAATCTGGTGGAGGTGACGGGACTCCGAGCCTGCATCCAGAAGCTGGTGAGCAATAAGCTCAGGCTCGTCGACGTGGTCCAAGTCATGCTCATTCGCCGGATTCTCCCATGCCAAGAACGGGCATTCAATTTGTGGGAGTTCAATCCGGAACAGCACCAGGCGCTAAGCGGGCTCTTCGATACAACATACGAAGGCGCCTGGAGGGTGCTGTTCAAGGGCGCCGAAGCCCCCGCATCCGCGACGGAAGATCGCGGATTCAGCTCGCAGTATCCCACTAACGAGGTAAGTGATTCGACCCCATTACGGGAAACTTGTGATAATTAAATTGACTCTTAGTGGGGTTTCATTCTGTCCCTTCCTTTGACAGGAATGGATGGAGAAGGCCAAGCTGCTTATCAGCCCGGCTCCCATGCCAGAAGACCCAGTGGGCGCCCGCCATCAGGGCTTGCTGGTTCGGCACCGCACGTGGTGCCGAGAAGAAGGCCAAGAAGGTGGCCGTGGGGACTCGAAAGAGTTCCATAATCAGCGCTCGATGACGACGCGGACTCCTCCCCCGAAGACGAGGAGGAGGAGTATTCTCTCCCGGAGGAGGGAGAGAAGAAGAGGAAGGCTTCCCCAATCGGGGAGGCCGAAGGGTCCAAGAGGGGGAGAACTATCCCCTCGGACAGTCTCGCCAACACCAGCGTTGGCGAGGATGAGTGGCCTCCAAGGGCCAGGTGTCCGGCAAGATCGTAAGTATCCGGATCATTTATATGCAATATCTTTTATGTCACATAGTATCCTTCTAATGCCGCATTCTGCCCATAGTCCGGCCGATGACAATCTCCCCGACTCATCGAGCGGGTCGTTGGCCTCGTCGAATGTGAATTCAATCCCGACTACCTCTACCCCACGCGCCGACGAGGACGCCGAGGTGGGATCCCGTGAGAGGACCCATCGAGGAGGCTCCGAGGCGCCGTCAGCAGCCTCCGGACTTTGCGCCGGACTCTACATCGGGACCCGCAGTGGTTCCAGAGTCCGCAAGCGGCCCTTCGAAGAAGGGCAAGACCGTGACGCCGGCCTCCGCCCAACCGGGCGCCGGATAACTTGCCGGAGGCGCTTAAGGCGCTTCCATCGAGGAAGAACACCGCACTATCATGAGTGCGGTGATTCAAAAGGTTCAGCTCGCCAAAAGCGGGATGACCGAAGCCTGCAGCAGCCTTTTAACAGGCTTTGAGGTAAGAGGTTAAAATCATGTAATGTAATACCGCATAGACAGTAGCCCCTGGTGCTCAGTTCGGAGTTCGGAAAGAAAAGCCGGACTGAGGATCTAACAAGATATGCGCAGGGTTGCCAAAAATATGTCAATATGGGTTTGTAGGCTGCGCTGCTGGCCTCTGCCGCATTAATGGCGGAGGTCGATGTGCTGAAGCAGGATCTCGGCGGTCGAGCGAGAGCTCGCCATCTTGAAGAAGCAGCTCGAGGACAAAGAAGGTGAGTAACACCACTTTGAATAGCTACCTTGCGTAAAAGGATTTTGGTTGCAATGAAATTAACAAGGAGAATATGTGTATTGCAGGGTCACTAACGAGGTGGCAGCCACGAAGGATCTTTGTCCGCGTCGGCGAGCAGTCTTGCCGCGAACGGGCTTGAGCGAGAAAAGCAAGAGGCACGGGTGGCGGAAGTTCGGCAAGAGCTCCAGGCTCTCATGGAAAAGCATGAGAGTTTGGAGCGTGACTCTAAGACTCGAGAGTCCGAGCTTGCCTCAGCTCTCGAAAGTGCCAAGTCCGCCAAGGCCGAGGCCCATAAGGCCCTTCAGGAGGTTGAAGATATAAAGAAAATAGCGGCGGGTAAGGAATTTTTCATGCAGAGCAAGCATGTTAATGTAAAATACCTGATACTTACCCGCATTCGGAGCTCTCCAGGGGCGTTTGCAGATCTGCCGCATAGTGCGTCCGATGCCGCCGCATTCTATCGTGGCGAGGAGGAGCTCGACGGAAAAAGTCTTCTAGTCTCAAGATCTTGAGGCGGACACCAGTGCCCCCTAAGCGACCAGGTGAAGCAAATGGTCGAACTCCACAAGGTAGCTGAAGAGGCCATGAAGGGCCTTATAGTCGGTGTGGCACGGACGAGCCATGCTGGGAGCTACTTTGGCCTCGTGCGGCGGCTGGTGGATGCATGCCCCTGGGTGGATGTCATCAAACGCCCCGCCTGTATTGAAGGCGCTCGCCGGGCCCTTGCCCGCACAAAAGTGCAATGGGGCAGGTTGGATGCGGAGAAGCTTCTCACGAACCCACCGCCGCCGGGCAAGGAGTATCGCACGCCCGAGATGTATTATAAAACTGTCCTGAAGGGAGCCCGCAATATTGCGGATGAATGCCCCAGAAATGTAATCCTTGAGTGAATTTGCTATGTATTATCCTGCTCGCTGAAACTTTGTTCATGTGCGGCGTTTAACGCTTGTTTAATTTAAAATATTACCTTCAGGCGGCCGTTTATAAAATCGAGAGATGGCAAGTCGTTGGCTTCAGCCCCAAGCATGAAAGTGTTTGGGGTGTTCGGGATAAACTTGAGCACTCTTGTTCCCATTGTTGGGTCCATCGAGGGAGGCGCTCAACACAACGAACAAGGCAACCGGACTTATAATGCTTGAACACTCTCACTTAGCCATATAATTCTATAATTTTAAATTTCGGCGAAGCCCCTGTTATTCGGAAGACCGAATCCGGGGCGCTATCCACGCCTTCTTCGGACATTTTCCGAAACTTCGCTCAAAGCGGCGTGAGTCTTTAAGGACCCGAAAAAACCTCTCGAACAGCGACCAGGCTCTCGCCTTATCATGCTAGTCAGTTTTAGCTTTCTCGAGGCGCCGCCTGCTCAACCGGGCGCAATCGCGATGGTTCTCCCAGTGCCACCTTAGCCGATGAGCGGAACATAAGGCACCAAAACATGGGAGCCGGGCAAACCCAACTATTGACCCAAGACATGATTCGGAGCCGATTCATATAATGCTATAAGTTCGGGGTGCCGCACTTGTGAAAGTGTTCGGACTTATCAAACCATAGAGTGGGGAACGTAAGCCCCCGGTGTATTAGACCGTACCAAAATATACGGGCGCAAGATGTCATATAATGAGCATATATATATAAAAGGTAATGCAATTGCGATCAGCAAGGTGCTGCATTATTTATGAAAGAAAGTCTGCTAGTAGAGCGGACTGATACAAATAGTGCGGTAAGCAAGGGATTTGGACTAAATAAACATGTCCCCCTCCAGGGATGAGCTGCGGACTTGGTGCATATAATCAAATTTAATGCTCGTAATTGAGACCACACAGGTGTTAAATGCAGCCTTCTTTAGTCCCCGATTGCATTGTGGGTTCGGCAGGTTTGCCGCCGGACAGGGCTTCTGCTTAACGGAGTCCTGTGTACACAAAGTAGTAAAGTGAAAAAGAAAAGAAGGGGCACACTTGCGAGCCCACGATGCACGTCAAGCCGCACTGGGTCCATTGTGATCGTGCCCTTTCCCTGCGCCCATGGTATCTCCAAAGCGTAATGATGTACGCGGAGGGTTATTTTTTGATTATCGTGGGGCGAGGGTTGGGGCCGCATTACTCGCATGCTCGATCGCGCCAGGTGGTCTTGATTGGCATTGCTCGGCGCGTTTTCTGATCCGGCCTTTTAACGGCGGACTCGAGAATTGCCTTAAGAGGCTGCTCAGACATCCGCCGCGAGCCAGTATGTTCCTCTGTTCGGAGGGAGTGTTCCGTATTCCCATTGACCGTGATGACTCCACGAGGGCCTGGCATCTTGAGCTTTAGGTATGCATAATGCGGCACCGCGTTGAATTTTGCAAACGCGGTTCGTCCGAGTAGAGCGTGATAGCCGCTGCGAAACGGGACTATGTCGAAGATTAACTCCTCGCTCCGGAAATTATTCGGGGATCCGAAGACCACTTCCAGTGTGACTGCTCCCGTACAGTTGGCTTCCAATCCTTGAGGGGTCTATGCCCATCTTGCGCACTGTATCCTGATAAAGCAGGTTTAGGCTACTGCCGCCGTCCATCAGGACTCTCGTGAGGTGAAATCCATCGACGATTGGGTCTAAAACCAATGCGGCGAATCCGCCATGGCGTATGCTGGTCGGATGGTCTCTTCGATCGAAAGTGATCGGACAAGAAGACCATGGATTGAACTTCGGGGCGACTGGCTCCATCGCATAGACGTCCCTTAGTGCGCGTTTCCTCTCCCTCTTGGGTATGTGGGTCGCGTATATCATATTCACCGTCCGCACTTGTGGGGGAAAACCCTTCTGTCCTCTATTGTTCGGCGGTCGGGTCTCTTCCTCGTCATCGCTATTTAGCCCCTTGTCATTGTTTTCGGCAATCAACTTGCCAGCCTGCTTGAACACCCAGCAATCTCTATTAGTGTGGTTAGCTGGCTTTTCAGAGGTGCCATGTATCTGGCATAAGCGGTCGAGTATTCGGTCCAGATTGGACGGACCCGGAGTGGTTCTTTTGAATGGCTTCTTCCGCTGACCGGGTTTGGAGCCTCGGAATCCGGCGTTAACTGCCGTATCCTCCTTATCATCGCTCTTAATGCGGCGCTTATTTTTGTTTCGACGTGACCTGTCGTTGTTGTCCTTAGTATCCGGACTGCCAGAATTTTTACGGAGATTGTTGCTACGGGCTAGCCAGCTGTCCTCTCCCGCGCAAAAGCGGGTCATTAACAATGTGAGGGCTGCCATGGATTTGACTTTTCCTGCCCGGTGCGGGCTAGCCATTCGTCCCGGATGTTATGTTTGAAGGCTGCAAGGGCCTCTGCATCCGGACGGTCGGCGATTTGGTTTTCTTTGTCAAGAACCGTGTCGAAATTGTCCGGCGATTAAATCTGCTGCTGAATAATGTGGCTTAGGTCATCGGCGTCGTGGTCGCATTTACGTGCCACGGAAGTTGTCGAGGAATGCGGCTTCCGGTCCTCCCAAAGCACCCAATTGACTCTGCGGGCAAGCTATTTAGCCAATGCCGAGCTGGTCCTTTAAGCTTGAGTGGGAGATACTTGATGGCATGGAGATCATCACCGGGCCATATGGATGTGGAGAAGATAGTCTTTGATCCAAACCGCGGGGTCTGTTGCGCCATTGTAAGATTCGATGTTTACGGGTTTAAACCCTTAGGGGATCTGATGATCCATTACTTCGTCATTGAAGGATAGAGGGTGTGCGGCGCCTCTGTATTGAGCGATATCGGGACGCAGCTCGAGAGAGCGCTGTCTGCTGTGTTCGCCCGGCGAAGGTTATTGTATCCGGCGTGGCGGTATTAAATCGTGGGTCGTAGGGCGCCCACGTGATCCGTAGATGGATCTGGATTGCCTTGCTTTGTCCTCAATATGTCTCACAAGTCCGTAGCGTTCCCTCTTGGCCGTACTTTTGGAGCGATGCCGGAATGCGGTCTTCGCTGGGGCCTAGATGCCTCTGTCACGCGACCACGGGGTGGTCGGTCATATATCATCGCTGGTGATGGAGGTATGTATGCTTCCTCCTCTAATCGGGGAGCAGCTTGCGTCTTAGGTAACTTTTGGAGGGCGTTGAGTTTATACTCTTGACGCGAGGACCTCGGTCCATCGACCGCCAGCAGGTCTGATCAGCTTGGAGCTGTTGCTGCTTTTTTTAGGCTGTTTGTCGTGGCGATAAGCCTGCGCTTGAAGCGCTCTTGTTGACAGGATCCTCAGTGCGCATTTAATTCATCATCGTTGAGGCTTGCTTCGCCTTGGAGGGAGGCATATAGTCATGATCCTCAACCTCTTCGTCGCCGCCCTCTCGTGAGGGCTTGCTTCGTGATCCTCCTGCGCTGAGTCTTCTTGGAGGGATTGTCTTCGGCACTCTCGGAGTATTATTATCTCCTATGCGGAATCTCCATTCTTCTTGTGGCGGGATTTAGGCGGCGCCCGGCGTCGGCGTTTGGGCTGCTTCTTTAGAGAGTCTGCCTCACGCTTCTTCGCCGTCCCGTCTTTTGGGGTGTCCACCATATATATGTCGTATGACGAGGTGGTCTTCCAGTGCCCTGTAGGCGCTGGTTCCTGTTCGTCTCTGGCATCGTCGTCCATAGCGTCGATGTCATCAGAGTCGTAGTCTAGCATGTTGGTTAGATCATCGACAGTGGCTACAAAGTGGGTGGTGGGTGGGCTCTGAATTTCTCCGTCGTCCGTATCCCAACCATCCTGGCCATAGTCCGGCCAGGACTCTCCTGATAACGAGAGATGCCTTAGCGAATTCAGGATATCGCCAAAAGGCGAGTATCGAAAGATGTCCGCGGCGGTGAATTCCATAACCGGCGCCCAATCCGGATAGATTGGTAAGGGCGCGGGAGGTTCGGAGTCCGGCGAGGAGTCCGGTGCCTCGGAATCACGAGTTTCGCAGGGGACAAGATCAGTGTTCGGCTCCATCGCTGTGGATGTTGAAGCCCCCAGGGCGGCGTCTATCCACCGGCCCTCGATCTGGGCGATCGGCTCGGGCTAATGGCGAAGCGGATCCGTGTCAGCGCCACCAAGGCACCGCTCGATGGCGAGAGTTAGATCATGCCCATCGTCACGGTCGGGCGCGCGCTGGCCAGTGGCTCGAGTCCGTCGAAGATCAAGTCTCCGCGACATCGGCCGTGAAGTTTAAGCTTCGAATCGACCGATGGCGGGGCGTAGCTTTTGATCTGCTCGGATGGCCAAGTGAATTGGCCCACAATCGGCCGCCCGAATCTGAAGATCTGTCCGGGAGGAAAGTCTCACCACGGACAGCGTTGTTGGTTGAAGATGCCATCAAGCCTATCGGTGGCGACGGAGGAACTCTCAATGAAAGCACCAATGTCGGTGTCAAAACTGGCGGATCTCGGGTAGGGGTCCCGAACTCAGTGCGTCTAGGCGGATGGTAACAGAGACGAGGGACATGATATTTTACCGTGTTCGGGCCCTCTCGATGGAGGTAAAACCCTACGTCTGCTTGATTAATATTGATGATATGGGTAGTACAAGAGTGGATCTACCACGAGATCAAGGAGGCTAAAACCCTAGAAGCTAGCCTATGGTATGATTGTTGTAATGTATGTTTTCCTACGGACTAAAGCCCTCCGGTTTATATAGACACCGGAGGAGGCTAGGGTTACACAGAGTCGGTTACAATGGTAGGAGATCTACATATCCGTATTGCCAAGCTTGCCTTGCATGCCAAGGAAAGTCCCATCTGGACACGGGACGGAGTCTTCAATCTTGTATCTTCGTAGTCTTGGAGTCCGGCGGATAATGATAGTCCGGCTGTCCGGACACCCCCTAGTCCAGGACTCCCTCAGCTGCCTGCCAACTCTGTTGGATCATTGGCCGAGTTAAAAGCCCGGTTTATCCAGAATTTTAAAGATACATGCAAGCAGCCTATGTCAATTGTGGATTTGGACGCCCGTGTCCAAGAAGAGGGCGAGTCAACAACCCATTGGGTGCGCTGAGTCTCAGCTATTCTACACTCATTGGATCGCATCAATGCCGGCTCAACAGTCTTAATGTTAGAGAAGAATTGTCGTTTTATGCCCCTTAAACATAAGTTAGGGCGGCTCAAGCACCACTGCCGCGACATGGGGGAGCTGATGGCGGCTCTGGTTAAGTATGCCAACTCTGATAGTACCAAGGACCCCGAGTATGATGACGAAAAGCAGAGAAAGGGAAAGAAGAGTGGCAACACCAAGGGGCAACATCATAACCCGGCGAGTCAGGGGGGCAACGGTAAGCGCAAGGCTGATAATAGTCTAGATTTTGTGGCTAATACCAACACGCAGAATAATGGTCAGCGTTGTAAGGGAAAATCGCCTCCTCGGATTAGAGGGACAAGTTTCAATCTTGAGCAGATGCTGAATTAGCCCTGCCCGAAGCATGGTACACGGGAAAGGCCGTCCGGTCACCTCCGGAAGGGTTGCTTCATTATGGAGTATACAAATTCTGATCGTTTCCAGAGCAATCATGGGCCTGGCAGCAGCTCAAGTTCTGGCTATCATGGTCCGGGTTACGGTGGTGTCGGTTCTAATTCCAGTTTCCAGGGCCACGGCAATCAAGGTGGTTTTAATCAACAGTCTGGTCAGGGGAATCAGCTGTAGCAATCTGGGTATCAAAGTAATCTGAAGCAACTGAATAGTGGGCAGTACCACGTCTTCACCACGAGTTTATGCAAGCGGGATCAGAAGTGCCATAAAAGGGCTGTGAACGTTGTTGAGCTGGCGGTTCCCCGTTACTTGCGATGGTCTAAGCAGCCCATTGTGTGGAGTTGTGAGGATCACCCACCTCGGGTTTATAATCCGGGTCACTTGGCTCTGGTGGTAGCACCTCAGGTGGGAGGATACAAATTCACGAAGGTACTCATGGATGGAGGCAGCAGTATTATATCCTTTACTATGATACTTCCCGTCGTATGGGGTTGGCTGACAAAAATCTTAAGTCGTCCAATATTGTTTTCCATGGAGTAGTGCCTGGTAAGTCGGCGTATCCGGTAGGCAAGATTGCTTTGGAAGTGGCCACTGGAGATGAACATGACTCCAGGACCGAGATGCTAACCTTTGAAGTGGTCAAGATTCAAAGCACGGGTGGCTTATGCCAAGTTCACGGCACGGCCTTGTTATGTCTATCTGTAACTCAAGATGTCGGGTCACAAGGGGGCCTCACAGTGCATGGGAGCAGGAAGATAGCTTTGGAATGTGAAGAAGGTGACGCTGCTTATGTTGAGTCTGTCTGTGCAACAGAGGAGTTGACGTTCTACAAGGACAATGTTGACCCAGCAGATATGACATCTTTGAAGAAACCAACTACAGAGCATGATCCGGTATTGAAGTTTAAATCGGCAGATGACACTAAATTGGTTGATTTTCGTTCATGGCGATTCATCAAAGCAGTTCAGCATCAGTGCTAATCTGGCTCAAAAATAGGAAAGCGCGCTCATCGAGTTCATCGTGAGAACCGGGACATCTTTGCATGGAAACCTTCTGATATGCCAGGTGTACCGAGGGAACTCACTGAGCACACTCTTAATATTGATCCAAAATTTAAGCCGGTCAAGCAATTCCTCGTTAGTTTAATGAAGAAAGGCGTAAGGCCATTGGTGAATAAGTGGCCCGGCTCTTGGCGGCTGGGTTCATTGTTGAAGTTTTTCATCCTGAGTGGTTGGCTAACCCGGTGCTTGTGCTTAAGAAGAATGGCACTTGGCGTATGTGTGTGGATTACACAGACTTAAACAAGGCTTGTCCAGCTGATCCTTTTGCTCTCCCTTGTATTTATCAGATTGTTGATGCTACGGAGGGTTGTGAGCATTTGAGCTTTTTAGATGCTTATTCTGGTTATCATCAGATCAAGAACGCAGTTAAGGACCAGGAGAAGATAACTTTCATCACTCCTTTTGGAGCCTTCTGTTATGTATCTATGCCTTTCGGTCTCAAGAGTGCCCAGGTGACTTACCAGCGATGTGTGCAGAATTTCCTTCATGAGCAAATTGGGCGCAATGTTCATGCTTATGTGGATGATATTGTAGTGAAATCCAGAAAGAAGGAAACTGAGGGAGTCCTGGACTAGGGGGTGTCCGGATAGCTGGACTATCATCATCGGCCGGACTCCAAGACTATGAAGATACAAGATTGAAGACTTCGTCCCGTGTCCGGATGGGACTTTCCTTGGCGTGGAAGGCAAGCTTGGCGATACGGATATGTAGATCTCCTACCATTGTAACCGACTCTGTGTAACCCTAGCCCTCTCCGATGTCTATATAAACTGGAGGGTTTTAGTCCGTAGGACACACAACCATTACAATAATCATACCATAGGCTAGCTTCTAGGGTTTAGCCTCCTTGATCTCGTGGTAGATCCACTCTTGTACTACCCATATCATCAATATTAATCAAGCGGGAGTAGGGTTTTACCTCCATCGAGAGGGCCCAACACAGGTAAAAACATCGTGTCCCTTGTTTCTGTTACCATCCGCCTAGGCGACAGAGTTCGGGACCCCCTACCGAGATCCGCGGTTTTGACACCGACATTGGTGCTTTCATTGAGAGTTCCTCCGTGCGTCACCGATAGGCAGATGGCTTCTTCAATCAAAAACAACGCAGTCGGTGAGACTTTTCTCCCTGACAGATCTTCGTGTTGGCGGCCGCCTTTGCGGGCAATTAAGCAGCCATCCGAGCAGATCGAAGCTCGCCCTAGCCATCAGTCAGTTTGGAAGCCTAAACTTCACGGCTGACATCCGTGGAGACTTGATCTTCGATGGATTCGAGCCACAACCGAGCGCGCCGCACTGTCACGGTGGGCATGATTTAGCTCTGTCACCGGACAGTACCCTGGAGGCCACACATGAGTCCGTTCCGACCCATAGTTCGGAGCCGACCACGCAGATCGAGGACAGATGGCTGGACACCACCTCGGGGGCTGCAATCTCTACGGCGATGGAGCCGAGTACTGACCTTGTCCCTTGCAAAGCTCGTGACTCCGAGGTGCCGGACTCCTTGCCGGACTCCGAACCTCCTGCGCCCCTGCCAATCGAATCCGATTGGGCGCCGATCATGGAGTTCACCGCTGCGGACATCTTTCAGCACTCACCCTTTGGCGACATCCTGAATTCGCTAAAGTACCTCTCGTTATCAGGAGAGCCCTGGCCGGACTGCGGTCAGGATGGTTGGGATGTGGACGACAAAGAAATTCAAAACCCTCCCACCACCCACTTTGTAGCCACTGTCGATGACCTAACCGACATGCTAGACTACGACTCCGAAGACATCGACGGTATGGACGACTATGCCGGAGACGATCAAGAACCAGCGCCTTACGGGCACGCGGAAGACCACCTCGTCATCGACATATACATGGTGGACATCCCAAAGGACGGGGACGACGAAGAATCAGCGGAGGCAGATTCCTCTAAGAAACAGCCCAAGCGCCGACGTCAGCAGCGCCGCTCTAAATCCCGCCATAGCAAGAATGGAGATTCCGGCACCGAAGATAATAACACCCCAGAGAGTGCCAAAGACAACCCCCTCCAGCAAGACTCAGCATAGGAGGACGGAGAAGCCAGCCCTCAAGAGAGGGCGGCAAACGAGGAGATAGAGGACGACAATTACATGCCTCCCTCCGGAGACGAGGCAAGCCTCAACGACGACAAATTCGCCGTGCCAGAGGATCCCGTCGAACAAGAGTGTTTTAAACGCAGGCTAATGGCCACGACGAACAGCCTAAAGAAAAAGCAGCAACAGCTTCGAGCTGATCAAGACCTGCTGGCTGACAGATGGACCAAGGTCATCGCGGCCGAAGAGCATGAACTTGAACGCCCCTCCAAAAGCTACCCAAAACGCAAGTTGCTCCCCCGATTAGAGGAGGAGGCATACAAACCTTTATCACCAGCGCACAATACGGCTGACCGACCACCTCGTGGCCGCGACAGAGAGGCATCTAGGCCCTCCACCAGAACCGTACCCCGGCACCGCTCGAAAAGCGTGAAGCCACGGGGGAATGCGTCGGACTTGCGAGACGTATTGGAGGACAAGGCAAAACAATCAAGGTCTATCTACGAATCACGTGGGCGCCCCACGATCCACGACGACTACCGTTGCGCCGGATACAGCAACTCCGGCCGGGCCGAACACAGCAGACAAAGCTCTCTTGAGCTACGTCATGATATTGCCCAGTATAGAGGCGCTGCACACCCACTATGCTTCACAGATGAAGTAATGGATCATCAAATCCCCGAAGGGTTTAAACCCGTGAACATTGAATCCTATGATGGCACAATGGACCCCGCGGTTTGGATCGAAGACTATCTCCTTCATATCCATATGGCCCGCGGTGATGATCTCCACGCCATCAAGTATCTCCCACTCAAGCTTAAAGGACCAGCTCGGCATTGGCTTAACAGCTTGCCAACAGAGTCAATTGGGTGTTGGGAGGACCTGGAAGCCGCATTTCTTGACAACTTCCAGGGCACATATGTGCGACCACCAGACACCGATGACCTAAGCCACATAATTCAGCAGCCAGACGAATCGCCGGACAATTCGACACGGTTCTTAACAAAGAAAAATCAAATCGCCGATTTCCGGGATGCGAGAGGCCCTCACAGCCTTCAAACATAACATCTGCGATGAATGGCTGGCCCGGCACCTAGGACAGGAAAAACCGAAATCCATGGCAGCCCTCACATCACTCATGACCCGCTTCTGTACAGGGGAGGACAGCTGGCTAGCCCGCAGTAACAGCCTCAGCAAAAATTCTGGCAGTCCGGACTACAAGGACCGCAATGGCAGGTCGCGTCGTAACAAAAACAAACGCCGCATTAACGGCGATAACACTGAGGATACGGCAGTCAACGCCGGATTCAGAGGCTCAAAACCCGGTCAGCGGAAAAAGCCATTTAAAAGAACTACCCCGGGTCCGTCCAATCTGGACCGAATACTCGATCGCTCTTGCCAGATACATGGCACCCCCGAAAAGCCGGCTAATCACACCAACAGGGGTTGTTGGGTATTCAAGCAGGCATGCAAGTTAATTGCCGAAAACAATGACAAGGGGCCGCATAGCGATGACGAGGAGGAGTCCCGGCCACCGAACAGTAGAGGACAGAAGGGGTTCCCCCCACAAGTGCGGATGGTAAACATGATATACGCAACCCACATACCCAAGAGGGAGCGGAAGCATGCACTTAGGCACGTATATGCAATGGAGCCAGTCGCCCCGAAATTCAATCCATGGTCCTCTTGCCCGATCACTTTCGATCGAAGGGACCACCCCACCGGTATCCGCCATGGCGGGTTCACCGCATTGGTCTTAGACCCAATCGTCGAGGGATTTCACCTCACTAGAGTCCTGACGGACGGCGGCAGCAGCCTGAACCTGCTTTATCATGATAGAGTGCGCAAGATGGGCATAGACCCCTCAAGGATTAAACCTACAAACACGACCTTCAAAGGCGTCATACCAGGTGTTGAGGCGGTTATGCGAGCTCACCACACTTGAAGTGGTCTTGGATCCCGGATAACTTCCGGCGAAGAGTTAATCTTGACATAGTCCCGTTCGTAGTGGCTATCACGCCCTGCTCCGGACGAACGCGTTTACAAAGTTCAGCGCGTGCCGATTATGCATACCTCAAGCTCAAGATGCCAGGCCCTCGCGGAGTCATCATGGTCAACGAAAACACTGAACGCTCCCTCCGAACGGAGGAGCACACAGCAGCTCTCGCGGCGGAAGTACAGAGTAGCCTCTTAAGGCAATTCTCGAGCCCGGACGTTAAACGGCCGGACATAGCCAAACGCTCCCGGAGTAACATACATCAAGACCATCGGGCACGTTCCGAGCACGCGTAGCAATGCGGCCCCAACCCCAGCCCTTGCATGAATTCAAGACTAGCCCTCCGCGTACATCATTACGCTCTGGAGATACCATGGGCATAGGGGGAGGGGCACGACCACGACAGGCCCAGAGTGCGGCTCAACCACACCAGGGGCTCCCAAGTGTGTCGCCCTTTTTCTTTTCCTTTTTTTTCTTCTTTTCTATTTATCCACAGGACTCCGTTCATCAGAGACCCTGTCTGGCGGTGAATCTGTCGAACTCACGATGCAATAGCCAGGGAAGGCCAAAGGCTACGAGGAATACTCAGGTGGTCTCCATTACGAGCATTAAATCTGTTAAATACACCATTCCGCAGCCTACCCCTGGAGGGGGACATGTCTAATAGTCCAATCCCTTGCTTACCGCACTATTTGTATCGTTCTGCACTCATGGCAGAATTCCTTGAATAAACAATGCATCACTTTCCGCTTATAATTGCATTCCCCTTTTTATATGTTCATTTATGACGTTTTGCATCCGTACACTTTTGGTACGGCCGAATACACCAGGGGCTTATGTTCCCCGCATTATGGTGTGCTAAGTCCGAACACTTTCACAAGTGCGGCACCCCGAACTTATAGCATTATATGCATCGGCTCCGAATCATGTCTTGGGTCAATAGTTGGGTTTGCCCGGCTCCCATGTTTTGGAACCTTACTTCCGTTCTGTCGGCTAAGGTAGCACTGGGAGAACCACTGCAATTGCGCCCCGGTTGAGCTGGGCGAGCGCCTCAGTGGAGAAAGCTAAAACTGACCGTCATGATAAGGCGAGAGCTGGTCGCTGTTCAAGAGGTCTTTTCGAGTCCCTAAAGACTTATGCCGCTTCGAGCGAGCAACCGGCTGTGTCCGGCCCAGGCGTGGATAGCGCCCTGAAGTCGGTCTTCCGAACACTAGGGGCTTTGCCGAAATTTAAAATTATAGAATTCTATGGCTAAGTGAGAGTGTTCAAGCGTTATAAGTCCGGTTGCCTCATTCGTTGTTTTGAGCGCCTCCCTAGATGGACCCAAAAATGGGAACAAGAGCGCTCAAGTTTATCCCGAACACCCCAGCACTCCTGGCATGGGGGCTGAAGCCGACGACTTGCCATCTCTCAGATTTGATAAACGGCCGCACAGAAGGTAATATTTTAAATTAATAAGCGTTGCTTAGCGCATATGAACAAAGTTTTCAGCGCACAGGATAACACATTGCTAGTCTACTCAAATATTACATCTTTGGGGCACTCGTCCGCAATCTTGCGGGCACCCTTCAGGACACTCTTATAATACATTTCGGGCGTACGATACTCCTTGCCCGCTGGCGGCGCGTCTGTCAGAAGCCTCTCAGCATCCAGCCTGCCCCAATGCACCTTTGCGCGGGCAAGGGCCAGACGGGCACCCTCAATACAGGCGGAGCGCTTGATGACTTCCACCCACGGGCATGCATCCACCAGCCGCCGCACGAGGCCGAAGTAGCTCCCAGGCATGGCCTCTTCAGCCTGAAATGGACTATGAGGCCCTTCATGGCCTGCTCGGCTACCTTGTGGAGCTCGACCAGCTGCTTCAGCTGGTCGCTAAGGGGCACCGGATGTCCGGCCTCAGCATACTAAGAACAGAAGACCTTCTCCGTTGAGCTCCCCTCCTCGGCCCGGTAGAATGCGGCGGCATCGGACACGCTGCGAGGTAGATCTGCAAATGCTCCTGGAGAGCTCCGAATCTGGGTAAGTAACAGGTAATTCACACTCACATGCTTGCTTTGCATGAAAAATGCCTTACCCTCCGCTATTTTCTTCACCGCCTCAATCTCCTGGAGGGCCTTATGGGCCTCGGCCTTAGCGGCTTTGACACTCTCAAGAGCCGAGGCAAGCTCGGACTCTCGAGTCTTCGAGTCGCGCTCCAAACTCTCATGCTTTTCCATGAGAGCCTGGAGCTCTTGCCGCACCTTCGCCAACCGCGCCTCCTGCTTCTCTCGCTCCGCTCGTTCCGCGGCCACATTATGTTAGGCCGCGGACACAGCCTCCTTCAGGGTCGCCACCTCGTTCGTGGACCCTGCAGTGCCCACGTTATCCTTGTTATTTCTATTGCAACCAAAATCCTTTTCTGTAAGGTACAAATTTAATATGGTGTTACTCACCTTCTTTGTCCCCGAGATGGTTCTTGGCAAGGCCGAGCTCGTTCTTGGTCCGCTCGAGGTCCCGCTTCAAAGCACCGACCTCCGCAGTCAATGCGGCAGAGGTCAGCAGCGCAGCCTGCAATCCCATATTGACATAATTTTTAGAACTCCTGCGTATATCTTTTTAGATCCTCAGTCCGGCTTTTCTTTCCGAACACCGAACCGAGCATCGAGGCTCTTGTCTATGCGGTATTACATTACATATTTTAAAACTTCTTACCTCAAAGCCTGTTAGAAGGATGTCAGCAGGCTTGGTCAGCCCGCTCTTGGCGAGCTGAACCTTTCAATCACCGCACTCATGATAGTGCGGTGTTCTTCCTTGATGGAAGCGCCGTTGAGCGCCTCCAACAAGTTGTCCGGCGCCTCCGGTTGGACGGAGGCCTTCGGTGCCACGGTCTTGCCCTTCTTACGAAGGGGCCGCCTGCCGAACTCTGAAACCACTGCGGGTTCGGGGGTGGAGTCCGGTGCGAAGTCCGGGAGGTCGCCATGTGGCACCTCCGGAGCCTCACCCTCCTGGCGGGTCCCATCCTGGGACCCTACCTCGGCGTCCTCGGCGTTGCGAGGGGTGGAGGCAGTCGGAATGGAATCCACATCCGACGGAGCCAAGGACCCGCTCGAAGAAGCAGGAAAATCGTCCTCGGCCAGACTACAGGTTGTACGCGGCATTAGAAGGACACTGTGTGGCGAAAAAGAGAAATTATAAATCATTCAGGAATCCGGATACTTACGATCTTGCCGGGGGCTTGGCCCTTGAGGGCCACCCCTCGTCGCCTTCGTCGGTGTTGGCGGAGCTGTCCGGAGGAAGGGTCCTTCCCCTCATGGACCCTTCGGCCTCCCCCGTTGGGGAAGCCTTCCTCTTCCTCTCTCCCCCTCC
Organism: Aegilops speltoides; assembly: GCA_021437245.1. NCBI lineage: Eukaryota > Viridiplantae > Streptophyta > Magnoliopsida > Poales > Poaceae > Aegilops > Aegilops speltoides. Next base: position 423,595,946 of record CM038142.1, on the reverse strand, counting down.
GGGGGAGAGTCCTCTCTCTCCTCCTCGTCTTCGGGGGAGGAGTCCACCTCGGAGCCATCGGACGATGAGTCCGATAGCACCTGGCGCCGGGAACTCCTTCGGGTTCCCGCGGCCGCCTTCTTGGCCTTCTTCTCTGGCACCATGTAAGGGGCCGGAACCAGCAGCCCCGTCAAACGGGCATCCGCTGGGTCTTCGGGGAGGGGAGCCGGACAATCAACCTGTCCGGACGTCCTCTGCCAGTCCTGTTAATGGCATTGGGAGTTTTAGATCCCACATAGAGTCAAACTATGAAAAGAGTAAGTGTCCCATAAAGGATAGCAAAGCTTACCTCGCCGGCCGGGCGCTTTGTGCTGAATCCGCGATCTTCAGTTGCGGATGCGGGGGCTTCTCCGCCCTTGAACATCACCTTCCAGGCAGCTTCGTACGTCGTGTCAAAGAGCCCGCTCAGGGTCCGGTGCTGTGCCGGGTCAAACTCCCACAAATTGAAGGCCCGTTGTTGGCAGGGGAGAATCCGGCGGACGAGCATGACCTAGATCACGTTAACAAGCTTAAGCTTCTTGTTCACCAGGGTCTGGAGGTAGGACTGGAGTCCTGTCAGCTCCTCCGAACTACCCCATAGCAAGCCCTTCTCTTTCCAGGAGGTGAGCTCCATGGGGATACCAGATCTGAACTCGGGGGCCGCTGCCCATTTAGGGTCACGCGGCTCGGTGATGTAGAACCACCCCGATTGCCACCCTTTGATGGACTCCACGAAGGCACCCTCGAGCCAGAGGACGTTGGGCATTTTGCCCGCCATGGCACCTCCACACTCCGCTTGGACGCCCTTCACCACCTTCGGCTTCACATTGAAGGTCTTTAGCCACAAGCCGAAGTGGGGCTGGATGTAGAGGAAGGCCTCGCACACGACGATAAATGCCGAGATGTTGAGGATGAAGTTTGGCGCCAGATAGTGGAAGTCCAGGCCGTAGTAGTACATGAGCCCCCGGACGAAGGGATGAAGTGGGAAGCCCAGTCCGCGGAGGAAGTGGGGAAGGTATACGACCCTCTCATGGGGCCTAGGGTGGGGATGAGCTGCCCCTTGTCGGGCAGCCGGTGCGCGATGTCGCTGGACAAGTATCCGGTGCCGCATAGCCTCTCGATGTGTCCCTCCGTAATGGAGGAGGCCATCCATTTGCCTCCCGCTCCGGACATGGCTGGAGAAGGTTGAGACGAGATGTGCGGACTTGGGCGCTGGAGCTCGAGTGCGCGGAGATGGATAAGCAGAAGGAGGAAGAAGGCGTAGGTAAATAGGGTGGATCCTTATCCCCTTATATATGGACTATGCATCCCCACCAGCCTGGTAAAACTCGCTTATCTCCCAAGCGCCACAATCAATGGCGCGGTTGGGTTACCCACGTCTGTATTGATGGGAATCCCGGAATAAGGGGAACACGATCTCTGCTTCGACAAGACGTGCCAAGGAAACTGCTTCACTAAACGCGCTGAGGTGGTATAATAAAAAACTATTCAAGTAAAGGCTTGGTGGTGGTGTGACGTCATGCCACAAAATACGTCAGAAGATCGAACTTGTGTACATATTATTCTCTCTACGGTGGTACGTGGAATTTATTTTGCAGAGACGGACACTATCCTGGTGTTCACAATCTTCTATGGATTATTCGGAGGAGGAACCCGCCTTGCAATGCCGAACAATATGCGCGCCGGACTCATCGTCATTGAAGCCTGGTTCAGGGAGCTCTTGAGGAGTCTGGACTAGGGGTGTCCGGATAGCGGACTATCATCATCGGCGGACTCCAAGACTATGAAGATACAAGATTGAAGACTTCGTCCCATGTCCGGATGGGACTTTCCTTGGCGTGGAAGGCAAGCTTGGCGATACGGATATGTAGATTTCCTACCATTGTAACCGACTCTGTGTAACCCTAGCCCTCTTCGGTGTCTATATAAACCGGAGGGTTTTAGTCCGTAGGACACACAACCATTACAACAATCATACCGTAGGCTAGCTTCTAGGGTTTAGCCTCCTTGATCTCGTGGTAGATCCACTCTTGTACTACCCATATCATCAATATTAATCAAGCAGGAGTAGGGTTTTACCTCCATCGAGAGGGCCCGAACCTGGGTAAAAACAACGTGTCCCTTGTCTCCTGTTACCATCCGCTTAGACGCACAGTTCGGGACCCCCTACCCGAGATCCGCCGGTTTTGACACCGACAGAAACCTTGATAGATGATTTGAAAGAGACCTTTGACAATCTCCGGGTCTACAAGATGATGCTTAACCCGACCAAGTGTGTCTTCGGCGTGCCAGCAGGCAAGCTTTTGGGTTTTCTGGTTTGTGACAGAGGTATTGAAGCTAACCCGAAAAAGATCAAAGCCATTACTTCCTTGACTAAGTCGGCGTTTGTCAATGATGTTCAGCATCTGGCGGGTCGTATCGCAGCCTAAAGCCAGTTCATAAGCCGATTGGGTAAGAGAGCTATACCGTTGTACCAGATGATGAAGAAAATAGAACACTTTGTCTAGAGTGATGCTGCTAATGAAGCGTTTGAAGCCTTGAAGAAACAGCTAGCTGAGCCACCAGTCCTTGCTGCTCCTATTGATAAGGAGCCACTGTTGTTATATGTGGCTACTAGTGCCCGGGCTGTCAGCGTAGCTATTGTGGTGGAACGGAAGGAAGCAGGCAAGGAACATCCGGTTCAGAGGCCATTTTATTATCTCAGTGAGGTGCTTATTGAATCCAAGCAGAGGTATCCACATTGGCAGAAGATGGTATATGGAGTCTTCATGGCTAGTCGAAAGCTCAAGCAATATTTCTTTGGTCATCCTATCACTGTGGTTAGTTCTGCTCCCTTAGGGGATATTATTCAAAACAGAGAAGCCACAAGTCGGGTAGCCAAGTGGGCCATTGAGCTTGGACCCCATGGTTTGAAACATATGCCTCGTACAGCGATCAAGTCTCAAACACTTGTGGATTTCATTAATGATTGGACAGAGCTGCAGGCGCCGAAAGAGAAACCGGATAACACATATTGGACTATTTACTTTGATGGATCCAGACAGTTGGAAGGATCGGGGGCTGGAGTTGTCTTGACTTCCCCACGAGGTGATAAATTCTGTTATGTTTTAAGGTTGATGTTCCCTTGTACTAATAATGCAGCTGAGTATGAAGCCTTGCTTCATGGTCTTCGGATGGCTAAGGAGATGAATCTAAGCCGGGTGAGGTGTTTTGGTGACACAGACTTGGTGGTTCGGCAGGTTTCTGGCACTTGGGATTCAAAGGACCCGCTCATGGCGGCTTATCACCGAGAAGTTGATGTTATTGCAGGGCACTTCAAGGGTTACCAAGTGGAACATGTTGATCACAGGAAAAATGAGGCGGCTGATGCTTTGAGCCGATTAGGGTCCTAGCATAAGACGGTACCACCTAATACTTTCCTAGATATTCTGCATAACCCCTCAGTCAAGTTGCCCACAAAGGAAGATCTCGCTATTCCTGACCCAGAGGCACAATTGGTGGCAGCTCTTCATGCTATTCCTGATTGGGCAGTTCCATATTTGTCTTATAAAAGCCAGGGCGAGTTACCTGAAGATGAAACTTTGGCCAGACAGATAACCCGGCGGTCTAAATCAATGACAATTGTCAATTGAGAGTTGCACCATTGTAGATTCACCGGGGCATTTCAACGTTGTGTTTCTCCTGAGAAGGGCTGTGAAATTCTTCGCGAGATTCATGAAGGAGATTGTGGTCATCATGCCGGCTCTAAATCTCTCGTGGCTAAGGCTTTTTGTCATGGGTTTTATTGGCTGACGGCTCATGCTGATGCAGAGGATTTGGTCAGTAAATGTGATGGTTGTCAGAAATTTTAACGACGAGCTCATGTGCCGGCTCAACAATTGAGGATGATTCCAATTGCTTGGCCGTTGCAGTCTGGGGGCTTGATATGGTTGGGCCTTTCAAAAGGTCCAAATATAAGAAGAATCACCTTTTGGTGGCGGTTGACAAGTTTACGAAATGGGTTAAAGCAGAGCCGGTTAGTAAGTGTGACGCGGCGACTGCGGTTCAATTCATCAAGAAGGTGATTTTCCGTTTTGGCTTTCCCCATAGAATTATAACTGATAATGGCACTAATTTATCCAAGGGTGATATGAAAGAATTTTGTCAACGTGAGCATATCCGGCTTGACGTAGCATCAATGGCTCACCCTAGTCCAATGATCAAGCTGAGAGAGCCAATCAAGAGATCCTGAGAGGCATCAAGCCCCGACTTATGGTTCCTTTGCAGAGGACACCGGGTTGTTGGGTGGAGGAGTTACCCTCAGTATTATAGAGTATCAATACTACCCCCAACAGATCTACGGATTACACGCCTTTCTTCATGGGTTACGGAGCAGAGGCGTTTCTCCCTAGTGACATCCATCATGACTCGCCCCGCGTGGCGGCTTATGTTGAAGCTGACAATGAAAAAGCACGCCAGGATGCACTTGACCTGTTAGATGAGGAGCGTGACCTTGCGGTGGCTCGTTCCGCGATTTACCAACAAGATCTGCGCCATTATCACAGCCGCCGGGCTAAGACCAGAACCTTTCAAGAAGGTGACTTGGTGCTCCGGCTTATCTAGGATCAAACTGATATGCACAAGTTATCTCCACCTTGGGAAGGACCCTTTGTGGTCAGCAAAAATCTGAACAATGGATCATACTATCTTATCGATGTTCGAGACCACAAGGACTCACGCAAGTCGGAGGAGGAGACCCGCCGGCCATGGAATATTGCTCATCTTCGGCCTTATTACACCTGAGCTACTGGCTCTTGTGATGTACATAGTTTGACAATGTACATATTATGATGAAAATAATAAAGTCGGCATCCCTAATAATTTAGGGCCTCTGCCGTTTCATTTCTGATAATAATGAGTCTTTATTGTCACTTCATATGGTCACTTGGGGGCTTCCTGCTCAACGAGCATAGCTATGCCTACCCTTTGATCCGACTTGTATGCCATGATTACAAAATACTTGGGGGCTTCCTGTTCAAACATAGGTGTATTCACCAAAGAGAACATTACCCTCTCCACTGGCTTGGAACACTAGGTGTATTCACCAAAGTTTCTAGGTTATCTTGTTCAAACATAGGTGTATTCACCAAAGAGGACATGACCTTTTTTGGCATGGAATGCCAGGTGTATTCACCAAAACTTTCCGGGTTATCCTGTTCAAACATAGGTGTATTCACCACAGAGAACATAACCCTTTCGGCTTGGAAGCCAGGTGTATTCACCTAAAAACCCGGGTTATCCTGCCTTTTTGAGTCTGCCACTCCACCCAGGTAATCCTGGAATGACCCGCCGTACTTTTGACAGTCAATCTTATACAAGACCCTGAACTTGTCAAAGTTAAAACGACAATTGGTCATGTGAGGCCCGACTTATAAGGTTTGCATGAAGGTTTAACTCAGCGGTTGTGCGGCCCATGAAAGCACTTGAGATTTAGGCTTGGCGGCATGTGAAAGCCTTGATTTGTTGTTATTTGATTTGGACATTTTTTGAGGCTCATCTATTATGACATGTTAATACATGGTTGAAAAACCGATAAAGGCTATGATGCTTTATGGTTCATATATGAAATTACCCAGTGTTTATTAACCCGACCTGGCTTTGGACTATAAGTCGCCAGTGTATGATGATCTTATATACTTGGAGGCGCCATACTCTACATTTTGGGATATTACCCCTTCTTGCATACGGCATTGTAAGCCGGCAGTATATGACAGTTGAATAGGGCATTGTGTGCTCACACTTTTGGGTTGTCAGCCTTACTACACTGGTATGACAAGCCGGCAGTGTGACCAAATATCACAGGTATGATGTTTTTGTTATGAGTATATATGGTTATGATTAAATCGGCCCTGGTTATGAACTATTTTAGTCACCAGTGGTTCTATATGGGGTATTATGACCCGTCCTACGGTAAACCGCCAGGGCACTTGTGATCAGTTTGTATGCAGGAACAGACTCAAATTGATATCATAAGCATAAGTGGCAGAGATTTAATTGGCGGTTCAATAGTGTTATGCAAAGCAAAACGTGCACGATGGCACGACATGTCATAGTTTTTCACTAAACTAGTACATGGCTCAGCAAGCTCAAATGATCAAATATTTTTCAGAAGATCAAATATGAACCACCCACTGGATCAATTTTCTTGGGCTTGACGGCTTGAAGCTTTTGGATCATCCCTCGCCGGTTCTTCATTGTCCTCTGTCATCTGGAAATTGGGTAATGGCCAGTCAATGGCACACAAGGCTTGGAATTCAGCTTCATCATCTATAAGCTCGGATGGATCGACTTCAGGGGCGAAGGTATGCTTACGGATTGGTGGGATCAGATCCATCACTTTGTAATCCGGTGTAGGCATCTTCTAATTCTCCATACTATAAGACGCCTGGTATTTTGAAAGATCCGTTTTATCGGCAATCAAGCTGGCCAGTGGACGTATCTCCTTCACACAGGCAGCAAAGTCTTTCTTATCAAAGGGAGTGCCATCTTCTTTGAGACTTGGATATCCACTAGCAAGCTCGGTCGGGTCTAGCTCTGCTTGCCATGCCTTCGCCCGGCTTAAAGCCGTCACAGCACTGGCTCTTGCAGACGAACGCTTTATTTCTTCAGTCCTGGCAGGCAGAATGGAAAGTTTTTTCAAGACGTCACTTAAAAGAGTGGGTGCTCGATTGGTTGTTGGAGATAGTGGACAGCGTGCGCTAAGTTCCAGTATATAGTCGTTCAATAAGCGTATATACGGCTTTCAGCTTCACAAGTATTCCTTGACCAAGGTTGCTACTTCTAGGCCCTGTGTAACAATGGGGGAGTTAATCAGAGATAGTTTGTCACATGAAAGATAAGCCTTGGTTATAATTCTAGCAATATTGCTTACCAAAGATAGCAGAGACCATCTGGGATATATGGTGTTTTAAGGAAGTAAGCTCAGTGGTCATTTCTTGGAGAGAAGCTTCAGCCTTTTTCACCCGATGTATAAGAGCAATTCTTTCTTCAGCCTAGGCGCTCCTTTCAGTATTGAAGCTGGTCTTCAGCTTTTCTGTTTCATCCAGGGTAAATTTGAATTTTGAGTCAGCCTTCCGAGTCTTAGATTCTTGATTCTCCAGTCGGATCTTCACTTCAGCCAACTGTGATTCAAGTTGAGCAGTGGCATCCTATACATGAGCAGATTTGAATATGTGTTCATAGTTGGATCACGGGAGTAAAGTCCCAAGACTTTTTGCAAGCAACAACACTTGGCACTTGGGGGCTAATGCGTACAGAAAAATTCTTCAGACAACGGCAAATATGAATAAGTCCCAAGCACTTTGCAAGCAAGAGCACTTGGCACTTGGGGGCTAATGCATATTGCTTGTATTTCATTACTACTTTGTGATGACCCGGTTGTGCCACAAACGACCGGAGCCGGTTCATGGGGCTACACAAGTAAGCTTTGATTTATATACAATGGTGAACAGTACTGGTTCATTCATGTTGATTAAACCGGCCCTTGGGGGCTACGGGTGCAATGTTAATCATTAAATAGATTAAAAGACCCGATTTAACTTTGATGGTGAAATCCGGCCGTTGAAGGATTCTACCAAAGATGCTTTTTATACTCATGGCTATTCTAAGTCTACAACATATTCAATTCTATTACACACACTAGACTTGGGGGCTGACAGGATATGCATAATTTATCAAGCGGGAGTCTATACCTCATATTTATGATGCATCTATTTCACCATGTCAATTTCAAGATCGCGGCTGGTATGCACTTGGTTGACATAACCAGAGAGTACTTCATTGATGCTTAATTGAGAGTAGTTGGCAATGTCAAATCTCACTTTCCACCTTTCAGTAAGTTCCTCTTTGGTAGAGTGCTTGGCTAAGACAGTAGGTTTTCCTAGTTCTTTGAAGGAAGTGCTATTAATTACAACATCTTCAGCATGTGTTTCTGACGGTTTAATTGGGCCTGATGATTCAGTGTTCAAAGGGTTGACGTTTTGTGTGATCACTAGAGAGGTCAGGAATTACTGGTGGAAGATCATGGACAGGTTCTTCTGGTTGTTGAACGGAGGCTTCAGATGCTGGAATTTGCTGCTCTGGTTCATGGACTTTGGGATCTTCAGCCGGCTTGATCACCTTTGCCTTTTTGCTAGGCTTTGCCTTTTCACTGCAAAGGGTTGTGGAAGGTTAGTACAAGTATAAGGATACAAGCTGGTAGAAGATAAAAATTATTACCCAAGGGCAGTTTTGAAGGCCGGCAGCTGGGTCTGCGATGAGTAACCGGAAGAGGAATGAGAAGTCCCCTGATAGTTTGAATCGAAAGAATTAAATGGATGATGAATAAGACCCGCCAGAGGATAAAAAGAGTTCAAATTTAGAGGGACCTCGTTTCGACGTTTCCGCGGAGCTGGAGTATTTGGTAAACCAGAGGATCATTCTCCACCTCTGCTGGTCTGAGTTTGTCGCCGATTCTCATGTTGTTGTTGCTTCAAAAGAAAGTGAGGATCCAGATGAGCTAATGGGTGTGAAAAGCTTACTTTTTGGGTTACTCGTCGGATTTTCTGTCTCGGCAAAGGCTCTGAGTCGGAGGAAATAGTAGTTACCTCTTCATCGTCTGCTTGATTAGCCCCCGTGTCATCTTGATGATAATCAGTGTCAATAAGATAATTGAAAAAGGAGCTAAGGGAGTCAAGGGCTACCTTCGACTCAGAGCTGTCGTCCATTTCAAACATCTCGGAAGCACTTAATTTCTTCTTATTCTTCTTGGCAGCTTTCTTGGCGGACTTTGCTTTGGCTCTGGCTTTCTTGGCAGCTTCATGGTCATATTCCTTATCCCAAAAAGTGGATCCAGCCTGTGAAGGTTATCAAAATTGAGTCAATTGAATATATGAATGATAAGGAAAAATAAATGATTTAGAGACTCACGGCTGGCGGGTTAAGTGTGCAGAAAGGGTTCAGTCCCACTCTGCTGCAACTTTCCAGGCTCTCATTAAGAAGGGTCTTTGTCATCTCATTGATTGCGTTATCAGTTAAACGTGTGGAGCAGTACCTCAGTGGATCTTTGCATTACCCGTATAAGTACACATTAAGCCAGATCGGTGGCTCAAGGGTATGATTCTCCAAGAAACCCAAACACAGAACCAAGTCAATACCGGTTAGCTCATTTCCCAGCAGGGTTGTGACCTTTGAAATGGTAGGTGCAAGCTTTGCGCGTTCAGCAGTGGTAAGTCGTTCAGGAAGATGATGTTTTGGTTCAAGCTGCTGAACACGATAACCCGGCAGCGGATTCTCATCAGCCGGCAAAGTGTCTTTACAATAAAACCATGTTTGGTTCCAGTCTTTGGGGTGACTTGGCAGGCGAGCATAGGGGAAGATAGCATCTCTTCTTCGTTGAATTGAGACCCCGCCAAGTTCTAAACTGGGTCAATTAGTAAACTCGTTCTGCCAGTTTAGATAAATATATTCCCTGAAGAGTTCAACGCTGGGTTCCTCTTGAAGGTATACTTCGCAGAAGACTTGAAATTACAGATGTTTGACACGGAATTGGGTCCGATGTCCTGAGGATGAAGTTGAAAGAAGTGCAGAATGGATCGAAAAAATTTGGATCCAGGTGGTGAGAAGCCCTTATTCATATGATTAGTAAAAACGATGACTTCATCATCCTGCGACTGAGGTTTTTTCTCATCTGGTTTGGGAGCACGCCAATGCAGGACATTTTTTGCTGGTAAAAAACCGACTTTGAAAATATCCTGGAGCGTATTTTTGGTGACAATAGACGGAACCCAATTACATGAGGTAACTATCTTCGGCATCCTAAGGGAGGAAGCCTAAAATAAAGAAATATTGCCGGTTTAAGTTGATTTGTTAAAGCCGGACATAAACGCTGCAGCATATATTCACATCGGCGGCTTAAACGGGGCCTAATGTCATATAACTAGTTATAACTGGTGATATAAGCCGCCATGACAATACTGATATTAAGATCTATCAAGAGCAAATTTTGCTAAGGGTTGGACAAACAGGTTTTATAGATTGGTGCAGTCAATTTTGGATCTGACGTTGTTCGGAAAAGAAAATAAAATCAAAACCTACTATCGTAGCAGCGGAAGAGCAAGTATATTGGCAAGATTTCTGCATCTGGGAAGCATATTCAGTGATTAAGAGAAGGTACAGGAATAGATTCCGCATGTTTTAAAAGCCATCTTTGGATCAAAGTAAGGATTAAATAGAGGTGTCATGAAGAACAATGATGAACTCCTAAGAACTTTAGAAACCCTAATGGAGATCTATGGTGGGGAAGATTAGGTGCTTACTAGATCCTCTAAGCAGCGGAGAGGCACCGCAGTTCTTTGGTCTCGTTCAGGTCGATGCAGCGGCCGGGGTCGAGGAAGCTGACGAGGTCAACGGTGGCGATGTTCAGGTGCGCAGATGCATCGCGAGAAAGAGAAAGGTTGAATATGAGAAGGCAAGGGGGAGAATGAAAGGGACCCTTGTCCCTATTTATAAGGATGAAAGGTTAAGTGGCATGCGCGGGAATCGAGGAAGCTAAAAAATGGATATGTGACGGTGCAGACGCCTCGATTTTTGGGGGATCATTAAAAGAGTAGATATATTAAGATTTGGGCCTTGTGTAATATTAATGACAGGTGATGTCACGGCGGGTTACCACAATACCGGGAGATGACGTCATGGCGGGTTACAAGATCTTGCAAGAATAAATGAAGAAGGATTTTTCTAAGTGTTGAAGATTGACATGAACAAGTTCAAATCAATCAGGGGCCTAATGTTGGGGATATAACTATTGGGTATGACCGGCCCAAGAGGGGCCAGGTTATACCTATGGCGGTTCATCAAGATAAAGCCCATGAAGATGTTGAAGATGGCGGTTCAGGAAACAGACTTACTAAGGGCCCGAAGCCCAAGGGCGACTTAAGGCCCATAGGTGTAAACCACCATATATATATATGACTTGTATTGTAAGGCAATTGTAATCAGTCACCGAGTCGGACACGTTGTTCATGAGCCGGCCGGGACTCCATGAGCCGCTGGGCGTCAACCTGTGTATATAAAGGGACGACCCGATGGCGGTTTAGAGAAATAAAGAAGAGATCGAAAGCTGGGTCAAGCGTATTCGCACACTAGTAATCGAAACATAAGCAATACCACCTCAAACTTGATTAGGCATTTACCTTCACCGCAAGGGGCCGAACCAGTATAAACTACTCATGTCCTTTGTCCCGTTTAACCCCTTTAACCTAACCTGGTTGCGATGGCTCCACGACTAAGTCCTTCTACTAGGTCATCTGTTGTGATAATTCCACGACATCCTTGATGCACCGCTAGGTGACAGACCTATTGCAGGAGCAGATGTAGACGTTATGAACATTTGACAAAGCTTGGTATGATAACTACTTGATAGTTTAAGTGCACCATGCTTTACGACTTAGAACCGGGACTTCAAAAACATTTTGAATGCCATGGAGCATATGAGATGTTCCAAGAGATGAAATTGGTATTTCAGTCTCATGCCCGTGTTAAGAGGTATAAGACCTCGGACAAGTACTTTGCCTACAAGATGGAGGATAATAGCTCGACTAGTGAGCATGTGCTCAGAATATCTGGGTACTACAATCACTTGAATCAAGTGGGAGTTAATCTTCCAGATAAGATAGTGATTGACAGAGTTCTCTAGTCACTATCACCAAGTTACTAGAACTTCATGGTGAACTATAATATGCAAGAGATGAAACAAACAATTCCCGAGCTATTCGTGATGTTGAAATTGACGAAGGTAGAAATCAAGAAAGAGCATCAAGTGTTGATGGTTAACAAGACCACTAGTTTCAAGAAAAGGGCAAAAGGAAAGAAAGGGAACTTCAAGAAGAATGGCAAGCAAGTTGCCACTCCCATGAAGAAGCCCAAAGTTGAACCTAAGCCTGAAACTGAGTGCTTCTACTGCAAAGGGAATGGTCACTGGAAGCAGAACTACCCCAAATACTTGGAGGATAAGAAGGATGGCAAAGTGAACAAAGGTATAGTTGATATACATGTTATTCATGTGTACTTTACTAGTGTTCATAGTAACCCCAGGGTATTTGATACCGGTTCAGTTGCTATGATTAGTAACTCGAAACGGAAGTTGCAGAATGAACATAGACTAGTTAAGAATGAAGTGACGATATGTGTTGGAAGTGGTTCCAAGATTGATATGATCATCATCGTACACTCCCTATACTTTCGAAATTTGTGTTGGACCAAAATAAATGTTATTTGGTGTTTGCATTGAGCATGAATATGATTGGATCATGTTTATTGCAATACTATTATTCATTTAAGTCGAAGAATAATTGTTGTTCTGTTTACATGAATAAAACCTTCTATGGTCATACACTTGATATAAATGGTTTATTGAATCTCGATCATAATGATACACATATTCATAATATTGATGCCAAAAGATGCAAAGTTGATAATGATAGTGCAACATATTTGTGGCACTGCCGTTTAGGTCATATTGGTGTAAAGCGCATGAAGAAACTCCATGCGGATGGATTTTTTGGAATCACTTGATTATGAATCATTTGATGCTTGCAAACCATGCCTCATGGGCAAGATGACTAAGACTCCGTTCTTCGGAACAATGGAGTGAACCACTGACTTATTGGAAATAATACATACCGATGTATATGGTCCGATGAGTGTTAAGGCTCGCAGTGGGTATCATTATTTTCTGACCTTCACATGTGATTTGAGCAAATATGGGTATATCTACTTAATGAAACACAAGTCTGAAACATTTGAAAAGTTCAAAGAATTTCAGAGTGAAGTGGAAAATCATCGTAACAAGAAAATAAAGTTTCTATGATTTGATCGCAGAGATGAATATTTGAGTTACGAGTTTGGTCTTCATTTGAAACAATGTGGAATTGTTTTGCAAGTCACAACACCTGGAACACCACAGCGTAATGGTGTGTCCGAATGTCGTAACCATACTTTATTAGATATGGTGCAATCTATGATGTCTCTTACTGATTTACCACTATTGTTTTGGGGTTATGCATTAGAGACAGCTGCATTCACGTTAAATAGGGCACCATCTAAATCCGTTGAGACGACATAGTATGAACTATGGTTTAGCAAGAAACCTAAGTTGTCGTTTCTTAAGGTTTGGGGTTGCGATGCTTATGTGAAAAAGGTTCAGCCTGATAAGCTCAAACCCAAATAGGATAAATGTGTCTTCATAGGATACCCAAAAGAGACTGTTGTGTACACCTTCTAACACAGATCCGAAGACAAGATATTCGTTGCTAAGAATGGATCCTTTCTAGAGAAGGAGTTTCTCTCGAAAGAAGTGAGTGGGAGGAAAGTAGAACTTGATGAGGTAATTGTACCTGCTCCCGAATTGGAAAGTAGTTCATCACAGAAAATAGTTCGAGTGATTCCTACATGAATTTGTAAGGAAACTAATGATGATGATCATAAAACTTTAGATCAAGTTACTACCGAACCTCGTAGGTCAACCAGAGTGGTACGGCAATCCTGTTCTGGAGGTCATGTTACTTGACCATGACGAACCTATGAACTATGAGGAAGCAACGATGAGCCCAGATTCCGCGAAATGGCTTGAGGCCATGAAATCTGAGATGGGATCCATGAATAAGAACAAAGTGTTGACTTTGGTTGACTTGCCCGATGATCGGCAAGCCATAGAGAATAAATGGATCTTCAAGAAGAAGACTGACGCTGATGGTAATGTTACTGTCTACAAAGCTCGACTTATTGCAAAAGGTTTTCGACAAGTTCAAGGAGTTTACTATGATGACACCTTCTCACCCATAGCGATGCTTAAGTCTGTCTGAATCATGTTAACAATTGCCGCATTTTATGATTATGAAATGTGGCAAATGGATGTCAAAGCTACATTCCTTAATGGATATCTTAAAGAAGAGTTGTATATGATGCAACCAAAAGGTTTTGTCGATCCTAAAGGTGCTAACAAACTGTGCAAGCTCCAGCGATCCATTTATGGACTGGTGCAAGCATCTCGGAGTTGGAATATACGCTTTGATAGTGTGATCAAAGCATATAGTTTTATACAGACTTTTGGAGAAGCCTGCATTTACAAGAAAGTGAGTGGGAGCACTACAGCCTTTCTGATAAGTATATGTGAATGACATATTGTTGATCGGAAATGATGTAGAATTTTCTAGAAAGCATAAAGGAGTGTTTGAAAGGATTTTTCAAAGAAAGACCTCGAGGAAGCTGCTTACATATTGAGCATCAAGATCTATAGAGATAGATCAAGACACTTGATAAGTTTTTTCAATGAGTACATGTCTTGACAAGTTTTTGAAGTAGTTCAAAATGGAACAGTCAAAGAAGGAGTTCTTGCCTGTGTTGCAAGGTGTGAAGTTGAGTAAAGACTCAAAACCCGACCATGGCAGAAAATAGAAAGAGAATGAAAAGTCATTCCCTATGCTTCAGTTATAGGTTCTATAAAGTATGCTATGTTGTGTACCAGACCTATTATGTACCTCACCATGAGTTCGGCAAGAGGGTACAATAGTGATCCAGGAGAGGATCACTGGACAGTGGTCAAAATTATCCTTAGTGGAATAAGGATATGTTTCTCGGTTATGGAGGTGACAAAAAGTTCGTCGTAAAGGGTTATGGAGGTGACAAAAAGTCCGTCATAAAGGGTTATGTCGTGGATTAGTCACGACAGATGTCCTAGTGTGAGGACTTAGTCATGAGGCCAACGCATCTATGTGGTAGCTTGAGAGGGGTTGAGCGGAATCGAGAAACGCAACACAAGACAAGGGTTTAGACAGCTTAGGGCCCTAGGAAACATCATCCGGTAACAACCCTACATGCCGTTTGTGGCTAGGTCTCATTATCATCATGAGGGAGTCACTGTAAACCGACTCTCCTAGTTATGTCTAGCCCTAAGATTATCCCCCCTCTTCGGGTGCCCTGCCCCTCCTTATATAAGTTGAAGGGGTGGGTTACATGTAGAGTCCAACTCGGACTAAGACTTAAACTATTCTGACTTCTCTTCATGGGCTTCTTAATGTCTCGGGCTTATTAACCTAGGTGACTTTGTCTGCTGGGTTATGACTATCTGCCGGGTTATGACTGTCTGCCGGGTTATGACTGTTTATCGG
This sequence comes from Aegilops speltoides, assembly GCA_021437245.1. Lineage (NCBI taxonomy): Eukaryota > Viridiplantae > Streptophyta > Magnoliopsida > Poales > Poaceae > Aegilops > Aegilops speltoides. The sequence continues at coordinate 423,580,743 of CM038142.1, read as the reverse complement.
TTTATGACTGTCTGCCGGTTTACCACCTGGTTTAACTGTCTGTCAGTTTACCACCTGGTTTAACTGTCTGTCTTAACCATCTGTCTTAACCATCTGCCTTAACTGTCTGCCGGTTTACCAATTCACAGCCGGGTTATAATTCCGGCCAGGTCATACTACGGGGTATTTCCCCGACATTAGCCCCCAATTTAATTTGGATTTATATATGTTAAACTGATGCTGCAAAATAACTCAAGAACAAATTTGACAGGTTGTACTCCGGGTTAAATATTCTTGTAAGCCGGCACCTGATCATCCTTAATTCCTTATCATTTCCTTCTTCTAGAAAGTCCGGGTTAACAGGCCAGCTTCATAATCAATTGGCCGACGTTGGTTTCCCATAGAGAAAAATTGTGAAGAATAATTCATTTGACTCAGCTTCCAATACTTAAAAATATTGGTCCTTGAAATACTCATCTGATTCTTCAGCCGGCTTGAAGATGTAAAAATTGTCAGTTTATCATTGCCAACTTTGTCGGGTTATAAACAGATGATGTCGAGTCATAATTGTTGCCGACGCCGGGTCAAAACTAAGAATTTTGAAGATTTCTCTCCCTCATATCCATATTACCTGTAGCCCCCAAGTCTTGAGTAGAGAAAAGCGATGACTTAAAACTTGCTTCAATATAAATATTACCGCTTTGAAGAAATCCATGTTGTTCATCTCAATTACTTAGTCAGAACTGAATATTCCACATATGTAGCCCCCAAGTGCCGGGTTGTTATGCTTGCGGCAACCTGGGACTTGTAACTGCCTTATGCTCATAAAAACTTCAACCAGTCTAGCCCCCAAGGGCCGGGTTATTATGCAATAATGAGCAGGGACTTTGTATGTATGATCATGTAGATTCAAGCAGCAACATGTAGCCCCCAAGGGCCGGCTCGGTAAGATAATATTGAGCTGGGACTTTTTATATATACTTCTTTGAAAAGAACATCATATGATGTAACCCCCATCATAGGGCTTGAATCCACGTCCACAAGGTTAAGAGCTTTGTGCTTTACCAACCGAGCAGTGGACCCTTCAATATAATGGATTAAAACTTGTGTACCTTGAATTGTTGACAGAAGCAATTGGTAGCTCCCAAGGGCCAACCCATTACAATGTGATGAGTCGGGTCTTCAATAAAGTGAGCAAAAAAATGACTTTGCATTAGCCCCCAAGTGCCATTGTGCATGCTGGCAGTGACATGGGACTTGTATATTTGATGTAATCATCATTTGAATAATGTTGCCCCCAAGTGTCGGGTCGTAAGCCTGCAACGACTCGGGACTATTGCTTTCATTGTAGAATAAATCATATCCTCTGTCTGGATGATATTGCTAAATGCTCTGCATATCAATATTGAACCTTACTCCTTGTTGCGAGCTGGTATTCTTAGATGAGGGAATAATAGCCATTACTCTGAAGTAGCTTTGTAAACTTCAATCATAATATTGGTTAATGATAACCATAATAAAGATCCGGCCATATTGGCTATTAAAGATTTGAATACTATAATCCAACGATTTATAAGCGCATGATTCCAATGGCGCAATCCCAATATATACTAACGACTTAACGTCCAAAGCCAGACCGGGTTAATAAACACCGGATAATTATCTTATCTCATACTAGAGACTTATAGTCGAAAGCCAGGCTGGGTTAATAAACACCGGTGAATTATAATCATAAAGAATTATAAGCCTCATCAAATAAACCTCAAAAAATCTGTTGAGTAAAAACAATCGAAAATTGAGGCTTTTCATGGGCTGCCAGGCCAAAATCGAGGCTTTTCATGGGCTGCCAGGCCACTGAGTTAAACTGCTTTACAAACCTTATAAGATGGACCTCACATAACCAATCGTCGTTTTAAATTTGACAAGTTCAGGGTCTCCATAAGATTAACTTGCCAAACGTTCGGCGAGTCATTCCAAGAATACCTGGGCGGAGTGGCTTACTTAAAAAGGCAGGATAACCCGGGGTTTTAGGTGAATACACCTGGCTTCCAAGCCTGGCTTTTAAGCCTATCACAAAGGTTATAGCAACTCTTGTTCTTTAGAACAAAAGAGCCCCCAAGTAATATTGTGCATTGTGCTCAAGGGGCACCTATGTTTGAGCTATGCTTTTGCAACAGACTCTCTTTGGTCCCTTTAATTTTTTCTGAGAACTCGAACTTGCGAGAGATTATTCTTTTTGAACCAGAAATTCTTAAACCGGATATTGAGAGCTTCAAGGTTTTGCGGGAGATAGCTTTCCCTTGAGCCGGATTTTAAGCCGGAATCCTTTTTTTAAGCCAGAAATTTTCTGACGGCCCTCAAATTTTCATCAATATAGCAGTAGCCTCCGGGACCGGGTTATCTTCCCCTTGAACGTCCTGGGGTTCTTGAATTTGCTGAAAGTGTTTAAGACTTTGTTGAGTCATATCATTGTAGCCCCCGAGTCTTAAGATGACTCGAGGAGTTGGCTTGAGACTCTCCATACTTGACCGTGATATAAACCGGTATAAGTATTTCAACAGCTCAGTGATATAATAGTCCCATTCACAGTAAATAACTTGTCTTGCATTAGAAAACTTGCAAGCCGGAGTAATTGCTCTTTTAAAGAAAGCAATATATAATATAAAAATATACTGGATGGATTTGACCTGATATGTTAGGCCAGAAATTATCCACCGCGGAGTTGATGATCACCTCGGTAAAGCTGAAATAAATCACGGCCGAGTCGGCCGTGGGAACAGACAAATGAATCGGCCACGACATTGTAAACCGGTGCGGACGAGCAAGTTGTCCTCCACGTTGTAAACCGGTGTGGACGCGTGAACTGGCCATCCGTTCAGCGGGTAATGTGACACGGAGGAAAACACCATTGTAGAACGTTGCGAGTGCATGCTCTATACCCGTAGTATAACAATAATTTTACTTGTATATAAAAACACCAATAGGGCAGTGTAATGGTGCTCAGAGGAAATAAAATGTACTCATAAAATATATAGGAGGGATAACACCTGATTTTGTTTTTGTCGGATGAACGCAGATGCTGGTGCCATATAACACTAAATAGTATATGAACGTTGAGCTCCGCCGATGTGATGTAGCATAACATCCACGTGACCCTCTGTTGTAACTTTTTTTGACCACCTTGACTTTCTTTTCTCTCAACCGACCTCCTCTTGTCTTTTTTTCTTCAACCAGTAGAAGTAAAGCAACATGGTGCGGGGGCGCGGCAACAGAGTGAGCCGGCGCGCCAATTTGAGGAAACCGCGCGAGGCTGCGGCGACTCATGGCACAGGGGACTCAACGGTTGTGACCCGGCAGGGAATCGCGGGACTAGGGCGGTTCAAGACGGAGGCTCGCAGTGGCGGCTCAGAATGCAATGGCGAGAACGGCACAAGGCCGGGAATGCCGGGTGAGGTAGCAGCTCAAATCTTGAGGGAAAACAGCTGCAGAGGGACGGCCGTGGCAGCTCACGGCAGCAGAAGGCCGTCTCGCGGCAGACGCGGGACCGGGGCGGTTTGCTCGGGGGCTATAGCAGCGAGGCGGGTCAACACAGAGCAACCCGGAGCAGAGGTCGCGTACGGTGCAGGAGAACCCGGTGATTCCCGCTCGGGTCCTACGGGCGCGGCAGCGAGGCGGAGTGCGGTCGACGTGGCGCGGATGCATTAGTGGCGGCTTAAGGACACTCTAGCGAGGGCGGCTCACGGTAGAAAGTGGCGGCTCTCAGGGCCAGTAGAGGATGCGATGGCCAATCACCGTAGAAAACCGGCGGCTTTAGAAAGACACCACAGTTGCCGCTCAGGCGGGATGCAAGGCGCAACCTGTGGCAGACGGAGTAGTGGAGGCCAGCAGAGGCAGGTTGAAAACGCCCCAAAGGCGCGGCTGCGAAGGCGAATTTGAAGCTAGGACGAACCGTCGTGGGGCGAGTCATCGGGTATCTGAACATGCAACAGGTGCGCCTCGACACGGCCCCGGCGGTTTAACACCTCGCAGAGGTGACTTGGTACTAGCACGGCGGCTCAGAGGGCAGCGGAGCCGAACCGGTGGGTTGGCATGGCGCGGCGGGGCGCAGCGAAGTAGTGGTTGGAGGCGGCTCGTAGCACGGTCGTGAAAACTCCCGTTGAAGCAGAGGCGTTGGCCGGGCAGCTTGTGGCGATTCGCGGGGTCAATGGAGGCGCAGCAGGTCAAAGCTGCGATGGCGGCTCGGTGCGGCGGCTCCAGCTTGTGCAGCCCGGCGATCGTGAGGAGGGCGTTTCAGACGCGGAGCCAATCCGGCGGTTGGTATGGCCACCACGGCGCCTCAGCAGCAGCAGAAGCGCTCGTGGCAGAAAACGAGCAAGGATGACTCGGCGGCGCTCGACTAGGTGAAGACCGATGATTCGTCCGCTGAGTTGCGTAGGGACAGGCTGCAGCCATGAGAGAAGGCAGCTCAAGGCCACCATGACGTGACGGAGGCGGGCAGTTTGACGTGTCACGACTCCACGATAGTAGAAGCGGCAATTCAGCAGAGGAGGCCTACTAGCGGTGGCGTGCAGCGAGGCGATTTAATCAGGGCAGCCCATGAGCCGGCGGCGGGTGGACAGGTGCATTGGTGGCCCGCGGCAGAGATAAGCACTACAAAAAAATACACTTCTGTGATGATACGTGTATGTCACAGTAGGTCGCGTTTTTTGTCATGCATGTACATCCATGACGATTTTATGACAGAATCAAGATAGTCATACCTGTGCTGTCGTAGAAGTGCTCCATGACATTACCAAAATTATCATCAGGGAAGTGTCCACTTCCATGACGATAAATCGCGCGTTACAAAAGTGCTTTCGTCAAGGGTGACCGACATGTGGCATCCATCATAACGGAACGCCATTAAGCTATCGGGTCGGATTTTGGATCCGATAACCCGTTAATAGCCTAGACCATTGGGAAATTTCCACATGTAAAATTCTGATTGGCCGAAGGGAACACCTGTCAGCTCGTCAGTGGGCCAGATGTTGCCCGTCCATTGGAGGAGACATGCCTATGATACGTCGACACGTGGCTGGGCCCAACAGAGGCCCATATAGGTTAAAAAGGCCGGCCCAGTCAAAGGCCCGTAGTACTTAATCAGGTACTAGTGGGCCAGCCCAATAACGGCCTGCTTAATAAAGGCCCATTTATGGCCCGAAGCCAGATCTGGCCCGTTAATTGTTCGCCCAATATTTGGGCCCATTTACGGCCCGAAGCTAGATCTGGCCTGTTAATTGTTCGCCCAATATTTGGGCCCATTTTGCGGCCCGAAGCCAGACCTGGCCCGTTAATTGTTCGCCGAATATTTGGGCCCAACTACAGCCCAGTTAGTTTCGGCCTGTTAGAGGCCTGATGTAGACATGGGCCCATTTCATCCCGGTGTGACTTTCGGCCTGGGAATGGCCGGTGCTGCCCATGGGCCATATATGGTCCGACGGGACATCGGGCCCACTAACGGCCCATGCTAAAGGTGGCAACAGTTAAGCCCAACGTGACTTTTAGCTTTGTTAAAGGCACTCGCCACGTAATCCGCCCGCTTGATGCTCAGACTAAGCTTTTGGCCTCTTAAAGGCACATGATATCAGTGGGCCAACTAAGGCCCGAGATATGTTTTGGCCTGGTAACGGCCGTGAGCTAACTGGGCCCAAAAAGGCCCGGTCTACATTTCATCCTGTTGAAGGCTCGTCAACGACTAGTGAAAATTGAGGCCCAACATGCATTTTGGCCTGCTAAAGGCCCGTGGTTTCATCTCGGCCGTAACAGGCCAATACAATATTCAGCCTGTTAATGGCCCAATGCTACCTGGGCCAAACTAAGCGCTGGGTCGCCAAAAAGCCCAACTAAAATATAGGCCGGTGTAAGTTTGGGCCTAGCGCAATGTGTGAAGGCCCCAATCATTCGGGCCCAAGAAAGACGCAGGTCGGCCCAATTGTGGCCCGCTAAAAACCAGGCCCGTTAGAGTTGAATGTTTCAGCCCGGTCGACTACACCTGATTTTTTTTCAGATAGCGAATGATGGCAGTAACTAGTAGGAATTAAGAACAAACCTACTCTATACAATGAAGAAATTACGGCATAGTAACTAAGAATAAACCTGCACTATACAATAAAGGATTTAATATTACATCCACTAGGCATCAAAGTTTGCCACCAGTGATCATAAAGCGCAACGAAGAAGCAGATTACAAAAACTGGGCACCATTGCAGCGTAACAAAATAATACTGAACCGAGACCACTTCCAAGACAGTTCAATAAAGGTTAGCCTTGCGGGGGAACTGTTGCGCAAGCTGCTGAGCAAGGCTGTGAAACTGGCCTAGCATGTTGGTCATAGCCTCCAGGTGTAGCTGTTTAGCTATGAGGTTCTCATTGGTGTTCTCCGCAATCTTTCTGAGAGATAGGACTTCAAGTCGAAGTTGAGTTGCAGAATGCCTTTCTGCTAGAACTTGGGACTAAAGAAGTCGAACTGATTGAACAAACTAATTATGTGAGCTTGTCATTTGTTAGTCTCAAGTAATTTGAACACTGCATCAATATAAGACTTTGGGGTTGTCTCGCTATCTTCAAGATGTTTTGCCTTCTTTACTGCAATATATGTTGGGTTTGTCTCATAGCCTTCAGCAGACTTGTGCATGCCATCAGGCATATCACCCTGAAACAAAGCAGAGAAATGACAGGTTTTGCACGTGTATAAACAAAGATGATATCTGTGCTGTCAATTCCATCCAATTCAAATTAGAAAATAAAGAGTAAGTTGAAAATATCAATAGCATAATTTGGCATTGTTCATAATGCGGGGAGCTTCACCACACTACTAGATTACCATGTCAACATAACAAGCATAGATGAAGGGCAAAGAAAATCATTGTATCTATTTTCGATAATGTGCATGGCATGTTGTTCATATCATCAGCCACATCAGTAAGATAAAATAGGAGATGACAAGGTGCAAACGTGGGCTGCTTCACCACACACTGGATTATAGATCCACAAAAACAAGCATACATATAGGGAGTATTAAGTAATGCGCATGGTATGAATAAGGAATTTGGTTTTACAAGTAAAGCTTAGAACTTACGGTTCTTGCGAACATGCATTTTGGTAGAAACAACAAACTAAACAGCAGTAAACGATAAGGAGTATGAGCAAATTAAACAGCAGTAGAGGATAAAGGCTTTAGAAGGACTGACTTACATTAACAGTTAACACTGGCTTTATAATGCCCTTCTCCATGTCAAGGGAAGGATAACTCAAGAATTTCAGCACAGAATCTTCTTCATAAGCATTGCCTGTACTCTACATTTTGTAGCGAGTAATTATAGATATGATAATACTGGAAGGGATAGAGGATAATGAACATAAGATGCAGATTGATGCTACATAATCAACTACCAATCCCTGGAAGTACAAGCGTTATAGGACAAAATGTACTGACAAGAGCAATGGGCTACACTTTTGCACTGGCACTGTCTGTGTATTCTACTTGTTGGTAAGATTAAATATAGATCTAATATTTTTTAGTAAATGGTGGGCGAGGGAGATAAGATGCAGAATGCTACAAAATGAACCAATCCCTCTTCCCATAATACAAGAGTGTTTTGAACACTGGTGTACTGTACAAAACATTCTTATATTATGGGATGGAGGGACTAGCTGTTAATGTAAGTACAATGATAGACCACATTCAGTCCTTACAAGAGGACTGCAGAGCTAAACCTCTTGAAAAGCATTGGGTTGATTCTAAATTTATGTAAGAGTCCATACGGATCTTATAATGTCCACCAAATGGACGATTACAAGGCTAACATGTGCAGTGATGCTACATAATCAAATAGCTATGAAACTAAGTATGGTCATACAGGGCAAGAGGTACTCACCAGAGCAATGCAGTGTGCAGTATAGTTGCGAGATTCTGTGGTCCCTTGAGAACGAATGTTCTTCTGCTAACAGTTTTCGTACAAGTGAGACGTTAAGGCAAATGCAGAAATGTAGTTCAAATTGTGATGTGATATCGTAGACAGTACCTTACGCTGCAGCCGAGACCAATGTGTAACAAGATTATTCTAGTCACCGTCGGATAAATGTAGCACCGGAGACTTTACAGAAATTTCGTTCGGAGGCTTGCCATCGAAGTGCGCTTGCCTCAGGTAGGAACGATACTTCATCAACGAGTGCTTGAAAGGCGCAACCAACCCTTGCTCGTCACCACAATCCAGTTTGCTCCTCGCCTATTTAAAAGAATGAAATCGTGTGTCTTCTGTGAGCAGAAACATATGCAGTAATGACCATGAATAACATTAGTACATTACTTACGCGTAAGTTGTGGAGGAAGACTGGAAATTGTTCTGTGTCTGCGGTATAATCTTTCCATGAAGGAAAGATGTGCACAAAGTTCCTGACAACAACATAAGCTTCATCTTCTAAACTTGGAAGAAATGGAACAGGGGTCCTATTTGCTGCAATTGGGGATCTCTCTGGTTCAAAAAGGGATTTGGCAACTGGATTTTGTGTACTCTTTGCTAGAATGGGGTTTTTGCGTCGTACAGCTGGTGCTATGTCAACTGGCATAATCATACTATTTGCTGCAGTTGGGGTCTGCTGAGTTGGGGCATCAGAAATGACCAGTGTAGTAGGGCTAGAGTCTGCTAGAGTTGGGGTGTTTTGTGGGTCAGGTGATATTGCAACTACACCTAATGGGCTATTTGATTTATCAGGTGCCACTACCTTTTTCCAAATACTTTGCTTGTGCTCCTCCACAATCAGCAATCACCCTCTTCCTTTTGACCGTCTGATACACAAGAACAACATTTGAATGGATAAATATGGTATCATGACGGGTGGAATATGTACTGAAAATGGATAGGAAGGGCGTATTCACATACACGATGTGTAAACTAAGCTAATGGTAGTTCAACAAAGTAGAAGCAATGCAAAGCATCAGTTCCAAGATATGTGCGAGCAATGTAACCTTGGAAAGTTAGAGCAAGTACCTTGATGGGTGAATAAGATAGGGCATCTTCCTCTGACTCCTCCACTAGGGAGCTACATTGACTTAGGTCTCCCTCTAGCTCGTAATCCTTTATTAGGATCATATTATGAGCATGAATCTGTAGGTGGAGAGCGTTTGCATTGCATTGCATCCAGACTTGATTTCAGTCCCTTAATGCCAAGTTTGACAGCCATGGCATTGTTTTGCTTTATTCTTTTCATGCGCGCAAGCTCATAATCATTATGATGCTGTTCAGAATATGAGATTCATGAAAACATAAAAAGTAGTCATATTATCTATGGAATCCATTGCGGATTCAACTCGAAGAATGTCTCCCTATAAACCCCTGCATATGCAAAGTTCACCCCAACCGTCTTGACGGACCACACACGTAAATACAAACCCCTTATGTCTCTATAACAGTGCACACATTTCAAAACTGAAGTAGGAACATTAGAATCATATGAAATTCAGATTTGAACAAATAAACTAAGCAATTATGAGTGGCATAATGTTTAGCTTCAAGGGTGGAGTGTTGGTAGTGCGACACAAAGCAAGTAGGCAGATTGTATTCCATGTAAAAGATCGAAACCTATGTAAAAGCTGGAAATGACACTTTCTTTCTATACAATGCAGTGTTCGTTGCCCGCACATGATGGAAGAGATCACATAGAAATACTGTTCACTCATGTCTCGGTTCCAAAGATTTAGAAACAGGTGGTCCACCCTAAAAGAATATTGACAACAAATATGACAAGGCAAGCATAGATGTAGTGAATCAATCATTTACTTGTGAGCTTCTTTGGGACAAGTATGCAGAATTGTAGCTGCGATGAAGAGACCGTCCAAAATCTAAATGAAGAAGTTTGTATAGCACTTATTGTTTGCAACTAGTCGACGTGAATAATTGGATATTATATCGAATGAGTAAGAAAGACAAGTAAAATTGTCAACAAACCTGGCTTGCAGTAGTAATCTGGGTCAATGTCACTACGACCAACAATCCAAAATGACTAGTGTCTGTTCCAAGGGCCGGAATATTGAAAACCCTATGAACTTTAGAGGGACTAAATATTACCGAAATACATCTGAACCATTAAGTGTAGGTAGCACTGAGCACACAACAAACCCTAATGACAGTCCTGCCTAATGAGTAATGAATCAATTAGTAAATGGGTGATGAGGAATGGCTGCTGAGTGTTGAGGATGTATCTCAGGATAAATCGGGTTGGCTTGGTGGGTGCTGCACGCCTGAGCCCTGAACGGACTGGGAAGGTAGGCACGGCGGCGCGCCCGGACAGCGGTGACGCTGTTGGGCGAGCGGCTCCTGGCCTTCCTGTTAGTCCAGCGTCTCCTCCTAGAGTCATGCCGTCCAGGAACGGCAAGATGCCAGCGAGGCAGGCGGCTGGGGGCGAGTAGAGATTGGAAGCGTGCAGCAGAATAGAGGGGAATCGGGGCCTGGGACGACCCAAAATCCCAGGGTGGGCCGGCCCACCGTGGGCACCCTGTAGAGATACACACCCGAGCGGCGAACATGCATTTTCGAAACTAATTTAGGAATATTTAGCTGACCAATTAAACAACTCTATTTTAATAATATCAGATTCATATTTGAACAACTAAGCTTGTTTAGCTTGATGGGTGGAGCAGTGTTATTATGACACGAAGCACGTATTCTGGTCATATAGTGATCATAAAAGGGGGAAACTCTAAGCATAGTTTTTAGCAAAAGAGGGTTTCCCCTCCGATTTCTATTAAAGAAACCACCACGGAACCAACATGGTCAATTAAACCCTAAGCATGATCAATTAAACCCTAAGCATGATCAATTAAACCATATTATGGTTGTGCCATGACAGATTTGAAGCTGCAAACTAGAGAAATGATATTTAGCATCCATTGTTTGCTTCAAACTAAGAACTAAATTCTAATAGCTGAAAAGAAAGTAGAGTAACCAAGTTAAGATCTATTTTCTGGTTGAGATCAAAACGTTGAGGAGATATGAAGTACCACCTCTCTTGCGGCGTTGTGTAGGCATCAGGGGTGCGATGGCTGTTGGTGGCATTGAAGCAGATCTGCGATGGTAGACGGGTGCATGGGGGGATAAGTCCCGTTGCGGTGGAAGAGAAGGTCGTGTGAGCGGCCCCGGCAAAGAGGACGTCGCCGCCGATGAAGCGAGAGGACGCGATGCAAGGCTATTGGTCCGTCGCCATGGATGAGAAACGTCCATCTCTAGCAGTGGACGATGCGGTCTTGGTAGGCGCTCCAGCATGGTGGAGGACGGTGGCGATGGATGTGGTGGAGGACGGCGGCGATGGATGGGGTGGAGGACGGAGGCTGGTGTGGGGATGGGGTGTTCTAGCGCGGACGGTGTATGAATGGGAAAATGGAGAGAGAGAGAGAGGGAGAGAGAGAGAGAGAGAGGTACTGGGAACCATGTTTTTGGGACGCGCATGTCTGAAATATGGGAAAGTTACGAACTTAGCCCCCGTTTAAAATTTGGACGTCTCGTTGGTTGGGGATAGGACGGTAATATCACATCTCGCCAATATTTGCCCAGAGCGATTTCGGGCGAGGAGAGGGTGGTTGGCGCCCACGGTGTATGAACGAGGCTGACAGGTAGGGCGGTTGTGTCATGTCTGAGTGAAGGTACAAACCTGCCCCTATTGAAAATATTTTTCTACATCGATTTCGGCCAAATCGAGTTTGTTTTGCCGTCCACCGTGTATGAATGGGGAATGGAGGGAGAAACAGAGGTCTTTCGGATGAGCTTGAATCAAATGTGTTTTGCCGCCCATGTTTGACGTCCACCGTGTCGGAATGGGCTCAGAGGCGGTCGTGTCACATCTAATTGAAGTTACTAACCTACCCCTATTTAGACCAGTGGAAATCGGGCCGATGGATTGTCCGTGTAATGGGTAGACAGTAATTTCCATCTGCCAAACACTTGGCTTTGGGCAGCCGACGTGGGAGTGGACATTTTGCCGCTTCTTTCGAGTTTTGGGACAATAAGCATCCACGTTTACCCTGGTAACTAAATTCGAATCCATTTTGTATTCCTATATGAATCTTTATAAATTACTCTATGTGTTTTTATATATCTTGAAAAGGACGACAAAGATGTATTCCACTATCATGTATGAATATGGTTTACAAATGCCGATACTCAAATTCAGAAGCTAGAATCTAGTTTAAGGTGAGTTCGAATATTTGGAACACTTCATGTCCAAATCAAATGTCACACGCGGCATAATGTGTACTCCCATTTAGATATGTACACAAGCGATGTATCAAGATTCAAATATCGAGTCAATCAACCAAGAATGTACAGAAGTAACAGACATATAAACACTTATAGAGAATATGGATCAATAATATCAACTAACATACATAAGCCAGGCTGATGTATTTTTTTTTTGCTTCAACAGCATCCTTTTTTTAGCCAGCATCTTGGCCCTTTCTGATGTGTGCCACTTATGGTCCATCTATACTTCTATTATTGTTGAATGCACATTCAGCCCGATTGGCATATTTGTAGGTCTGCCACAGCAATCCAAATGAAATGTCTCCGAGTCTTATCAATTGATACAAACTTGTGCTCAAATAAAATTACAAACAAAAAACAAAAAAAAAGAAACAATTATTACATGATCTCTAAACAAATGGTTCGATTGATTACATGAACAAACAACACAAAGGTTATTCAACGATGGAAAGAACATTCACCTATTATTTACCAAGTGCAAATTTAATTTCCTTTTTTCCTTCAGGACCTTAACAATGTGGTCAGTCTCAGCTTGCTTCGTTTTGAAATCCACCAAATATTTAATGGTTGTCTTGAGTACTGCTTGTGATTGTGATGTTTTCTTCCTCAACATGTCAACTTCGTCTCTAAGTGCAGAAGCAGAATCTCTTTCTACCACTAGTTTAGCCTCTAGAGTATCAGCAGTTGGCAATTCATAATGCATGATTGGGCCGGTGCCACTGCTGTGGGATGATGCAACGTCCATGGGGACCTCGCTCTTTGATCTTGGGCTAACCTGTTTTGCCATTAAAGTTTCGATTGGATTCAGAAAAGTTGAAGTTAGCAAAACATCTCAACTGGGAGTTATAACAGCAAACCAGTTAAACAAACAAGGAATTAAAGAGTTTCAATTGGATGATGAAAAGTAGTTATTAACATCATTGTAACCCGCTGTTGCAGCAGCAAAACAGTTAAACAAATAAGTAGATATTTAAGTTAAGGCAAGCAGGTAATTCTTAACAGTAAGTATCAAACACATAGATAGGCGCAGTCTACAATAGGATTAACAGGTTGTGGCATTATGTAATCAGTAGCAAAATAAATTAAGCCAAGCAACGTAATTGAAATTTTTTACAATAAGTGGCCAACTAAAATTCCGAGAAACAGGTAACTGAACTTATGCTAGTTCTTTGTACAGGCACAATGCAACTTATTTTTCGCTTACAAGCTTGTACGAAGGAGTCCATGGCATCAATTGCTTGGATACGCAGTCCCAATACTTCTTTCTTCCCACACTGCATTGGTAAGTCGAATGGTTAATCTGATAAGATGGTGCGTCCTTGATATGTTATATGAGGACGTGTAGTCAGACTAGTTGTAGCCACACATATCACACTGGCTTTTACTATATATTTCATGCGATTACTTTTGGCATATCGAGATCTAAGAATCTACAATAGGATGAAAAGACCGGCATCCTTCACATTATTGGCGAACTCAGTTCATAGAAACAAGCAATTCAACCATTCTGTGGGTAAATCAAAAGCGTCACTGGAATATTTTTCACTACCCAATCATGCATGCAAAAAGGAGCGACGCCACCATAGGGGCTGGTATGGGCGGCCGCCTTGGGTGGCTGGAAAGTGTGCACCTAGTTTGAGTCGTCCAGGTTGGCCTAGGCTAGTTTTGTTCGTCCTAACGCACGAGCAGGAAATGTAAAATATGAAGAAAAATGTTTCAATTTGGATGGGCCAATAACATAAGTGCAAGGCATGCCCTATAGCAGGCTCATGACCCAACAGGCGCCTCCCATATCGATCGACAATGAGGAAAAATCCCAATTCATTCGCTCCGACCTCGATCTGGTTTGCTCCTAGCCTAGCCGCCGTTGGACACACCGCACAAGCACTTCCTCGCGCCCTCGTTGGAGGCGGTCGCAACTTCAAGCGAGCAGACGAGACAAGAAGATGAAGATCCAACCCTGGGTGTAGCCTGCGTGGGAGGCAGCAGCGGCAGCCCGGGCATGGCATTGAGCTTGCGCAAACGAACAGTCATAGCTTGCAAAAGTAGCATGCGCAACGAGCAAGTACATCACATCCCTGATTATATCTAATTCAACTCTTCAATTTCTGGCCAATAGTTAAACCTGACGGTGTTGTAAAACTGCTTGTATGTAGGGAATCTATGAGAAAATGAAACCAATTTCTACTTATTTTATAACTCCCCAATCAATACTGAACTGACTGAATCTAATGTATCTAATCAAGTTTCGATGCAAACATACAAGCTCATGTTGTTCTTGAGCCTGAAGAGTCTAATGAACAGACTGCCAATGAAGGATCTAATGCAAACATTTTACATGCTCCTGGTGATGAACATATAGTGTCTAATGAGGGATCTGATGCAAGCATTTTGCAAGCTAATTGAAGGATTTAGTGTCTAATGATGATCTGCTATGTTGAGGGAGACAGAGATTTGCAGGCATTGATGACAAGCAAATTATAATGCATTTTCATAGCTTGAGGAAACACCGAGGCCATCTACCAGAAAGTCCCCGTATCATGACAACATAGCATAAATACTTTTCTAATCTATTGTTTGAAACTATTGGCATACTTGTGCAGGATAGATATATTGATATGCAGTTTGCGCACTGGTTATAGGTGCAATTACATTTTGATATTTTCAGCTAGAGAACGATCTTGTGCTCCTTGCATCCCCCTATGCATTTTTGACACGACGAATGGTTAATCAAATAAGAGGAATCGACCTTGATGTTGTACCGGAGGACAGATACTTACAAGGTTATACGGGTGTGAAGGATGTGTACCAGATCCCGTAGCGCCGTCATGCTTTGCTAAAAAATGGATTTGCTTGTTTCAGATGATATCTCCATAAGAAATAAGAGTTAAAGTCAGAGTTGCATAGGCATGTAAGCTAAGAGAGCGGGGTAAACGGATCTGGGCAGTGCACAAGGATATGGAAGAGAGGGTGTCATGTCAAATCTTCAATCGGATGAAAGGATATCCAAACATCATCGGAATAGTGCACAAGGGAGTGATGTGTGGATACCTAGTTTGGGCCGGCATTTGGGCATGCTCGCCTAGCTAGAGTGCAGGTCACTTCAGAGCCATTGAGGGTGATGCGCTGGCGTTGAATGGCCGTGCACGGGTGCAGATCTTGAGTGGCAGTGGAGCGCTACGATGCGGTGGACGAGACCGTTGGTGAAGCCCCAATGGCCTCGGGGGGGCGGAGGTGCGACGATGTGCTTGGTGAAGTAGCCCCGGTGAGCTGGGAGGCGGCGTCGGTGAAGCGCACCTGATGCGGTGGAACTCGGTGTCTGTGCGGCACGTCGGTTGCGGCGGTCGACGTTGTCGGTGGACCAACCGGTGCGATGGACGAGGGCGTAGATGAGGTAGCTCCGGTGCAGTGGTGAAGCGCGGCCGTCATCTTCATCATCGTCGTCCGGCACAGAGGTGGGGAAAGAGACGAGATGAGGGGCGATTCGAACTTTGCTTGGGTTGGCAGTGAATTAGGGATTTGAGTAATCTGGGCACGGAAGGGGACGATGGAGAAGAGAGATTTTGCAAGGCTGGAATTGGGGCCGCCAGATATTTCAATCCAAAATGTGGAAGCGCGAAGTTATTTTGTCGTCATCCTTTTTTGGGGGGTTGGGGGTGGGGGAGTGGGGGAGGGAGGGAGGGGGTGGGTGGCTGGGTGCTACACGTCCGTCCGACACACGCGACCACCCCGACAGGACTATGCTTTGGTGCCTTAAGGCACATGCCTTTGTGTCCATGACATGCAAGCCCAACAGGTGGCTGGCCCACATGTCAGTGACACAAAGGCAGGTGCCTTTAAGGCACCGAAGCAGCGTCCACCCCGACACGATCGTGGTCTACCTGGTGCGCCTACATTTGAGAATGCAAATGAATCTTCTTTCATTTGCAAACGAATCTGTATGTATTACCATGCCCGTGTTTTCCTTGCAATAATTAGTCATTCGAAACGAGATACTCCCTCCGTTCACTTTTGTAAGTCGTTTCAGACAACTTAAAATGAACTATTTTGCACATTGTCTGAAATGTCTTCAAGGTCTTATAAAAGTGAACATAGGGAGTACTATAAATTAATTAATGAGGAGTTATTTGAAAAAAAAATCGAAACGGTATCCACGCTAACGTGGATTAGAGTGTGTGTCACATAATTAGTTATTTGAATTAGAGTGTGTGTCACGTAGCGATCTCCAATTCTAACGTGGATTTCGCATTTCACTGTATCCATGCTACTTTTCTAATACAAATTCATATGTATATGATGAACACCATGGTAGTGAGAAAACTTTTGGATGGATTCAAACATATGACCTCCAAAAAAGCACAACAAATTGAGTCAATGTCAACTTTTCGAAACTTAGTATGGCACGAATTCGGGCCTCGATCGACACACTCTATACTCTTTCACACAGATTGTCTATCTAGGTCAGTCCATCCAAGCCGCCGACACTCTTTCAACCTCATGGCGGGCAACGCTCACTCAATCTCTCTCTCTCTCTCTCTCTCTCTCTCTCTCTCTGTATGTCTCGATTGACCTTGCTCTTTCTCGGACAAAAACGATATATCACCATGTTTGAGCCCAATTCGACCTATTCACATTGTATACTCTCTCACGCACATTGTCTATCTAGGTCACTCTCTCTAACCCATCTCACTCTTTCGATCGCACGGCGACCCTATGTGATCGATTGACCTTGCTTCCTCCCACGCACAAAATATATCTACACGTTTGTGACTGGATCATCTCTCAAGCTCTATCTTACAGCCCTGACCCTTGCCAAAAGCTCAGTTAGACAGACAATATCGCTCAGAGAGACAAAGTGAGTGTGGTCCGACATTCATGTATATATATGTTCAATGAATGTCGGACCACACTCACTTTGTCTCTCTATCTATATGTCTCTCGATTGACCTCGCTTTCTCACACCGTATCTTCCATGCATTGAAGCTACTACCTATCCATCCCTCGCAAAGCCAGAGCTATTTACATTGCGAGGGGCACTCCAACCTTGGATTAATCTGTGTAGGCATTTATTCCGGTCGGTTTAGATTATATTTTTGTAGCATTCGGCCCACAACTAATCAAAACACCATTGCAACCCCTACAACTCCCCTAGTTGATTTCCCTCTGGCTCGGTCATCGTTCTCTCGCACGTCCTTTCTCGCCTTCAACATTGCACCATGGTATTATTGCAAAAAACTATGTTGTTCTCTTTAATTATTATAAATAAGCTACAAAACTACACACCGATAGTCCACTTGAAATGAAACAAATTTCGACCCACAAATTAAAGTGCTACAAACTACACACCGAGGGGCCCACATGTCATGAAACAAATTTGGACCCATATACAAATTAAAAAGAAAGGGCGAGGATCGAACATGCGACCGGGCCTTCAAGCCGCACGTCAATAGGCAACATACGTAGAACATCAATGTTTGTTGTACCCCCCTTTGTTCACATAATGTTTTTATATTACCACAGCCTATTTAATGGATAACATGTAATATTATTTTTAGTACTATTCGCCTTCACTTACTGGTGGGTTCCATGTGTGCTCTCTCTCTCTCTCTCCTCCCCTTCTGCGTTTAGACGCACAGGCAAACACGAAGAACTCGCCGGTGATGTTGCCGTTGACCATATCTGGACGTGTTCACAAGTCACGGCACCAGTTTCACGTACTAGCAGCACTAGTCAGTGTGTACGTGCAATGCACGTTAATTTGGAAGTATATTAAGTGCATGCGGATATTAAGTACTAGGATGTTATTTGCGTGTTATTGTGTGATTAGCACTATTTTTGGCATGAAATTAACTGCACGCTAAACGTGTTGAGCGCTCGACATTGAAGCAGTCTAGGTCGTCGGATGACAAGGAATACATGTGGCTTGATGACGTTTTATATTTAATTTGATACGGCTCTAGCAGAACATTCAATCGATCAACCATAGATTTCATTCAGTCTGACTCCGACTTTAAATTATACGACGATCGATATAAATAAATGGAAATGATAAACGTTCGGATTTTAAGCATGGCAATCCAAACGTTTTTCATGGCAAATTTAGATTACGCGGCGGCGGCGGGGGCGTCTTGCAGTGGAAAGCGGCTCCTCTGCCGTGCTCTGTGTGTCGTCGGGCCACTGACCGACGGTGACGGCGGCGTCTTGTGTCGTTGTTGGCGTACTCCTGAACGTTGGCCTAGCTTCAAGGAAGGCCAAAATGTTCTGGACTTCGGAGCGAGTCAACTAGTGGGAGGAGGCGACTGGCGTTGGTGCAAGGAAGCGGTTGACGGCGGCCATGCATGCCGCTGAGGGGGGCATTGGCACCCGTGTGGGGACAGGCGCTGTCAATGGCGCGGCGGAGACATTCGTGTGCACGGGCACCGGCACGGGCGCGCGCCGCGATCTGCGTCGCGAGCACATGCGCTAGCAGTGCACGGCACCGCATCGGCATCGCGCGTCGCCATCTGCGCAGCGCATGCGCTGGCGGGTGCACGGGCGCGTGAAAGTCGGCGGGGACCTCGTGGAACCCCGTGGGATCAAGCTCAGCGATAATGTGCGGCTCCCAGCCCATCAATGCCACGGGGATGGGTGCTGGCGCAGTTGAGGCGACGGGAGCCGGAACGGGAGCGGAGTCTTCCCGCAAGGCCAGTTCAAGCTCGTCCCAAAGCGCCTTATGTTCTTGAGACTCCGGTTGGGTGTCTTCCTCGGGAAACTGGAACACTAAGGGCAGACCATCGTGATGCGGGATGGCGTACGTTTAGGTCAGGCTAGTTGGAGGTAGACGACATGAGAATCGGAGAGGAAGAGAGAAGATTGTAGCGATACCGAGTAGTGCGGGGTTGATTTTAAACTGCGGCGCCGACGACATTAAAAGTGGGAGCAGTTGGGATGAAGGTGGGCAGCGGAGCCTGGTCAAAGGGCTCGCCTCCCGGTGAGCCTGCATAGCGGTCTGCTCACACGCCTCCCTGTCAGCCGGCGCAGTGGTCTACTCGCACGCCTCCCATCGACTCACATGCTTGCTCGGACGGCACCTGCCGATGAGAAGCGGGGACTCGTGGCGGCACTTAAACGCCCACGGTTTCAATAGTGAAAGCGTTCGCCTTAATGTGACAGGTCTTTGTTCCAAAATACCCTGGCTCTTCATTTGTGCAACTTGCCATAAGCAGCTTGTCTAAAATTGAAGAAAAAACTTACGAAGTAATATTTGTGCCATATCACGTGACTATGCTCAGTTTCAAGAATTTATGCTCACTTTTGGATTTTCTGAAATTTAAGATCCAGGATTCGAAACAATATCATAACCTGCATCATGCAATAAATTTTCAGGCCGTACATCTGTCCTGTTGTATTTCTTAAGAAAGGATTTGGTCAAATATTTTTCTTAGTTAGACTTCAGACAAGTTATATGCAGAGTAAAAGGATAATCCCTCCGTACCAGTGCATTGCCTGATATATTCACTCAAGTACTAGGCACGAACAAACGGGCTCAATTGTGTGCTCATCCTGGTGTAGTAGTAGTAGTAGTACTAGGCAATGCAGTTGACGAGTGACCTTGACGAGTGGCAACCGAGGGAATTGAACCGTGCTTGGCATGGTAGGTAACGTTTTCTAGTTACTAAAGCATCCCTCCGTTGCTCATTGGTAGTCATTATGGACCGGGGACATGAGGGGAATTTCCTAGGGCTGGAATTCTGGCCGCCAGATATTTCGACTTGAAAAGTTGAGGCTCGACTGGTTGGGGTTGCCTAATGTGTGTACCACGCATGCCACCGAAGGACACGAGCCCGGTTTTTTTATTTTTTTATTTTTTTAGGACCAACACGAGCCAAGGTCTGGTTGGTACGCCGTTGGGTCCTACCATTCGAGAATATGAAAGGAACCTTTTAAATTGGCGAACGAATCTATGTGTATTATAATACCCGTATTTTCCTTGCAAATACTAATCTCAACGTGGTAATTGATTTATGACGAGTTGTTGAATTAGAGTGAGTTTGTGATAGTGATCTCAACGTGGATTTCACATTTCATGGTATCCCTAGTAAGTTTTCCAATGCAAATTCAAATTTAAAAGATGAACAATATGGATGTAAGAAAACTTTGTATTTATCAAGCGTATGACCACACACACACACACACACACAGAGAGAGAGAGAGAGAGACACGCACGAACACAACAACAATCCAATAAGTATAGTGCATCTATTTTTCCAAACCATGCATGTACGACACGAATTCAAATATACTCCTTCTATTCCTAAATATTAGTCTTTTAGAGAGTTCAACAAGTGACTACATACGGAGCAAAATGAGTGAATCTAGACTCTAAAATATGTCTATATACATCTGTATGTGCCAGTCCATTTGAAACCTCTAAAAACTAATATTTAGGAACGAAGGGAGTAAAATGTAAGACATGCATGGTCCTCGGTTCAATATTTAAAATGAGCGTGAAACTGAAACATGAATATTAAGTCTAGTACTACAAGACATGCAAATGTTCTGCTTAGGCGAACTATGATTGTCGGGGGTCAACCCCTCGATCTTAGATAAAATTGTGGAGCTCTGTTTAGGGTTGTTTAGATTATATTTGTCCCCACCCTCCCAACCACCGATTGGTTGTGCACCCCCCACCCCTCCTTCCCGGGAGAATATCATGTGCCCCCATACCTAAGATGCTATATGCCGATGAGTTTGATGATGTGTCTTAATATTTTTACAGGAAACCTTGATGAGTTTGAGAATTGCACACAATTTGTACAAAAACTACTCAGATGCCCTTGGATCCCATATCCAATGACCCCGAAGCTCGTATCACTGTAGCATCTAAGATGAAGGAGGACATCATATTCTCCTGTATGTAAGAATATCATGTGCTACCACACCTTAGATGCTTTGATGATACAAGCTCTTCGGAGCCGTTGGATTTGTGACCCAACACCTCCTCGGTGGTTCGAATGGTTTTTTTTTGCGGAAAAGCCCCAAAAGAGTTCGGCCACTGCTTACAAGCACAAAGACTGCTCAGATGCCATTTGATCTCAGATCAAACGACCTCCAAGCTCGTATCACTGTAGCATCCAAGCTGCGATAGCACCTTATGTTTTCTCGCACGGGAAAATATGAGGTGCTCCCGCATCGTAGATTCTATGGTGATACGAGTTCACTCAGATCTAACGGCCCACAGTAGGAGGTTTCAATGTTTTTGCAATATACGGCTGATAGAGTTTGGGAAATGCGCAGAAAGTACAAGTACTACGCATGTGCCATCTGATCACTGATCATACGACCTAGATGCTCATATCACTATAGCGGGTAATTAAGCTATGGGGAGCACCTAATATGAGCAACGGGGAGCCGTTGGATCGAAGATGCAGTGGCACACACGGGACCTGCCGGTAATGAGATTGAACTATGTGTGAGGATACCGACGATCGAATCTCCGGCAAGTAACATACCGATGACGAAGGGAACAACGTATGTCGTTATGCGGTTTGAGCGATAAAGATCTTCGTAGAATATGTAGGAGCCAATATGAGCATCCAGGTTCCGCTATTGGTTATTGACCGGAGATGTGTCTCGGTCATGTCTACATAGTTCTCGAACCCGTAGGGTCCGCACGCTTAACGTTCGATGATGATTTGTATTATGAGTTATGTGATTTGATGACCTAAGTTTGTTCGGAGTCCCGGATGAGATCATGGACATGACGACGAGTCTCGAAATGGTCAAGAGGTAAATATTAATATATTGGAAGGCTATATTCGGACATCAGAATAGTTCCGAGTGATTCGGGTATATTCGGAGAACTTGGGAGTTACGGGAATTCACCGGGGGAAGTATTGGGCCTTATTGTGCTTTAGTGGAAAGGAGAGAAGGGCCACAAGGGGAGGCAGCGAGCCCCCATGGGCTGGTCCGAATTGGACTAGGAGGGGGTGGCACCCCCCTCTTTCCTTCTTCCTCTCCTCCTCCTTCCCTCTTTCCACCTCTTGGAAAAGGAAGGGGACTCCAACTAGGATTGGGAATCCTAGTTGGACTCCCCCTATATGCGCGCCCCTCCTAGGCCGTCCTCCTCCTCCTCCCTCCTTTATATACGGGGGAAGGGTCACCCCAAAGACACACCAAAGTTTCTCTTAACCGTGTGCGATGCCCCCCTCCATAGTTACACACCACGGTCATATTGTCGTAGTGCTTAGGCGAAGCCCTCCGCCGGTAACTTCATCATCACCATCGCCACACCGTCGTGCTGACGGAACTCTCCTCGGCCTCAACTGGATCAAGAGCACAAGGGACGTCATCGAGCTGAACGTGTGCTGAATGCGGAGGTGCCGTACGTTCGGTGCTTGGATCGGTTGGATCGCGAAGACGTTTGAATACATCAACCATGTTACTAAACGCTTCTGCTTTCGGTGTACGAGGGTACATGGACACACTCTCCCCGCTCGTTGCTATGCTTCTCCTAGATAGACCTTGCGTGTTCGTAGGAATTTTTTTGAAATACTACGTTTCCCAACACCCTTTCCCAATAATATTTCCGCTACCAATGGAAATTTTTTTTTGCATGCAAGATAGTAGGTTTTCATGAGGATTAGAATTAGAAAAAGCATCAAGGTTTCCCTCATCGTCACTACTATTCTTTTCAACAATAACCTCCCTAGTTTCAGACATGGTGGCAACTGGCAAACGAGCAAGCGAAGGTGACGATTTTGTATTATATGAGTTATGTGATTTGGTGACTGAATGTCGTTCAGAGTCCTGGATGAGATCACAGAAATGACGAGGAGTGTCGAAATGGTCGAGAGGTAAAGATTGATATATAGGACGATGGTATTCGGACACCGGAAGTGTTTCGGGATGCACTTGGTACTTATCGGGTCACCTAAAGGGGTTCCGGGCACCCCCGGCAAAAGATATGGGCCTTATGGGCCAAGAGGGGAAATGCACCAGCCACAAAGGGGATGGTGCACCCCCATATGGTCTGGCCAAATTAGAGAAGGAAAGGGGAAGTAGGAAGGAAAAAGGGAATAGGATTCCCCCTTTCCCCTCTTCCCTTCCTACTCCGAATAGGAATAGGAAAGGGGGGAGGCCGAGTTGGGAGGACCCCAAGTAGGATTCCTCCTACTTGGGGCGCCCCCTTGGCTGCCTCTCCTCCCCTCCAACCTATATATACATGTGGGGGCACCTCTAGAACACACACCAACAATTGTTGGCCGTGTGCGGCGCCCCTCTCCATAGTTTACCCCTCTAGTCATATCTTCATAGTGCTTAGGCGAAGCCCTGCACGGATCACTTCACCATCACAATCACCACGCCGTCGTGCTGACAGAACTCTCCCATGACACTTTGTTGGATCAAGAGTTCGAGGGACATCATTGAGCTGAACATGTGCAGAACTCGGAGGTGTCGTACGTTTGGTGCTTGATCGGTCGGAACGAGAAGAAGTTCGACTACATCAACCGCGTTGTCAAACACTTCCGCTTTCAGTCTACGAGGGTACGTGGACACACTCTCCCCCTCTCATTGCTATGCATCTCCTAGATAGATTTTGCGTGAGCGTAGGAAATTTTTGAAATTGCATGCTATGTTTCCCAACAGTGTCCAGCCTAGCGCCACTACTGCTCCTAAGAATACATCAAGATCCCATTTTAAAAGACCAGCAGATCACCATGCCCTCTCCTTGCTCTCTACTCTTCATACAACCTCCCTGTGTCTGAGCAAAGGAACTGCCCCATCAAAACCACTGCATTATGATATTTCCACAGTTTCCATAGGCCTAGCAGCAAAATAGCGCGAGTGTCCTTCACGGACTATCCTTCCTTATTCTTATTCAAGCACCACGCTTGCAGCACGTCATCCATAGTGGGCTGCTACCTCTTGAGCTTGCGTTGGTTTTTCCCTTGAAGAGGAAAGGGTGATGCAGCAAAGTAGAGTAAGTATTTCCCTTGGCTTTTGAGAACCAAGGTATCAATCCAGTAGGAGACAACGCGCAAGCCACCAAATACCTGCACAAAGAAACACCAACTTGCACCCAACGTGATAAAGGGGTTGTCAATCCCTTCACAGTTATTTGCAACGTGAGATCTGATAGAGATGGATAAATGGAGAGGATAATATTTTTGGTACTTTTTGGTTTATGGAACAGAAAGTAAAAGATTGCAAAGAAAGTAAATAGGAAACTAAGATTGTAGATCGGAAACTTATATGATGGAAAATAGACCCGGGGGGGCATAGGTTTCACTAGAGGCTTCTCCCAAAATAGAAACTATTATGGTGGGTGAACAAAGTACTGCCGAGCAATTGATAGAAAAGTGCAAAGTTATGACGATATGTAATGCAATGATCATGAATATAGACATCATGTCCGTGTCAAGTAGACCGAAACGATTCTGCATCTACTACTATTACTCCACACATCGACCGCTATCCAGCATGCATCTAGAGTATTAAGTTCATAAGAACAGAGTAACACATTAGGCAAGATGACATGATGTAGAGGAATTAACTCAAACAATATGATGAAAACACCATCTTTTTATCTTGGATGGCAACAATACAATACGTGTCGGTTCCCCTTCTGTCACTAGGATCGAGCACCGCAAGATTGAACCCAAAGCTAAACACTTCTCCCATTGCAAGAAAAACCAATCTAGTTGGCCAAACCAAATCGATAGTTCGAAGAGACTTGCAAAGATATCAAATAATGCATATAAGAATTCAGAGAAGATTCAACAAATAATATTCATAGATAAGCTGATCATAAATCCACAATTCATCGGATCTCACGAAGACGCAAAAGAGTATTACATCGAATAGATCTCCAAGAACATCGAGGAGAACTTTGTATTGAGAATCAAAGAGATAGAAGAAGCCATCTAGCTACTAGCTATGGACCCGTTGGTCTGTGGTAAACTACTCACGCTTCATCGAAGACGCAATGGTGTTGATGTAGAAGCCCTCCATGATCAAATCCCCCTCTGGCAGGATGCCGGAAAAGGCCCCTAGATGGGATGTCATGTGTGCAGAAGGTTGCGGCGGTGGAAAAGTGGTTTCGTGGCTCCCCTGGTAGGTTTGGGATATTTGAGAATATATAAGCGGAAGAAATAGGTCGGTGGAGTCACGAGGGCCCCACAAGGGTGGGGGCACGCCCTACCCCTTAGGCGCACCCTCCGACCTTGTGGCTGCCTCGTGGCTTTCCCGACGTGCACTCCAAGCCCCACGAGGGCCCCACAAGGGCGGGTGGCACGCCCTACCACCTAGGCGCGCCCTCCAACCTTGTGGCCACCTCGTGGCTTTCCTGACGTGCACTCCAAGCCCTCTGGATGTCTTCTGGTCCAAGAAAAATCATCACGAAAGTTTTATTCTGTTTGGTATTCCTTTTCTGCGAAACTCTAAAACAAGGAAAAAATAGAAACTGGCACTAGGCTCTAGGTTAATAGGTTAGTCTTAAAAATCATATAAAATAGCATATTAATGCATATAAAACACCCAAAACGGATAATATAATAGCATGGAACAATAAAAAATTATAGATACGTTGGAGACGTATCATGGGCGTCCATTGCCGCATTCCCAAAGTTGCACATATCTGCAATCAAACAGTTCTCAAGAAAACACAGTGTAGTAAAATGTGGTTGATGTTATCATCCTTCTAGTTACAGAAAGGGCAAGTGTCTTGGTGAGGTAGCCCCCACCTGCCCATTCAGGCGCACAGACGACATCCCAAGCGACCACATATTTACCCTTGTTTGCCTCCGCTTTGCCTTACCAAAGGAAACTTTTTGTTATTTTATTTAGGGCACCCACCATTTCCATAGGTAGGTACAAAGCCATCATCGGCATTACGCACAAAACTGACTGAATGAGCAAAAATCTCCCACTCTAGTGCTGGTGCCCGCCAACTCTGAAGGCAGTTTGCTAGTTGATCCATCAGGCCTTGAAGTTGTGCAATTGACGATTTCCTAATGGTTAACGGAAATCCAAGATACTTGCAAGGAAATCTTCCAATCGAGCAACATAGCATGCTACTGACCATCAGAATTTGATCCGGAGAGCACCTAATAGGAATGGCTGCACTTTTCCACAGATTCACTTGCAGCCCCAAGGCCATCCCAAAGGCCGCCAAGATCGAAGGGCAGCCTCTCAAATCCATCATATTTGGCTTCACAAATATTGTCACGTCATCAGCAAAGATGGACAGTCTTTGTTGCATACCGTGCTTGTCAAGGGAGAAAGGATGCACTCAGAGATGCCCGCTCAAAAAGCTTCTGTAATGGTTCTGTAATCAATATAAACAACATGGAGGATAGTGGGTCACCCTGGCGAAGTCCACGGCAACTATAAATCGGTTTCCCAGGGGTGCCATTCGCCATTATCTGCGTTGATGAGTTGGCAAGGTGTCCACTTATCCATGCAATCCACCAGTGTCGAAGGCCCAACCTTTGCATGACCTCAATAAAAAACGGCCACTAGACCGAATAGAAAGCTTTCGATGCGTCTAATTTAAGCATTTGCAGACTTGGGAGTCGGATGATGTAATAAGTTTGAAGACGCCAATGT
This sequence comes from Aegilops speltoides, assembly GCA_021437245.1. Classification (NCBI taxonomy): domain Eukaryota; kingdom Viridiplantae; phylum Streptophyta; class Magnoliopsida; order Poales; family Poaceae; genus Aegilops; species Aegilops speltoides. The sequence goes on along the minus strand of CM038142.1, from coordinate 423,553,882 downwards.
ATTTTCTGATTTTCTACAACAATATATAGGAACATGCTCATTGAACAATATTTCAGTTCTTCATCCCCTTGTTTATCCATTTCTCTTTTCTCTTTGCAATGTCATAACCATCACTTTTTCCTTCCTCGGGATAATTCAGGCCCCACCCGCCATGTCCACTACATTTCAAATGGCATCATCTATCATGTGTTCATCACCTCACCCTAACCTCTTTATAGATGTGATAATCTTTCTCTACTCTATTTCCTCTATATCTGGACGCTTGTTGACGCAAAGTTCTCCATGTTAATACATCGGTATGTAGTTCGCCACATTTGTGAGACGTGATAAAGAAGTTAGAGGAAGAAAGGGTGGAGAAGAAATGGACTAGTTTCGTAAGAAGGTTGAGTGTTTGCAAACAGAAAAGCAAGAATGTTAGCATATTTCACATTCTTCTCCTTTTATAGCGAGAGTATCATGACCAACATTGCAAATAATATAGTTATATTTGGCATTATGGTAGGTGATGATCAGTGACAAATCTAGGCAACTAAGCCTGAGATTTGAGAATCATGATGATAGTGTGTTAAGTTCGGCCAATGAAATATGAGGCCTTAGAGGGGGCAGCAAGACTAGCCCGATGAGCAAAAATTCTTCCATAAGAGAAAATTATTCCTTCTAAAATAAAACATTAAATTATTCAAAACAACAATTAAGCATGGTTGCTCAATATTTGGCAGATAGAGTGTTGCAAATTATTCAAGGTTGGAAGGAGAAATTACTCTCAATTGCAGGGAAGGACGTACTACTAAAGGATGTTTCTCAAGGCGGCGCAATATATGCGATGTCTGTATTCATGATTCCAAAGAAAAATTTCCAAGAATCACGGATGCAACTGCAAAATGCTTTCAAAAATAACATTTTTGGAGCATCAATTTTGTCCACGACTTCCACGGGTGTCATTTTGCAAGCATTGAAAATATTTGCTACCAAAAATCCAATTTTTATTGAATTTTCAAGATTTTACTATTCATCCAAGCTCATATGAGCTCGAGCAGATACTCCATGGCCCTGCAAAAGTGAGACAAAGAAAGAGCAACACCCACCTTGTTTGTCGCAACAAGATATAAAATTCTATACATTTTGGAAAATTCTTAAATTCATGTATATTAGCAACTTGTTAAAGAATGTCGTTTGATGTGCCCTATAGGTATATGTTAGACACAACCGATGTTAAACTAGAAGAATAAAGTTGCCCCCGTTGCAACACACGGGCACTTAAAAAGTCAAAGTTAAAAAACTAATCATAGAATAAATTATATGGAACCGTGGAAAATACATTAACTAATCTTCTTGTAAAGTGTTATCAATGTATCATATATACCTAAGTAGTTGATCACCACTAACATATTTATCTCAAGTACCAATTACGAATGGGAAAAGCTGTGATAGCCTGGCTTATTAGGGATGATAGACTACTCATATCAATAAGGAATTCCTTCTTTTCCGGAAGCCCATTCGAACAAAACCCCAAAGTTAAGCGTGCTCAGCTTGGAGTAAATTCAGGATGGGTGACCGACCGGGAAGTTGCTCCCGGGTGCGCACGAGTGAGGACAAAGTGCGCAGAAAAGACTAGTATTGATCTGTGGGGCGAGTCTAGATCCCGCCAGGAGTAACGACCACCGGCAGGTGTGTCCGGGGCGTTACAAGTTGGTATCAGAGCCGACCCTCGCGGTTACACGGATGGGTGTGGACAGGTGCGCGGTCATGTTGTGCATGACGTTTGTGACCCGTCGTGGCACACGGCATGGCACATGTGTCGGACTGGAAGCACAGACGTATGTGCCAAGAGGGAACGTTCCTGTGGCCCGACGAGGACGTCGGTTCCTCTGAGTGGGGGTGTATGTGATAGCCTGGCTTATTAGGGATGATAGACTACTCATATCAATAAAGAATTCCTTCTTTTCCGGAAGCCCATTCAAACAGAACCCCAAAGTTAAGCGTGCTCAGCTTGGAGTAAATTCAGGATGGGTGACCGACCGGGAAGTTGCTCCCGGGTGCGCATGAGTGAGGACAAAGTGCGCAGAAAAGACTAGTATTGATCTGTGGGGCCAGTCTAGATCCCGCCAGGAGTAACGACCACCGGCGGGTGTGTCCGGGGCGTTACAAAAGCCCACCGCAACATGCAACCATGCATGCAAAAAGGCTCGGATGTTTTAATTATATTGTTCTCATTATATTCAATGAATATTGCATGGTTATATAACAATCGTATGTATTTTCTCTTATTAATCTGAATACTCATGTTCATGTCATCAAATGTCACTGAAATATATTGCAAACAATTCCCGCAACAACGCGTGGGGTATCATCTAGTTATGTACATGGGAAAACATAAAAGCTACAGACGTGAAACTAGGACACAAAAGCAAAATGTTATAGATAAAAGATTATAAAGGAAAGAAATATTGGAGAAAGAAAAAAGAAATTACATTTCCCCCTAAAATAGAGGCAAAAGATTTATCTTGTCCATTAATTAAGAATAATAGAGTTTTCTAGTTAATTTACGAAAACTCGGGCCAAGAGGTTGGACCAAAAGCTCCTAGCTCGCGAGCTTAATGAGCGCTTGATAGCTCAACTCATTAAGCTCGTAGCTCACTCCTTAATGAATAGAGTCAATCACTGATTTTAGCTTGTTAATGTTAATGATCTCAATAAACGAGGTAAAGAATTTCACGAGCAACTCTTTAAGCTTGTTAGTATAGCACAACATATGTTTTTATCATACGTGAGAATATTTCATGGCACCTCAACCCATCTACTCAATCTAGTTGACTCATCCCAACCCATAGGAGGCACTAAAATAGCGCACCTTCTTCTAAAGTCACCATATCCCTTCGTAAAATTACACTCTCATCTTGTAGGTCGTAACACATCATAGTCTATTAACAAGTGCTCGTGAGCGCTCATGAGCTTAACGATCTTTAAGCAAACTGCGAACAAGGTTTTCTGCTCAGTAGTCTTGATGAGCTTAATGAGCTGAACCTTAACGAGCACGAGCTTAATGAGCCGAACACTAACGAGCACAAGCTTAATCCACCCCCTGTGAAAACCATCACAACCCATTAAGCGGCACCCATAAGATAGCATACATACACCAATGCAAATAAATACTCGTCGAGGTAGCACATAAGCGTCATCGTCATCACCTCTTCTTGATCACACATTATCATCATTCCTTCTCCTCAAGCAGATGACTCTAATTTTGCTGTAGACGACCTTCGACCCAACCCACATCATAGAGGTTGTGGAAAGCCACATGAAGATCCATGCCAATCACTTAGCTACATGAGACGGGACAACACAACTACAACTCTTATGGAGAGCTATGAAGTATAATTATGCAAGTCTGGCGCCATGGAAAATCGTTGAAGAGACCAGCTACCACCTATCATCGTTGCCACCCAAACACCACTGATGCAGCTTTGGTTTCATAGCAACAAACCACCTCGGGCAAACCCACAAACACGCAAGAGAAGAGCAGCCTATCGCAACCATTGTCATGCCTCTGACATCGCTCACCCTTGTCACCGTTGCTGTAGAAGCCCTAACACTATCACCACATGCCATCGCCATGATTGTCGCCTCCACCAACCTCATGCATCCACTGCTCCCTCTAACCAGCATCCATTCCAAGAATGATGCCCTCCAAGCGGGAAACATGATGCAAAAATGCTACCATCGTCCATCCCGAGGGGATATGAGGTTTCCCATGGAGTGGACCGATGTCACTAGAAGGTGAGCACAATGCCTTGATGACGACTCCAAGGATAAAAGTGGCACCATCGGACGTCATAATTATGCCTTGATGACGACTCCAAGGAAAGGTGAGCATAATTATTCCGATCTTGAGTTTCCTTTCCTTAGTGAAATCTTCCCCCCTCCATCTTTCCAGAACAACAAGAGGTACTGGACGCCTGTCTCCGGATTGATTATTACTATTTGCGGAGGAGCACCCACGAGCCGGAGACCAATGCCGGGCGATGGCGCGCCGCCACACGATTCAGCCACGCAAGCCGTGTCCGGCTACAGCACGGATCCTTCCGTCGGTAACGCAAAACAAAGAGGCCCCTCCTCTCCAGTACTTATATAGTTCCCCAAGTTCGTTATCAAATAAAGAAAGCAGAGGAGCATGGAAATATAGTAGGCATCAAAGTATGAAAGCGGGCTCCAAACATAAATCATCTCTTTTTTGCAGATGATTCACTGTTGCTTTTCAAGGCTGAAAATAGAACTGCAACAGAGATAAATCATATTCTAGAATCATATGTTGTTTGCTCAGGTCAAATAATCAATAGGGAGAAATCTGCCATAATGTTCAGCAAGAATACCCGAATTGAACAGAAAAGAATGACCATGGCAGCATTGAATTGTCACGCCCAATATGCGACCCTATCCAAAAGGAACTCGAAGGTCCCACCAAGGATAGACCCGCATATTGAAACGCTTTTGCAAGGTGGATATCATTACATCAACATTACATAAATAGATGGGGATACATACAAAAGGCATACAATGCCGCACGAATACAATATCATCATACAAGAGATCAACATCCGACTACGGATGATACATAAACAGAAACTCAAACAATATCCACCCTGCTAGCCCAGGCTGCCGACCTGGAACCTATCCCCTAATCGAAGAAGAAGCAGAAGAAGAACTCAACGCAAGCAAGCATCGCTCTCGCGTCATGAACATCGCATAACCTGTACCTGCAACTGTTGTTGCAGTAATCTGTGAGCCACGAGGACTCAGCAATCCCATTACCATGGGTATCAAGACTAGCAAAGCTTAATAGGAAAGGAAGGGGTAAAGTGGTGAGGTTGCAGCAGCGACTAAGCATGATATGGTGGCTAACATACGCAAAAGAGAGCGAGAAGAGAAGCAAAGGAACGGTCGTCAACTAGCAATGATCAAGAGGTGATCCTGAACTCCTACTTACGTCAAACATAACCCAGAAACCGTGTTCACTTCCCGGACACCGCCGAGAAGAGACCATCACGGCTACACACGCGGTTGATGTGTTTTAATTCGGATCTGGTGTCAAGTTATCTACAACCGGACATTAACAAATTCCCATTGCCACATAACCGCGGGCACGGCTCTCGAAAGTTTATACCCTGCAGGGGTGTCCCAACTTAGCCCATGACAAGCTCTCGCGATCAACGAAGGAATAGACCTTCTCCTAGGAAGACCCGATCAGTCTCAGAATCCCGGTTTACAAGACATTTCGACAATGGTAAAACAAGATCAGCAAAGCCGCCCGATGCGCCGACAATCCCGATAGGAGCTGCACATATCTCGTTCTCAGGGCAACACCGGATAGGTCAGCCTACGAGTAAAACCAGACCTCGAGTTGCCCCAAGGGGCCCATGATCTGCCGGTTCAGAGCCAAGACTTAGACAAGCACCGCCCGGGGGCTAAATGAAGATGACCCTCGAGAGAGCGACTCCCAAGGGAAAAGTATAGGTGGTGGTGAGGCAAATGGTAAAACCAAGGTTGGGCCTTGCTGGACAAGTTTTATTCAAAGCGAACTGTCAGGGGGGGGTCCCATAAATCACCGCATCACGTTAGGAACGCAAAAATCCGGGAACATAACACCGGTATGACGGAAACTAGGGTGGCAAGTGGAACAAAACACTGGGCATAAGGCCGAGCCTTCCACCCTTTACCAAATATATAGATGCATTAATAATATAAGAGATATTGTGATATCCCAACATAAACCCTGTCCACCATGGATAAATCTTCAACTTCACCTGCAACTAGCAACGCTATAAGAGGGGCTGAGCAAAAGCGGTAACATAGCCAAACAACGGTTTGCATAGGAATGGTGTCAAAGGTTAGAGGTTCATGGCAATATGGGATGGCTTGATAAACAGGTAATAGGTAGCGCAGCATAGCGATAGAACGAAGCAACTAGCATAGCAATGATAGTAGTGAGATCCAGGGTAGCGGTCATCTTGCCTGAAATCCCGCAAGGAAGAAGAACGAGTCCATGAAGAAGACGAACGGATGAAGCCGAACCAACCCGAGACGAACGAATCCTCACGATCGCAACGAAACGGGAACTAACAAGAAGAAGCACACAACATAGGTAAACACACCGCACATGAACAAGGCATGTTGCACAACAAGCATGATGCATGACCAAGCTACATGAAGCTACTCATGGCAAGAGATGATGCAAACAAGAACAACACATCAAGGCAAGTTTAAATGAGGTCGGGAACAACATATAACAATTCCGATAAGTCCTCATATGCAAATTTCGAAATTGGTCCAGATCTGAACAAACATTATGTTCAAGTTGTTAAACAGCAAGTTAAAGAGCACCAAGAGGAACTACACGAAATTCTAGTCAAGTTACATATAAAGTTCATTAGATTCGGAGCTACGGCCTAGAAGATATGAGCAAAACAAGTTAAACATGGCATTAATGCAAAATGCACCCAAACATCAAGCAAACACACCAAAATAAGGATGCAACATGATAATATGAAACTACATGCAAAATCACGCAAGTTTCATATAGAGCACACTCAAAACGGAGCAACGTTGCAACACACACACATTATAAAGTCATAACAACAATCTGTCCATAACAGCAACTAGGCATATTGCAAGCATCAAATCAATATGCTACAGCACCCCAACATAATAACAAAAGGCATGGGCATGAAGTACAGGTAAAGCATAACAAAACATGAACACTAAGCTATCTCCAGAAACAACTAGAACATGCTCAAAAGGACATGGTAAGATGGCAAATAATAACAGTTTCAGACTTTGCAGAAAATAACATCAGGTTGCAATGTTTAGAGCAAGCAAACAACATGTTACAGGAACATATCATGGCAAACAAAGGCATGGCATGAATCTACTAATTGCATAGATCAAAAGTCCCTTACTGACCATGAGCCAAAAGGGCACAGAAAATATCATGGCACCCATGTAAACATGGCAAGTTATATTACAGATTCATACATGGCAGGAACAACAATAAGTAGGCATGTTCGTGAGCTTGAACCACTCACCACAGAGCAATACATGGCATGGAAAGGAAACCAACAGTAAGAAGGCATGTTTATGAAGCTAAGCATGGCAAGAACAAGTTCATAGGGTGCATGGATCACTAGGAAAACACATGGAAACAACTGAACTTAATGTTAACAGGCTGACAGCAACATCATTTAGCAAACTTTGGAGCAAGATTACAACATGTTATAGCAGGCTATAAATGCAACCAGGGGAATGAATGGATAGAGCATGACATGTAGATCAAAACATGTTTATAGGACATCTCCAGATTATGCATAGAATGATTAGTAGAAGCATGTTAACATAGCAAAAAATACAACAGAATCTGTCAGGAAAACAGCAACAGCAACTACCCTACTTAGCAAGCTTGATACACTCAGCACACAACTCACAAAAATACATGGTTGGCACCACTGGAAAGATGGCATAGCATAGATCAACATACATGTAGACATCAACCTCATAGCATGCACACATCAATCATGGCAAAAATGATAAATGAGCAAGTTATAACAGTTTCAGCAGACTAACATCAACATGCACTCTTCCAACAGCATTTCGGGCATCAAGATGAGCTCAAATGAAAATGATGCAATGGAATGAAATGAAGTACTCGTCGGGACGAACAATCTGACATATTACACGCACGAAACGGAGCTACAGATGCACAGATACGATGCGATGAACAAGCCATGATTATGTAAAAATCCTGAGGACTTAGTGGGAAAACGGGGTCAACCTCTGGATCTGCACAGTTTACGAGGATCGCCGGAGAACTTCGCCGGAGATGTCAGGGACGGTGCCGGGGAGGCCGAAACGGGACGGGGAAGGGGCGGATCCGGCGCCTGCCCGGATCGACCGGGCGACGCCGAGACGGCCGGCGAAGCTTGCGTCGGAGGAGCTCGGGCGCGTGCTCGCCGGCGTGGAGGAGAGAGCGCGCCGCGAGGAGCTTCGGCCGGGGGCGCAGGGCGCGACGACTCGAAGCGGTCGCCCATGGTGGCGGCGGTGGGGAACGCGCCAAGGAGGCCCGCCGGAGGAGGGCGGCGCTGGGGGGCACGGCCTCGGCGAGGCGGCGGCGGGAACCTGCAGCTGCCGGGCGAGGGCGCGGCGGCGGCGGGAAGTCGGGCGAGGCGCTGGCGGAAGGCTCCATGCGCGGGCGGCGCCAGCATCGGCGGCGCGGCGGAGTCCGGCCGGCGGCGAGCGCGCCAGCGGGCAGTCTTGAGTATGTGGCGCATGATGGCGGCCAGATCTGCCCGGGCGGGCTGCCTGCCCCGGCGGGCCGCGGGCGGCGGAGGAGAGAGAGGGCGCGAGCGAGGGTGATGTGGCGGCGGCTGATAGGTGGAGGGAGGCGGCGGCGCTGACGTGGCGAGGCCGGATTGGCCGGGGTGAGGTGGAAGATGGACATGTCCGGCCGGAGTGGACATGTCCGGCGCGCGAGGGGAGCGGGGCTAGGGTTTGGACTGCGGGAATTTCGGGGGAGGCCACATATTTATAGGTAGAGGGAGCTAGGAGAGTCCAAATGAGGTGCGGTTTTCGGCCACGCGATCGTGATCGAACGACCAAGAACATGGAGGGGAGTTAGGTGGGTTTTGGGCCACTTTGGAAGGGGTGTTGGGCTGCAACACAAGAGGGCTTTACGGTTACCCGGTTAACCGTTGGAGTACCAAACGACCTCCAAATGGCACGAAACTTGACAGGCGGTCTACCGGTGCTATACCAAGGCCGCTTGGCAAACCTCGGGCCATTCCGAGAAAGTTTAATACCCACACATGAGAAGAGGTAAAAGGGGGCGCCGGATGACATAGGAGTGTCGGATTGCAAAACGGACAACGGGGAAAATGCTCGGATGCATGAGACGAACATGTATGCAAAATGAAATGCACATGATGACATGATATGAAATGCAGATGATGACATGGCAAAATGCAACACGCAAGCAAATGACATGGCAAGGACGGTGAATCACTGGCGGACACCTGGCGCATCGAATCCGGGGCGTTACAACACTCCTCCACTAACAAGAGATCTCGTCCCGAGATCTTAGGACCGAGACGGAAGGGAAAACGGATGAGGTGAAACAAGAACTCAAGAGAAGAAACAAAGAACCAAGAGCACTCGAGAAGAAGAGAGGAACGACGAGAATGACGAGAATCGAAAACTCACGGAATCAGATAGACTATGAAACGACTCGTTCTAACCGGAGTGGTTAGAATGAGAAAAGAAACGAATAAGACTGAAAGAATTTAGGCATCACTCCGGCTAAACATGGGAGGATTAGAACGAACTTGAGAGGATGGAATGATACTTGACGAACTCTTGCAGAATGAATTAAGTCATGAAGAACTCCGGTGACAAAGGATGATTAGATAGAATGAAGGATGAAAGAATAAGATGAGCCTTGAGATGATTTCGATGGATGTACCGACGAGATGGCCGAGGAAATTTGAACCGGAAAAGAAAAGATGAAAGCACTTGGAACTAGAATTTATTCACCAAGAACAAACTCCGAAGGAAGGATTACTCACTTGGATGAAATAAGAATAAGATTTATTGTATGCTTATCCTTCACCAAATTAAATTGATGACAAGCAATGGATTTTGCATACTACTTATTCTTCTTGAAAAGGATTGAGAAGTGACATATCGCAAACTTGAGAAGGTCTTCATGAACCACCGGTAGGATTGAAAAGAACGAATGAATTAATATGATAAGCAAGGAAAAAGAATCTGAAAGAACCACCATTAGAATTTGGAAATGACTGTCGAAAGAGAATGAATCACCGGGAAGAATTAGAAAAACAAATATGCTTAAGGGGATTTAGATACAAAAGAACTGGAAGAACTCGAGCTGAAAATGATTTGAAATCGATCTTGGAAAGGCATGTGACTGATGGAATCCATTCTTACATCACACTTGAAAAGAATTGAGAATGCCTCCGGGAGAATTATAAGAGTCAGGTAAGATCCTGGGAAAAGACCTGTGGGTTAGGGCCCACTAAAGAGATAACACCGCTGAAAAGGATTGTTGAAAAAAAATAGAAGAAGCTCCCGAACAATTGAAATATTTGAATGAGATGACAATCTCGAATTAATTGGAGCACCGACGAATCTCCTGAGATGTCTTGAGCACTCCGGAAGGATAAACTGGCGAGAGGCGAACGAGCAGGGAAAACACTTGAGCCAAGGAAAAGAATACGATCAACACCGAAGAAAAACTTGAATTGTGTGCACCGGAAAAAAAAGAGATGAAGAATGACGAATGAGACGAGAATTCACCGATAGAAATAATTGAGGAAAGACTGAAGAGACTCCGTATGAATGAAATAGATGGTCGAGAGAGAGTCAGACTCCGGGAAGAAGAGGGTGGGAGGGCGGGAAAACAAAGGCAACTTCGACGGGGAAACCGACGAATAACTTAAAGAGAAAACACCAATTGAAATCATTGAGGAAAGAAAGCAAAGGCTTCACACGAGTAGGATGGATACTCGATTACGGACTCCGGTTCCGAGGAGAAAAGGGGGAGGGCGGGTGGGAAAAACAAGGACAACTTCGGACAGGGAAACAACATCGATCGAAAAGAGCTGAGGATTGATCTTGGCAAAGATGAAGAGGCTCGAGTCGACTTGACGAGAAATGCACCGGATAAAAGAGCTGAGGAACAACGATCGGAAAACCCACTTCGTGAACCTAAAGAAAAATTTGAAGGGGAAGAGGAGTAGTTCAAAACACCTACGTCAAGATTCCTCACCAGAGCGACGAAGGGGCAGAGGAGTAAAAAGAATTCCTACTCTCCGATATAACTAGACTCCGAAAATAGTTTTCTTCTAGACTCAACAACGGCCAAACTACACGATCAATCAAGGGGGCTCTAAGGTCGGTCGAGGCTCGATACCAACTTGAACACGCCCAATATGCGACCCTATCCAAAAGGAACTCAAGGTCCCACCAAGGATAGACCCGATATTGAAACGCTTTTGCAAGGTGGATATCATTACATCAACATTACATAAATAGATGGGGATACATACAAAAGGCATACAATGCCGCATTTAATACAATATCATCATACAAGAGATCAACATCCGACTACGGATGATACATAAACAGAAACTCAAACAATATCCACCCTGCTAGCCCAGGCTGCCGACCTGGAACCTATCCCCTGATCGAAGAAGAAGCAGAAGAAGAACTCAACGCAAGCAAGCATCGCTCTCGCATCATGAACATCGCATAACCTGTACCGCAATCGTTGTTGCAGAATCTAGGAGCCACGAGGACTCAGCAATCCCATTACCATGGGTATCAAGACTAGCAAAGCTTAATAGGAAAGGAAGGGGTAAAGTGGTGAGGTTGCATTAGCGACTAAGCATGATATGGTGGCTAACATACGCAAAAGAGAGCGAGAAGAGAAGCAAAGGAATGGTCGTCAACTAGCAATGATCAAGAGGTGATCCTGAACTCTTACTTACGTCAAACATAACCCAAAAACCGTGTTCACTTCCCGGACACCGCCGAGAAGAGACCATCACGGCTACACACGCGGTTGATGCGTTTTAATTCGGATCTGGTGTCAAGTTATCTACAACCGGACATTAACAAATTCCCATTGCCACATAACCGCGGCACGGCTCTCGAAAGTTTATACCTGCAGGGTGTCCCAACTTAGCCCATGACAAGCTCTCGCGATCAACGAAGGAATAGACCTTCTCCTAGGAAGACCCGATCAGTCTCGAATCCCGGTTTACAAGACATTTAGACAATGGTAAAACAAGACCAGCAAAGCCGCCTGATCGCCGACAATCCCGATAGGAGCTGCACATATCTCGTTCTCGTGGCAACACCGGATAGGTCACCTCGAGTAAAACCAGACCTCGAGTTGCCCGAGGGGCCCCTGCATCTGCCGGTTCAAAGCCAGACTTAGACAAGCAATCGCCCGGGGGCTAAATAAAGATGACCCTCGAGAGAGCGACTCCCAAGGGAAAAGTATAGGTGGTGGTGAGGCAAATGCTAAAACCAAGGTTGGGCCTTGCTGGACAAGTTTTATTCAAAGCGAACTGTCAGGGGGGGTCCCATAAATCACCCGACCGCGTTAGGAACGCAAAATCCGGGAACATAACACCGGTATGACGGAAACTAGGGCGGCAAGAGTGGAACAAAACACCAGGCATAAGGCCGAGCCTTCCACCCTTTACCAAATATATAGATGCATTAATAATATAAGAGATATTGTGATATCCCAACATAAACCCTGTCCACCATGGATAAATCTTCAACTTCACCTGCAACTAGCAACGCTATAAGAGGGGCTGAGCAAAAGCGGTAACATAGCCAAACAACGGTTTGCATAGGAATGGTGTCAAAGGTTAGAGGTTCATGGCAATATGGGATGGCTTGATAAACAGTAATAGGTAGCGCAAAGATAGCGATAGAACGAAGCAACTAGCATAGCAATGATAGTAGTGAGATCCAGGGTAGCGGTCATCTTGCCTGAAATCCCGCAAGGAAGAAGAACGAGTCCATGAAGAAGACGAACGGATGAAGCCGAACCAACCCGAGACGAACGAATCCTCACGATCGCAACGAAACGGGAACTAACAAGAAGAAGCACACAACATAGGTAAACACACCGCACATGAACAAGGCATGTTGCACAACAAGCATGATGCATGACCAAGCTACATGAAGCTACTCATGGCAAGAGATGATGCAAACAAGAACAACACATCAAGGCAAGTTTAAATGAGGCCGGGAACAACATATAACAATTCCGATAAGTCCTCATATGCAAATTTCGAAATTGGTCCAGATCTGAACAAACATTATGTTCAAGTTGTTAAACAGCAAGTTAAAGAGCACCAAGAGGAACTACACGAAATTCTAGTCAAGTTACATATAAAGTTCATTAGATTCGGAGCTACGGCCTAGAAGATATGAGCAAAACAAGTTAAACATGGCATTGATGCAAAATGCACCCAAACATCAAGCAAACACACCAAAATAAGGATGCAACATGATAATATGAAACTACATGCAAAATCACGCAAGTTTCATATAGAGCACACTCAAAACGGAGCAACGTTGCAACACACACATTATACAAGTCATAACAACAATCTGTCCATAACAGCAACTAGGCATATTGCAAGCATCAAATCAATATGCTACAGCACCCCAACATAATAACAAAAGGCATGGGCATGAAGTACAGGTAAAGCATAACAAAACATGAACACTAAGCTATCTCCAAAAACAACTAGAACATGCTCAAAAGGACATGGTAAGATGGCAAATAATAACAGTTTCAGACTTTGCAGAAAATAACATCAGGTTGCAATGCTTAGAGCAAGCAAACAACATGTTACAGGAACATATCATGGCAAACAAAGGCATGGCATGAATCTACTAATTGCATAGATCAAAAGTCCCTTACTGACCATGAGCCAAAAGGGCACAGAAAATATCATGGCACCCATGTAAACATGGCATGTTATATTACAGATTCATACATGGCAGGAACAACAATAAGTAGGCATGTTCGTGAGCTTGAACCACTCACCACAGAGCAATACATGGCATGGAAAGGAAACCAACAGTAAGAAGGCATTTTTATGAAGCTAAGCATGGCAAGAACAAGTTCATAGGGTGCATGGATCACTAGGAAAACACATGGAAACAACTGAACTTAATGTTAACAGGCTGACAGCAACACCATTTAGCAAACTTTGGAGCAAGATTACAACATGTTATAGCAGGCTATAAATGCAACCAGGGGCATGAACGGATAGAGCATGACATGTAGATCAAAACATGTTTATAGGACATCTCCAGATTATGCATAGAATGATTAGTAGAAGCATGTTAACATAGCAACAAAATATAACAGAATCTGTCAGAAAACAAAGAACAAAGAACTACCCTACTTAGCAAGCTTGATACACTCAGCACACAACTCACAAAAATACATGGTTGGCACCACTGGAAAGATGGCATAGCATAGATCAACATACATGTAGACACCAACCTCATAGCATGCACACATCAATCATGGCAAAAATGATAAATGAGCAAGTTATAACAGTTTCAGCAGACTAACATCAACATGCACTCTTCCAACAGCATTTCGGGCATCAAGATGAGCTCAAATGAAAATGATGCAATGGAGTGAAATGAAGTAATCGTCGAGACGAACAATTTGACATATTACATGCATGAAACGGAGCTATAGATGCAGAGATACGATGCGATGAACAGGCCATGATTATGTAAAAATCCTGAGGACTTAGTGGGAAAACGGGGTCAACCTCTGGATCTGCACGGTTTACGAGGATCGCCGGAAAACTTCGCCAGAGATGTCAGGGACGGTGCCGGGGAGGCCGAAACGGGACGGGGAAGGGGCGGATCCGGGCGCTCCTGCCCGGATCTGACCGGGGCGACGCCGGAGACGGCCGGCGAGCTCGTCGGAGGAGCTCGGGGCGCGTGCTCCTGCCGGCGTGGAGGGAGAGGCGCGCCGCGAGGAGCTTCGGCGCGGCGCGCGCAGGGCGCGGCAACCTCGAAGCGGGTCGCCCGCTGGTGGCGGCGGGAAACGGCGCCGAGGAGGCCTGGCCGAGGAGGGCGGCGCTGGGGCGGGCACGGCCCGGCGAGGCGGCGGCGGGGAACCCACGCGGCGGCGGGCGAGGGCTGCGTGGGCGGCGGGAAGCCGGGCGAGGCGCTGAAGGAAGGGCTCTGGGCGCGGGGCGGCGCCATGATCGGACGGCGGCGCGGGCGGAGTCCGGCCGGCGGTGAGCGGCCAGCGCGGGCGGTGCGGGCGCAGGAAGGGCGGCGGCCCAGATCTGCCCGGGCGGGCTGGCCTCGGCCCCGGCGGCGGGGCGGAGGAGAGAGAGAGGCGCGAGCGAGGTGATGTGGCGGCGGCTGATAGGTGGAGGGAGGCGGCAGCGCTGACGTGGCGAGGCCGGATTGGCCGGGGTGAGGTGGAAGATGGACATGTCCGGCCGGAGTGGACATGTCCGGCGCGCGAGGGGAGCGGGGCTAGGGTTTGGACTGCGGGAATTTCGGGGGAGGCCACATATTTATAGGTAGAGGGAGCTAGGAGAGTCCAAATGAGGTGCGGTTTTCGGCCACGCGATCGTGATCAAACGACCAAGAACATGGAGGGGAGTTAGGTGGGTTTTGGGCCACTTTGGAAGTGGTGTTGGGCTGCAACAAAAGAGGGCTTTACGGTTACCGGTTAACCGTTGGAGTACCAAACGACCTCCAAATGGCACGAAACTTGACAGGCGGTCTACCGGTGCTATACCAAGGCCGCTTGGCAAACCTCAGGCCATTCCGAGAAAGTTTAATACCCACACATGAGAAGAGGTAAAAGGGGGTGCCGGATGACATAGGAGTGTCGGATTGCAAAACGGACAACGGGGAAAATGCTCGGATGCATGAGACGAACATGTATGCAAAATGAAATGCACATGATGACATGATATGAAATGCAGATGATGACATGGCAAAATGCAACACGCAAGCAAATGACATGGCAAGGACGGCGAATCACTGGCGGACACCTGGCGCATCGAATCCGGGGCGTTACAATATAACCAGGGAAGCAAGAACAGAAAAGTATTTGGGGCTGCCAATCTACATAGGAAGGTCAGAGGAAAAAGCATTTGGCTACCTCAAAGACAAAATTTGGAGGAGAATTCAAGGATGGAAAGAAAAAATGCTCTCAATGGGAGGAAAGGAGATTCTAATAAAGGTTGTAGCCCAAGCGGTACCGGTCTTTGCAATGGCATGCTTTGATCTAACTAAGACTTTATGTGACCAGATCAGTGAGATAATATGCAGGTACTGGTGGAGCAATATGGACAACGAAAATAAAATTCATTGGGTTAATCGGGAGCAGTTGATGTTGCCAAAGAAGGAAGGAGGGTTAGGATTCAGAGATCTCCATGCTTTTAACAGAGCCATGTTGGCGAAGCAAGCTTGGAGATTAGCAAATGCACCCAACTCTCTTTGCACAAAAGTTTTGTCTGCTAAATACTATCCATCTGGTCAAATTATTAGAGCCATGCCGAAGGATGGAATGTCTTATTCATGGAGAAGTATCCTTAAAGGGGTTAAACTGCTAAGAGAAGGAGTAATATGGAGAATAGGTAATGGTGAGAATGTGAGTATATGGAATGACCCATGGATCCCAAGAGGGCAAAGCAGAAAACCAACCACTCCCCAAAGAAGGAATGGCATCCTCTGCAAAGTCTCAGACCTAATAAACCCAATAGACAGAGATTGGGACGAGGAGCTCATAAAGCAAACCTTTAATGAAGAAGATGCAGAGGAAAAATTGCGGATACCAATCAGCGTGGGAAATGAGGACTGGCTAGCATGGCATTTCGACAAGAGGGGCTATTCTCTGTAAAGTCAGCTTATAGAGTGGCAATTGACTCAGACACAAAGAAATCACTTCATGGTAAAGCTTCGTATCTGGCACAACAGCTGACTATTTACCTTTTGAGTGGGAGAAAATATGGAGGATTCCCTTACCGGCAAAAATCTCGCATTTTTATGGAGAATGGCAAGGGACAGTTTGCCTCTGAGACAAAAACTAATTCGACGAGGAGTTAAAATAGATCCAAGATGCAAAGTTTGTTTACGTGTGGAGGAGGATGGAGGGCACACCTTCTTCAGGTGCAAACCAGTGAAGCGCATATGGAGAGCGGCTCAGATGGAGGAGATACGACAAAATCTAAGTGTTTGCTGCAGACCAAAGGATGTGCTGATCCGAATTTTTCAGCTTGATCAACAGAGAAGTGCAAGAACATGCATTCTTATGTGGCTTTGGTGGCACGAAAGAAATAAAGCAAACCAAGGGGAGGCAATTAGAGGCACAGAGGAAATTATTACCTCCCTGGAAATTCATGACAGAGAGTTCAAAGAAGTTTGCAAGAAGAGATGCACTAAAAAAACAACGACCAAGGAGGGTTGCTGGAAACCACCAGAGGAAAATTATCTGAAGATAAATATAGATGGAGCCTTTATGAAGGAAACAAAGACAGGAGGATGGGGTTTCATCATAAGGAACTCGGAAGGAGGAGTAGAAGCAGCTGGGGCAGGGAGGCTCTCCAGACTATCAGATGCAATTCAAGCAGAAACAATTGCCCTATTATATGCTGCAGAGAGAGCAAGCGAACTGGGATGCAGGAATGTTATTTTTGAAACGGACGCGGTAGTGCTGAAACAAGCAGTGGCTGGAGACGACTATGATAACTCAGTTTTTGGCGCCCTGTTCCGAGAAGCAAAGTTTAAATTGTGGTATTACTTCCAGTCAGCTTCGATCAAGTGGTGTCCCAGGTCCTGTAATGTAGTTGCTCATAAGCTTGCGTCTTTTGGCGCGAGTTTGGTTGAATCAGATGTTTGCATGTGGCTATCTGATGTACCAAACTTTATAACTGATGCGGTTGCCAGCGATTTAGTTGGCCCGTGCATGTAATGGAATCAAGTTTCCAGTGTTCAAAAAAAAATAGTTCCCCAACGACTTACCCAAACACGGCATATTATATCGATCAAATCCTCGTCATTGTTCCTCGACGCCATGGCACAAGGCGAATGCCACTGCTCGTGGTCGTCGTTCATGAAGCTTGTCGGATTCTTTGTGCTGTTTTTCGGTTGCACGGCAGCGGTGCTATTTCTTATTCTGTGGCCAATGGTGTCGTCACGAGGCCCCGAGTACACCGTGGCCATCACCAGCGTCGACGGCCTGGACCCGGCCCGGGATCTCCACGGCGACCGGCCGGCGCTCAGCCCGGTGTTCGGCATCACCGTGCACGTCGACAACACCCGCGAGAAGGTCCTCCGGGCGTGCGTCGGCGTGGACTCCTTCGCGGTCGTGTCGTACGGGGACGTGCTGCTCGGCAGGGGCAGCGTGCCGTCGTTCTGCGCCGAGAAATTAGGGGTGTGCGAGGTCGCCGCCACGGCGTGGGGCATGGACGTGCACCTGCCTCACTTCCTGCTCCCCTAATAAAAGAAAAGGTTAGGTTTCCTCTGTCTCCCGCCAATCCGCCTCGTCTCCGGTGGCCTGAGGGCCATGGCGGCGTTTTTAGATGTTCCTTCAAGTTTTGTTAGAGTTTGTGTCTTGCTCAGGAAGACGAGACGGCGGCGGCTTTTTGAAGATGGAATAAGATTCTCCCCGCCTAGTCCTTATTCTGGTGGTGCGTCTAGCATCATCAGTGGGCGTGTGGAGGTGTGTCTCTGTTGGGTCTATCATTGGTGAATTTGCTCGGATCTTGTCAAGGCTCATCTACGTTTGTGTGTCTTCAGGTTGGGTCATACCGATCTGTGCTACTCTTCAACGGCGGCGGTTGCTATTCTAGTGCGCTGGTCCTATGGGGCCTTGGCACAACGACTTCCTGATTGTCTACTACAATAAGGTTTACCCGGCTCCAGCGAGGGAGGGGCGATGACGACGGCGCCCGTTTGGCTCGCTTTAGTGCTTGTAGTCGTCCCTAGGTGGTCTACGGATCTCGATGTAATTTTTATTATTTCTAGCGTTCGTTGTACTATCATGATTGAAGATGAATAAATTGAAAGTTTTTCAAAGAAAAATACAAGATAGAGATAAGGGGGTAAATTGCTTAAAATCACCACATTTGTGGCTAGGATAACAAGTCGCCATAGCTTTTGCTAAAAATCATAAATCACCACCACTTTTACGGCAAGTGAGTAACAAATAACAATGATTCATAGATTAGCTCATGCAAGTAGCAAAACAAACTGATGGGACCCACCTGTTGGGCCGACATGGCATGCCTACATGTACAATTTGATGACTTGAACATCGGTCCCACTTGTCAGCCTCCCACTTTCTTTTCTTCTCTCTTCTCCTTCCTTCTCTTTCTTCGCACATCCCATGACCAGCATTCGACTAGCCAACATGCCTTCCACCGCCGCCGGCGCTGCCTGACCACCGGATCCGAGCGACCGGCCCACCAACGCCCCTTCCGCCGCCACACAACGAGTGGTGGCCATCGGGCCATGTTCGACCACAGCAGAGCAAAGGCTGCAACAAGGCACGCCTCCCGCACACGGACGCAGTGGCGGAGACAGGGGGACCAGCAGGGGCCCTGCCCCCCTAACAATAGTGAGTTATGCCTAATATGCATGTATACAGATGATTTTGGGCTGCTAAACTAGTGTAATTTAGTGGGTTGGCCCTCCTTAACAAGGATTAACAATACTCTGGCCCTCCTCGCTCATTTTTCCTGGCTCCGCCGCTGCGCGAACGTGCGCCGGTGAGGTCCGACGTCTTGGCTCCGCGAGGGGGATGAAGGGATCGGGGAGGTAGGGTGCCAGTGGCACAAGAACGAGCACGGGAGAAGTAGCTCCAAACTAATAGGGTCGGACGCGTGAGCATGCACGACGAAGTCTTAGAGCACGCAGGTGGAGGCGGAGCTAGAGGCAGGCAGCGCCGACCTGGAGTGCGGGCAGGGAACCTGGCCTGGACAGGAGCAGCGACGACCTGGTTTGGAGGCGAGCGATGCACCAGGGAGAGACAGCGGCACGACGTTAGGAGGCGGGCGCCGATCAGAGGAGGGTGCAACTGCAGACCAGAAGGGGATAGTGGCGCGACGCGACCAAGAGGCAAACAAGAGAGATGAGGTAGGAATAGTAGGGAAGAAGACGGTGGGGATGACATGTGGGACCCATGGCTACCTCAATATCTTATCCACATTGGCCTGCCATGTCACCCTGATGTCTCGGCCAAACCTTTCAGTTTTGTTGTTAGACGCGCATAATATGTAAATCAATGGCATTTGTTACTCACTTGTCGCGGAAGTGATGGTGATTTGTGATTTTTGACAAAAACGGTGGCAACATGTTATCCTATCCACCATGTGATGGTTTTGAGCAATTTACTCGAGATAGGGCATCACATCTATAGGAGCATCATTTTTAGATCCAAATGCCCTAAAAAAAATTTTTTGCGCAGCTGCCCCACTAGGGCATCTCCAACGGCGACCCTCAAACCGCCTGCATACGTCCGGATGACATCCAACGCGGTCCTGCATTGGTTCGCAAGGTGGTCCGGACGCAGTTTCTCCCACAAACAAGAGACAGGCGGGTGGTGCAGGTCTCCGGACAACACCGACTTCCGTTTCTTACCACCCTTGCCTACCCAAAACCGTCCTCCCTCGCATGTGTGTGTTCCCGCCCGGTGCCAACTTTTCGCATTCATGTCATTGTAGAGCGCCCGCTGCCCATTGAAGCCGGCTAAAGAGCAGACACGACCTCTCAATGGTGTTAGCATTGAAGCGGTGCCCGCGCCTGTTCAATGTAGGAGACGCGTTACTAGACGTGACGGATATCTACCACGTTCGTTCAATGCCTCGTCCGACCGTATGCCGCCATTAAGCAGACTCGTCGGTCGAGAAACCCACTCAGTAGCTGCGCATTGACGCATTCGGACGCCTGGCCTCGCTGGAATCCGCTTTTAAAGGTGGCCACACCCAGTCTACTCTACACCACAACAGAAGCCTCTCCATATCCTTCTCCCTTCCATCACATCCGCCATGACTGTAGGTGGCAACGTTTGTGGGAGAGCCTATCGACGAAGACGAAGCACGAGCTAGCCGCCCTTGCGGCCGCCTGGCAGAGCCGTCGTGCCAGGCGGATCGAGGCCGGCATGACGACCAGCTTGCCTAAGGCCGTTGACGACGAGGACGACCGCACGATGGAGACGGGCTCCGATGACACCGCACCGGAGCCCGCGCCTTTGCACGTCGGTTTCACCATGGAGCAGGCGCAGGTGCACTACAATGCCACCTTGACGGAGGAGCAGCCTGTGTCAGCGCCTATATCGGCGTCCCAGTAGGAGCAGGAGGAATAACGATACAACTTGTTCCTCCCACAGCAGCAGCAGCTGACGGAGGGCCAGATCGACGACGAGCGCGCGAGGGAGGAGGTCGTGGTGGCCATGGCCGCGGCAAACCCCAACTTCACCGCGGAGCAGCGTGCAATCTACGAGGTTGTCTGCGCTCAAGCTGCCGCTCGCCAGGAAGCGTACGCCGTGGGGGCGCAACAACAGGCGATTGCAGACGAGAACACGCCAGCCGCAGCACCAACGAACCATCCGACGGCCCGGTGGGACGACGACGGACAAGGCGCGGACTCCTCCGAGGATGAGTAGGGCACGGGAGGCGGCAGGGCCTTGTGTCCCATGTGGGTCGGTCTGTCTCCCGTGTTCTACTCTTCCTCGTAGGAGACCGCAGCTTCACTTCATCGCTCTTGTTGCCGGTGGTCATGGAGGTGGCAGATGGAGGACGACAGGGCTTCGACACCAGACGCCGTTGTAGGATAGCCATGTGGGTCGGTTTGTCTCCCGTGTTCTACTCTTCCTCGTACGAGACCGCAACTTCACTTCATCTCTCTTGTTGCCGGTGGTCATGGAGGCGGCGAATGGAGGACGACAGGGCTTCGACACCGGACAACGCTGTAGGATAGGTTTACGGTCGTTTTTTTTTTTGTTCTAAAGTTCGAAATCTAACAAAAATCTGCCGTGTTTGCATGGTTGTCGTCCGGTATGAAATCTGCCGTGTTTATACGAATTTCATCCGGTTTGTTGCCAAAGTGTTGGAAATATATGCAGACACCGTTGTATGGCGGTCTCCCACATCCGTGTCCGTGGACTAGTCCCCCCGTCCGCAGACGGGTGAGGGTGGAAATTTGCGGGCCGCCATTGTAGATGCCCTTATACATCATCTGTAAGAGATGATATGCATTCAGATTGCAAGGGAAAAGAAACACTCCAATAGCATACCCTAGCAATATGCCAGCACCTTTCTAGAATGCAGTGTATAAAGCACGCTGACACCAGATAAGCAAATAGGCAGAAGAATTTAGGATTCGAGGAAGACGATTTAGGATACCAGACTATTTACAATTCCGGCCTCATTTCCCAAATATTATTCCTGACAGAACAAGGTAATACATACTGATATCCCAGAATGTACCCGGTATTCGTTACCCAGCTCAATCTCTTCGGTATAAACCCACCACGACAGTCTCAACTAAACAAATAAGCAGAAGAATCAACAGGTACTATGTGCCAACAATCAAGGAAAGAACTATGAAAATTAAGGCGACATCCTTAACCAACGTCAGCGCATTTGGCTGCCAAGACGAAACGGTTCAACTACCTTGCCGATGGCCTGGGTGGCCGGGCTTGTGGCTGCTGGCCCGGAGGCGAAGGGATATGGCTCTGAGAATGCTGTAACATCTGAACCATGGATGGCGTCTGATAAGAGTGAACAATGGTGCTGCTCTCTGTCGAGTCCCCGCGCGTCGTCGCTCGCTGCCAGGAATGCGAACTCAGTCCAGATAGCATGTACGCCCTCCCTGAAGCTTCATACAGCTGGCGACTTGCCATCCTCTCCTGCATCTCCCTCAGCTCTGCGTCAAGGGCCAAGGACAGACGGTCCCCGCTCCTGCTTGCAAAGGACTCTGATAATCTCCTCCTGCAGTCCTCCAGAATGGTCACAGCCTCAGCGAGAGCACCCCTCTCAGCAGCAGCCCTCGCAGATTCAATAGAATCAGCGGCCTGTATGCGGTTCCGCTCACGATCAACCTCAATGGATACATGTTCAGATATGGTGGATGTCGGCCTGTTGATCTTCACCTCATCGACTTCAAACTTGACGGTCTCATTTGTTAGATCCCTGTAAGAACAAGCAACCTTTAACAGTGAGGTCTGTTCGCGACACTGCGGGATGTTCACTGACAGCAAAATGTCCCTCTCCTCATCAGCATACAGATGACCAATATCAACTGAACAGCTCCGCCCATCCCTTGCCATCATGCTTGGGTAGCTACCAGATTTGATGGAACAGAGTTCAACACCAGGATGAACACATTCCATGTTGAGTCGCATCTCCTGTACGACAACACTAAGAAGCCCACCAATGCACTGAGCAAACGCATCCTGCATCACACCTTCATCTTCGATAAAGGAAAATGTGCCACCAGAAGCTTCAGCAACTGAATGCAGGGAGTCTGAATCATGGTCTGCTCCAAATCCAAAAGCATGGATAGGCAGCATATGCCGTGTATCATTCAGAATAGACTGCGGGACAAGTGTGCTATAATCTTTCGAGCCCCCTCGAGCATTTGAGCTAAGGTTGTAGGTATCTTGCCCGTCAGACAGAAGAATGATGCTGCACACTGAATTCTTATAGCTGCGATCCTCAATCACCTTCGTAGCTTTCTTAAGTGCATCAGCAATGTTTGTGCCACCACCAGCACCAAGCGAGTTAATAGCCTGCAAGGCCTGCTGCCTGCCATAATGCGACATGCGCTGAAGGTGGAACAGCCTTCGGGCAGAAGATGAGAAAGCAATTACAGAAAGGCGATCAGATGGACCAAGGTGTTGAATCACAAAGCCCATTGCCCGCTTTAGCAGTGCCAGCTTGGTGCCTGCCATACTGCCACTAATATCAATCACGGTGACAAGATCAACAGGAGCACGTCCGCTTGGGGATCTAACTGAGCTTTCATTGACCAATCTGCCTGTGGCCTTGTCTGAGCTAGCACTGGGAGCTTTCAGATGGATCAGAACAGAAAATCCATCTTGAGATGTTGACTGTGGAATGGATGAGAATTCTGGATATGTACTGATTTCTGCAGTCCTCTTAGACCGAGAATTAAGACTGTCAGTAGCTTCTGTCTGCAGTAAAGGTTCATCGTCATTGAAGTCTGTTGGCTCAGAAGTATGCAATCGACGAACTCCTCGCTGACGGTTTGGAACTTGATGGAGAAGAGCCACATAGGCATCTTGTTGTGGCAATTGGACTCCATTAATTCCACGTCTTCCATCAGGAATGTGGGAAGAGAGTGAGCGATTCAAGGGTATCTCTTTCCACTTTGCCCGGCAGACTGGGCAGACATGATTCCCATGTTTCACATTGGATGAGATGCAGTGAAAATGAAACTTATGAGAGCATTCTGCAGTGAACAAGGCTTGACCATGGCCTGATCTCATAGAGTCAAAGCATATTGCACATTTCCTCTGTTCAAGTACAAAAAAACATAGAGATCAATATAATTCCATAAAAATCTACCCAAAAATAAATAAATAAACAGCTTCTTGGATGGCACAAATATATGTTGTTCTGCAAATGGTCTAAGCTACATTGCATGCAAAGTAAACTCAACTCAAAGGATATCCTACACAAAAAGGCAAACTGCAGGCTGTGCTCCTGATCAAATTAGAAGAAACAAAATACATAAACCTTACTAGATATACATGACATTACATCGGAAGTACTTCAATTTCTGTTGTACAAAGTTCAGTTTTCTTTTATGAAAAGTCGGCGAGCATGCACAACAAAATGTCAGCTCAATGAGGTAATGCTTACGAGGTTACTTGTTGAATTGGCACACATATGGTCAAACCAAGAATGCAGTTGGCAGTCAAGACACAACAGTAATTTAAACAAGAAACTGTTCATCAATTTGCATATACTCGCTCCGTTCCAAATTACTCGTCGTGGTTTTAGTTCAAATTTGAACTAAAACCACGACGAGTAATTTGGAACGGAGCGAGTATGTTACAATGGATAGTGCATAGTGCCAAGTTGGAACGTTTGCCCTGAAGAAAGAACTCTGATAGTAGGATGGAAGAGTGAGGTTTTTTTTTCCTTAAATTGACAAAGTATTTATTTCCACCTTTGGCAGCATAACAACAAAATGCATCAGCATGACCACAAGTTCTCCGAGTCGTGCGAGCCTAGAAGGTAGAATTGTGTTCTAAGAGAAGAGATCGGGAGCTAGACAGGAAAATAATTTAGGGCTATTGTGGATGGGGCCTTTGGCTAGATGAGTATGACCTAGACACACAGTTCAATAAACAGAAATCCCGGCACTGTTTCTGTTTCCAGCAGAAACAGCTATACCGACTATGTATCTTCCTCTGGGGCAAAGTTTCCGCTTCCGCTCTGAACTTTTCTGTTTCTGTTTCCGGAAAATGCTCATTGTTTCCATTTTTGCATGGAACGGACAAACATTCAGTTCATTTTGACCCTGCAAACACTAGCCTACGAAAGGCCATTTTTCCTGTGTCTGGGTCCGGTACCACCTTACATACACGATAACAAGAGAAGACAAAGGCACAACTCTGTGGAACCACAAATCAAACTCCATTGAAAAAACAGGGTAAACCAACATCAAGTCTAGCATTTTGTTTTTGATTGGTCCGTCATCATCAAGAAAATGTAATTGATTGTCAACTATTATACAAAGATAAAGAGGTTAACTGTTTCACAAAGATAAAGAGGCTAACTGTTTCATGCCAAACCAACTACTACAAGCATACGGAGGTAAATGTTTGTGTCAACTTTTACAAACAAAACCAGGTTGACTATTTCATGAATTTGCCAAAATCAAAGTACAAACCAAGTACATCCTTTGAACATGGCCAAGCCGCCTACCACCAACTTTGAAAGCAAAGAAAAAATCTGGTCTTATCCCCACATGTTGTTATACTGAAGCAATTGACCATTCACTTTGTATATATTATATTATCACCACCATAAGTTTCAACCCCATATATTAAGTTCAATGGTTTTGCAAATGGTAGAGGCTACCTTCGCATGCAAAGTAAACCCACCAACTCGAAGGACATAACCTACAAGAATGTGATACATAACAAAAGAACCAAAACCAAACTAGGTGCAGGCTGTGCTCCGGTCCAGCTTACAAAAAAAGAACGCACACAAACATAAATGTGTTATTAAATCCATCAGAAGTAATTCACTTCCTGTTCTACAAAAGTTTATTTGTTACATGGAAAAAAAAGCGCACAACAAAATGTCAAGTAAAGAGGCGCAATCCTCGTGAGGTTGCTTGTTGAATTGTCATAGTACGTATGGTCAAACCATGCATGCAGTTGCAGTTGCAGTTGCAGTTGGCAGTCAAGGCCCATTCACCACAGAAAAATGATACTACAAACAAGAAACAATTTCATCAATTTGCATCGCTGGTGCCAAGTTGGAACGTTTGCCATAAAGACAGAAAGCTGGTGGTAGGAGGAAAGAGTTGGGGATTTGCTCCACGTGACGGCGCCACGGGCAGGTGATGAGCAAAGGAAGCGAGCTTTTCGCGGTCCTTTTCAGGGGAGGGGGCAAGTGGAATTCATTAATAGTGGGATGCAATAGGAAAGTGGGTCCACGTTGTGCGCAATTATGCATATCCAATGCAAAGTCAAATATGGATTAGCTTAAAAAGATATGGTGCTGAGCAGATCACGGCTGGCGCAACACCGTATTGGAAGTTTGCTACTACTACTACTATCTGCTGCCGAGGGAAAGAAGTGAATGGCCCACAGCCACGGCAATAGTAGTAGTGGTAGTGCAGGATTGAGAACATGGACATGTATGATTCGGAAGAGGCGCACGAAACAAAGCAACGGCGGCGATCACGAGGAGGATGGCTACGCTCGGAATCGGCTGCAGTCTACAGGGGTGGTAATCCACATAAGTATCTTCTTCCAAGAGCGCTGAACTTGTAAATAAAACGCTTTAAAAAAGCAACCAGGTCTAAAATATCGCGGACATGCAGAAAATTGGCCGTCTACTGGTGATAAATCGTGGGCGGGTCAGGCGAACCCGGCCGAAATTCGCGCGGACGGATACGCATCTCGCTACGAACCAGCATTTCAAATCTAATTCAGTAAACGCAGAGCTCCCCATTTTATTTTCATTTATTTTGCATTAGAAACGCAAGGTATTATTATTATTACTCGGAAAATGCAAACAGAAACTGCCTCACCTTGGAGGAGGACCTGCTCCCGGACTTGGACCTCCGCAACGCGCCGCCGCCCGCCGCCGGCTCCTCGGGCGCGGACCCCACCGTCACGGCCGCCTCGCCCCGACACCCGCCGGCGCCCGACGCCGCCGGCCTCGGCTCGCCGCCGTCGGCCACCGCGGGGACGTGCAGGCAGAGACGGAGGGCCAGCGCCCTCTTGGCCTTCCTCCACGCGCTCTCCATCGGCTTGCCTTGCGCCGCGATCCCAGTTTCCAAGCCCAACCCAACCCGGCTCTCTCCGCCCGGGCTCTTATACCGCCGCTATGGTGGGGCAGCGCGTTGCGGCTGTGGTGGAATTGGAGGGGGGGCGGCACGACATTAGTGACTGGAGGTGGAGCGTTTGGGTGCGGCTTCTTCTCTTCTCTTGTGTCCTTTGGCTTGGTTTGACCCGCGGGAGGGAGGAGAGCAGAGGAGAGGAGAAACGTGCAAGGGATGCCAAGGGAAGGGAAGGGAAGGGAAGGAAGGGAGGCGGAGCAGAGGTCAGCGTGGGGGTTT
Organism: Aegilops speltoides; assembly: GCA_021437245.1. NCBI lineage: Eukaryota > Viridiplantae > Streptophyta > Magnoliopsida > Poales > Poaceae > Aegilops > Aegilops speltoides. The sequence continues at coordinate 423,526,468 of CM038142.1, read as the reverse complement.
AAATCCAGTGACGAGTGACGACGGGAACGGGGGTTTGGCTCCTTTCCGGCGTTCTTTTTCGTTTTTTTTTTTTTTTGAGGATCCTTTTTCGTTTTTTTTTACCAGCAAGCAATCAAGTCGCCGGGAGAGACGGCGGTGAGGGGGGAGCGCACTCCCAGTTGGAGGTCACAGGACGCCGGAGGCGGTGCATTGAATTCTGGTTCGCCCCTGCCAGTGGAGCGCTTGAACGGGGACGGCAGTATTTAAATATGGATTTCCGTAAAATTTTAAATTTTGTTCACATATTTGACTAGCAAAACTTTAATGCATGTCTAACAAAAAATATATTGTTGAATTCGTATTTGAATAATTTTTACAATGGTTATACTTTTGCTACGTGCAACTTATATTTTAACAGTTAAAATCATGATTAAAATATGACCCAAAATATGATGGGGGGCTAGTAAACCAGGAATCAGGAATATCTTGCAAAGTAAGGTTTTAAGGGAATTTTCCCTATAAGAATCGTATCATATACAATTTATACGAGATTCCTACGAACCAAAGAAGGCCTTAACTAGGCAACTTCGTATTTTTACTCCGTATGTTCCTATTACTATATGATGCACTCATATTGCGAGGTCCAACTTTAACCATCGATCTGACTAACAAAATGTTTGTTACTGTATGCCACAAAAACTATACAATTCAATACAAGGTAAAACATATTGTTTAACTTTTTATTTCATGTAATTAATGAATAATTAATATATTATTGATGCTTAAAATGGTCAAAGTTCAATCGCGGAAAACGAGATAAGGACGAAGAGAATAAATTCTTTCCAACCGCCAGCTGGATCCATTTATAAGGACGCATTATGGCAATAGATATGGTATGGATCGGCACAACCCCCTTCTGTCCAAACTTACACCCACAGAAATCATCTATACCCACCCACTTCAGTAACTGTGGGCACAAATTGACACCAATGCCCCTGCCCAATGGTTATCCTGTTATATTGCATTACCATATAAGAAGCAGAGAAATTAATCACGAAAGACATATGAGAAGTGGCAAGCCGGTGGGCTACAACTGGTTCGGGGAATCATAAGTTTTTGGTTTTTGGTAGGATCGTAGGGGTTTGATGTTAACCACACATAACATAGGATTTTTTTTCCATATATTAACTTTTTTGGGGTATCCATTGGGTTACCCACATACACAATTTCATACCGATGCCCTAGCCATATTTTGCGGGTATGGATACCATTACCGGGTACAAAGTCTCATCCCATGCCCACTGTATTCGGGCAGGGTACCCACGGGTGCCCATATCAATGGGCAAAACTGTCATCCCTAGATGACTATATGAAATTGTGTCAATAACTGATGAGCAATATCAGATACAACCATAGTGTATAAGGATTTGAGTTGTCCGCCTAGTCGACTACCATGTCATCCTAATAAAATGGACCCACCTTGTTAGTTTGGGGAAATAATGAATTAGATAGATGCTACATGAGACCAAAAAAGGGACAATATGACTACACAAGATCACACCCTGAGAATAAAGTGTGAAATTTACTCCTTTTGTAAAATATGTCTAGGTATAAGGCGTAGGACCATATTGATGACAATATGTCAATGATTTCTTCATGCTCTATGTCATCTTGTTCTTGTGACGAAGGAGGGAGTCAAAAAAAGAAAGAAAAAAGGAGATAGGACAATGACAAAAACTGTGCAACAGAGATGTAGAAGGGCCCCAAATGAAAAAGACGATGTTCATAATAATCTTCAAATAGGAGATGTAATAGAAAAGGAAGAGATATAAGAGAAGGCCTGGAAAGCACATGGATGGCAATAGTATTGGTGTCATTGGAGATTTTCTCTAAGGGTGTGTTCGGTTGCTGTCACCAGATGGAATGGCATGGGTCCGTCCCGTCCCGAGCGCCCATTCTCACGTTCGGTTAGTAGATGGAACCAGAACCCACCAGTCCCAGAAAAGGGAATATTCGGTCTATATGCGGAACCGACGCATACCTTCGATTCGAGCGGACGACAAGGAACGAGCCTCAATCCCCTCGCACCCGAGCCCTATCCTCTCCCGTCTCTCCTTCCCAGTGCCGCCACCCTCCCTCTCGATCTGCCACGCCCCCGCTCCTCTCTCAGCGCCGCCCCTCACGCACCTCTCCGGCGCCGGCTTCCCTCTCCTCCCCGTAATCTCCCCCCCCCCTGCGATGGCGCGCATCAAGGGCTTGGCCGCGACCTAGCAGCAGCGGCGACCTAGCAGGCAGCGGCGGTGGCGACCTAGCAGGCGGCGGCGGCGACCTAGCAGGCAGCAGCGACGAACCAGCAGGGCGGCGACCTAGCAGGCTGCACCGACGAACCAGCAGGGCGGCTAGCAACATAGGCAAGGTACGATTCCATTCCCTTCTCTGTATATACATGTTGATGCTTAGGACAGATTTATGTTTCTGTGTGTGCAATGTTCTTCCCCAATTTCTTCCATATATTGTTGTCAGGTCCATGGTTATAAGTAATTGGTAGCCATATTATTTATAGTATGTATCATTGTAGATGGTCAAGATGAGAAAAAGAAAAAGGATGGCTAGGGGAGCAGCTGTTTTTGTTGCATTAGCTGCAATGGCAGTCATTGTTCGGGCTATAATAAGGAAGAGGAGACCACGTATTACCTATGGCCCAATGCATGAAAGAGATCGAATCAGATTTGATTATCTAAACCAAAAAATTTGGCAAAGCGATGTGTTATGCAAAAACATGCTAAGGCTTGAAAGAGCTGCATTCTTTCGTTTGTGTGGTATATTGAGGGATTGCGATTTGCTAGAAGACAGTCCACATCTTAGTGTGGAGCAACAATTGGCAATGTTTTTGCATACAATTGGGCATAACCTTCGGAATAGAGTTGTTTCAGCCAATTTTGGTAAATCATACGGCACAACAAGCATCTATTTTAGAAAGGCTCTTCATGCCATAGGCGAGCTTCGTAATGATTATATAAGGCCACCATCATTGGAAACCCCCGCAAAAATTGCAGGAAATCATCGATTTGATCCATATTTTAAGGTAATTTCAGAAACTATTCCTTAGCTATCTAGGCTATATGATATGCCATTTAATACTGGTCACTATATAGGATTGTATTGGAGCTATCGATGGTACACATGTGCGAGCAGGTGTTACCAAAGATGTGGAGCCTTCTTTTCGTGGTAGGAAAGCCTTTACCACTCAAAATGTGATGGCAGCAGTAGATTTTGACCTCCGCTTCACATATGTTTTGGCTGGATGGGAAGGGTCCGCACACGACGCGACCGTCTTAGCTGATGCGTTAACTCGTGAGAGAGGCTTACAAGTAGCACCTGGTAAGAAGTTGACGTACATAGAAATTGTCCATATGTTACTGCCTTAAGAAACCATTATAACCAATATTTATTTTTATTTTTAGGAAAGTACTACCTAGTTGATGCCGGTTATGGAGCCAAGCCAGGGTTCTTGCCACCTTTTCGTGGCGTGAGGTACCATTTGAATGAGTGGGGCAACAATCCGGTCCAGAATGATAAGGAGCTATTCAACCTTAGGCACTCATCTCTACGGGTGACGGTAGAGAGGGCTTTTGGATCTCTCAAGAGGCATTTCAAAATTTTAGATGATGCCAAATGTGGGAAGATAGGCAACTCATGTGTGCAACTTTATGAGTGCACCGCACTATGTATTTGTAATGTTTAAGGAACTACCTTTGTATTTATTTGATGGCTGGACAAGTTGTGGTATTTATTATGTCAAACAATACATTTGTGACGATTTCATCCATTTTATTGGAACATTTTGATGGCTGGGCAGATTGTATCTTATATATGTTTAAATCATGTGTTTGTGATGATTTCATCCATTTTTTTGCAATTTTTTGATGGCTGAACAGAAATGGACAATGTTGAAGTTACCGCTGCAAGTGGGATCTCTGGGAAAAGTGGGGTCATGGTATGGACCACTTCCATGACCAACACTATGCTAGGTTTTTTGGCTGACCTTGTTGCTAAAGGGAAGAGAACTTCTAGTGGATTCAGGGAGACACATCTCAAACAATGTGCTGCTGTTTTGAACGAGCAATTCAAGCTAGCTATCACCTCTGATCAAGTTAGAAACCATCTCAAGAAGTGGAGGAAGATTTGGGTCAGGGTTGTCAATTTGAAGAATTTAAGTGGAGCTCTATGGGATGAAGATACTTGCACAATTAGGCTCAGCGAAGAACACTATGCAGCTTCTTGTAATATGAACAATATCATCCAATTTTTTGCCTTCATTACGCTAATGACTTGCAAATTTTTTGTAGACCCACAAACCTGATGCTCCCTTCTTGAATAACCCAATTGAACACTATCATGCCATGGCGACCATTTTTGGAACAACCGGGGCTAAGGGGATGAATGCAAGGTCTGGAAATGATCTCCTTTCTATTGACGTTGATGATGAGGAGAATGGTGAGGTTGTTGGGGAACGTAGTAATTTCAAAAAAATTCCTATGCACACGCAAGATCATGGTGATGGCATAGCAACGAGAGGGGAGAGTGATGTCTATGTACCCTCGTAGACCGTAAGCGGAAGCGTTAGCACAACGCGGTTGATGTAGTCGTACGTCTTCACGATCTGACCGATCCAAGCACCGAACGTAACGGGCCTCCGAGTTCAACTACGCTCAGCTCGATGACGATCTCCGCCTCCGATCCAACAAAGCTCCGGAGATGAGTTTCGTTAGCACGACGGCGTGGTGGCGATGATGATGTTCTATCGCGCAGGCTTCGCCTAAACTCCGACGATATGACCGAGGTGGAATATGGTGGAGGGGGGCACCGCACACGGCTAAGGAACGATCCGTAGATCAACTTGTGTGTCTATGGGGTGCCCCCCCCCCGTATATAAAGGAGCATAGCGGGAGGCCGGCCGCCCTTGGGGCGCGCCAGGGGGGGAGTCCTCCTCCTAGTGGGAGTAGGACTCCCTTTCCTAGTCCAACTAGGAAGGAAGAAGGGGAAGGAAAGAGGGGAGAGGAGAGGAAGAGGGGCGCGCCCCCCCCTAGTCCAGTCGGACTCCCCTTGGGAGGGGCGCACCACCTCTGGGCTGCTGCCCTCTCTCCCTCAGCCCACGAAGGCCCAATACTTCCCCGGGGGGTTCCGGTAACCCCTCCAGCACTCCGGTTTTCTCCGAAATCACCCGGAACACTTCCGGTGTCCGAATATAGTCGTCCAATATATCAATCTTTATGTCTCGACCATTTCGAGACTCCTCGTCATGTCCGTGATCACATCCGGGACTCCGAACAAACTTCGGTTCATCAAAACTTATAAACTCATAATAAAACTATCATCGTAACGTTAAGCGTGCGGACCCTACGGGTTCGAGAACTATGTAGACATGACCTAGAAGTATTCTCGATCAATAACCAATAGCGGGACCTGGATGCCCATATTGGTTCCTACATATTCTACGAAGATCTTTATCGGTCAAACCGCATAACAACATACATTGTTCCCTTTGTCATCGGTATGTTACTTGCCCGAGATTCGATCGTCGGTATCCAATACCTAGTTCAATCTCATTACCGGCAAGTCTCTTTACTCGTTACGTAATGCATCATCCCGTAACCAACTCATTGGTTACATTGCTTGCAAGGCTTATAGTGATGTGCATTACCGAGAGGGCCCGAGATACCTCTCCGAAGAATCGGAGTGACAAAACCTAATCTCAAATATGCCAACCCAACATGTACCTTCGAGACACCTGTAGTACTCCTTTATAATCACCCGATTACGTTGTGACGTTTGGTAGTACCAAAGTGTTCCTCCGTAAACGGAGTTGCATAATTCTCATAGTTACGTGAACATGTATAAGTCATGAAGAAAGCAATAGCAGATACTAAACGATCAAGTGCTAGGCTAACGGAATGGGTCATGTCAATCACATCATTCTTCTAATGATGTGATCCCACTAATCAAATGACAACACATGTCTATGGTTAGGAAACACAACCATCTTTGATTAATGAGCTAGTCAAGTAGAGGCATACTAGTGACTATAGTTTTGTCTATGTATTCACACATGTATCATGTTTCCGGTTAATACAATTCTAGCATGAATAATAAACATTTATCATGATATGAGGAAATAAATAATAACTTTATTATTGCCTCTAGGGCATATTTCCTTCAGTCTCCCACTTGCACTAGAGTCAATAATCTAGATTACATAGTAATGATTCTAACACCCATGGAGTCTTGGTGCTGATCATGTTTTGCTCGTGAGAGAGGCTTAGTCAATGGGTCTGCAACATTCAGATCCGTATGTATCTTGCAAATCTCTATGTCTCCCACTTGGACTTGGTCCCGAATGGAATTGAAGCGTCTCTTGATGTGCTTGGTCCTCTTGTGAAATCTGGATTCCTTTGCCAAGGCAATTGCACCAAGATTGTCACGAGAAGATCTTCATTGGTCCCGATGCACTAGGTATGACACCTAGATCGGAAATGAACTCCTTCATCCGACTCCTTCATTTGCTGCTTGAAGCAGCTATGTACTCCGCTTCACATGTAGATCCCCACGACGCTTTGTTTAGAACTGCACCAACTTACAGCTCCACCGCTTAATAAAAACACGATCCGGTTTGCGATTTAGAATCGTCCGGATCAGTGACAAAGCTTGCATCGACGTAACCATTTATGACTAGCTCTTTGTCACCTCCATATACGAGAAACATATCCTTAGTCCTTTTCAGGTATTTTAGGATGTTCTTGACCGTTGTCCATGATCCACTCTGGATTACTTTGGTACCTTCTGCCAAGCTTATTGCTAAGCATACGTCAGTCCGGTACACAAGATTGCATACATGATAGAGCCTATGGCTGAAGCATAGGGAACATCTTTCATTTTCTCTCTATCTTCTGCTGTGGTCGGTCATTGAGTTTGACTCAACTTCACACCTTGTAGCACAGGCAAGAATCCTTTCTTTGCCTGATCCATTTTGAACTTTTTCAAAATTTTGTCAAGGTATGTGCTTTGTGAAAGTCCTATTAAGCGTCTTGATCTATCTCTATAGATCTTGATGCCTAATATGTAAGCAGCTTCACCGAGGTCATTCATTGAAAAACTTTTATTCAAGTATCCCTTTATGCTATCCAGAAATTCTATATCATTTCCAATTAATAATATGTCATCTACATATAAAATCAGAAATGCTACAGAGCTCCCACTCACTTTCTTGTAAATACAAAGCTTCTCCAAAAGTCTCAGATAAAACCATATGCTTTGATCACACTATCAAAACGTTTATTCCAACTCCGAGATGCTTGCACCAGTCCATAAATGGATCATTGGAGCTTGCACACTTTGTTAGCACCTTTTGGATCAACAAAACCTTCGGCTGCATCATATGCAACTCTTCTTCCGTAAATCCATTCAAGAATGCAGTTTGACATCCATTTGCCAAATTTCATAATCATGAAATGCAGCAATAGCTAACATGATTCGACAGACTTAAGCATCGCTTCGGGTGAGAAAGTCTCATCGTAGTCAACCCCTTGAACTTGTCAAAACCTTTTGCAACAAGTCGAGCTTTATAGACAGCTACATTACCATCGGCGTCGGTCTTCTTCTTAAAGATCCATTTATTCTCAATGGCTTGCCGATCATTGGGCAAGTCAACCAAAGTCCATACTTTGTTCTCATACATGGATCCCATCTCGATTTCATGGCCTCTAGCCATTTTGCGAATCTGGGCTCATCATCGCTTCCTCATAGTTCGTGAGGTTCATCATGGTCAAGTAACATGACTTCCGAATAGGATTACCGTACCACTCAGTGCGGATCTTACTCTGTAGACCTACGAGGTTCAAGAGAAACTTGATCTGAAGTTTCATGATCAATATCATTAGCTTCCTCACTAATTGGTGTAGTTGTCACAGAACCGGTTCTGTGATGAACTACTCTCAATAAGGGAGTAGATACGATTATCTCATCAAGTTCTACTTTCCTCCCACTCACTTCTTTCGAGAGAAACTCCTTCTCTAGAAAGGATCCATTCTTAGCAATGAATGTTTTGCCTTCGGATCTGTGATAGAAGGTGTACCCAATATCTCTTTTGGGTATCCTATGAAGACACATTTCTCGATTTGGGTTCGAGCTTATCTGGTTGAAGTTTCTTTACATAAGCATCGCAGCCCCAAACTTTAAGAAACGACAACTTTGGTTTCTTGCCAAACCACAGTTCATAAGGCGTCGTCTCAACGGATTTTGATGGTGCCCTATTTAACGTGAATGCGGCCGTCTCTAAAGCATAACCCCAAAACGATAGCGGTAAATCAGTAAGAGACACATAGATCATACCATATCCAGTAAAGTACGATTACGATGTTCGACCACACCATTTCGTTGTGGTGTTCCAGGTGGCGTGAGTTGCGAAACTATTCCACATTGTTTCAAGTGTAGACCAAACTCGTAACTCAAATATTCTCCTCCACGATCAGATCGTAGAAACTTTATTTTCTTGTTACAATGATTTTCCACATCACTCTGAAATTCTTTGAACTTTTCAAATGTTTCAGACTTGTGTTTCATTAAGTAGATATACCCATATCTGCTTAAATCATCTGTGAAGGTGAGAAAATAACGATACCCTCCGCGAGCCTCAACATTCATTGGACCACACACATCAGTACGTATGATTTCCAACAAATCAGTTGCTCGCTCCATAGTTCCGGAGAACGGCGTTTTAGTCATCTTGCCCATAAGGCACGGTTCGCAAGTACCAAGTGATTCATAATCAAGTGATTCCAAAAGCCCATCAGTATGGAGTTTCTTCATGCGCTTTACACCGATATGACCCAAACGGCAGTGCCACAAATAAGTTGCACTATCGTTATCAACTCTGCATCTTTTGGTTTCAACACTATGAATATGTGTATCACTACTATCGAGATTCAATAAAAATAGACCACTCTTCAAGGGTGCATGACCATAAAAGATATTACTCATATAAATAGAACAACCATTATTCTCTGATTTAAATGAATAACCGTCTCGCATCAAACAAGATCCAGATATAATGTTCATGCTCAACGTTGGCACCAAATAACAATTATTCAGGTCTAAAACTAATCCCGAAGGTAGATGTAGAGGTAGCGTGCCGACCGCGATCACATCGACTTTGGAACCGTTTCCCACGCGCATCGTCACCTCGTCCTTGGCCAGTGCTCGCTTATTCCGTGGTCCCTGTTTCGAGTTGCAAATATTAGCAATGAACCAGATATCAAATACCAGTGCTACTACGAGCTCTAGTTAGGTACACATCAATAACATGTATATCACATATACCTTTGTTCACTTTGCCATCCTTCTTATCCGCCAAATACTTGGGGCAGTTCCGCTTCCAAAGGACGACCGCTTGCAGAGAAGCACTCGTTTTAGGCTTAGGTCCGGACTGGGTTTCTTCTCTTGAGCAGCAACTTGCTTGCCATTCTTTTGAAGTTCCCCTTCTTCTTACCTTTGCCCTTTTCTTGAAACTAGTGGTCTTGTTGACCATCAACACTTGATGCTCCTTCTTGATTTCTACCTCCGCAGCTTTTAGCATTGCGAAGAGCTCGAGAATAGTCTTGTTCATCCCTTGCATATTATAGTTCATCACAAAGCTCTTGTAGCTTGGTGGCGTGATTGGAGAATTCATCAATGATGCTATCATCCGGAAGATTAACTCCCAGCTTGAATCAAGTGATTATTATACCCGGACATTTTGAGTATATGCTCACCGAAGAACTATTCTCCTCCATCTTGCAGCTGTAGAACTTATTGGAGACTTCATATCTCTCAATCCGGGCATTTGCTTGAAATATTAACTTCAACTCCTGGAACATCTCATATGCTCCATGAAGTTCAAAACATCGTTGAAGACCGGTTCTAAGCCGTAAAGCATGGCACACTGAACTATAGAGTAGTCATCAGCTTTGCTCGCCAGACGTTCTTAACGTCGTCGGTTGCATCACCAAAGAGGTTCGGCACCCAGCGGTGCTTCCAGGCGTAACTTTTACGTGGCAGCAATGAGGATAATCCTCGAGTTACGGACCCAATCCGTAATTGCTACCATCATCTTTCAACTTTGCTTTCTCAAGGAATGCATTAAAATTTAATGGAACAACAAAGACGAGCCATCTATCTACAAACAAACATAGACAAGCAAAATACTATCAGGTACTAAGTTCATGATAAATTTAAGTTCAATTAATCATATTACTTAAGAACTCCCACTTAGACAGACATCTCTCTAGTCATCTAAGTGATCACATGATCCAAATCAACTAAACCATAACCGATCATCACGTGAGATGGAGTAGTTTTCAATGGTGAACATCACTATGTTGATCATATCTACTATATGATTCACGCCGACCTTCGGTCTCCGTGTTCCGAGGCCATATCTGCATATGCTAGGCTCGTCAAGTTTAACTCGAGTATTCGCGTGTGCAAAACTGGCTTGCACCCGTTGTAGATGGACGAGAGCTTTATCACACCCGATCATCACGTGGTGTCCGGGCACGACGAACTTTGGCAACGGTGCATACTCAGGGAGAACACTCTTGATAATTTTAGTGAGAGATCATCTTAAAATGCTACCGTCAATCAAAGCAAGATAAGATGCATAAAGGATAAACATCACATGCAATCAATATAAGTGATATGATATGGCCATCATCATCTTGTGCTTGTGATCTCCATCTCGAAGCACCGCCGTGATCACCATCGCCACCGGCGCGACACCTTGATCTCCATCGAGCATCGTTGTCGTTCGCCATCTATTGCTTCTCGACTATCGCTACCGCTTAGTGATAAAGTAAAGCAATTATAGGGCGTTTGCATTTCATACAATAAAGCGACAACCATATGGCTCCTGCCAGTTGCCGATAACTTCGGTTACAAAACATGATCATCTCATACAATAAAATATAGCATCACGTCTTGACCATATCACATCACAACATGCCCTGCAAAAACAAGTTAGACGTCCTCTACTTTGTTGTTGCAAGTTTTACGTGGCTGCTACGGGCTTAGCAAGAACCGTTCTTACCTACGCATCAAAAACTACAACGATAGTTCGTCAAGTTGGCGTTGTTTTAACCTTCACAAGGACCGGGCGTAGCCACACTCGATTCAGGTAAAGTGAGAGACACAGACACCCGCCAGCCACCTTTAAGCACGAGTGCTCGTAACAGTGAAACCAGTCTCGCGTAAGCGTATGCGTAATGTCGGTCCGGGCCGCTTCATCTCACAATACCGTTGAACCAAAGTATGACATGCTGGTAAGCAGTATGACTTGTATCGCCCACAACTCACTTGTGTTCTACTCGTGCATATAACATCAACGCATAAAACCTAGGCTCGGATGCCACTGTTGGGGAACGTAGTAATTTCAAAAAATTTCCTACGCACAGGCAAGATCATGGTGATGGCATAGCAATGAGAGGGGAGAGTGCTATCTACGTACCCTCGTAGACCGTAAGCGGAAGCGTTAGCACAACACGGTTGATGTAGTCGTACGTCTTCACGATCCGACCGATCCAAGCACCGAACGTACGGGGCCTCCGAGTTCAGCACACGTTCAGCTCGATGACGATCTCCAGCCTCCGATCCAGCAAAGCTCCGGAGATGAGTTCCGTTAGCACGACGGCGTGGTGACGATGATGATGTTCTACCGGCGCAGGGCTTCACCTAAACTCCGCGACGATATGACCGAGGTGGAATATGGTGGAGGGGGGCACCGCACACGGCTAAGGAACGATCCGTAGATCAACTTGTGTGTCTATGGGGTGCCCCTGCCCCCGTATATAAAGGAGCATAGGGGGGAGGCCGGCCGGCCCTTGGGGCGCGCCAAGGAGGGGGGAGTCCTCCTCCTAGTGGGAGTAGGACTCCCCTTTCCTAGTCCAACTAGGAAGGAAGAAGGGGGAAGGAAAGAGGGGGAGAGGGAGAGGGAAGAGGGCCGCGCCTCCCCTAGTCCAGTCGGACTCCCCTTGGGAGGCGCGCCACCTCCGGCTGCTGCCCTCTCTCCCCTCAGCCCACGAAGGCCCAATACTTCCCGGGGTTCCGGTAACCCCCCCAAGCACTCCGGTTTTCTCCGAAATCACCCAGAACACTTCCGGTGTCCGAATATAGTCGTCCAATATATCAATCTTTATGTCTCGACCATTTCGAGACTCCTCGTCATGTCCGTGATCACATCCGGACTCAACAAACTTCGTTCATCAAAACTTATAAACTCATAATAAAACTGCCATCGTAACGTTAAGCGTGCGGACCCTACGGGTTTGAGAACTATGTAGACATGACCTAGAACTATTCTCGGTCAATAACCAATAGCGGGACCTGGATGCCCATATTGGTTCCTACATATTCTACGAAGATCTTTATCGGTCAAACCGCATAACAACATACGTTGTTCCCTTTGTCATCGGTATGTTACTTGCCCGAGATTCGATCGTCGGTATCCAATACCTAGTTCAATCTCGTTACCAGCAAGTCTCTTTACTCGTTACGTAATGCATCAGCTCGTAACCAACTCATTGGTTACATTGCTTGCAAGGCTTATAGTGATGTGCATTACCGAGAGGGCCCAGAGATACCTCTCCGACAATCGGAGTGACAAAACCTAATCTCGAAATACGCCAACCCAACATGTACCTTCGGAGACACCTGTAGTACTCCTTTATAATCACCCAGTTATGTTGTGACGTTTGGTAGTACCCAAAGTGTTCTTCCGGTAAACGGGGGTTGCATAATTCTCATAGTTACAGGAACATGTATAAGTCATGAAGAAAGCAATAGCAGTATACTAAACGATCAAGTGCTAGGCTAACGGAATGGGTCATGTCAATCACATCATTCTTCTAATGATGTGATCCCACTAATCAAATGACAACACATGTCTATGGTTAGGAAACACAACCATCTTTGATTAATGAGCTAGTCAAGTAGAGGCATACTAGTGACTATAGTTTTGTCTATGTATTCACACATGTATCATGTTTCCGGTTAATACAATTCTAGCATGAATAATAAACATTTATCATGATATGAGGAAATAAATAATAACTTTATTATTGCCTCTAGGGCATATTTCCTTCAGAGGTGAACGGTGAGATCAACACGTCACCGCAAGTTGGTGAGTCTTCTCACCCCAAAGGACCACCAAAAAAGAAGGCCAAGGTGGTGAAAGTTCTAGAGGATCCACTAGGTGCCATTCTCAAAGATGGTTTTAAACTTGTGGCTGAAGCTCTTGTGAAATCTGGTGGAGATGATGATGATATACCCGATGACCTTTGGGATGTATTCTCTAGTTTGAAAGAATTTGATGAAGAGCACCTTTCCCACTACTATGCTCATCTTGTTGACAACCCCAAGACGGCAATAGCCTTCATGAAGCTTTTCGAAGCCAACAAATCTGTTTGGGTGAGTAGGTATGTGAAGAAGAACTTCTAAATTCGATATGGTTGTATGGTTGTCAAGTATGTGAACTTGACTTGTATGGTTGTAGTGCCATTGGCTTGCTTTAGGATATTTGGAATGTGAACTTGTAAGGCTGTATGTGAGAGACATGTATTGGTTGATTGCTTTTGGATGTGCCAAATGAACTTGCTACCTGATTCTACCTTATGATATTATTGCTGATAATTGTGTTCTATGTCAATATATATTATTGTGTTGTTTTTCTTGGAAATACAAATGAAATGCTGCCGAATTTTTGAATTTCTGTTATTCAATTTTTCATTCCATTCTTCCAAACCAAACACTCGAACGGAACCAACCCGTTCTACTTTTTTGCACCTACTAAACACAGGAACGGAACCGACCCATTCCTCTGGAATGGAACCATTCCATTCCGTGACAGTTGGTTCCTCAATGAAACACACCCTAAGGGTCCGCTTGGGATGGGTGTAAATTTCTGTAGTTGTTTTTATTTTATAGGTGTAAACTATCATTCACACCTAATTTTCCACCTGGAAACAAAATGACGTGTCCAATGTGTATCCTGAACCAGCCGAATACGAGCGAAAACAGTAATTCAAGCGGGGCCTAACTGGTTCCATGTATTTTAGGGAAAACCCATGTGTGTAAGCTTACTTGCTTTCGCGAACCAACATGTGGTTGAATGGTTAGAGCATCTCCAATAGATGGTTCAAATTTTGATGGTCCACACCAGTGATGGTCCAAATTTGGAGCACCAAAAAATGCTTTTTACATTTCCAAAAAAGGCTCAACCCCAATAGATGGTCCAAAACAGAGATGTAAAAAAAATAACTATAATAGATGGTCCAAAACGAAGATTAAAACGACCAAGTACTACTTCATCTCAACGTAGTTCAAACATGAAATCCAACATAGTTTCATACACAAATTCAACTACTACTTATTCGAACTACTAGATGAAACTACTCCTCATCGTCGGAGCTGCGGAACTGCTCCCAAAACTCGTCCTTGGTCGGGTCATCACACCCCTTGTCCTCCTCCTCGGAGTCATCCCAGTCCTCATCCGACGACTCGATAGGGATCACAGTCGAGGGGCCGGCCTCGTCCTCCTTCTTCACCCCCTTCTTTTTCGCCTCGACGTCGTGGGGCGGAGGCGGAGGCGGCCGAAGAGGAGGCGGACGGAGCGGGGCCGGGCGAAGGCGGACGGAGCGGAGGCGGAGGCGGACGGAGAGGAGGCGGACGAGGTCGGGGCCGGGCGGAGAACGAACCAGACTGGAGGCGGAGGCGGCCGGAGATGAGGCGGACGGGGTCAGGGCGGGGCGGAGGCGGTAGGAGCGGAAGCGGACGCGATGGGGCGGCGCGGCGGCAGGCGGCGGCCCAAGCGGGGTGGTATCGGCGGCGGTGGTCTGGATCTACGGTGGGTGGCGTCGAAGAGCTGCGGAGGAGTGGGGAGCGGGCGGGCGGTCGCGGGGCGGAAGGGGAATGAAGTGGCGGTTGGGCGTTTGGCGAGTGACCGCGGTTTTACATCAGTTGCATCTCGTGATGTAAATTTGCATCACAAAGTTTTTCAATTTTACATCACCGGGAGTCCGCGGTCCAAGTATTTTTCATATGGATCGTCTGTTGGAGCAGCGTTTTTTGCCCCAGACGGTCCAAAAGTTAGGTATTTTTACATTTGGACCGTCTATTGGAGATGCTCTTAGAGGGACAGTGGTATCCCTAGCCCAGCATGTTTCAAGTCCTGATGCTCGCATTATTACTGAATTTATTTCAGGATTTTCGGCGACGCGCTTTCAGTGGGAGGAGACGTTCCTGTCGACGACGAGGCGCCTAGGGTGACTTCGTAAATCTCAAGATGATATGCTGGCTCAGTCTCTCGAAGGTGCTCATAGGGATAGGATGTGCGTGTGTGCGTCCATAGGGTGAGTGTATGCGCGTATGTATGAGCGCTTGCGTCTGTATTGTGTTAGAAAAAGCTTACTTGTTTTCTCCTTTTAAAACGATATAATTTGTCTTACCGGCGGGAATAGATTTTTTTTAACACACAGGACAAGATTTCACAAGGGTAGATGGAGGCATGGAGCTGAAAGCTCTTCAAAGCGAAAATAGGCGCAAAAAGAGCAAACAAAACAGAAGATAACAAAAGGACCCGAAAACGGGGAGGAGGAAAAATAAAACCCACGGCATGTCATGCACGCAGTAGTCTGACTTGTCCTCCTTTTCCATAATGGAGAAAATCCCATGGCGATTTATTAGTCTATCATATCAAACACTCCACCGTTGTCCAGTTGGCTGGCACTGGCAGGCAAGTGCAACGGCAAGCTGCTCATGCTTTCGGGGTCCGCTGCCCTTTGAGAACGAACTAACTTCCTGGCGTGGAAGACCGATCATGCTATTGGAGTGTGCAGTGCTCATGTCATGTGTCAAGCAGCCTAACCCTAACGCGTTTCCCGTCACGTCATCCATCCTTGCACCGACGGAATAAGCAATGCCGATTGAGGAAGCGAGGGAGGACGATCCAGTAGTTGGGACCCGATTAAGTTGCCCGATGCAGGTGAACCACCACCGAGTTACATCGTCACACCAATATGATGCAGCCGCTGGGTCGTCTGCCTCAGCGCGTAGGCGAGCTGAGCTAGCTCGACGAACAGAAATATAATTATATATTTTGTGAGTGACGCACGAGATGCACCGGATGCATGCATGCGCTACTCGGTTCAAGGCACAGCACAGTACATCCACGCTTATTATACTTTGATTTGATGAAAGGACTCGTGGTGTATCGGGAAAAAATAACGCTGCACCTGCTGCGTTGACGGGCTGGTTTTTTTAGGGTGGTGTGCAGAGCGAAGCACGCAGCGCATCTTCATCCACGACCAGCAGTACTAGTACAGTAGTAAATGCTAGCAGCTTGCTGCCCTTTTCACGCTGTAGATTTCGTTTCAGCCGCAAAAGCGGGCATGATATCTGTATGGTGCTAGTAGAAAGAAAGAAAGCTTGTGGTAAACTTACGGGCTGCCAAAAGGCGCGTCCCGTCCCAAAAGGGCCACCACCGGCACACACACGCACGCCTTTGGCAAATTGCACCCGAAAAGCTTTGGACTTTATAGCATGCACGCACGCACTTGTTAACACAGCAAGAAAGACCCAGATCAATCGGCTGGCGCTACCACCTTCCTCCGGCCCGGCCGGCTATAACTGCGCCATGAGCGGCCCGTTCACGGGCAGTGCCGGCGCGAATCATGCATGCAGCTGACTGGATCGTGCATAGCATAACCTACCCCTAGGCTGGGGGCTGGAGCCGGAAAGGGAAGGGGGGCATGCATGATCGACCGGCGCACTGCTGGCTGTTGCCTTTGTAAACGGTGGAGCAGAGCCCGGTGCGGCGGAGGAGCAAAGCAAAGGGCAGCGTGATGGCGAGCCATGTCGCTGTCCCTCTGGGACGGGACGGGGCGAAAGTCCACTCCGGTGGTGTCATCATTGCACGGGCTCGATGGCCCACGGGCCGCATCACCCGCGCGCAGGCAGGCAGCAGTGAGTGAGTGCCGGACGGCATTATCAGAAAGCTGCAAGGGACGGCGACGGTCGCGCACTGCACCTGCACGTCCACGTCGACCGCCGCCAACCTGGCGGCCATCAGCACCGTCTCCATCCTGCTCCAGCAGTGACCGTCGTGAGTCGTAACGGTCGTTGGACAAACGTTTCGCTTCCAGCAGCTCCCGCCTGCAATTCTACACTGGTGCAAAGTAGTAGTACTGGACGTCAAGAATCAAGCATGGGTTGAGGGGAAATACGGCAATTCCTTGCACTTTCAAACATGAAGACGATGCGATGCAATGCAATCCCCATGGCGTGCTGCCCACAGACCTCAACATCTTTACGGGATTCATGTACCACATCACACAAAAAATCAATTTCAAATTCAGCATGCACCATGTCAAAATAGTTCAAATGCATAATGGCAAACCAAATAATAATAATTAGTTGAACGCTTCTTTCTACTGAGCTGATTTTCACACGGCAGAACTGCTTGTCTTTCTGTGCAAGAATGGCGGATCTCATGGATATATGCAAGTTGTTTCTACTCCCTCCGTTCCAAAGTTAGTATAAAGTTGGGTCATCTATTTTGCAACGGAGGGAGTAGTATGCAAGATAGTTTCTATAAGAGATAGTATCACCGGGAGTCATAAAACTTGCGCTTGATGTTCAGTATAGTGATAGAACTTTAAAAATACGAAATTGGGGTCACTTAACTTGATTCAAGTGCGCAGATACTATCACAAACGCGTATGTGGACGTATCCATGTGTATGGCCCCACCTGTTAGTGAGAGGTGGGCTTCGTGCAACACATTTTTGTGAAAACTGCCTCATATTTTTTTATTTGTAGCAAAGACCGACAATGTTGACATATTTTGCACAAAAACCCTCTCATAATTTTTTATTTACGGGGAAAACCGACGGCTATACTGCTCATAGATGCGACAAAATAAAAAAGGGGCGTGCCTGGTGTCAAACCTGCTACCCTTGATTGCGATGCGAGCGGGTTTACACTACACCTTTGAAGTTCAACGGTACATATTGGATAACAATATTATATGTATTGACAGAAGATGTTATTTATTTTTTCGCACCATGATTAATGGGTCCCGTCTGTCATTACAGAGAGAAACTTAACACGAAAAAAAATGTGCCTTTAGGTCTTGAACCCGCGAACAAAGAGTAGCAGACGAGCAATACTACACGTGCGGGCAGTTTTTTACTGAATTTACGGGAATGCTTAGCTAGGATCAATTGATTGGAAGAAAAGGGGGCGAGGGGCCCACGCCCACTGAAAATAAGGGTGGAGATTAGTTTTTTCTTTGAAATGGAACACTGCGATTCCATAGCTTAAACTGGTCCAGCCAAGCTGCTGGCCAATCTGACGTTTACATCATTCGGCAGGTCCTCAGACCAAAGCTCGTGAATCACATGGCGTCAAGCACCAAAGGTTGCTAATGCATGAGCCAGGTTATTACAAACAAATTTGCTATTTCACATCTAGATGTGAAATAGCTATCTCATCCTAGAGCCATTGGATCTCGTCTCTTAATATTCGTGTAAACGCATGTTTTTTAGGCAACGCGCAAACGCATGTTTCTGGCTGGCGCGCATTCGCGGCGCGTAGTCTCGCTCTTCCTTTGTTTGTTTGTTTTTTCGGCCTCTTGCTTTGTTTGTTTTGCCCTCTGCCATCGAATTAGCTATTTTGATTAGTGCAGATTTCGTCTGCATACTGCGCTTTTGACGTTGGCCATTTTTTCTTTGTCGAATGTTTAGCCATATGAGCTGCGTCGCTTTGTTTATCACCCGTGTCCACGTTTTCTTGTTTTTCTTCTCTAGTCTACGCACCCTATTAAAAACACACGAGCCAAGTTTCTGCAGTTTTCTTTTGTATTTATTCATTTTAAATTTATGAACTATATTTAGGGCAGAATTATTTGTGTGTGTATGTGTGTGTGTGTGTGTGTGTGTGTGTGTGTGGAGGCCCCAGTTGCATGTCAACCATCGACTCGCAATTAGGAAAGGGTCTGTTTGTCGAGGGTCCCCAGTTGCATGTCAACCATCGACTCACAACTAAGGGTGTGTGTGTTTGTCGAGGGTCCCCAGTTGCATGCCGACCATCGACTTGCAACTAGGGGAGTGTATGTTTGTCGAGGGTCCCCAGTTGCATATTGACCATCAACTCACAACTAGTGTGTGTGTGTGTGTGTGTGTGTGTGTGTGTGTGTGTGTGTGTGTGTGTGTGTGTGTGTGTGTGTGTGTGTGTGTGTGGGCCCCCAGTTGCATGCCGACCATCGATTCGAAACTAAGGATGTGTGTGTGTGTGTGTGCGCGCGCGCGTCTGTGTTTCGAGGTTCCCCAGTTGCATGTCAACCATAGACTCGCAACTAGGTGTGTGTGTGTGTGTGTGTGTGTGTGTGTGTGTGTGTGTGTGTGTCGAGGGTCCCCAGTTGCAAGGAGACCACTGACTTGCAACTAGAGGAGTGTATGTTTGTCGAGGGCCCCAGTTGCAACCCGACCATCAACTCGCAACTAGTGTTGTGTGTGTCTGTCGAGGGTCACCAGTTGCAACCCGACCATCAACTTGCAACTAGGGGTGTACGTGTTTGTCAAGGGTCCCCAGTTGCAACCCGACAATTGACTAGCAGCTAGAGGTGTGTGTGTGTGTGTGTGTGTGTGTGTGTGTGTGTGTGTGTGTGTGTGTGTGTGTGTGTGTGTGTGTGTGTGTGTGTGTGTGTGTGTGTCAACGGTCCCCAGTTGCAAGCCGACCATCGACTTGCAACTAGGGATGTATGTGTCTGTCGAGGGTCCACAGTTGCAACCCGACCATCGACTCACAACTAGGGGTATGTGTGTTTGTCGAGGGTCCCTAGTTGGAAGCCGACCATCGACTTGCAACTAGGGGAGTGTGTGTTTGTCGGTGCCCCAAGTTGCATGTCAACCATCGACTCGCAACTAGGGGAGTGTGTGTTTGTCGAGGGTCACTAGTTGCAACCCGACCATCAACTTGCAACCAGGGGTGTATGTGTTTGTCGAGGGTCCCCAGTTGCAACCCGACAATTGACTTGCAGCTAGGTGTGTGTGTGTGTGTGTGTGTGTGTGTGTGTGTGTGTGTGTGTGTGTGTGTGTGTGTGTGTGTGTGTGTGTGTGTGTGTGTGTGTGTGTGTTTGTCAATGGTCCCCAGTTGCAAGCCGACCATCGACTTGCAACTAGGGATGTATGTGTCTGTCGAGGGTCCACAGTTGCAACCCGACCATCGACTCACAACTAGGGGTATGTGTGTTTGTTGAGGGTCCCCAGTTGGAAGCCGACCATCGACTTGCAACTAGGGGAGTGTGTGTTTGTCGGTGCCCCAAGTTGCATGTCAACCATCGACTTGCAACTAGGGGAGTGTGTGTTTGTCGGTGCCCCAAGTTGCATGTCAACCATCGACTCACAACTAGGGGAGTGTGTGTTTGTCGAGGGTCACCAGTTGCAACCCGACCATCAACTTGCAACTAGGGGTGTATGTGTTTGTCCCGGGTCCCCAGTTGCAACCCGACAATTGACTATCAGCTAGGTGTGTGTGTGTGTGTGTGTGTGTGTGTGTGTGTGTGTGTGTGTGTGTGTGTGTGTGTGTGTGTGTCAATGGTCCCCAGTTGCAACCCGACAATTGACTAGCAGCTATGTGTGTGTGTGTGTGTGTGTGTGTGTGTGTGTTGAGGCCCCCAGTTGCATGCCGACCATTGATTCGAAACTAGGGATGTGTGTGTGTGCGTGTGTGTTTCGAGGTTCCCCAGTTGCATGTCAACCATAGACTCGCAACTAGGTGTGTGTGTGTGTGTGTGTGTGTGTGTGTGTGTTTGTCGAGGGTCCCCAGTTGCAAGGAGACCACCGACTTGCAACTAGAGGAGTGTATGTTTGTCGAGGGCCCCAGTTGCAACCCGACCATCAACTCACAACTAGTGTTGTGTGTGTTTATCGAGGGTCGCCAGTTGCAACCTGACCATCAACTAGGGGTGTACGTGTTTGTCGAGGATCCCCAGTTGCAACCCAACAATTGACTAGCAGCTAGGGTGTGTGTGTGTGTGTGTGTGTGTGTGTGTGTGTGTTTGTCAATGGTCCCCAGTTGCAAGCCGACCATCAATTGCAACTAGGGATGTATGTGTCTGCCGAGGGTCCACGGTTGCAACCCGACCATCGACTCACAACTAGGGGTATGTGTGTTTGTCGAGGGTCCCTAGTTGGAAGCCGACCATCGACTTGCAACTAGGGGAGTGTGTGTTTGTCGGTGCCCCAAGTTGCATGTCAACCATCGACTCGCAACTAGGGGAGTGTGTGTTTTCGAGGGTCACCAGTTGCAACCCGACCATCAACTTGCAACTAGGGGTGTATGTTTTTGTTGAGGGTCCCCAGTTGCAACCCGACAATTGACTAGCAGCTAGGTGGGTGTGGGTGTGTGTGTGTGTGTGTGTGTGTGTGTGTGTGTGTGTGTGTGTGTCAATGGTCCCCAGTTGCAAGCCGACCATCGACTTGTAACTAGGGATGTATGTGTCTGTTGAGGGTCCACAGTTGCAACCCGACCATGGACTCACAACTAGGGGTATGTGTGTTTGTCGAGGGTCCCTAGTTGGAAGCCGACCGTCGACTTGCAACTAGGGGAGTGTGTGTTTGTCGGTGCCCCAAGTTGCATGTCAACCATTGACTCGCAACTAGGGGAGTGTGTGTTTGTCGAGGGTCCCTAGTGGCATGCCGACCATTGACTCGCATCTAGGTGTGTGCGTGCGTGCGTGCGTGCGTGTGTGTGTGTGTGTGTGTGTGTGTGTGTGTGTGTGTGTGTGTGTGTGTGTGTGTGTGTGTGTGTGGGTCCCCAGTTGCAAGCTGAACATCGACTCGCAACTAGGGTGTGTATGTGTTTTTCTTGAGGGGTCCCCAGTTGCAAGCCGAACATCGACTCGGAACTAGGGTTGTGTGTGTGTGTTTGTCGGTGGGTGTGTGTACTTGTTGGTGCCCCCAGTTGCATAATTCTATTTTTGTTGGCTCGCACAGTTTTACACAAACAACCTAACTCTATTTTTATAGGATCATACATGCCAGTTTTTGAACTCAACTCTATTGTTTATTTTTTCGAATGAGTTTTCTGTAAAATGTCCAAAGTTGCAACGGATAGCACCTAAATTGTGCGGCTCAGTTATTGTTGGATCCCGCTGTTTGAATCGGTGGGAGAGAGAGCTGGGAAGAGACGGGGCGAGTACAAATTTGTGGTGTTTTTCTCACCATCATTTTTTTGTATTTGTTTGCGTTTTTGAGTTTGTGAACATTTTTCAAATTTGCTAATTCCTGTATAATTCACGATTGTTTTTTATACACAATTGTTGATAATGATTTGTTGTGCTTGCCTTTCAAATTAAACATTTTTATTATGTCAAGTTGCCAAGCTTATTTTATATAGCCAGCCGTTGCTTTGCAAAAATATTTGTAGTCGCAGAGGTGATTTACTCTTGTAACATTGTTCTGAAATACCTATTATTATTTAATTTAGAGCATGTAACTATTTTATTTATTTAGTCACACTATTTTTTTAGAGATATTCACACTGCGTAAGTGTACTTTGAAAAAGGCATTGTAGAAGGTAGCTTCCGCGCATAAGCAAAAATGTTCACTGTAGCGCATTATCCACCACTTGTAGCAATCAGTCCCATCTCCTGTAGTACTCGCTTTTTTTTTCGAAAAGGGGGATTTCCCCGGCCTCTGCATCAGAAAGATGCATACGGCCTCTATTATTAGATATAAATCAAGGTCTCAACAATGTCTTACAACAAAGTAGCAAAAGCATGGATAAGCTCACATAGAGCGACCATGACAAAGCAGCGAAAAGAACAACGACAACCGGTCCAGTATGAAACCAGATAGGTAAAACTAAATGCCTATCCTATTACATGATCGCCATCCAAACCGGTTGAAGATATCCCGCGCCACCATCTCCCACCGGACAGATCCAGTAACCAAATGCTCCCTGGCCTCCGTCGGAGTGAGTAACGACCACGTCGGATCAGCGCGAAGCTCGAATAACACCGCAAAAATGAGTATTTGTTGCTCGTTAAAACCAAATCATTTCTGCAATTCCATATTGCCCATAATAAAGCACATACTCCTACACGAATATGTCTGGCCGTGTCAGACTGAATCCCAACAAGCCACGCCCCAAATAACGTGTTTACCGAAGTAGGAGGAGTAATATTAAAGGCAATTTGCACGGAGCGCCACAACCCACGAGCCAACGGACAATCAAAAAATAAGTGCTTGATGGTCTCCTCCGTATGACAAAAACTACACCTAGTAGAACCTGTCCAGTTGCGCTTAACTAGATTGTCATTAGTAAGAATAACCTGCTTATGCACAAACCACATAAACACTTTAATCTTCAAAGGAACTTTAACTTTCCAAACCTCCTTGGAAGTGGGTATTACAGAAGAATTAATAATATTAGCATACATCGATTTGACCGTGAATACCCCAGTCCTAGTTAGTCGCCACAAAGAATCGATCGCGGTGAGGAGTTAGCTGAACGTCCATAAGCCTACGGACAAGGTTGAGCCATGCCTCCCATCGAGGCCCAACAAGCACCCTTCTAAACTGGATGTTTAGAGGTACAGATTGCATAACCGTGGCAACAAGCGACTCCCTACGCTGAACAATACGACATGAGTCGGTATTGTGTAGCCAATGGCGTGTCACCCAGCCACGATCCTCCCGTAAACGTGTACTCTCGCCATTACCCACAATAAATTTTGTTCTATTAAAGAAAGCGGCTTTAACCCTCATAAGCCCTTTCCGAACGGCGAATCAGAGGTCTCAGATTGACTCGGGACAACGCTCTTTGAGTGCAGATATTTACTACGGTATTCGCTACCAAGTTGCCTCTCGCTCGAAGACAACTTAAACAACCATTTACTAAGGTGCACTTGTTCTTGATCTCAAGATTTTCAACCCCAAGTCCCCTTGGTCCTTTGGTCGACATATAATATCCCATTTGGCCAATCTGTATTTTCTCTTGGACTCATCACTCGCCAAAAGAAACGAGAACGATAAAAGTCGAGCCGCTTCCGAACACCTCTTGGTACCTCAAGAACGATAAGAGAAACATAGGTAAACTCGTGAGCACCGAGTTAATTAGAATTAACCGCCTCCATACGACATGAGTTTTCCTTTCCAAAGAGCTCGCTTTCTTCTCAAACCGATCTTCGATGCATTTCCATTCACGGTTAGTTAGCTTACGATGGTGTATTGGAATCCCCAGATAAGTAAATGGTAACGCCCCAACTGTGCACCCGAACAGTTGTGTATAGGCTTCTTGAGCATCTTTGGCTCTACCAAAGCAAAACAACTCGCTCTTATGGAAGTTAATCTTCAGCCCCGACAGCTGTTCAAATAAACATAAGACTAGCTTCATGTTTCTCGCTTTTGCCAAATCGTGTTCCATGAAAATGATTGTATCGTCAACAGACAGCAGGATGGACAACCCACCATCTACCAAATGAGGTACCAATCCCTCCACCTGACCGGCCTCCTTGGCCCTCCCAATCAGGATCGCCAACATATCAACCACGATATTAAACAGAATAGGCGACATGGGATCCCCCTGTCTCAACCCCTTGTGCGTTCTAAAATAATGGCCTATATCATCATTAACCTTAATGCCCACACTACCTTTTTGTGTGAAAGTTTCCACCTGATTGCGCCAGAGTTCGTCAAACCCCTTCATCCGTAGAGCCTGTTGGAGGAAGGGCCATTTCACTTTGTCATAAGCCTTCTCGAAATCCACTTTGAAAACAACACCATCAAGTTTTTTTGTATGAATTTCATGAAGCGTTTCATGCAGGACTACAACCCCTTCTAGGATGTTCCTATCCGGCATGAAGGCCGATTGCGAAGGTTGCACAACACTCTGCGCAATCTGCGTGAGCCTGATCGTACCCACCTTAGTGAAAATCTTGAAGCTTACATTCAACAGCAAATAGGCGAAATTGCTCTATTCAGTATGGCGCCGGTTTTCTTAGGCAATAAGGTAATGGTGCCAAAATTAAGTTGGAAAAGCTGCAAATTTCCGGCGAACAAATCATGGAACATCGGCATCAAGTCCCCTTTGATGATATGCCAACACTTTTTATAAAACTCAGCCGGGAATCCATCCGGTCCGGGAGCCTTATTACTCTTTATCTGGGAGACAGCCTCAAAAACCTCCTTTTCCGTGAAAGGGGCAGTTAGGATATCGTTCTCCACAGAAGTAAGTTGAGGGACATCGTGCAGTCTAGACTCATCCAGGGACACACAGTTACCATCTAGTGGTCCAAAAAGACGCTTGTAATAGTCCGTAATGTAAAGTTTGAGGTTGTCCTGACCGACAATGGTACCCTCATCTTGCTCTAACTGAAAAATTATCTTCTTTCTGTGTTTACCGTTGGCTATCATGTGGAAGAACTGAGTGTTCGCATCCCCCTGGACAACTTTTGTCACCTTTGCCCGCAGCGCCCACTTCAATTCTTCCTCACGGAGGAGCTCTTTCAACCTCCCCTCGGCCTCATGCTTGATATGAAGCTCAGGGGCGGATAAAATCGAAGTTTCAGCCCTAATGTCTAAGGTTTGGATAAGGGAGAGCAATCGTTCCTTCTCCACCTTATACATTCCACCTAGATGCTTAGCCCACCCTCGAAGAAAACTCCGAAGATGTCTAATTTTGTTCTGCCAACGCTCTAGTGCATTCCTACCTCCAGCATCTTTAGCCCATTCTCTGGCTACAAGATCCAAGAATCCTTCTCTTTCAAACCACACTAGCTCGAAGGAGAATAAATTCTTGTTACCCGCATATGTAGCCCCACCAGAGTCGAGCAGCAGGGGTGTGTGATCAGAAATACCACGGGAAAGCGCTTGCACCGTTACAAAGGGAAACTTCTATTCCCACGAAACACTAGCCAAAACCCGGTCCAACTTCTCAAATGTCGGATTTGGTAGTGAATTAGCCCAGGTAAACTTTCTCCCTGAAAGCTCAATCTCTCGCAAATCTAAGCTTTCGATAATCGTATTGAACATAAATGACCATCTTCCATCAAAATTGTCATTATTCTTCTCCTCACGTCTTCTAATGATATTAAAATCACCCCCACCAGAATTGGGAGTTGCTTAGATCCGCAGATTCTGACAAGATCAGCTAAAAAGTCAGGTTTGAGCTCTGCCTGCGCTGCCCCATACACCGCTACCAAAACCCACTCAAACCCATCAACTTTTGACCGTACCCTAAACTTTACAAAGAAAATCCCCATGACCACGCTGCGGACCTCGAGGGAGTCACATCTAACACCGAGTAAGATTCCGCCTGACCTTCCTCTCGGCGGAAGACAATGCCAGTCAAACTCCATACCTCCCGAGAGCGTATTGAGAAATTGAGTCGAGAAATTGGCTCTACCCGTTTCGGATACGGCAATAAAGTCCAATCGATGCTCAATAGACGCCTCTGCCAGGAACCTCCTTTTAGCCAAGTCCTTAAGACCTCTGCTATTCCAGAAAATTCCTCTCATATCTCATCATGAAATTTCTTAGCCGTGCGTATCCTAGCACTCCTACGAACCGCGGATGTCGGGTATATTTTGCGCTTCCACTTGCGCTTAGGACTAGACTGACCTACCCGGTCTGATACACCCATATCTTGCGGTCTAGCCTCTTCTACACCGACATCCTCTTCCTCCTCCTCCTGCTCCGGGAGGGTCGGTGCGAGATCCTCACAAAACTTATCAAGCACTCGAACTCCCAAAGCATCAATCTGTGAGTCATTCATTGGTTTAACAGCAGCTAAGTTACGAATCATGTCTAAAGCCCTCTCGGCTTCTAGATCAAGCAAATCATTAATAGAATTAGAAACTTCGCCCTCATTCCTACCAAGTGAAATTCCTAATTGGTTTGCCTTATCTACAATTTGCTTATCCGAAAAATGCAAGATAGTATTGGAAGTATTAACGGACATACCAGAGTGGCGTGGGCGTCCACGAAGCTTTGCCGCCCTCGCTGCACAAGCATTGCTGTCATATATCGTCAACCTCCGGATAGTCCTGAAGCCGACAGCTCATACGTCGGCCCTCAGACGCCTGGTCCGGGATCCCGCCAAACTGGACGACCTCCTCCCTCGTGAACTTATCCGGAGAGCAACCGCCTGTCACTCCCCGAATATCCACCCGGTCTCCATGACCAGGTGAGAGCGCAGCGTCGGCAGCTGTAGGAGCCGAGGCCGCCTGCCTCTGCCCCCCAGCCATCCCGGACCGCCTGTCCGGAAAACCCGCAAAAGGCGCCACTGGGGGTCCCCCAACGGGCCCCGACGGTGAGAGAACAGCGCCAGCATCTGTGGTAGCAGAGGCCACCTGCCTCCGCCCCCCGACCCTCCGGACCACCTGTCCGGAGAGCCTGAGGATGGCGCCACCAGAGCACCCCCGCCTGGCCCCGGCGGCGAGGAGGGTCTTGAGGCCGCCCGCCTCAAATCCTCCTGCGGGGCTAGTCCAGCAGGCTGCAATGCGTCTCCATCAATCGTCATAGGGATAACGGAGTCCACGTGCTCGGCTCCCTCTACCGCAGACCCGGCAACTCTCCCGGAAACCACATCGGGAAGAGCCGGATCCAGAGTCGCCAAAAGCCCTGACGCCGAGCCCAGATGTGCAGCAACGCCCACCGCACCTGCGTCCTCAAAGTCCAACGCAGGTAGAGAGTGCTCAAACTCCTCAGCAGACTCCACCCGATCACTCCAAAGCCTCGGTGGTGCAGAAGCAGGGCCAAAAGAACCAAATCTCAAAGTGGTCGACGGCACAGAAGCACTAGGCATTGACCCCCCATCTGATTCCTTAGCGGTTTCCACCGGTCTCTTGGCCATCTCAGACCTAGACTCATTACCCCGTGGATCCTGACCAGTCGTGTCGTCATCACCCTCACTCATAGATTTTAAAGACAAACAAACAAACAAAAGCAAAAAGGCAAGGTGAGCTTGTTTTAGGATGGGGTGGCGCTCATGTCATACTAAAAAAATGATGGCATCATACTTAGATGTGAGATATTATCTCACATCTAGATGTAACATAGACGGACCCTATTACAAACCCTTGGGGCGAAAGAGAAAGTAACTTTGCTAAGTTTAACCGAGCAGGGCCCGTATCTCCCGAAATAGGATTCCTTCCAGAGCCAGATCAGCTGCATTGCTTCTCAGGGCGTTGACAAGCACTTGACTATCCAGTTCCACTTCCGCATTTGTCATGCCCCAGTTGGACGCCGCCTCCAGCACCCTAGAGCACGCTTCTGCTTCCGCTGCATCAAGGATGCCACATGATGAAGGTACCCTGCTCGAGAACCCCGTACATCTCCAGCGTGGTCTCTAATGACGAAGCCCGAGCCTCCCATTCCCCGTGTCGCCGAGAAAGCACCATTACAGTTGATCTTCAGGCCGTCCCCCTCGGGTCTGCTCCACTTCTGTATACGGTGCTGACTGGTAGCTGTGTTGGGCTGACGGCATAGAGCGAGGGACTCCATAGGCCAGTGGTTGAACTACGCTGCAAGGTTGTCAACTAACCCAACTTTTTCACCCACATTGGTTTTGTTCCTCCATGTCCACCAGCACCACATCAGGCATACTACTAGGATCTTTTTGTCCTCTGGCAACTGGAGTAAGGTATGCATCAGTGTGTGTGCGTCAGGACATGCACACATTTGTTCGCGAATTTGTTCCACCTGCAGCAGTCGCCAGAGCCTCTTCACCTGTTTGCATTTCAGAAATAGGTGTGCTCCATCCTCATCTAGGTGCTTGCAGCAGACGCACAGCGTCTCACACTTGATACCCCGACGCTTCATATTCAGTTTTAGAGGTAGGCTATTATGAGCTAGGTGCCATATGAATTGTTGGATCTTTGGTTGGCAGGGCAGCTTCCATATATCAGCCCACTCCCATCGGTTTGGCAAGGCATTCGAGGTCCTTGGCTGTTCAGCATCCCTACCCTTAATATAAACTTGGTAGGCCGGCTTAACTGAGAAAACTCCCTTACTGTCATGGTACCATGCATAGAAATCCTCCCATTCCTCTCTGAGCGGGGTTGCCAAAACAATGTTGGCTTCCTTAGGGCTGAATATGTCATTCACCAAGGTTTCATCCCAATATTGTGTGTCTGGGTTGACGAGTTCGCAGACTCGGGTGAGTAAACGACCACCCCTGGGAGTAACTGGAGTCCTTATTCCATCTCTGTTCAACCACGGGTCCGTCCAAATTATGATTGAGGTTCCATCCCTACTCTATAAATCAGTCCCTCCTTCAATAGTGCCACAACTTTCAGAATACTTCTCCATGTGTATGATATGCTTGGATGAGCCTCGGCCTTGAGAATCGATGTTCTGGGGAAATATCTAGCCTTCAAGACCCGAGCTCCTAGGGACTCTGGTGCGGTTAGCAGACGCCAAGCTTGTCTTGACAACATAGCAATGTTAAAGCCGTATATGTCTCGAAATCCCATACCACCCTCCTTTTTCGGTGTAGTCAGTAACTCCCAGCTTAACCAGTGCATAGTATTGTTCTTCTCCTACTTTGCCCACCAAAACCTGCATATCATCATGCCAATTCCCTCACACGGGGTCTTGGTCAAACCGAAGCATGAGATGGCGAAGGTTGGAATGGCTTGCGCACAACCTTTGATAAGTACATCCATCCCCATCTTGGATAACAGTCTCTCCTGCCACCCCTGGATCCGCTGCCAAATTCTCTCCTTCAGGCACTCAAAGATTTGCTTCCTGCCTTGGCCGACATACACAGGGAGACCAAGATATATTTCTGTCCTTGCTTCAGCTCTAATATTAAGCATGCTGAGAACCTCATGCCTACTACGACTTCCGGTATTCTTGCTGAACACGACAGACGATTTATCATAGTTTACAACCCGTCCCAAGCAAATCTCATACAGTTGTAGCACATTCTGTAGAGCCATAGCACTCTCTCGTGTTGCTTTAATGAGTACTAGTGAGTCATCCACAAATAATAGATGATTAATGCTTGGGGCTGCATTGCAAATATGAACCCCGCTCAATGTTCCATCTGCTTCCGCCGCATTCAGCAGAGATGAGAACCCTTCGGCGCAAATAAGGAAGAGATACGATGACAACGGGTCTCCTTGCCTCAGCCCCCGTTGTGGCACGATCACATCTACGTAATCTCCATTCACCTTCACCCTGTACGAGACTGAGGACACACAGAGCATAATTTTGTCAATCCACCTCTCATCAAAGTCTAGCTTTGGCATCATCTTCTCCAGAAAGGTCCACTCAACGCGATCATACACTTTACTCATATCCAGTTTGACCGCCGCATATCCCTCTTTACCTTGCCATTTGTTCTGCATGAAATGTGTGCATTCATATGCTAGCAGTATGTTGTCCGTAATTAACCTTCCCGGTACACAGGCACTCTGGTTAGGTGATATAATCTCCGATAGGATTTGTTTGAGACGGTTAGCCAATACCTTCGAACCAGCTTGTACACCACATTGCAGAGGCTGATCGGTCTTAGATCTTTCATGCCATCTGGGCTCTTTACCTTCGGTATCAACACTTCACATGTCTCATTCCACCCCTCTGGCATCGCCCCCTCCCCCCATTTAGAATAGCAAGGGCCTCCATAGCAATGTTGTCCCCTACAAAGTCCCAACATTTCTTATAGAACACAGTCGGCATGCCGTCAGGACCCGAAGCTTTGAGTTCCCCTATACTTTGCAATGCTTCAAGCACTTCCTCTTCCGTGTACTCTTTCTGCAAGATAGCATTCATATCAGGAGTGACACATGCGTTGTCGGTGTCAAAACCGGTGGATCTCGGGTAGGGGGTCCCTAACTATGCGTCTAGGCGGATGGTAACAGGAGACAAGGGACACGATGTTTTTACCCAGGTTCGGGCCCTCTCGGTGGAGGTAAAACCCTACTCCTGCTTGATTAATATTGATGATATGGTTAGTACAAGAGTTGATATACCACGAGATCAGAGAGGCTAAACCCTAGAAGCTAGCCTATGGTATGATTGTTGTTCGTCCTACGGACTAAAACTCTCCGGTTTATATAGACACCGAAGAGGGCTAGGGTTACACAGAGTCGGTTACAATGGGAGGAGATCTTCATATCGTGTCGCCAAGCTTGCCTTCTACACCAAGGAAAGTCCCATCCGGACTTGGGATGACGTCTTCAATCTTGTATCTTCATAGTCCAGGAGTCTGGCCAAAGGTCATAGTCCGGCCATCCGGACACCCCCTAATCCAGGACTCCCTCAGTAGCCCCTGAACCAGGCTTCAATGACGACGTGTCCGGCGTGCAAATTGTCTTCGGCATTGCAAGGCGGGTTCCTCCTCCGAATACTTCATAGAAGATGTTGAACACAAGGATAGTGTCCGGCTCTGCAAAATAAGTTCCACATAACACTATAGAGAGAATAATATCTGCACCAATCTAATCTGCTGATGCATTCCGCAGCGTGACATCACGCCACGGCCAAGCCTTTACTTGAATCATTTTACTGTTCCACCTCAGCGCGTTTAGCGAGGCAGTTTCCTTGGCACGTCTTGTCAAAGCAGAGATCGTGTCCCCTTATTCCGGGATTCCCATCAATACGGGCGTGGGTAACCCAACCCCGCCATTAACCGCGGCGCTTGGGAGATAAGCGAGTTTTATCAGGCTGGTGGGGACGCATAGTTTCGTCCGTCCATATAAGGGGATAAGGATCCACCTTGTTACCTACACATTCTTCCTCCCTTGCATATCTATCTCCGCGCACTTGAGCTCCAGCGCCCAAGCCCGCACATCTCGCCTCGACCTTCTCCAACTATGTCCGGAGCGGGAGGCAAGTGGATGGCCTCCTCCGTCACGGAGGGGCACATCAAAAGGTTGCGGAAAGCCGGATACCTGCACAACGATATTGAGCACCGGCTTCCAGACGAGGGGCAGCTCGTCCCCACCCCCAGGCCCCATGAGAGGGTGGTATTCCTTCCCCATTTCCTCCGCGGACTGGGCTTCCCACTCCACCCATTTGTCCGGGGGCTCATGTTCTACTACGGCCTGGATTTCCATGATCTGGCCCCGAATTTCATCCTCAACATCTCGGCGTTCATCTCGTGTGCGAGGCCTTCCTCTGCATCCAGCCCCACTTCGGCTTATGGCTGAAGACTTTTAATGTCAAGCCGAAGGTAGTGGGCGGCCGCCAAGCGGAGTGCGGAGGAGCCATGGTGGGCAAGATGCCCAATGTCACATGGCTCGAAGGCGCTTTCGTGGAAACCATCAAAGGGTGGCAATTGGGGTGGTTTTACATCACCGAGCTGCGTGACCCTGAATGGGCAGCGGCCCCCGAATACAGATCTGGCATCCCCACACGGCTCACCTCCTGGAAAGAGAAGGGCCTAACATGGGGCGATTCGGAGGAGCTGACCGGACTACAAGCCTGCGTCCAAAAGCTAGTGAACAAGAATATCAAGCTTGTCAACGTAGTCTAGGTCATGCTCATACGCCGGATCCTCCCGTGCCAACAGCGGGCTTTCAACTTGTGGGAGTTTGATCCGGCACCGCACCAGACCTTGAGCAGGCTCTTCAACACTACGTACGAAGACGCCTGGAGGGTGCTTTTCAAGGGCGCCAAGGCTCCCGCATCCGCTACCAAAGATCGCAGATTTAGCTCGCGGCGTAAAGCCGACGAGGTAAGCTATTTTACCCTTTACATGACGCTTTTTCATAGTTTGACATTATGTGGGATCTAAACTCCCTCACCTTTGACAGGACTGGCTGAAGAAGTTCGGGCAGGTTAACTGTCCGGCTCCCTTACCAGAAGACCCAGCGGGCGCCCGATTGACGGGGCTGCTGGTTCCGGCACCTCACGTGGTGCCGGAGAAGAAGGCCAAGAAAACGGCCATGGGAACTCGAAAGAGTTCCCGTCGTCAGGTGTTATCAGACTCATCATCCGATGACTCCGAGGCAGACTCCTCCCGTGAAGACGAGGAGGAGAAGAAAGAGGCTTCTCCCCCAACGGGGGGAGAGAAGAAAAGGAAGGCCTCCCCAGGGTCGAAAAAGGGAAGGACCCTTCCTCCGGACTACTCCACCAACACCGACGACGGCGAAGAGGAGTGGCCCTCGAGGGCCAAGCCCCTGGCGAGATTGTAAGTGTCCGGATTCCATAATAACTCATGATTTTTCTTTTGTCGCATAGTGTCTTCTAACGCCGAATACAACCCTGTAGCCCGCGCAGGGACGATGTCCCCGCTGCATCGAGCGGGTCCCTGGATTCGTCGGATGTGAATAGCACTTCACTTCCGACCGCCTCCTCTCCTCGTGACGCAGACGACGCCGAGGTGGGGTCCCAGAAGGGGCCCAGCCAGGAGGAGGTGGTCCTGGAGGTGCCGCAAGGCGACCTTCCGGACTTTGGGCGAAAAGAGGGCGGAACCCCCGAGGGTTCCAAGTCCGGCCCTGTGCCGGATTCCGTACCAGAACCGGCAGTGGTTTCGAAGTCCGGCGGGCGGCCCCTTCGTGAGAAGGGCGAGACTGCGACGCCGGTGGCCTCTGTCCAACCGGAGGCGCCGGATAATTTGCTGGAGGTGCTTAACGGCGCCTCCATCGATGAGGAGCACCGCACTGTCATGAATGCGGTGATCCAGAAAGTTCAGTCCGCCAAGAGCGGGCTGATTGAAGCCTGTACCAGCCTTCTAACAGGCTTTGAGGTAAGTAATGTAAGATATGTAAAAACTGGTACCGCATAGACAGTAGCCCCTGATGCCCAGTTTGGTGTTCGGAAAGAAAAGCCAAGCTGAGGATCTAAAAAGATATATGCAGGAGTCTAACAGAAATATGTCAATATGGGAATGCAGAGGCTCTTGCTGACCTCTGCCGCCTTGCGATCAAGGAGGTCAATGCATTGAAGCAGAGCCTCGAGCGGTCCGAGAACGAGCTCGGCCTTGCCAAGAAGCAGCTCGAGGACAAGGAAGGTAAGTAATACCTTATTAAAGTAGTACCTTATAGAAAAGGATTTGGTTGCAAAAAATGACAGGAATAACGTGGGTATTGCAGGGGCCACGAACGAGGTGGCGACCCTGAAGGAGGCGGTGTCCAAGGCCGAAAGCAGTGTGGCCTTGGAGCGCACCGAGCGAGAGAGGCAGGAGGCGCGGGTGGTGGGGGTGCGGCAAGAGCTCCAGGCTCTCGTGGAAAAACACGAGGGTTTGGAGCATGACTCGAAGACTCGAGAGTCTGAGCTCACCTCGGCTCTTGAGAGTGCCAAAGCCGCCAAGGCCGAAGCCCAAAAAGCCCTCCAAGAAATTGAGGCGATAAAGAAGATAACGGCGGGTAAGGCCTTCTTCATGCAAAGCAAGCACGTGAAAGTGAATTACTTGTTACTTACCCGAATTAGGAGCTCTCCAGGAGCTTTCGCAGATCTGCCCCGCAGTGTGTCCGATGCCGCCGCATTCTACCGTGCCGAGGAAGGAAGCTCGACGGAGAAGGTATTCTGGTCTCAGTATGATGAGGCTGGACATCCGGTGCCCCTTCGGCTGGTCGAGCTCCACAAGGTGGCCGAACAGGCCATGAAGGGCCTCATAGTTCGACTGTGGCCTAAGGAAGCCATGCCTGGGAGATACTTCGGTTTGGTGCGGCGGCTGGTGGACGCCTGTCCATGGATTGAATTCATCAAGCACTCCGCCTGCATTAAGGGTGCCCGTCGGGCCCTTGCCCGTGCTAAAGTGCAGTGGGGCAAGATGGACGCTGAGAAGCTATTGATGGATGCGCCACCGCCGGGCAAGGAGTATCGCACGCCGGAGATGTATTATAAGGGCGTCCTGAAGGGTGCCCGCCTTATAGCGGGTGAATGCTCCAAAGATGTAATTTTTGAGTAGACTCGCATTTGTTATCCTGTACGCAGAAAACTTTGTTCATATGCGCTAAGCAATGCTTGTTAATTTTAAATATTACCTTCTGTGCAGCTGTTTATTAAATCTGAGAGATGCAAGTCGTCGGCTTCTACCCCCGTGCCACGAGTGCTAGGGTGTTCGGGATAAACCTGAGCGCTCTTGTTCCCATTCTTGGGTCCATCTAGGGAGGCGCTCAGCACGACGAACAAGGCCATCAGACTTATAATGCTTTATCACTCTCACTTAGCCATAGAATTCTATAATTTTAAATTTCGGAGAAGCCCCTAGTATTCGGAAGACCGAGTTCGGGGTGCTATCCATGCCTAGGCCAGATAAATCCGGCTCCTTGCTCGAAGCGGCATAAGTCTTTAGGGACTCGAAAAACCTCGCGAACAGCGACCGGTCTCTCGCACTATCATGATGGTCAGTTTTAGCTTTCTCTACTGAGGTGTTAACCCAGCTCAACTGGGGCACAATCGCAGTAGTTCTCCCAGCGCTTCCTTAGCCAACATTGCGGAACGTAAGGTACCAAAACATGGGAGCCGTGCAAACCCAACTATTGACCCAAGACATGATTCGGAGCCGATGCATATAGTGCTATAAGTTCGGGATGTCGCACTCATGAGAGTGTTCGGTCTTCTCACACCATATTATGGGGTGCTTAATCCCCTCGTGTGTTGGCCGTACCAAAGTGTACGGTTGCATAATGTCATGACTGGACATATTTGTATAAAAATAGATGAATACAATAATAGATAAGAGCTATGTATTGTTTATTAAAAAAGAGCTGCTATGAAAGCAGAACGATAAAAATAGTGCGATAAGCAAGGGATGGGATTATTTGACATGTCCCCCTCCAGGGGCAAGCTGCGTGAATTTAAGTAAAACGGGTAGTTAGCTCGTTATAGAGACCACCTGGACATTCGACGCGGCTTGTTCTCTCCCTGGCTGTTGCATCGTGTGTTCGGCGAGTGTATTGCCGGACAGACCTTCCGAATAGTTGGGTCCTGAAAGTATAAAAAAGGAAAAGGAAACGGCAGAATAGGGAGCCCCTAAGTGCGGTTGAGCCGCATTCTGGGCGTGCCGTAGTTATGCCCCTCCCCTTATGCCCATGGTATTTTCAAAGCGTAATTATGTATGCGTGGTACCGGTATCACCATCTGGCGAGGGCTGGGGTTGGGGCCGCACTGCTATGCTTGCTCGAAATGTGCCAGCCGGCTTTGTTGGAGGTTGTTTCGGGCGCGCTTGACGTTGTCCGGACGTTTAACACCCGGATTGGAGAATTGCCTTGAGAGGCTGCTCTGTACTTCCGCCGCCAGGGCTGTCGTGTGCTCCTCCGTCCGGAGAGAGCGTTCAGTGTTTCCATTTACCGTAATGACTCCGCAAGGACCTGGCATCTTGAGCTTGAGATATGCGTAGTGCGGCACCACATTGAATTTTGCAAATGCGGTTCGTCCAAGCAGGGCGTGATAGCCATTGCGGAATGGGACTATGTCGAAGATTAACTCTTCGCTTCGGAAGTTATCCGGGGATCCGAAGACCACTTCGGGTGTAACCGAGCCTATACAGCTGGCTTCTACACCTGGTATGACGCCTTTAAAAGGTTGTCTTTGTGGGTTTAATCCTTGACGGATCTATACCCATTTTTCGCACTGTATCCTGATAAAGCAGGTTCAGGTTGCTGCCGCTGTCCATGAGGACTCTAGTGAGGTGAAATCCGTCAATGATTGGGTCTAGGACCAATGCGGCAAATCCGCCATGACGGATGCTAGTGGGGTGGTCCCTTCGATCAAAAGTGATCGGGCAGGAGGACCATGGGTTGAACTTTGGGGCGACTGGCTCCAACGCATAGACGTCCTTGAGGGCACGCTTCCGCTCCCTTTTGGGGATGTGGGTTGCGTATATCATGTTCACCGTCCGCACTTGCGGGGGGAAGCCCTTCTGTCCTCTGTTGTTCGGCGGCCGGGGCTCCTTCTCGTCATCTCTATGCAGCCCCTTGTCTCTGGTTTCGACACTTAACTTGCCTGCCTGCTTGAACACCTAACAATCCCTGTTGGTGTGGTTGGCTGGTTGTTTGGGGGTGTCGTGTATCTGGCACGAGCGATCGAGTATCTGGTCTAAACTGGATGGGCCCGGAGGGTTTCTTTTGAATGGCTTCTTCCGTTGACTGGGTTCAGAGCCTCTGAATCCGGCATTAACTGCCGTATCCTCGGTATTGTCGCTGTTAATATGGCGCTTATGCTTGTTGCGGCGTGACCTGCCATTGTTGTCCTTGGTATCCGAATTGCCAGGGCTCTTGGTTATGTTATTGCTATGAGCTAGCCAGCTGTCTTCTCCCGCGCAAAAGCGGGTCATGAGTGTCGTGAGGGCTGCCATAGATTTTGGCTTTTCTTGTCCTAGGTGCCGGGCAAGCCATTTATCTCGGATGTTGTGCCTAAAGGGTGCAAGGGCCTCGGCATCCAGACAGTCGACTATTTGATTTTTCTTGGTTAGGAACCATGTCCAGAATTGTTTGGCCGATTCCTCTGGCTGCTGGATTATGTGGCTTAGGTCATCAGCGTCTGGTAGTCGCACATAAGTGCCCTGGAAGTTGTCAAGGAATGCGGATTCCAGGTCCTCCCAGCAACTTATTGACTCTGCTGGCAGGCTGTTAAGCCAATGCCGAGCTGGTCCTTTAAGCTTGAGTGGGAGGTATTTGATGGCGTGTAGATCATCACCACGGGCCATGTGGATATGAAGGAGATAATCCTCGATCCATACCGCGAGATCTGTTGTGCCATCATATGATTCGATGTTTATGGGTTTAAAACCCTCTGGGATTTGATGATCCATTACTTCGTCTGTGAAGCATAGTGGGTGTGCGGCGCCCCTGTACTGGGCTATATCGCGACGTAGCTCGGATGAGCTTTGTCTATTGTATTCGGCCTGGCCGTATTTATCATATCCGGCATGACGGTTATCATCACATGACATAGGGCGCCCACGCGATCCGTAGATCGATCTTGTTTGCCTTGCCTTATCCTCCAATATGTCCTGCAGGTCTGTTGCATTTCCCCGTGCTCTGGTGTTCTTGGAGCGGCGTCGGGGTGCGGCTTTGGTTGAGGGCCGAAAGGCCTCTCTGTCGCGGCCACAGGGTGGCCGATCGGGCGCATCGTACACTGGTGATGTAGGTTTAGTTGCTTCCTCCTCTAGTTGGGGTAGCAGCCTACGCTTTGGGTAACTCTTGGAGGGGCGCTCGAGTTTATGCTCTTCGGCCGCCAGGACTTCAGTCCATCTGTCGGATAGCAAATCTTGGTCAGCTCTAAGCTGCTGCTGTTTTTTCTTGAGGATGCTCGCCGTGGCCATAAGCCTGTGCTTAAAACACTCTTGTTTGATGGGATCCTCTGGCACGACGAATTCGTTGTTGTCCGGGCTTGCCTCGTCTTCAGAGGGAGGCATATAATTGTCGTCCTCGACCTCCCTGTCTGCCGCTCTCTCATGAGGGCTGGCTCCTTCGTCCTCCTGCGTTGAATTCTGCTGGAGGGGGTTGTCTTCGGCACTGTCCGGGGTGTTGACGTCTCCGGTGCCGGACTCGCCATTTTTGCTTTGGCGGGATTTAGAGCGGCGCCGCTGACGTTGGCGCTTGGGTTGCTTCTTGTAGGGGTTGTCCTCCGTTTTTTCATCGCCTTCCCCTGCTTTGGGGGTGTCCACCATGTATATGTCATATGACGAGGTGGCCTTCTAGTGCCCTATAGGTGCTAGTTCTTGGTTGTCTCCTTCATCGGCGTCCATACCGTCGATGTCTTCGGAGTCGAAGTCGAGCATGTCGGTTAGGTCGTCGACAGTGGCTACAAAGTGGGTGGTGGGTGGGTTTCTAATTTCTTCATCGTCCGCATCCCAACCCTGCTGACCATAGTCCGGCCAGGGCTCTCCTGACAAAGAGAGAGACTTTAGTGAATTCAGGATATTGCCGAAAGGCGAGTGCCGAAAGACGTCTGCGGAGGTGAACTCCATGATCGGAGCCCAATTGGGTTCGATCGGAAGGGGTGCGGAAGGTTTGGAGTCCGGACAGGAGTCCGGCACCTCGGAGTCACTGGCCTCGCAAAGGACTAAACCGGTGTTCGGCTCTATCACCGTAGAGATTGCGGCTCCTGGGGCGGCGTCCAACCGTCCGTCCCCGACTAGCGTAGTCGGCTCCGAGCTAATGGTCGGAGCGGACACCTGAGCGGCACTCTGGGCGCTGTCCGGCGGCAAAGCTAGATCATGCCCATCGTGACAGTGTGGCGCGCTCGATCGTGGCTCGAATCCGTCGAAGATCAAGTCCCCGCGGATGTCGGCCGTGTAGTTTAAGCTTCCAAACCTGACCTAATGGCCAGGGGCGTAGCTTCCGATCTGCTCCAGATGGCCAAGCCAATTGGCCCGCAGTGCGAAGATGCCGAATACGAAGATCTAACCGGGGAGAACAGTCTCACCCTGGACCGCGTCGTGGTTGATGATCGAAGAAGCCATCGGGCCTAAAGGTGACGACACAGAGGAACTCTCAATGAAAGCACCAATGTTGGTGTCAAAACCGGCGGATCTCGGGTAGGGGGTCGCAAACTGTGCGTCTAGGCGGATGGTAATAGGAGACAAGGGACACGATGTTTTTACCCAGGTTCGGGCCCTCTCGGTGGAGGTAAAACCCTACTCCTGCTTGATTAATATTGATGATATGGTTAGTACAAGAGTTGATCTACCACGAGATCAGAGAGGCTAAACCCTAGAAGCTAGCCTATGGTATGATTGTTGTTCGTCCTACGGACTAAAACTCTCCGGTTTATATAGACACCGGAGAGGGCTAGGGTTACACAGAGTCGGTTACAATGGGAGGAGATCTTCATATCATATCGCCAAGCTTGCCTTCTACGCCAAGGAAAGTCCCATCCGGACACGAGATGACGTCTTCAATCTTGTATCTTCATAGTCCAGGAGTCCGGCCAAAGGTCATAGTCCGGCCATCCGGACACCCCCTAATCCAGGACTCCCTCATGCGTCCATGCGCGACAACAGCTCATCATACCGGCCTCCTGCACGTGAAGTAAAATGGTTCATAAAATAGTTAGTTGCAACCTCCTTTAGCTCCTCCCTCTACACTACTCTCACATCCTCTCTACTGAGTTATCTGATCCTATTCCTCCTTCTTCTCTCCGACGCTGCCGCATGAAAGAATTTTGTATTTCTGTTGCCCCCTTCATCCAGTTCACGTGTGCCCGTTGTAATATTAAGGCCTCATTTTAATAGAGAACCGGAAGAAAGCATTAGCACACGGTGAATACATGAACTCCTCAAACTATGGTCATCACCGGGAGTGGTCCCAACTGTTGTCACTAGTGCACCAGATTGAACGAGTTACGGGGATACCAATGATTGAATCTCAAGCAAGTAACATACCGATGGACAAAGGGAATTGTATATGGGATTGATTGAATCCCCGACATAGTGGATCATCCGATGAGATCATCCTGGAACATGTGGGAGCCAATATGGTATCCAGATCCCGCTATTGGTTGTTGGCAGGAGAGGTATCTTGGTCATGTCTGCATGGTTCCCGAACCCGTAGGGTCTACACACTTAAGGTTCGGTGGTGCTAGAGTTGTAATGGGAATAGTATGTGGTTACCGAAGGTTGCTTGGAGTCCCGGATGAGATCCCGGATGTGAGGAGGAACTACGAAATGGTCCGGAGGTGAAGATTGATATATTGGACGAAGGGTATTGGAGTCCGGAAGTGTTCCGGGGTACCGGGCTATGGCCAGCATGACCGAAAGGTGTTTTCGAGGGCCCCAGCAAGTGTTGCAGGGCCTCATGGGCCAAGGGGAGGGGGCAAACCAGCCCACTAAGGGGCCGTGCGCCCCCACACCCTTTCCCACATTGCTTGGGGAGGTGGGGCGCCTCCACCTGGCTTGGGAGGCAAGCCTCCACCTGCTTGGCTTGGGGGGCAAGTCTCCCTAGGGTTTCCCTAGGGAGATCCAATCTGCCTTAGCCGCCGGCCCCCTAGGGGAAACCCTAGGGCGCCTCCTCATGCCCGTTCCCCTATATATAGTGAGGGAGAGAGAGGGCAGCCACACCCTAACATGCCTTGATGCTGCCCTTCCTCTCCTTCCTACACCTCTTCCAGCTCCGTAGTGCTTAGCGAAGCTCTGCCGGACAACCACGAGCTCCACCACCACCATGCCGTCGTGCTGTCAGAGTTCTCCCTCAACTTCTCCTCCCCCCTTGCTGAATCAAGAAGGAGGAGACGTCCCCGGGCTGTACGTGTGTTGAACGCGAAGGCGCCGTCCGTTCGGCGCTTGGATCGGATCTTCCGCGATTTGAATCGCCGCGAGTACGACTCCATCAACCACGTTCTTGTAACGCTTCTGGTTAGTGACCTTCAAGGGTATGAAGATGCACTCCCTCTCTCTCGTTGCTAGCATCTCCTAGAGTGATCTTGGTGACATGTAGGAATTTTTTTAAATTATTACTACGTTCCAAAACAGTGGTATCAGAGCTAGGTCTATGCGTAGATTCTATGCACGAGTTGAACACAAGTAGTTGTGGGCAATGATTTGGTCAATTTGCTTACTGTTACTAGTCCTATCTTGATTCGGTGGCATTGTGGGATGAAGCGGCCCGGACTGACCTTACACATACGTTTACGTGAGATAGGTTCCACCGACTGAGATGCACTTGTTGCATAACGTGGCTAGCGGGTGTCTGCCTCTCCCACTTTAGTGAGATCGAATTCGATGAAGAGGGTCCTTGTCGGTGTCAAAACCGGCGGATCTCGGGTAGGGGGTCCCGAACTGTGCGTCTAGGCGGATGGTAACAAGAGACAGGGGACACGATGTTTTTACCCAGGTTCGGGCCCTCTCGATGGAGGTAAAACCCTACTCCTACTTGATTGATATTGATGATATGTGTAGTACAAGAGTGGATCTACCACGAGATCAAGGAGGCTAAACCCTAGAAGCTAGCCTATGGTATGATTGTTGTAATGGTTGTTCGTCCTACGGACTAAAACCCTCCGGTTTATATAGACACCAAGAGGGCTAGGGTTACACGTAGTCGCCATAAATGGTAGGAGATCTACATATCCGTATTGCCAAGCTTGCCTTCCACGCCAAGGAAAGTCCCATCCGGACACGGGACGAAGTCTTCAATCTTGTATCTTCATAGTCTTGGAGTCCGGCTGACGATGATAGTCCGGCTATCCGGACACCCCTAGTCCAGACTCCTCGAGCCCGAACCAGGCTTCAATGACGACAAGTCCAGCGCATGTATAGTCTTCGACGTTGCAAGGCGGGTTCTCCTCCAAATTCCATGTGCTTGCCGAATAGTGTCCGGCTTCCTTATGAATGTTGCGATCCTTGGCTTCCACGCCCAATAATGGCCCTCTTCCACACGTCGCACGAATGCGAAAAGCCAGGGTATCTTTTATGTTTTACCCCCTAGCTGCGCAAATAATCTGCCTATAAGAGAGGCAAGAATCCAGATCCAAACCACACCATCTTCCTTCCGCGAGTACTCATCGAAGCGCCTCTGACCAAAAATCCATTCCATCATGGACCGTCGTCGTGGCTCCTCCTCTCGCGCTCCCAGCCCTCCGCTAGGAGATTGGAGGAGATGTTCTGTCCCGCACAACGAGTTGGTGACGCTCCAAGCGGAGGGATATCTTCCTCCGGCTTTCATGGTCCCGGTTCGAGCCGGGCTGGCCACCTACAAAGGTGGGAAGCAAGCGGAGGCCACCCCAAGTCCCAATAAAGGGGAGCGGGTATGCTTCGTCCCCTATCTGATAAGAGGGCTCGGATTTCCTGTACATCCGTTCCTCCGCGGGCTTCTGGAGTTCTACGGACTCCAGCTCCATCACCTCACGCCCGCCTCTATTCTACATATCGCGGGTTTCGTAGCTCTTTGCGAGCTATTCCTGGGCATCGAGCCCCATTTTGCGCTGTGGAAGAGGCTATTCTACCTCGTACCCCGCTCTCACGAGGGGTCAATTTATCAAGTGGGCGGTGCCGAAATATGGCGCATCGCCGGGACCGGATATCCCTCCGGAACCCCTAAGAAGGCGTCCGAAGACTGGCCTTCAGAATGGTTTTATGAAGAAGACACTCCAGTGCCAGACCCTGTTCGGATCGGCCTCCCGGAGTTTAGCAATGCTCCCCTGAAGAAACGCCTGAGTTGGCGCCCACGGAGCCCCCAGCTGGAGGAAGACAAGAGCGTCCATTATTTGATGGGCCGGATAAGGTTACTGGCCCATTCTGGACTGACCATGATTGGAGTCATGGCCACATGCATTATGCGGGGGTGCAGCGCTGCAATCAGGCCACCCATGTGGGATTTCAATGGGGAGAATGATGCCACTCGTCATGGCCGCCAAGGCCGGATCGGCCAAGACACGTGAAAATTCTGTCCGGCCTGTACAAGGGGGAGAAGGAGGACTTCCTCCAGACGAGCCCATTGAATGGGTTCTCCATGAACAATCCTCGGAGCTGGGTAAGCGGACGTTCATTTATCCGACCCACGCTTTCAAAGTTAAGTACCTAACTTTTATGGTTTTGACGCAGGATCTGCGCCGGACTGTGGAGAGCATACATAGCCCGGCCCCGCAGCCCGAGGATCCAGAAAGATCCCTTGATCCGTCCTCCGAAGAGGATCCGGACATAAAGGTGGAGCTAATTGACGGGGTGTTCCACCA
Source organism: Aegilops speltoides (assembly GCA_021437245.1). Classification (NCBI taxonomy): domain Eukaryota; kingdom Viridiplantae; phylum Streptophyta; class Magnoliopsida; order Poales; family Poaceae; genus Aegilops; species Aegilops speltoides. Next base: position 423,482,829 of record CM038142.1, on the reverse strand, counting down.
TCTTAGCATGGATAATGCTCTAGTCGTCATTATGGCTGACTACCCCGGCCTATCTCCGGCTCCCCAGGTGATTGTGACCGAAGTCCTGCCAACATTATTTCGTCCTTGCGCATTTTTGACCGCCGTATACAATGGTGTCTCGCAGGAGGTACCTTCAAGGCGGGAAGCCGAACTCAGCGGTGACCCACGTGGGTCATCCGCCCCGCAGCGGAAGAGGGTGTGTCAGTCTTGAATCGAAACGTCACTGCAACGGTACAGCTCACGACCATTGTTTAGGACAAAGTTCCAACGAGGCGTTTGAATGCTCATAACTTTTGCAGGAGAAAAAGCGCTATCCGGACTACGGGCGGTGAGGTTGCCAACCGAGCCTCTGCCAGCCAGGCTCCAACACCTGGTCTGGAGGGGGAGGTGAGCGCAAGGCGCGAGCCGGATACTCCTCCAACGGAGGATGCCGACAGACTGTCCGCCACCAAGTCTGAGGTGGAGAGCTCCATGAACCATAGGCGTCGCTGGACAGTTTTTCGTGACGCGTGCTTCTCTGCTGAGGCGCTGTGTGGGGACCCCAACTCATAAGTCGTGATCACCGAATGCACGTGTACAGTGATCCCAGAGATCAATGCTCACTGAACACACAGAAGCTGAATAACAAGAGTCTTACATCCATACATACCGTCTTACACAAATTATGACCATTATGGTCAAGTCTTACATTGATAAAGCCTTAAGGGCTGAACATCAAATGAAACACAAAGCAGCGGAAATCTTCGACGATAAGTAGAACCCATGCCATCTGCCTTAACCCTACAGGCATTCTGACTGGGAAACGTCCTAGTTCGCATGTTCGTCTCCAAAGAACTCTTCTTCGAACTCCGGTTCTTCCATGCCTGGTCAATTAAATAACCAGTGGCAAGCCAATGAGTACTTTGAATGTACTCGCAAGCAACCCATGTTTTGGTTCAAGGTACAACAATGCATGACATAGGTAAAGTTTTGCAGAAAGCTAGTTTTGAGTGCAATGACATGTTCAATATCCTATAAAGCATGCATCGAGAGAATTCAAGTAGCCATGGGATCTGGTCACAGATATCAACATAAATAGAGTGGGCATCAACCCATTTATCATAAACAGAGTGGGCACCAACCCATCTCAATCGTGTCAAGTCCTTGGCTTGACCCAAGTCATTTCCATCATCTCACTCACACGGTTGAAAACCCTGGACATAGTTTAAGCAGCACCGCCCAACCGTCCTTGACCGTGGACACGGCTATTCGAATAGTTTTACACTCTGCAGAGGTTGCACACTTTACCCACTAGATCCGGGAACTTCGTGTCATCCACGACCCTTGATACCTCAAGTACCCGGTAAGCACCGATCACCGCCTTTCCCTAGACGACACTAACATGGAGTCCACTCGATTGGTAGTAACCCCGTGCCCAACATTTCAAATAACATTTTCGTGGAGCCTTGCTCCCATATTCATCACATACCAGCAGCACGGGTACCAACGGTGTGTCCGTGCCCCATAAAGATGGTCATGGCCGCCCTACATGCACGACCCGCACCAAGAGAGAGCACCAACTCTCCCCATCACTAGTAATGCGGGCTCCAAGCTAGTATCGGTCTAGGTACTCAACAATGCCCTTTCCCATATAAGGGTAGAGTGGTCGCGCATGTAGGGTTGGGACAGTCATCAAATCTTAAATCTAATCCGTTTTCGAAAACAACACACACTTGCCTCGGTACACCACTTCGTCATCAAGTGGTTACCTTCCTCATCATCTCCCTCGGGCATAAATGGCACCCGATGGGGTTTTCGAAAGTTGTTTGAAAATATTCTGTCTCCATCACATGCATATTCCCGTCCCTTTTTGCGTAGCAAACTACTTAGCACCTATCTACTCCCATCGTCATAACCCTCATAAGGAGGTAGGGTCATGCACAATGCAAGTGTCAACGAGAAAAGTAACGGAGGCAACCCACCAAAGTGGTTACCCATCCTTCATGATTCCGATGCAACAATAATAAGTGCTATATGACATGCATAAAAAAAAGGTTTCATAGACATGGTCAAAGGGCTGCTTGCCTGTTTAACAAAGTCTTCGAGGTCTTCAAATATCTCTGGTCCAACTCCGAGCATTCCGTCTACTTCGTCAACTATCGTCGAAAGCAACCATAATAAGCAACACAATAAGGCAGGAAATAAAAGTGCTCTAAAAATATGAGTTGGACTTTTCTGGGATACCTCTGGTCATATGAGGGATGACCAAAGTGGTTTCATTAGGATTGGATAAGTGGATATCTCTGCACATTTTGATATGATGGAATCAAGAGGTTTATGGATTTGCAAGAAGTGTACAGAAATATATTTTTGGATAATGAGCAAAGGCACCCATTTAACAAAGGATGATTTTAGAAGCATCTAGGAATTGGTTTCACTGGATTTGGAGTTCAAATGAATTTCCTATGAATTTGCAAAGTTGGCTATATATAAAGAAATAGACCATTATTTGAGGTGATACAGAAAGTACTAGCAAAAATGTTCAAAAACTAAATTTTGAACTTATAGACATCTAGGATTTTGAATCATGGGATTTGGATCAAAAATGGGCTCTCTGTGATTTTCTAAAGTTCATCACAGAAATGGAAGAATAGGGTTTTGATAAATATTTGTGAAGAAAATCTTTATGGAAAAATGTGCAAATTGCACCATGTGATAGATCAGGAATTTATGAACTGTTAGAAATTTGAATCATCAAATTTGGAGGTAATATGAATATTCTATGGATTTTAGAAGTTCACAGGAAAAGAAAAAGGAAAAAGGCTTTAAGCTATCTAGCTACCGGGCGAGAGTTAACAGCTAGGCGGCCCAGTGGCTTGCTGCTGTAGCTGTGAGGGCCACGCCAAAGGCGTGTTCGTGAAAATACGCCTTTGCTTGAGGGAGACAACAACGCCCAAATCGCTCCACTTAAACGGGTGGGGTCCGCCCACCGGTCACCGACGAGCGGGCCCGGGCTCAGTTGCCTCCTACCTCCCGCCGAACAGAGCAGAGGCAGGGGAGGCGAGGCCGAGCGGCACCGCGCTCACTCCGGCAAGACACAGGCCACCTCCGGCGCGCCCGGCGACGGAGGACTCAGGCCAGGGCCACAAGACCTGTCCATGTGCAAGACGACGACAGGGGGAGCCAGGGAAGAGGAGGGCTTGGTGCGGCGGACCGGGGTTGAGGGCGGGTTCGGCAAGGCGAGGAGGAACGGGAGGAGTGGAGGGAGCACGGAGGGCTCTGGCGGCGGTGGTGGCGCTCTAGCGCGGTCCAGAGGGAAGGAGGAGGAGAGATGGGCGCGAATTTAGGCGGGTTCCGGCGGCTCGGCTCCGGCCATGGTGGGTGCTGGAGGGCACGAGAGGGAGGGGGAGGCTGTCTAGGAGGTCTCTGGGGGAAAGATAGAGCGAATGGAGCCCAGAGGAGGGGCTCGGGATGGTTGTTTAAGGTGGGGTGACGGTGCACCGTGGACGGCGTCCATGGCCACGGCCTAGGCGATGCCGGAGGCCGAATTGGCACACTCGGCCATGTCCGGGGTGTTCGTGGGCGTGGACTACTCCCAGGAGGGAAAGAGAGGGAGCGGGAACGCAGCAAGCGGGTCCCGCCGTGGCCAGCGATTATGCGCTCGGCGGCGTTCTATCCGCCTTGAGGAGAGCCGGAGAGGGGAGAGAGAGGGGGCGACAGGTGCCGTGCACTCGGCGCCGAGGTGACCTCGGGGACACGAGGGGAGGCCCTAGGTGGCCGGAGGCGGTTGGAATGGGCGGCTACAGGTCAGGGGAGCGCCTTCAGAAGGCCTCCCAAAGCTCAAGCTCTGCACGCCATGGCATAAAATATATGCCACAGGCGTGTCCACTTTGTCTAGGAGCACTAGGGGAGTGTAAACAAAGGGAGGTGGCCTTGGATGCCTTGTGGAACCAATGGAGTGAGGAGGAGGTGAGAAAGAGAGAGGAAGGTGCTATCCAGAGGGGTAAATGGGGTGTTTCACCCCTCAATCATTGAGCTGAGGCCAGGGAAGAGTTACTGGAGATAGGAGAGGACTAGGAGGAGCTGTGGTAAAAAGTTGAGCTCCCCAAGAATAGTGGAAGGGGTCAAAATAGTGATTTTTGCAAAATGCCAGAAGGTGTTTGATGTTGGTTTGGGCAAGAATATGATTCCCATTTGTCATGAGGCTCCACAGGGTGAAATGACACATATAATTAAGGCCTTCCACCACTTTGGAGCTTAATTGAAGAAAGTTGACAATGCAACTTTGGTAAACCCTAGAAATGAACAGAAATGGGTTTTCCAAGATTTAGTCATGAAAATATGTTCTCCTTGATGCACCACTAGGTGTAGTGTCATCATTTGGTCATGTGAACATGCTCACAAAAGATGGGGTCAAGGGGAGAAAGTTGGTAGTACAAACTTGATCAAATTTGATTATGGACAGGAATGGTTTTGGAGTACTTTAATCAAGTTAACTTGTTCTCCAACTTGTGCCATTTGGTCTAGATGAATTATTAGACCATTTGAGCATGTTCACAAGGTTTGAGAACATTTGGAAATGTTTGGCAATGTAAAGTTGCTCAAACTTGAAAAAGGACAGAAGTGGTTTTGAGAGGGTTTCATGGGGTTTTACTGTTCTCCATGATATGATACTAGGTAAGATCATCTAAAATGTCACAGGTGACACTCTAGAATTTTCTTGGAATTTTTGGAGAATATTTCCTTTGTAAATATTTCAAAAGCTTGAAATATCCAGAAAGGGTTTATGAGGGATTTGACCAATATTTGGAACATTACCATGTGTTTAAACTCTTATATATGGACAATATATGTCCTATGAGTTTCCCTAAATTTTGTCAAATATTTTTGAAGCAATAAAATAATTTTTCCCTATTAAAGACCATTTCTGGCCTTAATAAAAAGCTTTTAAATAAAATAGGAAAATAACTTTTAAAATTATATTTTGTGGTTTCGGGTATCCTATATCTAATAGGAGTCAAATATATTTTTAGAAAGATTTTTACTGCCCTTTATTAAGTACTTGCGAAGCAAATCTCAATTCAGGGTTTTTGAAAAACTAATTTTTGAAAATACTATTTGGCCAAATCATTTTGTAAGAAAATATTTTTATGTCCTATACACATGGCATGATCATTGGGAAAGGTGTTTGGAGCAAGGAGATGAAGTATAGAAGTTGGAGGATTTATTTGATTTTTAGAGCACTAGCAAACAACAGACAAACATTCAATCAAAGCAAAGACAAAACACTCAAAAGTTTTTGTCAAACCACATTTTAGCATGATTAAGAGCTTAAGTGATGTGCCATGAAAATCAGGGTCTCTGATACCAGCTCTGTGGGGACCCCGACTCATAAGTCGTGATCACCGAATGCACGTGTCTGATGATCCCGAGATCAATGCTCACTTGAACACACGAAGCTGAATAACAAGAGTCTTACATCCATACATACCGTCTTACACAAATTATGACCATTATGGTCAAGTCTTACATTGATAAAGCCTTAAGGGCTGAACATCAAATGAAACACAAAGCAGCGGAAATCTTGACGATAAGTAGAACCCATGCCATCTGCCTTAACCCTACAGCATTACTCGACTGGAAGCGTCCTAGTTCGCATGTTCGTCTCCAAAGAACTCTTCTTGAACTCCGGTTCTTCCATGCCTGGTCAATTAAATAACCAGTGGCAAGCCAATGAGTACTTTGAATGTACTACTTAAGCAACCCATGTTTTGGTTCAAGGTACAACAATGCATGACATAGGTAAAGTTTTGCAGAAAGCTAGTTTTGAGTGCAATGACATGTTCAATATCCTATAAAGCATGTATCGAGAGAATTCAAGTAGCCATGGGATCTGGTCACAGATATCAACATAAATAGAGTGGGCATCAACCCATTTATCATAAACAGAGTGGGCACCAACCCATCTCAATCGTGTCAAGTCCTTGGCTTGACCCAAGTCATTCCATCATCTCACTCACACGGTTGAAAACCCCGGACATAGTTTAAGCAGACCGCCAACCGTCCTTGACCGTGGACATGGCTATTCAATAGTTTTACACTCTGCAGAGGTTGCACACTTTACCCACTAGATCCGGGAACTTCCGTGTCATCCACGACCAGCGGTACCTCAAGTACCGGGTAAGCACCGATCACCGCCTTTCCTAGACGACACTAACATGGAGTCCACTCGATTAGTAGTAACCCCGTGCCCAACATTTCAAATAACATTTTCGTGGAGCCTTGCTCCCATATTCATCACATACCACCGCACGGGTACCAGCGGTGTGTCCGGTGCCCCATAAAGATGGTCATGGCCGCCCTACAGCACGACCCGTCCCAAGAGAGAGCACCAACTCTCCCCCGTCACTAGTAATGCGGGCTCCAAGCTAGTATCGGTCTAGGTACTCAACAATGCCCTTTCCCATATAAGGGTAGAGTGGTCGCGCATGTAGGGTTGGGACAGTCATCAAATCTTAAATCTAATCCGTTTTCGAAAACAACACACACTTGCCTCGGTACACCACTTCGTCATCAAGTGGTTACCTTCCTCATCATCTCCCTCGGGCATAAATGGCACCCGATGGGGTTTTCGAAAGTTGTTTGAAAATATTCTGTCTCCATCACATGCATATTCCCGTCCCTTTTTGCGTAGCAAACTACTTAGCACCTATCTACTCCCATCGTCATAACCCTCATAAGGAGGTAGGGTCATGCACAATGCAAGTGTCAACGAGAAAAGTAACGGAGGCAACCCACCAAAGTGGTTACCCATCCTTCATGATTCGATGCAACAATAATAAGTGCTATATGACATGCATAAAAAAGGTTTCATAGACATGGTCAAAGGGCTGCTTGCCTGTTTAACAAAGTCTTGAGGTCTTCAAATATCTCTGGTCCAACTCCGAGCATTCCGTCTACTTAAATCAACTATCGCCGAAAGCAACCATAATAAGCAACACAATAAGGCAGGAAATAAAAGTGCTCTAAAAATATGAGTTGGACTTTTCTGGGATACCTCTGGTCATATGAGGGATGACCAAAGTGGTTTCATTAGGATTGGATAAGTGGATATCTCTGCACATTTTGATATAATGGAATCAAGAGGTTTATGGATTTGCAAGAAGTGTACAGAAATATATTTTTGGATAATGAGCAAAGGCACCCATTTAACAAAGGATGATTTTAGAAGCATCTAGGAATTGGTTTCACTGGATTTGGAGTTCAAATGAATTTCCTATGAATTTGCAAAGTTGGCTATATATAAAGAAATAGACCATTATTTGAGGTGATACAGAAAGTACTAGCAAAAATGTTCAAAAACTAAGTTTTGAACTTATAGACATCTAGGATTTTGAATCATGGGATTTGGATAAAAAATGGGCTCTCTGTGATTTTCTAAAGTTCATCACAGAAATGGAAGAATAGGGTTTTGATAAATATTTGTGAAGAAAATCTTTATGGAAAAATGTGCAAATTGCACCATGTGATAGATCAGGAATTTATGAACTGTTAGAAATTTGAATCATCAAATTTGGAGGTAATATGAATATTCTATGGATTTTAGAAGTTCACAGGAAAAGAAAAAGGGAAAAAGGCTTTAACCTATCTGGCGCGCTGGGCGAGAGTTAACAGTTGGGCCGGCCCAGCGGCTCGGCTACGCGCGCGCAGGGGCCACGTCAAAGGCGTATTCGTGAAAATACGCCTTTGCGCGAGGGAGACGGGAACGCCCGAAACCGTCTCCACTTAAACGGGTGGGGTCCGCTCACGGGTCAGCAGCGAGCGGGGCCCGGCTCAGTTGTCTCCTACCTCCCGCCGAGCAGCAGAGGCGAGGCGTGGCAGCGGACGGGCGCTCACTCCGGCGGCACGGGCCACCTCCGCGCGCCCGGCGCCGGAGGACTCGGCGCTCATGGCGCACCCGTCCATGTGCAGCACGACCGCGGGGGAGCCAGGGAAGAGGAGGGCTTCGGGTGCGGCGGACCGGGGTTGAGGGCGGGTTCGGCAAGGCGAGGGAGGAACGGGGAGGAGTGGAGGGAGCACGGGAGGGGCTCCTGGCGACGGTGGTGGCGCTCTAGCGCGGTCCAGAGGGAAGGAGGAGGAGAGATGGGAGCGAATTTAGGCGGGTTCCGGCGGCTCGGCTCCGGCCATGGTGGGTGCTGGAGGGCACGAGAGGGAGGGGGAGGCTGTCTAGGAGGTCTCTGGGGGAAAGATAGAGCGAATGGAGCCCAGAGGAGGGGCTCGGGATGGTTGTTTAAGGTGGGGTGACGGTGCACCGTGGACGGCGTCCATGGCCACGGCCTAGGCGATGCCGAGGCCGACTGGCACACTCGGCCATGTCCGGGTGTTCGTGGGCGTGGACTACTCCCAGAGAGGAAAGAGAGGGAGGCGGGAACGCAGCAAAGCGGGTCCCCGCCGTGGCCCGGCCGACCGGCGCCTCGGCGGCGTTCTGTCCGCCGCGAGGAGAGCCGGAGAGGGGAGAGAGGAGGGGGCGACAGGTGCCGTGCACTCGGCGTCGAGGTGACCTCGGGGACACGAGGGGAGGCCCTAGGTGGCCGGGGCGGTTGGAATGGGCGGCTACAGGCGGGAGCGATCAGAAGCGCCTTGTGGCAGCAGCTCAGCCTTGCTCGCCATGGCATAAAATATATGCCACAGGCGTGTCCACTTTGTCTAGGAGCACTGGGGAGTGTAAACAAATGGGAGGTGGCCTTGGATGCCTTGTGGAACCAATGGAGTGAGGAGGAGGTGAGAAAGAGAGAGGAAGGTGCTATCCAGAGGGGTAAATGGGGTGTTTCACCCTCAATCATTGAGCTGAGGCCAGGAAGAGTTCTTGGAGATAGGAGAGGACTAGGAGGAGCTGTGGTAAAAGTTGAGCTCCCAAGAATAGTGGAAGGGGTCAAAATAGTGATTTTTGCAAAATGCCAGAAGGTGTTTGATGTTGGTTTGGGCAAGAATATGATTCCCATTTGTCATGAGGCTCCACAGGGTGAAATGACACATATAATTAAGGCCTTCCACCACTTTGGAGCTTAATTGAAGAAAGTTGACAATGCAACTTTGGTAAACCCTAGAAATGAACAGAAATGGGTTTTCCAAGATTTAGTCATGAAAATATGTTCTCCTTGATGCACCACTAGGTGTAGTGTCATCATTTTGTCATGTGAACATGCTCACAAAAGATGGGGTCAAGGGGAGAAAGTTGGTAGTACAAACTTGATCAAATTTGATTATGGACAGGAATGGTTTTGGAGTACTTTAATCAAGTTAACTTGTTCTCCAACTTGTGCCATTTGGTCTAGATGAATTATTAGACCATTTGAGCATGTTCACAAGGTTTGAGAACATTTGGAAATGTTTGGCAATGTAAAGTTGCTCAAACTTGAAAAAGGACAGAAGTGGTTTTGAGAGGGTTTCATGGGGTTTTACTGTTCTCCATGATATGATACTAGGCAAGATCATCTAAAATGTCACAGGTGACACTCTAGAATTTTCTTGGAATTTTTGGAGAATATTTCCTTTGTAAATATTTCAAAAGCTTGAAATATCCAGAAAGGGTTTATGAGGGATTTGACCAATATTTGGAACATTACCATGTGTTTAAACTCTTATATATGGACAATATATGTCCTATGAGTTTCCTAAATTTTGTCAAATATTTTTGAAGCAATAAAATAATTTTTCCTATTAAAGACCATTTCTGGCCTTAATAAAAGCTTTTAAATAAAATAGGAGAATAACTTTTAAAATTATATTTTGTGGTTTCGGGTATCCTATATCTAATAGGAGTCAAATATATTTTAGAAAGATTTTTACTGCCCTTTATTAAGTACTTGCGATTGCAAATCTCAATTCAGGGTTTTTGAAAAACTAATTTTTGAAAATACTATTTGGCCAAATCATTTTTGTAAGAAAATATTTTTATGTCCTATACACATGGCATGATCATTGGGAAAGGTGTTTGGAGCAAGGAGATAAAGTATAGAAGTTGGAGGATTTATTTGATTTTTAGAGCACTAGCAAACAACAGACAAACATTCAATCAAAGCAAAGACAAAACACTCAAAAGTTTTTGTCAAACCACATTTTAGCATGATTAAGAGCTTAAGTGATGTGCCATGAAAATCAGGGTGTGACACGCTGAATGCCTTTAACGCGGGGGATGCGCACCTCCGCGCTGCTCAAGATGGTTTGACCAGAGTCACAGAGCAGTATGTAAAAGACATACGGGTAAGAGATTTTAATAGTTGTATATGCCAGTAGCCCCCGAGACTTAAAGTAGTTAGGGTAACTGATTTAAGGATCATTTGATATGCAGGATCTTACAGAGAAGAATATCCAATTGTCCCAGGAGCTACAAGAGTGCAAGGCTCAACTTGAGGCCGCACTCGCTGCCGCAGGAGGAGACACTGAGACCCCTCCTGGTAACACATTATTTGAAAAAGATAAGCGGTGTGCGGCGTGCGTGTAAATCTGACACTGATATTGCAGATGTTGCCGGACTGGATCCGGACAAGCAACACCTACTACGCCAGCTGAAGGCCGGCGAGAGGGTGCTAATGAAGGTTCAGCAGGAGAGGAATAAACTCCAGGATGCCCACACCCAGCTTGGAGAGGAGCTGAAAGGTGTTCAGGCCGAGCTGTCTGGCTCCGTTAAGGAGAATCAGCGGCTTCGTCGCGGCATCTACAGTGAGTGCTTGAGCGAACTCCTTTGAAAAGAAGAGTTCGGCGAGGAAGTCAATTGACAGAAACATGTCTGTAGGTGTTCTCACAGGTCGCCCTGCGGAGGAGATGGCCGTATCAATGGGTGATCAACTTCCCGAGCTGGTGCAACTGCTCGAACAAGTTCGGCAGGCGATGAGCGGCGTCGTCCAGGCTTTATGGCCGTCCCTCTCCCTACCCGAGGGCCTTGGAGAGCTTACGAAGAAGCTTCAGGGAGCGCGGCAGCGCTTCCGTTTATGGAAGATATCGGCCTGCCGCCAAGGTGCCAGGGAGGCCTGGGCCATGGTGAAGACGCGGTACAAGAAGGCGGATCCCAACCACATGGCCGAGGTCGGACCTGTGGGGCCCGATGGGAAGGAGATCCCTGTGAGTTTAGTGTACGGCCAAGTAGAGTTGTCCGCTAAATATTCCCAACGGGACTGTAAATTAGACAACCTGTTAGACGGGATTGAGGAGGAATACAGTCAGTCGATTTGACAATGTATTTTAAAATGACATGTAAAATGCCTTCTAGCCAGATTGTAGATCGTTTGTCTTTGCCGACCTTTTCGCTTCAACCTCGGGACCCTAGAGTCCAGAGTGTGTCTGAAAGTGCAACTAATCCCCGGGTGGTTTTGGTAATTAATAACAACATATATATCATTGAACTAATAGTTTCTTGAGTATCATTTCAGAAAGTTCAGTGATATGGGTATGGCAATGACTGAAGAAGTGGACCCCTCAAAATGCTAAGGCAAGCATTGGCAAAAGCTCAAGACTCCATTTTGGTTTAGTGATCCAAGATCACATTGAGTCTATAGGAAAGCCAATACTATTAAAGGGATGAGGTTATGTTAATGATCTGGTTGCTCAAAGTGCTTAGTGATATATCTCCTAAACTATCAGCACCTCTCACTTCAAACATACACTCATAAGTAATCTCGGTCCCACCGATTCCATAAACTCAGTCACACCGAGATGAACCACCTCAGCCAAATAGCCAAACCCTAGAAATCTCGGATTTTCCGATTCTGAACTCGGTCTCACCGAAACTAGTGTTGCCAAGCTTCTGTAACCTTCTGTCATCAAATCGGTGTCACCGAGATGATAAAGTCGGTCCCACCGTGATTGGCAAACCCTAGTCTTTGGAAGAATCGGACTCACCGAGATTGTATTTTCGTTCCCACCGAAAATCCCAACGTTCACAAGATTTGAACTTTCGGTCTCACCGAGTTGTCAACTTCGGTCTGACCGAGATTGGTCAAATGTGTGTAACAGTTGGATTTTGTGTGGAGGCTATAAATACCCTCCACCTCCTCTTCATTAGTGGAGAGAGCCATCGAAAGAACTACCACTCCTACCTTACATTTCGAGAAGAAAACTACCTACCCTTGTGTTGAGATCAAGTTGCTCCACTCCCACCATATGAAACTTGATTTCTAGCCTTCCCAAGTTGCTTTCCACTCAATCCTTTCTTCCACCACAGCCAAATCAGTGAGGAGAGTTGAGTGTTGGGGAGATTATCATTTGAAGCACAAGAGCAAGGAGTTCATCATCACCAACACCATCTATTACCTTTTGGAGGGTGGTGCCTCCTAGATTGGTTAGGTGTCGCTTGGGAGCCTCCGTCAAGATGTGGAGTTGAACCAAGAAGTTTGTAAAGGCAAGGAGATAGCCTACTTCGTGAAGATCTACCCCGAGTAAGGCTAGTCCTCCGTGGGCGTATGCCATGATGGCATAGACAAGGTTGCTTCTTCGTGGACCCTTCGTGGGTGGAGCCCTCCGTGGACTCTCGCAGCCGTTACCCTCCGTGGGTTGAAGTCTCCATCAACGTGGATTGATGATAGCACCACCTATCGGAACCACGAGAAAAATCTCCGTGTCTCCAAATTGCGTTTGCTCTTCTCCACCTCTCTTTACTACATGTGCAATTTACTTTCCGCTGCTTATACTCTAGAATTGCATGTGTAGGGTGATACTTGACTTGATCTCCATTGTGAACTTGCCAAAAACTTGTCTTTATCAAAAGGCTGAATTTTTATATTGTCAAGTAGTCTAATCACCCCCCCTCTAGACATACTTTCGATCCTACAAGTGGTATCAGAGCTTTGGTCTCCATTGTATTGGTTTCCATTGCATTGGACTCCATAAGCTTGGTTTCATAACCTAGGAGAGTATGGCGTCTAGTGAGGGTAATTTTCAATGAGGTCCTTACTTTGATGGTTCAAATTTTGCTAGTTGGAAGCATAAAATGAAAATGCATATTCTTGGACATAACCTGCCGCATGGGGCATTATTTGTGTTGGCTTGCAAGGTGAGTTCTTCAAGGAAGGAAAAGTTCGGATCGTGAAGCTACAATGATGAATTGCGGATGTTGCAAAACAATGCTCAAGCTTGTGACATTCTCTTCAATGCTTTGTGTCCCGAGGAGTTCAACAAAATCAGCCGTCTTGAGAATGCAAAAGAGATTTGGGATACTTTGGTCGAAATGCACGAAGGTACCGAGTCCGTGAAGGAATCAAAGCTAGATGTTCTTCAAGGTCAACTTGACAAGTTCAAGATGAAAGAAGGTGAAGGAGTCGCTGAAATGTACTCTAGGCTTGCTCTCATCACAAATGAGATTGCCGGCTTAGGAAGCGAAGAAATGACCGACCGATTCATCATGAAGAAGATTCTCAGAGCTTTGGATGGAAAGTATGACACCGTGTGCACTTTGATCCAAATGATGCCAAACTACAAGAATCTCAAGCCTACCAAGTCATTGGAAGAATTGTTGCTCATGAGATGACACTTAAAGATAAGGAAGAGCTTCACAACAAGTCAAGTGGTGCTTACAAAGCTACATGTGATGCTCCCACAACCTCAAGTGACAAGCTAGTTTCCAATGAAGAGATAAGCCTAATGGTGAAGAACTTCAACAAATTCTACAAGAGTAGAAGCAAGGAAAGAAGCTCAAAGTCTAGATCATATGATGAAAAGAGATCTTCTAGTCGTGATCGAATCTGCTACAATTGTGGAAGACCGGACACTACTCAAATGAGTGTTCGGCTCCCCACAAGAGAAGAGAAGAATCTCCAAGAAGAAGAAGCTCAAGAGAAGAGTCACCTCGGAAAGAGAGAAGGAGTAGAGATGATCGTTATGAGCGAAGATCCTCTCGGAGAAGCAAGGATTCGGAAAGGAAAGACAAGTCATCAAGGAGCTACACAAGAAGAAAACATCAAGCTCATGTAGGTGAATGGGTCTCCGGCTCCGACTCAGACAATCACTCGAAAGAAGCTATCACTCCAACTCCGAATCTGATCAAGATGAAGGTGTTGCCGGTCTTGCTCTCGTGTCCTCCAACTCCAACTCCCATGACTTATTTGATTCACCAAATGAGGGAATTGGAAGATGCTTCATGGCTAAAGGCCCCAAGGTATCACACCCTGAATTTATTGACTTTGATAGTGATGAGGATGACTTGCTTGGTGAAGATGAGCTTTTACATGACAAATCTAGTGAACCAAGTAATGATGAACATGCTAGTAGTCTTTATAGTCGAGAAGAGTTGAATGACAATGCTATGAAGGAGATTGAGCGTCTAACTAAAGAACTAAACACTCAAGTTAGCTCATGAAACAACTCAAGAAGATCATAGAGAGCTCCTAAGATCTCATGAGAAGCTACGCTTCGAGAAGCTCAATCTAGAGCAAGAACATGAGTTTCTAAAAGCAATCAATGACGATCTTCGAAAGAAGAGTTCTTCATATCTTGCCAAACGACTTCTCTTGTCTAATTTCTTGCCACCTATTAAAACTAAGCATGACAAGCATAAGAAAAATTCTTCATCTAGTAGTAACAATAACCATGCTAAATCTAATATTGTTGCTTCTAGTAGTTCTCTTGATTCCACTAACAATGTTTCAAGCCAAGTTACACTTGAGCTAGAAAATACTTTATTGAAAGGGATTATAGAGAAAGGTGTCTACAAGAGCCTTGCCGGAAGCAAGAACTTTGAGGAAATTGTTACTTAAGCAAGGAAGGCACCGAAGAATCAAGGAATTGGTTTTGAGCAAAAGTTCAACGCCGAGGGTGTTGAATGGGAAGAAGGTCAATATCCCACTCCAAAGTTTGTTTCTCAAAAGGAGAAGTATGATCCTACTTCTTCCAACGAGGAACAAGCTCAAGATGACCTTCCACCACAAGACCACAAGCTAAAAGGCAAGGACAAGCTTCAAGAGGAGATTGATGCATTTATTGAAGCATCTAAAGCCATGGTCAAGTGGGTTCCCAAGGAAACGTCAAGTTCTACTTCGTCAAGCTCAACTACAACCCCAAGGATTCCCATCAAGATGATGTGGATCCCGAAGAAGAAGAACTAGAGAGTTCTTGAGGGTGACTCCGCCAACATACTTCACTCACATTCATTTTGGCAAGAACTTGTGCAATCAACTTCCACATCTTGCACTAGTTCATGGAGTCACAAACCCTCTTGTTGGTAAGTCAAGGGACAAGGTAATCATTGCTTTCATGGACATCATCTATTGTGTACTTCAATCTATGTCCATGGATATCCTTGTTTGTTCCTTGTGGGACTAACCCATGTAGGTATTGAAAGTGCCCAATCCAAAGGATTGCTCCCAACTCTTGATGATCTTCATCAACATTGAGCATCCACATCTTCAACATCTACATGAAGTCTTCTCGACAACCCAAGGTTAGTTTGACCCTTTAAAGGGGTTCTCACATCTAGGGGAGCTTTGCTCTAAAGAATTGAGCTAAAGCATCATCAAATGATGTGAACACATTAATGCTTTATGTAAAAGTGGTAACCCCACTTGTGCTTAAGCGATGAGTATGACCTATGATCAAATGTTCTCATTTGACTCCTAAGTCAATATACTCATATAAAGATGACCTAGTCATCGACAAATTGTGTGATAGTAGCTAGTGTTTTGTTTGTGCATGTTTGACACATATTTCATTTGCTATCTTATTGTGTGAGCATGTTGGATGCATGATTTTATCCATTCGAGGACATCCATTTGTTGCTTTGGTCTTTTGGATTTTTTTTGACCAAATGGATGGACAAGAATGCCTAAGTACCTCCCCTAGCTATCTATGCTTTCTTGTCTCAAATTCTATTCATGCTTATATCACAAACTTTGAACAAGTCATTTTCGGACACACCGAGTGAGGAGCACTCGGAGCCACCGATCCGTCTAAGGCTAAACTTCCAAAACCTTCTAAGTAATTTCGGTCAGACCAACCCAAACTCGGTCAGACCGAAAGCACTTGGATTGATCTAGGTTTTCACCTCGGTGAAACCGAGTTGCAAATTTCGGCGTGACCGAAGTGTGTAACTGCTTGCAGTTATCCATCTCGGTGCCACCGAGTTTTACAACTCGGTCCCACTGACAGCAAAAGGGTATATATATCTGAGGGCAACGCGCGTTGATTCCTTCTTCAAAACGCCTCGCCCCCAAACCCCTTGCTGTCGTCGCCGTGGTCTCCGGATCGTCTCCGTCGTCGCCTGTGCGCCCTCGCCGCGGGTCTCCGTCGTCGTCAACGGACATTCTCTCCGCGCCGTTGCCGCCGTAGAGGAACTCCACCAAGTTAGGGTGAGTTTCGATCCTTCTCGTGTTTCAACCTCCGATTCTATGCACGATTGGTTTGCCTAGCTTCTTGCCACGTTTGAGATCTTCCTATCCAGCAGATTAGTTCTTAGAACGAAAATTCGAGTAAAAGTTTTAGGGTTAGGTTTCCGCCGAACACATCTCGGTGAGACCGATTCTACATTCTCGGTATGACCGATTTGGCCTCTGGCCATTGCACTGCACTTTTTGGTCCAACCGAGTTGTGCAAATCGGTGTGACCGAAATGAGGATTTAGTGAAACCCTAGAGTTCTCGGCAAGACCGAAACCCATTTCGGTCCAACCGAAAGTGGTGTGAATGGTTCTGTTTAGACACTTGATTCACGAATTTTAGCCTCGGTCGACGAAATGCATTCTGTGAAAACCTAAAACTGAAATTTGAACTCATTCTTTTTGCAAAATCTTCTGCAGTTTGTGATAACTCTTCTATTCTGCCTATACCTAATCTATTCATAGGTTGTCAGCCATGTCAGATGCCAGTGACAGCCAGAACAGGTCTGAATCACCAATTGCTGAGATTCCCGAGGCAGGCACTAGTCCTGAGGCCAGCAGTTTTTCAGATGATGGTGAAAGGAGCACACCAAGTGGTTTGCCTCCTGCTGCCACCAGGGCCAGGAAGAAGAAGAATTCTGATGAAGAAGATTCTGATTTCATAGCTGAGGAAGAGATTTCCTCCAAGCCAAAGAGGCAAGTGGTTTCCAAAGAGCATCAAGGGCAGCAAACCAAGAAAGGCACCAGTAAAGTGAAGAAGTCCACAGTTGCTAAGAAGCTAAGTATGGAAGAAGAAACTTCGAGCAAAGTGAAGAAAACTTCCAAGAGGAAGAGAATTGTGCATGATGAAGCAGCAGATGATGATGATTCTGATGAGGAAGAACCCCAGCCTCCTCAGAAGCCTAAGTTGATGGGTGATGCCATCGAGCAGGAGCACCTTCAAAGTCTAAGCCATCTGCTCCCAAAAAAGGCAACTCAAGCCAAGCCTGCTGCCAAGCCCAAGAAAACTGTCAGGAACATCCCAACTTCAGAGAAGAAGAAAGACAATGTGCCACCAGCTGAGTCAGATGATGAGGCACCTGTATTGCTGAAACTCCGTCAGAAATTTCCTATTCACAATGATGCTCATCCTCGAGCTGAAAACATGAAGGAGAGAAAGGACAAAGGTCTCAGGCTATGGAGACAAGCTGATCCATATGCTGTGAGAAGAAGGACTGCTGTAGACCCAAGGTTCCACACCAGAGAGCAGCAGGACTTCTATGAGACTGTGCTTATGGACAAGAAGCCCATTGTTGCAGACACTCGCTATGTTGACTGGGCATATATTGATAGTGAAGAGCACAGAGACTTCTTTCCACATGTGCATGAGAGCTTTACTGCATGTGGTGTTGCTAAGTTCGTTGGTCAGAAGTTGATAGATTGGAATGATGAGATGATCATGCAATTCTATGCCACTGCTCATTTCTATCCAGATGGTAAAATCACATGGATGACTGAAGGCCAAAGATTCTCTTCTACTGTTGAAGAATGGGCAGCACTGCTGAATGCTCCAGTACCAAGAGAAGATGATGTAGATGTCTATGGTATTCCCAAGAAGAACCATGAGTCTATGAAGAACATGTACAATGAGGTACCAGCTAAGGATGTAGAGATCTGGAAGCTCGGCTCAGTGTATCATCTCCAGGCAGGTCTCCCTACCACAAACACAATTCTGAGGCATACCTTGATGCCCAAGTCTGGAGATCATCGCATGATAAGAGGCTATTCTATCAACATGCTGCATATACTTGATCAGAAGGCACCTTTCAAGGTGATGGACTTGATAGTTGAGACTATCAAGAGGACTGCAGCAGACCAGAAGAGGTCATGTGGATTTGCCCCGCACATTCATATGCTTATCAATGCCAAGTTTGGCACGGGCACCTACTTGTTGGAAAGACCACACTTGCCACTGCAGCCTGAGCATGAGGACAATGAAGTTGTGATGGATGAGGAGGACCCAACGTCAGTTGAAGGTCATGCAAAGTCTGAAGCTGCCAAGAAAACTAAAGCTGAGAAGGAAGCAGCAGCAGCAGCAGCTAAACCCAAGAGTGTTGGAGAGCAGCTCCTTGAAGCTACCCAGAGGATTGAACAACGCCTGGCCAACATTGTGCAGTCTCAGGAGAGTCTTGAGAGGATTGTTGAAGACAAGATCCATGCTCTGGATGTCAAGTCGATCAAGTGCAAGTCACTGTCAACAAGCTTGAGGCAGATATCGAGGAAGCCAAGAAGGAGAAGGAAGAGCTCATGCGTGAGATGCAGGATGACCTAGTCCAGGATGATTATGAACAGCCTGCTCCGGTTCCCACAAGACCCAGATCAGCTGCTATTCCAGTGACAGACACCAGGACTACAGCCTCAGCACCTCCCACAGCTCCATCAGTTCCAGCTCCAGCTCCAGTGACCACTCCTCCAGCTCCACAGACATCAGCTGAAGCCTTTGCAGATGCAGCCATCTCAACTCCATCAACCCAGACAGGAGCCGCCAGCAGAGTCCCTAGTGATGTTTAGCTCTATACCTTTCGAACTTTTTGGTAACTTGTTGCCAAAGGGGGAGAAATTGTATAGATCATAGGACTTCGAGAGAGAGAGTGCTTTGTCTTTGCGCTTTTGCTCTTTCGTTTATTTGCGGTCTTTTTGAGATACTTTTGAGATTTTCGAGACATTCCGTGTGTTTGATACTACATTTGCTCTACTTTGATGAGTGCTTGGTCGTACTATGCCTTAATGTGTGCTTAATACTTATCATATGCCATTCATATCTTGTATGACCACTTACTCATATCTTGGTGATTGGGTGCATGCTATTCATTCTTATCATTTTGTGCGCTCCACCAAGATGTATGTGACATGGAAGAGTGATCCATGATCCTAATCGACTGTGCATTTGCATTCAAACGCAAATCTTAAATAATGCACAAATTTAGGGGGAGCTCTTGCTTATCACATACTTCTCCAAGCGACGATATTATTCATTGATTATATCTTTTGTCGAAGCTTTGATCTATATGTTGTCATCAATTACCAAAAAGGGGGAGATTGAAAGTGCAACTAATCCCCGGGTGGTTTTGGTAATTAATAACAACATATATATCATTGAACTAATAGTTTCTTGAGTATCATTTCAGAAACTTCGGTGATATGGGTATGGCAATGACTGAAGAAGTGGACCCCTCAAAATGCTAAGGCAAGCATTGGCAAAAGCTCAAGACTCCATTTTTGGTTTAGTGATCCAAGATCACATTGAGTCTATAGGAAAGCCAATACTATTAAAAGGGGATGAGGTTATGTTAATGATCTGGTTGCTCAAAGTGCTTAGTGATATATCTCCTAAACTATCAGCACCTCTCACTTCAAACATACACTCATAAGTAATCTCGGTCCCACCGATTCCATAAACTCACCACACCGAGATGAACCACCTCACCAAATAGCCAAACCCTAGAAATCTCGGATTTTCCGATTCGAACTCGGTCTCACGAAACTAGTGTTGCCAAGCTTCAGAACATTCGTCATCAAATCGGTGTCACCGAGATGATAAAGTCGGTCCCACCGAGATTGGCAAACCCTAGTCTTTGGAAGAATCGGACTCACCGAGATTGTATTTTCGGTCCCACCGAAAATCCCAACGTTCACAAGATTTGAACTTTCGGTCTCACCGAGTTGTCAACTTCGGTCTGACCGAGATTGGTCAAATGTGTGTAACAGTTGGATTTTGTGTGGAGGCTATAAATACCCCTCCACCTCCTCTTCATTCGTGGAGAGAGCCATCAGAAAGAACTACCACTCCTACCTTACATTTCTGAGAAGAAAACTACCTACCCTTGTGTTGAGATCAAGTTGCTCCACTCCCACCATATGAAACTTGATTTCTAGCCTTCCCAAGTTGCTTTCCACTCAATCCTTTCTTCCACCACAGCCAAATCAGTGAGGAGAGTTGGGTGTTGGGGAGATTATCATTTGAATCACAAGAGCAAGGAGTCCATCATCACCAACACCATCTATTACCTTTTGGAGGGTGGTGCCTCCTAGATTGGTTAGGTGTCGCTTGGGAGCCTCCGTCAAGATGTGGAGTTGAACCAAGAAGTTTGTAAGGGCAAGGAGATCGCCTACTTCATGAAGATCTACCCCGAGTAAGGCTAGTCCTCCGTGGGCGTATGCCATGATGGCATAGACAAGGTTGCTTCTTCGTGGACCCTTCGTGGGTGGAGCCCTCCGTGGACTCTCGCAGTCGTTACCCTCCGTGGGTTGAAGTCTCCATCAACGTGGATTGACGATAGCACCACCTATCGGAACCACGAGAAAAATCTCCGTGTCTCCAAATTGCGTTTGCTCTTCTCCACCTCTCTTTACTACATGTGCAATTTACTTTCCGCTGCTTATACTCTAGAATTGCATGTGTAGGGTGATACTTGACTTGATCTCCATTGTGAACTTGCCAAAAACTTGTCTTTATCAAAAGGCTGAATTTTTATATTGTCAAGTAGTCTAATCACCCCCCCTCTAGACATACTTTCGATCCTACAGTGTCCGAATACCTTCTCGGTTAAGAAACAACCGAGGCATGCATGGAGACCAAGCGTAGGGGTCATTAGTGCTTTATCAAACAAGTGCCCAACTAGTTATGTTATATTACATGGTTAGTAAGAAACATCTTCCAGGGAGAGTAGTTCCGTTAAGGGTTCCTTTCCCTGGGAGGCATGCCCTAAAGTGCATGTCCGGACTGCGAAAAGAGCAGGAAAACATCTGGGGGCAGATAAATAAATAAATAGGTAAAAAATCATCTTTTAAGTCACCGACCGAATATTCCCTTAAGAACGCTAGCTTTCGGCTTCACCCAGTCTGAGGTACACATCCGGCTGACCCGGCAGTAACAATCGCAGAGGTGCTCCCTTTACCTCCTAGCCGAACAATCGGGAATGTAGGGGTAAGCACAGGAGCCAGGCAACCTAGCTTGGCCAAAACTTAAAGTCATATCGATGCATATTATGGTGAATAAAAGGTACATGTGGAAGTTTGACACATGTGTTGGGCATGAAGCCCTTATAAGTAAGCTTCTGGTAAAGAAGCCCCCAGGTATAATGAGTGCGGATGGCACATCAAGTGTGTGTGCGAACAATGCACCAGGAGGCCTTTAAGGGCTTTTATGAAAAGGGTGAGAGAAAAAAGAGAAACGAAAGACAGCTGAAGTGTAAAAATCTGGACGGGGGAAGGAGACGAACTCTTAGTCCGGCGCTATGCGTAGAATCTTCGGAGGCGGGCTGCGTTCCATGGGTTCGGCTCGAGTCGGTTGTCTAACGCATTTCGCAGACGGTACGCTCCGCCAGTCAGGACTTGATCGATAATGAAGGGCCCCTCCCATTTGGGCTTGAGCTTGTCCTTTTTCTTGTCCGGCAGGCGTAGAACTAGTTCGCCAACATTGTAAGTCTTAGCCCGTACTTCTCTGCTTTGATAGCTTCGAGCCTGCTGTTGATAGAATGCGGAACGAGCCTTGGCGACGTCGTGTTCTTCCTCCAATGCGTCCAAGCTGTCCTGCCAATCCAGCTCAGCTTCTCTTTCTTCGTACATGCGCACTCGAGGTGAGTCATGAATGATGTTGCAGGGCAAAACTGCCTCTGCGCCGTATACCATAAAGAATGGTGTGAATCCGGTAGTACGGTTGGGCATTGTCCGCAGCCCCCAGAGTACGGAGTCGAGCTCCTCTACCCAGTGCATGTCAGATTTCGTAAGGGACCGCACTAGTCTGGGTTTGATGCCGCTCATTATTAGACCATTTGCTCATTCCACTTGACCGTTGGTTTGAGGATGATAGACTGAAGCGTAATCGAGCTTAATGCCCATATTTTTGCACCATGATTTAACCTCGTCGGCCGTGAAGTTCGTGCCGTTATCGGTAATGATTCTATGGGGGACACCATAACGGTGTACTACCCCGGATATAAAGTCTATCACTGGTCCGGACTCTGCCATTTTAACTGGCTTGGCCTCTATCCATTTGGTGAATTTGTCCACCATGACCAATAGGTACCTTTGCTTATGGGTTCCCCCTTTAAGGGGTCCAACCATGTCAAGCCCCAGAACACGAACGGCCAGGTAATGGGTATAGTTTTGAGGGCGGTGGGTGGCATATGGCTCTGATTAGCAAAGAGCTGACAACCAACGCATCTTTGGACTAAGTCCTGAGCATCTGCCCGGCCTGTCGGCCAATAAAATCCTGTACGGAAGGCCTTGCCTACAAGGGCCCGAGCTGCGGCGTGGTGTCCGCCTAGTCCGGCATGAATTTCAGCCAGAAGGTTTCGCCCTTCCTCTTCGGAGATACACCTTTGAAGGACTCTGGTTGTGCTTTTCTTATATAGTTCTCCCTCATGTACCTTGTAGGCTTTAGATCGCTGAACTATGCAGCGGGCCTCATTTTGGTCTTCGGGAAGCTCCTGCCTAATCAGGTAGGCTAGGAATGGTTCTGTCCACGGGGCAATTACTGCCATTATTTCGTGGGCTGAAGGCATTATTTCATCGGCTGGGTTGCCGATTATGTCAGATTGTTCTGTGTTGGGTGGTGCGGCTGCTTCTGGGTTGTTATTTCCGGACTCCTCTTCCTATAGTACGGATGGCTTAAAGAGCCGTTCCAGGAAGATGTTTGGAGGGACAGCGTCGCGTTTCACACCGATACGTGCCAATACGTTGGCTGCTTGGTTATTATCCCGGGCTACGTGGTGGAATTCAAGTCCTTCGAACCGGGCTGACATTTTTAGGACAACGTTACGATAGGCTGCCATCTTCGGATCTTTGGCGTCAAAGTCTCCATTTACTTGGGATATTGCGAGGTTTGAGTCCCCGCGCACCTCTAGGTGTTGAATGCCCATGGAGATTGCCATCCGGAGGCCATGTAGGAGGGCCTCATATTCGGCTACATTGTTGGAGTCCGTGTACATTATCTGAAGTACGTATTGGACTGTATCCCCGGTTGGGGACGTTAATACGATGCCAGCCCCCAAGCCGGCCAACATTTTGGAGCCGTCGAAATGCATAGTCCAATTGGAGTATGCGCCGTACTCTTTAGGGAGTTCGGCTTCAGTCCATTCAGCGAAAAAGTCAGCCAAGACTTGTGACTTTATGGCTCGCCGAGGTTTGTAAGTATATCGAATGGTAAGAGCTCAATGGCCCATTTTGCAATCCTGCCTGTTGCGTCGCGGTTGTTTATGATGTCGTTGAGGGGCACTTCGGAGGCCACTGTTATCGAACACTCTTGAAAGTAGTGTCGGAGCTTCCGGGATGCCATGAACACTGCGTATGCTATCTTTTGATAGTGTAGGTAACATGACTTGCAGGGAGTTAAGACAGTGGATACGTAGTACACTGGTTTTTGGAGAGGGAATTTATGCCCTTCTGTTTCTCGTTCGACGACGAGTACCGCGCTTACAACTTGATGTGTTGCGGCGATGTATAACAACATTGGTTCGCCCAGGTTAGGCGCGGCCAGGACCGGATTTGTTGCCAATATGGCTTTTATTTCTTCGAGTTCGGCAGTGGCAGCATCCGTCCACTCGAAGTGTTTGGTGCGCCTGAGGAGGCGATAGAGGGGTAATGCCTTTTCTCCCAGACGGGAGATAAAGCGGCTTAAAGCCGCCACGCATCTAGTCAATTTTTGTATTTGTTTGAGGTCTTTTGGAATATCCAGCTGTGACAGAGCTCGGATCTTGGCTGGGTTTGCTTGAAATCCTCTACCAGATACAATGAAGCCCATGAGCTTTCCTGCTGGTACGCCGAAAACGCATTTTTCCGGATTCAGCTTAATGTCATATGCTCGGAGGTTGTCGAATGTGAGCCTCAAATCGTCTACTAGAGTTTCGACATATGCGGTTTTGACGACTCGTCGTCTCGTATGCCCTCTACTGTTTTGCCGATCTGGGTAGCGGACATGTACGAATCATGCGCCGATATGTTGCGCCGGCGCGTTTTGAGTCCGAAGGGCATCGTGTTGAAGCAGAATGGTCCATATGGAGTAATGAATGCCGTTGCGGCTTGGTCTGCCTCCGCCATCTTAATTTGATGGTAACCGGAGTGTGCGTCAAGGAAGCACAATGAATCGTGCCCTGCAGTAGCATCGATTATTTGGTCGATGCGGGGAAGGGGGAAGGGGTCCTTTGGGCAGGCCTTGTTGAGGTCTTTAAAATCGACACATAGGCGCCAGGATTTATCCTTCTTTGGTACCATTACCAGGTTTTCTAGCCAGTCTGGATGTTTGATGTCTCTGATGAATCCGGCTTCCAGTAGTTTGACTAGCTCTTCTCCCATTGCCTGTCTTTTGGGTTCGGAAAATCGCCAAAGAGCCTATTTGACTGGCTTGAATCCTTTTAGGATGTTTAGGCTGTGTTCTGCCAATCTGTGTGGGATTCCTGGCATATTTGAAGGGTGCCAGGCAAAGATGTCCCAATTTTCCCAAAGGAATTCTCGCAGTGCGGCATCTACATTAGGGTTCAACTGTGCCCCGATGGAGGCCGTCTTTGTTGGGTCCGTTGGATGGACCTGGAATTTGACTATTTCATCCGCTGGTTTAAAAGAGGTGGACTTGGGTCTCTTATCGAGTATCACATCGTCCCTATTCACCGTAGAGCGTAGCGCAGTAAGTTCCTCCACCGCTAGGGCTTCAGATAGTGCCTCTAGGGCTAATGCGGCTGTCTTATTTTCGGTGCAGAGTGCTATGTCTGGATCACTAGCGAGAGTGATTATTCCGCCGGGCCCAGGCATCTTAAGCTTCATGTACCCGTAATGGGGTTTGGCTTGAAAAATTGTGAATGCCTCTCATCCTAATATAGCGTGATATCCGCTGCTGAACGGGGCCACTTGGAACGTGACCTCTTCGGACCTGTAATTGTCCGGCGAGCTGAACACCACATCAAGTGTGATTTTTCCTGTGCAGCGCACTTCCCGACTAGGGATTATCCCTCTAAAGGTTGTGCTGCTTCGCTTGATGCGGCTCCAGTCTATTTCCATTTTTTGAAGAGTTTCGTCGTAGATGAGGTTTAGTCCGCTGCCGCCATCCATGAGTACCTTGGTAAGACGAAAGCCATCCACAATTGGACTGAGGACCAATGCGGCTGGTGCTCGGGCTGTTCTGAACTTAGGTTCGTCGCTGGCATTGAAGGTGATGGCCGTGTCGCTCCATGGATTTGTTGTTGCTACTTGGTAGACTTCGGCGAGGCTGCGGATTGTTCGTTTCCGCATATTATTCGATGCGAAAGTCTCGAAGACTGTTGACACCGTACTGGTATTATTGGAGTGGCTCTCTGGGGCTAGAAGCTCTTCGCCGTTTTTGGCCACCTGCCACAATATCCAACATGCTCGAAGGCTATGTGTTGGAGTTGCGCCTTCTGTTTTGTGAATTTTACAGGGTCCGTTGAGCCAACCTTCCAGTACGGTTCCGTGCCCTTTATGGGGTTTTTGCTTTTTGGTTTTTGTACCTGTTGCCTGAGTGTGATGCATCCTTTTACTTTGGACTAGGGTTGTATTCGGGGCCGGATTGTCCCAAAACTTAGTTTCGGTTTTCCGGAAACTCTCCATCACACAGTACTTTCGTACTATGGACGCCAGATCGGCGAAGAGTGTAATTTCGCGATGACTGAAGGCGTTCAAAATTCCCCTGTCTGTGCAATTATTGCAGAAAATTGAAATTGCATTTTCCTCACGGCAGTCCTTTATCCTGTCCATAACCAGGAGGAATCTGGCCCAGTAATGATGTACTGTTTCAGCGGGCTCTTGCCGGATTTGAGATAGATCGCATATGTCTGGGCGGGTGGGTGGAATTAATTCCGGAATCCTACCCATCTCAAGGCTCAAGGGCCGAGAAGTTTCCGAATTTGGAAACTTGGATCGTTGAACGTTGTCCAACGAGTCCGGTCCGATGCCTGACTTTAGGTTCAGTGCTTGATCGAAGTCCGTCCCCCCGCGGGAATCCGGCATGGAGGGTTTGAAAGCCCGGACATGACTAGTTTTCAATATAGGAGAAGAGTCGCCGCGTTGTTCCTCTACCACTGCTACGTGGTGGGTAGCCTGGGGAGAGTTAATCTCTCTCAGATCGGTTTTAAGCCCAATCTGATTGTAGTCTGTAGCGACTCCCAGGGCGGCGATGCGATCCAAGAGTTCGTTTACGGACGAGAGCTCTGTTGGATCCAACTGCTCGACGAATTCCGAGATGACGTGAAGATTGCTTTTGATGACCCGAGAGGTCATGAGAAAACCACTGAGGGAGTCTTGGACTAGGGGGTGTCCGGACAGCCGGACTATCATCTTCCGCCGGACTCCAAGACTACGAAGATACAAGATTGAAGACTCCGTCCCGTGTCCGGATGGGACTTTCCTTGGCATGGAAGGCAAGCTTGGCGATACGGATATGTAGATCTCCTACCATTGTAACCGACTCTGTGTAACCCTAGCCTTCTCCGGTGTCTATATAAACCGGAGGGCTTTAGTCCATAGGACACAACATACATTACAACAATCATACCATAGGCTAGCTTTAGGGTTTAGCCTCCTTGATCTCGTGGTAGATCCACTCTTGTACTACCCATATCATCAATATTAATCAAGCAGGACGTAGGGTTTTAACTCCATCAAGAGGGCCCGAACTTGGGTAAAACATCGTGTCCCTTGTCTCCTGTTACCATCCGCCTAGACGCATAGTTCGGGACCCCCTACCCGAGATCCGCCGGTTTTGACACCGACATTGGTGCTTTCATTGAGAGTTCCTCTGTGTCGTCATCGATAGGCTCGATGGCTTCTTCAATCAACAACGCTGTCCAGGATGAGACTTTTCTCCCCGGACAGATCTTCGTATTCGGCGGCTTCGCACTGCGGGCTAATTCACTTGGCCATCTGGAGCAGATCGAAAGCTACGCCCCTGGCCGTCAGGTCAGATTCGGAAGCCTAAACTTCACGGCCGACATCCGCGGGGACTTGATCTTCGACAGGCTTGACCCACAGCCAAGCGTGCCGCACTGTTACGATGGGCATGATCTAGCTCTGCCGCTGAACAGTGCCTTGGTGGCCACACAAGAATCCGCTCTGGCCCTTAGACCGGAGCCGATCGCCCAGATCGAGGACCGGTGGTTGGACACCGCCTCGGGGGCTTCAACTTCCATGGCGATGGAGCCGAACACTAACCTTGTCCCTCGCGAAGCTCGTGACTCCGAGGTGTCGGACTCCTTGCCGGACTCCGGACCTCCCACGCCCCTGCCAATCAAATCTGATTGGGCGCCGATTATGGAATTCACCGCCGCGGACATCTTCCAACACTCGCCCTTTGGCGACATCCTAAATTCGCTAAAGCAT
Organism: Aegilops speltoides; assembly: GCA_021437245.1. Classification (NCBI taxonomy): domain Eukaryota; kingdom Viridiplantae; phylum Streptophyta; class Magnoliopsida; order Poales; family Poaceae; genus Aegilops; species Aegilops speltoides. The sequence goes on along the minus strand of CM038142.1, from coordinate 423,455,103 downwards.
CTCTCGCTATCCGGAGAGTCCTGGCCGGATTATGGCCAGGATGGTTAGGATACGGACGACGAAGAAATTCAGAGCCCACCCACCACCCACTTTGTAGCCACTGTCGACGATCTAACCGACATGCTAGACTATGACTCCGAAGACATCGACGCTATGGACGACGATGCCGGAGACGAACAGGAACCAGCGCCTACAGGGCACTGGAAGACCACCTCGTCATACGACATATACATGGTGGACACCCCAAAAGATGGGGACGGCGAAGAAGCAGCGGAGGCAGATTCCTTAAAGAAACATCCCAAGCGCCGGCGTCAGCGGCGCCGCTCTAAATCCCGCCACAGCAAGAATGGAGATTCCGGCATAGGTGATAATAATACCCCAGAGAGTGCCGAAGACAATCCCTCCAAAGAAGACTCAGCGCAGGAGGATGCAGAAGCAAGCCCTCACGAGACGGCGGCAGACGAAGAGGTCGAGGAATATAACTATATACCTCCCTCCGAAGACGAGGCAAGCCTCAACAACGACAAATTCGTCGTGCCCGAGGATTCCTTCTAACAAGAGCGTTTCAAACGCAGGCTCATTGCCACGGCAAATAGCCTAAAGAAAAAGCAGCAGCAGCTTCAAGCTGATCAGGACCTGCTGACCGATCAATGGACCGAGGTCCTCGCGGCCGAAGAGTATAAACTCGAACGCCCCTCCAAAAGCTACCCAAGACACAAGTTGCTCCCCCTATTAGAAGAGGAAGCATACATACCTTCATCACCAGCGCCGCGATCTGGCGGACCGACCACCACGTGGTCGCGACGAGAGAGCATCGGGCCCTCCACCAAGACCGTGCCCGGCATCGCTCCAAAAGTGCGAAGCCAAGAGGGAATGCGCCGGACTTGCGAGATATATTGGAGGACAAAGCAAGGCAATCCAGATCCATCTACGGATCACGAGGGCGCCCCACGACCCACAACGAATACCGTCGCGCCAGATACAATAACTCTGGACAGGCCGAACACAGCAGACAACGCTCTCTCGAGCTACGTCGTGATATTGCCCAATATAGAGGCGCCACACACCCGCTATGCTTCACTGACGAAGTAATGGATCATCAAATCCCTGAAGGGTTTAAACCCATAAACATCGAATCCTATGATGGCACAATAGACCCCGCGGTTTGGATCGAAGATTATCTCCTTCACATCCATATGGCCCGCGGCAACGATCTCCATGCCATCAAGTATCTCCCACTCAAGCTTAAAGGACCAGCTCGGCATTGGCTTAACAGCTTGCCCGCAGAGTCAATTGGGTGTTGGGAAGACCTAGAAGCCGCATTCCTCAACAACTTCCAGGGCACATATGTGCGGCCACCAGACGCCGATGACCTAAGCCACATAATTCAGCAGCCAGATGAATCGGCCAGACAATTCTGGACACGGTTCTTGACAAAGAAAAACCAAATCGTCGACTGTCCGGATGCAGAGGCCCTCGCAGCCTTCAAACATAACATCCGCGACGAGTGGCTAGCCCGGCACAGGGACGGAAAAGCGAAATCCATGGCAGCCCTCACATCATTAATGACCCTTCTGGCGGGAGAGGATAGCTGGCTAGCTCGCAGCAACAACCTCGATAAAAATTCTGCGGTCCGGATACTAAGGACCACAATGGCAGGTCACGTCGAAGCAAAAATAAGCGCCGCGTGCTTGGCGGCGATAAGGAGGATACGGTAGTCAACGCCAGATTCCGAGGCTCTATACCCGGTCAGCGGAAGAAGCCATTCAAAAGAACCACTCCGGGTCTGTCCAATTTGGACCGAATACTCGACCGCTTATGCCAGATACATGGCACCCCTGAAAAGCCAGCTAATCACACCAACAGAGATTGCTGGGTGTTCAAGCAGGCAGGCAAGTAAATTGCCGAAAGCAATGACAAGGGGCTAAACAGCGACGCCGAGGAAGAGACCCGACCGCCAAACAATAGAGGACAGAAGGGTTTCCCCCCACAAGTCCGGACGGTGAACATGATTTACGCAACCCATATACCCAAGAGGGAGCGGAAGCGTGCACTAAGGGGGATATCTGCGATGGAGCGGTCGCCCAAGTTCAATCCATGGTCCTCTTGTCCGATCACTTTCGATCGAAGAGACCACCCGACCAGCATCCGCCATGGCGGATTCGCCGCATTGGTTTTAGACCCAATCGTCGATGGATTTCACCTCATGAGAGTCCTGATGGACGGCGACAGTAGCCTGAACCTGCTTTATCAGGATACAGTGCGCAAGATGGGCATAGACCCCTCAAGGATTAAACCTACAAAGACAACCTTTAAAGGTATCATACCAGGTGTGTAGGCCAATTGCATAGGCTCAGTCACACTGGAAGTGGTCTTTGGATCCCCGGATAATTTCCGGAGCGAGGAGCTAATCTTCAACATAGTCCCATTCCGCAGCGGCTATCATGCTCTGCTCGGACGAACCGCGTTTGCAAAGTTCAACGCGGTGCCGCATTATGCATACCTCAAGCTCAAGATGCCAGGCCCTCGTGGAGTCATTACGGTCAACGGAAATACGGGCGCTCCCTCGAGCGGAGGAACATACAACTCTCATGGCGTAATACTGAGCAGCCTTTTAAGGCAATTTTCGAGTCCGGCCATTAAATGGCCGGATACAGCCAAACGCGCCCGAAGCAACACCAACCAAGACCACCTGGCACGATCCGAGCACGCGTAGCAATGCGGCCCTAACCCCCGCCCTCGCATGATCGCAAGAACAACCCTCCGCGTACATCATTACGCTTTGGAGATACCATGGGCGTAGGGGAAGGGCACGACCACAATAGACCCAGAGTGCGGCTCGACCACACCAGGGGCTCGCAAGTGTGCGGCTCTTTCTTATTATTATTTTTCTTCTTTGTATACACAGGACTCCGTTAGCCAGAGGCCCTATCCGGCGGTGAACCTGCCGAACTCATGATGCAACAGCCGGGGAAGAACGAATGCGACGACGAACACTCAGGTGGTCTCAATTACGAGCATTAAATTTGATTATATACACCAAGTCCGCAGCCCATCCCTGGAGGGGGACATGTTTAACTAGTCCAAAACCCTTGTTTACCACATTATTTGTATCAGTCCGCACTCATAGCAGACTTCATTTAATAAATGACGCAACACTTTTCTGCCTGTTATTACATATATATGTTCATTATATGACATCTTGCACCCGTATATTTTGGTACGGCCTAATACACCAGGGGCTTATGCTCCCTACATTATGGTGTGATAAGTCCGAACACTTTCACAAGTGCGGCACCCCAAACTTATAGCATTATATGAATCGGCTCCGAATCATGTCTTGGGTCAATAGTTGGGTTTGCCCGGCTCCCATGTTTTGTGCCTTACGTTCCGTTCCGTCGGCTAAGGTGGCACTGGGAGAACCACTGCGATTGCGCCTCGGTTGAGCAGGCGGCGCCTCGATGGAGAAAGCTAAACTGACCGGCATGATAAGGCGAGAGATCTGGTCGCTATTCGAGAGGTCTTTTCGGTCCTAAAGACTCACGCCGCTTGAGCAAAGTTCGGATAATGTCCGATTTAGGCGTGGATAGCGCCCCGAATTCGGTCTTCCGAATACTAGGGGCTTCGCCGAAATTTAAAATTATAGAATTCTATGGCTAAGTGAGAGTGTTCAAGCATTATAAGTTTGGTTGCCTTGTTCGTTGTGTTGAGCGCCTCCCTAGATGGACCCAAAAATGGGAACAAGAGTGCTCAAGTTATCCCGAACACCCCAGCACTTGCGGCTTGGGGGCTGAAGCCAACGACTTGCCATCTCTCAGATTTCATAAACAGCCGCACAAAAGGTAGTATTTTAAATTAAACAAGCGTTGCTTAAAGTGCACAATGAACAAGGTTTTCAGCGCACAGGATAATACATAGCGAGTTTACTCAAAAATTACATCTCTAGGGCACTCATCCGCAATATCGCGGCCTCCCTTCAGGACAGTTTTATAATACATTTCGGGCGTACGATACTCCTTGCCCGGTGGCGGTGGGTCAGTTAGAAGCTTCTCCGCATCCAGCCTGCCCCAATGCACCTTTGTGCGGGCAAGGGCCCGACGAGCACCTTCAATACAGGCGGAGCGCTTGATGACCTCCACCCAGGGGCACGCATCCACCAGCCGCCTGAGGCAAGTGGCTCCCAGGCATGGCTCTGTCGAGCCACACCGGACTATAAGGCCCTTCATGGCCTCCTCGGCTACCTTGTGGAGTTCGACCAGCTGCTTCACCTGGTCGCTTGGGGGCATCGGATGGCCGGCCTCAGCGTACTGAGACCAGAAGACCTTCTCTATTGAGCTCCCCTCCTCGCCACGGTAGAATGCGGCGGCATCGGACACACTACGCGGCAGATCTGTGAATGCCCCTGGAGAGCTCCGAATGCGGGTAAGTGTCAGGTAGTTTACATTAACATGCTTGCTTTGCATGAAAAATGCCTTACCCGCCGCTATCTTCTTCACATCTTCAACCTCCTGAAGGGCCTTACGGGCCTCAGCCTTGGCGGACTTGGCACTTTCGAGAGCCGAGGCGAGCTCGGACTCTCGAGTCTTGGAGTCACGCTCCAAGCTCTCATGCTTCTCCATGAGAGCACGGAGCTATTGCCTGCCGCCGCCACTGCGCCTCCTGCTTTTCTCGCTCTGCCCGTTCCGACCGCCTGCGTTGACACAGACACAACCTCCTTGAGGGCTGCCACCTCGTTTGTGGCCCCCAATACCCATATTATCCTTGTTAATTTTATTGCGACCAAAATCCTTTTCTCAGAAGGTAAAAATTCAAAGTGGTGCTACTCACCTTCTTTGTCCTCGAGCTGCCTCTTGGCATGGCGAGCTCTCGCTTCGACCGCTCGAGATCTTGCTTTAGTGTACCAACCTCCATGATCAATGCGGCAGAGGTCAGCAAAGACAGCCTGCAAACCCATATTGACATAATTTATTAGCAACTGCGAACATCTTTTAAGATCCTCGGTCCGGCTTTTCTTTCCAGCGCCAAACCGAGCATCGAGGGCTCTTGTCTATGCGGTATTACATTACATAATTTTAACTTTTACCTCAAAGCTCGTTAGAAGGCTATGCGAGTTTCGTCAGCCCACTCTTGGCGTGCTGAACCTTCTGAATCACCGCACTCATAACAGTGCGGTGTTCTTCCTTGATGGAAGCGCCTTTGAGCGCCTCTAGCAAGTTGTCCAGCGCCTCCGGTTGGATGGGGGCCGCCGGTGTCACGGTCTTGCCCTTCTTGCGAAGGGGCCGCCTGCCGGACTCTGGAACCACTGCGGGTTCCGGCGTAGAGTCCGGCGCGAAGTCCGGGAGGCTGCCTTGCGGCGCCTCCGGAGCCTCCTCCTGATGGGTCCCCTCCCGGGATCCCACCTCGGCGTCCTTAGCGGCGCGAGGGGTGGAGGCAGTCGGAATGGATTCCACATCCGACGCCGCCAACGACCCGCTCGACGAAGCTGGGAGATCATCGTCGGCCGGACTACAGGCAGTATGCGGCATTAGAAGGACACTATGTGACATGAAAGAAATTGCATATCAGGGATCCGGATACTTACGATCTCGCCAGAGGCCTAGCCCTTGAAGGCCACTCCTCGTCGCCAACGTCTGTGTTGGCGGAGCTGTCCGGGGGAATGGTTCTCCCCCTCTTAGACCTTTCGGCCTCCCCTATTGGGGAAGCCTTCCTCTTCCTCTCCCCCCCTCCAGGAGAGAGCCTTCTTCCTCCTCCCCGTCTTCGGGGGAGGAGTCCGCCTCGTCGTCGGACACCTGATTACGGGAACTCTTTCGAGTGCCGTGGCCTGTCTTGGCCTTCTTCTCCGGCACCACGTGCGGTGCCGGAACCAGCAGTCCCGCTAGACGGGCATCCACTGGGTCTTCTGGCATGGGAGCTGGGCAGATGAGCTGCTCGGCCTTCTTCATCCATTCCTATCAAAGGAAAAGGGAGATTGAAACCCTCTTAGAATCAATATATTTACCAACAAGTGTCCCGTAAAGGGGTAGAATCACTTACCTCGTCGGCGGATGTTGCGAGTGAAATCCGCGATCTTACGTCGCGGATCACGGGCCAGCGCCCTTAAACAGCACCCTCCAGCGCCTTCAGCGTCGTGTCGAAGAGCCCGCTTAGCGCCTGGTGTTGTTCCGGATCGAACTCCCACAGATTGAATGCCCGTTCTTGGCATGGGAGGATCCGGCGGACGAGTATGACTTGGACCACGTCGACGAGCCTGAGCTTCTTGTTCACCAGCTTCTGGATACAGGCTCGGAGTCCCGTCAGCTCCTTCGGGTTACCCCACAACAAGCCCTTCTCTTTCCAGGAGGTGAGCTGCGTGGGGATACCAGATCTAAACTCGGGAGCCGCCACCCACTCAGGGTCGCACGGCTCGGTGATATAGAACCACCCCGATTGCCACCCCTTGACGGAGTCCACGAAGGCCCCTTCGAACCAGAGGACGTTGGGCATCTTGCCCAACATGGCGCCTCCGCACTCCGCCTGCGTGCCCTTCACAACCTTTGGCTTGACGTTGAAGGTCTTGAGCCACAAGCCAAAGTGGGGCCAGATGCAGAGGAGGGCCTCGCACACGAAGGAGCTGACGGGACTCCGAGCCTTCAACTGTGTCTTGAGCCACAAGCCAAAGTGGGGCCGCGAAAACCACAACTTCTCCTTCCTGAGGGGTAGGAGGACATTCCTCTCCAGGAACCCTCCAATGGATTGTGTTTTGATCATCTAAAGCGCCGATTGATACCAGTTCCTTCAACTGTGTCTCGGAGACGCGGGAAGGAACCCAGTTGCATTCGTACACCTGTTTGGCCATCATGAGGTCTACAAGGAGAAGAATCCGGTTTAAGAAAGTACTCATTACAGAGTAATTGATCTAAGTTATGATAAACCGGAGGCGGTTCCGACGAATCAGTTCGATATGATATGATGTCAGATATATGTTGGCGGTTCAACAAGGGGACTAATGGTGTGCCGATGCCGGATAGCAATTTTTACTATGATGAGTTAAACCGCCTAATCTTGGCTTCGAAAGTAATGGACAGAAACAGGTTTCACAAAAATTCATATTTACTACGGATCAAACGCGGGTTTTTCAGCAAACAGGAAATGCGTCGCGGAAGTAAAGAAGAAACAGGGAATGCACCATAAGATATATATATATATGCAGAAGATCTATGGGATTCGATAAGAAAGTACAACGGATAAGGTGAGTCTTCGTTTGATCTGTAATGGATTCATAGCATGGCACAAAGGCTAGAAAGGTGAAAGCATACGAAGAACGTGGTATGAAGCTTGAACCCTAGAAACAGATCTAAGATGATGAACAGATGAAGAAGGGTAAGAGATTTACGGAAGCGGAGGAGATGCGGAGAAAGGCCGCAGATTTCGTCCGAACAGGTTGATGCAGCGGCCAAGGTCGAAGCGAGCGTTGATGATGACGACGGAGCTCCAAAGGCAGCGGCGCAAGGAAGAAGAAGAAGAGGAAGCGAAGGAAGAAATGTAATGACCCTTCGGTCCTATTTATAAGGCGGTAAAAGCTAGGTCAAGCGCGTGAATCCGTGGGCGGTCATTAAAGAAGGCGTTATAAAGGATAAACTTCAAGATGACGTCATGCGGTTTGCGATGACGAAGCAATGATGTCATGCGGTTCTGATGACGAAGCAATAATGTCATGCGGTTTACAATGATCGAAGCAAGGACGACGTGGCGGTTTATTACACAAAGAAGATGTCAAGATGCGAGGTTTATGAAGGATTGACATGAACCAGTTCAAATCAATCTGGGGCCTAATGTTGGGGATATTACCACTAGGTGTAAACCGGCCAAGTTTGGGCGGGTTAGCTCCACTAGTGGTGTAGTCGTGAAAGGCCCAAGGCACTGTAGTCGGTTTAGAACTTGTAGCCGTAAACCGCCTGATGTATGACTTGTATTGTAAGTTAGGAATAGGGAGATACCAACGGGATACAGTATGAACGGTTGGGACTCTAAACCGGCGGCGTCACTGTGTATATAAGGGGCGACCGGGCGGTTCAAGACAGAACAACCACAACTCGAGCCTAGCGAAGCTTATTTGCTCCTAGCCATCGAGACTACATCAATTCCATCACAACTAGGCGTAGGCTTTTACCTTCATCGAAGGGGCCGAACTAGTATAAAATCCTCGTGTCTTTGTGTCCGCTTTAACCCCTGCAAGTAAACCCGTAGCGATGGCTCCACGACTAAGTCCTTACGCTAGGATATCTGCCGTGACAAATCCACGACAGTTGGCGCCCACCGTGGGGCTATTGCACGATGGTTTGACGATCTTGGAGGGCAAGCTCAAAGGACTCGAAGGCTACGTCGTGGGCCGGATGACCAAGAGTCGTCGCGGCCGGATCTACGTCGACGATGCTGGATGGGGTCCCGAGGCCGATTCGATCGAGTACGGTTACCGGGTCCCCTTCGGCGGCATACACGTCTTCATCGGCAAGATCGGAGGGCCTGAGCCGGACATCTGCACCGACCTCGTCGAGACGGCTCAGCGCGCGGAACCAGCCCGGGCTAAACCGGCCGTGAAGCATGTCTTCGTTGGAGCTACCCATGGAGGGGAGTATGATGCCGGTTCAGAGTACGGTGGCGAGACCGTCGTTTACTCCGGCGATGAATCTTCAGCAGGAGAGACCGAGTCATTGTACCAGCTGCAGGATGGTATGATCAGGGGCTGTTCCGATGGTGACAGTATTCCGGACCCCCCAAGCCAGCTAAACCGGATCGGTATATTCATGGCGGGACTCGGTCAAGAACCTCTCTTCAACCGCAGCAGCAATGCTTTCGGTTCAGCGGTAGCGAGGCGGAGGCCGGCACACCGCCGGTTCAAGTTTTGTCGAGATCTGTTTGATGCGCTAGCAGCGCTCATGGCGGAGGATAACCCAGCAGATCAGGAGGCTCATAATGCAGAAATTGCGAAGGTGAAAGAGCAGATCACGCAAGCCAAAGCAGATCTAGCGGCAGAGAAGGAGCGCATGGCTGTAGAGCGGGCCGCTTTAGATGCACAGGCTTACAAACTCATGCTCGACCAGAACGCATCGCAGGAGGTGTTAAAGCGGAAGTACAGATCGCGTCTGCCATCAGGATTCGACCCTAGAAACCTCTTTCAGACCCCCGGAGCCGGACCCAGTAACCCGCCCCAGCACAGGGAGGTAAACCGGATTGAGGCACCAGGAGCGGGAGCGATGGTCCAACCGCGCCTGATGGAGCCCCCGTGGCAGAATACGGTGATTCCTCCGCCGGTACAGACGCCCCCGGGCCATTACTCTAACCCTATGGACAACCTTGTTGCGGCTGCTGCACGATTGGAGGCGATCCCAGTCGAAGGTGATTCCCCACAAGCAGTTGAGACACGCCGGGTTAAGGAGCTTCTCCGGACTGCACTAATCCAGCAGGAAGCATATTCATACAGCCGCGATCGGATTCACTCTACGCCCCGTCCAAGCCGGAGCTACAGCAGGCGCATGGATGAACCGGCCCTATCAAGTAACGCGCGGGACCGTGAAGCGGCCCGAGGCAATCACCCGATAGGCAGCGCTCGTAATGCTCAGGAGGTGGTGGATCGGGCCCGGGCGCGCAGGGAGGCCGAGTTAGCAGCACAGGATGATGCGGGTCAACACACACCGGTTCGCCCTACCACCTCCGCCGGACCAGGAGTCACCTCCGCTTTGGGAGAGCCCTGTTTAATCCCCGCTTTGCGCAATGTGCGTCTGCCCAAGGATTTTAAAGGCCCGCGCAAGGTGCCAAATTACACCGCACCTATCCCACGGGCGTGGGTTGAGAGTTATGAGATGGCCATGGAGATGCTAGATGTTGATGAAGCGGCGTGTGCAAAGTACTTCACCATGATGATGGAGGCACAGCCGTATTTGGTTGAAAAGCTTGCCGCCCAATTCTATCGAGTTCATGGGGCGATTCACGGGCCCGTTTATCCGCAATTTCAAGGATACATGTAAACAGCCAAAGTCTATAGTAGACCTGGCGGCTTGCGTTCAGGAAGAAGAGGAGTCAACAACCCGCTGGGTACGCCGTGTGTCTGAGATTTTACACTCCTCTGACCGGATCAATGCTGACTCGGCGATCATCACACTGGAAAGCAACTGCGGTTTGAGCCTCTGGCTGAAACTGGGGCGTATGAAGCGGTTCTGCAATGATACAGAACCCTCATGACCGCTTTGGTAAAATATGCCGATTCGAGACGGTACCAAGGATCACAAATGCAGATGATGACGAAGCAGGAAGGGAAAGAAGAATGGCAACTCAAGCAGTAGCATTTCAAACCGCAGGTCATGGAAGCGGGGCAAGCGCAAGGCTGATGGTAATCCGGATTCGTAGCCAACACTAATCGCGCAGATGAGGGCCAGCGCGCGAGAGGCAAGGCGAATCGGGGCCCAAATGCTGGTGCAAACCGTTTGAATTACTTGTTGAATCAGCCTTGTCCCAAGCACGGAACGAAGGAATCCCCATCGAATCATCTTTGGAAAGACTGTTATATTATGCAAGAGTTTAAAAATTCTGATGCTTTCCGATATGACCAGGGATCAGGTGGTGGTGCAGGATCCGGTTTTCATGGGCCGGGTCAGGACGGAGCTTCCGGTTCAGGGCACAACCAGGGCAACTTCAATACCCAGAGTAATCAAGGTAGCCAGCAGCAGCAGTCAGGCTATCAAAGCCAGCCAAAGCAGTTGAATGGCGGGCAGTATCATGTTTTCACAACCAGCTTGGACAAGCGGGATCGGAAGCTTCACAAACGGGCAGTAAATTCTGTTGAACCGGCTTTGCCACGGTATTTGCGTTGGTCAGAACAGCCTATCGTATGGAGCAGAGAGGACCATCCCCCCCGGGTTGATAATCCGGGTCAGCTGGCTTTGGTGGTAGACCCCCAGGTTGGGGGCTATAAGTTTACTAAGGTACTTATGGATGGGGGAAGCAGCATCAATATATTGTATTATGACACTTTCCGTCGCATGGGTCTCACAGATAAAGATCTCAGACCATCCAATACGGTGTTCCATGGGGTAGTGCCTGGCAAATCTGCTTATCCTATTGGTAAGATAGCCCTGGATGTAGCCTTTGGAGATGAGAATGATTCCCGGTCTGAAAAACTATCTTTTGAAGTGGTGAAAATCCGGAGTCCATATCATGCTTTGTTTGGGCGGCCAGCTTATGCTAAGTTCATGGCGCGACCTTGTTATATCTACTTGCAGCTCAAAATGCCGGGTTACAAAGGAACAATAACGGTGCATGGAAGCCGCCGAGTCGCTTTGGAATGTGAGGAAGGAGATGCAGCTTATGCAGAGGCGGTCTGTGCCACGGAGGAGCTCAAATTTTATAAGGACAATGTTGATCCGGCAGATATGACCCTTTGAAGAAGCCCACTCTGAGCATGAATCAGATCTGAAATTTAAATCGGCAGCTGAAACCAAGCTTGTTGACTTTGTACCAGGCGATTCGTCCAAGCAGTTCACTATCAGTGCCAACCTGGATTCCAAATAGGAAGGCGCGCTCATCGAGTTCATCCGTGAGAACCGGGACATCTTTGCGTGGAAGCCATCTGACATGCCAGGTGTACCGAGGGAACTCGCTGAGCACACACTTAATGTGGATCCTAAGTATAAACCGGTGAAACAGTTCCTCCGCCGGTTTAATGAAGAAAGACGCAAGGCCATTGGGGAAGAAGTAGCCAGGCTTCTGGCAGCTGGCTTTATCATCGAGGTGTTTCATCCAGAGTGGCTTGCTAATCCGGTGCTGGTCCTTAAGAAAAACGACACCTGGCGTATGTGTGTGGACTACACAGATCTTAACAAAGCTTGTCCAGCAGATCCTTTTGCTCTCCCCCGCATTTATCAGATTATTGATGCCACGGCAGGGTGTGAGCGGTTAAGCTTTTTGGACGCATACTCTGGATATCATCAGATCAAGATGGCAGTTAAGGACCAGGAGAAAACGGCGTTTATAACTCCCTTTGGAGCCTTCTGCTATGTGTCTATGCCTTTTGGGCTCAAGAGCGCCCAAGCTACTTATCAGCGGTGTGTACAGAATTGCTTGCATACACAGATCGGCCGCAATGTGCATGCTTATGTGGATGACATTGTGGTGAAATCTAGACAGAAGGAGACGCTGGTGGAAGATTTGAAGGAGACCTTCGACAACCTGCGCGTTTATAGGATGATGCTTAATCCGGCCAAGTGTGTTTTTGGTGTTCCGGCTGGCAAGTTATTGGGGTTCCTGGTGTCTAACAGAGGAATCGAGGCTAATCCGGAGAAAATTAAAGCCATCACCTCCTTGGCTAAACCGAAGTGTATCAACGATGTTCAACGCTTGGCGGGCCGGATTGCGGCATTGAGCCGGTTTATCAGCCGCCTCGGAGAAGGCTATTCCTTTATACCGATCTTTGGAAGACAGATCATTTAAATGCGAGTCCACCGCCGACAAGCTTCGAGGACCTAAAGCGGCAATTGGCCAATCCGCTTTGTCCTTGCGGCTCCGGCCGACAAGGAACGCTGTTATTATATGTGGCAGCCAATGCACGGCGGTGGCGTAGCCATTGTGGTAGAGCGCAAGGAGGCGGAAAGGAATATCCGGTTCAACGGCCGGTTTATTATATCGATGAGGTACTTATTGAGTCCAAGCAGAGGTATCCGCATTTGCGAAGCTAGTCTATGGTGTTTTTATGGCGGTAGGAAGCTGAAACAATATTTCCAAGGGCACCCTATTACGATGGTTAGTTCAGCTCCTTTGGGTGATATCATACAAAACCGGAGGCGATCGCGGATTGCAAAATGGGCCATCGAGCTTGGGCCACATGGGCTCAAGTATACACCACACACGACCGCATGAAATCACAAGCACTTGTTGATTTCATTAATGATAGACGAGTTGCAAGCACGAGGAGAAGCGGATCATACATATTGGACTATCCACTTGATGGATCCAGCGGTTGGAAGGCTCGGGGCTGGAATAGTTTTAACTTCCCCACGAGGTGATAAGTTTTGTTCGTTCTCCGCTTAATGTTCCCTTGTACTAATAATGCAGCTGAGTATGAAGCCTTGCTCCATGGTCTCCGGATGGCTAAGGAGATGAACTTAAGCGGGTTAAGTGCTTTGGTGACTTTCGGACCGGTGGCGCAGACAAGTATCCGCACTTGGGATTCTAAGGACCCCTCATGGCTGCATATCGTCGAGAAGTGGATAATATTGCAGGTTGCTTCAAAGGCTATCAAGTGGATCACGTGGATCGCCGGAAGAACGGCGGCGAGCGCTTTAAGCCGTTTGGTTCTCGGCGTAAACCGTTCCACCTAATGTCTTCTCGGCGTCTTGCACAACCCGTCGGTACAGCTCCCTGGTGAAGCGGATTTGGCAATTCCTGATCCGGAGGCTCAGTTGGTGGCGGCATTACATGCTATTCCGGATTGGACGGTCCCTTACCTTGCATATATGACCAGAGGAGAGTTGCCAGACGATGAAGTTCTGGCCAGACAGATAATCCGGCGCTCAAAGTCTATGACGATTCTTAATGGTGAGTTGCATCATTGCAGTATTTCAGGGGCATTTCAACGCTGTGTTTCTCCTGAGGAAGGTTGTGAAATTTTACGAGAAATCCATGAAGGGATTGTGGGCATCATGCGGTTCAAAGTCCACGTGGCAAAGGCATTCCGTCATGGATTCTCTTGGTTAACTGCTCATCCGATCGCGGAGGACTTGGTCAAACGATGCGATGGGTGTCAGAAATTCTCCAGGCGTGCCCATGTACCGGCACAAGAGTTGAGGATGATCCCAATAACGTGGCCGTTTGCGACATGGGGGCTGGATATGGTCGGGCCTTTTAAGCGATCCAAAGATAAGAAGACCCACCTATTAGTGGCAGTGGACAAGTTCACCAAGTGGGTTGAAGCGGAACCTGTCAGTAAGTGTGATGCGGCAACAGCGGTACAGTTCATCAAAAAGGTGATTTTCCGGTTTGGCTTTCCACAGTATCATTCGACAATGGCACTAATTTGTCCAAGGGGCTATGAAAGAATTACGTGAGCGTGAGCATATCCGACTTGATGTATCATCGGGCGCACCCCATCCCAACGGGCAGGCGGAAAGTGCTAATCAGAAATCTTGCGAGGCATCAAACCCGACTTCGGTTCCATTACGAGAGAACACCGGGTGCTGGGTTGAAGAGCTCCCATCGGTACTATGGAGTATCAATACTACGCCAAACCGGTCTCTCGGCTACGCCTTTCTTCATGGTTTATGGAGCGAAGCGATTCTCCCCGATGATATCGAGCACGATTCGCCCGTGTAGCGGCTTATGTTGAAGCGGACAATGAAGCGGCACGACAGGGCGCTTTGGACCCTTGGATGAGGAGCGTGATATGGCAGCCGCTCGTTCGGCGATTTACCAGCAAGATCTTCGTCGTTATCACGATCGCCGGTTAAAACCAGAGCCTTTCGGGAAGGAGATCGGTGCTTCGTCTCATCCAGACCGCACGATATGCACAAGTTGTCCCCGCCTTGGGAAGGACCCTTTGTGGTCAGCAAGAATCTGCACAACGGTTCCTACTATATGGTTGATATTCGAGAGCATAAAGACTCACGTACATCAGAGGAGGAGACCAACAGGCCGTGGAATATAGCTCATCTTCGACCTTACTACACATGATTCATCGGCTCAGTTTATGTACATAGCATAACAATGTATATATTATCTTCGATATAATAAAAATCAGGGCCTCGGCCAAAGCGGGGTCTCTGTCTTTCTTCTCATGTGTGGTTACATGGAGTGTTTCTGTTTTTAAAGCGGCCTCCGGTTTACCCCTTGACAGTTATATTTATCACTTGGGGGCTTGGTCGTGTCCGAACCAATGCAACACCTCTTGATAGGCGAAAAGCCACGGATCATTTGGGGACACGGTCACGTCTGAACCGGTCACGCCTCTTGGTCGGCCAATAGGGCCAGCGTCACTTGGGGGCTTGGTGAACCAGAACCAATGTCACGCCATTTGGCGGCGTACTCGCCAAGAGTCTTTTGGGGACTGGCCGACTAGCACCATCGCTACGCCTTGAGGGGCTTGGTTGCGTCGACCATGGTAATGCCATCTGACCAGCTCCATGAAGCTTTACTTTTGCAAAGAGTTATTGCCTTTGTTGCCATATTTGGTATTCGATTTTTGTTGCGTTTTCAACCCGACGAATATTTTTATCCGGTTTAGCTGTCAGTAACAAACTGGCAGGACACGGTTTGGTATTACGCCGAAGTTTTTGTCTTTCCGGTTTACCTTCTTCCGGTTCATTCTTATGGAGAAACATGGGGGCTTGTGCTGATTCAGCACGCCTATGTGGGGGTTATTGTTTCCCCAGATGGTTATGGTTTTTAGCAAAAAAGCCTCCGCTTCAAGATTGGCTACGCCAGCTTCATGCCCGGATATGGCAGGTATTTGTATCACATACTAATTGATTTTCAACACATAAAATATATCGGATGCCATGAACCGGCTGGCGGTATCACCGCCGCCGAAGTTCAATCTTTTGGTTGCAGGGAGTATGACTTAAACAAAAGTTTCCTCGATGCGCGAAGGCATACCCAGGCAGCAAAGTTTTGACTAAGGCTATTACAAGGCAACGCAGTGCCCAAATGAGATCAGTGTTTCTTAAACCGGCTACCGGTTCACGACTGTTCTTCATCCACCGCCGCTTCAGCATCTTCGTCTCTACCCATCGGCTGGAAATCCACAGAGGTCCAGTCGATGCCCATTAGCGCTTGGAAAACAGCCTCTTCGTGAATCAGAGACGACGGTTCAATGTCAGGAGCGTAAGTGTGCTTACGGATTGGAGGGATCAAGTTTTCCGGTTCAAAAGTTGGAGCGGACACACGCTTGTTCTGATCATTGTATTGGGCTTGGTAGTGCTCCAAATCGGCTTCTTCCGCCAATTGACAAGCAAGTGGGCGTACCGCACGGTTTATTGCACGCAAGTCCTCTTCACTAAAGTCCGAGCCGTCTTCCTTCACACTGGGATAGCCCTGAGCTGCTTCCACAGGATCAAAATCCGGCACCCAGGCTTTGGCACGGATCAAGGCGTTGATGGCTCCGGTTCGTGCAGCAGATTTCTTCACCTCTTCAAGCCGGGAAGGAAGGATGGAAAGCGGTTCAAGGTATCTTGGATCGTGGACGGCGCTGGGTTGTTATGTGACATTGTGGTAATAACACGCTGGGCTCGGTATATAATCGCTCCACTAAAGTGTAGACAGCTTTCAGTTTCTTCCGCACGTCATTGCCCAAATGCCCAGCGCGTGCTCGCATATGATGACAGGATATTTTTAAACGGAATGTTGGGACAGCAGGAAAAGCATATTACACTTATTAACAGGGAACTCACCAAAGATGGCTGCCGTCATAGAATGCACTTGCCGCTTCACGGCTGTCAGATCATCCACAACCGGTTTAAGGGCAGCTTCAGCATTCTCGGCCCGTTTAAGCAAGTCGGCCTTTTCGATGGCCTGCACCGCTGTTCCTTCTTCATGTTGTCCTTCACTTGTTCCGCAGCGGTCAAAGCACTGGTTAGCTCCTTCTTGGCCTTATGCATCTCGGCTTGCTTTGGGTTTTCAATGCACTTTGTAAATCGGCAATCCGATCATCCTTGATTCTCACCTCGGCTGCGCATTGTGATATGATCAGCCAACAATTACAGTTCAAGTCTCCACCACACAACATAGTTATATGCTTGACACTTGGGGGCTAATGTCCCTTCATTTTTTTCTACTGCTGATACAAGGCAAAGTCCCAAGTTCAATACAAGTATTCAACTCGGCACTTGGGGGCTAATGGCTATTTGATTCTATTCAAGTGTTGTCAGGAAGTTTTTGGATTGCCGGTTTACGTATGCGTATTTCAACCGGCCCTGGTGGTTATGAGGGAAGATTGCAAAGTCTATCAAAGAAAGTTATCAAGTACCAGTTTGATCAAAGATTGCAAACCGGCCCTTGGGGGCTACAAGGATTACTATATTGGTAATAAGGAAAGGAGCGTTACCTCAAACTTATCTCTCATCAGTTTCACCAAGCCAGCTTCATAATCACGGCTGCTGGAAAGCCGGTTTAGATATCCGGAATGAAGATCTTGGGCGCTCATAGCGGCGTATGTTTCCAGCTCTACATTCCACTTTCCTTTGTTAAAAGTGGAAGAGTCCTCCTTCACAGTATGCCGGGTTAGAGTTGCAGCATTCCCCGGTTCAGAGTGGCCCGTTCCAGTGATTACAACGTCGTCATCCTTCGATTCAACGGATCGTGTGGGCACACCTGTTTCAGTCGGGCTGTGAGGATTTTCAAACCGGACAGTACGGGCGGCTGGATCAACAGACATTGAAACAGTCGCAGGCCTCTCCTCGGGAATCACATCTTCTTGAACCGGGGGATCACTCGGAAGGTCTTCAAAGGCAACATTTTCGAGATCCGGCGCCTGCTCATGATCTGAAGCGGCAGCCTCTTCAGCTGTTTTCTCCAGGCGAGCTTTCTTGCTGGGCTTTGGTTTGGTTCTGAAGGAATAAAAGATTCAGAGATAAGGCACATACGTTATAGAAGAAATTGACAAACATATGGCCATGTTGACTTACCCGACAGCTATCTTCAGTGGTGGTAGCTGAGTGGCTGACGATTCGCCAGATGATGAATGAGAGGTGACCTGATAATCGGAGTCGGACGGATTAAGAGGTTGTGGAATAAACCGCTTTGGAATTCAAGGTAATAAAATGGTTGAAACCTCGGTGCGGCGCTTCGGGCGGGCTGTTTGGTAAACCGCAGAGGTAACTACCTGTCCGCTGTGCGGGTTGTCGGCGGGCTTCATGCTGCTGTGTCTTCATAAGAAGTTTGGGATCCAAGTAAGCAAGGGGTGAGAAAAGTTAACTTTCCGGTTTGCCGTGCAAATTTTGGTGAAGGCAAGTTTGTTGAATCGGAAGAGAATGGTTACCTCAAGAAATCCTGCGTTCTCGGCTTCAGCGTCATCCCGACAAGCATCGTCATCAATAAGGCGTGTAAAAACAAGCCAAGAGAATCAAGTTCGGATTACCCACATCATCATCGATGGCGGATCGAGGCAAGCGGTGGTTTTCCTCTTGTGGGCGGACTTTTTAACAACTTTTGTTTTGGGCCGGTTTTGCCGCCCAGCCTTGTCCGCTTTATCTTGAGAGAGTTTCTTGCTCCAAAACGGATTATCACCCTGGATCGGAAATAATTGAGAATTGGAAGTATGAAAGTAATGGCAATATTTAATGATGGCACGATCGAGACTTACCGCAGGAGGTGCGTTGAAGGTGCAGTAAGGAGCCAGGCCGGTTTGGGCACAAAGGTGCTCCGGTTCATTCAGCATCTTCCTCACTGAATCTGTGACTTCATCTTGAGCAGTTCCAGTTTGGTGTGTCGGAGTGGGTCATCGGCGCTGCGGTATCTTGCACATCAAACCGAACGCCGCTCAGAGGCAATATGCCCCAAGATAACCAGCAGCGTGCGGATCGATCGATCAAACCGTTGGCCATAAAGGCCCGAAGCTTGGATAGTTGTGGGCGTATTTGCTTCTCTCTTTGGCGATCAATCGTTGCGGAAAGGGATGAGTGTTGCTGAGCCGCTCGGGCGAAAACCAGGTAAAGGATTCTCACCTTTAGGGGAGGTGTCTTTGCAGTAGAACCAAGTTGCGTTCCACTCTTTGGGATGAGTGTGGAGCTTGACGTGGGGATAAGTGATCTCTTTCCTCTTACGGATAGCCATACCGCCCGATTCGAGATTGGGGCCATCGGTGAATTGGTGCGGCGTTTAGGTGGAAAAGATCCCTGAACAGTTCAACAGAGGGTTCCTCTTGCAGATATGCTTCGGACAGCACTTGAAAATGGTACAGGTTGGTAACAGAATTGGGGCCGATATCTTGAGGACGGAGTT
This sequence comes from Aegilops speltoides, assembly GCA_021437245.1. Taxonomy (NCBI): domain Eukaryota; kingdom Viridiplantae; phylum Streptophyta; class Magnoliopsida; order Poales; family Poaceae; genus Aegilops; species Aegilops speltoides. The sequence goes on along the minus strand of CM038142.1, from coordinate 423,436,143 downwards.
GGAAATTGGCCATCACGTCCCGGTAAAATTTTGACCCGGGCGTTTTGAAGCCGGAACAAGTGATCCGCGAAAACCACAACTTCTCCTTCACGAGGGTAGGAGGACATTCCTCTCGTGAACCCTCCAATGGATTGTGTTTTGATCATCTAAAGCGCCGATTGATACCAGTTCCTTCAAGCTGTGTCTCTCGAGAGGCGGGAAGGAACCCAGTTGCATTCGTACACCTGTTTGGCCATCATGAGGTCTACAAGGAGAAGAATCCGGTTTAAGAAAGTACTCATTACAGAGTAATTGATCTAAGTTATGATAAACCGGAGGCGGTTCCGACGAATCAGTTCGATATGATATGATGTCAGATATATGTTGGCGGTTCAACAAGGGGACTAATGGTGTGCCGATGCCGGATAGCAATTTTTACTATGATGAGTTAAACCGCCTAATCTTGGCTTCGAAAGTAATGGACAGAAACAGGTTTCACAAAAATTCATATTTACTACGGATCAAACGCGGGTTTTTCAGCAAACAGGAAATGCGTCGCGGAAGTAAAGAAGAAACAGGGAATGCACCATAAGATATATATATATGCAGAAGATCTATGGGATTCAGATAAGAAAGTACAACGGATAAGCAGGAGTCTTCGTTTGATACAGAACAGGATTCATAGCATGGCACAAAGGCTAGAAAGGTGAAAGCATACGAAGAACGTGGTATGAAGCTTGAACCCTAGAAACAGATCTAAGATGATGAATGATGAAGAAGGGTAAGAGATTTACCGGAAACGGAGGAGATGCGGAGAAAGGCCGCAGTATTCTGGTCCGAACAGGTTGATGCAGCGGCCAAGGTCGAAGCAGACGTTGATGATGACGACGGAGCTCCAAAGGCAGCGGCGCAAGGAAGAAGAAGAAGAGGAAGCGAAGGAAGAAATGAATGACCCTTCGGTCCTATTTATAAAGCGATAAAGCTAGGTCAAGCGCGTGAATCCGTGGACGGTCATTAAAGAAGGCGTTATAAAGGATAAACTTCAAGATGACGTCATGCGGTTTGCGATGACGAAGCAATGATGTCATGCGGTTCTGATGACGAAGCAATAATGTCATGCGGTTTACAATGATCAGAAGCAAGGACGACGTGACGGTTTATTACACAAAGAAGATGTCCAAGATGCAGGTTTATGAAGGATTGACATGAACCAGTTCAAATCAATCTGGGGCCTAATGTTGGGGATATTACCACTAGGTGTAAACCGGCCAAGTTTGGGCCGGGTTAGCTCCACTAGTGGTGTAGTCGTGGAAAGGCCCAAGGCCTGTAGTCGGTTTAGAACTTGTAGCCGTAAACCGGCCTGATGTATGACTTGTATTGTAAGTTAGGAATAGGGAGATACCAACCGGGATACAGTATGAACGGTTGGGACTCTAAAACCGGCAGGCGTCACTGTGTATATAAGGGGCGACCGGCGGCGGTTCAGACAGAACAACCACAACTCGAGCCTAAGCGAAGCTTATTTGCTCCTAGCCATCGAGACTACATCAATTCCATCACAACTAGACGTAGGCTTTTACCTTCATCGAAGGGGCCGAACTAGTATAAAATCCTCGTGTCTTTGTGTCTGCTTTAACCCCTGCAAGTAAACCCGTATAGATGGCTCCACGACTAAGTCCTTACGCTAGGATATCTGCCGTGACAAATCCACGACACAGGCCGTAGTAGAACATGAGCCCCCGGACAAAGGAGTGAAGTGGAAAGCCTAGTCCGCGGAGGAAGTGGGGAAGGAAAACGACCCTCTCATGGGGCCCGGGGGTAGGGATGAGCTGCCCCTCGTCGGGCAGCCGGTGCGCGATATCGCCGGAAAGGTATCCGGCGCTGCGCAGCTTGGTGATGTGCTCCTCCTTAATGGTGGAAGCCACCCATTTGCCTCCCCCTCCGGACATGGTCGGGGAAGGTTTAGATGAGATCTTGTGAGCTTGGGCGTTGGAGCTTGAGTCTTGCGAGGAGGTGGATAAGCAAAGGAGGAAGAAGGCGTGGGTGAAAAGGTGAATCCTTATCCCTTATATATAGGCGGGCGAAGACTATGCGTCCCCAACCAGCCTGGTAAAACTCGCTTATCTCCCAAGCGCCACCATCAATGGCGCGGTTGGGTTACCCACGTCCGTATTGATGAGAATCCCGGAATAAGGGGAACACGATCTCTGCTTCGACAAGACGTGCCAAGGAATCCGCTTCGCTAAACGTGATGAGGTGATATAATAAACGATTCAAGTAAAGGCTTGGTAGTGGCGTGACGACATGCTGCAAAATACGTCAGCAGATTGGACTTGTGGACATTTTATTCTCTCTACGGTGGAATGTGGAATTTATTTTGCGAGCGGACACTATCCCGTGTTCATGATCTTCTCGGATTATTCAAAGGAGGAACCCGCCTTGCAATGCGAACATTATGCACGCCCGGACTAATCGTCATTGAAGCCTGGTTCGAGAGCTCTTGAGGAGTCTGGACTAGGGGTGTCCGGACAACGGACTATCATCATCTGCGGACTCCAAGACTACGAAGATACAAGATTGAAGACTCCGTCCGTGTCCGGATGGGACTTTCCTTGGCGTGGAAGGCAAGCTTGGTGATCGGATATGTAGATCTCCTACCATTGTAACCGACTACTGTGTAACCCTAGCCTTCTCCGGTGTCTATATAAACCGGAGGGCTTTAGTCCGTGGACACAACATACATTACAACAATCATACCATAGGCTAGCTTTAGGGTTTAGCCTCCTTGATCTCGTGGTAGATCCACTCTTGTACTACCCATATCATCAATATTAATCAAGCGGGGCGTGGGGTTTTACCTCCATCAAGAGGTCGAACACTGGGTTAAACATCATGTCCCTTGTCTCCTGTTACCATCCGCCTAGACGCACAGTTCGGGACCCCCTACCCGAGATCCGCCGGTTTTGACACCGACAACCACCCAGCCAGATAGTTTGGCCGGCGGCCAAGGCTCCTTTGGCGAAGATACCGTCTTTGAAGATGGGAAGAGGCATCCTTCCTATTGGTGACAGCACAGAGGAACTCTCAATGAAAGCACCAATGTCGGTGTCAAAACCGGCGGATCTCGGGTAGGGGGTCCCGAACTGTGCGTCTAGGCGGATGCTAACAGGAGATAGGGGACACGATGTTTTTACCCAGGTTCGGGCCCTCTCGATGGAGGTAAAACCCTACTCCTCCTTGATTGATATTGATGATATGGGTAGTACAAGAGTGGATCTACCACGAGATCAAGGAGGCTAAACCCTAGAAGCTAGCCTATGGTATGATTGTTGTAATGGTTGTTCGCCCCACGGATTAAAACCCTCCTGCTTATATAGACACCGGAGAGGGCTAGGGTTACACAGAGTCGGTTACAATGGTAGGAGATCTACATATCCGTGACAAGCTTGCCTTCCACGCCAAGGAAAGTCCCATCCGACACGGGACGAAGTCTTCAATCTTGTATCTTCATAGTCTTGGAGTCCGCCGACGATGATAGTCCGCTATCCTGACACCCCCAGTCCAGACTCCTCACCCTTATGAAGTGTAAATAGCAATTGGCATATCACCGTTGTGGCTTTTGCGTAGGTAAGAAACATTCTTGCTAGAAACCCATAGCAGCCACGTAAAACATGCAACAACAATTAGAGGACGTCTAACTTGCTTTTGCAGGGTATGCTATGTGATGTGATATGTCCAAAAGGATGTGATGTATGAGATTGATCATGTTCTTGTAATAGGAATCACGACTTGCATGTTGATGAGTATGACAACCGATAGGAGCCATAGGAGTTGTCTTAATTTATTGTATGACCTGTGAGTTAATATAAGCGCCATGTAATTACATTACTTTATTGCTAACCGTTAGCCATAGTAGTAGAAGTAATAGTTGGTGAGACAACTTCATGAAGACACGATGATGGAGATCATGGTGTCATGCCGGTGACAATGGTGATCATGCCGCGCCTCGAAGATGGAGATCAAAAGCGCAAGATGATATTGGCCATATCATGTCACTTTATGATTTGCATGTGATGTTTGTCATGTTTACATCTTATTTGCTTAGAACGGCGGTAGAATAAATAAGATGATACCTCACTAAATTTTCAAGAAATGTGTTCCCCCTAACTGTGCACCGTTGCGAAAGTTCATTGTTTCAAAGCACCACGTGATGATCGGGTGTGATAGATTCTAACGTTCACATACAACGGGTGTAAGCAAGATTTACACATGCGAAATATTTAGGTTGACTTGACGAGCCTAGCATGTACATACATGGCCTCGAAACACGAGAGACCGAAAGGTCGAACATGAGTCGTATGGTAGATGCGATCAACATGGAGATGTTCACCGTTGATGGCTAGTCCGTCTCACGTGATGATCGGACACGGCCTAGTTGATGTCTATCTGAGTGGGAGTTCATGAAATAATTTGATTAGATGAACTTAATTATCATGAACTTAGTCTAAAATTGTCTTTACAATCTATCTTGTAGATCCAATGGCCCACACTAATGTTGCCCTCAACTTCAACGCATTCCTAGAGAAAACCAAGCTGAAAGACGATGGAAGCAACTATACAGACTGGGTCCATAACTTGAGGATCATCCTCGTAGCTGCCAAGAAAGCATATGTCCTTGAAGCACCGCTAGGTGACACACCCATTTTTCGAGCAACTCAAGACGTTATGAACGCCTGGCCGTCGCGTAGTGATGATTACTCCTTGGTTCAGTGCAGCACTTTACAGTTTAGAATCGGGCTCCAAAAGCGTTTTGAGTAACACAGAGCATATGAGATGTTCCCAGAGTTGAAAATGGTTTTCCAAGATCATGCCCAGGTCGAGAGATATGAAGTCTCCGACAAGTTATACAGTTGTAAGATGGAGGAAAACAATTCTATCAGCGAGCATATACTCAAAATGTCTGGGTTGCACAACCACTTGTCTCAGCTGGGAGTTAATATTCCAGATGATTCGGTCATTGATAGAATCCTCCAGTTGCTTCCACCTAGCTACAAGAGCTTTGTGATGAACTACAATATGCAAGGGATGGATAAGTCCATTCCCGAGTTGTATTCGATGCTGAAATCAGTGGAGGTGGAGATCAAAAAGGAACATCAAGTGTTGATGGTGAATAAGACCACTAGTTTCAAGAAAGGCAAGGGAAAGAAGAACTTCAAGAAGGATGGCAAGGGAGTTGCCGTGCCCGGTAAGTCAGTTGCCGGGAAGAAGCCAAAGAATGAACCCAAGCCTGAGACTGAGTGCTTTTATTGCAAGGGAAATGGTCACTGGAAGCGGAACTGCCCCAAGTACTTAGCGGATAAGAAGGCCGGCAACACCGAAGGTATATATGATATACATGTTATTGATGTGTACCTTACCAGCGCTCGTAGTAGATCCTAGGTACTTGATACCGGTGCGGTTGCTCACATTTGTAACTCAAAACAGGAGCTGTGGAATAAGCGGAGACTGGCGAAGGATGAGGTGAGATGCGCGTCGGGAATGGTTCCAAGGTCGATGTGATCGTTGTCGGCACGCTACCTCTACATCTACCTTCGGGATTAGTTTTAAACCTCAATAATTGTTATTTAGTACCAACTTTGAGCACGAACATTGTTTCTGGATCTTGTTTGATGCCAGATGGCTACTCATTTAAATCCGAGAATAATGGTTGTTCTATTTATATGAGAGATAGGTTTTATGGTCATGCCCCGCTGGTCAATGGTTTATTTTTATAAAATCTCGAGCGTGATGTTACACATATTCATAGTGTGAATACCAAAAGATGTAAGGTTGATAATGGTAGTCCCACATACTTCTGGCACTATCACCTTGGTCACATTGGTGTCAAACGCATGAAGAAACTCCATGCAGATGGACTTTTGGAGTCTCTTGATTATGATTCATTTGACATGTGTGAACCATGCCTCATGGGTAAAATGACCAAGACTCCATTCTCCGGAACAATGGAGCGAGCAACCAACTTGTTGGTAATAATACATACTGATATATGCGGCCCAATGAGCATTGAGGCTCACGGTGTCTATCATTATGTTCTCGCCCTCACTGATGACTTAAGTAGATATGGGCATGTCTACTTAATGAAACACAAGTCTGAGACCTTTGAAAAGTTCAAGGAATTTCAAAGCAAGGTGGAAAATCAACGTGATAGGAAAATAAAGTTCTTACGATCAGATCATGGAGGAGAATATTTGAGTCATGAATTTGGCACGCACTTAAGGAAATGTGGAATTGTTTCACAACTCACGCCGCCTGGAACACCTCGGCGAAATGGTGTGTCCGAACATTGTAATCACACTCTATTAGATATGGTGCAATATATGATGTCTCTTACCGATCTACCACTATCATTTTGGGGTTATGCTTTAGAGACTGCCGCATTCACTTTAAATAGGGCACCGTCTAAATCCGTTGAGAAGACACTGTATGAATTATGGTTTGGGAAGAAACCTAATCTGTCGTTTCTGAAAGTTTGGGGATGCAATGCTTATGTCAAGAAAGTTCAACCTGAAAAGCTCGAACTCAAATCGAAAAAATGCGTCTTCATAGGATACCCTAAGGAAATTATTGGGTATACCTTCTACCTCACATCCGAGGGCAAGATCTTTGTTGCCAAGAATGGATCCTTTTTGGAGAAAGAGTTTCTCTCGAAAGAAGTAAGTGGGAGGTAGGTAGAACTTGATGAGGTAACGCCTCTTGAACCGGAAAGTAGCGCAACTCAGGAAGATGTTTCTGTGGTGCCTACACCGACTAGAGAGGAAGTTAATGATGATGATCATGAAACTTCGGACGAAGTTACTACTGAACTTCGTAGGTCCACAAGGACATGTTCCACACCAGAATGGTATGGCAACCCTGTCATAGAAATCATGTTTTTAGACAATGATGAACCTTCGAACAATGAAGAAGCGATGGCGGGCCCGGATTCCAACAAATGTCTTTAAGCCATGAAATTAGAGATAGGATCCATGTATGAGAACAAAGTATGGACTTTGGTGGACTTGCCCGATGATCGGCAAGCCATAGAGAATAAGTGGGTCTTTGAGAAGAAGACTGACACGGATGGTAATGTGACTGAGGGAGTCCTGGACTAGGGGGTGTCCGGACAGCCGGACTATCATTATCCGCCGGACTCCAAGACTACGAAGATACAAGATTGAAGACTCCGGCTCGTGTCCGGATGGTACTTTCCTTGGCGTGGAAGGCAAGCTTGGCGATACGAATATGTAGATCTCCTACCATTGTAACCGACTCTGTGTAACCCTAGCCTCCTCCGGTGTCTATATAAACCAGAGGGCTTTAGTCCGTAGAACAACATACATTACAACAATCATACCATAGGCTAGCTTCTAGGGTTTAGCCTCCTTGATCTTGTGGTAGATCTACTCTTGTACTACCCATATCATCAATATTAATCAGCAGGACGTAGGGTTTTACCTCCATCGAGAGGGCCCGAACCTGGGTAAAACATTGTGTCCCTTGTCTCCTGTTACCATCCGCCTAGACGCACCGTTCGGGACCCCCTACCCGAGATCCGCCTGTTTTGACACCGACATTGGTGCTTCCATTGAGAGTTCCTCTGTGTCGTCACCGATAGAGCGGATGCCTCCACCCGTCTTCAAAGACGGTGTTTTTGCCAAAGGGGCCTTGGCCACCGGCCAAACTGTCCGGCTCGGTGGTTTTCTTATGACCGCCTGTCCGGCCGCCGCTTCGACAATGACCTCGCAAGTCGTCAGAAGCGATCTTTCGCGTCAGCCCTAAAGCTGCCGAACAGTTGGATCCAATAGAGCTCTCGTCTATTAACGAGCTCTTGGATCGCATCGCCGCCTTGGGAGTCGCTACGGACTACAACCAGATTGGGCTTAAAACCGATCTGAGAGAGATTAACTCTCCCCAGGCCACCCACCACGTCGCAGTGGTAGAGGAGCAATACGGCAACTCTTTGCCTATGTTGAAAACAATTCGTGTCCGGATTCCCGAACCCTCCATGCCGGATTCCCGCGGAGGGACGGACTTCGATCGAGCATTGAACTTAAAATCATGCATCGCCCCGAACTCGCTGGATCGTCTCCAGCAAACCAAGCTTCCGAATTCGGAAACCCCTCGGCCTTTGAGCCCCAAGATGGGCAGGGATTCGGATTTTATTCCACCCACCCGCCCAGACATATGCGATCTATCTCTAATACGGCAAGAGCCTTCAGAAACAGTACATCATTACTGGGCCAGATTCCTCCTGGTTATGGACAGGATAACGGACTGCCGAGAAGAAAATGCAATCTCAATCTTCTGCAATAACTGCACGGACAAGGGAATCCTGAACGCCATTGATCGTCGCAGAATTACATGCTTCACCGATCTGGCGTCCATAGTACGAAAGTATTGTGCGATGGAAAGTTTCCGGAAAACTGAAAATCAATTTTGGGATAATCCGGCCCCAAACCCAGTCCGCAGCAAAAGGGCACCTTACACTCAGGCCCCGGATGCAAAAAAAAAAAACAGAAACCCGATAAGGGAAATGGAACCGTACTGGAGGGATGGCTCAATGGACCCTGTGAACTTCATAGTGCAGAGGGAGCCGTCCCAACACATAGCCTTCGAGCATGTTGGATATTACGGCAGGTGGCCAAAAGTGGCGAGGAACTTCTAGCTCCGGGAAACCACTCCAACAATACCAGCACGGTATCAACGGTCTTTGAGACCTTCGCATCAAACAATATGCGAAAGCGAACAATCCGCGGACTCGCCGAAGTCTACCAAGTAGCAGCAGCAAATCCATGGAGTGACACAGCCATTACCTTCAACGCGAGCGACGAGCCTAAATTCCGAACAACCAGAGCACCAGCTGCACTGGTACTTAGTCCCATAGTGGACGGCTTTCGACTGACAAAAGTCCTCATGGATGGCGGCAGCGGACTAAACCTCATTTACGAGGAAACTCTGCGAAAAATGGAAATCGATTGGAGCCGTATTGAGCTTAGCAGCACAACCTTTAGAGGAATAATCCCTAGTCGGGAAGCGCACTGCACCGGAAAAATCACACTCGATGTGGTGTTCGGCTCTCCGGACAATTACATATCCGAAGAAATCACGTTCCAGGTAGCCCCGTTCAGCAGCGGGTATCACGCCATATTAGGACGAGAGGCATTCACAATTTTTCAAGCAGTACCTCATTACGGGTACATGAAGCTCAAAATGCCTGGGCCCAGTGGAATAATCACTCTCGCCAGTGATCTGGACATAGCACTCCGCGCTGAAAACAAGACAGCCGCACTAGCCCTCGAGGCACTATCCGAAGCCTTAGCGGCAGAGGAACTCACCGCGCTGCGCTCTACGGTGAACAGGGACGATGTGATACTCGATAAAAGATCCAAGTCCACCTCCTTCAAACCAGCAGATGAATAACAAAATTCCAGGTCCATCCAACGGACCCAACAAAGACGGCCTCCATTGGGGCACAATTGAACCCCGAAGTAGACGCCGCGCTGCGTGAATTCCTTCGGGAAAATTGGGATATCTTCGCTTGGCATCCTTCGGACATGCCCGGAATCCCACGCAGGTTGGCGAAACACAGCCTAAACATCCTAAAGGTTTAAGCCACCAAACAGGCTCTTCACGATTTTCCAAACCCAAAAGACAGGCAATGGGGAAGAGCTAGCCAAACTATTGGAAGCCGGATTCATTAAAGATATCAAACATCGGGATCGCTAGCAAATCTGGTGATGGTACCAAGAAGGATAAATCTGGCGCCTCGTATCGATTTTAAAGACCTCAATAAGGCTTGCCCAAAGGATCCTTCCTCTCCCGCATCGATCAAATTATCGATGCCACAATGAAACACGATTCGTTGTGCTTCTGGGCGCATACTCGGCTATCATCAAATCAAGATGGCGGAAGCAGACCAAGCCGCAACGGCATTCATCACTCCACATGGACCATTCTACTTCAACACGATGCCCTTCGGACTTAAAAACGCCGGCGCAACATATCAGCACATGATTCAAACATGTCTGGCCACCCAGATCGGCAAAACAGTCGAGGCATACGTAGACGACGTAGTCGTCAAAACAAAAAACGTCGAAACTCTAGTAAACGATTTGTGGCTCACATTCGAAAACCTCAGAGCATATGACATCAAGTTGAATCTGAAAAATGCGTTTTGGCGCATCAGCGGAAAGCTGCTTTGGGCTTCATTGTATCCGGTAGAGGAATTGAAGCAAATCCGGCCAAAATCCGAGCTCATCACGCTTGGATATTCCAAAGGACCTCAAACAAATACAAAATTAACAGGATGCGTGGCAGCCTTAAGCCGCTTTATCTCCCGTCTAGGACAAAAGGCGCTGCCCCTTTATCGCCTCCTCAGGCGCACCGAACACTTTGAGTGGACGGATGCTGCCACTGCCGGACTCGAAGAAAAAAAGGCCATACTGGCAACAAATCCGGCCTTGGCTGCGCCCACTCTGGGCGAACCAATGTTGTTATACATCGCAGCTACACATCAAGTTTTAAGCGCGGTCCTCGTCGTTGAACGAGAGACAGAAGGGCATAAATTCCCTCTTCAAAAACCAGTGTATTATGTATCCACTGTGTTAACCCCTTGCAAATCCCGTTACCCGCACTATCAGAAGATAGCATATGCGGTGTTCATGGCGTCTTGGAAGCTCCGACACTACTTTCAAGAGTGTTCGATAACAGTGGACTCTGAAGTACCACTCAATGACATTATAAATAACCGCGACGCAACGGGCAGAATTGCAAAATGGGCCATTGAGCTCTTACCATTCGACATAACTTACAAACCTCGACGAGCTATAAAGTCACAAGTTTTAGCTGACTTCGTCGCCGAATGGACTGAAGCCGAACTCCCTAAAGAGTACGGCGCATACTCCAATTGGACTATGCATTTCGACGGCTCCAAAATGTTGGCCGGACTGGGGGCTCGCGTCGTACTGACGTCCCCAACAGGAGACACAGTCCAGAATGTACTTCAAATAATGTACACGGACTCCAACAATGCAGCCGAATACGAGGCCCTGTTACATGGCCTCCGGATGGCGGTCTCCATGGGCATTCAACGCCTAGAGGTGCGCGGGGATTCAAACCTCGCAATATCCCAAATAAACGGAGACTTCGACGCCAAGGATCCGAAAATGGCAGCATATCGCAACGCTGTCCTAAAAATGTCAGCTCGGTTTGATGGACTTGAATTCCATCACATAGCCCGAGATAATAACCAAGCGGCCGACGTCCTGGCACGCATCGGTGCGAAACGTGATGCTGTCCCTCCAAATATCTTCCTGGAACGGCTCTTCAAGCCATCCGTAATATGGGAAGAGGAGCCCGGTAGCGATAAACCGGAAAGAACCGCATCAATCGATGATTCAGCAGACGACATGACACCTTCATTACGTTATAATGGCGATAATCGCGGCGTGGACAGAACCTTTACTAGCCTACTTGCTTAGGCAGAACTTCCGAAGACCAAAACAAGGCCCGCTGCATAGTCCGGCGATCAAAAGCCTACAAGGTCCATGAGGGAGAACTTTATAAGAAAAGTACAACCGGAGTCCTTCAGAGGTGTATCTCCGAAGAGGAAGGGCGAAACCTCCTAGCTGAAATTCATGCCGGACTAGGCGGACACCTCGCAGCAGCTCGGGCCCTTGTAGGAAAGTCATTCCGTACAGGATTTTATTGGCCGACGGCTCGGGCAGACGCGCATGACTTGGTCCAGCGATGCATTGGTTGTCAGCTCTTTGCTAATCAGAGCCATATGCCACCCACCTCCCTCAAAACAATACCCATTACCTGGCCGTTCGCGGTCTGGGGGCTTGACATGGTTGGACCCCTTAAAGGGGGAACCCACAAGCAAAGGTACCTATTGGTCATGGTGGATAAATTCACCAAATGGATAGAGGCCAAACCGGTCAAAACGGCAGAGTTTGGACCAGTGATAGACTTTATATCAGGGGTGGTACACCGCTACGGAGTCCCCCACAGCATCATCACCGACAACGGCACAAACTTCACAGCCGATGAGGTTAAGTCATGGTGCAAAAATATGGGCATCAAGCTCGACTATGCTTCAGTTTATCACCCTCAAACCAATGGTCAAGTGGAAAGAGAAAATGGTCTAATAATGAGCGGCATTAAACCCAGATTAGTGAGGTCACTTACTAAATCCGACACACAATGGGTCGAGGAGCTCGACTCCGTACTCTGGGGGCTGCGAACAACGCCTAACCGTACTACCGGATTCACACCATTTTTTATGGTATACGGCGCAGAGGCAGTCTTGCCCTGCGACATTATTCATGACTCACCTCGAGTGCGCATGTATGAGGAAAGAGAGGTCGAGCTTGATCGGCAGGACAGCTTGGACACATTGGAGGAAGAACGTGACGTCGCGAAGGCTTGTTCCGCATTCTATCAGCAGTAGGCCCGAAGATATCAAGCAGAGAAGTACGGGCCAAGACTTACAACGTTGGTGAACTAGTTCTACGCCTGCCGGACAAGAAAAAGGATAAGCTCAAGCCCAAATGGGAGGGCCCCTTCATTATCGATCAAGTACTGACCGGCGGAGCATACCGTCTATGAAATGCGTCGGAAAACCGACTCGAGCCGAACCCATGGAACGCAGCCCGCCTCCGACGATTCTATGCCTAGCGCCGGACTAAGAGTTCGTCCCCTTCCCCCGTCCAAACTTTTACCCTTCGGCTGTCTTTTGTTTCTCTTTTTCTCCTTTTTACTTAAAAACCCTTACAGGCCAATTTTCGCATTCTTTGCATATGCATGATGTGCCATCCGCACTCATTATTCCTGGGGGCTTCTTTTACAGAAGCTCAATTATACGGGTTTCATACCCAGCACATGTGTCAAGCTTCCACATGTACCTTTTACTCGCCATTATATGCATCGATATGACTTAAGTTTTGGCCAAGCTGGGTTGCTGGCTCTGTGCTTACCCCTCGTTCCCGATTGTTTGGCTAGGAGGTAAAGGAGCACCTCTGCGATTATTCTTGCGGGTCACCGGATGTGTACCTCGGTGGGTGAAGCCAAAAGCTAGCGTTCTTAAGGGAATATTCGATCGGTGATTTAAAAGATGACTTTTTACCTATTTTATCTATCTGCCCCGGATGTTTTATTGCTTTCTTTGCAGTCCGGACATGCACTTTAGGGCATGCCTCCCAAATGAAAAGGAACCCTTAACGAAACTATTCTCCCTGGAAGATGTTTCTTACTAACCATGTAATATAACATAACTAGTTGGGCACTTGTCTGATAAAGCACTAATGACCCCTATGCCTGGTCTCCATGCATACCCAGGTTGTGTCTCAACCAAAGAGGTATTCGGACACACTCCGGACTCTAGGGTCCAGAGGTTGAAGCAAAAAGGTCGGCAAGGACAAATGATCTACAATCCGGTTAGAAGGCATTTCACATGTCAATTTAAAGGATAACATACATTGTCAAATTTACTGACTGTACTCCTCCTCAATCCCGTCTAACAGGCTGTCTAGTTTACAGTCCCGTTGGGAAAATTTAGCAGCCAACTCTACTTGGCTATACACTAAACTCACTGGGATCTCCTTCCCATCGGGCCCCACCGGTCCAACTTCGGCCATGTGGTTGGGGTCCGCCTTCTTGTACCGCGTCTTCACCATGGCCCAAGCCTCTCTGGCACCTTGACGGCAAGCCGAAATCTTCCACAAATGGAAGCGCTGCCGCACTCCCTGCAGCTTCTCCGCAAGCTCCCCGAGGCCCTCGGGAAGGGTGAGGGAGGAAGATTGCCTGTCCGGATCTTGTCCGGCGGTACCTACAATGTCATTATTAGACTTGCGCGCACGCCGCACAACGCTCATGTTTATTAATAAAAATGTGTTACCAGGAGGGTCTTTGCATCTCCTCCTGCGGCAGCAAGTGCGGCCTCCAGTTGGGCCTTGCAATCTTGCAGCTCCCGAGACAGCTGGGCGTTCTTCTTGGTAAGTGCCTGCATTTTCAAATGATCCTTAAATCAGTTTGCATAAACTGCTTTAAGTCTCGGGGGCTACTGGTATATATAACCATTGAAATTCCCTTACCCGTGTGTCTTTCACATACTGCTCCGTGGCTCTGGTAAAACCATTTTGAGCGGCATGGAGATGCGCGTCCCCTGCGTTAAAGGCATCCAATGCCTCAGGGGAAAAGCACGCTTCACGAAATACTGTCCGGCGGCGCCTATGGTTCATGGCGCTCTCCACCTCAGACTTGGTGGCGGACAGTCTGTCGGTATCCTCCGTTGGAGAAGGATCCGGCTCGCGTCTTGCGCTTGCCTCCCCCTCCGTGCTGGGCGCCGGAGCTCGCCGTGTTGGTCGGATCGGCAATTCCTGCGCTCGCAGATCCGGCGGCGCTTTTCTCCTACAAAGATCATGAGCACTCAGCGTTTCCTCGGACGTTGCTCTGAAATTTCGAATCTGAGCTATACCTTTGCGGTGACGTTTCCGTCCGCACCGCGCTCCTTTTCCGCCGCTGGTTGGATGGCCTCTATTGATCACCGCCGCTGAGCTCGCTTCCTGCCGTAAAGGCGCTTCCTGCAAAATACCATCGTTTGCGAGGGTCAGAAATGGGCAGGGAAGAGATAACGGTGTCCGGACTTCGTTCGTGGTCACCTGGGAAGCCGGACTTAGTCCGGGGTAGTCTGTCGTGATGGCGACTAGAGCATTGTCTATGCTGAGCTGGTGATACACCCCGTCGATCAGCTCCACCTTGATGTCCGGGTCCTCTTCGGAGGCCCGATCCAGGGACCCTTCTGGATCCTCGGGTTGCGGAGCAGGACTCACCATGTCCTCCACAGTCCGGCGTAGATCCTGCGCCGAAGACATAATGTAAGAAGCTTAAACTTCGAAATCATGGGTAGAGCCCTTCAAGGCGTTCACTTACCCATCCTCTAGGGTTGATCATGGAAAACCCATTCAAAGGGTTCGTTCGAAGGAAGTCCTCCTTCTCCCCCTTGTACAAGCCGGACCCTTTGCGGCCGTGCCGGGTGGCATCGTCTTCCCCGTTGAAATCCCACATGGGGTGGCCTCTGTATTGTAGTGGCTGTACCCCTCGCTTGATGCATGTCGCCATGACTCGATCATGGTCAAGCGGAATGAGCCATTAATCTTATCCGCCCATCAAATAATGGACGCTCTTGTCTTCCTCCAATCGGGGCTCATGGCGCCACCGAGGCGTTTCTTCAAGGGAGCAGCACTAAACTCCGGAGGCCGATCCGGACTGGTCCGTAGCGGGCGTCTCCTATATAAAACCACTCCGAGGCCAGCCTTGGACGCCTTCTTGGGAGTACCGGATAGGTATCCGGTCCCGGCGATGCACCATATTTCGGCGCCGCCCACTTGATATATGGACCCCTCGTGAGAACGGGGTACGAGGCAAAACAGCCTCTTCCACAATGCAAAATGGGGCTCGATGCCCAGGAATAGCTCACAAAGAGCTACGTAGCCCGCGATATGTAGGACAGAGGCGGGCGTGAGGTGGTGGAGCTGGAGTCCGTAGAACTTCAGGAGCCCGCGGAGGAACGGATGTATTGGAAATCCGAGCCCCTTATCAGATAGGGGACAAAGCATACTCGCTCCCCCTTATTGGGGCTTGGAGTGTCCTCCGCCTGCCTCCCACCTTGATAAGTAACCAGTCCGGCCCAGACTGGGACCATGAAGGCCGGAGGGAGGAATCCCTCCGTTTGGAGCTTCACTAGCTCATTGTGCGAAATAGAGCACCTCCTCCAATTCCCCGGCGGTGGGCTGGGAGCGCGTGAAGAAGAGCCGCGTCGGCGATCCATGATGGAATGGATTTCTAGGTCAAAGGCGCTTCGATGGAGTATTCGCGGGAGGAAGACGGTGCGGTTTGGATCTGGATTCTTGCCTCTTTTATAGGCGGACGACTCGCACAATTAGGGGGTGAAATGCAAAAGACACCCTGGCTTTTCGCATTCGTGCGACGCGTGGAAGAGGGCCATTATTTGGCGTAGAAGCCGAGGAACACAGTATTCGAGATGAAGCCGGACACTATTCGGCAGGTACATGGAATTTGAAGGGAGAACCCGCCTTGCAATGCCGAAGACTATAAACGCGCTGGACTTATCGTCGTTGAAGCCTAGTTCGGGGGCTACTGAGGGAGTCCTGGACTAGGGGGTGTCCGGACAGCCGGACTATCATTATCCGCCGGACTCCAAGACTACGAAGATACAAGATTGAAGACTCCGGCTCGTGTCCGGATGGTACTTTCCTTGGCGTGGAAGGCAAGCTTGGCGATACGAATATGTAGATCTCCTACCATTGTAACCGACTATGTGTAACACTAGCCTCCTCCGGTGTCTATATAAACCGGAGGGCTTTAGTTCGTAGAACAACATACATTACAACAATCATACCATAGGCTAGCTTCTAGGGTTTAGCCTCCTTGATCTCGTGGTAGATCTACTCTTGTACTACCCATATCATCAATATTAATCAAGCAGGACGTAGGGTTTTACCTCCATCGAGAGGGCCCGAACCTGGGTAAAACATTGTGTCCCTTGTCTCCTATTACCATCCGCCTAGACGCACCGTTCGGGACCCCCTACCCAAGATCCGCCGGTTTTGACACCGACAGTGACCGTCTATAAGGCTCGGCTTGTCACTAAGGGTTATCGACAAGTTCAAAGAGTTGACTATGATGAGACCATCTCACCCATAGCAATGTTGAAGTCGTCCGAATCATGTTAGCTATTGCTGCATTCTATGATCATTAGATTTGGCAAATGGACGCCAAAACAGCATTCCTTAACGGTTTCCTTAAGGAATAATTGTATATGATGCAGCCAGAAGGTTTTGTCGATCCTAAGAATGCTGACAAGGTATGCAAGCTCCAGCGCTCCATCTATGGGCTGGTGCAAGCATCTCGGAGTTGGAACATTCGCTTTAATGAAGTGATCAAAGCGTTTGGGTTTATACAGACTTATGGAGAAGCTTGTATTTACAAGAAAGTGAGTGGGAGCTCTGTAGCTTTTCTCATATTATATGTGGATGACATACTATTGATGGGAAATGATATAGAACTTTTGGAAAGCATAAAGGCCTACTTGAATAAGTGTTTTTCTATGAAGGACCTTGGAGAAGTTGCTTACATGTTAGGCATCAAGATCTATAGAGATAGATCAAGATGCCTCATTGGACTTTCACAAAGCACATACCTTAACAAGATATTGAAGAAGTTCAATATGGATCTGTCCAAGAAGGGGTTCTTGCCTGTATTGCAAGGTGTGAAATTGAGCACAACTTAATTCTCGACCATGGCAGAAGATAGAGAAAAGATGAGTGTCATCCCCTATGCCTCAGCCATAGGCTCTATTATGTATGCCATGCTGTGTACCAGACCTGAGGTGAACCTTGCCATAAGTTTGGTAGGGAGGTACCAAAGTGATCCCAGAATGGAACACATGAGAGCGGTCAAGAGTATCCCGAAGTACCTGAAAAGGACTAAGGATATGTTTCTCGTTTATGGAGGGGCCGAAGAGCTCGTCGTAAAGGGTTACGTCGATGCTAGCTTTGACACAGATCCGGATGACTCCAAGTCATAAACCGAATATGTGTATATTTTGAATGGTGGGGCAGTCAGCTGGTGCAGTTGCAAGCAAAGCATCATGGCGGGATCCACATGTGAAGCGGAGTACATAGCTGCTTCGGAAGCAGCACAGGAGGCAGTCTGGATGAAGGAGTTTATCACCGACCTAGGAGTGATTCCCAATGCGTCGGGCCTGATGACTCTCTTTTGTGACGACACTGGAGCTATTGCCCTTGCCAAGGAGCCCAGGTTTCATAAGAAGACCAGGCACATCAAGCATCGCTTCAACTCCATTCATGAATATATTCAAGATGGAGACATAGATATTTGTAAAATGCATACAGATCTAAATGTCGTAGAGTCGTTGACTAAACCTCTTCCATGAGCAAAACATGATGAGCACCAGAACTCTATGGGTGTTTGATTCATCACAATGTAATTAGATTATTGACTCTAGTGCAAGTGGGAGACTATTGGAAATATGCCCTAGAGCCACTAATAAAATGGTTATTATTATATTTCCTTGTTCATGATAACTGTCTATTATTCATGCTATAATTGTATTAATCGGAAGCCGTAATACATGTGTGAATACATAGACCAGAACATGTCCTAGTGAACCTCTAGTAGACTAGCTTGTTGATCAATAGATGGTTATGGTTTCCTGACCATGGACATTGGATGTCATTGATAACGAGATCACATCATTAGGAGAATGATGTGACGGACGAGACCCAATCCTAAGCATAGCACAAGATTGTGTAGTTCGTTTGCTAGAGCTTTTCTAATGTCAAGTATCTTTTCTTAGACCATGAGATTGTGCAACTCTCAGATACTGTTGGAATGCTTTGGGTGTATCAAACGTCACAACGTATCTGGGTGACCATAAAGGTGCACTACAAGTATCTCCGAAAGTGTCTGTTGGGTTGGCACGAACAAGACTGGGATTTGTCACTCTGTATGACAGAGAGGTATCCGTGGGCCCACTCGGTAATGCATCATTATAATGAGCTCAATGTGACTAAGGAGTTAGTCAGGGGATCATGTGTTATGGAACGAGTAAAGAGACTTGCCGGTAATGAGATTGAACAAGGTACGGGGATACTGACAATCGAATCTCGGGCAAGTAACATACCGATGGAAAAAGGGAATTGTATACGGGATTGATTGAATCCCCGACATAGTGGTTCATCCGATGAGATCATCGTGGAACATGTGGGAGCCAATATGGGTATCCAGATCCCACTATTGGTTATTGGCCGGAGAGGTATCTCGGTCATGTCTGCATGGTTCCCGAACCCGTAAGGTCCACACATATAAGGTTCGGTGACGCTAGAATTGTAATGGGAATAGTGTGTGGTTACCGAAGGTTGTTCGGAGTCCCGGATGAGATCCCGGACGTGACGAGGAACTCCGGAACGGTCCGAAGGTGAAGATCGATATATTGCACGAAGGATATTGGAGACCGGAAGTGTTCCGGGGGTACCGGGCTATGGCGAGCATGACTGAAAGGTGTTTTCGGGGGCCCGGGCAACTGTTGCAGGGCCTCATGGGCCAAGGGTAGGGGGAAAACCAGCCCACTAAGGGGCTGTACGCCCCCACACCCTTTCCCATGTTTCTTGGGGAGGTGGGGTGCCTCCACCTGGCTTGGGAGGCAAGCCTCCACCTGCTTGGCTTTGGGGGCAAGTCTCCCTAGGGTTTCCCTAGGGAGATCCTATCTGCCTTAGTCGTCGGCCCCCCAGGGGAAAACCTAGGGCGCCTCCTCCTACCCGTTCCCCTATATATAGTGAGGGAGAGAGAGGGCAGCCGCACCCTAGCACGCCCTGGTGCTGCCCTTCCTCTCCTTCCTACACCTCTTCCTCGTCCGTAGTGCTTAGCGAAGCTCTGCCGGAGAACCATGAGCTCCACCACCACCACGCCGTCGTGCTGCTGGAGTTCTCCCTCAACTTATCCTCCCCCTTTCTGGATCAAGAAGGAGGAGACATCCCCGGGCTGTACGTGTGTTGAACGCGGAGGCGCTGTCCATTCGGCACTTGGATTGGATCTTCCGCGATATGAATCACCGCGAGTACGACTCTATCAACTCCGTTCTTGTAACGCTTCTGCTTAGCGATCTTCAAGGGTATGAAGATGCACTCCCTCTCTCTCGTTGCTAGCATCTCCTAGATCGATCTTGGTGACACGCAGGATTTTTTTTTGAATTATTACTACGTTCCACGGCACTCTTCCACTACATTCCCCTGCTGTCTTACTCTTATTGTACTCTTGACACTGCTCCAATCCCTCCATATCCTACCCGCCCCTCTTTTTCTCAACTACCACATCAGTCACACTCCCCATCATCGTACCTTCTCTTCCTTTCTTCTTATACTTCCCCCTGATAACCCACAAGTTTAGGGGATTGCAACAGTTTTCGAGGGTAGAGTATTCGACCCAAATTTATAGATTCGACACAAGGGGAGCCAAAGAATATTTGAAGGTATTAGAAGCTGAGTTGTCAATTGAACCACACATGGAGATTAATTATCTACAGCAAAGTGATTAGTAGCATAGTAATATGATAGTTTTGATGACAGTAACAACAACAATAGTAACGGTAACAATGATAACAGTGATTTTGTAGCAGTAACGATATCTGTAGCAATAGTAGTAACTTAGCAAGAACAATATAATATAAATTCGTAGGCATTGGATCAGTGACTCGTTGGATGATACTCATCATGAGACAGTCATAACCTAGGGCGAAACGACACTAGCTCCAGTTCATAAATATAATGTAGGCATGTATTCCGTAAATAGTCATACATGCTTATGGAAAGAACTTGCATGACATCTTTTGTCCTACCCTCCCGTGGCAGCGGGGTCCTATTGGAAACTAATGGATATTAAGGCCTCCTTTTAATAGAGAACCAGAAAAAAGAATTAGCACACAGTGAATACATGAACTCCTCAAACTATGGTCATCACCGGGAGTGGTCCCGACTATTGTCACTCCGGGGTTGCCAGATCAGAACACGTAGTAGGTGACTATAACTAGCAAGATCGGATCTAGAACATGGATATAATGGTGATAACATAAACGGTTTAGATCTGAAATCGTGGCACCCAGGCCAAAAGTGACAAGCATTAAGCATGGCAAAGTCTGTCGGCGTTTTGGATACGGGGGTACCCAGACTTGCCTGCCTGCAGCCCACGGTGTGGCTCCATCGACGGCCTGGTATGGCCTAGTTTCAGCATCAACAACTCAAGACCCTCGTGAGGCGGGCGACATCAAGACCTCCTAGGGGGTCAGCCTCCCTAGGCTGGCTCCCGAGGAGCATAGAATTCTATGCAAGGCGCAACTCGCGAGGCTCAGCTGATGCGAACCATGACGACCAGCGCCAGGCGTCTTCCAGGTGGGCGCCAGCGGACGCAGAGTACCAGTTTCCTCTTCGGTGCAAAGGAGGCAAGCAGCAGCCACGGAGTCCTGAGGAATCAACCAAAGGTTTCCATTCTGGTGCAACAAGATCAAGACCGCCATGATGGTAGGACGGAGGTCATCGCCGAGCCCATCGCCGCGTCACAACCAGAGGCTTTTGCAGTCGAAGACCACTTTAGTCAGGATAAGTTGTACTAGTTGTCTCCCTTTGAATTGGCCGTTGTGGGATCCCTTCCTGCTTACATTGGGGAAGAAGACCAAATCCACTATAAATAGGACCTAGACACCACTAGGGAAGGGGATCGGGGAGATCGAATCCATTCCACCCTCACCACCTCACAAGCTCACCCGAGCTCAAGAACATGCCTCCTAAGGCTGTTCCAACTGTACCTGTTCATCCTCAGTCCCCCGAGGCCAATCCACCACAAAGCAGGAGTAGGGTTTTACACCGCAAGGTGGTCTGAACCTGGGTAAACTGCTGTGTCTTTGTGCGTTTCTTTCCCTTTGAGCCCGTGGTGCTAGGATGTGAGGTTTCGCAAGTAGCAGGCTGAGTAGGTTGAGATCGCCGCACGCACCCGAGAGTTCGAACCTCTCAAGGGTTTGCGGAACCCAAAGTCCGACATTTGGTGCGCTAGGTAGAGGTCCGTCGGAATGTGCTGCCCTACCCATCACTTTCCGCCGTCACCTCTGATGGCGGGAGCTCCTCCGTTGGTCGGGCCATCGTGCACCTTTAGGGGAGCCATGGGCCTCTGCGCTTTCACCCCCACCTTGCGGCGGGTGGAGTGGCCATCCAAGTTCAGGCTGGAGATGCCGCCCCGCTACAACGTGCGGCGGATCTGGACGGCTTCCTCTAGGCGTACGAGGAATCAGTTTGGGCAGCCGGAGGAGACAACAAGGTGATGGCCATCTGGCTCCCCATGGCCCTCGTGGGCGTGCCGCGCGCCTGGCTGCTCAACTTGCCGGAGTCTTCTGTGGCCTTCTGGGAGGAGCTGCGCGGCCTCTTCATCGGGCACTTTGCGGCGCCGGCACCGCCCGCCGTCGCAGCTCTCCTTGGTGGCTCACAGGCGCCACCCTCCGACCGCCACATCAAGCTGTTCTACTGCCAAGTAAGCGCCACCTAGGTGCAGTTGTGGACTCCCCCAGGCTGGCTGGCACCCAAGGCCGACCTCACCTTCGGCCCAGAAGATCACCCTGCTACCACGGCAGGAGCAGGAACGCTCCCGATGCTCTGCATCCCCACCATCTGGAACGTGGCGGTCACCAAGACCCTTATCGACAGTAGAGCCGGCCTCAACGTGCTCTCCGTGGAGGCATTCGGCTTGCTTCACGTACCCCACGGCTGGCTCCGCCCCACCAAGCCTTTCTCCGGGGTCGGCAACGGTTCTGCCGGCCCCTTCGGGCAGATCCACCTTCCCGTCACTTTCGGGACTCACGACAACTAGCGCACCGAGCTCATCGACTTCGACATCGCCCGGATCGACCTTCCATACAACGCCATCCTTGGGTACCCGGCCCTGGCCAAGTTCATGGAAGCAACTCATCCAGCCTACAAACTCATGACGATGTCAGGCAGCAGCGGTGTCCTCACGGTGGCAGGAGACACCCAGGACGCGCTGCAGGCCCTTAAGCTCACCTTCAGGACCGTGGCGTCCACCCGGTCAAGCAAGAAAGAGGGCCCTAAGGCCCCCGGGGTAGCACCAGCCTAGAAGAAGCAGTTGTTTTCCCAAGACTGAGCCGAGACGAAGCAAGTGCCAGTCGATGAGGATGGGGCATCAGGCGCCACCTTCACCATAGGAGCTGGCCTCCCCCTGGCCCAAGAGGATGTTGGAAATATGCCCTAGAGGCAATAATAAAATGGTTATTATTATATTTCCTTGTTGATGATAATTGTCTATTGTTCATGCTGTAATTGTATTGACCGGAAACCGTAATACATGTGTGAATACATAGACCTCAACATGTCCCTAGTGAGCCTCTAGTTAACTAGCTCGTTGATCAACATATGATTATGGTTTCCTGACCATGGGCATTGGATGTCATTGATAACGGGATCACATCATTAGGATAATGATGTGATGGACAAGACCCAATCCTAAGCATAGCACAAGATGCTAGGTATTTGATGTGTACCTTACTAGTACTCATAGTAGCTCCTGGGTATTTGATACCGGTGCAGTTGCTCATATCTGTAACTCAAAACAGGAGCTACAGAATAAGCGGAGACTGGCGAAGGACGAGGTGACGATGTGCGTCGGGAATGGTTCCAAGGTTGTTGTGATCGCCGTCGGCACGCTGCCTCTACATTTAACTATGGGATTAGTTTTAAACCTCAATAATTGTTATTTAGTGCCAGCTTTGAGCATGAACATTGTATATGGATCTCGTTTAATGCGAGATGGCTACTCATTTAAATCTAAGAATAATGGTTGTTCTATTTATATGAGAGATATGTTTTATGGTCATGCCCCGCTAGTCAATGGTTTATTCTTAATGAATCTCCAACGTGATGTTACACATATTCAAAGTGTGAATACCAAAAGATGTAAGGTTGATAATGATAGTCCCACATACTTATGGCACTGCCGCCTTGGTCACATTGGTGTCAAATACATGAAGAAGCTCCATGCAGATGGACTTTTGGAGTCTCTTGATTACGAATCATTTGACATGTGTGAACCATGCCTCATGGGAAAATGACCAAGACTCCGTTCTCCGGAACAATGGAGTGAGCAACCAACTTATTGGAAATCATACATACTGATGTGTGCGGTCCAATGAGTGTTGAGGCTCGCGGTGTGTAACGCCCTCGATGCGGCTATATCTCCCACGTGTCGAAGCACGACTTAGAGGCATAACCGCATTGAAAGCAATGTCGCAAGTGAGGTAATCTTCACACAACCCATGTAATACATAAGGGAAAGAGATACATAGTTGGCTTACAATCGCCACTTCAAACAATTACATGAATAAAGCATTACATCATCCAGATACAATCAAGGTCCGACTACGGAACCAAAATAAAAGAAGAACCTCAAAAGCGACAAAGGTCCCCGATCGACCCCAACCGGGCTCCACTCTCGATCAACTAGAACGAAACAACACAAAGGGCAAGATCTTCATCAAGCTCCTCCTTGAGCTTGGTTGCGCCACCGCTTTCGGTAACATAGGCACCGCAAACTGGTTTTGAAGTATCCGTGAGCCACGAGGACTCAAAGAATCCCATTACCATGGGTATCAAGACTAGCAAAGCTTAATGGGAAAGGAAGGGGTAAAGTGGTGAGGTTGCAGCAGCGGCTAAGCATGATATGGTGGCTAACATACGCAAATAAGAGCGAGAAGAGAAACAAAGGAACGGTCGTGAAGCTAGCAATGATCAAGAGGTGATCCTGAACACCTACTTACGTCAAACATAACACAGAAACCGTGTTCACTTCCCGGACTCCGCCGAGAAGAGACCATCACGGCTACACACTCGGTTGATGCGTTTTAATTCAGATCAAGTGTCAAGTTGTCTACAACCGGACATTAACAAATCCCCATCTGCCACATAACCGCGGGCACGGCTCTCGAAAGTTTAAACCCTGCAGGGGTGTCCCAACTTAGCCCATGACAAGCTCTCGCGATCATCGAAGGAATAGACCTTCACCCGAGACACTCCGATGAGACTCGGTATCCCGATACATCAAGACATTTCGACAATGGTAAAACAAGACCAGCAAAGCCTCCCGGCGTGCCGACATCCTGATAGTAGCTGCGCGTATCTCGTCTCAGGCCACGACCGGATAAGCGAAGCGTACAGGTACCGACGTAACCCAAGTTGCCAAGGGATGGTCCCAAGACGGTGCTCTAGTTTGGACCAACGCTAGACAAGCAATCGCCCGGGGGCTATAATAAAGATGACCCTTGGGTTAATTATTCCCAAGGGAAAAGTAGGTGGTGGTGAGGCAAATGGTAAAAGGCAATGTTGGGCCTTGCTGGACAAGTTTTATTCAAAGCAAACTGTCAGGGGGGTCCCATAAATCATCCGACCGCGTTAGGAACGCAAAATCCGGGAACATAACACCGGTATGACGGAAACTAGGGCGGCAAGAGTGGAACAAAACACCAGGCATAAGGCCGAGCCTTCCACCCTTTACCAAGTATATAGATGCATTAATAATATAAGAGATATTGTGATATCCCAACATAAACCCTGTCCACCATGGAGAAATCTTCAACTTCACCTGCAACTAGCAACGCTATAAGAGGGGCTGAGCAAAAGCGGGAACATAGCCAATCAATGGTTTGCTAGGAATGGTGTCAAAGGTTAGAGGTTCATGGCAATTTGGGATGGCTAGACAAACAGGTAATAGGTCGCAAAAGATAGCGAAAGAACGAGGCAACTAGCATAGCAATGATAGTAGTGAGATCCAGGGTAGCGGTCATCTTGCCTGAGATCCCGCAAGGAAGAAGAACGAGTCCATGAAGAAGACAAACGGACGTAGTCGAACGAATCCTCACAACTCCGGAATGAAACCATAGCTAACGAGAGAAGCAAACCGGAAAGAAGCAAACAACATAGTAAACAACCATCACATAAGCATGGCATGATGCACAAACAAGTATGATGCATGTCCGGTTTAATGAGGCATGGCATGGCAAAGTGCAAACAAACAACACTACAAATTAAGTGGATCTCAATATGCAACGAGTTGCATATTGACGAAACACCACATCAATTATTTAGTTCGCTCTCGTTTAAGCTACCCAACAATATTAAATGTTGATTAACATGGCAAGGGGTGAAGCATAACAAAACTAGCTACCTAGGCAAGTTTAAATGAGGTCGGAAACAACGAACAACAAGTCCGGAAAATCCTCATGAGCATATTATGAATTTGGTACTGTTCTGCCCTAAAACATATTTTAAAGTTGTTAAACAGGAAAATAAAGTGGACCATGTTAATCTAGGCATTTTTCCTTCCCAAATACATATAAAGTTTATTTAAAACGGAGCTAAGGTTAAATAGTTATGAAATAAAGCATTTTAACATGGCATATGAGCAAATTTAAACAAACATCATTTCAAACATTTTAAACATGGATGAAAGTGGCATATTATGAAACTAGATGAAATTCTAAGCATTTTACATATAAAGTTTGTTTTAATCCGATGCACCGTTTGTGAGTTATTAAATGCATGATCATGAAGGGTTTTTCTGTAAAACAGTAATCTCTGGAAATTAGCTAAATTCGCAGCGCATGGAAAAAAATACATGGGCCGAATCTATTTAGCCCAACAAAGGCATGTGAGGGGCTGGAGGGGATGCTCACCCCGGCCACGGCCCGTCGAAGGGCGCCGGACGTGGAATAACCTCGTGGGCTTCGCCAGGAATAGAGGCAGCCGGTTTGAGGGAGCCGAGCCGGGCCGTGGAGGCCCACGCGCACACACGCGGCACGAGCCATGGCGAGGCATCGTGCTCCTCGTTCTGAGCAGGGGCGAGGCAGGGTGGCGGCGGTGGATGGCGCCGGGCGGCGCAGCAGCAAGGACGGGCGGCGCGGGCGGTTCCGGCGAAAGCGGGCAGATCCGGGCATGGGGACCCGGATCCAGCCACGGCAGCAGACCTCGGCGAGCATCGACGAGCTCTCGACAAACCATGGCAGTGAGGGAGAGATGAGATCTGAGAGAAAGAGAGGAGCGAGAGGGAGAAGGGAGATGGGGGCGCTACTCGGCGGGGCGGCGGCCACGATCTCCGGCGGGACCGACTCGGTGACCAGACGGAGCGAGAGCGACGACGGGAGGCGAGGTCGGGCATGGCGGCAGCGGGCTGACGGGAGAAGGGCTCGAGAGCCGGGCGACTCGCTTGGCGGATCCGGCCCGCCGCGCCCAGGCGGGCCGGGATGGGCTCGGGGCCTGTCACGGTGGCCGAGGAGCTGGGGCGACGTGGAGGCGGCCGAGTGGCCGCAGGAGGCGGGAGGCGACGTGGCGCTGCTGGGATGGTCCGGCGGCTGGCCGGGCGGCGCGCAAGTGGCGGCGGGGAGAGGGCCGCGCTGAAAACCAGGAGGGGGGCGGGGCTGGCTGGGAATAGAGGAGGGGTAGGTAGGAGGCCAAAATGGAGAGAGAGGGGATATATATAGCAGTTTTGGCTAGGGTTTGGTCTAGGGGGGTTTCGGGACCCTCCGATCGCGATCGGGCGGTTCCGGATGCGAGGAGTGGTAGGGTGGCCTAGGTGGGCTGTGAGAGAGAGACTTGGGCTGAGGGGAGAGAAGGGAAGAAGTGCGGCCCTACGGTTTTCGGAGACCAAACGTCCGACGAAGATACTGCAGCAATGGTACCGCTATATTTAACGGTTGGGCTATCAAATGGACTCGAATCGATTTAAACTTGGCAGCGGTCTGTCTACACTATAATACGACCGCACGACAAGTTGCAACCCATTCCGAGAACATTTTTATGCCACTTATAAAATAATAGTTCGGAGGTGCCGCGGGCGCGTGCGAGTGTGGTCGGGCTCAGAACGGACAACGGAGAGAACCGCGAACCCGAGCGGATGCAAGTTTTATGAAAACGATGCCGATGCAATGCCCATGATGCTATGAGATGAGATGCATAACAAGAACAAAATGCAAAACAACAGACAAAAACCCAACCACGGAGAAAATAATATATCGCATCTCCGGAAAAGGCAGGAGTTGGAGTTACGAATATGGAAAGCTACATCCGGGGCGTTACAACACTCCACCACTACGAGAGGATCTCGTCCCGAGATCTAGGATGGCACCGGAGGGAAACGGAAGAGGAAGAGAAGAGGTAAAACTAAGTTGCTACTTTGAGAAATGAGTGAAACCACGAACCTTGAGAGGTTGAGCAATTTAAAAGAAAGAGTACAACAAAGATGAACGAGATTGCAAACAATCCGTTAGAAAAGAGGAATAAGGAGTATTACGAGAACTTGAAGGTTACAAAGACATGAATCAAGAGTTTAATGGACAGGATAGAATTCGTAACCACTCCGGTTAAAACAAGATGGGGGAGGAATAAGATTGAAATAATTTGGGCAGCACTCCGACTGTAAATGGAAGGAGTTTAACATGAACTTGACAAGATGAGAGGATACTTGATGAAATCAACAACACACTGCCTCCGGAACTATTGAAAGAATGGCACAAGGGGCAAGAAAGATTTCAGACAGCAGTCCGGTTGAGAAGGGGGGGGGGCAAAACTTGATGAGATGAAAGCACTTGAGAGATGACACAACACTCCGGTTAAATGGATAAGCATGAAAAGAACACGATCCTCACAACTTGAGATGATGAGTGAAGAGAGCACCATCACAATGCCTCCGGAAGAAAGAATAGAAGATAGATCATTGGAATAACAGAATGGTGAAGAAAGTGACATCTTCTGCCACAAGTGAACTTGGAAAGCATCCTTCCAAGAAGGTTACAACGGGGTTGTTGGGAAAAACCAACAACAAAATGAATAAGCTTGTAGTGGGCTTATGGAAAACATCTCAAAATTATGAGGTGACAAACGGCCACTAACGGAAACAATTGCTTGAGATTAACGAAGAGATGAAAGCTTGTTCCATCAAGATGGAAAAGAGATAACTTGGGTCATTAATAAGCACCAAAATAGCAACATCCCTTAAGGAAAGGCTTTAGGTGAAATCTGACACAAGATAACTCCAACAAAGGGATTGATGGATTTAAAATACCTCATTCTTGACAACATATGAATCATGAAACATGAATGGAAATTGTCAAGAATGATATAACACCGCCTCAAAACATAAGGTAGAAAGAATTGCACTTCAAAATGCAAGATGAAGAATACTTGAACTCCTCAGGAAAAACATGTGTTGAGCACCATGTTTATTTTTAGAGTATAGCTTGGGGGATCATAACTTCAAGAGAAATCTTGAAGAAAAATTGAAGAATGAAAAGAATCCTTAACAAACCATCATGTAAAGCCTCCATGAAGAAATCCGGTAATAAAAGGATGATACAAAGAAAGAGAAGTTGAAAACACAAGGTGAAGCCTTGCGATGATTTAGATGGAGCCTCGCGACAAGATAATCGAGAAAACTTGGAACTCCGGAAAAGGAAAAGATGAAACACTAGAACCGAGTATTACTTCATCATGAACAATCTCCGGAAGAAAAGAATTAATCACTTGGATGAACAAGAATAAGAATTATGTTATGCTTATCCTTCACCAATTTATATTGATGACAAGCAACGGATTTGGCATACTACTTATTCTTGTAGAAAGGATTAAGATAGATATGGCGCAAGCTTGAGAAGGTAATGATGGAACCACCGGTGGGATTTGGAAACAACGAATGAATTGATATGATAACAAAGGAAGTGAAATCTTGAACGAACCACCGTAAGAATCGAAAATGAACGTAGCAAAGGCACAATTCACCGGAAGAATTGGAAAACGAATGAAGATACTTGAGGGGATTTAGATACATGAGAATGAAGAGAACATGAACTGATTAGAGGATATTTGAAAGATTCACCGGTAAGAATTCAAGAACGAGAGCTGAAAGCTGAGAATGAGTAGTATTCAGAAATGATGGCCTTCAGAGGAAAGAAATGGAAACAACTCATGAAATGCTCCGGATGGGTGAAAAGAATTCTCACAATCGAAAACAATTATGAGAGGATGGCAACAAGCTAGAACCACGCATCTTGAAGAGAATAGAGCAAGATTAAAGAGAAACTCTTCTTCGGTCTTCAAATGT
This sequence comes from Aegilops speltoides, assembly GCA_021437245.1. Lineage (NCBI taxonomy): Eukaryota > Viridiplantae > Streptophyta > Magnoliopsida > Poales > Poaceae > Aegilops > Aegilops speltoides. The sequence goes on along the minus strand of CM038142.1, from coordinate 423,406,383 downwards.
TGAGAATGATGACGAGAAACACCACCGAGAATTATTGAGGCACACCGGAAGAATCAAAAGCGAAGAGGTTGAGCCAACTATGAAAAGAATTCCAAAGATCTTGGAGAAAAGCATTTGACTGATGATAACTCATTCTTACGTCAAACTTGGAGAAGAATTTAGGATAGCTCTGGGAAAATAGAAGAGTCAGGTAAGATCCTGGAAAAAGACCTGTGGGTTAGGGCCCACTCAAAAGAAACACCATTGGAAAGATTTAAAAGAGATGTTGCACCGGTTGAATTAAATGACTTGAATGAGATACCAATCTCGAAAGAGCTTGAACGAATGCAGAGTGGAAACACGAATCTTCGAGATATCTTGAGCACTCCAGAATAACAAATAGCGAGAAGTAGAACGATAATGAGGTGCACCGGTATGAGAAGACATTAGAAATGAGGAAAGGAATATGATCAACACTGAAAGCTTGAATTGGATCCACCAGAGAAGAAACAACAATGTAGGATGATGAACTTGAAAGCTCGTGAGCATCTTCACGAGGGATCACCGGATCAGAACATTGAAAGAAAAGAATGAAGAGACTTCACATGAATAAATGGATACTTGATTAAGAAATCTGTGTCCTTGAAGAAAAAAGGGTGGGAGGGCGGGAAAACAAAGACAACTTGGGACGGATGAAACAAACACCGTTGAGAAAACTTAGATTTGATCTTGCGGATGGGAAAAATGATGGGATCCACTTGAAGAGAAGCACGCCGGTTGGAAAAGAATTAACATGACAATCTCGATTGTCGAGAAGGATTGATATTCACATCGGAGTATGAGAACACCATTTCGGAAAGGTATGGATTCAACATTTGACATTGAAGCAACTCGAATACCACAACTCAAAACAAAAACAAAGGACTGGCTTGCAGAATAAGCCGGAACAAACATATGATAGAGATTTCATCCGAAGTTTTCGTGGTGGGGCCTACACGGCTCAATCAGACAGCACCATCATGTACAAGGCAATGGCACATGACATACGAAGCGTCCCCGAGTTGGCATAGCCAAGGACTCTTTAAGACACAACGAGACCATCAGTAAAACCAACCGTGAATAGGCGGACCACTAGACGTGAACCCCAATTTCATATCATACATCCGTCGGAAAGATATCCTAAGAGCTACTTGAATTCCCACCTATGAAACTCCCAAACTTTACGGTTATGCAATCTGGTGTTGGGGATACAGGGAGCAATATATCTCACCCAAACTAACAATCCCTACATCCAACTGTATCCATCCGTCAACACATAACCAAGAAACCTTCGAAATCGTGTACCTCAACCTTCAAAAGCATCCGTTATACGAAGTCATGGCAATACTCCCGTACTCACCTCAAGATCTTGGGTTAGCGGGGTTATCTCACCAACAACTGCATAAAAGAGATTTTCGATGTCGGCGTACTAAACTCAGGTATTCCAGAACTGCAACGATAAAATTATGACGACAACACCTCGGAGCTCAACTCCCCGGGACACTGCCACAACCCCTAAATGTCAGGAGGCACCAAGACATTGTTGTCATCATAAAACCATCGGAACGATTCTAAGATACCCGCGTGATCCTAAAATTTTTTTTAGTGAAATTTGAGGAGAGGAAAGTCAAAACTCTACGTCAGGAGACCTCACCAGAGTGACAAAGGGACTAAGGAGTAAAAAGAATTCCTAACTCTCCGATATATATAATCCTAAATGACTCAAAGCATTTTTCTAGACACAACTCGGCCGCTAAAAACGATCAAGCAGTGGGGCTCCTAAGGTCGGGGAAGGCTCTGATTACCAACTTGTAACGCCCTCGATGCGGCTATATCTCCCACGTGTCGAAGCACGACTTAGAGGCATAACCGCATTGGAAGCAATGTTGCAAGTGAGGTAATCTTCACACAACCCATGTAATACATAAGGGAAAGAGATACATAGTTGGCTTACAATCGCCACTTCAAACAATTACATGAATAAAGCATTACATCATCCAGAATACAATCAAGGTCCGACTACGGAACCAAAATAAAAGAAGAACCTCAAAAGCGACAAAGGTCCCCGATCGACCCCAACTGGGCTCCACTACTGATCAACTAGAACGAAACAACACAAAGGGCAAGATCTTCATCAAGCTCCTCCTTGAGCTTGGTTGCGTCACCTGCTCGGTAACATAGGCACCTGCAAACTGGTTTTGGAAGTATCTGGTGAGCCACGAGGACCCTGCAAAATAGTTTTGGAAGTATCTGGTGAGCCACGAGGACTCAGCAATCCCATTACCATGGGTATCAAGACTAGCAAAGCTTAATGGGAAAGGAAGGGGTAAAGTGGTGAGGTTGCAGCAGTGGCTAAGCATGATATGGTGGCTAACATACGCAAATAAGAGCGAGAAGAGAAACAAAGGAACGGTCGTGAAGCTAGCAATGATCAAGAGGTGATCCTGAACACCTACTTACGTCAAACATAACACAGAAACCGTGTTCACTTCCCGGACTCCGCCGAGAAGAGACCATCACGGCTACACACTCGGTTGATGCGTTTTAATTCGGATCAAGTGTCAAGTTGACTACAACCGACATTAACAAATTCCCATCTGCCACATAACCGCGGCACGGCTCTCGAAAGTTTAAACCCTGCAGGGTGTCCCAACTTAGCCCATGACAAGCTCTCGCGATCATCGGCGAATAGACCTTCACCCGAGACACTCCGATCGACTCGGTATCCCGTACATCAAGACATTTCGACAATGGTAAAACAAGACCAGCAAAGCCTCCCGGCGTGCCGACATCCCGATAGTAGCCGCACAGATCTCGCCTCGTGCCACGACCGGATAAGCGAAGCGTCAGGTACCGACGTAACCCAAGTTGCCAAGGGATGGTCCCAAGACGGTGCTTAGTTTGGACCAACGCTAGACAAGCAACTCGCCCGGGGCTATAATAAAGATGACCCTTGGGTTAATTACTCCCAAGGGAAAAGTAGGTGGTGGTGAGGCAAATGGTAAAAGGCAATGTTGGGCCTTGCTGGACAAGTTTTATTCAAAGCGAACTGTCAGGGGGGTCCCATAAATCACCCGACCGCGTTAGGAACGCAAAATCCGGGAACATAACACCGGTATGACGGAAACTAGGGCGGCAAGAGTGGAACAAAACACTGCATAAGGCCGAGCCTTCCACCCTTTACCAAGTATATAGATGCATTAATAATATAAGAGATATTGTGATATCCCAACATAAACCCTGTCCACCATGGAGAAATCTTCAACTTCACCTGCAACTAGCAACGCTATAAGAGGGGCTGAGCAAAAGCGGGAACATAGCCAATCAATGGTTTGCTAGGAATGGTGTCAAAGGTTAGAGGTTCATGGCAATTTGGGATGGCTAGACAAACAGGTAATAGGTCGCGCAGCATAGCGAAAGAACGAGGCAACTAGCATAGCAATGATAGTAGTGAGATCCAGGGTAGCGGTCATCTTGCCTGAGATCCCGCAAGGAAGAAGAACGAGTCCATGAAGAAGACAAACGGACGTAGTCGAACGAATCCTCACAACTCCGGAATGAAACCGAAGCTAACGAGAGAAGCAAACCGGAAAGAAGCAAACAACATAGTAAACAACCATCACATAAGCATGGCATGATGCACAAACAAGTATGATGCATGTCCGGTTTAATGAGGCATGGCATGGCAAAGTGCAAACAAACAACACTACAAATTAAGTGGATCTCAATATGCAAGGAGTTGCATATTGGCGAAACACCACATCAATTATTTAGTTCGCTCTCGTTCAAGCTACCCAACAATATTAAATGTTGATTAACATGGCAAGGGGTGAAGCATAACAAAACTAGCTACCTAGGCAAGTTTAAATGAGGCCGGAAACAACGAACAACAAGTCCGGAAAATCCTCATGAGCATATTATGAATTTGGTACTGTTCTGCCCTAAAACATATTTTAAAGTTGTTAAACAGGAAAATAAAGTGGACCATGTTAATCTAGGCATTTTTCCACCCCAAATACATATAAAGTTTATTTAAAACGGAGCTACGGTTAAATAGTTATGAAATAAAGCATTTTAACATGGCATATGAGCAAATTTAAACAAAAATCATTTTAAACATTTTAAACATGGATGAAAGTGGCATATTATGAAACTAGATGAAATTCTAAGAATTTTACATATAAAGTTTGTTTTAATTCGATGCACCGTTTGTGAGTTATTAAATGCATGATCATGAAGGATTTTTCTGTAAAACAGTAATCTCTGGAAATTAGCTAAATTCGCAGCGCATGGAAAAAAAATACATGGGCCGAATCTGTTTAGCCCAACAGTGCACAGGAGGGGCTGGAGGGGGATGCTCACCCTGGGCCATGTCCCTGTCGAAGGGGCGCTGGACTGTGGAATCACCTCGTGGGCTTCTGCCCAGGGAATAGAGGCAGGCCGGTTTGAGGGAGCTGAGCTGGGCCGTGGGAGGCCCACGCGCACACGCGTGCACGAGCGGGCGAGGCGTCGTGCTCCTCGTTCCTGAGCAGGGACGAGGCAGGGTGGCGGCGGCAGATGGCGCCGGCGGCAAGCAGGCAAGGACGGGGCGGCACGGGGCGGTTCCGGCGGAAAACGGGCAGATCCGGGCATGGGGACCCCGGATCCAGCCACGGCAAAGACCTCACAATGAGCATCGACGAGCCTCGACAAACCATGGCAGTGAGGGAGAGATGTGAGATCTGAGAGAGAAAGAGAGGAGCGAGAGGGAGAAGGGAGATGGGGAGGCGCTACCTGGCGGGGGCGGCGGCCACGATCTCCGGCGGGGACCGACTCCGGTGACCCGACGGAGCAGAGAACGACGACGGGAGGCGAGGTCGGGGCATGGCGGCAGCGGGGCTGACGGGAGAAGGGCTCGGGGAGCCGGGCGACGCTCGCTTGGGCCGATCCGGGCCCGTCGCGGCCCAGAGCGGGCTGGGGATGGGCTCCGGGGGCCTGTGCGGTGGCTGAGGAGCTGGGGGCGACGTGGAGGCGGCTGAGTGGCTGCGGGAGGCGGGGGAGGCGACGTGGCGCGCGCGGATTGGTCCCGGGCGCGGCGGGCAAGCCAAATGGCGGCGGGGGAGAGGGCCGGCGCTGAAAACCAGGAGGGGGGCGGCGGTTGGCTGCGGGAATAGAGGAGGGGGTAGGTAGGAGGCCAAAAATGGAGAGAGAGAGGGGGCTATATATAGCAGTTTTTGGCTAGGGTTTGGTCTAGGGGTTTGGGACCCTCCGATCGCGATCAAAGTGTTCCGGATGCGAGGAGAGGTAGGGTGGCCTAGGTGGGCTGTGAGAGAGAGACTTGGGCTGAGGGGAGAGAAGGGAAGAAGTGCGGCCCGCACGGTTTTCGGAGACCGAAAACGTCCGACGAAGATACCGGCAGCGTACCGCTATATTTAATCTTGGGCTATCAAATGGACTCGAATGCGATTTAAACTTGGCAGGCGGTCTGTCTACACTATAATACGACCGCACGACAAGTTGCAACCCATTCTGAGAACATTTTATGCCACTTATAAAATAATAGTTCGGAGGTGCCGCGGGCGCGTGCGAGTGTGGTCGGGCTCAGAACGGACAACGGAGAGAACCGGCGGAACCCGAACGGATGCAAGTTTTATGAAAACGATGCCGATGCAATGCGCATGATGCTATGAGATGAGATGCATAACAAGAACAAAATGCAAAACAACAGACAAAAACCCAACCACGGAGAAAATAATATATCGCATGTCCGGAAAAGGCAGGAGTTGGAGTTACGAATATAGAAAGCTACATCCGGGGCGTTACACGGTGTCTATCGTTATGTTCTCACTCTCGCTGATGACTTAAGTAGATATGGGTATGTCTAGTTGATGAAACACAAGTCTGAGACCTTTGAAAAGTTCAAGGAATTTCAGAGTGAGGTAGAGAATCAATGTGACAGAAAAATATAGTTCTTACAATCAGATCGTGGGGGAGAATATTTGAGTCACGGATTTGGTACGCACTTAAGGAAATGTGGAATTGTTTCACAACTCACGCGGCCTGGAACACCTCAGCGTAACAGTGTGTCCGAACGTCGTAATCGCACTCTATTGGATATGGTGCGATCTTTGATGTCTCTTACCGATTTACCACTATCATTTTGGGGATACGCTTTAGAGACAGCCAGATTCACTCTAAATAGGGCACCGTCTAAATCCGTTGAGGCGACACCATATGAATTATGGTTTGGGAAGAAACCTAAGCACCGTCTAAAAGTTTGGGGATGCGATGCTTATGTCAAGAAACTTGAACCTGAAAAGCTCGAACCCAAGTCAGAAAAATGCGTCTTCATAGGATACCCTAAGGAAACCATTGGGTATACCTTCTACCTCAGATCCGAAGGCAAGATCTTTGTTGCCAAGAATGGGTCTGAGGGAGTCCTGGATTAGGGCGTGTCCGGATGGCCGGACTATGACCTTTGACCGGACTGCCGGACTATGAAGATACAAGACTGAAGACTTCGTCCCGTGTCCGGATAGGGACTTTACTTGGCATGTAAGGCAAGCTTGGCGACACGATATGAAGATCTCCTCCCATTGTAACCGACTTTGTGTAACCCTAGCCCTCTCCGGTGTCTATATAAACCGGAGAGTTTTAGTCCGTAGGACGGACAACAATCATACCATAGGCTAGCTTCCAGGGTTTAGCCTCTCCGATCTCGTGGTAGATCAACTCTTGTACTACCCATATCATCAATATTAATCAAGTAGGAGTAGGGTTTTACCTCCACCGAGAGGGCCCGAACCTGGGTAAAAACATCGTGTCCCTTGTCTCCTGTTACCATCCGCCTAGACGCATAGTTCGGGACCCCCTACCCGAGATCCGTTGGTTTTGACACCGACATTGGTGCTTTCATTGAGAGTTCCTCTGTGTCGTCACCAACAGGAAGGATGCCACACCCCATCTTTAAAGATGGCGCGGTTGCTAAAGAAGCTTTGGCTGTCGGCCAAAATCTTCGGCTAGGCAGGTTTTTGATGACCGCCTGTTCGGCCGCCGCACCGGCGATGACCTCTCGGGTCATCGAAAGCAATCTCTAGATCAGCTCGGAACTTGCCGAGCAGTTAGATCTGATGGAGCTCTCTTCCCTAAACGAGCTCTTGGATCTTGTCGCCGCCCTGGGAGTCACTACAGATTACGGCCAGATTGGGCTTAAATCTGAGAGAGATCGACTCTTCCGAGGTCACCCACCACGTTGAAGTGGTGGAAGAACAACGTGGCGAATCTTATCCCATCCTAAGGACCAAATACGTCCGGATTCCCGACCCCTCCAAGCCGTATAGCCGCGGAGGGGAGGATATCGCCCAAGCCCTGAACCTAAAGTCAGGCAGCAGGCCCGATTCATTGAATAGCGTCCAAGAAAACAAGCTTCCGGATTCGGAAATTTCTTGGCCCTAAGTCTCAGATCGGGCAAGGTTCCGGATTTAAATCCACCCGCCCACCCAACAATAAGGGATTTAACCAAAATACGGCAAGAGCCCAGAGAAACAGTACACCACTACTGGGCCAGATTCCTCCTGGTTATAAACAGGATAAAGGTCTGCCGTGAGGAGGATGCAATTACATTCTTCTGTAACAACTGCACGGACATCGGAATCCTCAACGCCATATGTCGTCGCGAAATTACATGCTTCGCCGACTTGACATCCATAGTACAAAAGTACTGTGCCACAGAAAGCGTTCGGAAAACCGAAACAAAGTTCTGGGATAATCCGGCCCTGAACACAATCCCAGTCAAAAACAAAAGGGCGCACTATCGCCAGGCACCTAAGCCAAACAACAAAAAACAAAAACCCTCTATAGGGTATGGGACCGTACTGGAGGGATGGCTCAATGGACCCTGTAAAATTCATAGTTCAGGGGAAGTCGCACCAAATCACAGCCTTAGAGCATGTTGGATACTCCGGCAGGTGGCCAGGAGTGGCGAGGAACTTTTAACTCCAGAATCCGCAGAGCACCACCCTAGAAACGCCAGTATGGTGTCAGCAGTCTTCGAGACCTTCGCATCGAATAATGCAAGGAAGCGAACGCTCCGCAGCCTTGCCGAAGTCTACCAGGTAGCAATTATAAATCCATGGAGTGACACGGCTATTACTTTTAATGCCAGTGACGAACCTAAATTCCGGACAGCCCGAGCACCAGACGCATTGGTCCTTAGTCCGATAGTGGACGGCTTCCGGTTTACAAAGGTACTCATGGACAGTGGCATCGGATTGAACCTCATCTGTGAGGAAACACTGCGAAAAATGGAAATAGACTGGAGCCACATTGAGCGAAGCAACACAACCTTTAGAGGAATAATCCCCAGCCGGGAAGCATGCTGTTCAGGGAAAATCACACTGGACGTAGTGTTCGGCACGCCAGATAATTATAGATCCGAGGAGGTCACATTTCAAGTGGCCCCATTCAGCAGCGGATACCACGCTCTGTTAGGGCGAGAAGCATTCACAATTTTTCAAGCTATGCCCCATTACGGGTACATGAAGCTCAAAATGCCCGGACCCAACGGAATCATCACTCTTGCTAGTGATCCGGACACAGCGCTCCGCGCTGAAAACAAGACAGCTGCACTGGCCCTCGAGGCACTATCTGAAGCCCTGACAGCTGAGGAACTAACTGTGTTGCGGTTAACGGTGGACAGGGACGACGTGATACTCGACAAAAGATCCAAGTCCATCTCCTTCAAGCCGGCAGAGGAAATAGTCAAGTTCCAAGTCCATCCAACGGACACCACAAAAACGGCCTCCATCGGGGCACAACTAAAACCCGATGTAGACGCCGCACTCAGAGAATTCCTATGAGAAAATTGGGACATTTTTGCCTGGCCCCCTTCAGACATGCCAGGAATCCCACGCAGGCTGGCCGAGCACAGCCTGAACATCCTAAAAGGATTCAAGCCCGTTAAGCAGACTCTTCGGCGTTTCTCCGAACCCAAGAGACAAGACATGGGAGAGGAGCTAGCAAAACTACTGGAAGTCGGATTCATCAAAGATATAAAACATCCGAGCTGGCTAGCAAACCTGGTGATGGTACAAAAGAAGGACAAATCCTGGCGCCTATGTGTCGATTTCAAAGACCTAAATAAAGCCTACCCGAAGGATCCCTTCCCCCTCCCCCGAATTGATCAAATCATCGATGCCACTGCAGGACACGATTCATTGTGCTTCCTCGATGCGTACTCTGGCTACCACCAAATCAAGATGGCAGAGTCAGACCAAGCCACAACAGCATTCATCACCCCGTACGGCCCATCCTGCTTCAACACGATGCCCTTCAGGCTCAAAAACGCCGGCGCAACATATCAGCGCATGATTCAGACATGTCTGGCCAACCAGATCGGCAAAACAGTTGAAGCATATGTAGATGACGTGGTCATCAAATCCAAACATGTCGAAACTCTAGTAGACGACTTGAGGCTCACGTTCGACAATCTCCGAGCATATGACATTAAGCTCAACCCAGAAAATGCGTTTTCGACGTGCCAGCTGGAAAGCTCTTGGGCTTCATTTTATCCGGTAGAGGAATTGAGGCAAACCCAGCCAAGATCTGAGCTCTGTCTCAATTGGATATCCCAAAAGACCTCAAGCAAATACAAAAATTAACTGGATGCATGGCGGCTCTAAGCCGCTTTATCTCCCACTTAGGAGAAAAGGCATTACCCCTTTATCGCCTCCTGCAGCGCATCGAACACTTCGAGTGAACGGATGCCGCCACGGCCGGACTCGAAGAAATCAAAGCCATACTGGCAACAAATCCGGTCCTGGCCGCGCCCAACATGGGCGAACCTATGCTATTATACATCGCGGCAACCCATCAAGTTGTAAGCGCGGCGCTCGTGATCGAACGAGAAACGGACGGACACAAGTTTCCTCTCCAAAAACCAGTTTACTACGTGTCCACTGTCCTAACCCCATGCAAGTCCCAGTACCCGCATTATCAAAAAATAGCATACGCGGTGTTCATGGCATCCCGGAAGCTGCAACACTATTTCCAAGAGTGTTCAATAACAGTGGCATCCGAAGTACCTCTTAATGATATTATAAACAACCGCGACGCAACGGGCCGGATTGCCAAATGGGCCATCGAGCTCCTTCCGTTCGATATAATTTACAAGCCAGGGCGAGCTATCATATCGCAGGTTTTGGCTGACTTCATCGCCGAATGGACCGAAGCCGAGCTCCCTAAGGAGTACGACGCATATTCCAACTGGATCATGCACTTCGACGGCTCCAAAATGTTGGCTGGCCTGGGGACTGGCGTCGTTCTGACGTCCCCCACAGGAGATACAGTCCAATACGTACTCCAGATAATGTACACGGACACCAACAACGCAGCTGAATACGAGGCCCTTCTACATGGTCTTCGGATGGCAGTTTCCACGGGCATTCAACGCCTAGAGGTCCGTGGGGATTCAAACCTTGCGGTATCCCAAATAAATGGAGACTTTGATGCCAAAGATCCGAAAATGGCAGCTTATCGCAACGCCATCTTAAAGATGTCAGCCCGGTTTGAGGGGCTTGAATTTCATCATATAGCCCGGGAGAACAACTAGGCAGCAGACGTGTTGGCACGCATCGGCGCAAAGCGCGATGCCGTCCCTCCCAACATCTTCCTAGAGCCATCCGTAACATGGGAGGGAGAGTCCGGAAACAACAGCTCGGGCACAACCACACTACCCCTCACCGAACATTCTGACACAGTTGGTGGCTCCGCCAACGAAATAACACCGTCAGCCCACACAATAATGGCAGTCATTGCCCCGTGGATAGAACCATTCCTAGCCTACCTAACTAGGCAGGAACTTCCCGTGGACCAAAACGAGGCCCGCTGCATAGTGCAGTGATCTAAAGCCTACAAAATCCACGAGGGAGAGCTTTATAAAAAGAGCACAACCGGAGTCCTTCAAAGGTGTATCTCCGAAGAAGAAGGGCAAAATCTTCTGGCTTAAATTCATGCCGGACTAGGCGGGCACCACGCCGCAGCCCGGGCCCTTGTAAGCAAGGCCTTACGTACCGTATTTTATTGGCCGACGGCCCGGGCAGACGCTCAGGACTTAGTGCAACGATGCGTCGGTTGCCAACTATTTGCTAATCAAAGCCACATGCCACCTACCGCCCTACAAACCATGCCCATCACCTGGCCTTTTGTGGTATGGGGGCTTGACATGGTTGGACCCCTTAAAGGAGGAACCCACAAGAAAAAATATCTACTGGTCATGGTGGACAAATTCACCAAATCGATAGAGGCCAAGCCCGTAAAGACGGCCGAATCCGCACCGGTGATAGACTTCATATCCGGGGTTGTACACCGTTACGGCGTCCCCCACAGCATCATAACTGACAACGGCACAAACTTCACGGCCGATGAAGTTAAACTCTGGTGCAAAAACATGGGCATCACGCTCGACTATGCTTCAGTCTATCACCCACAAACTAACGGTCAAGTCGAGCGAGCCAACGGTCTCATCATGAGCGGCATAAAACCCAGACTAGTGCGATCCCTCAAGGAATCTAACACACACTGGGTAGAGGAGCTTGACTCCGTACTCTGGGGGCTGCGGACCACGCCGAATCGCACTACCGGATTCACACCATTTTTTATGGTATACGGCGCAGAGGCAGTCCTGCCCTGCGACATAATTCATGACTCACCTCGCGTGCGCATGTACGAAGAAAGATAAGCCAGCCTCGATCGGCAGGACAGCTTGGACGCACTGGAGGAGGAGTGCGACGTAGCAAAAGCCCGTTCTGCATTCTATCAACAGCAGGCTCGAAGCTATCAAAGCAGAGAAGTACGGGCCAAAACTTATAACGTTGGTGAACTAATTCTACGCCTGCCGGACAAGAAAAAGGACAAACTAAAGCCCAAATGGGAGGGTCCCTTCATAATCGACCAAGTACTGACTGGTGGAGCGTACCATCTGCGAAACGCATTGGACAACCGACTCGAGCCGAACCCATGGAACACAACACACCTACGAAGATTCTACGCCTAGCGCCGGACTCCGTGTTCGTCTCCTTCCTCTGTCCTCTTTTTATTTTTTCACATTAGCTGTCTGGCATTTCTCTCCTTCTCCCTACCTTTTTTTTCTCTCCTCCAAATCCCTTAGGGGCTTGCTTGCGCATTGTTCGCACATACTTGATGCGCCACCCGCGCTCATGATACCTGGGGGCTTCTTTATTAGAAGTTTATATAAACGGGCCTCAGGCCCAAAACATGTGTGACACTTCCGCATGAACCTTTTATACACCATTATATGCATCGATATGACTTAAGTTTTGGCCAAGCTGGGTTGCCTGGCTCCTGTGCTTACCCCCTACGTTCCCGTTCATTCGGCTAGGTGGTAAAGGGAGCACCTCTGTGATTGTTACCGCCGGGTCAGCCGGATGTGTACCTCAGACTGGGTGAAGCCGAAAGCTAGCGTTCTTAAAGGGATATTCGGTCGGTGAACTAAAAGATGATTTTTCTTGTTTATTTAACTGCTCCCAGATGCTTTTCTGCTATTTTTAGCAGTTCAGACATGCACTTTAGGGCATGCCTCCCAGGGAAAGGAACCCCTAACGGAACTATTCTCCCTGGAAGATGTTTCTTACTAACCATGTAATATAACATAACTAGCTGGGCACTTGTCTGCTAAAGAAATTATGACCCCTACGCCTTGTCTCCATGCATGCCCCGGTTCTTACATAATCGAGAGGGTATTCGGACACACTCCAGACTATACGGTCCAGAGGTCGAAGCGAAAAGGTCCGCAATGACAAACGATCTACAATCTGGCTAGGCATTTTTCATGTCATTTTTACAGAGTCAATCCGACCCGTATATTTTTCGGATTTCGGGTTCCGGCAGACCCTTGAGGTTCGAACACTGGGGTGCACGTGGAGATTACGCCCTCTGCCTACCTGCTCCTCACCGAATTGCCAGGGTCTAAACTACCAAAGGATCAACACAAGAGACACAAGGTTTATACTGGTTCAGGCCACCATTGTGGTGTAATACCCTACTCCAGTGTGTGGTGTGGTGGATTGCCTCTTGGGCTGATGATGAACAATACAAGGAAGAATAGCCTCGTGAGGGTCTGCTCTTCGCTGGTGCGATGAACTGTTAGGAAGAGTTCAGTCGCTCTATCTACTAGTTTCTCGGTAGGGATCTCGATGCCTATACCCTGGGGGTGGCTAGTCCTATTTATAGGCAAAGGCCCTGGAACTCTTCCCAAATATTGAGCGGGAAGGGCGCCAACAATTGGCCATTTTGAAGGGGAACAACGGGTACACTTATCTTGACGAAAGTTGGTCCTCGCCTGTCAAAGGCTCTGGTGGTGACGCCGGCTTGGGCTCCACGGTGACCTCCATCCTGCCGTTGGACTGGTCTTGGTATTGTTGCACCGAAATGGATGCCTTTGCTTGATGCTCTTGCCTGCGCTTGCCCCCTTTGCACCAAAGAGGAAAGAAGGACACTGCGCCGGCTAGCACCCGACTGGCGCCCTTGGTCGTCATGGCTTGCATCATGGGCACCTCGCGAGGTACCCCGCCTTGAACTCTCCGCCTCCTCGTGAGCCAGCCTGATGAGGCCGTGCCTGAGGAAGCTCCTTGTCGTCCGTCCCGCGAGGCTTGGCCCCTCGCAAGGGTCTTGAGCTTGTGTTGATGAAGATGGGCTGTGCTGGGCCCCCTTTTGAGCCACGCCGCAGGCCGCAGGCAGGCAAGTATGGGGACCCCCGTTCCCAGAATGCCGACAGTAGCCCCGGGGCCCATGGCGCGCCCGGACTTGGCCATGCAGAGAGGCGAAAGGGCAAGTGCAAAGCGTCGCGGGCCCTAACAGCCTGCGGCCTTGGGCGCCGCGTGGCGGTTGATTGGATGTGGGCGGCACCGCTCCCCCACGATGCCTCGGCAACCGCGTGAGCTGTCAAGTCCCTGCATGCAAAAACTGTTCGTGATTACCTGCGATCGTGGAAGCTGACGGTTGGCCTCCTCTGGCTATAAGTACGGAGCGGCGCGAGCCACTCTAGTTCATCTTCCTCTGCTACTTCTCCTCTCCTTTGTCTCTGCCACTGCTCCGTCTCACCGCCATGGCTCCGATACGCCGGTTCTCCGCGGAAGAGAAAGGGAAGCCCCCCCGAGAGGGCCCTGACCCACTTCCGCCAAAGAAACGGTTGATCCTCTGCCGCCGAGATGAGGGCGCGTGGCGGGAGGTGTCGAGGCCTTGGTGCGAGCTGCCGCCGCCAGGGTTTCCGCTGCCCTTGTACGCCCACCTTGAGGGCCCTGCCGGAGCTGATGCTGAGCGCCGTGGACGACGCCGCCGTCGGCGTCGGTGGGTTACGGCGGTGCGTGTTGTCCCTCCGGGAGTTCACGCCGGGGGCTCCTCCCGAGAGTTTGTGCTCCACGCCCCCATGCCTCCTAGATCTTGGATTCGCCTTCCTCCTTCCTTCGCCTTCGAGATCCCGCCTAGGGGGCCTTTTAGGCTCTGGCTGCAGCACGCCGATTGCCGGACTCCTGCGACCGATGCGGATGTCGAGGTCGTCGCTCCGGGTGAGGTTTTCATGACTCGAGGCTGGGGCGAGGTTGCCCGGGTCTGCAGGACAAGGGGCGCCCTCGCGATCCATCTAGAGTACGATGGTGCTTCGGTGATATCCTTCAGGGTCTTCGACGCGGAAGGTCGCCGGCTGGAGTGCTGCCCTGGGAGAGGCGGTCGGGACCATGCTGCGGCGAGACAGAGGCCGGCCAACCGCTCCCTTGGCAGCTCCTCAGGCGATGAAGGCGCTGGAGGATCCAGCAACTCCGCCGAGCTCTTCGCAACTCCAGAGACAAGCAACGACAGCTACGAGCCCCCAAGCCTGCGCCGCTCTCGGAGCAAGGTGGGCTCGTCAGGCCGTCGCCGCCCCTGATCTGGATGGGGTTGGCACCGGTGCTGGACGGCCCACTGTTGATGATGGCGTCTGCCGCGACGGTTCCTGTAGTTAGGACTCTTTAGGATGTGCGTCTTTTGTCCCTGCGAGGAGCCAAGAATACGCCCCATGGGGGCTTGTAAGGTGTCTGTAATTCCGTTTGTCAATATGATCCTTATCGTGAAGCGGTGCGAGATGCTTATTCTGTCTTAGCTTAGTTTCTTCCTTTCAGACCTCACGAGGGCTTGGTGCTCTGCGCCGTCAGGTCCCAGTCCCAAGGCGGCTTTAGCCGTCGCTGGTATGCCAGGTCGCGATGCCGTGGTCAAGGCCGGGAGGTGAGCGGCCTGGGGTCCAGTAAGAGCCCGTGAGTCGCGATGCTCAGGAGGTCCCCTTTAGCGCTCAAGGAGCCATCATTTGGTGAGAAAGGAATGTGACGTTGCTAACACGGGATTGCATTGGATGCGGTGATGGTGCTGCGATAGCTAATGTTCTCGTAGGATGACTTACCTCGTGGGTCAGGAAATGCTTCCTGGCGAGGGGCTAAGTCCGTGCCCTGGCTGGCGAGGGGTTGCTTGGTGAGGTCCTCACGTGCTCCTCCCCTCTCGCATTTGCTCCCCTTTCTGCTCTACGTCCTCGGTTCCCGGCCCTTGAGCTGGTCTCAGCCGTCGCTGGCATGCCAGGTCGCGATGCCATGGACATGACCAGAGGGTGAGGGCTGGAGGGCCAGTAGGAGCCCTGATTCGCGATGCTCAGGCACCGCCCTTCAACGTGCAAGCGGTTCACGCGGGCGAGAGTGAAGAAGACACCGTGAGGGCCTCTCCTGATGATGCTCCCTGGAGGGACCCTGCAGGCTCAACACAAAAGGAACGAGAGTTCGCCGTGACAATCGACAGTTAGCCGTTAGCTGCTTTGGAGAGGTGACGAGGTGCGAAAGGCCTGGGGGGGTGCACTGGGGCACCCGTGAACCAGCGCTAGGCTCACGGGGCCCGTCCCCAAGGCGGGTTGCGCCTGGCTCTGGGCCTTATCTTGGAGTGTGTTCCTGCAAAATTGGCTAGATGCCGGTGCTCTACGTCCTCGGGTCCCGGCTCTCGGGCTGGTCTCAGCCGTCGCTGGTATGCCAGGTCGCGATGCCATGGACAAGACCAGAGGGTGAGGGCTGGAGAACTGGTAGGAGCCCTGAGTCGCGATGCTCAGGCACCCCCCTTTAACGCGCAAGCTGGGTTAGATGTCGAAACTCTACGTCCTCGGGTCCCGGCTCTCGGGCTGGTCTTAGCCGTCGCTGGTATGCCAGGTCGCGATGCCGTCGACAAGACCAGAGGGTGAGGGCTGGAGAGCCGGTAGGAGCACTGAGTCACGATGCTCAGGCATCCCCCTTTAATGCGCAAGCTTTCGACATCCAAGAAGAAAAGGTACCGTGAACGGGCACCAAATAACAAGCATGATGGGTCGAAAGCATGGCCCTAAGATAAATGCAAGATGGATACATGCCACTGGGTCTGACCCGAGCGGCTTGGGGATAATGCAGCCCGAGGGGCGCCCCCAGCAGAGTAAGCTAAGAACATGAAATAACAGGGATACACGCCGCAGGGACGGACCCACGCGTCCTGGGAATAATGCGGCCCTGAGGGCGCTCCCAGTTGGGAATGAAACTTGAAAGATGTCACCTGATGATGCTGAAGACGAAGGGGTGTTGATGTAGCAGACTCGGTGGGCTGCGGGAGCTGATCCTCACGAGCCCCCAGGCCCTGGGGCCTCGGGAGGCTCTTGAGGCGCTGGTGGCTCCTTGAGGACCATCTCCATCTCCACCAGGGCTGCGGTGCGCCTGACCTCTCGAGGCCCCAGGATGGCTCTCATGAGGCGCTGGTACGTGGCAGCCACGTTCGGCAAGCCATAAGGCATGCAGACGTAGCTGTGGGGCCTACCCTCGCAGCGACCCACTTGCGAAGGCCAGAGGCGCTCCTGAGACGCGGCTTGGTTGAGCCCTGGTATGTCAATGCAGACGCGCAGCCCACCATCCTCGCCTGGATGGGGGGCCACAGCAGGCAGGCGGCGACTGCCTCTCATGACTCTTGACTCCTGTAGCTCCTGAATGGCCTTGCTGACGAACTCCTGAGGGTTTGGCTCTCCTTGCCTTGCTCCTTCTTGAGGGAAACGTGCTTCGAAACACACCTCCACGTGGTGCCCTAGCGCCTCCCTCGTGACCTTGGCGAGGTCGGCGGCCCTCTAGGGGAGAGCCCCCGAGCCCTGCCTGAGGGGGGCGCCGGGTGCGCCTCCCAACGCGATAGGAGGCTCCCCCTGAGCAGGCACGGGCCCAGAGGGGCCTGCCTCTTGAGGGGCCTGGCCGGACGATGTCTTCTTCTTCTTGGGGGCGGCCTCGGAAAGCCTCCTGCTTCCGCGGTCCGGGTCTTCCAGTGACGCGGCCTGAAAGGCTCGCTCCAGGGAGCACACTTCGTCAGGGCACCGTGATGACTTCGCCACTTCTTGGTATCTTGAGGACGTTGTAGCCGTGGTGGGTCACGGCCATGGACTTGGACAGCGCTGGGTACCCGAGGATGGCGTTGTACGGCAGGCGAATGTGGGCGATGTCGAAGTCAATGAGCTCGGTGCGGTAGTTGTCGCGTGCCCCGAAGGTGACAGGGAGGCGAACCTGCCCGATCGGGACCGTGGAGCCGTCGGTGACTCTGGAGAAAGGCTTGGTTGGCTGAAGCTGATTGTAGGGCACTTGGAGATTGTTGAACGTTTCCACAGACAGGACATTGAGTCCTGCCCCACCATCGATGAGGGTCTTGGTGACTAGCACGTTGCTGATGATTGGGGAACAAAGCATCGGGAGGACTCCGGCTGTAGCCGCGCACTTGAGCTGATCCGCAGAGCTGAACGTGATGGTGCATGCCGACCACCTGAGAGGGCGTGTGGCCTCGAGCTTGGGAAGGACTGCATTTACTTCGCGGGCGAACTGCTTGAAGATGCGCTGAGAGGCTGGGGCTTGAGCTCCGCCCAGGATGCAAGCGATCGCACGTGGCTCCTGGAAGCCCCTAACCCCCTCGTCCTGATGACGGTCCTCATTTCTTCTTGGCTGCGGCGGCAGCGGAGGGAGGCCTGCATTCCCTTGCGGGCGATCCTCACGAGGCTGATCCCTCCAGCCTCCCTCGCGAGGCGGGTCCTGCCAGCGATCCTCGCGAGGTTGGTCGCGCCACCCCTAGCGTGGGCCGCGGTCTTCCCAGCGTCCTGTGCTCCTTCCTCCTCCCCGGCCGTAACCCCGGTCGTTGCGGTCGGGACGTCGGCCGACCCTTCCTTCAAGCACGGCCCGGAGCTCTTGGCATTCATTGGTGTTATGGGTGTGGAGGTTGTGGTACACGCAGTACCGACTGCCCTTGGAGGGTTCGGGCTGATCTCTGCCCCGCTTGGTGTCTGGCTCTGCAGCGAGCACGGCAGCCCCCTTGCGCTTCACGTCCTTGGCCTTGAGCTTCTTCTCTTCTGGGTCTGCGGCAGGCAGCTCGAGGAGGGAGAGGCGCCCCTCCTCAGCTCTGGCGCACTTGGTCGCCAAGTTGAACAGCTCCAAGGAGGTGCACAGGTCTTCATGCATCGCCAGCTCCTCCTTCATCTTGACGTCGCGCATGTCGTCGGAGAAGGCTGAGATGATGGCCTCCTCGGTCACCTTAGGGATCTTGAGTAGCGTTGTTGAAGCAATCGATGTACTTCTGCAGGTTTCCCTGGCTGCTGCTTGATCTGGCGCGTATGTCGCTCAACGCGGTGGCGATCATGAAGTACCACGGAAGTTGGCGATGAAGCGGGTGCGCATCTCGTCCCAGGAGGAGATCGTGCCAGGTGCCAGATTCAGGAGCCAGGTGCGAGCCCCGTCCTTGAGTGCCATGGGAAACTAGTTCGCCATGACCTTCTCGTCTCCATTGGCAGCCTCGATGCCCAGCTCGTAGAGCTGGAGGAACTCTGTAGGGTCAGCCGTGCCATCGTAGCGGGGAGGCAGGTCCGGCTTGAACTTGCTAGGCCACGCGACGCTGCATAGCTCGGGGGTGAAGGCGCGGCAGCCCACCGTGGCCACAGGAGGCCTTGGGTGACGAAGAGCTTGGTCCTGCGGGTCCGCATGCGCGGCAGCTGGGAGCAGCGCGGGGTCTTGACGTGCTGGAGCAGGAGCATTGTCGGGACGAGCCGGAGCAAGGAGCGCTCGAGCAGCTTCTCGGGGGCGCGGGACTTGTTGGTAGCTCTACTCCTGCCGCGCTAGCGTCTGACCGGGCGGGTTCCACTCAGGGGCCGCGCGCCTTGGAGCCAGGGCGCCTTCTCGAGGGGGAGGCGGCTGAGGCGCCCTGGGAGCTTCATTGCCTGCGCAAGGCGGGGCGCGGTGCAGCGAGAAGGACGGTGCGGGGGAGCCCCTAGCGGCGCGGACGAGCTCGGCGACTCGGTCGAGCCACTCCTCGTAGACGTTGTCGATTGGGCGGTAGCGCAGGAGCTCGTTTGCCGCGATGAGCACAGCTCGGGCTTCCATGGCCGCGCGGGGCGCGCGAGACGAAGAACCAGTAGGAGTGAGCGAGGGTGTAGCAGTGCGGCCGTCTCGCCTCATGGATGGAGTCTTGGGGCGATGCTTGCTGCTCGTTCCCGCCGGGCAGTGGCGGCATTGACGCAGTGGCAGGCGCCCGCCGGACAGGGGCCGTCTGGGCGACGCGGGAAGCGAGGGCGGCGCAGCGGTCGGCGCGGGCCCGACGAGCGTCTGACATGGACGTGATGGTCGAAGAAGAACAGGGCGACGGGAGGCGACTTCCGGCGCACCCCTACCTGGCGTGCCAAATGTCGGATTTCGGGTTCCGGCAGACCCTTGATGTTCGAACACTAGGGTGCGCGCGGAGACTACGCCCTCTGCCTAGCTGCTCCTCATCGAATCACCAGGGTCTAAACTACCAAAGGATCAACACAAGAGACATAAGGTTTATACTGGTTCAGGCCACCATTGTGGTGTAATACCCTACTCCAGTGTGTGGTGTGGTGGATTGCCTCTTGGGCTGATGATGAACAATACAAGGAAGAACAGCCTCGCGTGGGTATGCTCTTGGCTGGTGCGATGAACTGCTAGGAGGAGTTCAGTCGCTCTATCTACTAGTTTCTCGGTGGGGATCTCGATGCCTCTACCCTGGGGGTGGATAGTTCTATTTATAGGCAAAGGCCCTGGGCCTCTACCCAAATATTGAGCGGGAAGGGCGCCAACAATTGGCCATTTTTGAGGGGGAACAGCGGGTACACTTATCCTGACTAAAGTTGGTCCTCGCCTGTCAAAGGCTCTGGTGGTGACACCGGCTTGGGCTCCACGGTGACCTCCATCCTGTCGTTGGACTGGTCTTGGTCTTGTTGCACCGAAATGGATGCCTTTGCTTGATGCTCTTGCCTGCGCTTGCCCCCTTTGCACCAAAGAGGAAAGGAGGACACTGCGCCGGCTGGCGCCCGACTGGCGCCCTTGGTCGTCATGGCTTGCGTCATGGGCACCTCGCGAGGTACCCCGCCTTGAACTCTCCGCGTCCTCGTGAGCCAGCTGATGAGGCCGTGCTCGAGAAGCTCCTTGTCGTCCGCCCCGGGCCAGCTTGGCCTCGCGAGGTCTTGAGCTTGTGTTGATGAAGATGGGCTGTCTTTGGGCCCCTTTTGAGCCTCGCCCACAGGGCATGAGCGAGCAAGTCTGGGGACCCCCATTCCCAGAACACCGACAATATTCTTCTTCAATACCATCCAACAGACGGTCTAATTTACAGTCCTGTTGAGAATACTTTGCAGCCAGCTCTACCTGGTCATATACTAAACTGACAGGTATCTCCTTTCCGTCAGGACCCATAGGGTCGACTTCAGCCATATGGTTCGGGCCAGCCTTTGTGTACCGAGTCTTCACCATGGCCCAGGCCTCCCTGGCACCTTGACGACAGGCCGATATCTTCCACAACTGGAAGCGCTGTCGAACTCCCTCCAGCTTCTTGTTAAGCTCCCCAAGGCCTTCGGGCGCGGAGAGGGATGGCAACATAGCCTGGACAATGCCTCGCATTGCCTGCCGAACTCGTTCGTGCAGTTGCACCAGCTCGGGAAGAAGGTCCCCTGTCGAATCGGGCATTTCCTCCAGGGGCGACTGTCGCGAGACCTCACGACATAGCTCTGTCAATTGACTTCCTCGCCGATTTTTTTCCGAGAATTCGTTCAAGCACTTACTAAAAATGCCGCGTCGAAGTCGCCGATTCTCCTTTACGGAAGCAGACAGCTGAATACGAACATCCTTTAGTTCCTCGCCCAGCTGGGTATTGGCATCTTGAAGTTTGTTCTTATCTTGCCTCACCCTTGTCAGCACGCTCTCGCCAGCCTTTAGCTGGCGTAGGAGTTGTTGCTTGTCTGGATTCACTCTGGCCCCATCTGCATTGGTATCGTCAGAATTGCACACATGCCGCACTTTACAACGGAATTATTTTTCGGAGCATATATTACCTGAGGGGGTTCCCTTGGCAATAGCTGAAGCGGCCAGTGCGGCCTTGAGTTGGGCCTTGCACTCTGCCAGCTCCCGAGATAGTTGCGTGTTCTTCTCTGTAAGACCCTGCATAACATATGATCCTTAAAACAGTTATTGTAACTATTTCAAGTCTCGGGGGCTACTGACATATATAACCATCAGATTTACTCACTCGTATGTCTTTTACATACTGCTCTGTGGCTCTGGCTAGACCATTTTGAGCGGCACGGAGGTACGCATCTCCCGTATTAAAGGCGCTCAATGCCTCTGGAGAAAAAACATGCGTACTGAAGAACAGTCCGGCGATGCCTGTGGTTCATGGCACTCTCCACCTCTGAATTGGTGGCAAATAGCCCATCTGCATACTCTGTCGAAGGAACGCCCGACGCGCGCCCCGTGTCCGCCTCCGCTTCCGGACCCGACCTTGAAGTCTGGCCGATGGATATAGTCCAGCGGGCTCTCTTCTTCCTAAGGAGAGCATGAGTGTTAGCATGACTTGAGGGCATAAACCCTAGGCGTTAAATGTGCATGCCGTACCGTTGCACCGGAGTCTCGATCTGGCCGCACTTCTTTTTGGCCCGCCTGGTTGCAGCGGCCCTTGGTGGCTGCCCACCACGGGCCCGGCACTCCGCCTCAAGGATTTCCCCTGCAAAACGAAACACTATTGGTTTACAGCATTCAAAATAAGGCATGGATGGATCTCCTTCAAAGTACAAGGACTTCGGTCTCGGTTACCTTTGAGGCTGGAAGTAGTCCGGGATAATCGGCCGTAATGGCCACTAAGGTGTTGTCCTTACTCAATTGATGAAACACCCCATCAATTAACTCCACACATAAGTCTGGGTCCTCTTGGGAATCCGGATTGAGGGACCGTTCTGGGTCCTTGGGCTGTGGGGGAGGGCTATTGATCTCCTTCACCGTCTGGCATAGCTGCTGCGTTAACATCGCTAGACTAAGTACTCAGTTATGAGAATTTCGAAAGCGGGTAGATAAGTGAAATTATTCGCTTACCCAGCTCGGTTGGTTATACATGGAGAATCCGCCCCGTGGGTTGACGCGGATGAATTCCTCTTCTTCTCCCTTGTACAAAGTGGATAAGATCTTCGTTAGAGTGGCAGGCGAATCTGGTCCCTTGCGACCGCACCGGGTGGCGTCGTCCTCCCCGTTGAAATCCCACATGGGGTGGCCTCTGTACTGAAGCGGCTGCACCCCCCGCGTAATGCATGTGGCCATGACCTCGATCATGGTCAATCCGGAATGAGCCAACAATCTTATCCGGCTCATTAGGTAATGGACGTCCCTGTCAGTTTCCCTTTGGGGATTACGTGGGCGCCAGCTAAGGCGTTTCTTTAACGGAGCATTGTTAAACTGAGGGAGGCCGATCCGCACAGGGTCCGGCAGGGGGACGTCATCCACATAAAACCATTCCGAAGATCAGTCCTCGGACGCCTTCTTAGGGGTACCGGATAGGTATCCGGTCCCGGCGATGCGCCATAGTTCGGCTCCGCCGACTTGATAAATTGACCCCCTGAGAGCGGGGAACAAGGCAAAACAGCCTCTTCCACAGTGCAAAATGGGCCTCGACGCCCAATAATAGCTCGTAGAAGGCCACAAAGCCCGCCATGTGCAGTATGGAGGCAGGTGTGAGGTTGTGTAGCTGGAGGCCATAGAACTCCAGTAGACCTCGGAGAAACGGATGAATTGGAAATCCAAGTCCCCTTATTAAATAAGGTACCAGGCACACCCGCTCTCCTTGGGAGGGATTGGGGACGCTCTCCGCCTGCTCTCCGTCGCCATAGGTGGCAATCCCGGATCGAACTGGGACCATATATGTCGGGGGGAGTAGCCCCTTGGATTGAAGCACTACTAGCTTGATGTGCGGGACAGAGCATCTCTCCCAATCCCCAGGCTTGGGGCCGGGAGCGCGGGAAGAGGAGCCGCGTTGGCTGTCCATGGTGGAATGGATTTTCTGATCAGAAGCGCTCCGATGAAAGCTTGCGAAGGGGAGATGGTGTGGTTCGGATCTAGATCCTCGTCTCTTTTTATATAGGCAGCTTATTTAAGCAGCTAGGGGGGGGGGGAATGTAAAAATACCTCGGCTTTTCATATTCGTTCGACACGTGGAAGATGGCCTTTATTGGACGTGGAAGCCAAGGAGCGCAACATTTATCAGAAGCCGGACACTATTCTACAAGTATATGGAGCTGGAGAAGAACCCGCCTTGCAATGCCGAAGACAATTTGCGCGCCGGACTCGTCGTCATTGAAGCCTGGTTCGGGGGCTACCGAGGGAGTCCTGGATTAGGGGGTGTCCGGATGGCCGAACTATGACCTTTGGCCAGACTCCCGGATTATGAAGATACAAGACTGAAGACTTCGTCCCGTGTCCGGATAGGGACTTTCCTCGGCGTGGAAGGCAAGCTTGGCGATACGATATGAAGATCTCCTCCCATTGTAACCGACTTTGTGTAACCCTAGCCCTCTCCGGTGTCTATATAAACCGGAGAGTTTTAGTCCGTAGGACGGACAACAATCATACCGTAGGCTAGCGTCTAGGGTTTAGCCTGTCCGATCTCGTGGTAGATCAACTCTTGTACTACCCATATCATCAATATTAATCAAGCAGGAGTAGGGTTTTACCTCCACCGAGAGGGCCCGAACCTGGGTAAAAACATCGTGTCCCTTGTCTCCTGTTACCATCCGCCTAGACGCACAGTTCGGGACCCCCTACCCGAGATCCGCCAGTTTTGACACCGACAAGGTCCTTTCTGGAGAAAGAGTTTCTCTTGAAAGAAGTAAGTGGGAGGAAAGTAGAACTTGATGAAGTGCTACCTCTTGAACCAGAAAGTAGCGCAGCTCAGGAAAATGTTTCTGTGGTGCCTACACCGACTAGAGAGGAAGTTAATGATGATGATCAAGGTACTTTGGATCAAGTTGCTACTGAACTTCGTAGGTCCACAATGACACGTTCCACACCGGAAAGGTATGGCAACCCTGTCCTGGAAATCATGTTGTTAGACAATGGTGAACATTCGAACTATGAAGAAGCGATGGAGGGCCCAAATTCCAACAAATGGCTTGAAGCCATGCAATCCGAGATAGTATCCATGTATGAAAACAAAGTATGGACTTTGACAGACTTGCCCGATGATCGGCGAGCACTAGAAAATAAATGGATCTTTAAGAAGAAGACAGACGCAGATGGTAATGTTACCATCTATGAGGCTCGGCTTGTCGCTAAGGGTTATCGACAACTTCAAGGGGTTGACTATGATGAGACCTTCTCACCTGTAGCAAAGCTGAAGTCTGTCCGAATTATGTTAGCAATTGCCGCATTCTATGATTACGAGATATGGCAAATGGACGTAAAAATGGCATTCCTTAATGGCTTCCTTAAGAAAGAATTGTATATGGTGCAGACGGAAGGTTTTCTCGATCCTAAGAATGCTAATAAGGTATGCAAGCTCCAGCGCTCCATCTATGGGCTGGTGCAAGCATCTCGGAGTTGGAACATTCGCTTTGATGAAATGATCAAAGCGTTTGGGTTTATGTAGACTTATGGAGAAGCCTGCGTTTACAAGAAAGTGAGTGGGAGCTCTGTAGAATTTCTCATATTATATGTGGATGACATACTATTGATGGGAAGTGATAGAACTTTTGGAAAGCATAAAGGCCTACTTGAATAAGTGTTTTTCAATGAAGGACCTTGGAGAAGCTGCTTACATATTAGGCATCAAGATCTATAGAGATAGATCGAGACGCCTCATAGGTCTTTTACAAAGCACATACTTTGATAAGATATTGAAGAAGTTCAATTGGATCAGTCCAAGAAGGGGTTCTTGCCTGTTTTGCAAGGTGTGAGATTGAGCACGGCTCAAAGCCGACCACAGCAGAAGATAGAGAAAAGATGAGTGTCATCCCCTATGCCTCAGCCATAGGGTCTATTATGTATGCCATGTTGTGTACCAGACCTAATATAAACTTTGCCGTAAGTTTGGTAGGGAGATACCAAAGTAATCTCGGCATGGAACAGTGGACAACGGTCAAGAATATCCTAAATTACCTAAAAAGGACTACGAATATGTTTCTCGTTTATGAAGGTGACTTAGAGCTCGTCGTAAAGGGTTACGTTGATGCTAGCTTCGACACAGATCTGGATGACTTCAAGTCACAAACCGGATACGTGTATATTTTGAATGGTGGGGTAGTAAGCTGGTGCAGTTGCAAGCAAAGCGTCATGGCGGAATCTACATGTGATGCGGAGTACATGGCAGCCTTGGAGGCAGCGCATGAAGCAATCTGGATGAATGAGTTCATTACTGACCTAGGAGTTATTCCCAATGCGTCGGGCCCGATGACTCTCTTCTGTGACAACACAGGAGCTATTGCCCTTGCCAAGGAGCCCAGGTTTCACAAGAAGACCAGGTATATCAAGCGTCGCTTCAAATCCATTCATGAAAATGTTCAAGATGGAGACATAGATATTTGTAAAGTGCACACGAATCTAAATGTCGCAGATCCGTTGACTAAACCTCTTCCACGAGCGAAACATGATCAACACCAGGACTCTATGTGTGTTCGACTCATCACAATGTAACTAGATTATTGACTCTAGTGCAAGTGGGATAGTGTTGGAAATATACCCTAGAGGCAATAATAAAATGGTTATTATTATATTTCCTTGTTCACAATAATTGTCTATTGTTCATGCTGTAATTGTATTGACCGGAAACCGTAATACATGTGTGAATACCTAGACCACAACATGTCCCTAGTGAGCCTCTAGTTGACTAGTTCATTGATCAACAGATGGTTATGGTTTCCTAACCATGGGCATTGGATGTCATTGATAAAGGGATCACATCATTAGGAGAATGATGTGATGGACAAGACCCAATCCTAAGCATAGCACAAGATCGTGTAGTTCGTTTGCTAAAGCTTTTCTAATGTCAAGTATCATTTCCTTAGACCATGAGATTGTGCAACTCCTAGATACCGTAGGAATGCTTTGGGTGTACCAAACGTCACAATGTAACTGGGTGGCTATAAAGGTGCACTGCAGGTATCTCCGAAAGTGTTTGTTGGGTTGGCACGATTTGAGACTGTGATTTGTCACTCCGTATGACGGAGAGGTATCTCTGGGCCCACTTGGTAATGCATCATCATAATGAGCTCAATGTGACTAAGTAGTTGGTCACGGGATCATGCATTACGGAACGAGTAAAGTGACTTGCCGGTAACGAGATTGAACAAGGTATTGGGATACCGACGATCGAATCTCGGGCAAGTAACGTACCGATTGACAAAGGGAATTGTATACGGGATTGCTTGAATCCTCGACATTGTGGTCCATCCGATGAGATCATCATGGAACATTTGGGAGCCAACATGGGTATCCAGATCCCGCTGTTGGTTATTGGCCGGAGAGCTGTCTCGGTCATGTCTGCATGATTCCCGAACCCGTAGGGTCTGCACACTTAAGGTTCGATGACGTAGGGTTATAGGGAAAGTTTGTACGTGGTTACCAAATGTTGTCCGGAGTCCCGGATGAGATCCCAGACGTCACGAAGAGTTCTGGAATGGTCCGTAGGTGAAGATTTATATATTGGAAGTCATCATACGGTCGCCGGAAGTTTTGGGGGGTTTGCCGGTATTGTACCGGGACCACCGAAGGGGTTCCGGGGGTCCACCGGGAGGGCCCACCTGCCCCGAGGGCCCTTTGGGCTGTATGTGGAAGTAAACCAGCCCCTAAGTGGGCTGGGCGCCATCCCCCCTAGGGCCCATGCGCCTAGGGTTGGGGGGGGGAACCCTAAAGGGGGCGCACCCCTTGGCTTGGGGGGCAAGCCCCCTCCCCTTGGCCGTCGCCCCCCTCTAGATATCATCTAGAGGGGCCGCCCCCCTTCCCCCTTCGCCCTATAAATAGAGGGAAGGAGGAAGGGCAGCCGCACCACATCCAAGGCGCAGCCCTCCCCCTCTCCAACACCCCTCCTCCTCCGTTTGAGCTTGGCGAAGCCCTGCCGGAGAACTGCTGCTCCACCACCACCACGCCTTCGTGCTGCTGCTGGGGTTGTCTTCCCCAACCTCTCCCTCCTCCTTGCTGGATCAAGGCGCGGGGGACGTCACCGGGTTGCACATGTGTTGAACGCAAAGGCGCCGTTGTTCGGCGCTTAGATCGGATTCAACCGCGATCTGAATCGCTACGAGTACGACTCCATCATCCGCGTTCTTGTAATGCTTCCATGTCGCGATCTTCATGGGTATGAAGATGCACTCCCCTCTCTGTCGTTGCTAGTCTCTCCATAGATTGATCTTGTGATGTGTAGAAATTTTTAATTGCTGCAACGATCCCCAACAGAGGAAGCGTTAGTCAGCTTCTTGCGCGCCAACAAGGAAGTGTTCACGTGGGAGCCCAAGGACCTGGTTGGGATCCCAAGGGGAATAATCGAGCAAAACCTAAGGGTGTGCCCAAATGTGCGCCCAGTGAAGCAGAAGGCCCGATGAAAGTTCATCGAGAAGCAGGCGTTCATCGTCCAAGAAACCCGCAAGCTGCGGGATGCTGGTGTCATCCAGGAGGTTCGGTACCTGGAGTAGTTGGCAAACCCAGTCATCGTCCCCAAGAAAGGGGGGAAGGAGCGCATGTGCGTTGACTTCACCAACCTCAACAAGGCCTGCCCTCAGGACCCCTTGTCACGCCCAATATGCGATACTATCCTAAAGAGACTCGAAGGTCCCACCAAGGATAGAATCGCATATTGATACGCTTTTGCAAGGTGGATATCATTACATCAACATTACATAATAGATGGGGATACATACAAAAACGTATACAATGCCACATGAATACAACATCACCTTACATAAGAGCACCATCCGACTATGGATGAAACACAAACAGAAACTCAAATGACATCCACCACCTAGCCGGGCTGCCGACACGGAACCTATCCCCGATCAAAGAAGAAGCGAAGAAGACCTCCAAAACAAGCAAACATCGCTCTCGCGTCATGATCATCGCATAACCTGTACTGCAACTATTGTTGTAGTAATCATGAAACCACAAGGACTCAGCAATCCCATTACCATGGGTATCAAGACTAGCAAAGCTTAATGGGAAAGGAAGGGGTAAAGTGGTGAGGTTGCAGCAGCGACTAAACATATATGGTGGCTAACATACGCAAATGAGAGCGAGAAGAGAAGCAAAAGGAACGGTCGTGAAGCTAGCAATGATCAAGAGGTGATCCTGAACTCCTACTTACGCCAAACATAACCCAAAACCGTGTTCACTTCCCGGACTCCGCCGAGAAGAGACCATCACGGCTACACACGCGGTTGATGCGTTTTAATTCGAATCTGGTGTCAAGTTATCTACAACCGGATATTAACAAATTCCCATCTGCCACATAACCGCGGGCACGACTTTCGAAAGTTTATACCCTCCAGGGGTGTCCCAACTTAGCCCATCACAAGCTCTCATGGTTAACGAAGGATATACCTTCTCCCAAGAAGACCCGATAAGTCTCGGAATCCCGGTTTACAAGACATTTCGACAATGGTAAAACAAGACCAGCAAGACCGCCCGAAGTGCCGACATCCCGATAGGAGCTGCACATATCTCGTTCTCAAGGCAACACCGGATGAGCAATCCGTACAACTAAAAGCAGACCTCAAGTTTCCCTGAGGGGGCGCTACAAAGGGCTCTGGTTCGGACCAACACTTAGAGAAGCATTGGCTCGGGGGGGGGGGGGGCTAAATAAAGATGACCCTCGAGAGCGCGACTCCCAAGGGAAAAGTAGGTGGTGGTGTGGCAAATGGCAAAACCAAGGTTGGGCCTTGCTGGAGGAGTTTTATTCAAAGCAAACTGTTAAGGGGGTCCCATAAATCACCCAACCGCGTAAGGAACGCAAAATCAAGGAACATAACACTGGTATGACGGAAACTAGGGCGGCAAGAGTGGAACAAAAGACCAGGCATAAGGCCGAGTCTTCCACCCTTTACCAAGTATAGAGATGCATTAATTAAATAAGAGATATTGTGATATCCCAACATAATCCTGTCCACCATGGGGCAATCTTCAACTTCACCTGCAACTAACAACGCTATAAGAGGGGCTGAGCAAAGCGGTAACATAGCCAACCAACGGTTTGCTGGGAAGGGTGAAAAGGTTAGAGGCTGACATGGCAAATTGGGAGGCTTGAAGAGCAAAAGATAGGTAGCGCAGCATAGCAATAGAATGAAGCAACTAGCACATCAATGATAGTAGTGAGATCCAGGGTAGCGGTCACCTTGCCTGAAATCCTGCTAGGAAGAAGAACGAGTCCATGAAGTAGACGAACCAACGTAGTCGAACGAATCCTCACAATCGCAACATTACCGGAACTAAGAAGCAATACCGGAAAAAAAAACATGGTAAATGCACAAGCATAAACATGGTATGATGCACAAACAAGTATGATGCACGTCTGGTTTAATGAGGCATGGCATGGCAAAGTGCAAGAAACAATACTACAAGTTAAGTGGAGCTCAATATGCAACGAGTTGCATATTGACGAAACACCACAACAATTATTTAGTTCACTCTTGGTTAGGTACTCATTAATATTACATGTTGTTAAACATGGCAAGAGGTGAAGCATAATTAAACTACCTATCTAGGCAAGCTTAAAATGAGGCCGGAACAACAAACAACAATTCCGGAAAACCCCATATGCAAACTATGGATTTGGTACTGTTATGCCTAAACAATATTTTAATGTTGTTAAACAGGAAAATAAAGTGGACCCTATTAAACTAGGCATTTTTTCACCCCATTTACATATAAAGTTTATTAAAAACCGAGCTACGGTTATTTAGTTATGTAAGAAATCATTTTAACATGGCATTTAAGCAAATTAATGCAAACAACAATTTAAAATTTTAAACATGGATGTAAGCTGGATATTATTAATCTACACAAAATTCTAAGCATTTTACATGTTTAAATCATTTTAATCCGATGCACGGTTGATGACTTATTAAATGCATGAACTCTAGGGACTTTTCTGTAAAACTGCAAACTCTAGAATAAATACTAAAATCGGTGGACAGGAAAAAACACACAACGGGCCGAAACTGGCTGGCCCGATAGTACAGGAGAGAGGCTGGGGGGTTTTCTCACCATGGGCCAAGCCCAGGTTGGTAGAGATGGGAGCCGGGCCGCGGGAGGATCATGGCCCGCGCGTGGAGTGGTCGCCGTCAACGCAGGCGAGCGGGCTCCTCTGCTCGACAGGAAGCAGAGCCATGACAGCGACTTGGCACAGCTACAGACGGCGCCGGGGACGGGGAAATGGGCGGAGGTAGCCGGAGGAGCGGGAAACGACGAAGATGGCCGGGACTCAACAGATCTGGCCGGAGACTGGACTTAGCGGGCGGCGCAGGACTTGAGGAGCTCACCGCGGGGTTCGAAGCAGAGGAGGACCGAACGGGCGATGGCGCGACTGGAAGCAGTTCCGAGGCAGGTGGTCAACGCGGCTGGGGCGAGCGGGCGCTCGCTGGATGCGTCGTCCTCCTCGCGCAGCAGGAGCAGGGGAGGTCGGCTGGGTCCTGGACGGTGCCGCGGGGACGGGACGGCAAGATAGGAGATGACAGCTTGGCGCGGTCGACGGGGCACGGCTGGGAGGCACGGCCAAAGTGACACGGGCATCTCTTCGGGCACAACCGCACCATGACAGCAAGATGGCGACGACAGGGAGACGACCCGGTCGCCGGGAACTGGATGAGGGGACGAGGTGATGGCGACTCCGGTAGTGCAGCTGCTACGGGTTGGAGCTGGGGCCTCCATGACGGTGCCCCGAGGACAACAGAGAGAGAGAGCAGCGTGAGAGAGAGAGAAAAAGAGAGAGCATATGGGGAAGGAAGGGAGCAGGGCATGGCGGGGAACTCATCTCCGGTGAGGTCTGGTCACCGACGGGTTGCGAGGAGGCGTGGATGGGAGCGAGGCTGCGGTGGATAGGCTGGATCTGAAAACGAGGAAGGAAGGTGGCTGTGGTTGGCTTGATGTGGAATTCAAGGAGGTTTTTGGAAAGAGTGGCGGCGGCGGCGACGGGTGGATGGGACATCTCACTAAATTTTAGGGTTGGTCTGGTTTATATAGTGAGTGGGTTAGGTTAGGGACTATCAGACCCTCCTATCATAATTGGACGGTCGAAGATAAATGGCTTAGGGGAGTCCAACAAATAAACGCAGATGTTTTATAGATGTTTGGTGATGATCCGGATCCATCGGTGACGATGCCCGGGTCAGGTTCGGGGAAGTTTCGGAAGCGCACACGAGGGGGGT
Organism: Aegilops speltoides; assembly: GCA_021437245.1. Classification (NCBI taxonomy): domain Eukaryota; kingdom Viridiplantae; phylum Streptophyta; class Magnoliopsida; order Poales; family Poaceae; genus Aegilops; species Aegilops speltoides. The sequence continues at coordinate 423,374,648 of CM038142.1, read as the reverse complement.
CTGTGCACTATATAGAGAGAGACCGGTTTAGGCAAGAGGGAAACGAAGAACAAGGTTGGTCTCGGAACGGTCAACAAAAGCAAGGGGGACGCGACCACAATGAGCAGATGCAAGTAAAAAAACGATGATGGCAACGAGTGCCGATGCAATGCAAATGATGCGATGATGAAATGCATGACATGAATAAAATGCAAAAGGAAGACAAAAACCCAACCATGGAGAAAAATAATATCACATAGCCGGAAATGGCAAGAGTTGGAGTTACGAATATGGAAAGTTGTATCTGGGGCGTTACACCCCTTCCCGCTTCCACGCATCGACCATATTATCGATTCCACCGCCGAGTGCGACCTAATGTGCTTTTTGGATGCCTTCTCGGGCTACCACCAGATCAAGATGGCTGTGCAAGATGTAGATAAGACGGCATTCTTGATCCCCTACAGGGTGTACTGCTACACCTACATGCCTTTCGGATTGCGTAATGTTGGGGCTACCTTCCAGCGGCTGATGCACATTGCCATGGGTCGGCAGCTCGGGAGGAACACCGAGGCTTATGTCGATGACATAGTGCTGAAGTCTTGGGAGGCGAGGACCTTGATCGAAGATCTAAAGGAAACATTTGCCAGCCTGCGCAAGGTGGACCTGCGGCTCAATCTGGAGAAATATGTGTTTGGGGTCGCCTCTGGCAAGTTGCCGGGTTTCCTAGTGTCGCACAGAGGAATCGAGGCCAACGCAGAGAAAGTCAAGGCCATATAAGACATGAGCCCACCGCAGATGCTCAGGGAGATGTAGAAGCTGGCGGGCTGCGTGACCTCCCTGGGCCGTTTCATGTCCAAGCTGGGGGAGCGTGCCCTCCCGTTCTTCAAACTATTGAAGAGGAAGGGGCCATTCGAGTGGACCCCTGAAGCTGACGCGGCCTTGCAAGACCTCAAGAGATACCTCACCAGCCAGTCGGTGATGGTGGCACCATGCCCCCTCGAGCCCCTGTTGCTCTACTTGGCTGCCATGCCTCACTCCACTAGTGCCGCTCTGGTAGCTCTGAAGGAGGAGCGCCTGACCAAGAACTCCAAGCAAGGTGCCTCATTATCAAGCAGGGTGCAGCAACATCCGGAAGGCACTCCTGAGGCAGTAGCGGACCCAACTGCCGTTACTCCTCCAGGGGCCCCGGCTGTTGGTGTCAAAACTGGCGGATCTTGGGTAGGGGGTCCTGAACTGTGCATCCAAGGTCGATGGTAACAGGAGACGAGGGACACGATGTTTACCCAGGTTCGGGCCTTCTCTATGGAGGTAATACCCTACTTCCTGCTTGATTGATCTTGACGGATATGAGTATTACAAGAGTTGATCTACCACGAGATCGTAATGGCTAAAACCCTAAAAGTCTAGCCTGTATGATTATGATTGTCATTATTCCCTATGGACTAAACCCTCCGGTTTATATAGACACCCGAGGGGGCTAGGGTTGTACAGAGTCGGTTACAGAGAAGGGAATCTTCATATCCGAACGCCAAGCTTGCCTTCCACGCCAAGTAGAGTCCCATCCGGACACGGGACGAAGTCTTCTGTCTTGTATCTTCATAGCCCATCAGTCCGGCCCATGTCACATATTCCGTACAGCCAAGGACCCCTTAATCCAGGACTCCCTCAGTGGCCCCTGAACCAGGCTTCAATGACGAGGTGTCCGGCGCGCAGAATGTCTTCGGCATTGCAAGGTGGGTTCCTCCTCCGAATACTCCAAAATAATTTTCGAATACAGAAAACGTGTCTGACTCTGCAAAACAAATACCAAACACAACCGCAGAGAGTATAATATTTCACGAGTCCAATCCGCTGACAACTTTCTATAGCGTGCAAGACGTCGCCCCCGGCCATTATTCGAACCGTTTTTTAGCCTGCCACTCCATAGTTCGAGATGCGGTTTCATTGGCACATCTTGTCAAAGCAGAGATCGTGTCCCCTTATTGCAGGATTGTAATCAATATGGGCGTGGGTAACCCAACCGTTCCGTTGGCATGATTCCTTGGGAATAGGCATGTTTTAAGGCCTAAGAGGGGGTGCTTGATATTTATAGCCTTTATAAAGGGGCTAAGAGTCGTCCTTTACGCCAAGCCTTCCCTCAAACTCTCCCACCTCGAGTTCCAGCTCCCAAGGTTCAAGTTAATCACTCTGCGCTTCCCAGTCATGTCCGGACACAACACTCAAGGCAGGTGGGTTGCCTCCTCTGTCATAGAGGTGGATATCGCGAAGCTCCGGGAGGCAAGATACCTGACTGCGGAAATCCTCCACAGGCTTCCTGCTCAAGGGCAGGTTATCCCTACTCCCAGATCCAATGAGAGGGTCGTATTCATCTCCCACTTCCTCCGAGGGCTAGGTTTCGCTCTTCATCCCTTCATTCGAGGGCTCATGTTCTATTACAGGTTATATTTTCATGATCTAGCTCCGGATTATTTCCTTCATGTCTCGGTGTTTATCATTATGTGTGAAGTCTTCCTCCGTGTTTCCCCACACTTCGGTTTGTGGCTCAAGACCTTTAATGTGAAACCAAAGGTAGTCGACGGGAAACAAGCGGAGTGAAGAGGTGCTGCAATAAGCAAACTCACCTATATTCCTTGGCCAAAGGGCTCCTTCACAGAAACTTCCGACCTATGGCAACGGGGGTGATTCTACATTACTGAACCCCGCGGTAAAAAGTGGGCAGCTACACCCATGTTCTGATCTAGCCCACCGCTACAGCTCGCATCCTGGATTAACAAGGGACTGGACTGGGGATCCATTGACAAAGTGCAGACGCTGCAAAGCCGCATTCGGAGCCTCATTGAAAAGGACACTAGTCTCATCAATGTAATCCAAGTAATGCTAGTCCGTCGGGTCCTACCATGCCAGCGACGGCCTCTCCGCATGTGGGAGTTTAATTCGGAAGGACCACAAATCCTTCAGCACTTCTCCGACACGACGCTGAGAGGAATGTGGAAATTATTCTTTGGGGCACGATAATAGTGGCCGGATACTACAGAAGACATCGGCCTTGACTGCAATCATGCGGATACCTCGGTAAGCACTTGGCTCCCAAACATAGTTTAGTTTAAGTTTCTCATAACAACATACTGAGAAAACTCTACTCGGCCAGGGCTGAATAAAGAAGGCAGAGAGAATTAGGTGTTCGGCTCCTCTCCCCAAAGACTCAGCCGATCCAGTGTTAACAAGGATGCTGGCTTCGGCACCATATCAAGTGCCGGCGGGGGAAGACAAGGAGCAGAGCAGGAGGGTCCAGAGTGGCCCCCATTCCAGAGGTGCACCGGACACTCCATCCAGGGAGATTAAAACTCCCACTTCCAGAGATGAAAGTGAAAGGGAAATTAACATCTCTTCTTCCCATGGGAAGAAGAGGATTGCTTCCGAAGACTTGAATATGAAGGCTTCTAAACGAGGGAAGATATCCCTATCCGGGGGCCCTAGTTCGGGAGGCGATGTTGACACGTAGTCTCTCTATAAGGATAGGCCCTTAGCTGAATCGTAAGTGAACAAGGGTGTTTTAAACATATCCTGTTCTTTCCTGGTTTCCAAAGTAACATAAAATATATGTTTGCAGTTCGGCATGCAACCTTCCTCAACAATCCTCGTCCTTAGGGGATCTTCTTCCGGGGATGATGGAGAGCGAGACGCCTCCACAGACCTCCCTTCCCGATAAGGCAGACAACACTGAGGTGTCGTCCCAGAGGATCTCTCCCGATCAATAGATGGTGCAAGGGACAATGAAGACCGGGCCCGAAGGTGACACTTTGGCCGCCCAGGGTCCGGGGTGTGCAGCCCCTACAGGGAACAACAACAAAGGCCCAGACTATCCGGTTTCTGAGGGACGGCGCATTCTGCTTCAGATCCGGAGGCGCGGGATACATTGATGGACACATTGCGACATGCGTCCGTTTAAGAGGAACATCGTACCTTGATGGGTACGGTGGTTGAGAAGGTTTGGTCCGCGAAAAGCGGATTGAATGAAGCCTTTATGAGCCTGTTAAGAGGCTTCGAGGTACGTAATGTAATATTTTTGAATTTTGTTATAAATGCGAAAATGCACCTGTGTATAGATAGTAGCCCCTGATACTCTGGTTGGGGTCCAGAGGGAGGCGACCAGAGGATCAAGAAATATATGCCCAGGAAATGATCTGACTAGTTGAAACACAAGCTGCTACATCTATGGCGACTGCCCAAGCTACAGAGATTAAGCATCTGAAGCAGAAAGTTGATGTGGCGGATGATGACATCATGCTTGTGAACAGGCGGCTCGACGAGGCGCAAGGTATGTCTTTAAGGCACTCAGTATATGCAAGTATTATGATATGAGCATGACACTGAGAATTTGTATGCTGAAATATGCATAACTGCAGATAGTGCCGCCGCAGTTGAGACCCTTCGGGCTGAGCTTGCCCGAGCCAAAGAGCAGGCTAGGAAGAACAATGCGGCTGCCGAAAAGGCAGCTACAGAATTAAAGGCCGAACAGACTACTCGGCGCCAGTGCGAAGAGAGAATATCTACTATGGCACTTGAGCTAAAGGATGCCACTGGCCGATGCGACCTTCTCGAGAAAGATAACAAAACCCGAGTGGTTGATCTTGACAAGGCCTTACAAGAGGCGAGAGAAGCATGGTCTGAGTCTAGAGCGGCTCGGGAGGATATCCGACAAGCTGGGGAGATCGCGACTGGTGATCCCTTTTTATTGCAAACTAAATTTGGTGATCCGAAGTATGCCCCGCTTAATCAGATGTGGAGTTCTCCAGACGTATTTTTGGACTTGCCGAAGAGTGTCTCCGATGAGACACAGGTTTTCCACGTGCAAGAAGATCATGCAACAGAAGAGCTTTTCTGGTCGCAATTTAGCATGCCCAAGCGTCCATTGTTGCTGAATGAACAGATGACCCTGTGGGCCGAGCTCCACAAGTTATCCGGATCTACCATGAAGGACGTCATAGTCCGGCTGTGGCCGACTAAGCCAATTCCGAATAGTTATTTCGGTTTGGTGCGGCAAATTGTTGATGCGGTGCCGCGTATGGACACTGTTAAGCGGTCAACGTGCATAGAAGGTGCACGGATGGTCCTTGCCCGTGTTAAGATGTACTGGGCGAAGATGAAGGCCACCGATATTGGAGCAAAAAGTCAACCCAAGGGCAAGGACCATCATATGCCAGAACATTATTTTGAAGATGTCCTAGAGGGTGCCCGCTTGATAGAGGGGCAATGCTCGAAAGATATTATGTTCAAGTGAAGTGTACTGAAATTGTAAAAACAATATTACGATATATTTAAGGCTATGTTTTTTATACTTTTTCCTAAAAAAGGTTTTTAGTGCCTCATGTGCGGCCGTTTTTGTACAATCTAAAAGTTTACCAGTCGTCGGTTTCGTCCCCCTCGCATATAATGCGGGGGTGTTCGGAAAAGCACTTGATCACTCTTGACCCAACGTCTTGGTCCATTAAGGTGTCAATGTGGCGAACTAGGCAATCAGACTATAGGGCTTTAACACTTTCACTTAGCCATTGGAGTTTGATGGTGGGTCTACGATATAGCTCCTAGTATGTACGCGGTTATCCGAATGCGGTGCGTTTACATACGTGACCGGAAGAACGGTCCTTCGTTAATGCGGAAGGAATCATGAAGATTCCGCTGAGTCATCGAGTGGTTGACCAGCTCTCGCCGCATCATGACAGTCAGTTTTTGGCTTTCTCTACTGAAGTGCTCATCCGGATGAACTAGGACACAATCGCAGTAGTTCTCCCTTTACTTCCCTAGCCGACAGAGCAGAACATAAGGTAGTAAGCACATGAGTTGGGCAACCCAACTATTGACCAAAGACATGATTCAGAGCTGATGCATATAAGGCCAAACTCGCGACGCCGAACACTCCCTATAGGTGTTTGGACTTTTTAACATATACCGGGCTGAATACAACCCTTGGTAATGGACCCTGGTATCAAGGCACGTGTGGCAATCTGACATGGGGAAAGAACGCAGGTGGTGAGAGAATAAAACTCCAAACACAATATGAACTGCTTCTATAATATCCACTTTTAGTACGGCGAGCCGTATACTTACAGATAATGCTGATAGCTTCCTTGGACATTTTACATGCCAGGTAAGTATAAAACAAAAAGAGATAGAAAGGTTTACATAGGGTCTTAATCTAAAAAAGAAACCTTAATGCGGGGCCCTGCAGCACGTCTACATCCTTTTCTCCGTTGTGAAGTGTCCTTGAAGGGGATAGTGTGATGGCCATCTGAAAAAAAGGAAAAAAACCGGGAAAAAGAATCTGGTGTGGCCGTAAATAAAGATGGTTCATTTTAATGAATCGTGAAATATAACTTCTAGAGTCCAAATAGGGTCGAGCCGAACTATGGACTTTTGTTTGCAGTGTGCCCACAAAGCCGCCCAAGGAATTTTAAGGGTATACTTGTTTACATGAGGCACGTATGCTATCTCCTTATGGGGCAGTCGATGGGGGCGTAACTGCTAATCAAGCTCAGGTTTATTTGAGCTGCCGCACTGAGGCGTGCACCAGATACGTTTAGCTGTGTCCGCAGTCTTAACAACCGATGAGCTATTCGGCTTGAATAGGCCGTTTTGGGCTTCGGCTGCTAGAGCCGTAGTGTACTCTTCTGTGCGAAGAGAGCGCTCGGTATTTCCACTGACCGTAATGACGCCACGCGGTCCAGGCATTTTGAGCTCTAGATAAGCATAATGCAGGATTGCATTGAAGCGGGCGAAGGCCGTTCTTCCGAGTAGTGCATGATAGCCACTTCGGAACAGAGCTATGTTGAAGATTAGTTCTTTGCTTCGAAAGTTATCGGGAGTGCCGAATACGACCTCCAATGTTAGAGAGCCCGTGCAGCAGGACTCTACGCCCGGTATAACTCCTTTAAAGGTTGTGTTGCTTGGCTTGATTCTTGACGGGTCTATCCCCATCTTGCGGACAGTGTCCTGATATATCAGGTTGAGGTTGCTGCCTCCGTCCATAAGGACTCGAGTGAGATGGTATCCGTTGATTATTGGATCGAGCACTAGGGCAGCCGAACCCCCGTGACGGATACTATTCGGATGATCCCTGCGATCAAAGGTGATCGGATAGACCGACCATGGGTTGAATTTGGGGGCAACAGGCTCAACGGCATGGACAGCTCGGAGTGCGCATTTGTGCTCCTTTTTTGGGATATGAGTGACATAGATCATGTTCACAGTTTTGATCTCTGGTGGAAATTTCTTCTGTCCCCCGGTGTTCGGCTGGCGAGGTTCATCCTCGTCTTTGCTCTGAGGTCCCTTCCCCTTGTGTTCGGCCGTGAGCTTGCCGGCCTGCTTGAAGACCCAACAACTGCGGTTGGTATGGTTCGTGGGTTTAGGGGGGGTGCCATGGATCTGGCAGGGCCTGTCTTTATTGCCTTTAAATGGCTTCTTCCGTTGACCGGGTCTGGGGCCATTGAATCCGGCGTATACCACTGTTTCATCTGGGCTTCCTTCATTGTTTCGATGTTTTTTTGTTACGTCATGGCTTTCCATTGCCATCCCTGACTTCGGATGTACCAGGCTTGGTGGTGCTGTTACGGGCTAACAAGCTATCCTCGCCCGTGCAAAAACGGGTCATGAGTGTAGTTAGGGCTTCCTTTGTCCTTGGCTTTTCTTGGCCGAAGTTTCTAGCTACCATTCGTCCCGGACACTCTGCTTGAAAACTGCTAAGGCTTTAGCGTCCGGACAATCGACGATTTGGTTCTTCTTAGTGAGAAACCGATTCCAAAGCTTACGGGCCGATTCCCTGGGTTTTTGGATTATGTGACTTAGATCGTCCGCATCCGGGGGCGAACATAGGTCGCTTGAAAATTGGCCCGAAAGGCGTCCTCAAGTTCTTCCCAGCTTCCAATGGAGTTTTCAGGGAGGCTTTTTAGCCAGTGCCGAGCTGGTCCTTTCAGCTTGAGGGGTAAGTATTTGATGGCGTGGAGATCATCTCCGCGAGCCATGTGGATTTGAAGAATAAAGTCTTCTATCCAGACCGCAGGGTCCGTCGTTCCATCATATCTCTTGATATTTATGGGTTTAAACCCTTCTGGAAATTCGTGTTCCAGCACCTCATCGGTTGAGCACAGGGGGTTTGCGGCACCCCTGTATTTGGCTGTGTCGTGGCGTGGGTCCGACGGTTGTGATGTTCGGTATTGGTTCCGAACGGGTATATGACCGACATATTTGGTTTGGTAACCACGGCCCCGTGTAGGGGCATGGTCCCTGGATCCGTAGATGGATCTGGTTTTGCCAGCCTTTTTGTCCAGGTCCTCACGTAGATCGTGTTTCTGGCCCTGAGCCGCGGCCTCCCTTCCTTTATGGGGAGGGGGTGTGGGCTTGTGCACGCATTGCTAGCCACACTGTCTCGTCCACGAGGTGGTCGGTCCGGCTTGTCGGCGGTATTTTTCTTCGGCGGTCTAGGCGGAATAGCCTCGTCATCGAATTCGGGCAGTAGTTTACGCATGGGATAGCCCTTTGTTTGGCGATTGCAGCCATATTTCTCCTCAGCGTCTAGCACTTCGTTCCATCTATCGTTGAGCGTATCCTGTGCGGCTTTGAGCCGCTGCTTCTGCTTCTTCATGCTCCTTGCGGTGGTGATAAGCCTCGGACGGAGGCGCCCTTGTTCTAATGGTTCTTCTGGGACGATGAATTCGTCGTCGCCCAGGCTGACCTCCTCTTCAGAGACAGGTTGATAATTGTTATCTTCGGCATCACTGTGGTCAGACAGCTGCCCTGGACTGTGTTCGCCGTCCTCTCTCTCGTCCTGCTCCATTGCTGGATCTGCGGGGTCCTCGGCTTGGTCCAGATTATCATTGTTGTCAGTGACAATGTTGCTATCTTTTCCTTTGTCGGAACAAGATCGGCGCTTCTGACGCTGACGCTTGGGAGGTTCAGCGACAGGCTTATCATTATTACCATCAGCCTCATTCTCTTTAAGTGCGTCCACCATATATACATCGTATGAGGATGTAGCCGTCCACCGCCCTGTGAGCGGTGGTTTTTTCTGCGTGCTCCTCTCTAGCATCGTCGTCCATACCGTCGATGTCTTCGGAGCCGTAATCGAGCGTGTCGGTTAATCTTCGACAGTGGCTATGAAGTGGGTGGTGGTTGGGAAGCGAAATTCTTCGTCATCCGCTTCCAATTCAAGCCGGACATAGTTCGGCTGAAAGTCCTCTGACAAGGAGAGGGATTTTAATGAGTTTAACACATCGCCTAGAGGTGAGTGCCGGAAGATGTCCGCTGAGCTGAACTCAAAGATCGGCGCCCAATCAGGTTCAATGGACACAGATGCACGTGGTCCGGAACCTATGGCCGGAGACGAATCCAAGGTTCCGGTAACACATGCCCCGCTCGAGGTTGGATCTGTGTGCGGCTCAAACGCCGCTGCTGCGGCTTCTATGGCAGGGTTGAGCTTCCCGTCCTCAGATAGCGCAGTATGCTCCGGATCTAGGGCCAGAGCAGTTATAGGCGCTATCTCTTGAGCATGGTCCGATAACAGATTTAAGTCATGCTCATCTTGGTGGCAGGGAGCGGCTGTCACTGCCTCGAATCCATCGAAGATCAAGTCTCCACGGAGGTCGGCAACATAATTCATGCTTCCGAGCCTGGCCCGATGGCCAGGGGCATAGCTGTCACTACAAAAAAAATAAACTTCCGTGATGATACGTGTTTGTCACAGTAGGTCACGTTTTTTGTCATGCATGTACATCCATGACAAATTTATGACAGAATCAAGATAGTCATACCTGTGCTGTCGTAGAAGTGTTCGATGACATTACCAAAATTATCATCACGGAAGTGTCCACTTCCATAACGATAAATCGCGCGTCACAGAACTGCTTTCGTCAAGGGTGACCGACATGTGGCATCCACCATAACGGAACGCTGTTAAGCTATCGGGTCAGGTTTTGGATCCGATAACCCGTTAACAGTCCCGACCAATGGGGATTTTCCACGTGTAAAATCATCATTGGCTGGAGGAAACACGTGTCGGTTCACCGTTGGGACAGACGTCAACCAGTCATTGGACAGAAGGCGCCTATGATACGTCGACACGTGGCACGGCCCAACATAGGCCCATTCCTGTGAAAAGGCCGGCCCGTTTGACTTGGTCAAAAGGTGGCGGGCCGGCCCATGGAATGCCTGTTAACGGCCTGTTCGCATATAGCCCATTTACAGCCCGCTAACCCAAGGCCCGTTACGCCCTATCCGAATTAGGCCCGAGAGCATCATCATGCCATCAATATGATTCTAGCCCGTTTTCGCCGGCCCATGTATGGCCCATGGCGTCTTTCGGCCCATATGAGGCCCTATGTAACTCTTGGCCTATTAATGGTCCGTGGTGAAACTGGCCCGCAATGAACAGTGTATCACTTTACACCCCCTAACGGCCCGTGGTGAAACTGGCCCGTAATGAACAGTATATCACTTTATACCCATTAAGGGCCCGTTATTCAGTTGGGCTGTTTCTAGCAAATGTTATCTTTCGACCTTCTCAGTGCCCATTTATTCTTGGGCTCATTTCCAGCATTCGTTTACTTTCGGCCCATTACTGTCATTTTCTGCTTGTGGGCCAAATTTAGCCCGTGGTTATATCGGCCCTTTTGTGGTCCGTTAATACGTTGGGCCGTTTTCATAGCGTCATCAAATACGGCCTATTAACGATGGCCCGTTATGGTCATACGGCCCGTATAAGGCCCATTGATGATACGGCCCGTAGAAGGCCCATTGTTTCTACAGCCCGTAGAAGGCCCATTGTTTCTCTGACCCGTAGAAGGCCCTTGTTTCTGACCCGTAGAAGGCCCTCTTGTTTCTCTGACCCGTAGAAGGCCCATCGTTTCTCTGACCCGTGGGAGGCCCAATGTCACTACAAGATAAATATTAGCCCATGGTTATTGTGGCCTAGTTTTAAAAACAAGCGCTGCTTGACTACAAGCAAACAAATAAACAAGACAACAAGGAAATAAATAAGCAAGCAACTTATGCTAGGCTATCACGGCTATTACATATTACATCCACTTGGGCATCAAAGTTAGCCACCGATGCAAATATAGGGAACAAAGCAGCATATCATATACACGGGTTGTCAAAGTTGGCGACCAGCGCAAATAAACGCCGACAAAACAAATCCAGAACTGAAACCACTTATGAAGATCTCAAGAAACAATATCCAGGTACCCATAATCTTTGGCAAGATGCTTAGCAAGCTTATTAACTTTCTCTTGTTTGGCGCTTAAATCCTCCAGTAACTTCTTTTTGCACCAGAAAATATGCATCTGAATTCTGCAGGGACTTCCTCAGTCCTTTAGCTTCCTGTCGCAGCACATTTGATCGATGTCTTTCAACTTGAAGTTGAGACTCAAGAAGATGAACTGATTCAGGCAGCGAGTTCGAAGAGCTTGTGCCAGCAGTAGTGGCCAGTAACTCGAACACTACATCAAGACAGGACTTTTGGGTTCCCTCACTGTCGTCAAGATAGTTTTTATCAGCTTTCTTGGAGACCAACAGGGATGTCTCACTATCTTGAACCTTATCTGCATTACTTCCTTTACCATTGGATAACGCAGTACTGTTCTCCAATATTTTGTCCGCATTCTAAAAGAGAAACAAGCAGACACATCACATGTTTACCATGTTGTATATGAAACTCATTTTGGTAAATGAGTTCAGTAGTAAAGTGGACAGGATAACAGCATGAAACAAACATATATCTATGTACCATGGTCACTTTATGGTCTATATCATTCTAGTTTTTGTTGCCAAATCAAGATAGAGACACAGTTCAAATAATATTTGTTCAAGACAAAGCAGAATAGACAGAATATAAGTGTGGGTAACTATAGAGCAATAACAACACTTGTAATGTGCATGACAAGAGAACATAACTATTTATTCAATTGAAACTGAAATCAACATAGAGCAGGTTACAACAGCAAACCAGTTAAAGAAACAGGTTTAAGACGTACCTTTTGCGCCATTGGAGTTTCAATTCCATCCTTCAAATTTGAAAATAGTTGGTATGAGTAAATACTGTAATGCAACAGCAAAGGAGTATGAACCATAGCTACAGAACCTGACCTGAGAACAAATCTTCTTCTCCTTTAAGCGTTGAGTTGGGATTCGGAGTGGTGGTCCTCGTGCTTCGGGCACTGCCGTTCCCTTACTAACTACTCGTGTTTGGGTGCTCTGTGGTGGAGACGGTGCTGTGTCAACTTGAACTGGGTTACTATCTGCTGGGGTTGGGGTTAGAAGGGGTGTAGCTGGTTCTCTGTCCGACTGGGTAGGGGTACTATCTGCGAGATTCTAGGTTATGTGTGGTGGATCTGGTCCTAGGGCAAGTACAACCGTGGTTCTATCTGCATCAACTGGTAGCACTATCTTTTCTGAAGACCGTGTTGTTACTCCCTTAGATACTACCATCATGCTCTCCAATTCAAATGGCTGATAAACAATAAAAGTAATTGAAAGTATAGACATTGTATGATAGACAGGTGCAATGGATAGTGGGGAATAAAAGAGGGCATGAAATAATTCATATTTATGTTGTCTAACCAAACAGGATAGCATGACACAATTTCACATATATGATGGCTAACTAAACACGATAGCATGACACAATTTCACATTATGATGGCTAACTAAAAAAGATGGAAAGACATAGTTCAAAATATGAGACTATGTAAACAGGATGACATGACATAACTATATAATGTGTTTATTAAATAGGTTGGCATGCCATAATTCACATACATTCATGGATAGAATGCCATAATTCTAAATATGATGATTGTAAACACTAAACAGGATGAGATGATATAACTATATGATGTCTTTATTAAATGGGTTGCCATGCCATAATTCAGATAGATGATGTGTATGTTCTATGTAAACATGATGGCATGATATAATTCAAATATATGATTTATATAGTAAGAAAGTAAGCAGATGGCAATCTATATATGATGTAATAATTAAGCAATACAAGACAACATGCATGACATTGGTAATATAACCCTGCCAAGTTTGAGCATAGACCTCAGGGGGGAAATAGGACTGGTCATCAGTCTCTGAATCCTCCTCTGAGGAGCTCTCTGTAACCAGCAAGATGTCTGCTTCAGCAGGTAGCATTGTCTGCTCTGAATACCTTGTTTTCACTCCAGATACTTCCATCACCGCTTCAAATGGGTGATGCACAAGAAGAGTAGTTGAATATACAAATGTTGTCGACAAATGGAACACGTAATACAAAAAAATGATAGCATGATATAATTCACATACATGATGATTGGCTAAACAGCATGGCATTGCATAATTCACATATATAATGCCTTTGCAACAAGATAGCATTGTATAATTCACATATATAATGTCTTGCAACAAGATGGCAATGCATAATTCACATATATGGTAATTAGACACTGAACAGATGGCATTCACACAAAGCATGTCTAAACTAATCAAATGGCATAGCAATGCGAGACAGCATACGCACGATATGAGCAACATAACCCTGCCAAGTTAGAGCATACACCTCGGGGATAGGACTGGTCATCTGTCTCTGAATCCTCCTCTGAGGAGCTATCTGTAACCAGCGAGATATGCGCTTCGTCAGATAGCATAGTCTGCTTTCGAAGACCTTGTTTTCACTCGAATTTGCCATCACCATGTCAAATGGCTGATGCACACGAAGAGCGATTGAATGTACTAACATTGTTGACAATGTAATATGTAACGAAAAAAAGATGGCCTGATATAATTTACATATAAGATGGTGGCTAAGCAGGATGGCATTGCAAAATTCACATATATGATGCTGGCTAAACAAGGTGGCGTTGCATAATTCACATAAGCGATGAATAAACTAAGCAGATGGCATTCGCACAAAGGATGTCTAAACTAAGCGAGATGACATATTTGATGTATAAAGTAAGCAATGCAAGACACCATATGCATGATATAACCAACATCAGCATGCCAAGTTAGAGCGAAGACCTCGGGGGTAAATAGGAGTTATCTTCTCCTTCTGAATCCCCCTCAAAACAGATATCTTCCTCTCGATTACAATCCGAAATGCATGGAGGGGGGCTGCCTTTGCGCCTACCATGGAGCGACGTCTGCATGAAATTATATTGCCACGCAAGGCTCGTCTCTTTTGCTCTACATGTTCAGTTCCATTGTTTACAATAACTGTCATGCATAGGAATAAAACATAGTGAGATTATGTAAGGAGTGCATGCAGAAATCTAGAGTGATGGTAGCAACCTGTGGATAGACCCAAAACCAATAATAGTAGGCAGATCATGGCTTCAATTGATAAATACAGATAATGGCTTCTTTACTGTTGGTTTCCCACCCAACATGAAACTCATAGTAGACATCGGAGATTAACCAGATAGTAGATATATACTATTGATAGAGGCCCCGATATGTACCCCACAACCATTTAAAAACTCAAGTTTGACCATTAGTTTGGAGCTGACTCAGAGTCTAATCAGTGAACAGGACGATAAAGTAGCATTAAATATTAAGAGATGCATAACGTAAGAAGACACGAAAGAGTGCGACCTCTCTTGCTGACCCGTGTAGTCCTCGAGTTCATCTGCTCGGTTGATGATGGTAATGCAGTTTTCATGGCTGCGGTGGCAAGGGAAGAAAGATCTGAGGCGGCGAAAGACAGTCTGGAGGCCGGATCCCTGCTTTGCTGGACCCTTCTGTCGTTGGAGCAGCTGAGCTGGGGTGGACGACGGTGCAGCTGGATCGGGACAAACCACGCAAGGTTTTCTTCGACAACTATCTATAAGAGAAGTAATTCTGTAAGGGCTCGTATGAAATGGAGGATTCCAACAATCCAGGGATAGGAAATAGATAGGAATAGGATAGGAATGCACGTGCAAAATAGAGAATTTAAAAACACAGGATTTCTGCCAATCTGGGTGTTTGATTCACAACAATTGGAAGATTACAGGATGCAAAGAAGCATGGTGAGATTAAGTGAAACCACAAGAAAATGTACGGTTATAATGCTATTATGCTACTATCTCTTAGTCTTGTGCTTCATGAATAGGAATTTGAAAAGGAGGACAAGTGAAAATTAAAATTACTATGTTTTTTCTTTAAAAGAGACACTAAAGGAACAAATCCGTGTGCTCAGTGGACAATATATATAACATGTAGAGTAAAAAAGAGATGCAACAACTGTACAACCTCTTTGGCGAAGCCATGTCGATCTCAGCGTGATTGGGTTGGCCGGTGAGGATGCTCCGGCTGACTTTGCTGTCGGAGGAGGGGAAGAAGATCTTAGGCGTCTGGAGATGGAGCCAGTCTTGCTCACTGTGATGGAGGGTTTCGTTGTTGGAGCAGCTCTTGTGAGTTGTCTGTTGCCGAGGCTGAAGCAGGACAAGAGAGACAACGAACAACGTTAACCTGAGTGGAATTCTAATAGCATCTCCAATACATGACGTAAAATACATAACCACAAAGTGCTAGATGTAAAATACATCAGCCGCTCATCTATGAACTTAACTGTCGAAACTGAACTTAATCGTCGGCCCGAACCTAACTGTCCAAACTGAATTTTCTGTCAAAACTGAATTTTCTTTGTCGGCCCGAACGCACTAGCAAGGTGAGGCTACACGTCGGTCGTGACTTTATCATCTCTGGTCGATCGATTTTGCAGCCGTTGGATCTGAAATCAAGGGCCTGCGGTTCATCTTCAACCTCCACCCCCCTGAGCCGCCAGACACCACCGGCCAAACAGCAGCCCCCCGCCACTCGCGCCTGGCGGTGCGCCGCCCCGCCCGCCCCGAAAACACTCCCCCGCCGGTCCGCCGCCACCCCGGCCATCCCTCTAGGCCCCCCCGTGCCGAGCTTTTTCTCTGGTGATCCCCACGCCACCGTCCCGCCAACGCCCCGCCATCACCAGTGACCACCGCCCCCATCCTGAACCCTAAGATAGATAGTGGGGTACCTCTCCAGCGAGCCCCCTCGCTGCGACTGGTTCTTCCTTCACCCCGGTGAGCCCACCCCTTGGAAATCGACTGACCCAAAAGTTGATTCAGTTGACTGAAGTGTAGCCAAATCGGAGCAGCATCGCAAGCAAGAGCAAGAGCGAGAGCAGCAGCGCGAGCAAGAGCAATAGCAAGAGCAGACCAGGCATAGGACCGAGAGCAAGAGCTGAGCAGCAGCGCGACCGAGAGCTAAAGCAGCAGCAACTCCTACTGATGTGGACGTCGCCGCCGAGGGAGTGATGCCATGGAGGAAGTAGCCGGCGACACCGACATGGATGGAGCCGCGCCGTGTCGGCTCGGGACCGAGCGCCGGCAGCACCGTGAGATCGAATCAAGAAAAAAATGCGGCGATTAGTGTACAACCTCTTTGGTGGCACCGATTAGGCTGCAGCTTCATCCGAAGAAACAGTGATGATGATGCTCTTCCGGTGGTGCAGGTGAAGACGGCGGTGTGGGAATGGAGGTGGCGTGAAAGACGAGGGGAACATCGGGGCAGCTCCTTGGAGGTGGAGGACGGGGTGGCTGAACCGGCAGGACGATGAGATCGACGACGGATCCTCATCGATGCGGTGGATGAGGGCGTTGAGGTGTTCTTGTGGGCGACATCGTCGGGGAAGAAGCTCCGGCTGGGTGGCGGACGGAGCAGGGTGTGGGGTTTCGTCGCGGGTTTTCGCGGCCTCGGTGTCTGAATGGGTGGGCGGATGGGATGGCGGTGGGGAACCATGGCTTAGAGACGCTTGTCCGAAATGTGGGGTAAGTTACGAAGTACCCCCACCGATTTGAGGCGGTTCTTTCGTTCATGGGTACCACGGGCATTTCGCGTGTCGGGATTTCACAGAGGTGGAAGTTTTCGCGCGCGTTGTAATTTCGAATAGCAAAGCGCGGGTTGAGATGGAGGGAGTTGTCGAACTGTGAGACAAAGATATATCTTAAATATTTCGGGCTAACAACGGCGGGTTGAAATTTCGGACAAGCCTAACGTGTCTTGTACCAAATCAATGCGACTACAAATGTCATTCAAAACTTTGAATTCATGTTATGTTCAATTAAAATATTTAGCTCGTGTATAATGCATGCAACCTACTACTCAAATGAACGTTTTAGTGCATTCCAAACGTATATACTACCGCTTCAATATGAACTAAATTTGAATAAGATCTACAGTAATGATTGTTGTGAAGTCAAAGCATTTGAATTCGTTTCTCTGTTTTAATAAGATCTACAATCATCATTATTGTCAAGTTAAACCATCGTTTGTGTATTATCTTCACAACACACCACATGATCAGTATCGAGTTACATATGAACTATGTGTACTATATGAACTCGAACTAGATTTTTGAATCCACTTTATTTTGATTTCAAATCACATTACATTTCTAGCTCTAGCTAGATCTTCATAATCTAAACCATGTCTCATATGTATAATGTGTTTATCACATTATGTATGGTGCCCCGCCCCCTACGCCTACAAGTATTTAGATGTGAGTTGCAAACACCACACATTACCACAAATTCAAATAAAATGTGAGAATGTTAGATATATAGTATTGTTTAGATTGCTCGATATTTAGTTGTAAGCTGCAAGCATACACATTATCACAAATTCAAATAAAATGTGAGATTGTTTGATGTATAGTATGGTTTAGATTGTTCGGCATTTAGCTGCGAGTTGCAAACGCCATGCATTATCACATTATGGTAAAACATGTGCACATCATGTGTATCACCGCTATATTCATGCATGCAATGTTTAAAACACTATGATCTCCTATTCAAATATATGAATCCGCTTTCATATCAAATTATGATCTTTGTTAGTCTCTTACACCCACACAGTCCTCTAACCTTTGTAGATACCACTAACTTTCTCTCATGTGCATGCACACGCCCTCCTCGCCCTCCCTCTTCCTCGGCATTCTATCCACCGGGCACATTCATTTTTTCCTTTAGGTCGTTCTCCCAGATTCTCCACAACTCCTTTCCGACAGACACCGATCGATAAACCTCTCCAGCGATGCCTGCCTACAGCATACACACACAGCTTCAATCTCCTCCTTTATGTGTCCTTGCCTCGTGTCTCTCATATGGTCAGACACACGTGTAAACTCTCACCCCTCTTTTAATCGATCTCACAACCACACACTCCTCCCCCTATCCAGCTAGTAGTTGGGCCTCTCGTACCACCTCCTAGCTCCATTCTCTCTATCTATCCGTCTCGCTGGGCCTCATTTGGCTCTAACAAATGGACGTACACCGACCGATCTATCGCTATACATATAGCCAGCTAGGTCCTTATAACTCGTTTTTACCCACCCATCGATCGATCTACCTCATTAGTTGTGTCTCTCCCTTCCTCGGACAAACAACAATTGATCTACCGATCTAGTTAGGTTTGCTTACCAAAAACATGGTTCCCCTTCATCATCCATGGATGTGTCCCAACAGATCTATCACGCACAGGCACACACAGAAACACATCCCCACTCTTATTGATAACATTGCAGTTCCACCCTCAGTTTGTCTAGTAGGCCTCTCCCAACATCTCCGAGAAGCAACTCCATCACCCATCCAGCACTCTACCCCTCTCCCTCCCTCTCTCTCTCCTCTCTCTCTCTGTCCCATCATATTTCCCGTCCTTCAGTTATGTATGGATGTCGACCGATCTCCCTCATGACATAGCTGGGTCTCTCCTTCTCAACACATATACGAGTCGTTCTACTTCTATAGTTAGGCCTCTGCCTACCCCCTCCCCCCCACACACACCGATACATCAAGCGCTCTAGTCATGTCTCCCTGCCACACACAAACTTGACATGTGCCCTCTAACGTTCTGGTAGGCCAGTCGCCCTATATCTTTGACTTGCACACACACACACACGCAATTTCGATGGCTCTCTTCACCGATCTCGCGCCCACCCATACTTGATCCTCTCTTCGACTCTATCGATAGCTATGACCCCTCCCTCTCTTCTCGTGGATTGCCCGACCATCTATGATTGATATGGATAGGCCTCCATTTCACACACATTGCATGCAAAATTTTGTTTGAGATGTCATCGACACATATTCCCACGAATAATTCACGAAATCAACCCCCCACCCCACCCCCACCCCCACCACAAAACAAAAAACACTCATGAACGCGGTTTGTATCTCTCACACACACCCATGTAGGTGGGGGAGTGCACGAAGAGAAGAGGTGCATGCACGGCGCACATACTCCCGTCTCTTTCCCAACCACACCCACGCGGGTACATGGTGGAGCTCATTTCTATATGAAAAAGGCAGCCCACGTGGTAATTTGGCACGTGTACTGGTTGTCCACTTGGTGGAGGGAGGATCGTCTACCATGGGTGAACAAACAAATTGCGACTTGACGCGTTATGTTAAATTAAAAAAAGAGGCAAACCATGTGGGGCCTACCTTAGAGGCAAGGCTCTATACACTGGAGTACTTTTGATGTGTCCGTCAACTCATGAGCGAGGAGAAGCTTGCTTAGTACGCCGTCTCCCCCGCCCACGGGTGCGGTGGCTCGCAGGATGAGGTGAAGCTTGCTCCTCCCTCGCCCATGCGCGTGGTGGCTCACAGGACGAGGAGAAAAATTTACTACTCCCTCCGTTTACTCCTCGTCCCTACTACCTTGGTTATAGAGATTATATCATATTGTTTGGAATATATATGTCCTTAGTAGATTTCAATATGAACTACTAGTACATACTCCAAACACTGATGTATATAGACGTATTTTAGAGTGTCCATTCACTCATTTTGCTCCGTATGTAGTAGCACTCTCCCTCGCCCCTCGACCCTCGCCCACGTGGTGGACGTGCAGCAATTCGTTCGGTCTCATATAGCCAGAACGATATATACTGCACTACCATTATTGCTCGACTTCCCGAAGAGGCGAAGAGCCAATCGTAAGGTTAATATTTTGGAGATGCCAAGCGCAAGGTTATAGGAGAACGAGTAGTAGGTGCCCGTCATTTATAAATAATTTTTTTCTTCAAGGCACGTACACAATATGATAGGTTCATATGGAGAGAAAAGGAAACCGCTCCACTATATACATAGTCAGGACGGGCCAGCCTACACGGTTGCTTGCTGGGGTTTCTCTCTTCACACTCTCTCACACAAAATGACTGTGGCCACATCTCTAACATCCCGGCGGATCACGTCCTCTTGGGGAAGGGGTGGATGCTTAGTGTAGATGCGGTGTCCGTCTCCGATGGTGAAAACCCACTGTCGGCATGTCCCGATCAGGGGTCCCTGTCGTGCTCTCTCACAAAGCCGGTGAGGTTGCCTTCATCCCTTGCTCATTGCCGCAACGTGGGCAGTTGCCGCCTTCTGCCGCCCTCCTCAAGGTCGAGCTACGTCCCTCAGGTACAACTCCCTTTACAGCCGGCTTGCACCACTGCTCCAGCTGCCCACATCACTCACTGTGGATATTTGTCTACTTCTTTGCCCTGCACATACTTGATACCACTACTGGCTTCTACGTACTGTATTTGTGATGAGTTTATGTCTCATCAACTAGTCCTAGTAATCTTATTCTAATCACGCTTCTTCAATTTCTTTGCCACAGGGATGCTCATCTCGATTTTGGTAAAACTGCACAAAATGATCCGATGGTCAAAAGGTTGCAAACTTCATTTATTAGGAAGCTCGAACGTTGCCAGCAAATTGAAGCCTGGTCAGGGTTCACGGTTCAAGGGCTAGGGACTGCATGGATCATTTTTTTCTTTAGCTGCCTCTGTTCCAAGATAAGTGTCAACTTTAGTAGTAGTACAACTTTGTACTAAAGTTTGCACAAAGTTGAGACACTTATTTTGGAGCGGAGGAGTATATATTGCTATGATCATCAATCATTGAGATGCAATAGCATGCATGTTAGTCTCCTTTGTATTTGATGAAATGTTGCAATGGGCAACCTTGGGCCTAAGATACATGTAACAGAGCTGGAAGCTTCATAGCATTGTACAAATTTATCTCGCTGATAAATTACAGATGCGTACTAGTACTATACTAGTACTTCCTCCGTTCCTAAATATAAGTCTTTGTAGAGATTTCACCATTAACCACATGCGGATGTATATAGATGCATTTTAAGTGTAGATTCATTCATTTTGTTCCGTATGTAGTTCACCTAGTGGAATCTCTACAAAGACTTATCTACTAGTAATAATAGCCCCCACTACTAGGAATTCTCTATCCTCTCTTTGAGCCACATCATCAAAATTAGCGTAGCCGTTAGATGAAGTAAATCAGTCATAATAGCCGTCGATCTAGGCGTTGAGAGGCTCACACTAAGCCACATGCAAGCATGCAGAAATACCGTGGCACATGCATGTGAGTGGGTTTTAAATCACATCAACATGTTCGCATGCAAGCATGCACCGTAGCATGCATGTAAGTGAGCTTTTAAGTCCCATTAACATGTCAAAAGAAAAATATAATCCCATTATGCAGAGGAGTTGGCTGATCTTTTTTCCTTATGTGGGATGATCTAAATGATGATGGGAGTTTATTTAGTTTGGCTACCACATTTGTCATGCGGTTATAGATTTTTTAGTTCTATGAAATCGATAATTTTATGCTGAGAGATATACCGCTGTTCATGACAGCGAGCGGGGACTCATCTAGTAATATTTAGGAGTGGAGGGAGTGCTATGTAAAGAGTTAGGTGTCGCACGGTGATTGTGTGAGGGGGGCCATGTAATCACTGAGCCTGCGTGTTTTCACTGCCCTTGCACTCCTCCGCTGTAAGAATGGAGAAAATTGTAATCTACTACCTCCTTTCGCCGAAAGCGTGGGACATCCAACAATCCTACCACCTCAGTAATAAAGACCAATGAGCCGTCAAATCACATAGACCCAGTAGTAAGTTGGACAGACGAAGCAACCATCACTCTTGCGCCAGTGAGAGGTCGCGTCCGCTCTGCCCGGGCATGAATGCGACCCCGATTCTTTGGAGCGGTGCTGACCGTTTCGGGCGGGAAGCGTGCGCGGGCGGTGGAGGGGCTTTGGGTGGGCCAGGCTGGTCAGGAGCGGGCATGGCATTTGTCCGCATGTCCCGACCGGACACGCCCAGAAACGAGAGGATGCACCGACTCTCGCAGCTAAAATCGTACACTACACACCATATCTCTAACACACACATGCTGTTAAACACACACACATGCACACGCACGCACCTTGGTCCCGTTGCACCTTCTAACATGACTTATTACAACTAGACGGAGGGAGTAGTGAGTATACGAGATACGGTGGCACACTGACTTAAGTCGAATACAAGTGCCCAAAATTTGTGTGCATGTTATAATAAGGATTCACTTAAAATAGTACACGAGCAAATAGAGGATCAATTGGACAGTGTTCGAGCGATGGCGAGATGTGTGAGGTAGTAAGATACACGCTGGTGCTTTTAATTTTTCTTATTAATTTGTTTGTTTCACCCTCATTGGTGGGACCCAGCGTACTACGTGGAGAGAGGTAAGGTGACTAAGGCTGCATTATTTCTGCACCACTTGTGGATAGTCTTACCACCAAAGCCACATGACACGATTATGATTGAAATCCTAATGACTCCACACACACACAAAAAAAAACACGGCATGCCCGTCACACGAATGCAGGAATTTATAAAGGTTATTTTCCTCTCGTTGAACATAACGGGAGGTTGTGTAGCTGGTTAGCTTTGTTAGCTCATCAAACTTGAGGTCTCGGGTTCGATAACTACACTTGAGCATAATTTTTGCCGGGAGGATTCTTTGACTGGTCAAAATATTTTCTAGTGTTTGCACGCTTCACACTCTCTCTAGTATATATATACACACTTGAGCCTCAACGCTTGTAGTTGCTCTCTTCACACTCTCTCGCCCTCTCCCGCTAGATCCTCAGCGCTTGTAGTTGCTCTCTTCACACTCTCTCGCCCTCTCCAGACCTAAACAAGACTTCGTTGGCCTCTCTCTCCCCTCACTGCTTCTCAAAGAGCTGGTAGGATCCGTCCGCCGGGAAGGGAAGGAGGCTTAACACTGTCGCCGTCGACGAGGGAGGGAATCCACGAGCGGTGCTGCTGTTCACTTTCCACCCAGCGGCGGCGCGGGAGGGCCTCCGACCCTTCTTCTTCGCCACCATCCCGTCGCCCACCGAACCACGCCCCAAGAACCTTAAGGTATATTTTACTTACTCCACATGCATTGCTCTAGCTGCATGTATACCATGAATCTAGGACGTGGTTCAAAGAGGAAAGGAGTGGGGGAAAGTAGTGGGAAAAGTTGTATATACCATGAATCTAGGACGTGGTTCAAAGAGGAAATGAAGGGGGAAAGTTGTATAGCATGAATCTAGGACGTGGTTCAAAGAGGAAAGGAATGGGGGAAAGTAGTGGGGAAAGTTGTATCGCACAAATCTAGGACGTGGTTCAAAGAGGAAAGGAAGGGGCGAAAGTACTAGTTCAAAAAGGAAAGGAAGGGACTAGATTTGAGCAGGACTAGATTTGCTGCGGTCACATAGGGAAAGGTGTCTAAAGATAACAAAACTGGGACCAACACAAATATGCTCCTTGGTTGTTTGTTCTTTGTTGCAACAAACTGTGCATGACCATAGTACATCGGTAGATGCACATGGTGCTAGTGCGTCCACTGTCCCGTGCAACTCATTAGCTGTTGTTAATCTATGGCCCCGTTTGGTTAAAAACTCCCTAGTTCCTACCTGCTTGGTTCCAGGGACTAAACATGGACTAGAGATTATTAAATGACATGATAAAAGACCTTGTTACCCCTAGTAATGAACTAATAGAAACAAGGTGCGATGCATGGCAGGGGCAACTGTTGGAAAAAGTACCAAAAAGACTCCCTCGGGGTCTTCTTTCTTTAGTCCCAAATGCCCACTTTTAGTCCCGAAAAGTCCCTCCTGTTTGGTTTAGATGTGACTGACACTGAGTTTTTTTAGTCCCTACACCAAAATGTCCTGTAAACAAACACCCTCTAATAATGCATTTGGAAAATTGATGCAATGCCACAGTTAAAAGCAAATTACATGTTTAACGAATTTTATTGTTAATATAATTTCTATATTAATATTAATCAATGCCACCGTTTGAGAAATGCTACTGTCTTGCTTTCTTTCCCATTTAGATAAGGTAGATGCTTCTTTTTGTTGGCTTCTGTGTCATCCACCATTATTGACCAATAATTGTTTCCTTTGCATCTCTGTGTAAACAGGGTTATCTACTTCACCTCGTTGCCATTGTGACCTTTTGTTGCATTGCACAAAACACTTTTGTTTCAAGAGTGTTTTGTCCAGTTCAACCAAAATGTCACACCGACAATGTTGCTTGATTGCTTGATCTTAGTGGAACTGCACAAGAGGAGATCTTACTTCCTATCCATTAAGGCGAATTTGGTTAAGATCTTCTTCTTGTGAGTTGTTTGAATTCCACATCATGAGAGGTCAGTACTAGCCTTCTTTCACATGATTCTGCAGTGTGCTTTCATATGTTGTGCTACTTGTACGATAATGTTGCTTGATTTTAGTGAACTGCACAAATGGAGACAAGACTTCCAATCTGTATGTGCACCATAATATCCCATTGAGGTAAGATAAGGATATTTCACAACAGCTGGCCTATATTTTGCCACTTTCATCAGAAAATTAAGTTTAGTACTATACTTGTGCTCCCTAATTGACATGCCAAATCTTACATTGAAGGCGAAGCTTGTTTGTTATTGAACCAAGTGATGACGGGGAAGAAAAAGCGGAAGAAAAACAAAAATCAACTCCCGGTGCTGTAATGAAGCACTGGAACTGTGATGACACAAGTAATGATATAGTTTTGCATCTTAATTTGTTGCTATGGCTGGAACGAACAATTGTTTTGCCACTGATTTGATGCCATACGTGATTATCTCTACTTGTGCAAACAGGGATCTTCTTTGAAGATACCATATATTTTAGTGGAACTGCACAAGAAGATGTTGGAAACATTAAACTAATCGAGGAGTATATAGTAAGCACGGCCACCCTCGTAGATAGCAACAGATGGTTCCCGAGAAGTGCTTCATCTGTAT
The DNA here is from genome assembly GCA_021437245.1 of Aegilops speltoides. NCBI lineage: Eukaryota > Viridiplantae > Streptophyta > Magnoliopsida > Poales > Poaceae > Aegilops > Aegilops speltoides. The sequence continues at coordinate 423,349,534 of CM038142.1, read as the reverse complement.
GCTCTACACAATCAGCCTCCTGACAAAGGTTGGTACTTGCCCACTGATTTCATCCATATGATTGAGCTTTGTCATCTGTATTGGTGTTGTGCTACTGTTTAGATACTGTCATGAAAAAGTGGTATTGTCCTTGGGAAGTGCTTCATATGTGCTGTTTTAAATAGTTCCTTTCCTTTTTTTCGAGCAAACATGGATGCTAGCATTTAGTAGTCCTCTTGTCTTTGCACAACAGGATCATCTTCCTCTGAAGAAGAATATGGAGTACGTGAAGTGACTAGTTCCGATTATGCCAGGATGAAGAAGCATTGTCTATCTTCTCATCAGAAGGAGTAGTTGAAGGATGGTTACATTACTCCCCATAAGACCAAACTAACTTCAGCTCAGAAGGACTGACAAATCGCCATTTTTTGCTGTGATGCATGAGTACAATGTTCTTCTAGGATTCTTTCTGGTGAGTTCCATTTTTCTAAAAGTGTGCTCTACATGGACCATGTATGTGCCTGTTGAAACTGTCAATTCATAGTACAGTTTGCTTTATACTAATCAATTTTTTGTATTTGTGCAAACAGGGGTGCTCAACTTGATTTCAAGGGGAACTGCACAAAATGTTCATGAATACATCGAATCATTCATTTCCACCAAAAGAAAGGAGGTGTCCATAAGTTCAAGGCGTTGCAACATATAAGGGCGAAATCATACAAGCTACGCGCGAATTTGGTTGATTTTGATGGAACTGCACAAAAAGAACAACTGGTTTATTTAGCACGAGTTGCCATGTCAATGTCCGGACTGATGGCAAACCTTCCCATTCCACAATTGTATGCATTTGATATTTTGGAATGGGACAACCTTGTCAAATTTTGCTCATTGATTTTAGCAAGATCTGCGTTTGATATTTTTGAATGGAACGCCCTTTGTTGTCAGCAGCGGCGATCAATTTTTTTATTTATTCTTTAATTGTGAAGTAAATATTGCCTTTGACATGTGAGTCGCTGAGATGCATAATCATCGATTGTTTTGAATATTCTCTATGAATTACCAGGCATGTGTGTTTGATTGCAATGTATAGAAACGCTAAAAAGCTGCTCAAACTCTTTGTACTCATACATTCCTTTTACTTAGCACATTGTGAAAGTGCATACTTTTTGTATAAAATTGGTCAAAGTAGAGATACTTTGACTGCGGACAAATGTGTATGCAAACTAGAAAGGACGGAGGAGTACATGTGAAACTTTGCAAACATGGTGATCACCACAGGAATAATGCTAGTGCGTATTGTTTTGCATGTTCATCCAATGCTAGTGATCTGAATTGAACTAATCAAAATAAATTCATTCATACGGTCGGTTTCATATAAACATGCGGATTTCATTACATTTCATACATTCTTCAACTAAAAAGGGGTGTTTGTGGCGCATGCATCTCCCGAATCACGAGGCGAGTCATCCTCCTTTTGAAAAAAACTAAAAGGTGCGCTGGAGGTATAATTAATTAACGAAGCTACCCACATGTCCCGGCCGAGGCGAGCGAAGCTTGGTGACTTAGCTGCAGTGCGATTGCGTAATCGACATATGGCCTGTTGGGCCCACGTGTTAGTCAGCCAACTACACCAGCAGTTAAGTAGAAGCAGCGTTCTTCTCCAGCGCAGCTCTCCGACTCCACATCGCCACCAAGAAGCTAACCGGACGTCAATGGTCAACCCGCCTAGCTTTGCTTCAACCGAAGGGTAGCAGCGGTGGCCTTACTTGGACCCGAGCGGTGGCGACCTACCGTGTTCTACTCTTCCTCGTTTTTTGTGTGGCGCGGCCTCGTTGGCAGCGGGGCGGGGCCTCGGCGGAGCCGGCGATGCCTTTGTCTCATTGCCGGCGGGCGGCGCCTCAGCGGAGCGGTGGAAATCCTCACCCACGTTGCCAGCACGGTGGGGCCTCGGCTGAGCCGGCGATGTCCTCTGCCTCGTTGTTGGCGGGGCGGGGCCTCGGCGGAGCCGGCGGTGTCCTTGGCCTCGTTGTTGGCACCGCAGGGCATTGGCGGAGCCGGCGGTGTCCTCTGCGTTGTTGTTGGCGCCGCGAGGCGTTGGCAGAGCAGGGCGTCCTCGTTGCCAGCTGAGCGGGGACACGTCGGAGTCGGCATTGTCCTCTGCCTCATCCTCGGTCTCGCCAAACAGCGCCTCGCCTACTTCATCGCCCTCTTTGCTAGCCTCTTTGTAGGCGGCTGCAGCCTCCGCCACCCGCATGCGGTACCGCCAGCACTTGAGGCGGCCCTTGCGGGCAGAGCGGTACGAGTCGAGCAACGCCTCCTGCTCCTCCCGCTCCGCGGCGATCTGCTCCTCTGCCTGCAGGTGCTCCTGTAGGAGATGGTGGTTGTAGGCGGCATCGGCCTGCGCCTCCCATAATTGCTCCTCATGCATCTGCCTCACCCTGTCCATATATTGGGCACGGGCCTCGCTGATGGTCATGGTGCAATGCACGGGCGAGGATGGCGCGGAGGAGGGGGTTGGCGCCGGATCATCGACTACCATGTTCTCCATTGGGACGTCGTCGTCCTCCGGCTGCCTGCCGGCCAGCTGGTCGGCAGCAATGGCTGCTATCTCCTTGTGGTCCATCGTCCGCCCATCCCAAAGAGCGCTGGAGCGCGAGGAAGCCATGGTGGGCGATAGTGGTGTGGACGGGAGAAAAGCGGCGGATCACGGATGATCTGCGGCTTTGGCGCCGCAGCGATTATATAGCAATGGTGGGCGGGCGGAGGGGCGGGCGTGTGGCGCTGGAGTAGCCGCCTTAGCAACCGCGTATCATTAATGTGTCTGCGGCGAGATGGGCGGACGGACGACAGTTGTATGTCGTTTGAAAGCGAACAATCGCTTTGCACCGGAAGCGAAGCGGCAGTCTTGGCTTTTTGGCGGAAGCGGCGCGCGAGAGATCACTTTACTTGGATAGGATGACAATGGGGACCCACCAGGTCCATAGACTCACGTACGCAAGTGCCTCCTTATTATATATATAAAAAACTATAATTTATTTTGCTTCCTCCTGGTTTCCTGACATCACGGTCCCACACCATTTTCTACCTATGTACTCCCTCCTTTCCGGTTTATAGGGCTTATCTCAAAATTTTAGTTTTTCCATTTTATAAGGCTCAATTTGGTTGTTTTCCATCACATGTTCAGATTCCAAGGTGCATTAAATCATTGCATGCAAGTATTAAGAAAAATTGACCAATGCATGTACTTTATGCATGCATGCATTGCAATTAATGCATTGATAAACATAATTTTTGAGGATAACAAGAGCATTAATTAGGTGCTTTTGTAAAACTAGAAAAAGTATTCCACCACTCGCCATCTACCTTGATTGGTGAGATTTTTGAATTGAGCATTATAAACCGGAAAGGAGGAGTAGTCAATAAATGAGAGAATTGCACAAAAGCGGCCGGCAATTTGGGACCAAGCAGCCCGAGCGATATTTGTGTTTTTGAGGTGTGAGCACCGCGAGTTTTTGATGTTTACCCCAGATATTAATTTTCTCCTCTGAACAACAACGAAAACATCGCTGCAGGTATTAACTGGGCGGGCTGTGGCCCATCTAGCCCGAGCGGATATCTAGCCGGATATTAATTTTTTCAAGCTGAAAATGGCTAGCCCAGCTATACTTTTTTTAGGAATACCCAGGCAAGGTCAAGTTGTTATTCTCCGCCCCGCTGGGCTGCAAATCTTTCCTAGGAGGGATGCATTAGGCTTAACAAGAAAATGGGCTTTAAGAAATAATATATGGGATGTAATTATAAAAACTGGGTAGTAACTATAAAAAAATGCACCAAACAGTGATTACTTTATAAAATATTACTTTTGGAAAATTGAAAATTTTAATTTCGTTAATTGTTGCGAGCGGAATGTTTTGTTGGATTTTTACGCAATATAAATTTATATTGAAATTGTATTTAATCTGACTAAAATTTTGGGATAAAAATATTCGGATCCCATCAAAATGTGGGAAATTTTATTGAATTCTGTTTTGAACGGTTGGTTGAAATGGGCTATACTTTTAACAAACTGTAAATGGGATGTAGTAAATTCCATTAGAATTCAAATATGGGCTACACATTCTTACAAATCTCAAATGGGCTATAAGTTCTCTGCCACACACTTCTGGCCTTACTAAGTTGACGCGTCCCCTAAAAAAACAGAGTTGACGGGTATGCAAGGCTTTGTCAAATTATAGTCAACACACGGTTCTAGCAGCAGTGGCCGTTGGATGTCCATCCAACGGATGCCGTGCTTATTCTTCAATCTCGGATATTCTAGCTTCACTCGCCCAAAAAATGATTCACCCCCCTGACATCTGGGGCGCACCGTTTCGGAAGCTGACCTGTGGGCCTACTAAGTTGGCGTACCAAGGGCTTTGTCAACTTAGTCAATATAAACGATTCTAGCTGCAGTGACCGTACGATGTCCATCCAGCGGGCGTCGTGCTTCTTCAACCTCTGGTATTCTTGCTCCAGCCGCCCAAAGCAGCGCCGGTCGTGCTGCCTGCTCCTGCCTCCCGTGGCCGGCTGTGATACCGCGGAGGCCTCACCGCCCCTACTACTCCCACCGCTGGCCAGGCCATCCCTCCACTCACCCACTGACCCACAACCCCTGCTATTCTGCAGCGACGGCAGCGCAGCCGAACTAGTGAACCCTCGTACTCCTCTCCGCGTGTGCATCCACTGCCGCGTCTTCCCCGTCTCCGCTTTGTCCCCTTCCTAGGCCTCACCGTCGTCCACCGCCGTGGTGCTCTTGGTGCGGCGTGGTCAGCGTGGTCAAGGAACGACTTCCATCGGATGTGGACTGTACGTGGAGAGTCTGACAGCTGGGTCCACGGCAGCCGCAAGGAAGTGCCTCCTTATTACGCACAAAATAATTATTCCTCCACCTGACAGCGGGGACCCACCATACGGGCCACCATATTTCGCGACAAAAATGATTCGCCCCCTGACTGCTGGGACCCACGAGCTACATCTTCGCACGCAAGGAAGTGCGTCCGAAAAAAAGATTAAGCCCCGATTGCTGGGACCCATCAGCTACATCTTCGCCGCAAAGGAAGTCGTCCAAAAAACGATTCGCCCCATTGTTGGGACCCACCAGCTCATATACATACGCAAGGAAGTGCGTCCGGACAACAAAAATTATTGCCCCACATTGCTGGGACCCAGCAGCTACACCTTCGCACGCAAGGAAGTGCGTCCGGGCAAAAAAAAACGATTCGCCCCCCTGACTGCTGGGACCCAGTAGCTACACCTTCGCACGCAAGGAAGTGCGTAAAAAAAACGATTCACCCCCCTGACTGTTGCGACCCACCAGCTACATCTTCGCAGGCAAGGAAGTGCGTGACAGTCGGGACCCACCTGGTCGAAGTGTACGTAGCGTTGTCATCCTGGTCGTGAACGTGTATGTACATACTGGTCGATGTAGAGGCGCGTATGTGTCGTAGTAGGCGTGCGCGTAGCATGTACGCACGCATTACAGCGGCGAGGTGCAAGAAAGAAAATCTGACCGCGTATGTGTACATCTGGGCGGGGTCTCGAAACGCCTAGTCACGCATCGTCGGCGGGGCTCGTGTTCATGGGGAAGCAGCGGAATGCGTCGTGTTCATGGGAGGCAGCGGAATGCGTCGTGTTCATGGGGAGGCAGCGGAATGCGTCGTGTTCATGGGAGAACAGCGGAATGCGTCGTGTTCATGGGGAGGCAACGAAATCGTCGTGTTCATGGGGAGGCAGCGGAATGCGTCGTGTTCATCGGGAGAGCAGCAGGCAGCGTGGGAGCCAACCGGCTTGGGCGGAACAGGCGATGGAAGCGAGGCTGGCGTACCGCGAGAATGAAGAAAAGGACATCCTACGGTCGAAGCAGGGTCTGTTGATCGGGAGGGTGTGGCGTGCCGCAAAAGCGGACCTCCTATGGTCGAAACGGGGGTCTGTTGATCGGGAGGGGTGTGGCGTACCGCAAAATGGATGAAACGGACTTGTGTTGGAGCGCTACGGTCGAAACAGGGGTCCTGTTGATCCGGAGGGCTATGGCGTACCGCAAAACGGATGAAATGGACTTGTGTTGGAGCGCTACGGTCGAAATGGGGGGGGGGGGGAGGGGTGTGGCGTACCACAAAACAGGACTCCACGGGATACTGTTCATCTCCACCGTCGACCTCCTCCAGCCTCCACGGGCTACCGTCGACCTCCTCCAGCCTCCACGGGCTCCTGTTCATCCAGCCTCCACCGCGCACTACTCCACCGGCTACTGTTCAACCACCCCTCCATCGTCTACTGTTCATCTAGGCCTCCACACCACGGGGTCCTGTTCAACCACCCCTCCACCGTCTACTGTTCATCCAGCCCTCCACACCACGGGTTCCTGTTCATCCAGAGGCAATGCCACCGCTCACTGTTCATCCAAACCCCCCCGCAACACTCATTGTTCATCCAATTGATTAGCTTTAGTTAGCAGCAGTAGCGAAGGAATCGCTCCATCGGGTTCAGTTAACAGCCATCGATCGATCGCTCGGGTTCAGTAACGCGTAGCCTGCAGTGCAATCACTCGGGTTCAGTTAGAGGTCAACGCCTCGCTCGGCTTCAGTTAGAGCCAACACCTCGCACACCTGCAGCGTCGTACAAAGCAGCGCATCCTCCGCCCCGACCTCCCACCGTAACCGGCAACTCCCCGAAATTTTCCTCCCCCTCGCTTCTACCACGGTTTTTTCCATCCTGGACACCCCAAAGAATGACATGCAGCTGCGTCTCCGGCCCGCCCAGGACGAAAAGCCCATTATCTGTCATGATTTTTTGTCATAGAAGTAGGAGCCCACCACATCTATGATGATACCGGGTTTTGTCACAATTATCATCATAGAAGTGTCATATGTATGACAGAAAAAAATTTCATTCGGCCCAAAATGTCACGGATGTGTCTTTTTTTTTGTAGTGTGTCGATCTGCTCTAGATGGCCAAGCGAGTTGGCCCGCAGTGCGAAGCTGCTGAATACGAAGATCTTTCCGGGGAGGAAAACCTGCCTCTAGACTGCATTGTTGTAAATGATCGAGGGAGCCATCAAACCTTGTAGTGACGATGCAGCGGAACTCTCAATGAAAGCACGAATGTCGGTGTCAAAACCGGCGGATCTCGGGTAGGGGGTCCCGAACTATGCGTCTAAGGTTGATGGTAACAGGAGACGCGAGACACGATGTTTACCCAGGTTCGGGCCCTCTATATGGAGGTAATCCCCTACTTCCTGCATGATTGATCTTGATGAATATGAGTATTACAAGATTTGATCTACCACGAGATCGTAATGGCTAAAACCCTAGAAGTCTGGCCTGTATGATTATGATTATCATTATTCCCTGCGGACTAAACCCTCCGGTTTATATAGACACCGGAGGGGACTAGGGTTGTACAGAGTCGGTTACAGAGAAGGGAATCTTCATATCCAAACGCCAAGCTTGCCTCCCACGCTAAGTAGAGTCCCATCCAGACATGGGACGAAGTCTTCTGTCTTGTATCTTCATAGCCCATCAGTCCGACCCATGTCACATAGTCCGGACAGCCGAGGACCCCTTAATCCAGGACTCCCTCACCGGTCGGCCCTCTGACTGGCGAGGCTCCCGAGGCTCAGGCTCACGAGACCGCAGTCGGTGCAGCAGGAGACGAGACCCCAGAAAGCCAGCACCCTTAGGAGGTACAAGTCCCCACCAACACTTCCTACCTCGTCGAGCATCCGGTCTACTTCGTCAGCACGGTGCTACGGGAGGCATGAGCACGCTACCCCATGCCCCAAAAACTTCTGCTCGCGCTCCTTGTCGCCTCCTGAAAACTGCGCCACTACTTCCAGGGCCACCCCATTAAGGTCGTATCAGCCTACCCACTAGAGAGGGTACTCCGGAGTCCCAACATTTCCAGAACAGTCGCGGAGTGGAACATCGAGCTTCAGGCATTCCAGCTCGAGTTCAGCACCACCGGGGTCATCAATGGCTTGACCCTCACAGATTTCATGGCAGAGTGGACCGACGTCCCTAACTGCGGGATATGTGAGGATCGGTCCCTCCTACCTAGAGACGAGGCACTAGATGGGTGGATCATGTACTTCGACGGCGCGTTCGCACGTCAAGGCGCGGGGGCTGGAGTTGTCCTGATCTTGCCCACCAAGGACAAGCCCCGCTATGCCGTACAACTTTATTTCAAGCAGGGCGAAAAGGTCTCCAACAACATTGCAGAATATGAAGGCCTACTCGCCGGCCTCAGGGCTACGGCAGTGCTGGGGGTGAAGTGCCTCGCCATCAAGGGTGATTCCCAGCTGCGCATGAACTTCTCCAACAAAGAGTATGTCCCTAAGGACGAACACATGGAAGCATACCTAGAAGAGGTACGCAAAATGAAGAAACGATTCTTGGGCTTGGAATTGCAGCGCGTGCCGCGAGGCACGAACAAGGAGATGGACGACATCGCCAAGAGGGCATCTAGGTGTCTACCTCAGGAGCCAGGAGTATTTGAAGAATGACTCTTCAAGCCGTCGGCGGCTCCCCCCACTGCGGCACCAGCACCACCTCTCGAGGACCTACCCCGAGCACTAGCAACAAGCGCCCCGGCCTGCAGCCCATCCTCAGGGGCCCACGTGCTCCTCGCGCTCGAGCCTCAGGAGGGGTGCTAGACCGAGGAGTTCAAGGCGTACCTACTCCAGGGGACCTTACCGGAGAAGGAAGAAGATGCAGAGCGCGTGGCTCGCCAGGCCACAGCATACTACATCCGGGACGGTGAGTTGTACCGCAAAAGGCCCAATGATGTTTCTTTACGATGCATCTCTAGGGAGCAGGGGCTTGAGCTGCTGGCAGACATGCATGGTGGGGACTGTGGGCATCACTCTTCATCATGCACTCTCATGGGCAAGGCGTTCCGCAGTGGGTTCTATTTGCCCACGACACTCAACGACGCCACCGAGTTGATGCGCTCATGCGAAGCCTGCCAGTTCCATGCCAAGCAGACCCACCAGCCTATGCAGGGCCTCCAGACTATCCTGCTCACGTGGTCGTTCGCTGTCCAGGAGCTGGACATCTTAGGGCCATTTCCTCGAGCGCCAGGGGGCTACTGCTACCTCTACATCGCCATCGACAAGTTCACCAATTGGGCGGAAGTAGAAGCCGTCCTTGCCATCCCAGCTGGATCAGCTGTCAAGTTCATCAAAGGCCTCGTGAGCAGGTTTGGGGTCCCTAACGGCATCATCACTGACAACAGCTCGCAATTCACTAGCAACCTTTTCAAAACATACTGTGCTAACCTTGAAAAGCAGATACACTATGCCTTAGTGGCGCACCCCAGGAGCAACGGCCAGGCCGAGCACGCCAACGCAGAGGTCTTGAGAGTCCTCAAGGCTAGGACCTTCAAGAAGAAGCTTGAGGCCTGCAACAGGGACTGGCTCGACGAGCTCCAGTCTGTGTTGTGGTCCATTCTTCCTCGTTTATGGAGCTGAAGCGGTTCTCCCACACGAGGTCAAGCATCGCTCCACGTGGGTCCTGGCGTTCGACGAGGCATGTCAGGACGCCATGCAGGGGATGGATCTCGTGCTGGGGGAGGAATGCCGCCGTTAAGCCTCGCTCCGAGCGGCAAGGTACCAGCAGGCGCTGTGGCGGTACCACTATCACAACGGCCACCCCAGGATGCTCGGGGTGGGCGATCTCGTCCTGAGGTGGGTGCTCTCCAGGGAGGGGCTGCACAAGCTCTCTCCCATATGGGAGGGCCCGTTTAGGATTGCCCGTGTCTCCAGGCCTGGCACTGCGCGCCTAGAGACATAGGATGGATCCCCATCCAGAATGCCTGGAACATGCAGCACCTCCGGAAGTTCTACCCATGAAGCAAGGCTCCGGCCTGTGAAGGTCTCTGCTTGTGACACTCACGTAATAATGAGTGGGGTTGTACATGCACCGTAGTCTCCTGAGTGTCGCCCTGGGGCCTCATGTGGGCTCCCTCCCATGTCCTAGTGGCTGCACTTAGCTCCGCGCTAGTGAGAAGACTAGACTAGGTGCCAGACATGGATGTTTATTTGCTTTTCGAAGTTGATTCACAATCTTTTAGTCATCTTTAATGGAGTTCGTATTTTCATGCTTGGGTTTGCCAAGTTGGATTCTCTCCCCTCTTTTTCTCTCGTTCTTAGCCTGGGCCAGGAAAGGGCGACAGTTGCCCATCGCTCTTCCATGCGTGCCTCGCGCGTGGGGGCTAGGCAGTTGTGTGCGCACGGGTGATGTCCCTTGAAGCTACGTTGGTTTTTTCCCAAAGAGGAAGGGATGATGCAGCACAACGGTGGTAGGTATTTCCCTCAGATATGAAACCAAGGTTATTGAACCAGTAGGAGAACCAAGCAACACCATGTAAAACAGCCCCTGCACACAAATAACAACAACTCGCAACCCGACATGTTAAAGGGGTTGCCAATCCCTTTCGGGGTACGGTGCCTCAAGGTAGGCAAAGGACGTGAGGTAAATTTGTAGATGGGATAAATAGATCGCGTTACAAATAAATTGCAGCAAGGTATTTTTATATTTTTTTAGTTTAATAGATCTGAAAATAAACACATGGAAAAAGTAGATCACAAGGCAAATATATGAGAAAGAAAACTCGAGGACCGTAGGTTTCACTATTTGTTTCTCTCGAGAAAAATAGCAAACTGCATGTGAACAAATTACTGTTGGGCAATTGATAGAACTTAAAATAATCATGACAATATCCAGGCAATGATCATTACATAGGCATCACGTCCAAGATTAGTAGACCGACTCCTGCCTGCATCTACTACTATTACTCCACACATCGACCGCTATCCAGCATGCATCCAATGTATTAAGTTCATGGAAAAACAGAGTAATGTAATAAGAACGATGACATGATGTATACAAGATCCGTTTATCTATTGCGGCAGATATGAATCTGATCTTTTTATCCTTAGTAGCAAAGATACATACGTGTCGGTTCCCTTCCTGTTACTGGGATCAAGCACCGTAAGATTGAACCCACTACCGAGCACCTCTTCCCATTGCAAGATAAATAGATCAAGTTGGCCAAACAAAACCCAAATAACGGAGAAGAAATACGAGGCTATAAGAGATCATGCATATAAGAGATCAAAGAACTCAAATAACTTTCATGGATATAAGAAGATAAAACTGATCATTAACTCGAAGTTCATCGGATCCCAACAAACACACCGCAAAAAGGACTCACATCATATGGACCTCCAAGAGATCATTGTATTGATAATCAAGAGAGAGAGAGAGAGAGGAAGCCATCTAGCTACTAACTACGGACCCAAAGGTCTAAAAAGAACTACTCACGCATCATCGAAGAGGCACCAATGGAAGTGGTGAACCCCTCCGTGATGGTGTCTAGATTGTATCTCGGTGTTCTGGACTCTGCGGCGGCTAGATGAAAATTTCATCGACTCCCCTAGGGTTTCTGGAATATTGGGGTATTTATAGAGCAAAGAGTCGGTCCAGGGGGCACCCGAGGTGGGCACAGCCCACCTGGGCGCGCCTAGGCCTACTAGCGCGCCCAGGTGGATTGTCCCCTCCTCGGGACTCCCCCAGGTGCAACCAGGGCCCATTGTGTTCCTTCTGGTCCATAAAAAATCATCGTAACTTGGCGTGGTATTTGGACCCCTTCTGATATTGATTTCCTGCAATGTAAAAAACATGCAGAAAACAACAACTGGCACTTGGCACTACGTCAATAGGTTAGTACCAAAAAATGATATAAAATGACTATATAGTGATTATAAAACATCCAAGATTGATAATAAAACAACATGGAATGATCAAAAAGTATAGATACGTTGGAGACGTATCAGCATCCCCAAGCTTAACTCCTGCTCGTCCTCAAGTAGGTAAGTGATAAAACAAAGTTTTTGATGTGGAGTGTTGTTTATCATGTCATATCATATTCTTTTCTACATAGCATTGACATTTGGACTTTTATGTGATTCAAATCAATAGTCTAGTTTTGACAAAATAATTTAAATACTCAAGCATATCAACAAGCAACCATGTCTTTCAAAATATCAATGCTAAAACAAGTTATCCCTAGCCCATCATGCTCAAACATTGATCCATTCATGAAACACACTCGAATATTAGCTACACCCAGTACTTAAGTACGATCATATTGTCCCCCTAGTTGGTGCTTTTATAAGAGAGGATGGAGACTCAATTTCAAAAATAAAAATTTCATAAAGTAAAAGAAAGGCACTTCGCAGAGGGAAGTAGGGATTTGTAGAGGTGCCAGAGCTAAAAGCGAAAAAATAGAGATAAAAACATTTTGGGAGGTGTATCCATCCCACCAACCAAAACGACTTGGAGCATCCCAACACTTTCCATGCTAGATATATCATAGGTGGTTCCCCAACAGAAAATAAAGTTTATTCCTTTTTCCACCATAACTTTCACTTTCCAGGCTAACCGTATCCACAGGTGCCCTCCATACCAACACTTTCCAAGGAATTTATTATTTGACAACATAAAGTAAATTCATTTTTGCATTTCGGGACTGGGCATCTCTAATACCTTTGCCTTACTCTCGTGCAATGACAAGTGAATAAACACTCATCGTGAGAATAACACATCTAGCATGGAAATATTAGCTACCCGTTACCGCTCCGCGAGCAAAACAAACACACAAAAGAGAAGTTCATTTTGAAAATTAGAGATGGCACATGCAGATTTGCTTAGAACGGCAAAAGAATGCCGCATATAGGTAGATATGGTGGACTCATGTGGCAAAACTGTTTTAAAGGATTTTGGATGCACAAGTAGAGGTCATACTTGGTGCAAAATGAAGGCTAGCAAAAAGATTGAGAAGCAACCAACCAAGAAACGAGTAATCTCATAAGCAAGCATTAACATAATTAACACCGAATAATTCACCACAAGTAGGATATAACTTTCATTGCATGATGACTTTCGTGCGTGCATAGGGAATCACAAACCTTAACACCAATATTCTTACTAGAGCACAATTACTCACCAACATGACTCACATATCACATCATCATATCTCAAAACAATTTCTTAGAATCAAGTTCATTTTGTCCAATGATCTTCATGGCATATATTTTTTTATTTCTTTATCCTCCTTGGATATCTATCGCTTTCGGACTAATTTTCATGTGTTGCTTTTCATAAGCTCAAACAAATATAAGTGAAGATCATGAGCAGAACATATTTTTGTTTCTCTCAAAATAGTTTAAGTGAACCAAGAGAAAATTTCTTCAAAATTTTACAAACTATCAATTAAATCTAAGTGAAGCAAGAGAGCATTTCTTCAAAAATACTAAGCACACTGTGCTCAAAAAGATATAAGTGAAGCACTAGAGCAAGTCCATTGCTCATAAACATTTAAGTGAGGCATAGAGAGCAATTCTAACAAGTCATGACATAATTTTGGCTCTCTCAAATAGGTGCGTTCAGCAAGGATTGATGAGTTAAAATACAAAATAAAACAAGCAAAGATAGATATCATACAAGATGCTCCAAGGAAAACACATATCATGTGACGAATAAAAATATAGTCTCGAGTAAAATACCGATGGTTGTTAGAAGAAAGAGGGGATGCCACTCGGGGGCATACCCAAGCTTAGTTGGTTGCTTATTCTTGGATAATAGCTTGGGATGCCGGGGCATCCCCAAGCTTAGTCTCTTCTATCCTTATTTCATCCATCGTAAGATAACCCAAAACTTGAAAACTTCAATCACACAAAACTCAACAAAACCCTTGTGAGATCCATTAGTAAAAGAAAGCCAACCACTACTATAAGTGTTGTGTTAAACCAATTATTTTTTTTTGTATTATATATACTGTATTCCAACTTTTCTATGGCAAAAACTCATCAAAGAAAACCATAAAGCCATCAAAATAAGCACACAACACAAAGAAAACAGAATCTGTCAAAACAGAATAGTCTGTAGTAACATGGAACTTTCGAATACTTATGTAACTCTAAAAATCCTAGCAAATTAGGAAGGCCAGATTAATTTGTATATTCATCTTCTGGAAAAATAATCAGGGCAAAATCTATTTTCTGTGATTTATGATAATTATTTTCGTGAGCACAAAGTTTCTATCTTTTTCAGCAAGATCAAACAACTATCACCCCGAAAGATCCTAAAGGCTTTACTTGGCACAAACACTAATTAAAATACAAAAAAGACAATCATACCAGTAGCATAATTGTGCTAACACTCAAGAACAGAAAGAAAAAAAGCAAAAGTAAATTTTATTCATTGGGTTGCCTCCCAACAAGCGCTATACTTTTACGCCCTTAGCTGGGCATAAAGCAAGGATCTAAGTTTTGTCATCCTTGTCCAACTCTTCAATCAAACACTTAGAATCCTTCAAAGGTTTAGCATAAATACCTTCAATAGCAATACTCCTTGGTGTCAATTTAAATATTTCATTCTTGCAAAAAGGATCTCTTATCACTTGAACAAAATCCGGATGGATGCTAATCATCTTAAGGACTCCTTTATCATTATTACTAGAAGATGAACCCTTGTTCCTAGATTTCTTATTCTTTACGGGAGTTTCCTTAACAATTTTAGTGGTAGTAAAAGTCGTGCTTAGATTACTAAAGATTTCTTCCTTTATCAATCCGATACGAACTTTCTTCTATTCTTTCATGGATTAAGGTACTACTCCCCGCTTTTGACCTAAGATTAGTAGCAAAATTATGCATCTTTTTGTATATAATTTGCATATGATCTTCGGTGAGCATTTTCTTTTCAATAGCACCTAGTCTTTCCATAACATGCTCAAGAGTCAAAATTGTTTCATTAACCATAATAGGTGGATAGCCTACTAAATTTCCCATAGCATTAAGAGCATCAAAAGGAGGACTCATTAAGAAATTTCCACCGGTAATCGTATCAAGGACGAATCTATACCAAGTGGTGATGCCAACATAAAAACAACGCAAAAGCACAATAGTAGATTGCTTACGGATAGATCTATTATGAGCAATGCAAATTCTATACCAAGCATCTTTTAAAATTTCTCCTTCCTTTGTTTAAAGTTGAGGACCTCGTCCTCGGGAGTACAAGCAATAGAGGAAGAACTATCCACACCGGCAAACAAGGATGCACGCAAAAATAGATCCAACAAGAAAACGGCGAACAGAAAAAGAGAGGCGAATAAAACGACAAATTTTTGTGAAGTGGGGGAGAGGAAAACGAGAGGAAAATAATGTAAATTGCAAGGAGATGAGATTTGTGATTAGGAACCTGGTTATGTTGAAGATCCTCCCTGACAACGGCGACAGAAATTCCTTTTGATGTCGCTTGAAGCTATGTTGTTTTTATTTCAAAGAGGAAGGGATGATGCAGCACAGTGGTGGTAGGTATTTCCCTTAGATATGACACCAAGATTATCGAACCAGTAGGAGAACCAAGCAACACAACGTAAAACAGCCCCTGCACACAAATTTCCGGCTCTAGCTGCAGCACGCCGATTGTCCAACTCCTGCGACCGATGCGGATGTCGAGGTCGTCTCCCCAGGTAAGGTCTTCATGACCCGGGGCTGGGGCGAGATCGCCCGGGTTTGCAGGACGAGGGGCGCCCTCGTGATCCACCTGTAGTTCGACGGTGCTTCCGTGATGCTCTTCAAGATCTTTGACGAGGATGGGCGTCGGCTGGAGTGCTGTCCCTGGGGCAGCGGCAGAAGCCCCGGAGCGGTTAGAACCAGACCTGCCGTCGCACGCTCTTCCAGCAGCTCTTCGAGCGACGAGGGCGCCGGAGGATCCAGCGACTCCGCCGAGCTCTTCACAACTCCAGAGACGAGTGACAAGAGCTACGAGCCCCCGAGCCTGCGCCGCTCTCGGAGAAGGACAGGCTTGCTAGGCCGCTGCCGTCTCTGACCTGGATAAGGTTGGCGCTGGTGCCCGGCGGCCTACTGTTGATGATGGCATCTTTCGCGACGGTTCCTGTAGTTAGGATTCCTTAGGATACACATCTTTTGTTCCTGCGAGGGGCCAAGAATATACGCCTTGGGGAATTGTAAGATGTCTGTAGCTCCATTTATCAAAATGGTCCCTATCATGAAGTAGTGCAAAATGCTTATTCCGTCTTAGCTTAGTTTCTTCCTTTCGGACCTCGCGAGGGCTCGGTGCTCTGTGCTGACAGGTCCCGGTCTCAAGGCGGCTTCAGCCGTCGCTGGTATGCCAGGTCGCGATGCGTGGTCAAGGCGGGGAGGTGGCGGCCGGGGTCGATAAGAGCCCCGAGTCGCGATGCTCGGGAGGTCCCCTTTAGCGCTCAAGTAGCCATCGTCCGGCGAGAAAGGAATGTGACATTGCTAACACGGGATTGCGTTGGACGTGGTGACGGTGCTGCAATGGCTAGTGTTTCCAGAGAGTGACTTATCTCGAGGGTCAGGAAACGCTTCCTGGTGCGGCACTAGGTCCGTGCCTTGGCCGGCGAGGGGTTGCCTGGCGAGGTGTATTGGGGCACCCGTGAGCCAGCGCAGGACTCGCGGGGCCCTACCCCAAGGCGGGTTGCGCTCGGCACTGGGCCTTAACCTGTGATGTGTTCCTGCAAAATTGGCCAGATGCCGATGCTCTACGTCCTCGGGTCCTGACCCTCGAGCTGGTCTCAGCCGTCGCTGGTTTGCCGGGTCGTGATGCCGTGGGAAAAGCCAGAGGGTGAGGGCTGGAGAGCCGGTAGGAGCCCTGAGTCGCGATGCTCAGGTACCCCCCCTTTAACGCGGAAGCTTCCGCCATCAAGGGAGAAGGGGTTCTACGGACAGGCACCAAATTACAAGCATGATGGGTCTAATGCATAGCCTGAATATAAACGCAAGAGGGATACACGCCGCTGGATCTGACCCAAGCGACTTGGGGATGATGCAGCCCGAGGGGCGCCCCCAACGAAGTGAGCTAATAACATGAAATAAAAGGGATACACGCCGCAGGGACGGACCCACGCGCACAGGGATGATCTGACCTGAGGCGCTCAGTGAAATGAAACTACAAAGATGTCACCTGATAGTGTTGACGATGCTGGGGTGTTGAGGTAGCAGACGTAGCGGGTTGCGGGTGTCGATCCTCACGAGCCCCCAGGCCCAGGAGCCTCGGGAGGCTCCGGGGGCTCTGGTGGCTCCTCGCGAACCATCTCCATCTCCGCCAGGACTGCAGAGTGCCTAGCCTCCTAGGCCTCCAGGATACTCCTCATGAGGCACTGGCGTACCGCAGCCGCGTTCGGCAAGCTGTAGGGCATGCGAACGTAGTTGTGGGGTGGGCCCCACAGCGCCCCACACGTGAGGGCCAGAAGCGCTCCTGAGAGGCAATTCGGTTGAGCCTTGGGATGTCGATGCAGACGCGCAGCCCGCCATCCTCTCGTGGATGGGGAGCTGCGGTGGGTAAGCGATGGCTGCCGCTCATGATCCTTGGCTCGTGTAACTCCTGAACGGCCTTGTTGACGAACTCCTGAGGGTTCGGCCCTCCTTGCCTTGCTCCTTCTTGGGGGAAGCGTGCTTCGAAACACGCCTCCAAGTGGTGCCCTAGCGCCATCCTCGTGACCTTGGCAAGGTCGGCGGCCCTCCAGGGGAGAGCCCCCGAGCCCTGCCTGAGAAGGGCGCTGGGCGCGCTTTCCTATGTGATAGAAGGAGGTTTCCCCTGGGCAGGCGCGGGCCCTGAGGGACCTGCCTCCTGAGGGGCCAGACGATGTCTTCTTCTTCTTGGGGGCGTCCTCGGGGAGCCTCCTACTTCTGCGGTCCGGATCTTCTAGTGATGCGTCTTGAAAGGCTCGCTTCAAGGAGCACACCGCGTCTTTCTCCTCGCAAGGTACCGTGATGACCCCGCCACTTCTGGGCATCTTGAGGATGTTGTAGCCATGGTGAGTCACGGCCATGAACTTGGCCAGCACCGGGTACCCGAGGATGGCGTTGTACTGCAGGCGGATGTGAGCGACGTCGAAGTCAATGAGCTCCGTGCGGTAGTTGTCACGTGTCCCGAAGGTGACAGGGAGGCGAACCTGTCCAATCGGGACCGTGGAGCTGTCGGTGACTCCGGAGAAAGGCTTGGTTGGCTGAAGCTGATCGTAGGACACCTAAAGATTGTTGAATGTTTCCACGGACAGGACATTGAGCCCTACCCCACCATCGATGAGAGTCCTGGTGACTAGCACGTTGCTGATGATCGGGGAACAGAGCATCGGGAGGACTCCGGCTGTGGCAGCGCACTTGAGCTAATCCGCTGAGCTGAACATGATGGCGCACGCCGACCACCTAAGAGGGCGCGTGGCTTCGAGCTTGGGGAGGACTGCGTTCGCCAGCGCGAACTGCTTGAAGATCGTTGAGAGGCTGGGGCAGAGCTCCGCCCGGGATGCAGGCGATCGCGCGTGGCTCTTGGAAGCCCCCAGCCCACTCATCCTGATGACGGTCCTCGTTTCTCCTTGGCTGAGGCGGCAGCGGAGGGAGGCCTGCGTTGCCATGCGGGCGATCCTCGCGAGGCTGATCCCTCCAGTCTCCCTCGCGAGGCGGGTCTTGCCAGCGATCCTCACGAGGTCGGTCGTGCCACCCTTGGCGTGGGCCGCGGTCCTCCCAGCGTCCGGTGTTCCTTCCTCCTCCTCGACCGTTGCCCCGGTCGCTGCGGTCAGGGCGTCGGCCGATCCTTCCTTCTCGCATGGCCCGGAGCTCTTGACATTTGTTGGTGTTGTGGGTGTGGAGGTCATGGTACACACAGTACCGGCTACCCTTGGAAGATTCGGGCAGATATCTGCCCCGCTTGGTGTCCGGTTCCGCCGCTAGCACGGCAGCCCCCTTGCGCTTCACATCCTTGGCCTTGGGTTTCTTCTCTTACGGGTGCGTCGGGCGTCGAGGAGGAGAGGCGCCCTTCCTCAGCCTGGCGCGCCAGTCGCCAAGTTGAACAGCTCGAGAGAGGTGCACAGGTCTTCATGCATCGCCAGCTCCTCCTTCATCTTGACGTCACGCATGCCGTCAGAGAAGGCCGAGATGATGGCCTCCTCGGTCACCTTGGGAATCTTGAGGCGCGCGTTGTTGAAGCGCTGGATGTACTTCTGCAGGGTCTCCCCTGGCTGCTGCTTGATGCGGCACATGTCACTCACGGCAGGTGGCCAGTCGCGGGTACAATGGAAGTTGGCGATGAAGCGGGTGCGCATCTCGTCCCAAGAGGAGACCATGCCGGGGGCCATGTTCAGGAGCCAGGTGCGGGCCCCGTCCTTGAGCGCCATGGGGAACCAGTTCGCCATGACCTTCTCATCTCTGTTGGCGGCTTCGATGCCCAGCTCGTAGAGTTGGAGGAACTCGGTGGGGTCTACCGTGCCGTCGTAGCGAGGAGGCAGGTCTGGCTTGAACTTGCCTGGCCACGCAATTGCGCAGCTCGGTGGTGAAGGCACGACAACCCGCTGTGGCTACCGAGGGCCTTGGGTGACGATGAGCTTGGTCTTGTGGGTACCCACGCGCTGTAGCTGTTAGCAGCGCGGGGTCTTGACGCACGAGGGCGGGAGCGTGGTCGCGACGAGCCGGAGCAGGGAGCACTCGGGCGGCTTCTTGCGGACGAGGGACTTCTTGGCAGCTCTGCTCTTGCCGCGCTGGCGCCTGACGGGGCGGATCCCGCCCAGGGACCATGTGCCTTGGGGCAAGAGCACCTTCTTGAGGAGGAGGCGGTGGCGCCCGGGGCTTCATCGCCAGCGCGAAGCGAGTGCGGCGCAGCAGGGCCAGGCGGTGCGAGACAGCCCCACAGGGCACGCAGACGAGCTTCGGCGGCAGCGGTCGATCCACTCTTCATAAACGTCGCCCGGCAGGGCGGTAGCGCAGGAGCTTCGTTACGCGCGATGGCGCGCAGCTCGAGCCTGCATGGGTGCGCGAAACGCCGCGAGGCGAGAACCGCTGGGGTTAACGAGGGTAGCGGTCGGCCGTCTTGCCTCACGGAGGATCTTTGGGTTGATACTGCTGCTCGTTCCCGCCGGGCGATGGCGGCGTTGATGGCGGCGGCGAGCAGCGAGGCGCCCGCCGGCGAGTGCCGTCTGGCGACATGGGGCGAGCGGCTCGGCGCTTCAGCGGGCCCGGCAGCGTCGAACATGGGCGCGATAATCGCAGGAGAACGAAGCGGTGGAAGGCAATTTGGCGCACCCCTACAGCGCGCCAAATGTCGGATTTTGGGTTCCGGCAGACCCTTGAGGTTCGAACACTGGGGTGCGCACGGAGATCTCGCCCACTACCGACCTACACCTACCGCCATGCTGGGATCTAAGCTATCAAAAGAACAACACAAGGGACACGTTGTTTATACTGGTTCAGGCCACCATTGTGGTGTAATACCCTACTCTAGTATGTGGCGTGGTGGATTGCCTCTTGGGCTGATGATAAATAATACAAGGAAGAACTGCCTCGCGAGGGTCTGTTCTTGTGGTGGTGTTGTCCCTTCGGAGGGGTTGATTCGAGATGCCTATCCTATCTCCAGATACCTTTCAAGATGCCTCTACCCTGTGGGTGGCTAGTCCTATTTATAGGCAAAGGCCCTGGGCCTCTTCCCAAATATTGAGCGGGAAGGGCGCCAACAATTGGCCATTTTGAAGGGGAACATCTGGTACACTTATCCTGACTAAAGTTGGTCCTCGCCTGCCAAAGGTTCTGGTGGTGACGCCGGCTTGGGCTCCACGATGACCTCCATCCTGCCGTTGGACTGGTCTTGGTCTTGTTGCACCGAAATGGACGCCTTTGCTTGATACTCTCGCTTGCGCTTGCTTCCCTTGCACCAAAGAGGAAAGGAGGACACTGCGCGGGCTGGAACCCGCCTGGCACCCTTGGTCGTCATGGCTTGTGTAATGGGCACCTCGCGAGGTACCCCGCCTTGATCTCTCCGCCTCCTCGCGAGCCAGCCTGATGAGGCCGCGCCTGAGGAAGCTCCTTGTTGCCGGCCCGCGAGGCTTGGCCCCTCGCGAGGGTCTTGAGCTCGTGTTGATGAAGAAGGACCGTGCTGGGCCCCCCTTCGAGCCACGCCGCAGGCCGCAGGCAGGCAAGTCTGGGGACCCCCGTTCCCAGAACACCAACAAATTGAGCTCGGTCCACATGGATTGAAGTATATGCCTCGAATGGCCATCAAATCTCAGGCGCTTGTGGACTTCATCAATGATTGGAGCGAGTTACAGACACCAGAGGACAAACCGGACAATACATACTAGACTATTCACTTTGATTGGTCCAGGCAATTGGAAGGCTCGGGCGCTGGAGTTGTCCTTACTTCCCCTCGAGGTGATAAAATTTGTTATGTTCTCCGCTTAATGTTCCCCTGTACTAACAATGCAGCTGAGTACCAAGCTTTACTCCACGGTCTTTGTGTGGACAAGGAGATGAATTTGAGCCGAGTATTATGTTTTGTTGACTCTGATCTGGTGGCCCAGCAAGTTTCTGGCACCTGGGATTCTAAGGATCCACTCATGGCGGCTTACAGACGCGAGGTGGATATTGTGGCAGGTCACTTCAAAGGGTATCAGGTTGAGCATATTGATTGGCGCAAGAATGAAGCAGTAGACGCTTTAAGCCGGCTAGGATCTCAGCGTAAACCGGTACCTCCCAATACCTTTTAGATATCTTGCATAACCCGTCTATTAAGTTGCCTACAGAGGAGGATTTAGCTGTTCCTGATCCGGAGGCCCAACTGGTGGCCGCTTTACATATCACTCTGGATTGGACGGTTCCATATTTGGCGTATTTGAACCGGGGCGAGTTACCAGATGATGAGGTCTTCGCCAGACAGATAATCAGGCGGTCTAAGTCCATGGTTATTCACAATGGCAAGTTACACCGTTGCCGTGTTTCACGCATATTCCAACATTGTGTTTCTCCTGAAGAAGGACAAGAGATTCTACGAGAAATCCTTGAAGGGGATTGTGGTCACTATGCCGGTTCAAAATCCCTGGTGGCCAAAGCTTTTCGTCATGGGTTCTATTGGTTGACAGCTCATGCTGATGCGGAGGATCTGGTAAAGCGGTGTGACGCTTGTCAAAAGTTTTCACGTCGAGCTCATGTTCCGGCTCAAGAGCTACGGATGATTCCTATCACTTAGCCATTTGCCACTTGGGGGCTTGACATGGTGGGACCTTTTAAGCACTCCAAGGATAGGAAGACTCACCTGTTGGTGGCGGTTGACAAGTTCACTAAATGGGTTGAAGCAGAGCTCGCCAGCAAGTGTGATGTAGCTACGACGGTTCAATTTCTCAAAAAGATTATCTTCCGCTTTGGCTTTCCACACAGCATCATCACAGATAATGGCACAAACCTTTCTAAAGGTGAGATGGAGGATTTCTGTCAGAGAGAGCACATCTGGCTTGATTTGGCATCCGTAGTGCACCCCCATTCCAATGGTCAAGCTGAGAGGGCGAATCAAGAAATCTTGAAGGGTATCAAGCCCCGGCTTATGGTTCCTTTGAAGCGGACGCCGGGTTGTTGGGTGGAAGAATTACCATCTGTGTTATGGAGTATAAACACCACCCGAAACCGATCTATGGGTTATACACCTTTCTTCATGGTTTACGGAGCTCAGGCCGTCCTCCCCAGTGATATTCGTCATGACTCGCCCCGGGTTGCCAATTATGTTGAAGTGGACAATGAGCAAGCACACCAAGAGGCGCTGGACCTGTTAGATGTGAAACGGGACATGGCTTTGGCTCGATCGGCGGTTTATCAACAAGACCTGCGGCGTTATCACAGCTGTCGGGTTAAGAGAAGAACCTTTCAAGAAGGCGACTTAGTGCTCCGGCTCATCCAGTATCAGACCGATATGCAGAAGTTATCCCGACCTTGGGAAGGACCCTTTGTGGTCAGCAAGAATCTGCACAACGGATCATACTACCTCATTGACGTTCGAGACAACTCACGCAATTCTGAGGAGGAGACCCGACGGCCGTGGAACATAGCTCTCCTTCGGCTTTACTATACTTGAGCCATAGACTTCTCTTATGTACATATTTCGACAATGTATATATTATGATCAATATAATAAACCGGCATCCTTGCTATAAGCAGGGCCTCTGCTGTTTTTTCTCAAATATCCTTTGAGTTAGATGGGAGCTTCAGCTGACAAAGCGGAGTACTACCTGTTAAACCAGCTATCATGCCACAATACAGCTTGGGAGCTTCACACCCAAAGGGTCAAAGAGAGTCTAGATGTTATGCACAGCTCAAACATAGGCACCCATGAGCACAACTCACAAAGTTACTTGGGGGCTCTTTGTGTAAAGTAACAAAGAGTTTGAAAGGACCCTTGTAATTGGGTATCGACCCACAGCTTGGAAGCCTGGTGTATTCACCTAAAACTCCGGGTTAACCTGCCTTCATCAAGTAAGCCACTCCTATCCAGGTAATCCTGGCATGACCCGCCAAACGTTTGAAAAGTCAATCTTTTAAAGACCCTGAACTTGTCAAAGTTAAAACGACGATTGGTTAGTTGGAGGCCCATCTTAAAAGGCTTTGCAAAATGGTTTAACTCAGCGGCCTGGCAGCCCATGAAAAGCCTCAAATTTGGGCATGGCAGCCCTTGAAAAGCCTCGACTACATGGTTTTTATTTGTTTTGCAAAGTTTTGTACCCTTTGTTAAGTCTCTATTGAACCGGTGTCAAATTGACCCAGTGTGGCTTTTCAGTCATTATATTAACCCGGTGTTTGTTAACCTGGCTTGGCTTTCAACTATAAGTTGTCAGACCATCTTATCAGATCGGTGTTTAAAAAACCCGGCCTGGCTTTGACTATATGTCGCCAGTTTGATCATCTGGTGTTCATCATAACCCGGCATGACTTCTTACATAACATCATTACAAGGTGAGAGTTATAACAGCTCAAGATTTGGGTTTTCACCCTTACTACAATAAAAATTGGTTCACCAACTAAGTGATTTCATATCACAGGTATGAGTCATTTTCATTTTTATTCTGCTTTGGCTACTAGCAAGGCTTTATCTTGGGCATTATGACCCGTCCGGCGATAAACCGCCAGGACAATTCTTTTTATGCAGATATCAGAATCGCGTGAACATTATCAAAGTGTAATCAAGCACAGCCAATATCATGATGGATCAATAACATTATGCATCAGTACCATAGTGCAAAGTACTTTCACTAGTCTATTACAAGGCTCTTTGAGGCCCAAAATGCTGATTGTTCTTGCACCAAACAAAGTCTGTCAAAGTAACCCGATTGCCGGATTAAGATTCATTGCCAGGACGAAGATGGATCTTCAGGCACTAGTTCAACCTCCTCCTCTCCACCCAGTGGCTGGAAGTCAATGGTGGTCCAGTCAATCCGGGTTAGAGCCTGAAATACAGCTTCTTCACTTATCAGATTGGACGGTTCAACATCAGGGGCGTAAGTGTGCTTACGGATTGGCGGGATAAGGTTTTGCGCTTCTGCCACGGTCGTATCAACCCGCTGGTTCCTTTCATCGTAAAAGGACCGATGGATAGTCAAGTTAGCCTCTTCAGCCAGTTGACTCAACAGCGGACGCATCTCCTTTGTCAGGGCTTTAAGAGCTTCGTTGTCAAAAGCTGATCCGTCTGCTTGCTCATCCGGAAATCCCTTAGCGATATCAACTGGATCCAAGTCAGATATCCATGCTTTGGCCCGAGTCAGTGCCAGTAAAGCGCCAGCCCTGGCAGCAGATCGCTTCACCTCCTCTATCTGTGCCGGTGTCATGGATAATCTCGCTAGTGTGTCCTTGATCAATGTTGGTGCCGGGTTGTTGTATGAGACTGCACAGATAACCCGTTGGGCACCAGTATACAATTGATCAATCAAAGTGTATGCTTCCTTCAACTTCATCCGCATGTCTGCGCCTAGATGAGCAATGCGAGTACCTGAGACAGTTTAAAAAACTTAATGTTAAACCGGCGGAGTTGAACAATACTTCAGATCAGGTTATTATAAAGTACTTACCAAAAACTGTAGCTGTCATGGTGTACACTTGATGTTTCAGCCCAGTCAGCTCTTCCTCAACAGGTTTAAGAGCCGCTTTAGCATCTTCAGCCAGCTTCAACAGAGCAGCCTTTTCGGTTTCCCAGTTGGTGCGTTCAGTTTTGAAGCCATCCTTCAATTGTTCCATGGCAGTCAAAGCGCCCTTTATCTCCTCTTTGGCTTTAGAGGTTTCTTCTTGCTGGGACTTGATGTTTTTTTGAAGGTCGGCGATATGAGATTCTTTGATACTCTTATCAGTCTGCAAAAGTCAGAAGATGAAGTTGTTAAAGTCCCAAGCACATAACAAGTTATGCACTAGGCACTTGGGGGCTAATGTGGATTGCTTTTTAAAAGTGAATATTTTCAAGTCCCAAGGCTCAATCCAGGTATTAAGCTTGGCACTTGGGGGCTAATGCACAATTGATCAGTAAAGGCAATTCACAAGGATAGACAGTTCCGGTTTGTCTTCAAACGAAAAATCGACCCTTGGGGGCTACTCAGTTGAAGTGTTCTTTATATCGAAGTCCCAGTTTATCTTCAAGAGACAACCCGACCCTTAGGGGATACAATGGAAGAGATATACAGAATAAAGTAAATTTCGAAGCGTTCTTGAAGATTGCCTCATAACGTTCCTTTATCAGGTTCACCAAACCGGCTTTAAAGTCATGGCTGGTGTAAAGGCGGTTTAAAAAGCCGGAATGAAGTTCCTCGGCACTAAGGTTGATAAAGTTGGATAGATCAGTCTTCCCTCTCCCATTGCCCATAGCAGTGAATTCTTCCTTGGCAGTGTGCTTTGACAAGACAACCGGATTAGCAGGGCTAGTGTGACCCGTACCAGTAATAATGACATCATCATCATCACCCTTTGGTGGACTTGGCGCATTGATGGTATCCCTGGCTAGACTTGGCGGATTAGCAGCTGGGCTCGGCGGATCAGCAGCCGGTCTCGAAGGAGTAGCATGAGGGCTTGATGGGTCAATATGAGTGGTCGGGTCAGCTTCCAGCGGATTAGCTTCATTGTTCTCGCCTTGGAGAGCGGAATCATCCATAACATCAGTATTTCTACCGGTGCCCTCAGGAGCCTTCTCTGGTTGAACTTCACCAATAGGGGCACTGGTTTTATCCTTCTTGCTCAGACAGGCTTTGGCACTATGACATCAAAACAAAGATTAGCACGGTAAACTGAACTATGAAGGAAAAATTTGAAGGGCAGTATACTTACCCAGGGATGGTTTTAAGGGGAGGCAGCTGAGTGGTTGATGAACCGCCAGACGAATTGGAAGACACCTGGTAATTTAGATCAGACGGATTGAGTGGGTATCGCAAGAAACCCTTCAAAGGATAAAGTTTTTCAGGAGAACAAGTAACCTCTGGACGACGCTTTCGGGTTGGCGTATCCGGTAAACCGGAAGAGGTGACTTGCTGGCCACTGCGCCAGGTTGTGCGACGCCCTTCAGCTTGATGTGTCTTCAAAGAAAATTGCGGATCCAAATAAGCAAGAGGGTGAGAGTATTTTACTTTCCGAACTGCACGGCGAAATCTTTGAACCGACACAAGATCTGAATCGGAGGAAAGAGAGATTACCTCAACATGGTCCGCACGGCTGGACTCCGCATCATCCTGGGAATAGTCATTGTCGATAAGGTCTATGAAAAAGGAACCAAGCGAGTCAAGCTCTACCTCTTGATCCGATTTGTCAATATCTTCTGGCGGATCAGAAGACTCGGCGGTTTTCTGCTTGGCAGCTCTCTTGGTGACCTTGCTCTTCACATGAGGAGCCCTAACCGGTTTATCTTGAGTTTTTCATTTCCAGAAAGAGCTATTAGCCTGTGAAATTAAAACAAAGGAGTATTAGCACATTGTTAAAGCGAAGGTGGATCAGTAAGCATCAAGTTAAACTTTACCACTGGCGGTTTGTTGGAGGCGTAAAAAGGTGGCAACCCGGTTTGGCAGCATGCGGCAATTGGTTCGTCAAGCATCTTCTTCACAGATTCAGTAACTTCATTGTCCTTCATCACCACTTCATGATATCGTTGAGGATCCTTGACGTTGCCTGTATATTCATGCATTAATCCGGGGCGGCGACTTAAAGGCAGAATACCCCAAGAAACCCAACAGGGGACGAGATCAATACCAGTCAAACCGTTGGCTAAGAGAGCCCGGAGCTTGGCGAGTTGAGGTGCATAAGTTTGCCGTTCTTTGGCACTTAATCTTTGAGGTAACGGGTGGCCATTGCTAAGCTGGTGAGGGCGGTAACCCGGCAAAGGATTTTCTCCAGCAGGGCAGTGTTCTAGCAATAAAACCAAGTTTGGTTCCAATCTTTGGGATGGCTGTGGTGTTTTGCATGAGGGAAACCAACTTCTTTCCTCTTCTGGATTGATACCCCACCAAGTTCCGTGTTGGGACCATCAAAGAACTCAGTGCAGCGGTTTAAATGAAAAAAAAAACCGAAAAAGCTCCACGGATGGTTCTTCTTGAAGGTAAACTTCACAGAACACTTGAAAATTGCATATATTGGACACGGAATTCTGTCCAATATCTTGTGGATGGAGTTCAAAGCTCGCAAGGACATCCCGGAATTTTTTTGATCCAGGCGGGCTGAATCCCCGATCTAAGTGTTGCATAAATACAATCACCTCTCCATCTTGAGGCTCAGGAGGGCACTCTAGGCCAGGGACTCGCCAATGAAGGACCCTTTTGAGGCTAAAGCGCCAATGGTAACATATCCATTGATTTTCATTTCCGTGATCCGGGACGGAACCCAGTTGCAAGCAGAGAATTGTTTGGCCATCTCGGAAAGCAGACTATAAAGGAAAAATGAAGGCCGGTTTATGAATGACGGTTCAAATGCACTAATCAGTGTTAAACCGGGAATTTGATCAAAGCATATATGTGAGATAAATCGGAAATTATTGTTCAAGTCAAGATGACGGTTTAAGTGAGGGCTAATGGCATATGGCGGATTGTCAACTACTAAAAGTTAAACCGCCCTTAGGTGGAAGAGCCAGAGCTGAAAATCTACTAAGTGTTGACAGAAACAGGTTTCACAAAATGACAGTATAAATTTGGATCTACCATGGTTCAGTAAGAAAATTATTCTGAGCCCTAAAATGGCGATGACAGAACAATATAAGTCCAAAAGGGAACTATCAAAGGCAAAAGGAGGTACTACGACGAGGTAAATTAAAAGTTACAAACTTTGGCTGCCGGAGGAGGATGGCAAGTTCATCTAGTTTCAACACTAAACAAAAAGGCAGTGAGCAAAGATGAACACTTATGAAACGGATGAACCTGGAAACCCTAAAAATAGATCTAGGGTTGAGAGGAGGAGGCTTACTAGATGCGCAGAGATAGCGGAGAAGAGCCGCAGATTTCTGGTACGATCAGGTTGATGCAGCAGCCTCTGTCGATGCAGTGCTCGAAGGCTGAGGGCGGCAGCGGAGCTTCAGAGCTTGATCATCGCGAGGAGCAAGAAGAGGCGCGAAAGGGGAAGAAAGGAAGGACCCCGAGCCTACTTATAAGGCAAATGGCTAAAGGCAAGCGCGGGGATCGAGGAGCCTGAAGCAGCGAGAGAGGGCGTAGCTGTCGCCTCGATCTTCAGGATACCATTAATGAAGGGAATCTTTTTAATCTTTTTATACAGATATAACGTCATGATGATCCGTTGTTGTGTCCAGAGGATGACGTCACGGCAGTTTAACAAAATTTACAGGAGAAGACATCATGGCGGTTTACGAGAAATATAAGGAGATGTTCACATAATTTCTTTAAGTACTGAAGATTGACATGAACATGTTTAAATCAATCTGGGTCCTAATGTTGGGGATATAACTACTGAGTGTAAACCGCCCAGGAGGGGCCGGTTCACCTTAAACTATATTGAAGCCCACGAAGACCCAGAAGATGGCGCTTTACTAATGAAGCTTAGAGGCTCGAAGCCCAAAGGCGGATTAGGGCCCATAGTGGTAACCGCCATGGTTATGTAACTTGTATTGTAAGTTAGGAAAGGGGAGACTGAGTTGGACACTTGTATGAGCCGGCCTCGGGACTCTGTAGACCGGCCAGGCGTCAACCTATGTATATAAAGGGACGACCCGGCGGCGGTTCAGGGACAAGAAACAACAACTCGAGACCCGGGCAAAGCGTATTTGCTCCCTGGTCATCGAAACCCAATGAATTCCATCACAACTAGACGTAGGCTTTTACCCTCATCGAAGGGGACGAACTAGTATAAAACTCCCATGTCCCTTGTCCGGTTTAACCCCTTCAAGCTAACTCGTCGCGATGGCCCCACGACTAAGTCCTTTCATCAGGACATCCGACGTGTTTATTCCACAACAGTAGTGTTCCTCCCTCACTTCGTTCGTGGACTGGGATTTCCCCTCCACCCATTCGTTCGTGGACTCATGTTTTACTATGGGCTGGATTTTCATGCTCTAGAGCCCAACTTTGTCCTCAACATCTCGATGTTCATCGTCGTGTGCGAGGCCTTCCTCCGCATCACGCCCCACTTCGGCCTATGGATGAAGACCATCAACGTGAAGCCAAAGGTGGTGGGCGGCCAGCAAGCGGAGTGCGGGGGCGCCATGGCGGGCAAGATGCCCAATGTCACCTGGCCCGAGGGCTCTTTTGTGGAGACCGTAAAGGGGTGGTTGTTGGGGTGGTTCTACATCACCGAGCTGCGCAACACAAACTGGGCGGCGGCCCCCGAATTCCGATCCACCGTCCCCATGCGGCTTACCTCCTGGAAAGAGAAGGGCTTAGCCTGGGGCTCCGCGGTAGAGCTGAGCGGACTTCAGACAAGCGTCCGGAATATGGTAAGCAAGAAAATCAAGATCGTCAACATAGTACATGTTATGCTCCTCCGCCTGATCCTTCCATGCCAGAGATGGGTTTGCAATCTGTGGGAGTTTGACCCGGCCGAACACCAGACACTGCGAGAGCTCTTCGGCATGACACACAAAGACGTCTGGAAGGTGTTGTTCAAGGCCACCGAGGTACCACCACCCATAACAGAAGATCGCGGACTCAGTGCAAAGCGCCCCGCCAATCCGGTAAGTTTTTATGTTTCGCAAGACGCGCTTTTTATCGGCACGTCTGTAGGAGGATCATAAGCCTCCATGCCGTTTTTGCAGGACTGGGTAGTGATAGTGGAGCGGAGCGACTTCCCATCTCCATTACCTGAAGATCCGGAATCGGAGCTTCTAACGAGGATGTTGTTTCCGGCGCCCTATGAGGTGCCAGAGAAGAAAGCCAAGAATATGGCCGCAGGGACCAGAAAAGGTCTCCGGTGCAAGGTTGTATCGGACTCTTCGTCTGAAGACACCGAGGCGCACTCCTCCCACGAAGACGAGGAGGAAGAAGAGGAAATCCCTCCCTCCCCAATCGGGGGGAGAAGAAGAAGGGAAAGGCCGCCCCACAGGGGGAGGCCAAAACATCCAAGAAGGGAAAGACCTTCCTTCTGGACCACTCCACCACGGCCACCCACAGTAACAAGGAGCGGTTGCCCGTGGACAAGCCCATGGCTAAGTCGTAAGTATCCGGACACTATAATACTTCCAGTATGTTTTGCTCTATTGCTTTTTACAATGCCGAACATGCATATGCAGTCCGACCAAATCCCACATCGGGGTGTCCTCTTCGGAGGAGTCCCTGGACCCGTCGGCGATGAACAGTGAGTCACTCCCGACGACCTCCTCCCCCAGGCCCGCGGACGAAACTGAAGTGTTGTCCCAGAGGATGCCGGGCCAGGGGGAGACAGTTCTGGAGACGCCCCCAGGCAAGATACCAACCGTCGGGCACACGGGAGGAGACCCCCATGGACTCTGATGACGGGGGCCGCAGCGAGTTTGGCCCCCAACCGAATACGGCTCCGGAACCCCAAGTGGTTTTGAACTCAGGCAGGCAGCCCCTCGCTAAGGAGGGCGAGCCGCCTGTGCCGATGACCTCTGTCCATCCAGAGGCATCGGATAACTTGCTGGAAGTGCTTCACGGCGCTTCCATTGATGACAAACACCGTACTCTTATGAGTGCGGTGATTGAGAAGGTCCGGTCTGCCAAAAGTGGATTGACCAAAGCCTGTGCCAGCCTCCTAACAGGCTTTGAGGTAAGTAACAAAATTATAGAAAAATATCACAGAATAGACAGTAGCCCCTGATGCTCTATTTGGTGTTCGGAAAGAAAGGCTGAACAGAGGATCAAATAATATCCGCAGGAGTCTAACAGAAAATGTCTATGTGAATAAGCAGGCGTCGCTGCTAGCTGTTACTGTTCGTACTGCGTAGGTCTCCGGCTGGAGCGGGCCAAGGGAGAGCTCGGCCTCGCGAAGAGGCAGCTTCAGGAGAACAAAGGTACATAATACCCCGTCTGCATATTTAAAAAGGAAGAATAGTTTCTGCTAATGAAAGCGTCATGACCTTTACTAGGGGCCATGACTGAAGTGGCGGCCCTTAAGACGGCGCTGACCGAGGCCGAAGATAAAGCGGCCAAGGAGCGCGCTGAGCGTGAAAACCAAGAGGCTTGGGTCAGCGAGGTCCAGCAAGAGCTTCATGATTTCGTCCAAAAATACAAGTCCTTGGAGCATGACTCTAAGACGCAAGAGTTCGAGCCTGCTAAGGCCCTCCAGCGCGCGCGAGACACCAAAGCCGAAGCCCAAAAGGCCCTCTAGGAGATTCAGGCGGCCAAGAAGATTGCGGCGGGTAAGGCATTCATTATGCAAAGCAAGCATGTGAAGGAGACTTTCCTTTTACTTACCCAAATTGGAGCTCCCCAGGAGCGTTCGCAGATCTACTGCGCAGCATATCTGATGCCGCGGAGTTCTACCGAACCGAAGAACGGAGCTCGATGGAGAAGTTGTTCTGGTCTCAGTACATTGGGACCGAACATCCGATGCCCTTGAGCAACCAGCTGAAGCAACTAGTCGAACTGCATAAGGCGGCCGAACTAGCCATGAAGGACCTCATAGTCCGACTGTGGCCTACCGAGCCTCTGCCCAGCAGCTACTTCGGCCTCGTAAAGCGGCTTGTGAGTGCCTGTCCTAGGCTTGAAGTCGTAAAGCGGTCAGTTTGTATTTAAGGTGCGTGAATGGCCTTCGCCCTCGCAAAAGTGCATTGGGCGAAGATGGATGCCGAGAAGCTGATGACCGAAGGGCCGCCAAAGGGCAAGGAGCATCGCCACCCCGAGAAATATTACGATAGTGTCCTAAAGGGCTCTCGCCTTATGGCGAAGCAATGTGCGAAGGATGTAATCTTTGAGTGAATGTACTCGTTTATCCTGTAATATGAAACAAGTTCCTTTCCGCAATATAACGCTTGTTGATTTAAAATTTTACCTTCTGTGTGGCCGCTTATACAATCTGAGAGTTGGCCAGTCGTCGGCTTCTGCCCCCATGTAACTAGTACTGGGGTGTTCGGGATAAATCTAAACACTCTTTATCCAAACTTTTGGTACTTTAAGGAGGTGTTTAGCGCAACGAACAAGGCAATCAGACTATACAGCTTTATCATTCTCACTTAGCCATAGAAGTTCTATAATTTTAAATTTCGATGTAGCCCCTGGTATTCGGAAGGCCGAACTTGGGGCGCTATACACACCTAAATCGGACAAAAACCAATTCCTCGCCCGAAGCGGAAAAAGTCTTTAAGGATTTGAAACCTCTCGAACAGCGACCAGCTCTCGCCGCATCATGACAGTCAGTTTTCGGCTTTCTCTACTGAGGTGCTCGTCCTGAAGAACCGGGACACAATCGCAGTAGTTCTCCCTGTGCCACCTTAGCCGATATAGCGGAACGTAAGGCGGCAAAACATGGGGGCCGGGCAAACCCAACTATGGACCCAAGACATGATTCAGAGCTGATGCATATAATGCTATAAGTTCGGGGTGCCGCACTGTCAAAAGTGTTTGGACTTTTCTTGCCATGTTATGGGGTGCACTAAAGCCCCTGGCGAACTGAGTCGTACCAACATGTACGTGTGCAATTTATAATAAATAAACAGCCAAGAACAAAGATAAAGAAATGTAATAATAAGCTGACGTTGTACATTATTTTCCATTGTTGTTTGAATAATACGTCAAGGCGTACGTATATAAGAAGTGCGATAAGCAAACTAGGACTATTTGACATATCCTAGCCAAGAGTGAGCTCCGTATGGGTATGTAGAATAGATATAGCGATCGTTATCAGAGACCACCTGGGGATTCCCTTGTACGTCAAAGCTCCTTGCCTCCTTGGTGTTTCCATCCCGTGATGGGTCCGATAATCGGACTATCAAAAGAGCCTCCAGAAAATGGGGACCTGAAAGAAAGAAAAGGTTGAAGGTGTGCTGGTTTTGGGGTGGTTGAACCGCATTGTAGACTGCATTGTAGCCATGCCTCCGCCTATGCCCATGGTATTTTAAGTGTGTAATTATGTACGCGTGGCACAAATTTCACCGCTTGGCTGGGGTCAGGACGGAGGCTGAATTGCTAGGCGAGCTCTGGTCGTGCCGGACGATCTTGTTGTAGAGTACTTCGGACTCGCTTGGCGGTGTCCGGGGGCTTTATTGCTGAATTGGAGGTCTGCCTAAGAAGGTTGCTCTGTGGTTCTGTTGCGAGGGCCGCAGTGTGCTCCTCCGTACAAAGGGAGCGCTCTGTGTTTCCATTGACTGTTATAACCCTGCGTGGTCCTGGCATCTTGAGCTTGAGGCAGGCGTAATGCGGCACCGCATTGAATCTGGCGAATGCGGTTCATCCAAGCAGTGCATGATAGCCACTGCGGAAAGGGATGATATCAAAGATTAACTCCTTGCTTCAAAAGTTGTCCGGAGATCCGAAGACTACGTCCAGTGTGATTGAGCCCGTGCAACAGGCCTCTACACCTGGAATGACACCTTTAAAGGTGGTTTTGGTGGGTTTGATCCTTGAGGAATCGATGTCCATTTTGCACACTGTATCCTGAAGGAGCAGGTTCAGGCTGCTACCACCATCCATAAGGACTCTTGTAAGGTGGAATCTATTGATGATGGGGTCGAGGACCAACGCGGCCGAACCGCCATGACGGATACTGGTCGGATGGTCCCTGCGATCGAAGGTGATCGGACAAGAAGACCATGGGTTGAACTTTGGGGCGACTGGCTCCATCGCGTAGACGTCCCTTAGTGCACGGTTCCGCTCCCTCTTGGGAATGTGGGTTGCGTATGTCATATTTACCATTTTTACTTGGGGAGGGAATTTCTTCTGTCCTCCTGTGTTCGGTAGCCGGGGTTCCTCATCGTCATCACTATGCAGCCCCTTTTCCTTATTTTTGGCATTTAACTTGCCGGCTTGCTTAAACACCCAGCATTCTCTATTGGTGTGATTGGCTGGTTTATTGGGGG
This sequence comes from Aegilops speltoides, assembly GCA_021437245.1. Lineage (NCBI taxonomy): Eukaryota > Viridiplantae > Streptophyta > Magnoliopsida > Poales > Poaceae > Aegilops > Aegilops speltoides. The sequence goes on along the minus strand of CM038142.1, from coordinate 423,315,230 downwards.
TGCCGTGAATTTGACATGAATGATCGAGTATATAGTCCAGACTAGACGGACCCGGATTGTTTCTTTTGAATGGCTTTTTCCGCTGACCAGACTTAGAGCCACTGAATCCGGCATTGACGGCCGTGTCTTCGGCATTGTTGCCATTACTGTGACGCTTGTGCCTGTTACGTCGGAGCTTGCCGTTTCTATCTCTGGCATGTGAGGTGCCAGTATTTCTTGATGTGTTGTTGCTATGAGCCAGCCAGTTGTCCTCGCCCGCACAAAAGCGGGTCAAGAGTGTCGTGAGGGCTGTCATGGACTTCGGCTTCTCTTGGCCGAGGTGTCGGGCAAGCCACTCATCGCGGATGTTATGCTTAAAAGCCGCTAGGGCTTCGGCATCCGGACAATCGACAATTTGGTTCTTTTTAGTTAGGAACCGAGTCCAGAATTTCCTGGCTGATTCTTCGGGCTGTTGGGTTATATGACTTAAATCATCAGCATCCGATGGCCGCACATAAGTGCCCCGGAAGTTATCCAGGAATGCGTCTTCCAGGTTCTCCCAACTTCCAATAGAGTTTACCGGCAAGCTGTTCAGCCAATGTCGAGCCGGTCCCTTGAGTTTTAATGGGAGATACTTGATGGCGTGTAGATCATCGCCGCGGGCCATGTGAATGTGGAGAAGGAAATCTTCTATCCACACCGCGGGGTCTGTAGTCCCATCGTAGGGCTCGATATTAACGGGTTTAATCCCTTCTGGGAATTCATGTTCCATAACTTCATGAGTGAAGCATAGGTGGTGCATGGCGCCTCTATGTCGGGCTACATCACAACGCAGTTCAAATGAGTCTGGTCTGTGGTATTCGGCCCGACCGGATTTGTATTTAGTATATCCGGCGTGGCAATCATCGTCATGTGTTGGGGCGCGCCCCCTTGATCCGCAGATCGATCTTGACTATCCTGCTTTGTTTCCAGTTTGTCTCGCAGGTCATGCGTGTAGCCCCGGGCCTTCGTGTTTTTATTTTTTTGGTGACGGGGTGCTGGTTGGTGTTCGGGTTGATACGCCTTTTTGTCTCGGCCACGAGGTGGCCGGTCAGCCTCGTCCTGTGCTGGTAGTGTAGGCTCTAGTGCCTCCTCCTCGAATTGAGGTAACAACTTGCGCTTCGGGTAACTTTTGGTTGGGCGCTCGAGTCCGTATTCCTCGGCTGCCAGAACCTCAGTCCATCTATCAGTTAGCAGATCTTGATCAACTTGAAGCTATTGCTGTTTTTTCTTCAGGCTTTTTGCAGTGGCTATAAGCCGGCGCTTGAAGCGCTCATGCTCGACGGGATCCTCAGGCACGATGAATTCTTCGTCGCCGAGGCTCACCTCATCTTCGGAGAGAGGCATGTAATTGTCATCCTCCGAGTCTCCATCAATTGCCTATTCATCAGGGCTAGCTTGCCCATCCTCCTGTCCGACTTGCTCAGTGCTTGGCTGGGCAGGATTGTTTTCATCTTCGACATCATCCGGAGTGCTATCGTATCTTGTGCTAGTATCACTATTCTTGCTGTGGCGGGGCTTAGAGCGGCACTGCTGACGTCAGCGCTTAGATTGCTTCTCAAGGGGATTATCCTCTGTTGCCTCATCGCCATTGCTTTCTTTGGGTGTGTCCACCATATATATATATATATCATATGATGAGGTGGCTATCCAGTGCCCTATGGGCGGTGGTTCCCGTTCTTCTTCGGCATCGTCGTCCATACCGTCGATGTTTTCGGAGTTGAAATCAAGCATGTCGGTTAAGTCATCGACAACAGCTACTAAGTGGGTGGTGAGTGGGTAGTGAATTTCTTCGTTGTCCCCTTCCCACTCAAGCCGGACATAGTTCGGCCAAGAGTCTCTGATAGGGAGAGACTTTAATGAGGTTAGCATGTTGCCCAAGGGTGAGTGCTGAAAAATATCCGCGGAGGTAAACTCCATGATCGGTGCCCAGTCAGATTCAATGGGCGCGGATGCGCGTAGTTCGGAGCCTGTGGCCGAAGACGAGTCCGAGGGTCCGGACACAGACCTCATTGGAGGCGAAGTCTGTGTTCGGCTCTATCGCCAATGAGTATGCGGCCTCCATGGCGGGGTCTATCCACCCGTCCCCGGATGGCATGATCTGCTCCGGATTTAGAGCCGGGGCAGTTGCAGGTGTGATCTCCTGGACACAGTTTGATGGCAGATCTAGGTCATGCTCATTGTGACCGTACGACGCACCTGTCATGGGCTCGAATCTGTCGAAGATCAAGTCTCCGCGGATGTCAGCAGTGTAGTTCAGGCTTCCAAACCTGATCTGATGGCCAGGGGCGTAGCTATCGATCTGCTCCAGATGGTTAAGCGAGTTGGCCCCCAGTGCGAAGCCGCCGAATACGAAGATCTGTCCCGGGAGGAAAACCTCACCCTGGATCGCATCATTGTGGATGATTGAAGGAGCCATCAATACTTACCATGACGACACAGCGGAACTCTCAATGAAAGCACCAATGTCGGTGTCAAAACCGGCGGCTCTCGGGTAGGGGGTCCCGAACTGTGCATCTAAGGCTAATGGTAACATGAGGCGGGGGACACAATGTTTACCTAGGTTCGGGCCCTCTCTATGGAGCTAATACCCCACTTCCTACTTGATTGATCTTGATGATATGGGTATTACAAGAGTTGATCTACCACGAGATCATAGAGGCTAAACCCTAGAAGCTAGCCTATGATTATGATTGTTGTTGTCCTACGGACTAAACCCTTCGGTTTATATAGACAACAGAGGGGGCTAGGGTTACACAGAGTCGGTTACAGAGAAGGAGATATACATATCCGAATTGCCAAGCTTGCCTTCCACGCAAAGGAGAGTCCCACCCGGACACGGGACGAAGTCTTCAATCTTGTATCTTCATAGTCCAACAATCTGGCATAAGCATATAGTTCGGCTGTCCGAGGACCCCCTAATCTAGGACTCCCTCAGCAGGCCTCTCCGACCACACCACGAACTCCTGGAGCACATCAATTGAGGAGAACCGCGACCAAGGAGGGCAAGCGACCATGGCGTGCCTCCCTTCATCGCGAGGGCGGCCCCGTGGCCGGCCCCCCCCTCGCGAGAAGAAGCTCCGCCACGAGCGCCAAGGAGACGCCGGCCCTTGGAGAAACACGTCCGCGCCCCTGGGGCCCGTTGTCGGGGTCGCGGTGTAATTGCGAGGACGGCCGCAGCCCCTCTTGGGTGGTGGAGAAGCTGGCCCCTCCTTTGGAGCCTTCCCCTTCTCAGCGACCGAGAATCTCCATGTCAGCGCCATGGACGCTGCAGCAAGGTGGAGGAGAAGGAGGAACAAGCAGCAAAGACAAAGAAGGAGATGAGCGAGGGGGATCTACCCCTTCCCTCATTTATAGCCAGAGGGAGGCTAACTGCTGGCCTCCACGGCCTCACACAATGATGATCCTCTATGTGCGGCATCGACTCGTCAAGTCGGACGGATTGCAAGGCAGCGTGGGGAAGCGGAGACAACCACGTCCCATCAATCACGATGCATCGTCCAAGGCCGTAGGCGGTTAGGGCCCACGATGCTCCGCATTTGCCCTTTGGCTTCACCCAGAAGCCAAATCCGAGCGCACCTTGGGCCCGGTGCTACTGTTGGCATTCTAGATACTACTACGGCTGGTGCTCATTGATCTCCGTCGCCTCCTCCATGTCCAGCTTGCGCCTGACGGTCTCCTGGGGAAGGGGATCCATGTCATCCATCACACCATACTCGGCAAGCATCTCGCCATCTCCGTCTGCCATCTCTTTGGAAAAGGCCTCCACGAGCTGGGCGTGGGCGGGCGCGATCTGGGCTTGGACAGGCTCTATCATGGCAAGGTATGCGGCGGAGGAATGGATGGTTTCTCGAACACTCTCGGTGATTGCCAACTCTTCAGTCATGGGTTGTTGGCTGTTGTCGGAGAAGCTTCATTCGATTTGTGTGGTGACCGCCACGAGCTGGGCGTGGGCAGCCTCGACTTGGTCGTGGGTGGCCTCCATCAGGGCTAAGGCTATCGTTGCGGAACGGACGGCTGATGTGCCGCTACCGCCAGTTGCTATCCCCAAGGCAAATGTTGCTGCCGCCACCTGAGAAGCAACAGCGGTCGTTTGGGCTGCCTTGTCCGCTCGGTCGCAGATTGCAGCCGTGCTCACACACATTGTTAGCACACGCATGGCGGCTGCGGCCGCGCTCTCGCCGGAGTGGCCGCTGAAGTTTCCCTGACGACGCGGGTCCACGTCCCCATCTTTCACCGGCGATGATTAAACAATGAAATGATATTTGGGGAGCGAGCTAGTGTGCTTGACATGCTGGCTGTGGACTGTAGCCAACGCACCTTCTCGCGTAAGCCATAGGCGTACTATACACCAATGGTGCTCCAGGATATTTTGTACTCGCCTCACACGGTTGGTAATAATAAACTGTGTGGGATCTACTTGATTTTTCATCTTGATTTGAATTACATAATGGGGTCACGGCGGCAATGGACAATGTTTGAATTGCTAGACCTTTTATCTGCAGTGAACATGCAACTATATGTGTGTCGTAAAAAATTGGAATTATTCAGGGTTTGTTTGGAAATTTTATACATTAAATTGGTTTTCTAGCCATCTCAGGTGCACAATTCAAAATTAAAGCACATGCACTTGCTCCAGTGCACCAACATGGGTTGTAAAATCATATATATGTCCATGGGTTTATGCTTATGTCCCTTGCAAGAAATGGGGATGAATTTCAAACACCACGGCACCGTGGCTCTCCGGAAAATGTTGAGGTACTTGCTTTTGTAATTCTAGTAAATCCAAAACCCGTCTGAAATTCAAGAACCTTGGCATGCTATCATGGAATGGCATCAAGATGCTAGGGTAAAAAATATTCTCCCATTTGCGGTAGGTTATGGTATAAGCTTCTCACAAACCACAGCTTCTCACAAGAAGCCTCATGGTTCCATTAGGGAAACGTGTCACCTTTGTGGACAAAACAATATTTGTCGCCTCTTCTTCATTTCAATTTTTTTCCTGGTGTCAACATAGAACAACAGGCGTGTCGTGTTAAATTTTGGGTTTTTTGGGGGATCGTTTGGACATTTTTATATGTTAATTGAGTTTTCTAGGCATTTATGTGCATAATTCAAAGTTGAACTACATGCACATGCTCCACTCCAGAAAAATGGTTTGAAAAATCAAATGTTTGTCCTTGGTTGCAAGATTAGGTCACATGCAAGAAATGAGAATGAATGTCAAACACCTTAACACTGTCGCTCGGCTACTAACATTGAGATACATGGTTTTAAAATTCTAGTAAATCGAAAACTCATCTGAAATTCATGAAATTAGACATGATATCATGGAACGGCAGCGAAATTTCGTGGTAAAAATATTTTCCCATTTGGGGCAGGTGTGGGTATAAGCTTCTTGCAAACCAGAGCTTATCTCACAACAAGCCTGATGGTTTCGTTAGGGTACGTGCCACCTCGGGGAACGAAACGATATATGTTGCCTCTTCTTACTTTCAAAATGTTTCTCATGTCAACATAGAACAACATGAGTGTGGTGTCATTTTTTGGGATTTTTCGGGGTTCGCTTGGACATTTTTATACATTAACCGAGTTTTCTATGCTTTCATGTGCATAATTCAAATTTGAACTACAAGCCCATGCTCTAATGCATATAAATTGGTTGAAAATTCAAATATATGTCCTTAGTTGCATGCTTAGGTCCCATGCAAAAAATGGGAATGAATGTCAAACACCCAGCCACCGTCACTCGACCGCAAACATTGAGATACCTGGTTTTTAAATTCTACTAAATCCAAAGCTCATCTGAAATTCATGAAACTTGGCATGCTATCATGGAGCGGCATCAACATGCCGTGGTAATTTTTCTGTCCCATTTGGAGCAGGTTTGGGGATATGCACAAATCACAGCTTCTCACAACAAGCCTGATGGTTTTGGTAGGGAACGTCCCACCTTTGGGGACAAAATGATATCCATGCCTCTTATTGCTTTCAAACAAATTCTCGTGTCAACATACAAAAACAGGAGTGTTGTGTCAATGTTGGGGATTTTTTGGGGTTTGTTTGGACATTTTTATGCATCAATTGAGTTTTCAATGCATTTATGAGCATAATTCAAATTTAAACTACATGCACATGCTCTAATGCATATAAATTGGTTGAAAATTCAAATATGTGTCCTTGGTTGCATGCTTTGGTCCCATGCAGGAAATGAGAATGAATGTCAAACACCCTGCCACCGTCACTTGGCCACAAACATTGAGATACCTGGTTTTTAAATTATAGTAAACCCAAAACTCGTCTAAAATTCATGAAACTTGGCATGCTATCATGGAGCGGCATCAACATGTCATGGTAAATTTTTTTTGTCCCATTTGGGGCAGGTTTGTGTATATGCTTCTCACAAACTAGAGCTTCTCACAACAAGCATGATGGTTTCTGTAGGGAACGTCCCACCTTTGGGGATGAAACGATATCCATTGCCTCTTATTGCTTTCGAAATTTTTCTCGTGTCAACATACAACAACATGAGTGTTGTGTGAATTTTTGGGATTTTCGGGGTTCGTTTGGACATTTTATGCATTAATTGAGTTTTCAGTGCATTTATGTGCATAATACAAATTTGAACTACATGCACGTGCTCTAATGCATATAAATTGGTTGAAAATTAAAATATGTGTCCTTGGTTGCATGCTTAGGTCCCATGCAAGAAATGGGAATGAATGTCAAACACCTGCCACCGTCACTCGGCCGCAAACATTGAGATACCTGGTTTTTAAATTCTAGTAAATCCAAAACTCATCTGAAATTCATGAAACTTGGTATGCTATCATGGAGCGGCATCAACATGTTGTGGTAAATTTTTTGTCCCATTTTGGGGCAGGTTTGGGTATAAGCTTCTCACAAACCAGAGCTTCTCACAACAAGCCTGATGGTTTCGACAGGGAACGTGCCACCTTTGGGGACGAAACGATATCCGCTGCCTCCTATTGTTTTCAAAAAATTTATAGTGTCAACATAGAACAACAAGAGTGTTGTGTTAAATTTTAGAATTTTTGGGGTCCGTTTATACATTAACTGGGTTTTCTAGGCATTTTATGTGCATAATTCAAATTTGAACTACATGCACATGCTCCAGTGCATATAAATTGGTTGAAAAATCAAATCTTTGTTCTTGGGTGCATGCTTAGGTCCCATGCAAGAAATGAGAATGAATTTCAAACACTAGGGCGTTGTTGATTGCTGGCAAAATGTTGAGATACTTTGTTTTTAAATTCTAGCAAATCCAAAACTCGTCTGAAATTCATGAAACTTGGCATGCTATCATGGAATGGCATCCGGCATGTTGTGGTATTTTCCGTGCCATTTCGAGAGAAGGCGCACTCGAATAACAGCCAACAAAGGAATTTTGAAACAAATAGCTGCCACTCTAACATCGCAAACATTTGTATAATTCAAATTGTGTGTGTTATGTTAACCATTCATGTGACGCCACGTGTCTTGGTTTTAATGGCTATAGGAGGTGCCGTGCGGACAGCTGCTTGACTGAACGTGAGGCGTGTGAGCACAGTCTGGTGCACAGGCTGGCTGAGAGGTGTGCAAGTTGTCCTCCAATGCGCAGGATCACCGGGAAGCGTTCGAGCTGTATGATGCGTAGGCTCACAGGGAAGCGAGCAACTACTTAATATGGGCAGCCTTACTGTTCGCCTCCCATTCCCCTCCCTCCCGCAGACCTCCACCAACGCCATTGGCGCAGAAGATCATCTGTCACTACTCTTCAGGTTTTGTGAAGTCGACTCCGAGCCGGAGGAGGTAGAAAATAAGGAGGAATGGGGCCTCATGGACATGGCCCAGAATGAGCTGGCCGCGGCGGTTACTGCCCCCGCTCCCATCCCTGCGCCCACACCAGCGACCATCCCTATAGAATTGACGGGCTGGTCACCGAGCACTATCACAGAGCTGGAAGCCGCGGGCGCCAAAGGTCTCCGCAGACCCGCGCGAACTCGTGTACATGTCAGTACCAGCGCCCGCCCCATGCACGCCCCTCCACCCACCGTGGCGCCGGTCCCCGTGGGTTTGGTTGCACACTCCATGCTCGTGCATGTGCGCACACCCCCCACGGCGGCATGGGACGCCTCCGTCGACCGCTACCTCTCAGCGCCGGCAGCATCCGTCCTCCCGCGCCTCGCCCGTCGATCGCGTGACGACATGATGTTTTATTTACAAGTGAAGAACATTCTATGCTGCATTGAAGACTTCAACAAAGGCATCCCGGAGGACGACAACGACAGCGACGGCGCGGCACGCCACCTCCGCCGCTATTGGAAATAGTTTTTTTCTTGGGTTTAATACCTTATCTCGATCATACGAATATAAATTCGCAGTATGACTGATTGAAAGATATGGTTTGAGCAAACTTGCGTTTTTCTCTCTTAATGTACAGACTTATCAAACGATTTTATTTTGAAAAAAACGTTAATGATTTTTAAATATAAAACACTCATCAAAAATGTTTTAGTTAGAACACTCGTATGCAAACCGACAGCTTCCCCAGGAAGCCAAGGGAAAATGTGCCGAGCAGGATTTGTGCAGCTCTTGATCGCAGACGTTTTAGATAGACCACCCATATGCAAAGTGAGAGCAGGATTTGTGCATCTCTTCAATGCAAACGGTTCTTTTGGATGCCCCGTGTGCAACCACTTACAAACAATTTGGTAAGATTTACATCTGTCATATTGGGTATGTTGCCATCTGTCAAACTGGAAAGATTGACATTTGTTGATCTAGTAACATTGCCATTTGTCAACCTTGTAACACTGCGATTTGTCAAAATATGAAGCTAAAAATAACTAGCAGTATCTAATTTTTGCAACTAAAATTTAGTAATTAAGCATAGATTTCATTCATAGATTAAGCAATCGTTCTTTATACAAACAGTTCAACTTGACAGCTGAACCGACCAAACTTTTCACCAATTGTTACCAACCACGTACTGAAATAGCTAGTCCTACTTTATATACTAGCTAATTTTAAGTATGTTGTATAGTTCCACCACATCTATAGTCAGATGAACTGAACAAAATAGCCCCTAAATACTACTACTACAGAGGGGCTTTGTACTACTTCCGACAGCCTCTCCTCTGCCGAGTGCGCTTAGTAAGAGGCAGAGGAGGAGGAGCCTATCGACGAGCTGGACAACTGCAATATGGTGCCTGCCGCTGCTACACCTTCAGCGACGCTCACCTTGAATGCCCTCTGCCACTCCAGAGACCCCTCTCGAAGTGGTGGTTATCCTCGTAGATCTCCTGATTCCTCACCTCTGAGGCGGCGTGTGTCGCAACTGCGGTGGTGGTAAGGCTCTTTGCATGCTCAACGAGGCGCTCCTCCTCCTCTACAGGAACTCAGTGTAGCATGTAAGGTCGCTGACGCACATGCGGGCATCCACCTCCACCTCCCACCTTCGGGCGGTGGTCGCGGAGCGGGTGATGACCCGACGGTCAACGGTGGACTGGCGGCCACGACGGCCAATGATGGGGTGGCGGCCACGACCACCACCTCCCGCCTTCGGGCCGCGGTGGCGGAGCGTGTTATGGCCACGGTGGCCGGCAGTGGGGGGCGGCCACGACGGCCACCTCCTGCCTTCGGGCCGTAGCAGCAGAGCGGATGATGGCCCTGGCTTTCGACAGTGGTGTTGCGGCAACGGCGACCGGCAATAGCTGCCGATGGGCAGCACCGGCGGAGCGTGTGGGGGTGTTCTGTGCACACCCAACAGGGAGCCACACACACTACACTACACCGGGGACTGCGCCGCCGCAGCCTCCCAGCTGGAGCTGTACTCTGATGACGACGGAGTGGCTGAGCGACGACGACGGACCGGTGTCATTGGCGATTGTGGGAGAAGCAGGCGAGATAAGCTAGAGGGGGAAGGGGAAAATGCGACGCAGGACTCACCGGCCGTGAGGGTTTATATAGCAGGCCGGTAAGCATTGGGATTTTGGCGTATTTCACCGAGTCGGGTGGGAAGCTTGCGCAGGAACCTACGAGATTGCGCGGGAACGGGCTCACCGATGATTCATTGGCGCCACCGTTTGGCCAAAAGAACGCCCCCGCGCAACGCAAGCTTGCGCTGTAAGCCGTCTGCGGCGGGCGAGGTGACAAGATGTGCGAGAGGAGGACGAAAGGCCACGTACACATACGGTTAATAAGGAAACTGTTTCTGATTAAATTACCTACTATACCCCCATCCTGGTTTATAAGTAGGATTTAACTAATAAATACGAATGCATGTCGCCAAAGATTATATAGTCGAATTCGTATTTGAACATAGTTTCCAACAATATAGTTTTTATAACATGATTAACATTTTGTTGGTTAAATTTGAGGGCAAAGTATGGCACACAATATAAAGGGGACAATAGACCAAGACGGGCAGTAGCACATGGCCGCTCTCTATGCAGCGACGCAACTATCAGCCGGCTTGTAGGCGACCATTTCCTATGTGTTCAAATTCTCTATGTGTGTGATTGCTTGCGGTTGAGGCGGCTGCGGCGCACTCTGCTCGCGCCCTCCGCATGCGCTCTGCTCTCATGTCCCTCCGGGTGCTCTGCCCTCGTTCCTCCATGCGTGCTGCCAGTGTTTTGGGCCGGCGCATGATCACACACGTTCGTGTGCATGCGGTCGTGCTGGGCGCGGTGCAACAATGCAGTTACCCGCTGCAAAAACTGCCATGCGGACGCGCCGAGAATCCAGGCCGGCCGGCCCCCATTTATTCCTGTGGCCATTTACCTTCATCTCTCGCATCACATGACACAATAAGCACACCCACGACGACACATGCAGAGAGGACATCCAGCGGTTCCAATGGCGATCTCCGTGGCTCCAATGGTGCTCCCAGCGGCTGACGACGAAAACGGCGGACTGTTCACCATGCATCATGTAGTGGACACCCGTGTGAGGGGGGAGTCCCTCTCGATGGTGTACACAAACGATCCGGTCTCAATGGAGAGCTCCGTCCAAACTATGGAGCAGTTCATTGCCAAGGACAAGTACCAAGTGGTCGGCTTCGACTTCGAGTACACCATCGGTCGTGCCGGGCACAATCAAAAGGTTGTCGTCGCCAGTTGTGTGTGCGACATGACGTCCTCGTCTACCACTACCAGCTGGCCACAAGGCCTTGCGAGCGTTTCTCCAGGTTTATCAACAGCTCTGACTACAATTTCGCTACGTTGGACACCACAACGATCTAAAAGCGCTCAAGGTTTTGGGCTTTAAATGCCTAAATCTTGTCAACATCCAGGACCACCACAAGGTCTGGGGCAGCGAAAACAACAAAAAAGAACTCCCTGGTTGACCTCGCCTCGGCCATCATCAACCACTACTACATGAAGATGAAGGTTGAGAGCAAGAAGGACAAGAACGCCTGGCACAGTGTCTGGCATGAGAGACTGGATGAACAACACGTCACATATGCGGCCAAGGACGCGTACACAAGCTACAAGATGTACAAGTGGCTTGTTGACATGAGGGAGTGTCTTCTTCCTACCCCAGACGAGGGATCGAGCCACAGAGTAGTGGTGGGAGCATCACAAGAAGTAGATCACTAGACGATCGTTTCTCCTAGTTTAGAATGCATACAATTGTTTATTGAGGTATGTGTGAATTATCTGTATAGTCACTTATATAATTCTTCTATAGACAGAGCAAATCATATGGCTTATTAGCAGCAATCGTCTGTGTTATTATTTGTCTCCGCACACATTTCTTATTATGGACCTGTCTGCCGCGTATCACACACATCCTGTTCAGTTGAACCGTTTCTATTGTGTTGCCTAATCACACACATTTCATCCTAATGAACTGTATGCCATATATCACACACCCCCTCATCTGGCTGCCCGTTTCTATTATTCTGAATCATCACAGACAATTCTTCTAAATTAACCGTTTGCCACTCATCACACACGTAACTCCAATATGAATCGTGTTCGACGTCACCTCTATCGCAAATGTTTTGCATCTTTTTTGATGGTTTTATTACATCACCGTTTGTGATTGATGCATCACACACAGTTTCGTCGAAGGGTCTCTGATTCAATAGTCCCATTTGGACCATCCTGCAGCAACGATGTGTTACCAAAAATAAAAAATAAGGAAATTGGAATGGGCGGTTGTAGGGGAACGCAGTAATTTCAAAAAAATCCTACGATCATGCAAGATCTATCTAGGTGATGCATAGCAATGAGAGGGGAGAGTGTTGTCTACGTACCCTCATAAACCGAAAGCGGAAGCATTATGACAACACGGTAGATGTAGTCATACGTCTTCATGATCCGACCGGTCCTAGCACTGAAAGTACGACACCTCCATGATCTGCACACGTTCAGCTCGGTGACGTCCCACGAACTCTAGATCCAGCTGAGGTCGAGGGAGAGTTCCGTCAGCACAATGGCGTGATGACGGTGATGATGAAGTTATCGACGCAGGGCTTCGCCTAAGCACTACAACAATATGACCGAGGTGGAAATCTGTGGAGGCGGCATCGCACACGGCTAAACAATCAACTTGTCTGTCTATGGGGTGCCCCACTCCCCCGTATATAAAGGAGTGGAGGAGGAGAGGGTCTGCCCTCTCTATGGCGTGTCCAGGGGGAGTCCTACTCCCAGTAGGAGTAGGTTTCCCCCTTCCCTAGTTGGAGTAGGAGAAGAAGCAAGAGGGAGAGGGAGAGAAGGAAAGGGGGGCCGACCCCCCTCCCAATTCGGATTGGGCTTCGGGGGGTGTCAGTCAAAACCGGCGGATCTCAGGTAGGGGGTCCCAAACTATGCGTCTAAGGTTAATGGTAACAGGAGGCTGGGGACACAATGTTTACCCAGGTTTGGGCCCTCTCGATGGAGGAAATACCCGACTTCCTGCTTGATTGATCTTGATGACATGATTATTACAAGAGTTGATCTACCATGAGATCAAAGAGGCTAAACCCTAGAAGCTAGCCTATGGTATGATTGTTCTTGTCCTGCGGACTAAACCCTCCTGTTTATATAGACACCGGAGGGGGCTAGAGTTACAGAGTCGGTTCCAGAGAAGGAGATCTACATATCCGGATTGCCAAGTGAGGGAGTCCTGGACTAGGGGGTGTCCGGACAGCCGGACTATCATCGCCAGCCGGACTCCAAGACTATGAAGATACAAGATTGAAGACTTCATCCTGTGTCCGGATGGGACTTTCCTTGGCGTGGAAGGCAAGCTTGGCGATACGGATATGTAGATCTCCTACCATTGTAACCCTAGCCCTCTCCGGTGTCTATATAAACCGGAGGGTTTTAGTCCGTAGGACACAACCATTACGACAATCATACCATAGGCTAGCTTCTAGGGTTTAGCCTCCTTGATCTCGTGGTAGATCCACTCTTGTACTACCCATATCATCAATTTCAATCAAGTAGGAGTAGGGTTTTACCTCCATCGAGAGGGCCCGAACCTGGGTAAAAACATCGTGTCCCCTGTCTCCTGTTACCATCCTCCTAGACGCACAGTTCAGGACCCCCTACCCGAGATCCGCCGGTTTTGACACTGACATTGGTCTTTCATTGAGAGTTCCTCTGTGTCGTAACTGATAGGCTTGATGGCTTCTTCAATAAACAACAACGCCGTCCGGGGTGAGACTTTTCTCCCCGGACAGATCTTCGTGTTCGGCGGCTTCGCACTGCGGGCCAATTCACCTGGCCGTCTGGAGCAGATCGAAAGCTACGCCCCTGGCCACCAGGTCAGGTTTGGGAGCCTAAACTTCACGGCTGACATCCGCGGAGACTTGATCTTTGATGGAGTCGAGCCACTGCCGAGCGTGCCGAACTGTCACCATGGGCGTGATCTAGCTCTGCCGCCGGACAGTACCCTGGAGGCCGCACACAAGTCCACTCTGACCCATAGTTCGGAGCCGACCACGCAGATCGAGGACAGGTGGCTGGACACTGCCTCGGGAGCTGCAACTTCCACGGCGATGGAGCCGAATACTGACCTTGTCCCTTATAAAGCTCGTGACTCGAGGCGCGGACTCCTTGCGGACTCAACCTCCTGCGCCCCGCCAATCGAATCCGATTGGGCGCTGATCATGGACTTCACCGCCGCGGACATCTTTCAGCACTCACCCTTTGGCGACATCCTAAATTCGCTAAAACATCTCTCGTTATCAGGAGAACCCTGGCCGGACTGCGGTCAGGATGGTTGGGATACGGACGACGAAGAAATTCGAAGCCCACCCACCACCCACTTTGTAGCCACTGTCGATGATCTAACCGACATGCTAGACTATGACTCCGAAGACATCGACGGTATGGATGACGATGCCGGAGACGATCAAGAACCAACACCTACAGGGCACTGGAAGACCACCTCGTCATATGACATATACATGGTGGACACCCCAAAGGATGGGGACGGCGAAGAAGCAGCGGAGGCGGATTCTTCTAAGAAACAGCCCAAGCGCCGACGTCAGCGGCGCTGCTCTAAATCCCGCCACAGTAAAGGAGAGTCCGGCACCGGAGATAATAACACCCCAGAGAGTGCCGAAGACAACCCCCTCCAGCAAGATTCAGCACAGGAGGATGGAGTAGCCAGCCCTCAGGAGAGAGCGGCAGACGAGGAGGACGAAAATTACATGCCTCCCTCCGAAGACGAGGCAAGCCTCAATGACGACGAATTCGTCATGCCCGAGGATCCCGTCGAACAAGAGAGTTTTAAACGCTGGCTAATGGCCACGGCAAACAGCCTAAAGAAAAAGCAGCAACAGCTTCAAGCTGATCAAGACCTGCTAGCCGACAGATGGACCGAGGTCCTCGCGGCCGAAGAGTATGAACTCGAACGCCCCTCCAAAAGCTACCCAAAACGCAAGTTGCTCCCCCGACTAGAGGAGGAAGCGTACAAACCTTCATCACCAGTGCACAATACGGTCGGCGCAGACCGACCACCCCGTGGTCGCGACAGAGAGGCATCTAGGCCCTCCATCAGAACCTTACCCCGGCACCGCTCGAAAAGTACGAAGCCACGAGGGAATGCGCCGGACTTGCGGGATATATTGGAGGACAAGGCAAGACAATCCAGATCTATCTATGGATCACGTGGGCACCCGACCCACCCACGACTACTTTCGTCGCGGATACAACAACTCGGTCGGGCCGAACACAGCAGTAACGCCTCTCTTGAGCTACGTCGTGATATTGCTCAATAGAGGCGCCAGACACCCACTATGCTTCACAGCATTTAAGTAATGGATCATCAAATCCTGAAGGGTTTAAACCCGTGAACATTGAATCTTATGATGGCACAACAGACCCCGCGGTTTGGATCGAAGATTATCTCCTTCACATCCATATGGCCCGCGGCGACGATCTCCACGCCATCAAGTACCTCCCACTCAAGCTTAAAGGACCAGCTCGGCATTGGCTTAACAGCTTGCCAGCAGAGTCAATTGGATGTTGGGAGGACCTGGAAGACGCATTCCTCGACAACTTCCAGGGCACATATGTGCGACCACCAGACGCCGATGACCTAAGCCACATAATTCAGCAGCGAGACGAATCGGCCAGACAATTCTGGACACGGTTCTTAACAAAGAAAAATCAAATCGTCGACCGTCCGGATGCAGAGGCCCTCGCAGCCTTCAAACATAACATCCACGACAAGTGGCTGGCCCGGCACCTAGGACAGGAAAAGCTGAAATCCATGGCAGCCCTCACATCACTCATGACCCGCTTCTGTGCGGGAGAGAACAGCTGGCTAGCTCGCAGCAACAACCTCAGCAAAAATGTTGGCAGTCCGGATACTAAGGACCACAATGGTAGGTCGCGTCGAAACAAAAACAAATGCCGCGTTAACGGCGATAACAATGAGGATACGGCAGTCAACGCCGGATTCAGAGGCTCTAAACCCAGTCAGCGGAAGAAGCCATTCAAAAGAACCACTCCAGGTCCGTCCAATTTGGACCGAATACTCGACCGCTCT
Source organism: Aegilops speltoides (assembly GCA_021437245.1). Taxonomy (NCBI): domain Eukaryota; kingdom Viridiplantae; phylum Streptophyta; class Magnoliopsida; order Poales; family Poaceae; genus Aegilops; species Aegilops speltoides. The sequence continues at coordinate 423,299,219 of CM038142.1, read as the reverse complement.
TGCCAGATACATGGCACCCCCGAAAAGCCAGCAAACCACACCAACAGAGATTGTTGGGTATTCAAGCAGGCAGGCTAGTTAATTGCCGAAAACAATGACAAGGGGCTGCATAGCAATGACGAGGAGGAGACCCGGCCGCCGAACAGTAGAGGACAGAAGGGTTTCCCCCCACAAGTGCGGACGGTAAATATGATATACGCAACCCACATACCCAAGAGGGAGCGGAAGCGTGCACTTCGGGACGTCTATGCGATGGAGCCAGTCGCCCCAAAGTTCAATCCATGGTCCTCTTGCCCGATCAATTTTGATCAAAGGGACCACCCCACCAGTATCCGCCATGGCGGATTCACCGCTTTGGTTTGAGACCCAATCGTCGATGGGTTTCACCTCACTAGAGTCCTCATGGACGGCGGCAGCAGCCTGAACCTGCTTTATCAGGATACAGTGCGCAAGATGGGCATAGACCCCTCAAGGATTAAACCTACAAAGACGACCTTCAAAGGCGTCATACCAGGTGTCGAGGCCAATTGTACAGGCTCGGTCATGCTGGAAGTGGTCTTCGGATCCCCGGATAATTTCCGAAGCGAGGAGTTAATCTTCGACATAGTCCCGTTCCGCAGCGGCTATCACGCCCTACTCGGACGAACCGCGTTTGCAAAGTTCAACGCGGTGCCGCATTATGCATACCTCAAGCCCAAGATGCCAGGCCCTCGTGGAGTCATCACGGTTAACGGAAACACTGAACGCTCCCTCCGAACGGAGGAACACACAGCGGCTCTCGCGGCAGAAGTTCAGAACAGCCTCTTAAGGCAATTTTCGAGTCCGGCCGTTAAAAGACCGGACGGGATTAAACGCGCCCGGAGTAACATACACCAAGACCACCTGGCGCGTTCCGAGCACGCGTAGCAATGCGGCCCCAACCCCAGCCCTTACATGATTGTAAGACAAGCTCCCCGCGTATATCATTACGCTTTGGAGATACCTTGGGCATAGGGGGAGGGACACGACCACGACAGGCCCAGAGTGCGGCTCAACCACACCAGGGGCTCCTAATTGTGTCGCTCTTTTTCTTTTCCTTTTTTTATTATTTTATTTTATCCACAGGACTCCGTTTACAAGAGGCCCTGTCCGGCAGTAGATCGGCCGAACTCACGATGCAACAGCTAGGGAGGAACAAGGGCTACGACGAACACTCAGGTGGTCTCCATTATGAGCATTAAATCTATTTATTACACCATTCCGCAGCCCACCCCTGGAGGGGGACATGTTTAAAATAGCCACTCCCTTGCTTACCGCACTATTTGTATCGTTCTGCACTCATGGCAGAATTCCTTGAATAAACAATGCATTACTTTTTCGCTTATAATTGCATTCCTTTCTATATATATGTTCATTTATGACATCTTGCATCCGTACAACTTGGTACGGCCGAATACACCAGGGGCTTATGTTCCCCGCATTATGGTGTGAAGTCCGAACACTTTCACAACTGCAGCACCCCGAACTTATAGCACTATATGCATCGGCTCCGAATCATGTCTTGGGTCAATAGTTGGGTTTGCCCGGCTCCCATGTTTTGGTACCTTACGTTCCATTCCGTCGGCTAAGGTAGCACTGGAGAACCATGCGATTGCGCCCAGCTTGAGCTGGGCGGCGCCTCGATGGAAAGCTAAACTGATCGTCATGATAAGGCGAGAGCTGGTCGCTGTTCGAGATGTCTTTTCGAGTCCTTAAAGACTTATGCCGCTTACAGCGAGGAACCGCTATGTCCGCCAAAGGCGTGGATAGCGCCCAATTGATCTTCGAACACTAGGGGCTTCACCAAATTTAAAATTATAGAATTCTATGGCTAAGTGAGAGTGTTCAAGCATTATAAGTCCGGTTGCCTTGTTCGTTGTGTTGAGCGCCTCCCTAGATGGACCCAAAAATGGGAACAAGAGCGCTCAAGTTTATCCCGAACACCACAGCACTCGTCGCATGGGGGCTGAAGCCGACGACTTGCCATCTCTCAGATTTGATAAACGGCCGCACAGAAGGTAATATTTTAAATCAAATAAGCGTTGCTTAGCGCATATGAACAAAGTTTTCAGCGCACAGGATAACACATTGCGAGTCTACTCAAAAATTACATCTCTGGGGCACTCATCCGCAATCTTGCGTGCACCCTTCAGGACAGTCTTATAGTACATTTCGGGCGTACGATACTCCTTGCCCACCGGCGGCGCATCCGTCAGAAGCCTCTCAGCATCCAGCCTGCCCGAGTGCACCTTTGCGCGGGCAAGGGCCCGACAGGCACCTTCAATGCAGGCGGAGCGCTTGATGACCTCCACGCAAGGGCACGCATCCACCAGCCGCCGCACGAGGCCGAAGTAGCTCCCAGGCATGGCCTCTCCAGGCCACAGCCAGACTATAAGGCCCTTCATAGCCTGCTCGGCTACCTTGTGGAGCTCGACCAGCTGCTTCAGCTGGTCGCTAGGGGCACGGATGTCCGGCCTCGGCATCTTGAGACCGAAGACCTTCTCCGTTGAGCTCCCTCCTCGACCCGTAGAATGCGGGCGGCATCGGACACGCTGCGAGGCAGATCTGCAAACGCCCCTGGAGAGCTCCGAATTCGGGTAAGTAACAGGTAATTTACATTCACATGCTTGCTTTGCATGAAAAATGCCTTACCCGCCGCTATCTTCTTCATTGCCTCAATCTCCTGGAGGGACTTATGGGCCTCGGCCTTGGCAGCTTTGGCACTTTCAAGAGCCGAGGCAAGCTCGGACTCTCGAGTCCTTGAGTCGCGCTCCAAACTCTCATGCTTTTCCATGAGAGCCTGGTGCTCTTGCCGCACCTCCGCCACCCGCGCCTCCTGCTTCTCTCGCTCCGCCCGTTCTACGGACACATTGCGTTCGGCCGCGGACATGGCCTCCTTCAGGGTTGCCACCTCGTTCGTGGCCCCTGCAGTACCCACATTATCCTTGTTATTTCTTTTGCAACCAAAGTCCTTTTCCGTAAGGTACAAATTTCAAAGTGGTGTTACTCACCTTCTTTGTCCTCGAGCTGCTTCTTGGTAAGGCCGAGCTCTTGCTCTGACCGCTCGAGGTCCTGCTTCAAAGCACCGACCTCCGCAGTCAGTGCGGCAGAGGTCAGCAGCGCAGCCTGCAAACCCATATTGACATAATTTTTAGCACTCCTACGTATATATTTTTTAGATCCTCAGTCCGGTTTTTCTTTCCGAACACCGAACCGAGCATCAGGGGCTATTGTCTATGCGGTATCACATTACATATTTTAAACTTCTTACCTCAAAGCATGTTAGAAGGCTACTGCAGGCTTCGGTCAGCCCGCTCTTGGTGAGCTGAACCTTCTGAATCACCGCACTCATGATAGTGCGGTGCACTTCCTCGATGGAAGCGCCGTTGAGCGCCTCCAACAAGTTGTCCGGCGCCTCCGGTTGGACGGAGGCCGCCGGTGTCACGGTCTTGCCCTTCTTGCAAAGGGGCCGCCTGCCGAACTCCGGAACCACTGCGGGTTCCGGGAGTCCGGCGCGAAGTCCGGGAGGTTGCCTTGTGGCACCTCCGGAGCCTCCCCCTCCTGGCGGGTCCCCTCCTGGGATCCCACCTCGGCGTCCTCAGCATCGCGAGGGGTGGAGGCGGTCGGAATGGAATCTACATCCGACGGGGCCAAGGACCCGCTGGATGAAGCGGGAAGATCCTCCTCGGCCGGGCTACAGATAGTATGCGGCATTAGAAGGACACTACGTGGCACGAAAAAGAAATTACAAATAACTCAGGAATCCGGATACTTACGATCTTGCCAGTGGCTTGGCCCTTGAGGGCCACTCCTCGTTGCCGTTGTTGGCGTTGGCGGAGCTGTCCGGAGGAAGGGTCCTTCCCCTCTTGGACCCCTCGGCTTCCCCCGTTGGGGAAGCCTTCCTCTTCCTCTCTCCCCCCTCCAGGGGAGAGTCTTCTTTCTCCTCCTCGCCTTCGGGGGAAGAGTCCGCCTCGGAGTCATCGGACACCTGAAAACAGGAACTCTTTCGAGTACCCGTGGCCTCCTTCTTGGCCTTCTTCTCCGGCACCACATGCGGTGCCGGAACCAGCAGCCCCGCTAGATGGGCGTCTACTGGGTTTTCTGGCATGGGAGCCGGACAGATGATCTGCTCGGCCTTCTTCATCCATTCCTGTCAATGGAAAAGGGAGATTAAATCCCGCGTAAGGTCGAACTATTAAAGACAAGTGTCCCGTAAAGGGTTAGAATCACTTACCTCGTCAGCTGGACGCTGCGAGCGAAATCCGCGATCTTCAGTGGCGGATGCGGGAGCTTTGGCGCCCTTAAAGAGCACCTTCCAGGCATCTTCGTACCTAGTGTCGAAGAGCCTGCTCAAGGTTTGGTGCTGTGCCGGATTGAACTCCCACAATTTAAATGCCCGTTCTTGGCACGGGAGAATCCGGCAGATGAGCATGACTTGGACCACGTTGACAAGCTTGAGCTTCTTGTTCACCAGCTTCTGGATACATGCTTGGAGTCCGGTCAGCTCCTCCTAATCACCCCAGGTCAGGCCACTCTCCTTCCAAGAGGTGAGCCGCATGGGGATTCCAGATCTAAATTCAGGGGCCGCTACCCATTTAGGGTCACACAGCTCGGTGATGTAGAACCACCCCGATTGTCATCCCTTGATGGTTTCCACGAAGGCACCCTCGAGCAAGACAACGTTGGGTATCTTACCCAACATGGCGCCTCCGCACTCCACCTGATTCCCCTTCACTACCTTCGGCTTGACATTGAAGGTCTTGAGCCACAAGCCGAAGTGGGGCTGGATGCAGAGGAAGGCCTCGCACACGACGATAAATGCCGAGATGTTGAGGATGAAGTTCGGTGCCAGATCGTGGAAATCTAGGCCGTAGTAGAACATGAGCCCCGGACAAAGGGGTGAAGTGGAAAGCCCAGTCCGCGGAGGAAATGGGGAAGGAAGACCACCCTCTCATGGGGCCTGGGGGTGGGGATGAGCTGCCCCTTGTCGGGGAGACGGTGCGCGATGTCGCTGGATAGGTATCCGGCGTCGCGCAGCCTTTCGATGTGCCCCTCCGTAACGGAGGAGGCCATCCACTTACCTCCCGCTCCGGGCATGACTGGAGAAGGTTGAGACGAGATGTGCAAACTTGGGCGCTGGAGCTCGAGTGCGTGGAGATGGATAAGCAAAGGAGGAAGAAGGCATAGGTAAAAAGGTGGATCCTTATCCCCTTATATATGGGCAGATGAAGACTATGCGTCCCCACCGGCCTGGTAAAACTCGCTTATCTCCCAAGCGCCACCATCAATGGCGCGGTTGGGTTACCCACGTCCGTATTGATGGGAATCCCGGAATAAGGGGAACACGATCTCTGCTTCGACAAGACGTGCCAAGGAAACCGCCTCGCTAAACGCACTGACGTGGTATAATAAAAAACGATTCAAGTAAAGGCTTGGTAGTGGTGTGACGTCATGCCACCAAATACGTCAGCAGATTGAACTTGTGTACATATTATTCTCTCTACGGTGGAATGTGGAATTTATTTTGCAGAGCCGGACACTATCTGGTGTTCACAATCTTCTATGAATTATTCGGGAGGAACCCGCCTTGCAATGCCGAACAATATCGCGCCAGACTCATCGTCATTGAAGCCTGGTTCAGGGAGCTCTTGAGGAGTCTGGGCGAGGGGTGTCCGGACAGCGGACTATCATCGTCGGCCGGACTCCAAGACTATGAAGATACAAGATTGAAGACTTCGTCCCGTGTCCGGATGGGACTTTCCTTGGCGTGGAAGGCAAGCTTGGCGATACGGATATGTAGATCTCCTACCATTGTAACCGACTCTATGTAACCCTAGCCCTCTCTGGTGTCTATATAAACCGGAGGGTTTTAGTCCGTAGGACACAACCATTACAACAATCATACCATAGGCTGGCTTCTAGGGTTTAGCCTCCTTGATCTCGTGGTAGATCCACTCTTGTACTACCCATATCATCAATATCAATCAAGCAGGAGTAGGGTTTTACCTCCATTGAGAGGGCCCGAACCTGGGTAAAAACATCGTGTCCCCTGTCTCCTGTTACCATCCGCCTAGACGCACATTTCGGGACCCCCTACCCGAGATCCGCCGGTTTTGACACCGACACCAAGCTTGCCTTCCACGCAAAGGAGAGTCCCACCCGGACACGGGATGAAGTCTTCAATCTTGTATCTTCATAGTCCAACAGTCTGGCTGTCCGAGGACCCCCTAATCCAGGACTCCCTCAGGAGCCCCTAAACCAGGCTTCAATGACGATGAGTCCGGCACGCAGATTGTCTTCGGCATTGCAAGGCAGGTTCCTTCTCCGAATACTCCATAGAAGATTTTGAACACAAGGATCGTGTCCGGCTCTGCAAAACAACTTCCACATACCACCGTAGAGAGCATAATATCCCACAAATCTAATCTACTGACATCTTTTCATAGCATGACATCACGCCATGGCCCGGTCATTATACGAACCATTTTTCCCCAGCCTGCTACTACACGTATTGCGAGGCGGGTTTTTTGGCACGTCTTGTCGAAGCAGAGATCGTGTCCCCCTTATCACGGGATTCTCATCAATAGGGGTGTGGGTAACCCAACCATGCTTGTTAGTATAACTCCTCGATTTTAGGCAAGTTCCAAGCGGCCATGCGGAGGACACTTGATATTCACCCTTTTTATAAAGGGGCCAAGACCTGTCCTTTTCTTTCCACGCTCAATCCTTCCCTTCTCCTACCTCGAGTTCCAACACCCAAGGTTCAGGCTAAGCGCTTCGGACCTCCAACCATGTCTGGATCCAACCTTCAAGCCGGTGGATGGCCTCCTCTGTCACAGAGGACGACATGAAGAAGCTTAGGGAGGCTAGATATCTGACCGCCGAAACCCCCCACATGCTACCTGCTCAAGGGCAGGTTATTCCTACTCATGAACCTAACGAGAGTGTCGTATTTGTCTCCCACTTCCTCCGAGGGCTTTAGCTTTAGTCTTGATCCTTTCATAAGAGGACTCGTGTTCTATTATGGGCTAGATTTCCATGGTCTAGCTCTAGATGCCATCCTTCACATCTCGTCGTTTATCGTCGTGTGTGAAGCCTTCCTCCGCATTACCCCACACTTCAGCTTGTGGCTCAAGACATTTAATGTGAAGCCGAAGATGATCGACGGGTGATGACCCACAAGTGTAGGGGATCTATTGTAGTCCTTTCGATAAGTAAGAGTGTCGAACCCAACGAGGAGCAGAAGGAAATGATAAGCGGTTTTCAGTAAGGTTTTCTCTGCAAGCACTAAAATTGTAGGTAACAAATAATTTTGTGATAAGATAAATTATAACGAGTACCAAGCAATGAAAGTAAATAAAGTGCAGCAAGGTGGCCCAATCCTTTTTGTAGCAAAGGACAAGCCTGGACAATTTCTTATATTAAGAAAAGAGCTCCCGAGGACACATGGGAATTATCGTCAAGCTAGTTTTCATCACGCTCATATGATTCGCGTTTGGTACTTTGATAATTTGATATGTGGGTGGACCGGTGCTTGGGTACTGCCCTTACTTGGACAAGCATCCCACTTATGATTAACCCCTATTGAAAGCATCCGCAACTACAAAAGAAGTATTAAGGTAAACCTAACCACAGCATTAAACATATGGATCCAAATCAGCCCCTTACGAAGCAACGCATAAACTAGGGTTTAAGCTTCTGTCACTCTAGCAACCCATCATCTACTTATTACTTCCCAATGCCTTCCTCTAGGCCCAAATAATGGTGAAGTGTCATGTAGTCAACATTCACATAACACCACTAGAGGAAAGACAACATACATCTCATCAAAATATCGAACGAATACCAAATTCACATGACTACTAATAGCAAGACTTCACCCATGTCCTCAGGAACAAACGTAACTACTCACAAAGCATATTCATGTTCATAATCAGAGGAGTAATAATATGCATTAAGGATTTGAACATATGATCTTCCACCAAGTAAACCAATTAGCATCAACTACAAGGAGTAATCAACACTACTAGCAACCCACAGGTACCGATTTGTGCTTTGGATACAAGATTGGATACAAGAGATGAACTAGGGTTTTGAGAGGAGATGGTGCTGATGAAGATGTTGATGGAGATTGACCCCCTCCCAATGAGAGGATCATTGGTGATAACGATGGTGATGATTTCCCCCTTCCGGAGGGAAGTTTCCCCGACAGAACAGCTCTGCTGGAGCTCTAGATTGGTTCCGCCAAGGTTTCGCCTCGTGGCGGCGGAGTTTTGTCCCGTAAGCTTGCCCCCGATTTTTTCCAGGGTAAAAGCCTTCATAAAGCAGAAGATGGACACCGGAGGGCACGGGGTTCCAGAGGCAGGGCGCGCCCGAGCGGTTGGGCGCCCTCACCTCCCGGCCGAGTGTGGGCCCCCTGAGGTGTTTCTTCCGCTCAATAATTCTTATTAATTCCAAAAATAAGTTTCATGGAGTTTCAGGATTTTTGGAGCAGTGCATAATAGGTTTCCAATGTTTGCTCCTTTTCCAGCCAGAATTCCAACTGCCGGCATTCCCCCTCTTCATGGTAAACCTTATAAAATAAGAGATAATAGCCATAAGTATTGATATATAATGTGTAATAACAGCCCATAATGCAATAAATATTGATATAAAAGCATGATGCAAAATGGACGTATCAACTCCCCCAAGCTTAGACCTCACTTATCCTCAAGCGGAAGCCGAAATCGAAAAATATGTCCACATGTTTAGAGATAGAGGTGTCAATAAAAATAAAATACGGACATGAGGGTATCATGATCATTCTTATAACATCAACATAAATAGATTTTGTCATATGACTTCTTATGCTTAAGTAACAATCAATTCACAATGTCAAGCATGGTTCAGAAACTTCATTGGGAGCTAGCAAACTATAATCTGAGTCATTGAAGCAATTGCAATTTATCATAACATCAGAAAGAGTCAAGAATAGAGCTTTTCAGCAAGTCCACATACTCAACTATCATGTAGTCTTCTACAATTGCTAACACTCACGCAGTACTTGTGGTTATGGAGTTTCAGCCGGACACTGAGAAAGATAGGGCTTATTGTGTTGCCTCCCAACGTATTCACCTTTAGGTGATGTTAACAATAATAGTCCATGCTAACTTACACCCAATTACACCCAATCATGATCTTTCAAACACGAGGAGCTTGCCAAAGGATAAAATGAAAAAGGGAAAGGTGGAGATCACCTTGACTCAAGCATAAAGTAAAAGATAGGCCCTTTGCAGAGGGAAGCAGAGGTTGTCATGTGCGTTTAGGGTTGGATGCATGAAATCTTAATGCAAAATAACATCACTTTATATTTCCACTTGTATGTGAACCTTTATAATGCAGTCCGTCGCTTTTATTGCTTCCACAACAAGATCGTATAAAGCTTATTTTCTCTGCACTAATAAGTCACACTTATTTAGATAGCAATTTTTATTGCCTGCAACATGACAACTTACTTGAAGGATCTTACTCAATCCATAGGTAGGTATGGTGGACTCTCATGGCAAAACTGGGTTTAAGGATAATTGGAAGCACAAGTAGTATCTCTCCTTGGTTCAAGGAGTTTGGCTAGCATGAGGGGGAAAGGCAAGCTCAACATGTTTGGAAGGTCAATGACAATATACTTTAATTGAGATGTGAGAAAACATAAACCATTATGTTGTCTTCCTTGTCCAACATTAACTCTTTTAGCATGTCATACTTAATGAGTGCTTCACAATCGTAAAAGGTGTCCAAGATAATATATTTGCATGTGAAAACTTCTCTTTCCTTATTACTTCCTATTAATTGCAACGATGACCAAAACTACGTTTATCAACTCTCAATAACTTTTATGCCTCATACTTTCTATGTGTGAAGTCATCACTAACCATAAGATCAATATGAACTCTTTTATTATATCTACTTTCTCAAGATCATATCAACATAGCAAAGCCCTTGACTCAACACTAATCTTTATTATAGATAGCTCACGGACTCGATTACATAAAGAGATCACAAAGCAAAACTCAAAACTACTTGATATCAAAACTTCAGTCTACTAGATCAAGATACTACTAAAAGGATCGAACTAAATAAAACGGTAAAGATAGGAGTGTGATGGTGATACGATACCGGGGCACCTCCCCCAAGCTTGGTAGTTGCGAAGGGGAGTGCCCATACCCATGTAATTATGTCCTCGGAGGTGGTGAAGTAGGAGTTGTTGATGATGTAGGCTTGTCGTCCATCTTCCAAGGCATAGGCTTACCATCATAGAAGGATGATCGAGTCTCCGGGATCCTTAAATCTGCAGCTAAACTCATCCTCTTGAATCTATATTCATACTCACATTTCTGGTTTTGCAGGTCATAGATCTGGGCTTGGAGGTGCTCGATTTTCTCTTGAAGCTTGAAGATGGTTTCCCCAATGGCATCTAGCTTGTGGTTGTTGGTGAACTCCGTGATCATCATCTGGTTGGCGTTGAGTCCACGCTCCACCATCCCTTGGCACTTGAAGACTTGATACTCCATGGCTTCGAGCTTTGTCTCCACGCTTCCGGTATGCCTTGGTCCCTCCTCATCGCGGATGTGCAGCACCCCCTCACGCATCTCCATGGTTTGAGGGTGTTGCAGCACCTCCGCAAGATAGGGGTTGATAACCCTCTCGAAAAATTTGTCCTTGGGAGTTCTTGGAGACGCCATGATGCTCTAGATCTGTAACAGAAAATAGCACGAAACGGAAACAGAGGATATTTGCGTGATACGGTGGTCAAAACCTTTGGGACTTTATATAATGAATTTTTACCAACCAAAATACGTAACATGCAAGAAAACAGAGTCCGGGAGGCACACGAGGTGGCCACGAGACACAGGGGCACGCCCAGGAAGGGTGGGCTCGCCCTCCACCCTCGTGGAGGCCTCGTGTCCTTCCCGGATTACTTCTTTCTTCCTAAAGTTCTTAAATATTCCAAAACTGATAAAAATTGCCATTAGAATTGTTTTGGAGTCGGTTTACTTACCATACCACATACCTATTCCTTTTCGGAGTCTGGAACATTCTGGAAAGTGTCCCTTATGTATTCTTCCAGGGTTACGGTTTCAATAATATTAGTTTCAACATTGATAGGATTACCTGAAATATAATGTTTAATTCGTTGACCGTTCACCACCCTCGGACTTGTGCCTTCGAAGTTGTTGATTTTTATGGCACCAGAACGATAGAACTCCTTGATAATGTAAGGACCTTCCCATTTAGAGAGAAGTTTTCCTGCAAAAAATCTTAAACGATAGTTGAATAATAACACATAATCACCTACGTTAAACTCACGCTTTTCTATTCTTTTGTCATGCCAGCGTTTGACTTTTTCTTTGAATAGCTTGGCATTCTCATAGGTTTGGGTTCTCCGTTCATCGAGGGAGCTAATATCAAACAACCACTTCTCACCGGCAAGTTTGAAGTCATAGTTGAGCTCTTTGATAGCCCAATATGCTTTATGTTCAAGTTCTAGAGGTAAGTGACATGCTTTTCCATAAACCATCTTATACGGAGACATACCCATAGGATTTTTGTATGCAGTTCTATAGGCCCATAATGCATCATCTAGTTTTTTGGACCAATTCTTTCTAGATCTATTGACAGTCTTTTGCAAAATTAATTTGAGCTCTCTATTGCTCAACTCTACTTGACCACTAGACTGCGGATGATAAGGAGATGCGATTCTATGATTAACATCATACTTAGCAAGCATCTTACGGAAAGCACCATGAGTCATAAGATATCTAGGGACTCCAAACCTCGAAAAAATAACTTCTTTAAGCATTTTAATAGAAGTGTTATGATCAGCACTACTAGTTGGAATAACTTCTACCCACTTAGTAACGTAATCAACAACAACTAAAATATGTGTGTAACCATTAGAGGCAGGAAAAGGTCCCATATAATAAAAGCCCCAAACATCAAACGGTTCAATAACAAGAGAATAATTCATAGGAATTTCTTGACGTCTACTAATATTACCAATTCTTTGACATTCATCACAAGATAAGACAAACTTACGAGCATCTTTGAAGAGAGTAGGCCAATAAAAACCAGATTGCAATACCTTATGTGCAGTTCTATCTCCAGCGTGGTGTCCTCCATATGATTCAGAGTGACACTTGTGTAGGATCCGTTCCTGTTCACGCTCAGGTACACAACATCTAATAACACCATCTACTCCTTTATAAAGGTGTGGGTCATCCCAGAAGTAATGTCTTACATCATAAAAGAACTTTTTCTTTTGCTGGTATGTGAAACTAGGAGGTATAAATTTAGAAACAATGTAATTAGCATAATCAGCATACCAATGAGCAGTACGAGAAGCATTAACGACTGCTAATTGTTCATCAGGAAAGCTATCATCAATAGGCAGTGGGTCATCAAGAACATTCTCTAACCTAGACAAGTTATGCGCAACGGGTTCTCAGCTCCTTTCTATCAAAAATATGCAAATCAAATTCTTGGAGCAAGAGAACCCATCTAATGAGTCTAGGCTTAGCATCTTTCTTTTCCATAAGATATTTAATAGCAGCATGATTAGTGTGAATAGTAACTTTGGAATCAACAATATAAGGTCCAAACTTATCACATGCAAACACAACTGCTAAGAATTCTTTTTCAGTAGTAGCATAATTTCTCTGGGCAGTATCAAGAGTCTTACTAGCATACTGGATAACATTCAATTTCTTATCAACTCTTTGCCCTAGAACAGCACCTACGGCATAATCACTAGCATCACACATAATTTCAAAAGGTAAATTCCAATCAGGTGGCTGAACAATAGGTGCAGTGATCAAAGCTTTCTTAAGTATTTCAAATGCTTCCACACAATCATCATCAAAGACAAAAGGAATATATTTTTGCAATAAATTAGTCAGAGGCCTAGAGATTTTAGAAAAGTCCTTAATGAACCTCCTATAAAAACCGGCATGACCAAGGAAACTTCTTATACCTTTTATGTCCTTCGGCATCTTTTCAATAGCATCAACTTTAGCTTTATCGACTTCAATACCTCTCTCGGAGATTTTGTGCCCCAAGACAATGCCTTCATTAACCATAAAGTGGCACTTTTCCCAATTCAAGACGAGACTAGTGTCTTCGCATCTCTGCATAACTCGATCAAGGTTGCTCAAGCAATCATCAAAAGAGGATCCATAAACAGAGAAGTCATCCATGAATACCTCACAAATCTTTTCACAAAAGTCAGAGAATATAGCCATCATGCATCTTTGAAAGGTAGCAGGTGCATTACATAAACCAAAAGGCATACGTCTATAAGCAAAAGTACCGAATAGGCCAGTAAAAGTAGTTTTTGATTGATCCTTCGTTGACACAGGTATTTGAGAGAAACCAGAATAACCATCTAGAAAGCAGAAATGTGTGTGTTTGGATAGTCTTTCTAGCATTTGATCAATAAAAGGTAAAGGGTAATGATCTTTCTTAGTAGCTTTAGTTAATTTACGGAAATCAATTACCATCCTATAACCTGTAATAATTCTTTGCGAGATCAATTCATCTTTATCATTAGGAACGACAGTAATACCTCCCTTTTTAGGAACACAATGGACAGGGCTTACCCAATCACTATCAGCAACGGGATAAATTATACCTGCCTCAAGGAGCTTTAGTATCTCCTTTCTTACCACTTCTTTCATTTTAGCATTCAGTCGTCGTTGAGGATCTCTAACTGGTTTGGCACCGTCCTCCAAATTAATTTTGTGTTGGCATAACGTGGGACTAATGCCCTTAAGATCATCCAGAGTATATCCAATAGCAGCGTGGTGCTTCTTCAGAGTTTTCAATAATCTTTCTTCTTCTTGCTCTGAAAGGTTAGCACTAATAATAACAGGATATATTTTCTTTTCATCAAGATAAGCATACTTAAGATTATCAGGTAATGGTTTGAGTTCAAACACGGGATCACCCTTGGGTGGAGGGGGATTCCCTAGAATTTCAACGGGAAGGTTATGTTTCAGAATAGGTTCCTGTTTAAGGAACACTTCATCTATTTCCCTTCTTTCTTTCATAAACATATCATTTTCTTGGTCAAGCAAATATTGTTCTAACGGATCAGTAGGAGGCACAGCAATAGAAGCAAGACCAATAATCTCATCCTTACTAGGTGATTCTCTATCATGAGGTTGTCTACGAAACTTAGCAAAATTAAACTCATGTTTCATATCCCCCAAGCCAATTGTAACAACATCCTTTTCACAATCAATCTTAGCATTAACAGTGTTCAAGAAGGGTCTACCAAATATAATGGGACAAAAGTCATCTTGTGGGAAACCAAGAACAAGAAAATCAGCAGGATATTTAACTTTCCCACACAAGACTTCAACATCTCTAACAATCCCAAATGGTGTAATAGTATCTCTATTGGCAAGCTTAATAGTGACATCAATATCTTCTAACTCAGCGGGTGCAATATCATGCACAATCGCATTGTATAAGGAAATAGGTATTGCACTAGCACTAGCACCCATATCGCATAAGCCATGGTAACAATGATCTCCTATTTTAACAGAAATAACAGGCATGCCTACAACAGGTCTATGTATCTTAGTATCAGGTCTAGCAATATTGGCAGTCTCACCACAGAAATAAATAACATGCACATCTAAATCATCATCCAAGAGATCTTTAACCATAGCAATACTAGGTTCAACTTTGATTTTCTCAGGAGGTGTATAAGTCCTATTATTACTCTTACAAACAACAGTCGAAGTTTTAGTATGATCCTTTATCCTAACAGGAAAAGGAGGTTTCTCAACATAAGTAGTAGGAACAATAGGATCAATATAAGTGACAGTATTTTCTTCAACTGTAATAGGTGCAACTACTTTTACTTCAATGGGAGGATTATATTTAAACCACTTCTCCTTAGGGAGATCAACGTGAGTAGCAAAAGATTCACAGAAAGAAGCTACTATCTCAGAGTCAAGTCCATATTTAGCGCTAAATCCACGAAAAGCATCGGTATCCATAAAAGATTTAACACAATCAAACTTAGGTGTCATACCTGACTCCTTACCATCGTCGGAACCCCAATCTTCAAAGTTGTGTTTGATTCTTTCCAATAAGTCCCATTTGAATTCAATAGTCTTCAGCATATAAGAACCAGCACAGGAAGTATCGAGCATGTTGCGATCATTGAGAGAAAGTTGAGCATAATTTTTTTTGAATAATCATTTCTCTGGAGAGCTCATGATTACATGGGTCAGACAGATATTGTCATCTGGCACCTCCTCTATTCTTCTTAATGGAGTTCCTGGCAATCTTTTCAAATGCAAATGTGGAGTTAAACAAGGGGACCAAGTGTCTCCTTTGCTTTTTGTTATTGCTGCTGATCTTTTGCAGACCTTGATTAATAATCTGCTAAATCAGGGTTTAATAAGCAGGCCTCTGTCAAATCATGACCCTGATTTTCCAGTGGTACAGTATGCTGATGACACACTGCTGTTCTTAAAGGCTTATAAGGATCAATTGGGGGCTCTGAAATCAGTGTTACACTCCTTTTCTCAGGCCACTGGTTTGCAGATTAACTTCCACAAATCTTCAATGTACCCCATTAATGTGACTGATCTGGTGGCTTCTGACCTTGCTGCTTTTTTGGCTGTAAGTTAGGAATGATGCCATTCACATATCTGGGACTACCTGTTGGAACCACTAGGCCAAAAATAGTGGATCTTCTTCCCTTGGTGGACTGTATGGAAAGGAGATTGACAGCAAGTTCTTGGTTCTTGCCTCAAGGAAGCAGGTTGCAGCTTGTTAATTCTGTCATCTCTTCTTTGCCTATTTTCTTCCTTTGTACCCTATCAATCCCTCAAGGTATTCTAAAACAACTTGAAAGGATACAAAGGCAATGTTTATGGAGGAAATATGGGCAGGAGAAGGGTCACTCTTTAGCTGCTTGGCCTCTGGTTTGCAGGCCCAAGGCAAAGGGGGGGCTTGGAATCTTAAATCTGGGGTTGCAAAACCAAGCTCTGTTATTGAAGTTTCTCAACAAATTCTACAACAAAATGGATGTGCCTTGGGTACATTTAATTTGGGACTCCTATTACTTTGAGCAAATCCCCCATGATACCACCTGTGGCTCTTTACAGTGGAAAGATGTTTGCAAGTTAATGGACTCTTTCAGAGCAGTTACTGGAGTTCATGTTCACAGAGGAGACACTGTGTTTTTCTGGGCTGATCACTGGCAAATTGGGAACAGTCAAGTGCCTCTTCTGGAAAGATTTCCTAGACTGTATTCCTTTTGTCTACATAAAAAATTATCAGTCAAAGAAGTTTTTCAGGCTGACACTTTGCAGGATCTGTTCTTTTTGCCACTCACTCACCAAGCACACCAAGAGCTACAGCAGCTTGAGACACTCATGAGCTCTTTCAATCTGGATTCCAGTGGTAGTGATATCTGGGCATGGAGGCATGGAAAGCAATCAACCTATACTGCAAAAAAATTCTATGAATTTGCTTACCAGCCTATGGTCTCAAACCCCATCTTGAGTTGGATTTGGAAGAGTTGCTGCACAATGTCAATTAAGATGTTTGCCTGGTTAGTCATAATGGACAGGATTAATACCAAGGATATGATTCAAAGAAGGAAGTGGAGGATTAATGATGGGCCACAGTGTGTTCTCTGCCCAACAGGGGCCTTGGAAGACAGAAATCATCTTTTCTTTCAGTGCAATTTCAGTGTTCGTGTATGGATCTATTTGCAGATCCCATGGAAAGACAGTCACGATATGGTGGACATTGCATTGCATGCGAAGAAGCAATTCAAAGAGCCTTTTTTTGCTGAAGTGGTGTTTACTGCCTGGTGGAATATCTGGAAAGTTAGAAATGACAGGGCATTCAGGAGCATCACACCCTCCTTCAGAGCATGGAGATGTGGATTCATTCATGACCTCACTCTGCTTTCTCATAGAATCAAGCAGAAGCACAAGGAAGCTCTACTCAAATGGATTGATTTCCTTCCTCCCTGAAGGGAGTGCCTATACCCTTTCTTTGTACATCCTTTTTTTTCTACTGTATAGTTTCCTTTTGCTGCTTTTTCATTTTCTTTTCCTTGCTTTCTTTCCTCATATCGAGGAACACCTTGTAATTATACTGTTTTGTCTTGCTTTCAATAAAATGTTGTGGGGTGCAAGCCCTGCAGTCTCCAAGGTCAAAAAAAAACATTGACTTAAGCCTCCCCCAAGCTTGAGTGATTCTTTCTCCTTCCCGAGGCTAGACATTATATATGTAATTATGATCACAATGAACAAGATGCATAGGATAGAATTTCTGGTGAAATTCCAACTTCAATCGTTTATAATTCCAAGATCCCGTATCATCACATAGCCTATACCCTGTCAATGCATCTCCCTTCAAAGATAAAGGGAACACCTTCCTTTTGACAACATCATCGGGAATACCTGCAAGCTTAAATAATCCACAAACTTCATCCACAAAGATAAGGTGTAAATTGGGATGCAATGTTCCATCTCCTGCAAATGGATTAGCTAGCAGTTTCTCTATCATACCCGAAGGAATCTCAAAGTAAATATTTTCAATAAGTTCAATAGGTTGAGGAGAAACTCTTTGCTCTTCTGGTTGGGGTGAAGATACCCCGAACAAGCCCCTGAAAGGATTAGTTTACATAGTAACAAGTAACAGAAAATTTCAGCACACTATATAAATGTTTCCTTACCAAGTTCCACTCACCAAAAGCGCTACACTCCCCGGCAACGGCGCCAGAAAAGAGTCTTGATGACCCACAAGTGTAGCGGATATATCGTAGTCCTTTCGATAACTAAGTGTGTCGAACCCAATGAGGAGCAGAAGGAAATGATAAGCGGTTTTCAGTAAGGTTTTCTCTGCAAGCACTGAAATTGTAGGTAACAAATAGTTTTGCGATAAGATAAATTGTAACGGGTAACAAGCAATGAAAGTAAATAAAGTGCAGCAAGGTGGCCCAATCCTTTTTGTAGCAAAGGATAAGCCTGGACAATTTATTATAAGGAGAAAAGATCTCCCGAGGACACATGGGAATTATCGTCAAGCTAGTTTTCATCACGCTCATATGATTCGCGTTCGGTACATTGATAATTTGATATGTGGGTGGACCGGTGCTTGGGTACTGCCCTTACTTGGACAAGCATTCCACTTATGATTAACCCCTATTGCAAGCATCCGCAACTACAAAAGAAGTATTAAGGCAAACCTAACCACAACATTAAACATATGGATCCAAATCAGCCCCTTACGAAGCAACGCATAAACTAGGGTTTAAGCTTCTATCACTCTAGCAACCCATCATCTACTTATTACTTCCCAATGCCTTCCTCTAGGCCCAAATATTGGTGAAGTGTCATGTAGTCGATGTTCACATAACACCACTAGAGGAAAGACAACATACATCTCATCTAAATATCGAACGAATACCAAATTCACATGACTACTAATAGCAAGACTTCACCCATGTCCTCAGGAACAAACATAACTACTCACAAAGCATATTCATGTTCATAATCAGAGGAGTAATAATATGCATTAAGGATCTGAACATATGATCTTCCACCAAGTAAACCAATTAGCATGACCTACAAGGAGTAATCAACACTACTAGCAACCCACATGTACCAATTTGTGGTTTGGATACAAGATTGGATACAAGAGATGAACTAGGGTTTTGAGAGGAGAAGGTGCTGGTGAAGATGTTGATGGAGATTGACCCCCTCCCGATGAGAGGATTGTTGGTGATGATGATGGTGATGAATTCCCCATCCCGGAGGGAAGTTTCCCTGGCAGAACAGCTCTGCCGGAGCTCTAGATTGGTTCCGCCAAGGTTCCGCCTCGTGGCAGCGGAGTTTCGTCCCGTAAGCTTGCCCTCGATTTTTTTATGGTAAAAGCCTTCATATAGCAGAAGATGGACACCAGAGGGCCACCAGGGGGACCAGGAGACAGGAGGGCGCGCCCCCACCCTCCTGGCCAGGGTGTGGGCCCCCTGAGGTGTTTCTTCCGCTTAATAATTCTTATTAATTCCAAAATAAGTTTCGTGGAGTTTCAGGATTTTTGGAGCAGTGCAGAATAGGTTTCCAATGTTTGCTCCTTTTCCAGCTAGAATTCCAGCTGTCGGCATTCCCCATCTTCATGGTAAACCTTATAAAATAAGAGAGAATAGCCATAAGTATTGATATATAGTGTGTAATAACAGCCCATAATGCAATAAATATTGATATAAAAGCATGATGCAAAATGGACGTATCAACGGGCGACACGCGGAGTGCGGAGGCGCTATAATGAGCAAAGGTACCGAGGCCCTATGGCCAAAGGGTTCCTTCCCGGAGGTGTTTTACCTATGGCAACGGAGTGGTTTTACATCACACTGCCCTGAGGCACAAAGTGGGCGGCTGCCCCAGCCTTCCACCCGGGCCCACCGCCCCAACTGGCGTCATGGGTCAATAAAGGGCTGGACCGGGGGCTAGTGAATGACATACTGAAACTGCAGAGCCGCATCCGAGATCTCCTTAAGAGGGGTGTCAGCCTCGTCAAAATAATTCAGGTAATGCTAGTTCGTCGGGTCCTGCCATGCAAACGTCGACCTCTTCGGATGTGGGAGTTCAACCCAGAAGGACCGCAAACTATTCAGCACTTCTTCGGCATGACGCTCGAAGGGATGTATCGATTATTCTTCGGATCACGAATAAAGTGTGCGGACACCATCGAGGATGCGGGCCCGAACTGCAATCGTCCAGATACCCAAGTAAGTAATTCCGCAACCAAACATGTTGTTTATATTTGTCATAACATTATTCTAAAAAACTTCCCTCGGCCAGGACTGGATAAGAAAGGTGGATAGGATCAGGTGTTCGGCCCCTCTTCCCAAAGGTTCGCCGGACCCTGTACTAACCAGGATGCTTGAGCGCGCACCTTATCAAGTGCCCTCAAGAGAAGATGAAGGGAGGCATAGAGAAGCCAAGCGTGGGCTTCACATATTACACATCCAAACCGGGGGAATTAGTGCCTCCGCAAAGGAGGGTGATCGGGGAGGCGAATCTAAAATTCCCTCTCCCCATAGGAAGAAAAGGGGCGCCCCTGAGGATTTGGAAGCGGAGGCTTCCAAACGAGGGAAGAAACCTTTGCCAGGGGGCCCTGGCCCGGAGGGCGTCCATGCCGCACAGCGCCCACAAGGGGGCCAGCCATAAACCGAGCCGTAAGTGAATAAAGGCACTTTGATAAACATATCTTCTTTTTTTCTCTGAGAATCACAACCGAAACATATGTTTTGCAGTCCGGCTCATAGCCCTTCTCAACAAAGTTCGTCTTCGGGGGATCTTCTTCCAGAGGGGATGGAGAGCGAAATGCCTCCCCCTGCTTCCCCGCCTCATGAGATGGACAACCCTTAGGTGTCATCGCGAAGGATTTCTCCTGATCTGCAAGGGCCAGCAGGTAATTCTTCGGCTGCCCAAAGTCCGGGGTCTTCGGCTCCCGAGGAGACCAACAGAAAAAGCCCGGGACTATCCGGTGTACAACCGCACACATTGATGGGTCTTTTGGACCGAGCGGCTATCTCAAAGGCACATCGTACTATGATGGGTACGGTGGTTGAGAGGATTTCATCCGTGAAGAGCGGGTTAAATGAAGCTTTTACGAGCCTACTAAGAGGCTTTGAGGTATGCATCCGATATATTTTCTTTGTTGTACTGCACACGCTAGGTGTGCTCCTTATAGATAGGAGCCCCTAAGACTCTGGTTGTCGTCCAGAGGTGGCAAACAGAGGATCATAGTCCCAGGTAGTGATTGCGCTGCTTGTATGTGCAGGCGCTGACGGTCCGGCGGCTGACCGGACTGCAGAGTTTGCCGAATTGAGGCGGCAGCTTGAAGTGGCGGATGCTGACATCACGCTTGTGAATAAGCGGCTTGACGAAGCCCAGGGTATGTATATTCTGGTGGTCAGCAAAATGTAAGAGGAGCATGATGCTAGTATCTATAATATGCTTTTCACTGCAGATGGAGCTGCCACCGTGGAGACCCTTCGGGCGGAACTTGCCCGAGCCAAGGAACAAGCTAGGAGAAGTGATGCGGCCGCCCTGAAGGCGGCCGAAGAGTTAAAAGCCGAACAGGCCGCTCATCGCCGAAGCGAAGATAAAATAGCCAGTATGGCTCTTGAGCTGCAAAATGCCGCCAGTCGCTATGAGCTCCTCGAAAGGGAAAGCCAAACAAAAGCGGCTGACTTGAAGAAGGCTTTGGAGGCAGCCAAGGAGACGCGCTCTGAAATCAAAGCTGCATGGGAGGAGCTTCGTCAAGCCGGAGATATCACGGCTGGGAGGCCCTTTTTATTGCGGATGAAGTTCGGTGATCCGAAATATGCCCCTCTTGATCAATTATGGAGTTCTGCAGACGAGTACTTGGATTTAGCGAAGAGTGCTGCTGATGCGACTGAGTATTTCAAAGATCAAAAAGATCATGAGGTGGAAAGATTGTTCTGGTCGCAGTTCAGCACTCCAAAGCGTCTGCTGCTGTTGAATGAGCAAATGGCCGAGTGGGCCGAGCTCCATGGGTTGTCCGGGCTTGCCATGAGGTCTGTCGTGTATCATCTTTGGCCGAAGGAACCGAGTCCGGATAGTTATTTTGGTTTAGTGCAACGATTTCTTCGTGTTGTGCTGCATATCAACGTTGTAAAGAGGTCGGCGTGCATAGAGGGTGCGCGGATGGCTCTTGCCCGTGTTAAGACATACTGGGCAGGGATGGAGGCCACCGCTATGGCAACCAGTGGTCCGACCGGAGGCCACGACTCGCCTGAGTACTATTTTGAAGAAGTCCTAGAAGGTGCCAGTTTAATAGAGGCTCAATGCTCGAAGAGTACCATGTTCGAGTGACATGTATCTTGATTGTAAAAACAATGCTATTTTGGTTATAAAGGCTATGTTTATACTTTTGACCGAAAGTATTATAGTGCCTCCTGTGCGGCGGTTTATGTATGTATGTATATAACCTGAAAGTTTGTAGGCGTCGGCTTCAGCCCCCATGCATATAATGCGGGGGTGTTCGTAAAAGCGCGTAATCATACTTGATCCAACGTCTTGGTCCATTAAGGAGGTGATAGCGCGGCGAACAAGGCAATCGGACTATATAGCTTTAACACTTTCACTTAGCCATAGGAGTTTGACGGTGGGGCTACTATATAGCCCCTGGTACTTCCGTGTTCATCCGAATATGGTGCACGTACGTACATGACCGGAAAACCGGTCCTTCGTTAATGCGGAGGAATCGCGAAGATTCCGCTGAGTCATCGAGTGGTTGACCAGTCTCGCGCTTTATCATGACAGTCAGTTTTCGGCTTTCTCTACTGAGGTGCTCATCCAGATGAACCAGGGCACAATCGCAGTAGTTCTCCCGGTGCCACCTTAGCCGATAGAGCGGAACGTAAGGTAGCAAAACACGGGAGCCGGACAAACCCAACTAATGACCAAAGACATGATTCGGAGCTGATGCATACAAGGCCAAACTTGCGACGCCGAACACTCTCTAAGGTATTCGGACTTTACAACACATACTGGGCTGAGTACGCCCTCGATAATGAGCCCTAAATTTCCAGGTACATGCAATAATCTGGCGTGACGACATGCCAATGACGCCAGTATTCCACTCGGTTTTGTTTTTAAGTGTCCGGATGGTGTCAAGCAACAAGAGACATTAAAAAAGGTTTATATAGAGGCTTAATCTAAAAAGAAACCTTTGAATGGGGCCCTGCTGCACGTCTGCGTCTGTGTCTCTGTTGTGCCGTATCCTGGAAGGCTGTAGCACGATGATCATTTGTAAAAAGGAAAAACCCAGGTAAAAGAGTCTGGTGTAATTGTGCAAAAAGTTGATTATTCTTAATGAACCATGAAAATGCAGTCTATTATAGTATTAATAGGGTCCAGCCGAGCTATGGGCCCTTTTTTACATGCAGGCAATCCCTAGCACCACCTATTGGGGTATATCCATCCACCCAAGCTCAGGTTTATCTGGGCTGCTACAGCTAGTGGTGCGTCAGGCACGTCTAACCGTGATGTGGTCTTGACAACTGACCAGTTATTCTGGTTGGAGAGGTCGTTCGGCTGCTAGAGCCGCCACGTATTCTTCCGCATGTAGAGAACGTTCTATATTTCCGCTGATTGTGATGACGCCATGTGGACCGGGCATCTTGAGTTTAAGATAAGCGTAATGCGGAACTGCATTGAAGCGGGCGAAGGTCGTTCTTCCGAGTAGTGCATGGTAGCCGCTTCGGAATGGAGCGATGTTGAAGATTAGTTCTTCGCTTCGGAAGTTGTCGGGCGAACCGAATACAACCTCTAGTACTAGAGAGCCCGTGCAGCGGGCCTCTACGCCTGGTATTACTCCTTTAAAGGTAGTATTGCTTTGGCTGATTCTTGATGGGTCTATCCCCATCTTGCAGACAGTGTCTTGATATATCAGATTAAGACTACTGTCGCCGTCCATAAGGACTCGGGTGAGATGGTATCCGTTAATTATTGGGTCAAGCACCAAGGCAGCCGATCCTCTGTGTCGGATACTAGTCGGATGGTCCCTGCGATCAAAAGTGATCGGGCAGGCCGACCAAGGGCTGAACTTGGGGGCGAATGGGTCTACAGCATATACGTCTCGGAGTGCGCACTTGTGCCTCCTTTTTGGTATATGAGTTGCGTAAATCATGTTCACTGTTTTGACCTCTAGTGGAAAAATTTTCTGTTCTCCAGTGTTCGGCTGGCGAGGCTCATCCTCGTCTTCACTTGGTGTCTCCCTCCCCTTGTGTTTGGCATTTAGTTTGTCAGCCTGCTTGTAGACCCAGCATTCTCTGTTGGTGTGATTTGCAGGTTTTTTGGGGGTGCCATGAATCTGTCTAGAATCTTGTTTAGGTTGGACGGCCCATCTCTACTGCCTTTAAAAGGCTTTTTCCGTTGGCCGAGTCGAGAGCCCCTAAATCTGGCGTTGACCGCCGTGTTGTCTGGGCTGTCTTCATTGTTACGACGCTTGCTTTTATTGCGTCGCGGCTTCCCATTGCCATCCCTGACTTTGGATGTGCTTGGGTCGCTGGTGCTACTGTGGGCCAACCATATGTCCTTGCCTGCGCAAAAGCGGGTCATAGGGAATATTAAGGCTGCCATTGTCCTTGGCTTTTCCTGACCGAGGTGTCTGGCTAGCCATTCGTACCGGATACTATGCTTGAAGGCCGCTAAGGCTTCGGCATCCGGGAAATCGATGATTTGATTCTTCTTAGTGAGAAATCTGTTCCAGAGTTTACGGGTTGACTCTCCGGGTTGTTGGATTATGTGACTTAGGTCGTCAGCGTCCGGAGGTCGGACATAGGTCCCTTAAAAATTAGCCCTGAAAGCATCATCAAGTTCCTCCCAACTTCCAATTGAGTTTGCGGGGAGGCTTTTCAACCAGTGCCGAGCTGGTCCTTTCAACTTGAGGGGCAGGTATTTGATGGTGTGCAGATCATCTCCGCGTGCCATGTGGATGTGAAGAATAAAGTCCTCAATCCAGACCGCAGGGTCTGTCGTTCCGTCGTATGCCTCTATGTTTACGGGTTTAAATCCCTCTGGAAATTCATGGTCCAGCACCTCATCGGTGAAACATAGGGGGTGCACGGCACCCCTGTATTTGGATGTGTCATGGAGTGCCTCCAACGGTTGTCGTGTTCGGTGTTGATTCCGAGCTGATATTCAATCAATGTAGTCGTTTTGGTGGCCGTGATCCTGTGTCGAAGCACGCTTCCTAGATCCATAGATGGACCGGGCCATACCGACTTTTTTGTCCAAGTACTCATGTAAATCGTCTGTTGACTTGTGTGCGGCGTCATTAGCCGCCCTATCGTGGCCATGGGATGGTCGGTCCAGCGGATCGGCCGTATTATTTCTCGGCGGAATAGGCTTTATATCCTCGTCGTCGAATTCGGGCAGCAGCTTGCGCTTTGGGTAGCTCTTTGTGTGGCGATCGCCCTCGTATTTTTCATCAGTGTCGAGCACTTTATTCCATCTGTGGTTGAGCGTATGTTGCATGGCTTTGAGCCTTTGCTTCTGCTTCTTCAAGCTCCTCGCGGTGGCGATGAGCCTTTTATGGAGGTTCTCTTGTTCTGAGTCCCTTTCTGGGATGATGAGTGCATCATCGTCCGGACTATTCTCCTTTCCGGAGACAGGTTTATGGGTTTATCTCCGCCTTCGCTATGATCGGACAGTGGCCCCGGACTATGTTCATTGTCCCCTGGCTCACCCTGCTCCATCGCTGGGTTCCTGGGGTCGTTGTTGCCTTTGAGGTCAACCGGGGTGTTATTCTTTCTTTCGCTGTTTTCGCTGCTTTTACTTTGGCGGGGTTTGGAGCGGCGCCGACGTCATCGCTTTGGTTGCTTCTCAAGGGGATTATCCTCCGTTGCATCCTTTCATTCCTTGTCGTTGTTTTCTTTGGGTGTGTCCACCATGTATATATCATATGATGAGGTGGCTGTCCAGTGCCCTGCGGGCGGTGGTTCTTGTTTCTCTTCGGCATCGTCGTCAATACCGTCGATGTCTTCGGAGTCGAAGTCAAGCATGTCGGTTAAGTCATCGACAACGGCTATTAAGTGGGTGGTGGGTGGGGAACGATTTCCTTTGTCGTCCGCTTCCCACTCAAGCCAGACATAGTTCGACCAAGAGTCTCCTGACATAGAGAGAGACTTTAATGAATTTAACACGTCGCCCAAGGGCGAGTGCTGAAAGATATCCACGGAGGTGAACTCCATGATCAGTGCCCAATTAGATTCGATAGGCACGGATGCACGCGGTTCGGAGCCTATGGCCGGAGACAAGTCCGAGGGTCCAATGACACAGATCTCATTAGAGGCAGAGTCTGTGCTCGGCTCTAACGCCGCTGAGTGTGCGGCCTCCGTGGCGGGTCCATCCACCCGTCCTCGGACGGCACGATCTGCTCCGGATTAGTGGCCGGGGCAGCTGCAGGTGTGATCTCCCGAACACCGCCCGACGGCAGATCTAAGTCATGCTCATCGTGACCGTTCGACGCACCTGACATGGGCTCAAATCCGTCAAAGATCAAGTCTCTGTGGATGTCGTCCGTGTAGTTCAAGCTTCCAAACCTAACCTGATGGCCAGGGGTGTAGCTATCGATCTGCTCCAGGTGGCCAAGCGAATTGGCCCGCAGTACGAAGCCGTCGAATACGAAGGTCTGTCCAGGGAGGAAAACCTCATCCCGGATTGCGCCGTTGTAGCTGATTGAAGGAGCCATCAAGCCTTATCGTCGCGACAGAGTGGAACTCTCAATGAAAGCACCATTGTCGGTGTCAAAACCGGCGGATCTCAGGTAAGGGGTCCCGAACTATGTGTCTAAGGCTAATGGTAACAGGAGGCTGGGGACACAATGTTTACCCAGGTTCGGGCCCTCTCGATGGAGGTAATACCCTACTTCCTGCTTGATTGATCTTGATGATATGAATATTACAAGAGTTGATTTACCACGAGATCGAAGAGGCTAAACCCTAGAAGCTAGCCTATGGTATGATTGTTCTTGTCCTACGGACTAAACCCTCCAGTTTATATAGACACCGGAGGGGGCTAGGGTTACACAGAGTCGGTTACAAAGAAGGAGATCTACATATCCGGATTGCCAAGCATGCCTTCCACGCAAAGGAGAGTCCCACCCGGACACGGGATGAAGTCTTCAATCTTGTATCTTCATAGTCCAACAGTCCGGACAAAGTATATAGTCCGGCTGTCCAAGGACCCCCTAATCTAGGACCTCCTCAGGGGGCTCATTGGCCGCCTCCTCCTCTCTTCCACCATGGCCCATTAAGGCCCATTAACTCCCCGGGGGGGTTCACGTAACCTCCCGGTACTCCGGAAAAATGCCCGAACCACTTGGAACCTTTCCAGTGTCCAAACATAGTGTCACATCCCTAGTTATAGTATGCACTAGACTAGCCCTTCATGTGTCATGTTTAAATTTCTCTTAAATTTGAAATGCGGATTGTTTCAAACCCTAGCATCAAAGGAATTCACTAGGTTCAACTAAAATAATTTCAGTAAATCCAAATGGCTTTCAAAAATGTTCATCATTTCTGGAAAATGCTAGAAGCAATAACCAGAGGTGTTGCACATTTTTCCATGACATATTTGGGCTCTGGACTAAATCATATAGTATTTTCATTTGGGCATTTAAATGCTATTAAATATTTTAAATGCTCAAATAATCCCAAACTGAAATGTTTACTGTAGCATATATTTCCAACAGTGGTCATGAGCAGTAGCATGATTTTTGGGATTGGTTTAGTATTTTTAATAAAGCCACCAAGCTGCAGGAAAATAGAAAACAGGAAATAAAAGAGAGAGAGAGAGAGAGAGAGAGAGAGAGAGGACTACCTGGCGCTCACCTGGCAGCCCACTTACCTGGCCTTCTACTGTAGCAGCCCAGCCCACCACCGCAGCCATCCCTGTCGTCTTCCTCCTCGGACAGTGGGGCCAGCGCTGCGTGGCGGGCCTGGGCACACTGCAGCCAGGCCACCTCCTGCCTCTCTGCCTGTCTCCCCGTCGCCCTGAGGATGCCACGCACCCCCCTGGACCGCTCTCACTCTCTCCCGTGCCTCTCCCCTCTCTGCTCTCTCTCCCTCTCGCACCCGAGCACGCTCATCGCCGCCGCTCGCTGCTGCCACGGCCACCGGCCACCCCATACCCCGCCGACACGCCAAGAAGCTCCGCCAAGACGCCCTCTTCCTCCTCGATGAGTCACGTAGCTCGGCCGCCCTGCATTGCCGTCCGCATCGCCTTCTTCTCCCTCCGGTCGCTGAGATCGCCGGCAACGCCATGACGCCGTCCGTGCTTCCCCGAGCCCACTTCGACGCCCCCTACAACCGCAGTGAGCCACTACGTCGAACCCCTCTCTCCCCGTGCTCGTTTGCCCCCTCTGGCTGTCGCTTCCGCGGCTACTGACGCCATTGCTCGCACCTGAGCATGTCCCCGTGTTCAGTACTTCCCCAGGAGCACGCAGCACCCACCAGTTCCTCCCGTAGTGCACCGTAGCGTTGAATCGGTCGGCGCCCGAACTCCGGCCGCCGCGGAAGCGGACACCACCGTCGATTTAGGTCGTCTCCGGCGACCCCTCTAACACCAGCCGACGCGGACGAGGCCCAGGGTTCCAACGGTGCCATCCGCGCCCCGAACCGTGGCCTGTGCTGCGTTTCCGGACCGCGCCGCTGTCTCGGGCCTCGCCGGCGTCATGTCGCCGGTGGGTTTGACCCATTTGACCATGTGGGCCCCGCCCCTGGTCAAACCTAGATTAGGAGTTAATCTAATATTAATTTAGTTAGTTAAACTAATGACACTGACACGCGGGACCCACTGGCCAGGTTTGACCTGGACCGGCCTCGTTGACTGCTGACGTCATAGTGACGCAATGCTGACGCAATAAGTATTTTCTGGATTTATTTTTATACAAATAATTCCAGAAAATAGTATAAACTTCTAAAAATCATAGAAATTCAACCGTAGCTCCAAATCAAACAAATTATATATGAAAAATGATCAAAAAATCCAACCTATCCATCTGTACCATTTTCATGCATGTTAGAACAACTTATAGCTGCTGTTTAGGACAAATCATATTAAGGGCATCTAAACCATCACATATGGAGTTTGAATTTGAATCTTTGATTCAAACCAACTTCATTTAACCTGTGCTAGTTGCATTAGCTCAAAACACAGCATATTGTCATGTCATGATCATGCATCATATTGTGCATTGCATTGATTGTGTTCTTCCTTGTTTGTCGGTGTTTTGTCCCCTCTCGAAAGACGTGTACCGACGATGTGATCGATGACACCGATGAAGAACTATACTATCTTCAGAAGTGCCAGGCAAGCAAAACCCCCTTGTTCATTCCGATACAATCCCACTCTCTCGCTCCTGCTCTCTTTTACTGCATTAGGACAACAACGATACAATTGTTACTTGCTGTGGTAGTTGAACCCTTTATCCTCTGCATGACCTGTCATTGCCACAGTAAATAGATGAAACCCACTAGCATGAGTAGGAGTTGTTTGAGCCCTGATGTGCCTACTCATTCATGCTTGTTTGTCATGCCTGCTATTGCTTAGAGTTGTGTCAGGTCTGATTCATCAGGGATGAATTGGAGGTGTGTGAACATGTCCTACTGTTGAGAGCTAAGTGTGTGAACACGATTTGGTAAAGGTAGCGGTGAGAGGCCATGTAGGAGTACATGGTGGGTTGTCTCATTGCAGCCGTCCTCAGGAACTGAGTTCTGTGTTTGTGATCCATGAACAGTTACTACCACACATTGGGCTCCGGGCACTCCAAGCTCTCTCGACTTATTAATCAACTTGATCTCTGTCCAGGAGTTGCAACTAGTTTCTGGTGTTTGTAGGTAGTGTTAGTAGTCTACCAAGTGGCACCCGGTACAGGTGGGCTTGGGACAGACTAGGCACCATGGCACGGTGTACCAAGCGTACATCCACCCGTCGAGGTGGGCTTGGGAACCCTGCACACATCGTTTGGGGCCGTGAGCGACACCCCGGCCGGATCTCCTTGCGGATGGAACCCGAATAGGCGATAAACCTGGATGAGAGACTTGTGTGGTTAGTCAGGTCGTGGCCGACACCCTCGCTGGGCTTCCGCTTGAAGGTTGCCGAGTACATGTCGTGTAAACGGCGGTAAGTGGTGAGAGCGTGTGTGAAGAAGTACACCCCTGCAGGGTTAACATTATCTATTCGAATAGCCATGTCCGCGGTAAAGGACTTCTGGGTTGCTTGTACAGTTCATAGACAAGTGAAAGTGGATACTCTAAAATGTGCAAGATAAGCGTGAGTGCTATGGATGGCGTTCTCGTAGGGAGACGGGAGCGGATCCATAGTGGTGTATTGATATGGTGAATATGTGGACTCGTGTGCGCCACCTCAAAAGAGTTACTTGCAGTCGTAGTTCAGGATAGCCACCGAGTCAAAGCTGGCTTGCTGCAGTTAAACCCCACCATCCCTTTGTTGATAATGATGCATATGTAGTTAGTTCTGATGTAAGTCTTGCTGGGTACATTTGTACTCACGTTTGCCTATTTTATGTTTTTGCAGAGAGACTTCAGTCTCGCTAGTAGTTCCGCTTGGACTTCGACGTTTAGCTTGTTACCTCAGCTACGATCTTGTGCCCTCGGCAGGATCTGGTAGATAGTCAGGCTTCTCAGCCTTTTTCATTTGTAGATGTCTGTACTCAGACATGTTAAGCTTCCGCTTGTGCTTTGACTTGTATGCTCTGAATGTTGGGTCATGAGACCCATGTTTGTAATATCTCGCTCCTCGGAGCCTATTGAATAAAATACTTGAGTCGTAGAGTCATGTTGTGATGCCATGTTGTATTTGCACATATCGAGCATATTGTGTGTATGTTATTGAAATGCTTGGTATGTGTGGGATCTGACTATCTAGTTGTTTATCCTTAGTAGCCTCTCTTACCGGGAAATGTCTCCTAGTGCTTCCACTGAGCCATGGTAGCTTGCTACTGCTCCGGAACACTTAGGCTGGCCGGCATGTGTCCTTCTTTGTTCCTGTGTCTGTCCCTTCGGGGAAATGTCACGCGATGAATACCAGAGTCCTGTTAGCCCGCTACAGCCCGGTTCACCGGAGTCCTGCTAGCCCAGTGCTACAGCCTGGATTCACTCGCTGATGACCGACACGTTCGATGCTGGGTCATGGATGCCTGTCCCTGTAAGTTTGTGCCACTTTGGGTTTACGACTAGCCATGTCAGCCCGGGCTCCTTATCATATGGATGCTAGCGACACTATCATATACGTGTGCCAAAAGGCGCAAACGGTCCCGGGCAAAGGTAAGGCGACACCCGTGGGAATACCGTGCGTGAGGCCGCAAAGTGATATGAGGTGTTACATGCTAGATCGATGTGGCATTGAGTCGGGGTCCTGACAGCTTTGGTATCAGAGCTTGACTGCCTGTAGGATTACCAAGCCAAACTGGTCGAAGTTGAGTCTAGAAATGCTTTAGTTATATGTAGGGAATTGATTGTGGGATGGAACGTAAGGCTCTTTTTACTCCTTATACCTCATGGCCTTCTGATCTGAGTCAACCTCTTCTTTTCTACGGGGATTAAGAACTAGGTCTTCCCATCTATCTATTAGGATGACGTGTTACTAATCCATAGACTTATAGAATTGTTGGAGTTAAGCCCAGTTCAGTTTCTACTACTTCCGTATGTTAATTGTTGATCTCGAAACCTTGATATTGTCATGCTAAGTGGTTATGCCACCATTTTGCAAGATGTCTTAAATCCTTTCGAGCATTTACAGCCGTTATGCTGTCCGAGTCATCCCAGGTTTGAAAGATCGTGGATGTCGCCTAGAGGGGGGGGTGAATAGGCGTTTTAAAATAATTACGGTAGAGGCTCGAACAAATGCGGAATAAACCTAGTGGTTAATTTGTCAAGCACAAAACCTACAACAACTAGGCTCACCTATGTGCACCAACAACTTATGCTAAGCAAGATAAGCAACAATGTGATAGCAAGATATATGACAAAGAACAATATGGCTATCACAAAGTAAAGTGCATAAGTAAAGGGCTCGGGTAAGAGATAACTGAGGCACGAGGAGACGATAATGTATCCCGAAGTTCACACCCTTGCGGATGCTAATCTCCGTTTGGAGCGGTGTGGAGGCACAATGCTCCCCAAGAAGCCACTAGGGCCACCGTAATCTCCTCACGCCCTCGCACAATGCAAGATGCCGTGATTCCACTAAGGGACCCTTGAGGGCGGTCACCGAACCCGTACAAATGGCGACCCTTGGGGCGGTCACCGAACCCGTACACTTTGGCAACCCTTGGGGCGGTCACCAGTACCCGTCAAAATGCTCGGGGCGATCTCCACAACCTAATTGGAGACCCGATGCTTGCCGGAGCTTTACACCACAATGATTGAGCTCGAACACCACCAACCGACTAGGGCGCCTAAGCACCCAAGATGAACAAGCTCAAGGGCACCAAGCACCCAAGAGTAATAAGCTTCTCAACTTGTAACTTCCACGTATCACGTGGAGAATTCAAACCGATGCACCAAATGCAATGGCAAGGGCACACGGAGTGCCAAGTCCTTCTCTCTCAAATCCCACCAAGCAACTAATGCTAGGGAGGAAAATGAGAGGAAGAACAACAAGGAGAACACCAAGAACTCCAAGAACTAGATCCAAGAGGTTCCCCTCACATAGAGGAGAAAGTGATTGGTGGAAATGTGGATCTAGATCTCTCTCTCTTTCCTCAAAACTAGCAAGAATCCATGGAGGGATTGAGAGTTAGCAAGCTCGAAGAAGGTCAACAATGGGGAAGAACACGAGCTCAAAGGATAAGGTTCAATGGGAAGAAGACCCTTTTATAGGACCTCCGAATCCAACCGTTATGTGCTCAGGGTCGTGCACAAGCGGTACTACCGCTTGGAGGAGCGGTACTACCGCTTGGAGGAGTGGTACTACCGCTTAGCACGCTCAAAACAGCCCAAACGAGAGAGAAAACACGAGTTTTTGGTCCGGGGCGGTACTACCGCTTAGGAGCCACGGTAGTACTGCTCTGGAGCGGTAGTACCGCTCAGGAGCCGCGGTAGTACCGCTCTAGAGCGGTAGTAAAAAATTATATCCGCTCTAGTCGCGGTAGTACCGCTGCAGCCTTCACCAAAACAGTCACAACTTTTGCAAACGGACTCCGAATTCGATGAAACCAAGTTTGTTGGAAATCTACCGACAAGGACTAACACAGTCTTGAAAGAAATACCAATAATAAGCAAATGAGAAAAGGCCCAAAAGAAAATGGTGAGAACCCTTCCTCGGAGAAGACCGGTAAAACCTCCAACACCGAAAACATCATAGAAGACGCATGCAAACTCCGTTTTCGATGAACTCAAGCTTGTCATAAAGATGACCATAAGCTATAAGACTCACAAAGATAATCAAACAAGAACCAAGAAACATGATGCAAGGATGCAATGGTTTGAGCTCTCGACGAACGATACGATCAAGCTACTCACTTGAGAGCCCCCCTTGATAGTACGGCTATCGATCCTATAACCCGGTCTCCCAACTACCACCATGAGACCGGTAAAATAGAAAACCTATCAAGGGCAAACCTTTTCCTTGCACATGGTCCAATTGAGCTAGATGATGACGATCTTGACTCCCTCAAGTTGGACCACCTTTCTTGATTGCATTGGCTCGATGAAGACTAGATGATTGCTCCCCCATAGTCACTATGGGTGAGCGACTCTT
Source organism: Aegilops speltoides (assembly GCA_021437245.1). Taxonomy (NCBI): domain Eukaryota; kingdom Viridiplantae; phylum Streptophyta; class Magnoliopsida; order Poales; family Poaceae; genus Aegilops; species Aegilops speltoides. The sequence continues at coordinate 423,265,866 of CM038142.1, read as the reverse complement.
CGGCACATCTTCACAAGTCCATTGACACCACAATGGATGGCAAGATCCAAGCACTTGATATCTTCGTGATGCTCCACTTGAACTTGCACACGGCAATTTTGATGATGATCACCACTTGATGCCTTTCCATGGGTTGTATGATATCTTCCTCTTGACGCAAGCCCATGGACATGTACCTAACCCCACATAGAACTCTCACATAGACCATGGGTTAGTACACAAAGTGCAATGGACAATGCTTACCGTATCATGGGATCACTTGATCCCCCTCGGTACATCTTTTACGCTTTGTGAGTTGATCAACTTGATTCACTCTTGACTTAGTCTTGATCAACCTTGAATCTTTCCAATTCTCTTAGTTTGGATGATGTCTTGAAGGTAGACATGAATGATCACACAATCTTTTCTTCAAGACATGCTTGCAATAAGCTCAACACTCACATGACCAATCTTGGGATAATTCCTTAATAGCACGGTGGTCATCACAAACTCTCCTTGAAACCAACAAATGGACTCCAAGAAAAGCCTATGGACAAACCCTTCAAATGTAACTCAAGGCAACCATTAGTCCATAGAGATTGTCATCAATTACCAAAACCAAACATGGGGCACCGCATCTTCTTTCAATCTCCCCATTTTGGTAATTGATGACAATCACTTTCAAGAGAGTTTATACAAGAATTATGCATCACCATGCAATGCAACAACCAATGATGCATGAGAATGAGATGCAAATACTACGGAGCAAAACTAAAGCAAGAGGAGATAACTCTCTAAACTTCTCCACAAAACTCTCTGAACTCCTCCCCATTGGCATCGATTGCCAAAATGGGTGAAAAGCTTAGAATGCCAATATAAGGAGTGTTCCTCCATAAATTGTGTATCTCTAAAAAGAGAGTGAAATGCCATACACAAATCCAATGGTAAATACTTGGAGGAAGACAAACTATATTGAGGCACAAAGATTGCTAAAGAATGATATGACACAAAGACATAACAGAGAGAGACACAAGCAATCAGAAGATACCAATTGAAGCAAGCAATCAACGGATATCAATTGAACCTACTAGACCAATGATCCTACATGCCACAAGAATAAAGATATTATGATAAACGCAAAGGAGTGTTCTAAAGAAACTAGAGAAGCTCCCCATGATTTGTGCACACATAAGAATTTTTGTATTTGAATACAAAGTGCACAAAATAGGATCATAGCTCCCCCAAAATCAATAGAAACTCACATCCAGTGCAAGAGAGCATATAGGAAACAAAGCCTAGCGCTTGCAACAAGCACATAGTTGAGCACCATGTAAAAGAGGCAACTTAAGAATAGGCTCAACCAAAATGATGTGTGTGAGTCATGGCGAAGCACTTGAGAAGACTAAAATTAGGATGAGCATTAAGCATCAACATAGTCTTGAAAGAATGAGGCACACGGTGCAAGGCCTATCATTCCCACACACAACTGGCAAATGGGTTCACAAGCTTACTAAAAAGCAAAATAGAACCTATGCTTGTGACAACCCGTGGTGAAGATAGACGAAGAGAGGCTCATCAAGACGAGGGATACCAATTAAGATGGCAAAAGCCTCGTAAAGATAAGAAAGAGGAAAATAATCTTCACCACACATGAGTGCAACAAGATGCAACGATAGAGGACACACACTCAAGGCAAAAGCTTTCACGGAGCCACCAAAGAAATAACAAGAGAAAGACAAGGTGGACGTGAAAGAAAGGATATCAACTAGAGATGTAATCTCTCTTAAGTTTATAAGGTTCTAGGTAGACGAAATCATGAGATATATATCTACAAAGAAGGATGTACACCCGAAATAGTTAGAACACGAAGGAACAAGATATCCACAAGGAAGTCATAAATATACCAATAAGATATTTGCTTGAAAGCATAGCACTTGGCTAGATATGGTCTTATTGTATATAAATGAAGTCCAAACACACATCCATCAAGGGCATCACAACTAGCAACAGAGATCATCGTTGGGATGCTTTGAGAAAGGAAACAAGTATCACAAGATATGAAATGAATATCATGCCAAGATACAGCCTACACAAGGTTGAATGCAAGAGAGGAAAGCATGAATAGATACTTGTTACCGAGATATCATTGGAAGGATGTAGTAGATACCAATTGAAGGTAGATAGTAGTTCATTGATCATCCTAGCTTGACTCCAATATGCACATGGTGACAACACCTTCCTTGTGTGTGAGCCGAGCATCCAATGCATCTCCAAATGTTCCTAGAAGAACAACACAAACTAAACGGTACCCAAACTCATCGGGACCAAATAGTTAGAAACACCAATACATAGGACAAACTCCACATAAATATGTGCATATAGATATGAAAATGAATTTCATGCACATCTCATCCAAATTGAGACTAGGTGGAGTTTCCCCTATATATTGAGTCAAAGAAAGAAAGCATGCCAAATTAAATACATGAAGTAAACATGCATGCTCAAGACTTTCAAAACCCGAAACCAAAAGACAAAGAAATGCCAAGTGAAAAGGATACCAAATGGAGAAATCATCACTTGGAAGATATCATTAAAGATACATCAAGGAATGAGATATCCATTGATACACACTAAACTAAAGATGTCAAACTCCCAAAGAGAGGATGGTTCCAAACAAACCAAGCTGTCGACAAAGTTTCATGATGGCACAAAGTACCAAAAAGAAATGGCTTGCCTTCCACCAAAACACACTTGATAAGGATCACAAGAAGAGTGTTATAGAGAAAATAGAATAGCTCCCCCACGAGTTGTGCATTATATAGGATTTGTATTTGAATACAAAATGCACAAGGTGGGATCACCGCTTTCACTATATCTAGAAAACACTAGACAAGAACAAGAAATAAACAAGATCCACAAGTGGTATGGAAGACACGGGAGTTGACACAAACCTTGGCAAGAGAAAAGGCAAGTAAAACAAAAGCCAATGTAAAGATGATCAACAAATTCTACCACACATAAGACTACCAATTGTCAAAGACAAGAAGTATTTGGAAATAATTCCCGGTGGTAGATAACAAGGATATCCGACATCATCTTCACACCAAACACAAGCAAATTGCAACTTGTAGAGCTAACATGCCACCTAGGAACAAGATAATCTACAATATCAATTCTAGGTGACAATATCTCAAATGTACACATTTTCTAGGCTTGTAATATGCACTTAGCATATTACTCCCTAATGTGATACCAATAAGAACTTAACAAGAGGCAATAAGAGGAACAAACAAGAGATAATTAATGGACTATTTAGAATTTGAATTTCTCATGAGAGATATACCACCTAGCGACTAGATAATATTGTAATATCAATACTAGATGGTATTCCTCATGTACACACATTATAGGATTGTGAGGTGCACAAAGCACATCACTCCCCAAAATGGGATGTTCCATTAATCTCTCACACGAGCCAACTAGGATACAAACAAGAAGCATAAAGGCTCAACGATACGACACACACGTACATGATGTGCAAACCAACACACACATACTTGATTGCTCAAGGTAAGCACGTTGGAATCACAACATATACAAACACATGCAAGGAACAAAACCAAAACATGCAAGGGGCAAGTAACTTTCAAGGTAAACAATTTTAAGTACAAGTTACATAAGGAGGCACATTGGATATAAGATAGAAACTTGATAATCCAATTGACTTGGCTTGAGACAAAGAGAATGATGAAGTCCCTTAATTCTTCATAATTTAGCCAAGTCTCCAATGCCCTCCAACAACACCTATTGATCAAGTTTGAGCTTGTTGGTCCCCAACCAAGTTGGGTCCTAAGAGGTTAGTCACAATAGGTTTGGCTACCCAAATGGTTCTTTTCTTGACACCACTTTGAGTACCAACAAACTTGGCAAACACATTGCCAACCTTATCCTTCCCAAGAGAATAGATATCATCAATAATAATTGGGTTGGATAAGTTACCACTAGTGCATGAAGAAGCGACGTGACCTTTCTCACGACATAAGTAGCAACGTCTACTCTTCACTTTCTTCTCATTTGATTTCTCAACTTGAGAAGCATTAGCTTGAGTCTTCTTGGGAAGAGGCCTTTCTTCAACTTGAGGTTGAGCATGAGAATGCAATTGTAGCCGCTTCCTTGTTGCTTGTCACTAATAGCCTTCTTCTTCAATGGGCAAGATCTAACATGATGCCCTTCAATTTTGCACTTGAAGCAAATAATCTTGGCGAATCCTTGACTTGTTTTTGGCCCTTCTTCTTGTTGATCTTGGACTTATTCTTCTTGTTGGAGTTGAATCCAAGTCCACCTTTGTCATTGGGGATTTTGCACACTCAAGATATTGTTGAGTGTGGATTTCCCTTGATAACTCTTTTCCAAGTCTTTCTTCAAGGAAGTGACTTGGGCCTTGAGCTCTTTGATTTCCTCTACATGGTTAGTCTCAACACAAGTACTAGAGGAAGTATAAGCTTCATCATTAGAGCAACAAGGCAAGGAAAGCAATTCATCGCAAGATGTACCAACATTGTGAGTAGATGAATTACAAGGACTAGCACATGGAAATATACTATTTTGACTAGAAGTAGTGCTAGTATCCACATGAGGCTCACCAGATGTTAACTTGGCAATCATGGCCTCATGAGCTATGTTTAGCACACTATGGGATACTAGAAGATCATCATGAGAGCTTGAGAGCTTTTCATGACTTTCTTTCAATTTCCCATAATTGCTAGATAGCACCTCAAGTTGAGCCCGTAGCTCAACATTCTCCTTCAAAATGGATGCTTCACAAGTAATAGAGTTAGTAGCACAAGCATCATCATTTACAACAATAGGAGAGGACAACTTGCCAAGCTCTTTTAAATAAGAAGCTTCAAGTTGGGCATGAGACTCGGTGAGTTTGATGAGCTCACCCTTGATGACCCTTGAGCCATTTTCGAGATGCTCAAAATCCTCAAGGAGTCTAGCATGAGAAACTTCAAGCTTAGCATTTTTAGTTTTGAAATCATTGGCCACCTCAAGAGCTCTATCATGAGATTCCCTTACTCTAGATAATTCTAGAGCAAAAGTCTCCTCAAGAGATTCGGAGGTGGTTTGCTCATGTTCAAGAGCTTGAGATAGCTCCGCGATCTCATTTGCGTAATCACGCCCATGAGCTTCCATTTTCTCAATCGTGACCTCATGCTCCTCTAGATGAGATTCCAACTCCTCAATATATTTCTTGCCCTCAATGGCAATGGACATAATTTCCATGAAGTTGGAGCGAGCAATTTTATTTTATGAAGAGCTTTAAAACCGTTTCCCCTTAATTTTTAAGGAGGAAACATTATCATTCTCTTCATCATTATCCTCATCATTATTAGCATCAACATCATCATCAAGAGACATATTGGGGTACAAAGTAGGAGATACCTTTGGCGCCTTAGCCATAAGGCAAAAAGCAATAGATGATGATGTACGATCCCTTGAGGCACCATTAAACACCACATCTTGTTCCATGGAGTGTTCGGTTTCCTCTACATTGTTAGCACAACAATTCGAGGAAATAGATGCAATTTATCATGGCAACAAGACATAGCAAGCATATCATCATGAGATCTAGTCACGCAATTTCTACATGATATGCAAGGACTATCAACACAAGCATGTGAAACATTTGGAGTGCTCAAGTGTTAAAGCCCAAAGAGGGAGCATTGCAATAAGATAATGATGAAGGATCATCCATAATAAGCATACTATCATCATTGCAATGACCAACACTACTCACCATATCATTACCTTGTGGCAAACCACATGTAGGTGAAGTAGAAGAAGTTGAGAAGACAAAACGACCGGAGGTGGAGGGAGAACAATCATCCCCGCAAATCTTGGACACACCATATTTATCTTGAAGCTTTGTCCATAACTCATGAGCATCCCGGAACGGCATGAGTTGAAATATAACTACATTGCTCAAAGCATCGAAAAGCACATTAGAGGCTTGAGCATTGAGATAAGAGTTTTTCTCATCCTCTAAAGATAATCTTTGGGGATCCTTTGGAGGAGAAAAACCCATATCTACAATTCGCTCTAAATTTGGGTCCATGACCCTAAAGAGATTCACTCGCTGATGACCGACACGTTCGATGCTGGGTCATGGATGCCTGTCCCTATAAGTTTGTGCCACTTTGGGTTTACGACTAGCCATGTCAGCCCGGGCTCCTTATCATATGGATGCTAGCGACACTATCATATACGTGTGCCAAAAGGCGCAAACGGTCCCGGGCAAAGGTAAGGCGACACCTGTGGAATACCGTGCGTGAGGCCGCAAAGTGATATGAGGTGTTACATGCTAGATCGATGTGGCATTGAGTCGGGGTCCTGACAGCTTTGGTATCAGAGCTTGACTGCCTGTAGGATTACCAAGCCAAACTGGTCGAAGTTGAGTCTAGAAATGCTTTAGTTATATGTAGGGGAATTGATTGTGGGAAGGGAACGTAAGGCTCTTTTTACTCCTTATACCTCATGGCCTTCTGATCTGAGTCAACCTCTTCTTTTCTACGGGGATTAAGAACTAGGTCTTCCCATCTATCTATTAGGATGACGTGTTACTAATCCATAGACTTATAGAATTGTTGGAGTTAAGCCCAGTTCAGTTTCTACTACTTCCGTATGTTAATTGTTGATCTCGAAACCTTGATATTGTCATGCTAAGTGGTTATGCCACCATTTTGCAAGATGTCTTAAATCCTTTCGAGCATTTACAGCCGTTATGCTGTCCGAGTCATCCCAGGTTTGAAAGATCGTGGATGTCGCCTAGAGGGGGGGTGAATAGGCGTTTTAAAATAATTACGGTAGAGGCTCGAACAAATGCGGAATAAACCTAGCGGTTAATTTGTCAAGCACAAAACCTACAACAACTAGGCTCACCTATGTGCACCAACAACTTATGCTAAGCAAGATAAGCAACAATGTGATAGCAAGATATATGACAAAGAACAATATGGCTATCACAAAGTAAAGTGCATAAGTAAAGGGCTCGGGTAAGAGATAACCGAGGCACGGGAGGCGATAATGTATCCCGAAGTTCACACCCTTGCGGATGCTAATCTCCGTTTGGAGCGGTGTGGAGGCACAATGCTCCCCAAGAAGCCACTAGGGCCATCAGAATCTCCTCACGCCCTCGCACAATGCAAGATGCCGTGATTCCACTAAGGGACCCTTGAGGCGGTCACCGAACCCGTACAAATGGCGACCCTTGGGGTGGTCACCAAACCCGTACACTTTGGCAACCCTTGGGGCGGTCACGGTACCATCAAAATGCTCAAGGCGATCTCCACAACCTAATTGGAGACCCGATGCTTGCCGGAGCTTTACACCACAATGATTGAGCTCGAACACCACTAACCGACTAGGGCGCCTAAGCACCCAAGATGAACAAGCTCAAGGGCACCAAGCACCCAAGAGTAATAAGCTTCTCAACTTGTAACTTCCACGTATCACGTGGAGAATTCAAACCGATGCACCAAATGCAATGGCAAGGGCACACGGAGTGCCCAAGTCCTTCTCTCTCAAATCCCACGAAGCAACTAATGCTAGGGAGGAAAATGAGAGGAAGAACAACAAGGAGAACACCAAGAACTCCAAGAACTAGATCCAAGAGGTTCCCTCACATAGAGGAGAAAGTGATTGGTGGAAATGTGGATCTAGATCTCCTCTCTCTTTCCCTCAAAACTAGCAGGAATCCATGGAGGATTGAGAGTTAGCAAGCTCGAAGAAGGTCAACAATGGGGGAAGAACACGAGCTCAAAGGATAAGGTTCAATGGGGAAGAAGACCCCCTTTTATAGGACCTCCCGAATCCAACCGTTATGTGCTCAGGTCGTGCACAAGCGGTACTACCGCTTGGAGGAGCGGTACTACCGCTTAGCACGCTCAAAACAGCCCAAACGAGAGAGAAAACACGAGTTTTTGGTCCGGGGCGGTACTACCGCTTAGGAGCCACGGTAGTACTGCTCTGGAGCGGTAGTACCGCTCAGGAGCCGCGGTAGTACCGCTCTAGAGCGGTAGTAAAAAATTACATCCGCTCTAGTCGCGGTAGTACCGCTGCAGCCTTCACCAAAACAGCCACAACTTTTGCAAACGGACTCCGAATTTGATGAAACCAAGTTTGTTGGAAAGCTAGCGACAAGGGCTAACACAATCTTGAAAGAAATACCAATAATAAGCAAATGAGAAAAGGCCCAAAAGAAAATGGTGAGAAACCTTCCTCAGAGAAGACCGGTAAAACCTCCAACACCGAAAACATCATAGAAGACGCATGCAAACTCCGTTTTCGATGAACTCAAGCTTGTCATAAAGATGACCATAAGCTCTAAGACTCACAAAGATAATCAAACAATAACCAAGAAACATGATGCAAGGATGCAATGGTTTGAGCTCCGACGAACGATACGATCAAGCTACTCACTTGAGAGCCCCCCTTGATAGTACGGCTATCGATCCTATAACCCGGTCTCCCAACTACCACCATGAGACCGGTAAAATAGAAAACCTATCAAGGGCAAACCTTTTCCTTGCACATGGTCCACTTGAGCTAGATGATGACGATCTTGACTCCCTCAAGTTGGACCACCTTTCTTGATTGCATTGGCTCGATGAAGACTAGATGATTGCTCCCCCATAGTCACTATGGGTGAGCGACTCTTCGGCACATCTTCACAAGTCCATTGACACCACAATGGATGGCAAGATCCAAGCACTTGATATCTTCGTGATGCTCCACTTGAACTTGCACACGGCAATTTTGATGATGATCACCACTTGATGCCTTTCCATGGGTTGTATGATATCTTCCTCTTGACGCAAGCCCATGGACATGTACCTAACCCCACATAGAACTCTCACATAGACCATGGGTTAGTACACAAAGTGCAATGGACAATGCTTACCGTACCATGGGATCACTTGATCCCCCTCGGTACATCTTTTACGCTTTGTGAGTTGATCAACTTGATTCACTCTTGACTTAGTCTTGATCAACCTTGAATCTTTCCAATTCTCTTAGTTTGGATGATGTCTTGAAGGTAGACATGAATGATCACACAATCTTTTTCTTCAAGACATGCTTGCAATAAGCTCAACACTCACATGACCAATCTTGGGATAATTCCTTAATAGCACGGTGGTCATCACAAACTCTCCTTGAAACCAACAAATAGACTCCAAGAAAAGCCTATGGACAAACCCTTCAAATGTAACTCAAGGCAACCATTAGTCCATAGAGATTGTCATCAATTACCAAAACCAAACATGGGGGCAACGCATCTTCTTTCAAGGTTTCTAAATAGTCTGAAGCATTTGCAAAATCCTTTCCTCCCGTTTTGATGTCCTTTTGGGCCAGATTAAGCACACTAATCGGTGAGTTGAGGTACTCTATTGCCTCGACATATATGTTGGAGTTAGTATTATGACCCTAGGTGTTTTAGGGAGTCACCTAGTAATCTAGCCATGCTATGTGTTCCCAGTGTGATGATTCTGGCCTTTATTCTCGAAAGCATCCCATGATGCCATTTAGTAGTAGGTATTCTACTCCTGGGTTCTTGACCCAAGATTCACTCAACTTACCTCGTGTTGTTAGTGTTGCTCGTACCTTTAGGATATTAGTAACCTTTGCGATAGTCTTCGAGGTTCATGGTATATCATTCTTCCAATACCATGAACTATTATGGCAGAAGTTCTTTGAACCAAAAGATCGCAACCAGAATGCTCTTGATGAGTTCTCGATTCTATGTTGTGACTCTGTCAGTCCTACCTCTCTGCATGAATTGTCCGGAAGAAATATGTTGAACTCGTTCGACATTCTAATCCATGCATCCACAACTCAGAAAATCATATGTTCTTTTGAGTTGTCCCCCTTTAGTTGTCTTATAACCTCGTTTACCAATTGATAGTCAGGAGTAGTTGTGCCTCGTGTTCATCGATGCCTGTTATTCTTGTGGTCTGTCAAGCCATTCTATTCTGGAATGACCAGGAGAAACAAACTCCAGCACCTCATCCATTTCTTGGACTGGTCAAAGTAGTTGTATTCCGCAGATCAAAAAGCTAATCTAGCTTTTGTTCTGTTCTACCTTGGAGTATTACCATCTTTTGTATCGGGATTATTATAGGAATTGCACACTATCTCTTATGAATTCTTGATGCAGTAATACTTCTTGTCATCATTGTTCATTCCTCGGTTTCTGTGTTATTGTAACCAAAATGCCGACAAGTGAATCGTGGTGTGTGAAATCAATACTGCTAGCAACCCTGTTGCTTGGTAGTTAAAGGACAATAATTTCATTCTTAGCGTATTGGTTCTTGAATCATCATTCTAAGATATATTGTGCTACCTAGTCCTTATTTTCGGTGCACCTTTCGATCAATGAGTTAGGGCTATGCCAATCCCTTGCTTATTTGATCATCTCGTCTTGCCCTGAAAAGCAAGATTGTTCTCGAACTTAATAGCATATCGGTGGCTCGTGATTTTCCGATTATCTTCTCGGAAGTATTACCAGGTTGTTACCTGACCGCTATGTTGAGCTCGTGATCAAGTTGGTTTCCTATAAACCACCCTTTCTCCAAGCATCTGTGTCGGATACCCTGAGCTAGCTGGTTAAGCTAAACAACAACTTGGAGAGTTGGAAGATAATAGCTTGTCCGACTCAGTTCATTCCAAAGGGATATCTTTGTGTGTGTGTGTGTGTGTGTTGAAGAAAGATGATATCTTCATTGGTTGATCCTCGTGGTCAATTGTTGGATCTATTGTCTTGTCCAAACATTGATTTGAGTATGGGCTATCTTCAAATCAAATCAGAACCAATGATGTTCCTAATGTTGCCTTACTCGTGGTTGATTCCTCGGGCATACACCATTACATCCTTTGGTCTGACCGATGCTATCACTGTGTTCACTTAATTGTGGAATTCCATCTATATGGAAGCCTGGATGGGTTGTTGTTGAGCCCATTGACAACATTTTCATCTTGTCCATGATCCATGTTGAACATCTAAGTTAGCGTTGGAAACTTTCGAAAGCATTTCTTCATGCTAGCTCATGAAGCATATGTTCGGATGAAAGAAGTGACTTCCTCTAATTCATGTGCATTTGATGCAAGTTGCCGCTGTGAATATGAGAAAGTCAATGTTGCTTCCTTTGGAACCATTCCAAATCAGTCATGCACACGTGCGAAGAATTCTGTGGTCTGAAGACTTGCAACTGTAACACCCCAGATGTATCATGTCCCATTTTGGCAATGTATCAACTTGACCTTCATCCAATTTCTTGTGGGTTTTATCATGTTTGGCCTCTTCTTGTTTGGTTATGTGGTTTTATTCTTTTCTTTGTCATGCTCATCTTACCATATTGCATTTGTGCCTCTTGTCATTTTGCATTCATCCTCATTATGTAGTGCATCTTCATCTCATGTCATCTCATGTTGCATATTGTCATTCATGTTGTTGCCATGAGCATCATGGGCATAACCTTGTTCCCCCCCTTTCCATCCATGGCACCCTCACTTCTCCTCCTTTTCCCTCTCTTATTCAAGTGCTATTTTTCTTCCTCAAATAATGTTCATCTTCTCCCTGTTAATCTTGCCCCTTGCCCTAAACCTCTCTGCCAAAGATATCCTTATTTGTAGTTGTTTTGGTCAGGTTCAAAAATGACACAAGTTTGAAAATATTTCAAACTTGTCTTATTTTTCTACCTTTAAAAATGCCCGATGCAATTTATTAAAATAGTGGATAATTCCAGGAGTTGGAGAATATTTTCTTTATCCTCTAACTCCTCTTCTTTTTCCCTGAGCTTTTCTGTTTTCATTTCTGTTTTGGAAAAATGGAAATGCAGCCTGCAGCCAGCGCAGCAGCCCCCCTGGGCCTCCCGCAGCCCAGCCAACTCGACCCGCCAGCCCAGCCAGCCCAGCTAGCGCGCCCAGCTAGCGCACCAGCCAGCCTGCTCGCGTCCGCGTCGTTTCTCACCCGGCCGCCTCGCTACCCCGCCGCCCGTACGCCCACGTGGCACGCGCGACCCCACCAGTCAGCCTCTGGCTACAGCGTACCCGCCCCTCGCCTTTTCGTCTAGCTCACGCCGCGCGCGCACATGGCCACGGCCGCGTCGATGCCGTGCTCCACCGCTCGCCCTAGCCTCCCTTTTATCCCCTCTCCGTGTCCACACGCCCCCTAGGGTTTCCCTCTTCCTCCCATCGCCGCCGCCAGGTGAGTACACCACCAGATCTGCCGCTTCCGCCCCGTCCCGAGCGCATCAGAGAGCGTCCCGTCGCCGGCGTGCTCTCCTTCGGCATCTACCCCGTCTGACGTGTCCATCTTCTTCCTCGCCGTCGTCTACTTCCACGACGTCGACTACGGTGCCCCGGACGACGAGTTCCTCGACGTCCCCTGCTTCCTCCTTCCGCTCGGCCAGAGGCGCCAAGGTTCAGAGCTCCGATTCGTCGCCGCTAGCTCGTCTCCGTCGACCTCTTCGCGTCCTTGGGTGAGCTGGGTAATGCACCTCCCTCTCCCATCCTTCCCACGGCATGTAGACGTCCGTAGAGCGCTGTCCGATCCGTGTCTTTCCCGCGCTCGCAGTGCTCCAGCGGTTCTGAATTTGTCAGTGCAGTGCAACCGTAGCGTGTTTTGCGTCCCGCAGCTCCGGTTCCCCCTCTTCGTGCTCCCGTAGCGCGCTCGCACCCTCGCTTACGCCTTCGCGCGCACCCTGCACGCCTCCCGCCGCTCCGGCAAGACCTTCTGCCGCTCGCCGCGGACGCCATGGCCCCGAGTCGAGCTACTGCTCGAGCTCGAGCGCCCCTGCTTTCCCTCGTAGGTGCGCAAGTTCCTTTTCCCTTTCCGCACGGCACGGGAGGCTCAGGCCCACTGTTGCCGCCGCCGCTGCCCTGCGGCGCTGTCGTCCTCTCCGTTTGCAACGTAGTCGCACGACCTGGCGCTTTTCTAAAGGGGTCGAAGCCCTTCCCCTGTCAGCCGCGCCCGCCTAGCCCAGTGGCTGCAGCAGCAGAGCCACACCGGGGAGACCCGGGTTCGATCCCCCGCTGATGCATATTTACACCCCCCTTTTTAATCCCATTCTGACACTGTGTGTGTATGACAGTGTGGCCCCACCTGTCATCCTCCTGTAGCCTCTGTTTTCTTTTTTTTAGTTATTTATTTTATTCCCCAGCGAATATTCCATTTCTGGCATGTAGTACATTTCCATTTCGGGCAAGTCCATTTCTGGACGTTTCCAAATATGGAAAATGCCATTTCGGTCATTTTCCTTTTTAGGTGTTTTAACTTAATGCACTTGTGACTATTTTTCTACAGCAACCTAGACATATTATATATGTTTTTGGGGTAGAAAAATCCCACCAATCCAGTGGTGGCATGAGTTTCTGCATTTGAGCAAGTTCATGAGCATGTCATTTTACACCATGATGTTGTCTTGTCATTTTCGAGTGTTTTATTTCAAGCATGCTATGAGGTTGTGTTGCACAAGGATAGTTTCATTTTCATGCCTACCTCATGCTAGTACTTGTTCCATGCCATGATATGCCCGGTTCATCATTTTCCTTCCGGAGCACACTTATGCATTGCATATCACATCTTGCATCGCATGTCATGTATTGCATCATATTGCTTGTGCATTGTTCCTTGTTTGATTGTGGTTCCGTTGCTTGTGTTCTTGCTTTGGGTAGAGCCGGGAGACGAGTACGTGAACGAGGAACCTGTTGAGAACGCCTCGAGGATCAAGCCTTCGACAACTCGAGAACCTTGCGCAAGATGACCATACCTTCGAAATCACTTCTATCTTTGCTTGCTAGATGCTCGCTCTTTTGCTATGCCTATGCTGCGATACCTACCACTTGCTATATCTTGTCACCCATATTGCCATGTCAACCTCTAACCATCCATGTCCTAGCAAACCGTTGATTGGTTATGTTACCGCTTCGCTCAGCCCCTCTTATAGCGTTGATAGTTGCAGGTGAAGATGAAGTTTGTTCCTTGTTGGAACACGGATATTTTGGGATATCACAATATCTATTGTTTTAATTAATGCATCTATATACTTGGTAAAGGGTGGAAGGCTCGGCCTTATGCCTGGTGATTTGTTCCACTCTTGCCACCCTAGTTTCCGTCATACCGGTGTTATGTTCCTTGATTTTGTGTTCCTTACGCGGTTGGGTGATTTATGGGACCCCCATGACAGTTCGCTTTGAATAAAACTTCCCCAGCAAGGCCCAACCTTGCTTTTACCATTTGCCACCTAAGCCTTTTTCCCTTGGGTTTTCGCGAGCCCAAGGGTCATCTTTATTTAACCCCCCCAGGCCAATGCTCCTCTGAGTGTTGGTCCAAACTAGAGACACTTGCGGTGCCGCCCTGAGGCAACTTGGGGTATCCTCGGTTGCCGTACGTACTGCTCATCCGGTGTGCCCTGAGAACGAGATATGTGCAGCTCCTATCGGGATTTGTCGGCACATTCGGGCGGCTTTGCTGGTTTAGTTTTACCATTGTTGAAATGTCATGCGAACCGGGATTCCGAGACTGATCGGGTCTTCCCGGGAGAAGGTTTATTCCTTCGTAGACCGTGAGAGCTTGTGATGGGCTAAGTTGGGACACCCCTACAGGGTATTATCTTTCGAAAGCCGTGCCCGCGGTTATGAGGCAGATGGGAATTTGTTAATGTCCGGTTGTAGAAAACCCGAAGTTGACCTTAATTCAAATACATCAACCGTGTATGTAACCGTGATATTCTCTTCTCGGCGGAGTCCGTGAAGTGAACACGGTGTTGGAGTTATGTTTAACGCAGGTTGCTTTAGGATCACTTCTTGACCGCTACTAGCTTCACGACCATGCTTTGCTTATCTTCTCGCTCTCTTCTGCGATGTAGCCACCATATATGCTAGCCGCTTGCTGCAGCCCCTCCTTTTTACACCAGCCTTCCCTTAAGCTTAAATAGTCTTGATCTCGCGGGTGTGAGATTGCTGAGTCCCCGTGGCTCACAGATTCTACCAAAACAGATGCAGGTACCGGTGATGCCAGCGCAGATGGCGCAACTGAGCTGAAGTGGGAATTTGATGAGGCCCTTGGTCGTTACTATGTTTCATTTCCAGACGATCAGTAGCGGAGTCCAGTTGGGGCGATCGGGGATCTGTGTTGCATTTGAGATAGTCTTCTTTTATTTTGGTTCCGTAGTCGGACCTTGAGTGTAAACTGAATGATGGATGTTTATTTATGTATTGTGTGAAGTGGCAATTGTAAGCCAACTATGTATCTCTTTGCCTTATGTATTACATGGATTGCGCGAAGATTACCTCACTTGCGACATTGCTTTCAATGCGGTTATGCCTCTAAGTCGTGCTTCGACACGTGGGAGATATAGCCGCATCGAGGGCGTTACAAGTTGGTAGTCAGAGCCATCCCCGACCTTAGGAGCCCCCACTGCTTGATCGTTTTTAGCGGCCGAGTTGTGTCTAGAAAAATGTTTTGAGTCATTTAGGATTATATATATATCGGAGAGTTAGGAATTCTTTTACTCCTCAGTCCCTTCGTCGCTCTGGTGAGGTCTCCTGACGTAGAAGTTTTGACTTTCCTCTCCTCAAATTTCACTAAAAAAATTTTTTGGATCACGCGGGTATCTTAGAATCGTTCCGATGGTTTTATGATGACAACATTGTCTTGGTGCCTCCCGTCAGCAGGGGTTTAGTGGAGGTGTCCCGGGGAGTTGAGCTCTGAGGTGTTGTCATCATAATTTTATCGTTGCAGTTCTGGAATACCTGAGTTTAGTACGCCGACATCGAAAATCTCTTTTATGCAGTTCGTTGGTGAGATAACCCCGCTAACCCAGTACTGAGGTGAGTACGGGAGTATTGCCATGACTCGCATAACGGATGCCTTTCGAAGGTTGAGGTACACGATTTCCGAAGGTTTCTTGGTTATGTGTTGAAGGATGGATACAGCTGGATGTAGGGATTGTTAGTTTGGGTGAGATATATTGCTTCCCCTGTATCCCCAACACCTGATTGCATAACCGGAAAGTTTCGGGAGTTTATAGGTGGGATTCAAGTAGCTCTAGCATTTCTTCCGCAGATATTTGGTTTGTGATTGGGTAATCCTTACCACTTATTTGTTCCATTCATACCTTGTTTTTTTTCATTCATCAATCTCTTATCAAGTGGCTTCTCACCTTAATGGACGTGATGTTTACTTTGGAATTCATTCGTTCATCCCCGTTCGAATGTTTATTGTGAAGACTATATGTTGCAAATTTCTATCCGTTGATTCAACTTGTCTATCTGTCTATCAAGATGCTAACGGATGTCACCCTCTTCAGGATGGCTCCACCAACGCGTCAGAATCCAGAACGCAATGATGGGAATCAGGCGAACCCTCCACCTCCACCTCCGCCTCCGGAGGCGTGGCAAACTTTGATGGCAACCACAAACGCCAACGCTCAGTTGTTGATCCAGCTGATGCAAGAGCGTAACCAAGGCCAAGGCAACCAAGGGAATCAAGGTCAAGGGCAGTTCTTCCATCAGCCACAGTTTCCTACCCTCAACCAGTTCCTTGCAAACCAGCCAAAGTCTTTCAGCTACTGTGCCGAGGCCACAGACGCCGACGATTGGCTCGTGGATATCAACAAGCATTTCGAATGCAGCAATGTCAGACCTGAGGACTACGTCAAGTTCGCGTCTTTTCAGCTCAAGGATCAGGCAGCTGATTGGTTCCAGCAATACAAGGATTCCAGAGGTGGTCGAGTGATTACTTGGACTGATTTCTGTCGGGACTTTAAAGCTCACCACATTCCTACCAGTGTTGTTGAGAGCAAGCGTGAGGAGTTCCGCAATCTCAAGCAAGGAAACATGTCAGTGTACGAATACAACATACAGTTTCAGAAACTTGCTCGCTTCGCTAAACAAGACGTTCCTGATGAGAAAAGTATGATCTATCAGTTCAGAGGTGGCCTTAGAGAGGATCTGCAGTTAGCTCTTGTTCTTATTGAGCCTACTCAGTTTGATCAATTCTACAATATGGCACTCAAGCAAGAAGGTGCTCAGCTCAAGTGTGAGGCTTCAAAGAAGAGAAACAGGGATGCAGTTCAGTCTTCTTCTTCCTCTCAAGTGGCAGCAAAGCAGCAAAAGTTCTACCTTCCTCCTCCTCCGTTCCGTCAGCCTTACCAACAGAAGAACTCAGGTGGTCGTGGATCTTCCCACCCACCCAACCCAAGCTACCAGAACAAGTCTCAGCCTCAAGCTCCAAGGTCAAATGCTCCTTATCACCGTCTGCTCTCAGAAGTGACCTGCAACAAGTGCCAGCAGAAGGGTCACTATGCGAACAAATGCCATAACCAAAAGTGCCTTCCTCCTCCTCCTCCTGTGAGGTCTTCAAGCAATGCAGTGGTCAAGCATAATCCCAAGTATGCAAAGGTGAACATGATGAATGCAGCGCAAGCAGAGGATTCTTCAGATGTGATAATGGGTAATCTCTCAGTTAATGATATTCCTGCAAAAGTCTTATTTGATACTGGTGCATCGCTTTCTTTCATTTCAAGACCTTTTGTTGCAAAGCATGAGTTTGTGACAGAAAAGATTCCTATTCCGTTGAAGATTGTGTCTCCGGGTAAGCAAATGACTTCTCGAGTTTTCGTCCCGGATGTCTCTATCAAGATGGGCGACTACAAATTCCTGTCTAAACCAATTGTTCTTGGTGACTCGGATATTGATCTAATTCTTGGGATGGATTGGCTTTCTCAGCACAAAGCTCTACTTGATTGTGCTGCCAGGCAGATTCAATTGACACACCCTTCTGAGGATGTTATCATCTATGCCGCTCGTGATGAAACCATTCGGTTGTTTTCTCTCAATGAGAAGGGCGAGTTGGATGCTATCTCTCAGATTCCAGTCGTTTGTGAGTACCAAGATGTCTTTCCAGAAGAGCTTCCGGGTATGCCTCCTCATCGGTCAGTCGAATTCGTTATCGATCTTGAGCCTGGCACTGAACCCGTTTGCAAGCGTCCTTACAAGCTCGGACCCAAGGAGCTGAAAGAATTGAAGAAACAGCTCGATGAACAAGAGCGTCTGGGTTTGATCAGACCGAGTTCATCTCCATGGGGATGTGGAGTTCTTTTTGTCCGAAGAAAGATGGCACGGACCGACTTTGCGTCGACATCGTCCATTGAACAAGAAGACAATCAAGAACAAGTATCCACTTCCCAACATCAATGAGCTATTCGAGCAACTCAAAGGTGCTAAAGTATTCTCCAAGCTTGACCTTCATATGGGTTATCATCAGATTCGCATTCATGAACAAGATATTCCCAAGACAGCATTCAGAACAAGCTATGGTTCTTATGAATATACTGTCATGTCTTTCGGCCTTGTCAATGCTCCTCCAACATTCTCTCGCATGATGAACTTTATCTTCAACCCCTACACCAATGATTTCGTCTTGGTGTATCTCGATGATATTTTGGTCTTCTCCAAGAACAAGCAGGATCATGCCAAACATTTGTGATTGGTGCTCGACAAGCTCAGAGAGCATCAATTCTATGCGAAGTTTTCCAAATGTGAGTTCTGGCTTGATGAAGTTCTTTATCTTGGTCATATCATCTCCGCCAAGGGAATTGCTATTAATCCGGCGAAGGTTTCTGCGGTTCTGGATTGGGAACCTCCTCAGAATGTCAAGCAGCTCCGCGGTTTTCTCGGTCTTGCAAGCTATTGTCGAAGATTCGTTGAGAATTTCTCTAAGATTGCAAAGCCTCTTTCCAACCTCCTCCAGAAACATGTCAAGTATGTTTGGACGCCTGAGTGTGATGTCGCTTTCAACACCCTCAAAGAGAAGCTAGTTACAGCTCCTGTCTTGACTCCTCCTGATGAATCCAAACCATTCGAAGTTTTCTGTGATGCTTCCTTGCAAGGTCTCGGTGCTGTGTTAATGCAAGAGAAGAAGGTTGTGGCCTATACCTCTCGTCAGTTGAAGCCCAACGAAAAGAACTACCCCACTCATGATCTCGAGTTGGCGGCAGTTGTCCATGCATTGATAACATGGAGACATCTCTTGTTGGGAAGGAAAGTGGACATTTTCACCGATCACAAGAGTCTCAAGTATATCTTCACTCAACCAAACCTCAACCTCAGGCAAACTCGATGGGTCGAAATGATTCAAGAGTACAATCCAAGTATTGAATATACTCCTGGCAAGGCGAATGTGATTGCAGATGCCTTGAGCAGAAAGGCTTATTGCAACGGCCTAATTCTCAAGCCCTTCCAACCGGATCTTTGTGAAGCTTTCCGCAAGCTGAATCTTCAAGTTGTTCCTCAAGGCTTTCTTGCCAACCTCATAGTCTCTCCTACTTTGGAAGATCAAATTCGTGAGGCACAACTCCTGGATGCCATGGTGAAGAAGGTGAGACGTGGTATTGACAAGGGCATTTCCAAATACAAGTGCTATCGCGTGGATGACAAAGATACTCTTTTCTTCGAGGATCGTATTGTGGTTCCCAAAGGCGATCTGAGAAAAGTCATCATGAATGAGGCACACAATTCTCTTCTATCCATTCATCCTGGAAGTACGAAGATGTACCATGACCTCAAGCAGTCATATTGGTGGACTCGAATGAAGCGAGAAATTGCTC
The DNA here is from genome assembly GCA_021437245.1 of Aegilops speltoides. Lineage (NCBI taxonomy): Eukaryota > Viridiplantae > Streptophyta > Magnoliopsida > Poales > Poaceae > Aegilops > Aegilops speltoides. The sequence continues at coordinate 423,246,217 of CM038142.1, read as the reverse complement.
AATTTGTGAATGAATGTGATGTCTGCAGAAGGGTGAAAGCAGAACACCAAAGACCAGCTGGTCTCCTCCAACCTCTTGCTATTCCAGAATGGAAGTTTGATCACATCGAGATGGACTTCGAGACTGGTTTTCCTAAGTCCAAGCGTGGAAATGATGCTATCTTCGTTGTCATTGACAAGCTTACTAGAGTGGCTCATTTTCTTCCTGTCAAAGAATCTATCACAGCAGCTCAGTTGGCAGAGCTATACACCTCCAGAATTGTCTCCTTGCACGGTATTCCGCAATTGATCTCTACAGACCGTGGAAGCATTTTCACTTCTAAGTTCTGGGATTCTTTTCAGACGGCCATGGGCACCAACATTCGTTTCAGCACAGCTTTTCATCCTCAAACAAGTGGCCAAGTCGAGCGAGTCAATCAAATCCTTGAAGATATGCTCAGGGCTTGTGTCATCTCCTTTGGCATGAAGTGGGAAGAGTGTCTTCCATATGCCGAGTTCTCCTACAACAACAGCTTCCAAGCGAGTTCGGGCAAGGCCCCATTCGAAATTCTCTATGGCAGAAAGTGTCGTACTCCTCTCAATTGGTCCGAGACAAGTGAACGCCAACTTCTTGGCAACGACTTGATCACAGAAGCCGAAGAAATGTGCAAAGTCATTCATGAGAATCTTAAAGCCGCGCAATCGCGCCAGAAGAGCTATTATGATGACAAGCACTGTGATGTGGCTTTTGAAATCGGAGACCATGTCTACCTCCGCGTCTCTCCAATGAAAGGCACTCGTCGCCTCGGTATCAAAGGGAAGCTTTCCCCTAGATACGTGGGTCCTTTCAAGATCATTGGCAAAAGAGACGATCTCGCCTATCAACTTGAGCTTCCATCCAACTTTGCAAACGTGCACGATGTGTTTCACGTGTCACAGCTCCGCAAGTGCTTCAAGATTCCTGAGCGCACCATCAACTTTGAAGAAATTGACCTCCAAGAAGATCTCTCTTATCATGAGCACCCCGTTGCTATTCTTGAAGAAACCGAGCGCAAGACTCGCAACAAGTCAATCAAATTCCTGAAAGTGAAGTGGTCACACCATTCCGACCGAGAAGCCACCTGGGAGCGCGAGGATCACCTCCGTTCCGAATATCCGGAGTTCTTTCAGTCCTAGATCTCGGGACGAGATCCTCTTGTAGTGGAGGAGAGTTGTAACACCCCAGATGTATCATGTCCCATTTTGGCAATGTATCAACTTGACCTTCATCCAATTTCTTGTGGGTTTTATCATGTTTGGCCTCTTCTTGTTTGGTTATGTGGTTTTATTCTTTTCTTTGTCATGCTCATCTTACCATATTGCATTTGTGCCTCTTGTCATTTTGCATTCATCCTCATTATGTAGTGCATCTTCATCTCATGTCATCTCATGTTGCATATTGTCATTCATGTTGTTGCCATGAGCATCATGGGCATAACTTGTTCCCCCCCTTTCCATCCATGGCACCCTCACTTCTCCCTTTTCCCTCTCTTATTCAAGTGCTATTTTCTTCCTCAAATAATGTTCATCTTCTCCCTGTTAATCTTGCCCCTTGCCCTAAACCTCTCTGCCAAAGATATCCTTATTTGTAGTTGTTTTGGTCAGGTTCAAAAATGACACAAGTTTGAAAATATTTCAAACTTGTCTTATTTTTCTACCTTTAAAAATGCCCAATGCAATTTATTAAAATAGTGGATAATTCCAGGAGTTGGAGAATATTTTCTTTATCCTCTAACTCCTCTTCTTTTTCCCTGAGCTTTTCTGTTTTCATTTCTGTTTTGAAAAATGGAAATGCAGCCTGCAGCCAGCGCAGCAGCCCCACCTGGGCCTCCCGCAGCCCAGCCAACTCGACCCAGCTAGCGCGCCAGCCAGCCTGCTCGCGTCCGCGTCGTTTTTCACCCGGCCGCCTCACTACCCCGCCGCCCGTACGCCCACGTGGCACGCGTGACCCCACCAGTCAGCCTCTGGCTACAGCGTACCCGCCCCTCGCCTTTTAGTCTAGCTCACGCCGCGCGCGCACATGGCCACGGCCGCGTCGACGCCGTGCTCCACCGCTCGCCCTAGCCTCACTTTTATCCCCTCTCCGTGTCCACACGCCCCCTAGGGTTTCCCTCTTCCTCCCATCGCCGCCGCCAGGTGAGTACACCACCAGATCTGCCGCTTCCGCCCCGTCCCGAGCACATCAGAGAGCGCGTCCCCGTCGCCGGCGTGCTCTCCTTCGGCATCTACCCCGCCTGACGTGTCCATCTTCTTCCTCGCCATCATCTACTTCCACGACGTCGACTACGGTGCCCCGGACGACGAGTTCCTCGACGTCCCCTGCTTCCTCCTTCCGCTCGGCCAGAGACGTGCCAAGGTTCAGAGCTCCGATTCGTCGCCGCCAGCTCGTCTCCGTCGACCTCTTCGCGTCCTTGGGTGAGCTGGGTAATGCACCTCCCTCTCCCATCCTTCCCACGGCATGTAGACGCCCGTAGATCGCTGTCCGATCCGTGTCTTTCCCGCGCTCACAGTGCTCCGGCGGTTCTGAATTTGTCAGTGCAGTGCAACCGTAGCGTGTTTTGCGTCCCGCAGCTCCGGTTCCCCCTCTTCGTGCTCCCGTAGCGCGCTCGCACCCTCGCTTATGCCTTCACACAGCACCTGCATGCCTCCCGCCGCTCGGCAAGACCTTCTGCCATGGACGCCATGGTTCCCATGGCCCAGTCGAGCTCTTGCCGAGCTCGAGTGCCCCTGCTTTCCCTCGTAGGTGCGCAAGTTCCTTTTCCCTTTCCGCACGGCCGCCGGAGGCTCTATGCCCACTGGTTGCCGCCGTTGCCCTCGCCGGCGCCGTCGTCCTCTCCGTTTGCAACGTAGTCGCACGACCTGGCGCTTTTCTAAAGGGGTCGAAGCCCTTCCCCTGTCAGCCGCGCCCGCCTAGCCCAGTGGCTGCAGGAGCAGAGCCACACCGGGGAGACCCGGGTTCGATCCCCCGCTGATGCATATTTACACCCCCCCCCCTTTTTAATCCCATTCTGACACTGTGTGTGTATGATAGTGGCCCCACCTGTCATCCTCCTGTAGCCTCTGTTTTCTTTTTTTTAGTTATTTATTTTATTCCCCAGCGAATATTCCATTTCTGGCATGTAGTACATTTCCATTTCGGGCAAGTCCATTTCTGGACGTTTCCAAATATGGAAAATGCCATTTCGGTCATTTTCCTTTTTAGGTAGGTTTTAACTTAATGCACTTGTGACTATTTTTCTACAGCAACCTAGACATATTATATATGTTTTTGGGGTAGAAAAATCCCACCAATCTAGTGGTGGCATGAGTTTCTGCATTTGAGCAAGTTCATGAGCATGTCATTTTACACCATGATGTTGTCTTGTCATTTTCGAGTGTTTTATTTCAAGCATGCTATGAGGTTGTGTTGCACAAGGATAGTTTCATTTTCATGCCTACCTCATGCTAGTACTTGTTCCATGCCATGATATGCCCGGTTCATCATTTTCCTTCCGAAGCACACTTATGCATTGCATATCACATCTCGCATCGCATGTCACGTATTGCATCATATTGCTTGTGCATTGTTCCTTGTTTGATTGTGGTTCCGTTGCTTGTGTTCTTGCTTTGGGTAGAGCCGGGAGACGAGTACGTGAACGAGGAACCTGTTGAGAACGCCTACGAGGATCAAGCCTTCGACAACTCTGAGAACCTTGCAGGCAAGATGACCATACCTTCGAAATCACTTCTATCTTTGCTTGCTAGATGCTCGCTCTTTTGCTATGCCTATGCTGCGATACCTACCACTTGCTATATCTTGTCACCCATATTGCCATGTCAACCTCTAACCATCCATGTCCTAGCAAACCGTTGATTGGCTATGTTACCGCTTCGCTCAGCCCCTCTTATAGCGTTGATAGTTGCAGGTGAAGATGAAGTTTGTTCCTTGTTGGAACACGGATATTTTGGGATATCACAATATCTATTGTTTTAATTAATGCATCTATATACTTGGTAAAGGGTGGAAGGCTCGGCCTTATGCCTGGTGATTTGTTCCACTCTTGCCACCCTAGTTTCCGTCATACCGGTGTTATGTTCCTTGATTTTGCGTTCCTTACGCGGTTGGGTGATTTATGGGACCCCCGTGACAGTTCGCTTTGAATAAAACTTCTCCAGCAAGGCCCAACCTTGGTTTTACCATTTGCCACCTAAGCCTTTTTCCCTTGGGTTTTCGCGAGCCCAAGGGTCATCTTTATTTAACCCCCCCGGGCCAATGCTCCTCTGAGTGTTGGTCCAAACTAGAGCCACTTGCGGTGCCGCCCTGAGGCAACTTGGCGTATCCTCGGTTGTCGTACGTACTGCTCATCCGGTGTGCCCTGAGAACGAGATATGTGCAGCTCCTATCGGGATTTGTCGGCACATTCGGGCGGCTTTGCTGGTTTAGTTTTACCATTGTCGAAATGTCATGCGAACCGGGATTCCGAGACTGATCGGGTCTTCCCGGGAGAAGGTTTATTCCTTCGTAGACCGTGAGAACTTGTGATGGGCTAAGTTGGGACACCCTTGCAGGGTATTATCTTTCGAAAGCCGTGCCCACGGTTATGAGGCAGATGGGAATTTGTTAATGTCCGGTTGTAGAAAACCCGAAGTTGACCTTAATTAAAATACATCAACCGTGTATGTAACCGTGATGTTCTCTTCTCGGCGGAGTCCGTGAAGTGAACACGGTGTTGGAGTTATGTTTGACGCAGGTTGCTTTAGGATCACTTCTTGATCGCTACTAGCTTCACGACCGTGCTTTGCTTCTCTTCTCGCTCTCTTCTACGATGTAGCCACCATATATGCTAGCCGCTTGCTGTAGCCCCCTCCTTTTTACACCAGCCTTCCCTTAAGCTTAAATAGTCTTGATCTCGCGGGTGTGAGATTGCTGAGTCCCCGTGGCTCACAGATTCTACCAAAACAGATGCAGGTACCGGTGATGCCAGCGTAGATGGCGCAACTGAGCTGAAGTGGGAATTTGATGAGGCCCTTGGTCGTTACTATGTTTCATTTCCAGACGATCAGTAGCGGAGTCCAGTTGGGGCGATCGGGGATCTGTGTTGCATTTGAGATAGTCTTCTTTTATTTTGGTTCCGTAGTCGGACCTTGAGTGTAAACTGAATGATGGATGTTTATTTATGTATTGTGTGATGTGGCGATTGTAAGCCAACTATGTATCTCTTTCCCTTATGTATTACATGGATTGTGCGAAGATTACCTCACTTGCGACATTGCTTTCAATGCGGTTATGCCTCTAAGTCGTGCTTCGACACGTGGGAGATATAGCCGCATCGAGGGCGTTACAGCAACCTTCAATCTATATGTATCCCTAGCACACCAAGCCACTGACTGATTTGTTCTAGGAGAAGAAGCTCCCTCTTAAGACCCGGGGCTTATACAAGGACTTCGATATCCTCGATGATGGTTCCCCGCCTGAACTCGGTAGTGTTTTATTATAAGACTACTACGTGGTCATGCTTGTCTTGGACAACGTGTTCACATGTTCCTAGCAGAACCAGCTCATGTTTTGGAGCTTACTACCGTAGTCCATTTCCCGAGAATCTCGCAATGTCGTCTCGTCGATTTGTGTTGCAAACTTTCATTTTTCCTCCTAGACTCGATGAGTCTGGATTATTCCGACACCAACCAGATCTGAATCTCAGGCAGATATGATGGTTGGAACGTTTCCCAAAAATTATAATATTGGTCTCTCTGTAACCCGGTAAAGTGGATGTCGTGGCCAACACACCCTGCCGGAAGACCTATTGTTATAATATCTTGATTGAGGAAGTTGGCCACCTCCCCATAAGGATTTTGTAGGATTTACTCCCTAGCTGTTCCTTGTGGATTCTTGTGCTTCCGAAGTCTGACCTGTTACTTGATGGTCTAGTTACCAAACCATTTCAATGAATAGGATACGCTAGCACATCAAGGAGAACATTAGAAGCGGAGTGCTAAATGTCTTTCGGTCGATCATCCAGATTTTGCCCCTTGGCTTCGCTAAGGTGAGATCTGAGAAGGTCTTATCTTCCTTTGCATCTGCATCGTCCATCGCTGTTCATCATGGTAGAACGTTGTGTTGCCAGGATCCTTGACACGGATGTTGGTAAAACCTTGATGAATATGGAAATGCTCAAGTTCTTGAGAGCACGCGCAAGCGCTAGGTGTTATCATCGGCACTAACTGGGATTGCTCTCAGTTTCCTCGGTTATGCTATAACTTTTCAAACAGTGGATCCACTCTCTACTGTTGAGCTTCTCCCCAATTACTAAAATCATCCCTTGTGTTGTTTTCAACAAGGTAATCCACATCATCCATTCTAATCCGGGTATGCCATTCTATCGAACCCCTCCAAACGATCGCTCGAATTGCCTTAGGCTGGTTTAGAGAGTCTCAATGATCTCTATATCAAAGGTAATTCTTTTTGCCACTTAAGGTAATAATCTATGATTCACCCTCCTCCAGGATGTCTCGCTGAGGTATCATGGCAACTCAACTCCTCACTACGTTGACAACCGTTCACCACCCTCTTAAGTGTGGAATTGGTTTCTACCTAGTGAACCTTTGTCATCTGTCTCACTCCATCCCTTCAGATGTATGCTTCGTGTCTCAGCTCGAGAGATGTTGCTATGTCTCATTCCATGAGTTGATCCTAAGTTGTTCGACCTTTGATAAGATCGATCCTTCTAGAGTCTTTCTTTTCCTCTCATTGTCTTGTTAGTTGGAGTTCTCAGAGCAAGACGACGAGACAAAGATGGTGGTCGAATCAACGCTCTTATGAAGTGCACCCTGGATCGTGAAGATTGTGTTAGCTTGCGTCCCCCTTCCATCTTACCCTACGCTTGAATCTCGGGACGAGATTCTTGTTTAGTGGGGGTGAGCTGTCACATCCCTAGTTCTGGTATGCACTAGACTAGCCCTTCATGTGTGCATCATGTTTAAATTTCTCTTAAATTTGAAATGGGGATTGTTTCAAACCCTAGCATCAAAGGAATTCACTAGGTTCAACTAAAATAATTTCAGTAAATTCCAATGGCTTTCAAAAATGTTCATCATTTCTGGAAAATGCTAGAAGCAATAACCAGAGGTGTTGCACATTTTTCCATGACATATTTGGGCTCTGGACTAAATCATATAGTATTTTCATTTGGGCATTTAAATGCTATTAAATATTTTAAATGCTCAAATAATCCCAAACTGAAATGTTTACTGTAGCATATATTTCCAATAGTGGTCATGAGCAGTATCATGATTTTTGGGATTGGTTTAGTATTTTTAATAAAGCCACCAAGCTGCAGGAAAATAGAAAATAGGAAATAAAGAGAGAGAGAGAGAGAGAGAGAGAGAGATGTATGACTACCTGGTGCTCACCGGCAGCCCACTTACTCGGCCTTCTCTCAGAGCAGCCCAGCCCACCACCGCAGCCATCCTGTCTGCCTTCCTCCTCGGACAAGAGGGGCAGCGCTGGGGTCGGCGCACGCGGCACACGCCCAGGCCACCTCCTGCCTCTCTGCCTGTCTCCCCGTCACCCTGAGGATGCCACGCACCCCCCTGGACCGCTCGCACTCTCTCCCGTGCCTCTCCCCTCTCTGCTCTCTCTCCCTCTCGCGCCCGAGCGCGCTCATCGCCGCCGCTCGCTGCTACCACGGCCACCGGCCACCCCATACCCCGCCGACGCGCCAAGAAGCTCCGCCAAGACGCCCTCTTCCTCCTCGACGAGTCACGTGAGCTCGGCCGCCCTGCATCACCGTCTGCATCGCCTTCTTCTCCCTCCGGTCGCCGAGATTGCCGGCAACGTCATGACGCCGTCCGTGCTTCCCCGAGCCCACTTCGACGCCCCCTACAACCGCAGTGAACCACTACGCTGAACCCCTCTCTCCTCGTGCTCGTTTGCCCCTTCTGGCTGTCGCTTCCGTCAAGCCCGAGACCTCACTACCGCCGGCCATGGCGCCACCGCGGCTACTGACGCCATTGCTCGCACCTGAGCGTGTCCCCGTGTTCAATACTTCCCCAGGAGCACGCAGCACCCACCAGTTCCTCCCGTAGTGCACCGTAGCATCGAATCGGTCGGCACCCGAACTCCGGCCGCCGCGGAAGCGGACACCGATGTCGATTTAGGTCGTCTCCGGCGACCCCTCTAGCACCAGCCGACGCGGACGAGGCCCAGGGTTCCAACAGTGCCATTCGCGCCTCGAACCGTGGCATGTGCTGCGTTTCCGGACCGCACCGCCGTCTCGGGCCTCGCCGGCGTCATGTCGCCGGTGGGTTTGACCCATTTGACCATGTGGGCCCCGCCCCTGGTCAAACCTAGATTAGGAGTTAATCTAATATTAATTTAGTTAGTTAAACTAATGACACCGACACGCTGACCCATCGCCAGTTTGACTGGACCGCCTCGTTGATCGCTGATGTCATAGTGACGCAATGTCGACAAGAATAAGTATTTTCTGGATTTATTTTTATACAAATAATTCCGTAAAATAGTATAAACTTCTAAAAATCATAGAAATTCAACCGTAGCTCCAAATCAAACAAATTATATATGAAAAATGATCAAAAATCCAACCTATCCATCTGCATTCATTTTCATGCATGTTAGAACAACTTATAGCTGCTGTTTAGGACAAATCATATTAAGGGCATCTAAACCATCACATATGGAGTTTGAATTTGAATCTTTGATTCAAACCAACTTCATTTAACCTGTGCTAGTTGCATCAGCTCAAAACACAGCATATTGTCATGTCATGATCATGCATCATATTGTGCATTGCATTGATTGTGTTCTTCCTTGTTTGTCGGTGTTTTGTCCCCTCTCGAAAGACGTGTACCGACGATGTGATCGATGACACCGATGAAGAACTATACTATATTCAGAAGTGCCAGGCAAGCAAAACCCCCTTGTTCATTCCGATACAATCCCACTCTCTCGCTCCTGCTCTCTTTTACTGCATTAGGACAACAACGATACAATTGTTACTTGCTGTGGTAGTTGAACCCCTTTATCCTCTGCATGACCTGTCATTGCCACAGTAAATAGATGAAACCCACTAACATGAGTAGGAGTTGTTTGAGCCCTGATGTGCCTACTCATTCATGCTTGTTTGTCATGACTGCTATTGCTTAGAGTTGTGTCGTGTCCGATTCATCGGGATGAATTGGAGGTGTGTGAACATGTCCTCTTGTTGAGAGCTAAGTGTGTGAACACGATTTGGTAAAGGTAGCGGTGAGAGGCCATGTAGGAGTACATGGTGGGTTGTCTCATTGTAGCCGCCCTCGTGAACTGAGTTCGTGTTTGTGATCCATGAACAGCTACTACCACACATTGGGCTCCGGGCACTCCAAGCTCTCTCGACTTATTAATCAACATGATCTCTGTCCAGGAGTTGCAACTAGTTTCTGGTGTTTGTAGGTAGTGTTAGTAGTCTACCAAGTGGCACCCGGTACAGGTGGGCTTGGGACAGACTAGGCACCGTGGCACGGTGTACCAAGCATACATCCACCCGTCGAGGTGGGCTTGGGAACCCTGCACACATCGTTTGGGACCGTGAGCGACACCCCGGCCGGATCTCCTTGCGGATGGAACCCGAATAGGCGATAAACCTGGATGAGAGACTTGTGTGGTTAGTCAGGTCGTGGCCGACACCCTTGCTGGGCTTCCGCTTGAAGGTTGCCGAGTACATGTCGTGTAAACGGCGGTAAGTGGTGAGAGCGTGTGTGAAGAAGTACACCCCTGCAGGGTTAACATTATCTATTCGAATAGCCATGTCCGCGGTAAAGGACTTCTGGGTTGCTTGTACAGTTCATAGACAAGTGAAAGTCTATACTCTAAAATGTGCAAGATAAGCATGAGTGCTATGGATGGCGTTCTCCTAGGGAGACGGTAGCGGATCCGTAGTGGTGTATTGATATGGTGAATATGTGGACTCGTGTGCGCCACCTCAAAGGAGTTACTTGCAGTCGTAGTTCAGGATAGCCACCGAGTCAAAGCTGGCTTGCTGCAGTTAAACCCCACCATCCCCTTTGTTGATAATGATGCATATGTAGTCAGTTCGATGTAAGTCTTGCTGGGTACATTTGTACTCACGCTTGCCTATTTTATGTTTTTATGGAGAGACTTGAGCCTCGCTAGTAGTCCCGCTTGGCCTTCGACGTTTAGCTTGTTACCTCAGCTACGATCTTGTGCCCTCGGCAGATCTCAGTAGATAGTCGCTTCTCACCTTTTTCATTTGTAGGTGTCGTACTCAGACATGTTAAGCTTCCGCTTGTGCTTTGACTTGTATGCTCTGAATGTTGGGTCATGAGACCCATGTTTGTAATATCTCGCTCCTTGGAGCCTATTGAATAAAATACTTGAGTCATAGAGTCATGTTGTGATGCCATGTTGTATTTGCACATATCGAGCATATTGTGTGTATGTTATTGAAATGCTTGGTATGTGTGGGATCTGACTATCTAGTTGTTTATCCTTAGTAGCCTCTCTTACCGGGAAATGTCTCCTAGTGCTTCCACTGAGCCATGGTAGCTTGCTACTGCTCCGGACACTTAGGCTGGCCGGCATGTGTCCTTCTTCGTTCCTGTGTCTGTCCCTTTGGGGAAATGTCACGCGATGAATACCGGAGTCCTGTTAGCCCGCTACAGCCCGGTTCACCGGAGTCCTGCTAGCCCAGTGCTACAGCCTGGATTCACTCACGATGACCGACACGCTCGATGCTGGGTCATGGATGCATGTCCCTGTAAGTTTGTGCCACTTTGGGTTTACGACTAGCCATGTCAGCCCGGGCTCCTTATCATATGGATGCTAGCGACACTATCATATACGTGTGCCAAAAGGCGCAAACGGTCCCGGGCAAAGGTAAGGCGACACCCGTGGGAATACCGTGCGTGAGGCCGCAAAGTGATATGAGGTGTTACATGCTAGATCGATGTGGCATTGAGTCGGGGTCCTGACACATAGCCTTCCAATATATCAATATTTATGTCTCGACCATTTTGAGACTCCTCGTCATGTCCGTGATCACATCCGGGACTCTAAACAACCTTCGGTACATCAAAACACATAAACTCATAATACCAATTGTCATCGAACATTAAGCGTGCGGGCCCTATGGGTTCGAGAACTATGTAGACATGACCGAGACTCACTTCTGGTCAATAACCAATAGCGGAACCTAGATGCTCATATTGGTTCCTACATATTCTACGAAGATCTTTATCGGTCAAACTGCATAACAACATACATTGTTCCCTTTGTCATCGGTATGTTACTTGCCCGAGATTCGATCGTCGGTATCTCAATACCTAGTTCAATCTCGTTACCGGCAAGTCTCTTTACTTGTTCTGTAATACTTCATACCGCAACTAACTCATTAGTCATAATGCTTGCAAGGCTTATAGTGATGAGTATTACCGAGAGGGCCCGGAGATACCTCTTCGAAACACGGAGTGACAAATCCTAATCTCGATCTATGCCGACCCAACAAACACCTTCGGAGACACCTGTAGAGCACCTTTATAATCACCCATTTACGTTGTGATGTTTGGTAGCACACAAAGTGTTCCTCCGGTATTCGGGAGTTGCATAGTCTAAGGAACCTGTATAAGTCATGAAGAAAGCAGTAGCAATGAAACTGACACGATCATAATGCTAAGCTAACGGATGGGTCATGTCCATCACATCATTCTCCTAATGATGTGATCCCGTTCATCAAATGACAACACATGTCCATGGTTAGGAAACATAACCATCTTTGATTAACGAGCTAGTCAAGTAGAGGCATACTAGGGACTATATGTTTTGTCTATGTATTCACACATGTACTAAGTTTCCAGTTAATACAATTATAGCATGAATAATAAACATTTATCATGAAATAAGGAAATAAATAATAACTTTATTATTGCCTCTAGGGCATATTTCCTTCAGTCTCCCACTTGCACTAGAGTTAATAATCTAGATTACATAGTAATGATTCTAACACCCATGGAGCTTTGGTGATGATCATGTTTTGCTCGTGGAAGAGGCTTAGTCAACGGGTCTGGAATATTCAGATCCGTGTGTATCTTGCAAATCTCTATGTCCCCCTCCGACACTTGATGACGGATGAAATTGAAGCATCTCTTTATAAGCTTGGTTCTCTTGTGAAATCTGGATTCCTTTGCCAAGGCAATTGCACCAGTATTGTCACAAAAGATTTTCATTGGACCCTATGCACTAGGTATGACACCTAGATCGGATATGAACTCCTTCATCCAAACAACTTCATTTGCTGCTTCTGAAGCAGCAATGTACTCTGCTTCACACGTAGATCCTGCCACGACGCTTTGCTTGGAACTGCACCAACTGACAGCTCCTCCATTCAATAAAAATACGTATCCAGTTTGCGACTTAGAGGCATCCGGATCGATGTCAAAGCTTGCATCGACGTAACCGTTTACGACGAGCTCTTTTCCACCTCCATAAACGAGAAACATATCCTTAGTCCTTTTTAGGTATGTCAGGATGTTCTTGACCGCTGTCTAGTGCTCCACTCCAGGATTACTTTGGTACCTCCCTGCTATGCTTATAGCAAGACATACATCAGGTCTGGTACACAGCATTGCACACGTGATAGAAGCTATGGCTGAAGCATAGGGAATGACTTTCATTTTCTCTCTATCTTCTGCAGTGGTCGGGCATTGAGTCTGACTCAACTTCACACCTTGTAACACAGGCAAGAACCCTTTCTTTGACTGATCCATTTTGAACTTCTTCGAAACTTTATCAAGGTATGAGCTTTGTGAAAGTCCAATTAAGCATCTTGATATATCTCTATAGATCTTGATGCCCAATATATAAGCAGCTCCACCGAGGTCTTTCATGGAAAAACTCTTATTCAGGTATCCCTTTATGCTATCCAGAAATTCTATATCATTTCCAATCAACAATATGTCATCCACATATAATATCAGAAATGCTACAGAGCTCCCACTCACTTTCTTGTAAATACAGGCTTCTCCAAAAGTCTATATTAAACCATATGCTTTGATCACACTATCAAAGTGTTTATCCCAACTCCGAGAAGCTTGCACCAGTCCATAAATGGATTGCTGGAGCTTGCACACTTTGTTAGCACCCTTTGGATCGACAAATGCTTCTGGTTGCATAATATCAACTCTTCTTCCAGAAATCCATTCAGGAATGTAGTTTTGCCATCCATTTGCCAAATTTCATAATCATAAAATGCAGCAATTGCTAACATGATTCAGACAGACTTAATCATCGCTACAGGTGAGAAAGTCTCATCATAGTCAACTCCTTGAACTTGTCGAAAACCTTTCGCAACAAGTTGAGCTTTGTAAACGGTAACATGACTGTCTGCGTCGGTCTTCTTCTTAAAGATCCATTTATTTTCTATGGCTTGCTGATCATCGGGCAAGTCCACCAAAGTCCACACTTTGTTCTCATACATGGATCCCATCTTGGATTTCATGGCCTCAAGCCATTTCAGGGAATTTGGGCTCATCATTGCTTCATCATAGTTTGTAGGTTCATCATGGTCTAGTAACATGACTTCCAGAACAGGATTGTCATACCACTCTGGTGTAGAACTTACTCTGGAAGACCTACGAGGTTCAGTAGTAACTTGATCTGAAGTTTCATGATCATCATCATTAAATTCCTCGCTAATTGGTGTAGGAACCACTGGAATTGATTTCTGTGATGAACTACTTTCCAATAAGGGAGAAGGTACAATTACCTCATCAAGTTCTACTTTCCTCCCACTCACTTCTTTCGAGAGAAAATCCTTCTCTAGAAAGGATCCATTCTTAGCAACAAAGACTTTGCCTTCAGATATGTGATAGAAGGTGTACCCAACAGTTTCCTTTGGGTATCCTATGAAGAAGCACTTCTCTGATTTGGGTTCGAGCTTATCAGGTTGAAGCTTTTTCACATAAGCATCGCAGCCCCAAACTTTAAGAAACAACAACTTTGGTTTCTTGCCAAACCACAGTTCATAAGGCATCGTCTCAACGGATTTTGATGGTGCCCTATTTAAAGTGAATGCAGCCGTCTCTAAAGCATAACCCCGAAACGATAGCGGTAAATCAATAAGAGACATCATAGATCACACCATATCCCATAAAGTACCGTTACGACGTTCGGACACACCATTTCACTGTGGTGTTCCAGGTGGCGTCAGTTGTGAAACTATCCCATGTTGTTTCAAATGAAGACCAAACTCGTAACTCAAATATTCTCCTCCACGATCAGATCGTAGAAACTTTATTTTCTTGTTATGGTGATTTTCCACTTCACTCTAAAATTATTTGAACTTTTCAAATGTTTTAGACTTATGTTTCATCAAGTAGATATAACCATATCTGCTCAAATCATCTGTGAAGGTAAGAAAATAACGATACCCACCACGAGCCTCAACACTCATTGGACCACATACATTAGTATGTATTATTTCCAATAAGTCAGTAGCTCGTTCCATTGTTCCAGAGAACGGAGTTTTAGTCATCTTGCCCATAAGGCACGGTTCGCAAGCACCAAGTGATTCATAATCAAGTGATTCCAAAAGTCCATCAGCATGGCATTTCTTCATGCGCTTTACACCGATATGACCCAAACGGCAGTGCAACAAATAAGTTGCACTATCATTATTAACTTCGCATCTTTTGGCTTCAATATTATGAATATGTGTATCATCAATATCGAGATTCAACATAAATAGACCACTCAGCAAGGGTGCATGACCATAAAGATAATACTCATATAAATAGAACAACCATTATTCTCTGATTTAAATTAATAACTATCTCACATTAAACAAGATCCAGATATAATGTTCATGCTCAACACTGGCACCAAATAACAATTATTCAGGTCTAAAACTAATCCCGATGGTAGATGTAGAGGTAGCGTGCCGACGGCGATCACATAGACCTTGGAACCATTTCCCACGCGCATCGTCACCTCATCCTTAGCCAATCTTCGCTTAATTTGTAGCCCTTGTTTCGAGTTGCAAATATGAGCAATAGAACCAGTATCAAATACCTAGGCGCTACTGCGAGCATTAGTTAAGTACACACCAATAACATGTATATCAAACATACCTTTCACTTTGCCATCCTTCTTATCCGCCAAATACTTGGGGCGGTTCCGCTTCGAGTGGCCAGTCCCTTTACAGTAGAAGCACTCAGTTTCAGGCTTAGGTCCAGACTTGGGTTTCTTCTCTTGAGCAGCAACCTTTTTGCCATTCTTCTTGAAGTTCCCCTTCTTCCCTTTGCCCTTTTTCTTAAAACTAGTGGTCTTGTTGACCATCAACACTTGATGCTCCTTTTTGATTTCTACCTGCGCAGCCTTTAGCATTGTGAAGAGCTCGGGAACAATCTTGTTCATCCCTTGCATCATATAGTTCATCACGAAGCCTTTATAGATTGGGTGGCAGTGATTGAAGAACTCTGTCAATGACACTATCAACTGGAAGATCAACTCCCAGCTGAGTCAAGTGGTTATGGTACCCAGACATTCTAAGTATGTGTTCACTGACAGAACTATTCTCCTCCATTTTGCAGCCGTAGAACTTGTTGGAGACTTCATATCTCTCAACTCGGGCATTTGCTTGAAATATTAACTTCAACTCTTGGAACATCTCATATGCTCCATGAAGTTCAAAACGTATTTGAAGTCCCATTCTAAGCCGTAAAGCATGGCACACTGAACTATCGAGTAGTCATCAGCTTTTCTCAGCCAGACGTTCTTAACATCATCAGTAGCATCTGCAGCAGGCCTGGCACCCAGCGGTGCTTCCAGGATGTAATTCTTCCGTGCAGCAATGAGGATAATCCTCAAGTTACAGACCCAGTATGTGTAGTTGCTGCCATCATCTCTCAACTTAGCTTTCTCGAGGAACGCATTAAAATTAAAAGGAACGGTAGCATGGGCCATTGATCTACAACAACATAGACATGCAAAATACTATCAGGCATTGAGTTCATGATAAATTAAAGTTCAATTAAACATATTACTTAAGAACTCCCACTTAGATAGACATCCCTCTAATCATCTAAGTGATCACGTGATCCAAATCAACTAAACCATGTCCGATCATCACGTGAGATGGAGTAGTTTTCAATGGTGAACATCACTATGTTGATCATATCTACTATATGATTCACATTTGACCTTTCGGTCTCAGTGTTCCGAGGCCATATCTGCATATGCTAGGCTCGTCAAGTTTAACCCAAGTATTCTGCGTGTGCAAAACTGACTTGCACCCGTTGTATGTGAACGTAGAGCTTATCACACCTGATCGTCACGTGGTGTCTCGGCATGACAAGCTGTAGCAACAGTGCATACTCAGGGAGAGCGCTTTGATATGTCTCCAACGTATCTATAATTTTTGATTGCTCCATGCTACTTTATCTACTGTTTTGGACTATATTGGGCTTTATTTTCCACTTTTATTTTATTTTTGGGACTAACCTATTAACCGGAGGCCCAGCCCAGAATTGCTGTTTTTTGCCTATTTCAGTGTTTCGAAGAAACGGAATATCAAACGGAGTCCAAACAGAATGAAACCTTCGGGAACGTGATCTTCTCACCGAACGTGATCCAGGTGGACCCTACTCCAAGAAGCTTCCGCGGAGGTCACGAGGGTGGAGGGCACCCCCCTGGGCGCGCCCCCTACCTCGTGGGTCCCTTGGAGCTCCACCGACGTACTCCTTCCTCCTATATATACCTACGTACCCCCAATAGACCAGACGTGAGCCAAAAACCTAATTCCACCGCCGCAACTTCCTCAGATCCACGAGATCCCATCTTGGGGCCTGTTCTGGAGCTCCGCCGGAGAGGGCATCCACCACGGAGGGCTTCTACATCAACACCATAGCCCCTCCGATGAAGTGTGAGTAGTTTACTTCAGACCTTCGGGTCCATAGTTAGTAGCTAGATGGCTTCTTCTCTCTTTCTGGATCTCAATACAATGTTCTCCCCCTCTCTCGTGGAGATCTATTCGATGTAATCTTCTTTTTGCGGTGTGTTTGTTGAGACCGATGAATTGTGGGTTTATGATCCAACTTATCTATGAATAATATTTGAATCTTCTCTGAATTCCTTTATGTATGATTGAGTTATCTTTGCAAGTCTCTTCGAATTATCCGTTTGGTTTGGCCGACTAGATTGGTAGTTCTTGCAATGGGAGAAGTGCATGGCTTTGGGTTCAATCTTGCGGTGTCCTTACTCGGTGACAGAAAGAGTTGCAAGGCATGTATTGTATTGTTTCCATCGAGGATAACAAGATGGGGTATTTATCATATTGCATGAATTTATTCCTCTACATCATGTCATCTTGCTTAATGCTACTCTGCTTTTTAACTTAATACTCTAGATGCATGCTGGATAGCGGTCGATGAGTGGAGTAATAGTAGTAGATGCAGAATCGTTTCGATCTACTTGTCACGGACGTGATGCCTATATACATGATCATACCTAGATAACCTCATAACTATGCTCAATTCTATCAATTGCTCAACAGTAATTTGTTCACCCACCGTAGAATACTTATGCTCTTGAGAGAAGCCACTAGTGAAACCTATGGCCCCCGGGTCTATTCTCATCATATCAATCTCCATCACTTTATTTACTTGTTTTGCTTTTACCTTTTTACTTTGCATCTTTATACCAAAAATACCAAAAATATTATCTCTATCAGATCTCATTCTCGTAAGGGACCGTGAAGGGATTGACAACCCCTAAGTGTTGGTTGCGAGTTGCTATCGTTTTGTGCAGGTACGAGGGACTTGCGCGTGACCTCCTACTGGATTGATACCTTGGTTCTCAAAAACTGAGGGAAACACTTACGCTACTGTGCTGCATCACCCCCTCCTCTTCGGGGAAAACCAACGCAAGCTCGAGATGTAGCAAGAAGGATTTCTGGCGCCGTTGCTGGGGAGGCCTACGCAAAAGTCAACATACCAAGTACACATCACAATCCCTATCTCTCGCATTACATTATTTGCCATTTGCCTCTCGTTTTCCTCTCCCCCACTTCACCCTTGCCGTTTTATTCGCCCTCTCTTTCCCTTTGCCTTTTGTTTGCTCGTGTGTCAGTTTGCTTGCTTGTCGCGATGGCCTTTCCTAATTTCGGTGATCTTCACCTTAAAAGGCTAGAAGATATCGAAAACAATGTCAGGAAGTTTATGGTCTTGCAATTTGAACATAATAATTTCTTTAGAAACGAGCTTAAGGAACAAAAGAGTTTTATGAGTTATATGAATAAAGAGCTCGATGATATGTCCAAAGAATTTGATGGTGTAAAAGCCCAAATTGCTCGTCTTGAAAAGATGACCGCTGAAATTTCGGATATGCAACCTACCTTAGTTAATAAGATGGCCGCTAAACCGAATTCCTATGAAAATCAAGATGAAGATCTAAAAGTTATTGATGTGTCCCCTATTAAATCCTTGTTTTGCAATATGAATCTTGATGAATCTGATTATGATCTTCCTTTACCTAGAAGGCATTCTAAGAATTCTGAGTTTTTAGATCTTGATGATGAAATTGATAAAAGTGGGATTGAAAGAAATAAAAATCTAGATATTGCTAAACCCACTATTTTGGATCTCAAGGAATTTAATTATGAAAATTTCTCTTTAATTGATTGTATTTCCTTGTTGCAATCTGTGTTAAATTCTCCTCATGCTTATAGTCAAAATAAGGCCTTTACCGAACACATTGTTGATGCCTTAATGCAATCTTATGAAGAAAAGCTTTGAGTTGAAAGTTTCTATCCCTAGGAAACTCCATGATGAGTGGGAACCTACCATTAAAATTAAAATTAAAGATTATGAGTTTCATGCTTTGTGTGATTTGGGTGCTAGTGTTTCTACTATTCCCAAAAGCTTTGTGTGATTTGCTAGATTTCCGTGACTTTGATGATTGCTCTCTAAACTTGCATCTTGCGGATTCCACTATTAAAAAACCTATGGGAAAAATTAATGATGTTCTTATTGTTGCAAATAGGAATTATGTGCCCGTAGATTTTATCGTTCTTGATATAGATTGCAATCCTTCATGTCCTATATTCTTGGTAGACCTTTCCTTAGAACGATTGGTGCAATTATTGATATGAAGGAAGAGAATATTAAATTCAAATTTCCCTTAAAGAAGGGCATGGAACAATTTCCTAGAAACAAAATAAAATTACCATATGAATCTATCATGAGAGCCACTTATGGATTGCCTACCAAAGATGGCAATACCTAGATCTATCTTTGCTTTTATGCCTAGCTAGGGGCGTTAAACGATAGCGCTTGTTGGGAGGCAACCCAATTTTATTTTGTTTTTTTTGTTTTGGTTCTGCTTAGGAATAAATAATCCATATAGATTCTTTTTGTATGTGGTTTTATATTTTAATTAGTGTTTGTGCCAAGTTAAACCTATTAGATCTTCTTGGAAGATAGTTATTTGATCTTGCTGTAATTTCCAGAATCTTTGCGCTCAGTGCCCGAATTGTTAAAAATCACCAGAACGTGATAAAATAGTGATTCCAATTTATTGTGATCAATAAACAAATTTCCCAGGTCGTCTAATTTTGGTAGAATTTTTGGGTTCCAGAAGTTTGCGTTAGTTACAGATTACTACAGACTATTCTGTTTTTGACAGATTCTGTTTTGCGTGTGAAGTTTGCTTATTTTGATGAATCTATGGCTAGTAAAATAGTTTATGATCCATAGAGAAGTTAGAATACAGTAGGTTTAACACCAATATAAATAAAGAATGAGTTCATTACAGTACCTTGAAGTAGTCTTTTGTTTTCTTTCTCTAACGGAGCTCACGAGATTTCTATTGAGTTTTGTGTTGTGAAGTTTTCAAGTTTTGGGTGAACCTTTTGATGGATTGTGGAACAAGGAGTGGCAAGAACCTAAGCTTGGGGATTCCCATGGCACCCCCAAGATAATACAAGGACACCAAAAAGTCAAAGCTTGGGGATGCCCCGGAAGGCATCCCCTCTTGTGTCCACTTCCATCGGTAATTTACTTGGAGCTATATTTTTGTTCACCACATGATATGTGTTTTGCTTGGAGCGTCTTGTATTATTTGTGTCTTTGCTTTTTAGTCTACCACAATCATCCTTGCTGTACACACCTTTTGAGAGAGCCATACATGTTTTGGAATTTGTTAGAATACTCTATGTGCTTCACTTATATCTTTTGAGCTTGATAGTTTTGCTCATAGTGCTTCACTTATATCTTTTGAGCGTGATAATTTTTTGCTCTAGTGCTTCGCTTAGATCTTTTAGAGCACGGTGGTGGATTTGTTTTAAAGAAACTTGACCTCTAATGCTTCACTTAGATTATTTTGAGAGTCATTAATAGCATGGTAATTTGCTTAATGTTAATATACTTAGTGTTCGAGATATGTGAAACTTTCTTTTGAGTGAATTGAATACTAAGATAAATTTAATGCTTATTGTTTTAAGATATGGAGGTAATAATATCAAAGTCGTGCTAGTTGAGTAGTTGTGAATTTGAGAAATACTTGTGTAGAAGTTTGTGAGTCCCGTAGCATGCACGTATGGGTAAAGTTGTGTAACAAATTTGAAGCATGAAGTGTACCTGGCTTGTGCATCCTTATGAGTGGCGGTCGGGGACGAGCGATGGTCTTTTCCTACCAATCTATCCCCCTAGGAGCATTGTACGTAGTACTTGATTTTTGATGGCTTATAGATTTTTGCAATAAGTATATGAGTTCTTTTGACTAATGTTGAGTCCATGGATCATACGCACTTCTACCTTTCCGCATTTGCTAGCCTCTTCGGTACCGTGCATTGCCCTTTCTCACATTGAGAGTTGGAGCAAACTTCATCGGTGCATCCAAACCCCGTGATATGATACACTCTTTCACACATAAACCTCCTTATATCTTCCTCAAAACAGCCACCATACCTACCTATTATGGCATTTCCATAGCCATTCTGAGATATATTGCCATGCAACTTCCATCATCATTATCATGACATACTTTAATTTTGTCATATTGCCATTGCATGATCATGTAGTTGACATTGTATTTGTGGCAAAGCCACCATGCATTATTTTTCATACATGTCACTCCTGATTCATTGCACCATCCCGCTACACCGCCGGAGGCATTCATATAGAGTCATATCTTTGTTCTAAATATCGAGTTGTAAGAAAAATAGAAGTGTGATGATCATCATTATTAGAGCATTGCTCTAGTGAGGAAAAGGATGATGGAGACTATGATTCCCCCACAAGTCGGGATGAGACTCCGGACTTTACAAAAAAAGAGGCCAAAGAAGCCCAAATAAAAAAATAAAAAAAAGAGAAAAAAAGAGGCCAAAGAAGCCCACCAAAAAAATTATATAATAAAAAAATGAGAGAAAAAGAGAGAAGGGGCAATGTTACTATCCTTTTACCACACTTGTTCTTCATGTAGTGAGTCTCATATATTTGTGCTTCAAAGTAGCACCATGTTTTTCATATAGTGAGTCTCATAAATTGTCTTATTTATACTAGTGGGGAATTTTTCATTATAGAACTTGGCTTGTATATTCCAATGATGGGCTTCCTCAAAGTGCCCTAGGTCTTCGTGAGCAAGCAAGTTGGATGCACACCCAGTTAGTTTTCTTTTGTTGAGCATTCATAGCTCTAGTGCATCTGTTGCATGGCAATCCCTACTCCTCATGTTGACATCAATTGATGGGCATCTCCAAAGCCCGTTGATTATCCTCGTCAATATGAGACTTTCTCCTTTTTTGTCTTCTCACACAATCCCCATCATCATATTCTATTCCACCCATAGTGCTATATCCATGGCTCGCGCTCATGTATTGCGTGAAGGTTGAAAGAGTTTGAGATTATTTGAGTATGAAACAATTGCTTGGCTTGTCATCGGGGGTATGGAAGTTGGGAACATCTTTGTGTGACGAAAATGAAGCATAGCCTAACCATATGATTTTGTAGGGATGAACTTTCTTTGGCCATGTTATTTTGAGATGACATAATTGCTTGATTAGTATGCTTGAAGTATTATTATTTTTATGTCAATATGAACTTTTATCTTGAATCTTTCGGATCTGAATATTCATGCCATGATTAAGAAGATTTACATTGAAATTATGCCAAAGTATCACTCCGCATCAAAAATTCTTCTTTTTATCATTTACCTACTCAAGGACGAGTAGGAATTAAGCTTGGGGATGCCTGATACGTCTCCAACGTATCTATAATTTTTTATTGCTCCATGCTACTTTATCTACTGTTTTGGACTATATTGGGCTTTATTTTCCACTTTTATATTATTTTTGGGACTAACCTATTAACCGAAGGCCTAGCCCAGAATTGCTGTTTTTTGCCTATTTTAGTGTTTCGAAGAAACGGAATATCAAACGGAGTCCAAATGGAATGAAACCTTCGGGAACGTGATCTTCTCACCGAACATGATCCAGGATACTTGGACCCTACTCCAAGAAGCTTCGGGAGGTCACGAGGTGGAGGGCGCCTGGCGCGCCCCCTCCTCGTGGGCCCCTTGGAGCTCCACCGACGTACTCCTTCCTCCTATATATACCTACGTACCCCCAATAGACCAGACGTGAGTCAAAAACCTAATTCCACCACCACAACTTCCTGTATCCACGAGATCCCATCTTGCGGCCTGTTCCGGAGCTCCGCCGGAGAGGGCATCCACCACGGAGGGCTTCTACAACAACACCATAGCCCCTCCGATGAAGTGTGAGTAGTTTACTTCAGACCTTCGGGTCCATAGTTAGTAGCTAGATGGCTTCTTCTCTCTTTTTGGATCTCAATACAACGTTCTCCCCCTCTATCATGGAGATCTATTCGATGTAATCTTCTTTTTGCGGTGTGTTTGTTGAGACCGATGAATTGTGGGTTTATGATCCAGCTTATCTATGAATAATATTTGAATCTTGTCTGAATTCTTTTATGTATGATTGAGTTATGTTTGCAAGTCTCTTCGAATTATCCGTTTGGTTTGGCCGACTAGATTGGTAGTTCTTGCAATGGGAGAAGTGCATGGCTTTGGGTTCAATCTTGCGGTGTCCTTACTCGGTGACAGAAAGAGTTGCAAGGCATGTATTGTATTGTTTCCATCGAGGATAACAAGATGGGGTATTTATCATATTGCATGAATTTATTCCTCTACATCATGTCATCTTGCTTAAGGTGTTACTCTGTTTTTAACTTAATACTCTAGATGCATGCTGGATAGCGGTCGATGAGTGGAGTAATAGTAGTAGATGCAGAATCGTTTCGATCTACTTGTCACGGATGTGATGCCTATATACATGATCATACCTAGATAACCTCATAACTATGCTCAATTCTATCAATTGCTCAACAGTAATTTTTCACCCACCGTAGAATACTTATGCTCTTGAGAGAAGCCACTAGTGAAACCTATGGCCCCCGGGTCTATTCTCATCATATCAATCTCCATCACTTTATTTACTTGTTTTGCTTTTACCTTTTTACTTTGCATCTTTATACCAAAAATACCAAAAATATTATCTCTATCGATCTCACTCGTAAGTGACCGTGAAGGGATTGACAACCCCTAAGTGTTGGTTGCGAGTTGCTATCGCTTTTGTGCAGTACGAGGACTTGCGCGTGACCTCCTAATGGATTGATACCTTGGTTCTCAAAAACTAAGGGAAATACTTACGCTACTGTGCTGCATCACCCCCTCCTCTTCGGGGAAAACCAACGCAAGCTCGAGATGTAGCACGCTTGTACCTTGAAATTTAGTAAGAGATCATCTTATATTGCTACCGTCGTAAGCAAAATAAGATGCATAAACCATCACATGCAATCAAAATATGTGACATGATATGGCCATCATCATCTTGTGCTCATGATCTCCATCACCGAAGCATCGTCATGATCTCCATCGTCACTTGCGCGACACCTTGATCTCCATCGTAGCTTCGTTGTCGTCTCGCCAACTATTGTTACTACAACTATCGCTACTGCTTAGTGATAAAGTAAAACAATTACATGGAGATTGCATTGCATACAATAAAGCGACAACCATATGGCTCCTGCAAGTTGCCGATAACTTTGTTACAGAACATGATCATCTCATACAACAATTTATATCTCATCATGCCTTGACCATATCCCATCACAGCAAGCCCTGCAAAAGCAAGTTAGATGTCCTCTACTTTGTTGTTGCAAGTTTTACGTGGCTCCTATGGGCTTAGCAAGAACCGTTCTTACCTACGCATCAAAACCACTCATCAAGTGTGATGTTTTAACCTTCAACAAGGACCGGGTGTAGCCACACTCGATTCAACTAAAGTTGGAGAAACAGACACTCACTAGCCAACTATGCGTGAAGCACGTCGGTAGAACCAGTCTCGCGTAAGCGTACGCGTAATGTCGGTCTGATCCGCTTCATCCAACAATACCGCTAAATCAAAGTATGACATGTTGGTAAGCAGTATGACTATTATAGCCCAAAACTCTTTGTGTTCTACTCGTGCATATAACATCTACACATAGACCTGGCTCGGATGCCACTGTAGGGGAACGCAGTAATTTCAAAAAAAATCCTATGATCGCGCAAGATCTATCTAGGTGATGCATAGCAGCGAGAGGGGAGAGTGTTGTCTACGTACCCTCGTAGACCGAAAGCGGAAGCATTATGATAACGCGGTTGATGTAGTCGTACGTCTTCACGATCCGGCCGATCCTAGCACCGAAGGTACAACACCTCCGTGATCTGCACACGTTTAGCTCGGTGACGTCCCACGAACTCTAGATCCAGCTAAGATCGAGGGATAGTTCCGTTAGCAACACAGCGTGATGATGGTGACAATGAAGTTATCGACGCAGGGCTTCGCCTAAGCACTACAACGATATGACCAAGGTGGAAATCTGTGGAGGGGGGCACCGGACACGGCTAAACAATCAACTTGTGTGTCTATGGCGTGCCCCCTCCCCTGTATATAAAGGAGTGGAGGAGGGGAGGGTCGTCCCTCTCTATGGCACACCTAAGGGGGGGAGTCCTACTCCCAGTAGGAGTAGGGTTTCCCCCCTTCCCTAGTTGGAGTAGGAGAAGAAGGAAGAGGGAGAGGGAGAGAAGGAAAGGGGGGACGACCCCCCTCCCAATTCGGATTGGGCTTGGGGGGCGCATCCCCACATTGGCCGCGTCCTCCTCTCTTCCACCATGGCCCATTAAGGCCCATTAACTACCCGGGGGGTTCCGGTAACCTCCCTGTACTCCGAAAAATGCCCGAACCACTTGGAACCTTTCCGGTGTCCAAACATAGCCTTCCAATATATCAATCTTTATGTCTCGGCCATTTCGAGACTCCTCGTCATGTCTGTGATCACATACGGACTCTGAACAACCTTCGGTACATCAAAACACATAAACTCATAATACCGATTGTCATCAAACGTTAAGCATGCGGACCCTACGGGTTCGAGAACTATGTAGACATGATCGAGACTCACTTCCGGTCAATAACCAATAGCGGAACCTAGATGCTCACATTGGTTTCTACATATTCTACGAAGATCTTTATCGGTCAAACCGCATAACAACATATGTTGTTCCCTTTGTCATCGGTATGTTACTTGCCCGAGATTCGATTGTCGGTATCTCAATACCTAGTTCAATCTCGTTATTGACAAGTCTCTTTACTCGTTTCGTAATACTTCATCCTACAACTAACTCATTAGTCACAATGCTTGCAAGGCTTATAGTGATGAGTATTACCGAGAGGGCCCAGAGATACCTCTCCGAAACACAGAGTGACAAATCCTAATCTCGATCTATGCCAACCCAACAAACACCTTCAGAGACACCTGTAGAGCACCTTTATAATCACCATTTATGTTGTGACGTTCTGTAGCACACAAAGTCTTCCTACGGTATTCGGGAGTTGCATAATCTCATACTCTGAGGAACTTGTATAAGTCATGAAGAAAGCAGTAGCAATGAAACTGACACGATCATAATGCTAAGCTAACGGATGGGTCATGTCCATCACATCATTATCCTAATTATGTGAACCCATTCATCAAATGACAACACATGTCCATGGTTAGGAAACATAACCATCTTTGATTAACGAGCTAGTCAAGTAGAGGCATACTAGGGACTATATGTTTTGTCTATGTATTCACACATGTACTAAGTTTCCGGTTAATACAATTATAGCATGAATAATAAACATTTATCATGAATTAAGGAAATAAATAATAACTTTAATATTGCCTCCGGGGCATATTTCCTTCAGCAGCTGCCAACCTGGCACCCACCCTGGTTCCTCTCAGGAGGTGCCACAAGGTGGCGCCCCAACCCCTAGTACTTGATTAAGCTGGATCATATTGGTAGAGAAGATACATGATCTACGTCTCTATGATGATGTGTTTCCTATGCTTACAACATAACAATGTTGACGGCCTACTTGACTTCAGGGTTTAGGGTGTGTTTGGTTGTAGAACCAAATGAAATGAAATGTAATGGTAACATTCCACTAGACATAATGGTTTTGTCTTAGTGTTCGGTAGAGCTAATGAGATGAAACCGAATGTTCCGTCTTAGCGTTTGGTCAGACGAATAGGATACAATACATGCCATGAAGAATTATTATTTGCAAGTGCTAGCAGCGGAGATGAACACCATTAGCAATTATTAAATTTGTATCGACTAGTAATGGTACTCAGCATCAACAGCGGGGCGTCAACTAATAATTATTAGTACTCTTTTCGTCCAAAAATAAGTGTCTTAATTTTAGTATACTAACTTTATTAAAGTTAGTACAAAGTTAAGACGCTATTTTAGGATGGAGGGAGTATCAAGCAGAGTTGAAGAAAGCAAGGAATCGAAGAAATATATTTCTTCTCTCACCCGCCAGGTCAAGATTGCTGGTCTTGCCGTCAAATTCAGAAGTATCAAGTAGTATGAAGATTGATGCTCACAGAAATCAATTCGAATGTATCAACTACTCCCTCCGTTCCGGTATGTAGTTCATATTGAAATATCTAAAAGGGCTTATATTTAGAAACTGGGGGAGTAGTATCAAGGTAGGTGCTCACAGAAATCAAACTGAAGTCGGGCAAATCGCTCCAACCGAGCGGTGTCAGGCACCAATAACGGCGAGTCATGCTCTACTTCGTCCCCCGTGGCGACAGGCTCCAACAACAATGACGACAAGAACAAGGCACGGGAAAAGAAGACCCACAAGTCTGCTAGGACAACGCGGTGGCCACCAACACCATCGAACGCCCTGGAACTTTCTTTGTTTTCTGCAAAAGAGCAAAACGACCGCTCAAATGGTCGCTCGTGCCCGTTTAAAACATTGTTTTCTCTTCTGTTGTCTGCCTGTCTCTAGTTGTTTTGCATTGGAGCCACCAGCGGGTCATGTGACCGCTCATGCGACTGCTCGTGGTCATTTAAAGGACTTTCTTTTCATATGTTTCTTGTGAAACTTTTCTTTTCCTTTTGCGAGGTTAGTTCCAAAACAATACATAGTCATTTTTCTAGGGATCCAAACATCGATTCAACACATAATTCAACTTGCACATTGCAAAGCCTTCGTTAGGACCACTCTTCCAAACTTACTTCTTCACTTGGAACTTCAATCACTCTTCTTATTGAAATATAAATAAAAACTTACTTGTCTACTTTATTCGCATGGGTTGCCTCCCATGAAGCACTTTTTTTGGTCGGTTATTAGCTCGACTGTAGTGGTGATCAAGGTGGTGCAACACACCAAGACCATAGCTTCTGGCATCTGTGATGCCTTCTCTTGAGTAGGTCTTTGGTTTCCTTTTCCTAGGGAAATGTCTCACAAAAATACCTTTAGGGGTAAAACAAATCTGACATTTCCCTCAAACACATTTATAACAACTTTGATACTCCTTAGAAATGGTCTACCAAGAATTATAAGAGCACTTGGATCTTCAGGCATATCTACTATAACAATATCAACCATGACAGGGCAATCATTAATTTGAGCTATAACACCATGCTTAATGCCTACTGCTTGCATAAAAGTAGAAGTAGCCATACTCAAAAGAATCTTGGTATTAGCATAAGGATCGGGATTAATACTATCTAAAACTGATTTGGGGATTGTGGAAACACTTGCCCCAAGATCACATAAAGCACTGAATTTATTCAATCATACCTCAATTTCTATGGTAGGTTCAAA
This sequence comes from Aegilops speltoides, assembly GCA_021437245.1. Taxonomy (NCBI): domain Eukaryota; kingdom Viridiplantae; phylum Streptophyta; class Magnoliopsida; order Poales; family Poaceae; genus Aegilops; species Aegilops speltoides. The sequence goes on along the minus strand of CM038142.1, from coordinate 423,217,980 downwards.
AGCATCCTCCTACTTAGCTGGTAACTTTCTGTAGAGCTTATTCCTTTCATCATCAAGTTCATGTACTTGGCTACAACTTGTTCAACAAAAACATGATATGCTTCATTGTAAGTTACCTCCATTAGTGGATAGTTCATGGATATCATCTTCACAAAATATACAACGGTATAGTTGTACTCTGTCACATGACTTGTGCCAAGTACTTCAGCTTTATGTTCATTCCTTCTTACCATTTTAACTTCTTCAATTGGATCAGGCTCCGGTTCACCTCCAAACTTAGCCAACATTAGTGTTTGGCTCTCTACTATTTTAGCCACTTGTTCTTCCATATTCTTGGATCTTCCTTCAAGTATCTACACATCATTCGTTAGTCATACAACCTTACTAATTAATTCACGAAGTAAGCTATCATGGTTCTTCAAAATATACTTGAAGTTTTCATTCTGCTTAGTCTAACTAGCAATAAAACTTTTAAGAGTTTATTCAAGAGTATCTTTGTTGCTAGCATCATTGGATGCCCCTCCATTACTAGGACAAGGAAGTCTAGGAGCATATCCATTATTTTTCCAATTAGGATTGTAGCTATTATGAGCTATAATACTCACATCGCTAGTTTCTTCACTAGTGATAGAATTCGTGTGTACCTCTTCTTTACCTTTTATCACAGAGATAAGTTCATCAAACTTGGTTGTTAACTCTGTGCTACTTTCTTCCATGGCATTCACCCTTTTAGTAGTGGTTCTTTCAACATGCCATTGGGCATTGTTCTTGCATATTATCCAATAATTTCTTGACATCTTCTATGGGCTTTCCCATGATCGTTCCTCCTATAGTTGTATCAAGCATAGTTTTTGACATATGATTAAACCATTATAAAACATAGGGAACATTAACCATTCCTCCATTTCATGGTTGGGACAGTTTCTAATAGCTTCCTTCATTCTATCAAACGCAAGCACTAGTGGCTCACATTCCTCTTACTTGAAACTTTCAATTTGATAATGTAATTGCATAACCTCTGTAGGTGGACAACACTTAGAAAAAAAATACTACAACAATCAGCCCAAGAAGTAATATTGCCCTTAGGTAGTGCAAGAAGCCATTCCTTAGCTTTTCCTCTTAAGGGAGAGGAAATAGATGCAATTTTAGTGTGTCAGGAGCATAATCCTTTAAGCGTGTCATGTTGCATAATTCAGTGAAATTGTGTAGGTGCATACTTGCATCCTCAGAAGAAGAGCCTCCAAATTGGTCATGTTGAACCATGGAAACTAAGTTCGGTTTAATCTCATACTCAATGACTGCTACCTCAGGTTGTGCTATAGGTTCACGCATGAAGTTGTTGCTGGGAGTAGCAAAACTCCCAAGATTATGAGCCATAGTAATCTTTTGGTTTTTCAACTGACAAGACTTGCAACTAAAAATTAAAATTTAAGCTAAAAACTAAAAAGTAAAGACAAAAGCTGAAAATTAACTTTAATAAAAACTCTAAACACAAAGATTAGGAATACTAAACTCCTCCCTGGCAACGGCGCCAAAAAAGGGCTCAAAACCTCCTTTTTATTGACCTGGTATTGGAAGAGAAAAGAGTATCCCGCATCTATTTTTGTAGACGTGACCCTGAGTTATCGAACCTACAAGAGGAAGATTCCCTTGAAGCGATGGTCTGTAGCAAGCTTTCATCAAAGTGTTAAATCCTGCTTTTGACCGGATCAACAAGAAATAGTGACTCAAACACTTATAATAAAAAGAGGTACGGGTATGAGGTCTTATGCTTACAACCTTGTATTTGCGATGGGAACAAATAAGATATTAGTTTCTGTGTTGGGAGTCACCTGTCGAGATGTGCTTGTTATGGATCGAAGTGGGGGCTATGTCCAAATAACATCTTGACCGACACGAGTCCTCCATCAAGAATCAGTTGTCCTACCGGATGCCCTATCCATCGCGCGGGGTCACCTTGATAGTTAAGATAATCAAATCGGACAAGAGGTTCGTGCGTTTAATGACTACACCTCATTTCTCCCCAAGGATATGATCCATGTGTTGGAAATATGCCCTAGAGGCAATAATAAAATGGTTATTATTATATTTCCCTGTTCATGATAATTGTCTATTATTCATGCTATAATTGTATTGACCGGAAACCGTAATACATGTGTGAATACGTAGACCACAACATGTCCCTAGTGAGCCTCTAGATGACTAGCTCGTTGATCAACAAATGGTCATGGTTTCCTAACTATGGACACTGGATGTCATTGATAACGGGATCACATCATTAGGAGAATGATGTGATGGACAAGACCCAATCCTAAGCATATCACAAGATCGTGTAGTTCGTTTGCTAAAGCTTTTCTAATGTCAAGTATCATTTCCTTAGACCATGAGATTGTGTAACTCCAGGTACTGTAGGAGTGCTTTGGGTGTACCAAATGTCACAACGTAACTAGGTGACTATAAAGGTGCTCTACAGGTATCTCCGAAAGTGCCTGTTGGGTTGGCACAAATCAAGACTGGGATTTGTCACTCCGTATGACGGAGAGGTATCTCTAGGCCCACTCGGTGATGCATCATCATAATGAGCTCAATGTGACTAAGTAGTTAGTCACGGGATCATGCATTACGGAACGAGTAAAGTGACTTGCCGGTAACAAGATTGAACGAGGTATTGGGATACCGACGATCGAATCTCGGGCAAGTAATGTACCGATTGACAAAGGGAATTGTATACGGGGTTGCTTGAATCCTCGACGTCGTGGTTCATCCGACGAGATCATCCTGGAACATGTGGGATCCAACATGGGTATCCAGATCCCGTTGTTGGTTATTGGCGGGAGAGCTGTCTTGGTCATGTCTGCATGATTCCCGAACCCGTAGGCTCTACACACTTAAGGTTCTATGATGCTATGGTTATAGGGAAGATTTGTATGTGATTATCGAACTTTGTTCGGAGTCCCGGATGAGATCCCAGAGATCACGAGGAGTTCCGGAATGGTCCGTAGGTGAAGATTTATATATGGGAAGTCATCATACGATCATCGGAAATATTCGGGGGTATAGCGGTATTGTACCGGGACCACCGGAGGGGTTCTGGGGGTCCACCGGGAGGGTCCATGTCGGTGTCAAAACCGGCGGATCTCGGGTAGGGGGTCCCGAACTGTGTGTCTAGGCGGATGGTAACAGGAGACAGGGGACACGATGTTTTTACCCAGGTTCGTGCCTCTCGATGGAGGTAAAACCCTACTCCTGCTTGATTGATATTGATGATATGGGTAGTACAAGAGTGGATCTACCACAGGATCAAGGAGGCTAAACCCTAGAAGCTAGCCTATGGTATGATTGTTGTAATGGATGTTCGTCCTACGGACTAAAACCCTCCGGTTTATATAGACACCAGAGAGGGCTAGGGTTACACAGAGTCGGTTACAATGGTAGGAGATCTACATATCCAGACGCCAAGCTTGCCTTCCACGCCAAGGAAAGTCCCATCCGGACACAGTGACGAAGTCTTCAATCTTGTATCTTCATAGTCTTGGAGTCCGGCCGACGATGATAGTCCAGCTGTCCGGACACCCCTAGTCCAGACTCCTCAAGAGCTCTCCTAACCAGGCTTCAATGACGATGAGTCCGGCGCGATATTGTTCGGCATTGCAAGGCGGGTTCCTCCTCCTAATAATTCATAGAAGATTGTGAACACCAGATAGTGTCCGCTCGCAAAATAAATTCCACATTCCATCGTAGAGAGAATAATATGTACACAAGTTCAATCTGCCGACGATTTTGTGGCATGACGCCACACCACTACCAAGCCTTTACTTGAATCGCTTTTTATTATACCACCTCAGCGTTTAGCGGCGGTTTCCTTGGCACGCCTTGTCAAGCATAGATCGTGTTCCCTTATTTCGGATTCCCATCAATACGGACGTGGTAACCCAACCGCACCATTGATGGTGGCGCTTGGGAGATAAGCGAGTTTTACCAGGCGGTGGGGACGATAGTCTTCGTCCGCCCATATATAAGGATAAGGATCCACCTTTTACCCACGCCTTCTTCCTCCTTTGCTTATCCATCTCCGCAAGACTCGAGCTCCAAATACCAAGCCCGCACATCTCGTCTCGACCTGCTCCAGCCATGTCCGGAGCGGAGGCAGGGTTGGCCTCCTCCGTTACGGAGGGGCACATCGAAAAGTGCGCAGCGCGGATACCTCTCCAAATGACATCACAAGACCGCTGCCCGACGAGGGCAGCTCATCCCCACCCCCAGGCCCCATGAGAGGGTCGTATTTCTTCCCCACTTCCTTCGCGGACTGGGCTTCCCTCTTCATCCCTTCGTTCGGGGGCTCATGTACTATTACGGCCTGGACTTCCACGATCTGGCGCCGAACTTCATCCTCAACATCTCGGCGTTTATCGTCGTGTGCGAGGCCTTCCTCTGCATCCAGCCCCACTTCGGCTTGTGGCTCAAGACCTTCAATGTCAAGCCGAAGGTTGTGAAGGGCGTCCAAGCGGAATGCGGAGGCGCCATGGTGGGCAAAATGCCCAACGTCATCTGGCTCGAGGGGGCCTTCGTGGAGTCCGTCAAGGGGTGGTAATCGGGGTGGTTCTACATCACCGAGCCGCGTGACCCTAAATAGGCAGCAGCCCCCGAGTTCAGATCTGGTATCCCCATGCAGCTCACCTCCTGGAAAGAGAAGGGCTTGCTATGGGGCAGTTCGGAGGAGCTGACAGGACTCCAGTCCTGTCTCCAGACCTTGGTGAATAAGAAGCTTAGGCTTGTCAATGTGATCCAGGTCATGCTCGTCCGCCGGATTCTCCTCTGCCAACAGCGGGCCTTCAATTTGTGGGAGTTCGATCCGGCACAGCACCGGACCCTGAGCAAGCTCTTCGACACGATGTACGAAGCTGCCTGGAGGGTGCTGTTCAAGGGCGGAGAAGCCCCCGCATCCGCGACGGAAGACCGCGGATTCAGCACCAAGCGCCCGGCCGGTGAGGTAATCTTTGTTATCATCTATGGGACACTTATCTTCTTTCACAGTTTGACTCTATGCGGGATTTAAAACTCCCAATGCCTTTGACAGGACTGGCAGAGGACGTCCGGACAGGTAGACTGTCTGGCTCCCCTTCCCGAAGAACCAGCGGACGCCCGTTTAACGGGGCTGCTAGTCCCGGCACTTTATGTGGTGCCGGAGAAGAAGGCCAAGAAGAAGACCACGGAACTCAAGAAGTTCCCGGCGCCAGGTGATATCGGACTCATCGTCCGATGGCTCCGAGGCGGACTCCTCCCCCGAAGACGAGGAGGAGAAAGAGGACTCTCCCCGGAGGGGGGAGAGAGGAAAAGGAAGGCTTCCCCAACGGGGGAGGCCGAAGGGTCCAAGAGGGGAAGGACCCTTCCCCCGGACAGCTTCGCCAACACCAATGACGGCAACGAGGAGTGGCCCTCAAGGGCCAAGCCCCTGGCAAGATCGTAAGTATCCGGACTCCTGAGTGATTCGTAATTCCCTTTTCGTGCCATGTAGTGTCCTTCTAATGCCGCATACTATCTGTAGCCTGGCCGAGGAGGATCTTCCCGCTTCATCCAGCGGGTCCTTGGCCCCGCCGGATGTAGATTCCATTCCGACCGCCTCCACCTCGCGGGCCGAGGACGCCGAGGTGGGATCCTGTGAGGGGACCCGCCAGAGGGGAGGCTCCGGAGGTGCCACAAGGCAACCTCCCGGACTTCGTGCCGGACTCCGCGCCGGAACCGCAGTGGTTCCGGAGTCCGGCAGGCGGCCCCTTCGCAAGAAGGGCAAGACCGTGACACCGGCAGCCTCCGTCCAACCAGAGGTGCCGGACAACTTGTTGGAGGCGCTCAACGGCGCTTCCATGGAGGAAGAGCACCGCACTATCATGAGTGCGGTGATTCAGAAGGTTCAGCTCGCCAAGAGCGGGCTGACCGAAGCCTGCAATAGCCTTCTAACAGGCTTTGAGGTAAGAAGTTTAGAATATGTAATGTGATACCGCATAGACAGTAGCCCCTGATGCTCGGTTCGGTGTTCGAAAAGAAAAACCGTACTGAGGATCTAAAAAAGATATACGCAGGAGTGCTAAAAAGTATGTCAATATGGGTTTGCAGGCTGCGCTGCTGACCTCTGTCGCACTGACTGCGGAGGTTGGTGCTTTGAAGCAGGACCTCGAGCGGTCCGAGCAAGAGCTCGGCCTTGCCAAGAAGCAGCTCGAGGACAAAGAAGGTGAGTAACACCACTTTGGAATTTGTACCTTACATAAAAGGATTTAGGTTGCAATAGAAATAACAAGGATAACGTGTGTACTGCAGGGGCCACGAACGAGGTGGCGACCCTGAAGGAGGCCGTGTCCGCGGCCGAACGCAATGCAGCCATGGAACAGGCGGAGCGAGAGAAGCAGGAGGCGTGGGTGGTGGAGGTACGGCAAGAGCTCCAGGCTCTCATGGAAAAGCATGAGAGTTTGGAGCGCGACTCAAAGACTCGAGAGTCCGAGCTTGCCTCGGCTCTTGAAAGTGCCAAAGCCGCCAAGGCCGAGGCCCATATGTCCCTCCAGGAGATTGAGGCGATGAAGAAGATAGCGGCGGGTAAGGCATTTTTCATGCAAAGCAAGCATGTGAATGTAAATTACCTGTTACTTACCCGAATTCGGAGCTCTCCAGGCGTTTGCAGATCTGCCTCACAACAGGTCCGATGCCGCCGATTCTACCGGGCCGAGGAGGGAGCTCAATAGAGAAGGTCTTCGTCTCAAGACGCTGAGGCCGGACATCGGTGCCCCTAGCGATCAGGTGAAGCAGCTGGTCGAGCTCCACAAGGTAGCCGAGCAGGCCATGAAGGGCCTCATAGTCCGGCTGTGGCTCGAGAGGCCATGCCTCAGGAGCTACTTCAGCCTCGTCTGTGGCGGCTGGTGGATGCGTGCCCACGGGTGGAGGTCGCTCAAGCGCCCGCCAGATTGAAGGTGCCTGCGGGCCCTTGCCCGCGCAAAGGTGCACCGGGAAGGCTAGATGTCGAGAGGCTTCGACGAACGCGCCAAGCGGGCAAGGAGTATCGACGCCCAAATGTACTATAAGACTGTCCTAAAGGGTGCCCGCAAGATTGCGGATGAGTGCCCCAGAGATGTAATTTTTGAATAGACTCGCAATGTGTTATCCTGTGCGCTGAAAACTTTGTTCATATGCGCTAAGCAACGCTTATTTGATTTAAAATATTACCTTCTGTGCGGCCGTTTATCAAATCTGAGAGATGGCAAGTCGTCGGCTTCAGCCCCCATGCCACGAGTGCTGGGGTGTTCGGGATAAACTTGAGCGCTCTTGTTCCCATTTTTGGGTCCATCTAGGGAGGCGCTCAACACAACGAACAAGGCAACCGGACTTATAATGCTTGAACACTCTCACTTAGCCTTAGAATTCTATGATTTTAAATTTCGGCGAAGCCCCTAGTGTTCGGAAGACCGAATTCGGGGCGCTATCCATGCCTTGGCCGGACACAGCCGGTTCCTCGCTCTAAGCGGCATAAGTCTTTATGGACTCGAAAAGATCTCTCGAACAGCGACCAGCTCTCGCCTTATCATGACAGCCAGTTTTAGCTTTCTCCACTGAGGCGCTCGCCCAGCTCAACCGGGGCGCAATCGCAGTGGTTCTCCCAGTGCTAACTTAGCCGACGGAACGGAATGTAAGGTACCAAAACATGGGAGCCGGGCAAACCCAACTAATGATCCAAGACATGATTCGGAGCCGATGCATATAGTGCTATAAGTTCGGGGTGCCGCACTTGTGAAAGTGTTCGGACTTCACACCATAATGCGGGGAACATAAGCCCCTGGTGTATTCAGCCGTACCAAATTGTACGGATGCAAGACGTCATAAATGAACATATATATAAATAAAGGAATGCAATTATAAGCGAAAAAGTGATGCATTGTTTATTCAAAGAATTCTGCCATGAGTGCAGAACGATACAAATAGTGCGGTAAGCAAGGGAGTGGACTATTTTAAACATGTCCCCCTCCAGGGGTGGGCTGTGGAATGGTGTAATAAACAGATTTAATGCTCGTAATGGAGACCACCTGAGTGTTCATCGTAGCACTTGTTCCTCCCTGGCTGTTGCATCGTGAGTTCGGCAGATCTTCTGCCGGATAGGGCCTCTTGTAAACGGAGTCCTGTGGATAAAAATAAAAAAGGAAAAGAAAAAGAGCGACACACTTAGGAGCCCCTGGTGTGGTTGGGCCGCACTCTGGGCCTGCCGTGGTCGTGCCCCTCCCCCTATGCCCAAGGTACCTCCAGAGCGTAATGATGTACGCGAAAAGCTGGTCTTGCAATCATGCTAGGGCTGGGGTTGGGGCCGCATTTCTACGCTGATGTTCGAACGTGCTGGGGTCTTGGTGTATGTTACTCCGGCGCGTTTAATCATGTCCGCCTTTAACGGCCGGACTCAAAATTGCCTTAAGAGGCTGCTCAGACCGCCGCGAGAGCCGCAGTGTGTTCCTCCGTTCGGAGGGAGCGTTCAGTGTTTCCGTTGACCGTGATGACTCCACGAGGGCCTGGCATCTTGAGCTTGAGGTATGCATAATGCGGCACCGCATTGAACTTTGCAAAGGCGGTTCGTCCGAGCAGGGCGTGATAGCCACTACGGAACGGGACTATGTTGAAGATTAACTCCTCGCTTCGGAAATTATCCGGGGATCCGAAGACCACTTCCAGCGTGACCGAGCCTGTACAATTGGCCTCGACACCTGGTATGACGCCTTTGAAGGTCGTCTTTGTAGGTTTAATCCTTGAGGGGTCTATGCCCATCTTGCACACTGTATCCTGATAAAGCAGGTCCAGGCTGCTGCCGCCGTCCATGAGGACTCTAGTGAGGTGAAATCCATCGACGATTGGGTCTAAAACCAATGCGGCGAATCCGCCATGGCGGATACTGGTGGGGTGGTTGAAGGAAATATGCCCTAGAGGAAATAATAAAGTTATTATTTATTTCCTCATATCATGATAAATGTTTATTATTCATGCTAGAATTGTATTAACCGGAAACATGATACATGTGTGAATACATGGACAAACATAGTGTCTCTAGTATGCCTCTACTTGAACTATCTCATTGATCAAAGATGGTTATGTTTCCTAACCATAGGCATGTGTTGTCATTTGATTAATGGGATCACATCATTAGGAGAATGATGTGATTGACTTGACCCATTCTGTTAGCTTAGCACTTGATCGTTTAGTATGTTGCTATTGCTTTCTTCATGACTTATACAAAGTTCCTGCAACTATGAGATTGTGCAACTCCTGTTTACCGGAGGAACACTTTGTGTGCTACCAAACGTCACAACGTAACTGGGTGATTATAAAGGTGCTCTACAGGTGTCTCCGAAGGTACATGTTGAGTTGGCGTAATTCGAGATTAGGTTTTGTCACTCCGATTGTCGGAGAGGTATCTCTGAGCCCTCTCGGTAATACTCATCACCTAAGCCTTGCAAGCATTGTAATTAATGAGTTACTTATGAGATGATGTATTACGGAACGAGTAAAGAGACTTGCCAGTAACAAGATTGAACTAGGTATTGGATACCGACGATCGAATCTCGGGCAAGTAACATACCGATGACAAAGGGAACAACGTATGTTGTTATGCGGTTTGACCGATAAAGATCTTCATAGAATATGTGGGAACCAATATGAACATCCAGGTTCCGCTATTGGTTATTGACCAAGAATAGTTCTAGGTCATGTCTACATAGTTCTCGAACCCGTAGGGTCCGCACGCTTAACGTTACGATGACAGTTTTATTATGAGTTTATAAGTTTTGATGTACCGAAGGTTGTTTGGAGTCTCGGATGTGATCACGGACATGACGAGGAGTCTCGAAATGGTTGAGACATAAATATTGATATATTGGATGACTATATTCGGACACCAGAAGTGTTCCGGGTATTTTCAGAGAAAAACCGGAGTACCGGAGGGTTACCGGAACCCCCCAGGAAGTAATGGGCCTTGATGGGCCCTATTGGAGAGAGAGAGGGGCCGGCCAGGGCAAGTGGCGCGCCCCCTCCCCTTGAGTCCGAATAGGACAAGGAAGGGGGGCGGCGCCCCCCTTGCCTTCCCCCTCTCCCGCTCCTTCCTTCCCCCTCCTTCTTGGAATAGGAAAGGGAGGGCGCGCCTCCCCTTAGGTCGGCCCCCTCCTCCTCTCCTCCTTTATATACGGGGGTGGGGGGCACCCCATAGACACACAAGTTGATCTACGGATCGTTCCTTAGCCGTGTGCGGTGCCCCCCTTCACCATAATCCACCTTGGTCATATCGTCGTGGAGTTTAGGAGAAGCCTTGCGCCGGTAGAACATCATCATCGTCACCACGCCGTCGTGCTGACAAAACTCATCCCCGACGCTTCACTGGATTAGAGCCCGGCAGACGTCATCGAGCTGAACGTGTGCTGAACACGAAGATACCGTACGTTCGGAGCTTGGATCGGTCGATTCGTGAAGACGTACGACTACATCAACCGCGTTGTCATAACGCTTCCGCTTACGGTCTACGAGGGTACGTGGACGAACACTCTCCCCTCTCGTTGCTATGCCATCACCATGATCTTGCGTGTGCGTAGGAAATTTTTGAAATTACTCGCTCCCCAACAAAGGCATCCGAGCCTAGGTTTTATGCGTTGATGTTATATGCACGAGTAGAACACAAGTGAGTTGTGGGCGATATAAGTCATACCGCTTACCAAATGTCATACTTTGGTTCGGGCGATATTGTTGGATGAAGCGCCCGACCGACATTACGCCAGACGCTTACGCGAGACTGGTTTTACCGCCGTGCATTGCACACAGGTCACTAGCGGGTGTCAGTTTCTCCAACTTTAGTTGAACCGAGTGTGGCTACGCCCGGTCCTTGCGAAGGTTAAAACAGCACCAACTTGACGAACTATCGTTGTGGTTTTTTTGATGCGTAGATAAGAACGGTTCTTGCTCAGCCCGTAGCAGCCACGTAAAACTTGCAACAACAAAGTAGAGGGCGTCTAACTTGTTTTTGCAGGGCATGTTGTGATGTGATATGGCCAAGACGTGATGCTATATTTTATTGTATGAGAGGATCATGTTTTGTAACCGGTTATCGGCAATCGGCAGAGCCATATGGTTGTCGCTTATTGTATGAAATACAACGCATCAGTAATTGCTTTACTTTATCACTAAGCGGTAGCGATAGTCGTAAAAGCAATAGATGGCGTAAACGACAACGATGCTACGATGGAGATCAAGGTGTCGCGCCGATGACGATGGTGATCACGATGGTGCTTCGGAGATGGAGATCACAAGCACAAGATGATGATGGCCATATCATATCACTTATATTGATTGCATGTGATGTTTATCCTTTATGCATCTTACCTTGCTTTGATTGACGGTAGCATTTTAAGATGATCTCTCACTAAAATTATCAAGAAGTGTTCTCCTAAGTATGCACCGCTGCCAAAGTTCGTCGTGCCTGCACACCACGTGATGATCGGGTGTGATAAGCTCTACGTCCATCTACAACGGGTGCAAGCCAGTTTTGCACACGCAGAATACTCAGGTTAAACTTGACGAGCCTAGCATATGCGGATATGGCCTCGGAACACGGAGACCGAAAGTTCGAGCGTGAATCATATAGTAGATATGATCAACATAAAGATGTTCACCATTGAAAACTACTCCATCTCACGTGATGATCGGTTATGGTTTAGTTGATTTGGATCACGTAATCACTTAGATGACTAGATAGATGTCTGTCTAAGTGGGAGTTCTTAAGTAATATGATTAATTGAACTTAAATTTATCATGAACTTAGTACCTGATAGTATTTTGCTTGTCTATGTTTGTTTGTAGATAGATGGCTCGTGCTGTTGTTCCGTTGAATTTTAATGCGTTCCTTGAGAAAGCAAAGTTGAAAGATGATGGTAGCAATTACACGGACTGGGTCCATAACCTAAGGATAATCCTCATTGCTGCACGTAAAAGTTACGCCCCGGGAGCACCGCTGGGTGCCGTGCCTCATCGCTGATGCAATCGACGATGTTAAGAACGTCTGCGAGCAAAGCTGATGACTACTCTATAGTTCAAGGTGCCATGCTTTACGGCTCGAACCGGTCTTCAACGACGTTTTGAACGCCATGGAGCATATGAGATGTTCCAGAGTTGAAGTTAATATTTCAAGCAAATGCCCGATTGAGAGATATGAAGTCCCCAATAAGTTCTATAGCTGCAAGATGGAGGAGAATAGTTCGTCGGGAGCATATACTCAAAATGTCCGGGTATAATAATCACTTGATTCAACCGGGAGTTAATCTTCCGATGATAGCGCCATTGATGAATTCTCCAATCATCGCCACCAAGCTACAAGAGCTTTGTGATGAACTATAATATGCAAGGGATGAACAAGACTATTCCCGAGCTCTTCGCAATGCTAAAAGCTGCGGAGGTAGAAATCAAGAAGGAGCATCAAGTGTTGATGGTCAACAAGACCACTAGTTTCAAGAAAAAGGCAAAGGGAAGAAGAAAGGAACTTCAAGAAGAACAGCAAGCAAGTTGCTGCTCAAGAGAAGAAACCCAAGTCTGGACCTAAGCCTGAAATCGAGTGCTTCTATCGCAAGCGTAATGGTCATTTGAGCGGAATCGCCCCAAGTATTTGGCGGATAAGAAGGATGGCAAAGTGAACAAAGGTATATGTGATATACATGTTATTGATGTGTACCTAACTAGAGCTCGTAGTAGCACTGGTATTTGATACTGGTTCTGCTAATATTTGCAACTCAAACAGGACTACGGAATAAGCGAGCATTGGCCAAGGACGAGGTGACGATGCGCGTGGGAACGGTTCCAAAGTCGATGTGATCGCGGTCGGCACGCTACCTCTACATCTACCTTCGGATTAGTTTTAGACCTGAATAATTGTTATTTGGTGCCAGCGTTGAGCATGAACATTATATCTGGATCTTGTTTGATGCGAGACGGTTATTCATTTAAATCGAGAATAATGGTTGTTCTATTTATATGAGTAATATCTTTTATGGTCATGCACCCTTGAAGAGTGGTCTATTTTATTGAATCTCGATAGTAGTGATACACATATTCATAATGTTGAAGCCAAAAGATGCAGAGTTGATAATGATAGTGCAACTTATTTGTGGCACTGCCATTTAGGTCATATCGGTGTAAAGCGCATGAAGAAATTCCATACTGATGGACTTTTGGAATCACTTGATTATGAATCACTTGGTACTTGCGAACCGTGCCTCATGGGCAAGATGACTAAAACACCGTTCTCCGGTATTATGGACAGAGCAACAAATTTGTTGGAAATCATACATACAGATGTATGTGGTCCGATGAATGTTGAGGCTCGTGGCGGATATCGTTATTTTCTCACCTTCACAGATGATTTGAGCAGATATGGGTATATCTACTTAATGAAGCACAAGTCTGAAACATTTGAAAAGTTCAAAGAATTTCAGAGTGAAGTAGAAAATCATCGTAACAAGAAAATAAAGTTTCTACGGTCTGATCGTGGAGGAGAATATTTGAGTTAAGAGTTTGGTTTACATTTGAAACAATGCGGAATAGTTTCACAACTCACGCCACATGGAACACCACAAAGAAATGGTGTGTCCGAATGTCGTAATCGTACTTTACTAGATATGGTGCGATCCATGATGTCTCTTACTGATTTACCGCTATCGTGTTGGGGTTATGCTTTAGAGACGGCTGCATTCACATTGAATAGGGCACCATCTAAATCCGTTAAGACGACACCTTATGAACTGTGGTTTGGCAAGAAACCAAAGTTGTCGTTTCTTAAAGTTTGGGGTTGTGATCCTTATGTAAAGAAACTTCAACCAGATAAGCTCGAACCCAAATCGGAGAAATGTGTCTTCATAGGAGACCCAAAAGAGACTGTTGGGTACACCTTCTATCACAGATCCGAAGGCAAAACATTCGTTGCTAAGAATGGATCCTTTCTAGAGAAGGTGTTTCTCTCGAAAGAAGTGAGTGGGAGGAAAGTAGAACTTGATGAGGTAACTGTACCCGCTCCCTTATTGGAAAGTAGTTCATCACAGAAATCAGTTCATGTGACAAATACACCAATTAGTGAGGAAGCTAATGATATTGATCATGAAACTTCAGATCAAGTATCTACTGAACCTCGTAGGTCTACCAGAGTAAGATCCGCACCAGAGTGGTACTGTAATCCTGTTCTGGAAGTCATGTTACTTGACCATGGCGAACCTACGAACTATGAGGAAGCAATGATGAGCCCAGATTCCGCAAAATGGCTAGAAGCCATGAAATCTGAGATGGAATCCATGTATGAGAACAAAGTATGGACTTTGGTTGACTTGCCCAATGATCAGCAAGCCATTGAGAATAAATGGATCTTTAAGAAGAAGACTGACGCTGATGGTAATGTAACTGTCAATAAAGCTCGACTTGTTGCAAAAGGTTTTCGACAAGTTCAAGGGGTTGACTACGATGAGACTTTCTCACCTGTAGCGATGCTTAAGTCTGTCTGAATCATGTTAGCGATTGCCACATTTTATGATTATGAAATTTGGCAGATGGATGTCAAAACTGCATTCCTGAATGGATTTCTGGAAGAAGAGTTGTATATGATGCAACCGGAAGGTTTTATCGATCCTAAAGGAGCTAACAAAGTGTGCAAGCTCCAGCGATCAATTTATGGTCTGGTGCAAGCCTCTCGGAGTTGGAATAAACGCTTTGATAGTGTAATCAAAGCATATGGTTTTATATAGACTTTGGAGAAGCCTCAGATTTACAAGAAAGTGAGTGGGAGCTCAGAGCATTTCTAATATTATATGTGGATGACATATTGTTGATTGGAAATGATATAGAATTTCTGGATAGCATAAAAGGATACTTGAATAAAAAATTCAATGAAAGACCTCGTGAAGCTGCGTACATATTGGGCATTAAGATCTATAGAGATAGATCAAGACGCTTGATTGACTTTCACAAAGCACGACCTTCATAAAGTTTTGAAAAGTTCAATATGGATCAAAGTAAGAAAGGGTTCTTGCTCAGACATAAGGTATAAAGTTGAGTCGACTCAATGCCCCACCACCGCAGAAGATAGAGAGAAAATGAAAGGGGTTCCTATGCTTCAGCCATAGGCTCTATCATGTATGCAATGCTATGTACCGCCTCGATGTGTGCCTTGCTATTAGTTTAGCAGGAGGTACCAAAGTAATCCAGAGTGGGTCATCGACAGCGGTCAAGAACATCCCAAATACCGAAAAGGACTAAGGATATGTTTCTTGTATATGGAGGTGACAAAGAGCTAGTCGTAAATGGTTACGTCGATGCAAGCTTTGACACTGATCCGGACGATTCTAAATCGCAAACCGGATACGCATTTTTATTAAACGCTGGAGCTGTAAGTTGGTGTAGTTCTAAACAAAGTGTCGTGGCGGGATCTACAAGTGAAGCGGAGTACATAGTTGCTTCGGAAGCAGCGAATGAAGGAGTCTGGATGAAGGAGTTCATTTCCGATCTAGGTGTTATACCTAGTGCATCGGGACCAATGAAGATCTTCTGTGACAATACTGGTGCAATTGCCTTGGCAAAGGAATCCAGATTTCACAAGAGGACCAAGCACATCAAGAGACGCTTCAATTCCATTCGGGACCAAGTCCAAGTGGGAGACATAGAGATTTGCAAGATACATACAGATCGGAATGTTGCGCACCCGCTGACTAAGCCTCTCTCACGAGCAAAACATGATCAAGCACCAAGACTCCATGGGTGTTAGAATCATTACTATGTAATCTAGATTATTGACTCTAGTGCAAGTGGGAGATCAAGGAAATATGCCCTAGAGGCAATAATAAAGTTATTATTTATTTCCTCATATCATGATAAATGTTTATTATTCATGCTAGAATTGTATTAACCGGAAACATGATACATGTGTGAATACATGGACAAACATAGTGTCACTAGTATGCCTCTACTTGAACTAGCTCATTGATCAAAGATGGTTATGTTTCCTAACCATAGGCATGTGTTGTCATTTGATTAATGGGATCACATCATTAGGAGAATGATCTGATTGACTTGACCCATTCCGTTAGCTTAGCACTTGATCGTTTAGTATGTTGCTATTGCTTTCTTCATGACTTATACAAAGTTCCTGCAACTATGAGATTGTGCAACTCCGCTTATCGGAGGAACACTTTGTGTGCTACAAAACGTCACAACGTGAATCGGGTGATTATAAAGGTGCTCGACAGGTGTCTCCGAAGGTACATGTTGAGTTGGCATAATTCGAGATTAGGTTTTTTCACTCCGATTGTCGGAGAGGTATCTCTGGGCGCTCTTGGTAATACTCATCCCCTAAGCCTTGCAAGCATTGTAACTAATGAGTTAGTTATGAGATGATGTATTACGGAACGAGTAAAGAGACTTGCCAAGAATAAGATTGAACTAGGTATTGGATACCGACGATCGAATCTCGGCAAGTAACATACCGATGACAAAGGGAACAACGATGTTGTTATGCGGTTTGACCGATAAAGATCTTCGAGAATATGTGGGAACCAATATGAACATCCAGGTTCCGCTATTGGTTATTGACCGAGAATAGTTCTAGGTCATGTCTACATAGTTCTCGAACCCGTAGGGTCCGCACGCTTAACGTTACGATGACAGTTTTATTATGAGTTGATAAGTTTTGATGCACCGAAGGTTGTTAGGAGTCCCGGATGTGATCACGGACATGACGAGGAGTCTCGAAATGGTCAAGACATAAAGATTGATATATTGATGACTATATTCGACACCGGAAGTGTTCCGGTGTTTTCGGAGAAAACCGAGTACCGGAGGGTTACCGAACCCCCGGGAAGTAATGGGCCTTGATGGGCCCTATTGGAGAGAGAGAGGGGCCGGACAGGGCAAGTGGCGCCCCTCCCTTGAGTCTGAATAGGACAAGGAAGGGGGCGGCGCCCCTTGCCTTCCCCTCTCCCACTCCTTCCTTCCCTCCTTCTTGAATAGGAAGGGAGGGGAAACCTACTTGGAGTAGGTTTCCTCCTAGGGCGCCTCCCCCCTTAGGCCGCCCCTCCTCCTCTCCCCTTTATATACGGGGGCGGGGGCACCCCATAGACACACAAGTTGATCTACGGATCGTTCCTTAGCCGTGTGCGGTGCCCCCCTCCACCATAATCCACCTCGGTCATATCGTCACGAAGTTTAGGAGAAGCCCTGCATCGGTAGAACATCATCATCGTCACCACGCCGTTGTGCTGACGAAACTCACCCCCGACGCTTCGCTGGATTAGAGCCCGGGGGATGTCATCGAGCTGAACGTGTGCTGAACACGGAGGTACCGTACGTTCGGTGCTTGGATCGGTCGATTCGTGAAGACGTACGACTACATCAACCGCGTTGTCATAATGCTTCCACTTACGGTCTACGAGGGTACGTGGACGAACACTCTCCCCTCTCGTTGCTATGCCATCACCATGATCTTGCGTGTGCGTAGGAAATTTTTTGAAATTACTACGTTCCCCAACAGTGGTCCCTTCAATCAAAAGTGATCGGGCAAGAGGACCATGGATTGAACTTCGGGGCGACTGGCTCCATCGCATATACGTCCCGAAGTGCACGCTTCCGCTCCCTCTTGGGTATGTGGGTTGCGTATATCATATTTACCGTCCGCACTTGTGGGGGAACCTTCGTCTTCATCGCTCGGCGGCGCGTCTCCTCCTCGTCGTCGATATGCAGCCCCTTGTCATTGTTTTCGGCAATTAACTTGCCTGCCTGCTTGAATACCCAACAATCTCTGTTGGTGTGGTTAGCTAGCTTTTCGGGGGTGCCATGTATCTGGCAAGAGCGGTCGAGTATTCGGTCCAAATTGGACGGACCCGGAGTGGTTCTTTTGAATGGCTTCTTCCGCTGACTAGGTTTAGAGCCTCTGAATCCGGCGTTGACTGTCGTATCTTCATTGTTATCGCCGTTAACGCGGCATTTGTATTTGTTTCGACGCGACCTGCCATTGTGGTCCTTAGTATCCGGACTGCCAGCATTTTTGCTGAGGTTGTTGCTGCGAGCTAGCCAGCTGTCCTCTCCCGCACAGAAGCGGGTCATGAGTGATGTGAGGGCTGCCATGGATTTCGGCTTTTCCTGTCCTAGGTGCCGGGCCAGCCACTCGTCATGGATGTTATGTTTGAAGGCTGCGAGGGCCTCTGATCCGGACAATGACGATTTGATTTTTCTTTGTTAAGAACCGTGTCCGAATTGTCCGGCCGATTCGTCTGCTGCTGAATTATGTGGCTTAGGTCATCGGCGTCGGTGGTCGCACATATGTGCCCCGAAGTTGTCGAGAATGCGGCTTCCGTGTCCTCCCAACACCCAATTGACTCTGCGGCAAGCTGTTAAGCCAATGCCGAGCTGGTCCTTTAAGCTTGAGTGGGAGGTACTTGATGGCGTGGAGATGTCCGCCAAGGGCCATATGGATGCGAAGGAGATAATCTTTGATCCAAACCGCGGGTCTCACAGCCAGCGAGGATTCAATGTTCACGGGTTTAAACCCTTCAGGATTTGATGATCCACTACTTAAATCGTGAAGCATAGTGGGTGTGCGGCGCCTATATTGAGCAATATCACGACGTAGCTCAAGAGAGCGTTGTTCTGCTGTGTTCGCCCGCCGGAGTTGTTGTATCCGGGCGATGGTGGTCGCCGGGTCGGTGGGCGCCCACGTGATCTGTAGATAGATCTGGATTGTCTTGCCTTGTCCTCCAATATATCCCGCAAGTCCGGCGCATTCCCCCGTGGCTTCGTACTTTTTGAGCGGTGCCGGGGTACGGTCCTGTTGGAGGGCCTAGATGCCTCTCTGTCGCGACCACGGGGTGGTCGGTCTGCTGTATTGTGCGCTGGTGATGAAGGTTTGTATGATTCCTCCTCTAGTCGGGGGAGCAACTTGCATTTTGGGTAGCTTTTGGAGGGGCGTTCGAGTTCATACTCTTGGGCCGCGAGGACCTCGGTCCATCTGTCGGCCAGCAGGTCTTGATCAGCTTGAAGTTGTTGCTACTTTTTCTTTAGGCTGTTCGCCGTGGCCATTAGCCTGCGTTTAAAATGCTCTTGTTCGACGGGGTCCTCGGGCACGACAAATCGTCGTCATTGAGGCTTGCCTCGTCTTCAGAGGGAGGCATGTAATTTTCGTCCTCCTCGTCTGCCGCTCTCTCCTGAGGGCTGGCTACTCCGTCCTCCTGTGCTAAATCTTGCTGGAGGGGGTTGTCTTCGGCACTCTCTGGGGTGTTATTATCTCCGGTGCCGGACTCTCCATTCTTACTGTGGCGGGATTTAGAGCGGTGCCGCTGACGTCGGCGCTTGGGCTGTTTCTTAGAAGAATCCGCCTCCGCTGCTTCTTCGCCGTCCCCCATCCTTTGGGAGTCCACCATGTATATGTCGATGACGAGGTGGTCTTCCAAAGCGCCTCGTAGGCGCTGGTTCTTGATCGCCTCCGCATCGCCGCCCATACCATCGATGTCTTGGTCATAGTCTAGCGTGTCGGTTAGATCATCGACGATGGCTACAAAGTGAGTGGTGGGTGGGCTTGAATTTCTTCGCCGTCCGCATCCCAACCGTCCTGACCGCAGTCCGGCCAGGGTTCTCCTGATAACGAGAGATGTTTTAGCGAATTTAGGATGTCGCCAAAGGGTGAGTGCTGAAAGATGTCCGCGGCGGTGAACTCCATGATCGGCGCCCAATCGGATTCGATTGGCAGGGGCGCGGGAGGTTCGGAGTCCGGCAAGGAGTCCTGCGCCTAGAGTCACGAGCTTTATAAGGGACAAGGTCAGTATTCGGCTCCATCGCCGTGGAAGTTGCAGCTCCCGAGGCGGTGTCCAGCCACCTGTCCTCGATCTGTGCGGTCGGCTCCGAACTATGGGTCAGAGCGGACTTGTGTGCGGCCTCTAGGGTACTGTCCAGCGGCAGAGCTAGATCATGCCCATCGTGACAGTGCAGCACGCTCGGCTGTGGCTCGACTCCATCAAAGATCAAGTCCCCGTGGGTGTCAGCCGTGAAGTTTAGGCTTCCAAACCTGACCTAATGGCCAGGGGCGTAGCTTTCGATCTACTCCAGATGGCCAAGTGAATTGGCCCGCAGTGCGAAGCCGCCGAACACGAAGATCTGTCCGGGGAGAAAAGTCTCACCCTGGACGGTGTTGTTGTTGATTGAAGAAGCCATCAAGCCTATCAGTGACGACACAGAGGAACTCTCAATGAAAGCACCAATCGGTGTCAAAACCGGCGGATCTCGGGTAGGGGGTCCCGAACTATGCGTCTAGGCGGATGGTAACAGGAGACAGGGGACACGATGTTTTTACCTGTGTTCGTGCCCTCTCGATGGAGGTAAAACCCTACTCCCGCTTGATTGATATTGATGATATGGGTAGTACAAGAGTGGATCTACCACGAGATCAAGGAGGCTAAACCCTAGAAGCTAGCCTATGGTATGATTGTGGTAATGGTTGTTCGTCCCCACGGACTAAAACCCTCTGGTTTATATAGACACCGGAGAGGGCTAGGGTTACACAGAAGTCGGTTACAATGGTAGGAGATCTACATATCCGTATCGCCAAGCTTGCCTTCCACGCCAAGGAAAGTCCCATCCGGACACGGGACGAAGTCTTCAATCTTGTATCTTCATAGTCTTGGAGTCCGGCTGATGATGATAGTCCGGCTGTCCGGACACCCCCTAGTCCAGGACTCCCTCAGTCCACCTGCCCCAAAGGGCCTAATGGGCTGTAGGTGGAAGGGGGACCAGCCCCTAAGTGGGCTGGGCGCCACCCCCTAGGGCCCATGCGCCTAGGGTTGGGGGGGACCCTAAAGGGGGGCGCCTCCCTTGCTTGGGGGCAAGCCCCCTCCCCCTTGGCCGCTGCTCCCTCTAGATCTCATCTAGAGGGGCCGGCCCCCTTCCCCCTTCTCCCTATAAATAGAGGGGTGGAGGGAGGGTTGCAACACCACATCCAAGGTGCAGCCCCTCCCCTCCCCAAGACCTCTCCTCCTCCGCGTGAGCTTGGCGAAGCCCTGCCGTAGAACTGCCACTCCATCACCACCACGCCGTCGTGCTGCTGTTGGAGCCATCTTCCTCAACCTCTCCCTCCTCCTTGCTGGATCAAGGCACGGGAGACGTGACCGGGCTGCACGTGTGTTGAACGCGGAGGTGTCGTTGTTCGGCGCTTAGATCGAAATCCACCGCGATCTGAATCACTACGAGTACAACTCCTTCATCCGCGTTCTTGCAACACTTCCGTCTCGCGATCTTCAAGCGTATGAAGATGCACTTCCCTCTCTCTCGTTGCTAGTTACTCCATAGATTGATCTTGGTGATGCACAGAATTTTTTTAATTTTTGCAACGATCCCCAACAGTGGTATCAGAGATAGGTCTATGTGTAGTTTATATGCACGAGTAGAACGCAAGTTTGTTGTGGGCGTCAATTTTGTCAATTTACTTTCCACTACTAGTATTATATTGTTTCGGCAGCATCGTGGGATGAAGCCGTCCGGACCGACCTTACACGTACGCTTACGTGAGACAGGTTCCACCGACTGACATGCACTAGTTGCATAAGGTGGCTAGTGGGTGTCTATCTCTCCCACTTTAGTCAGATCGGATTCGATGAAAAGGGTCCTTATGAAGGGTAAATAGCAATTGGCATATCACGTTGTGGTTTTGGGCGTAGGTAAGAAACGTTCTTGCTACAAACCTATAGCATCCACGTAAAAAACTTGCAAGAACAATTAGAGGACGTCTAACTTGTTTTTGCAGCATATGTCGTGTGATGTGATATGGCCAAAAGGATGTGATGTATGAGATTGATCATGTTCTTGTAATAGGAATCATGACTTGCATGTCGATGAGTATGACAACCGGCAGGAGCCATAGGAGTTGTCTTTTTATTGTATGACCTGCGTGTCATTGAATAACGCCATGTAATTACTTTACTTCATTGCTAAACCATTAGTCATAGTAGTAGAAGTAATAGTTGGCAAGACAACTTAATGAAGACGCGATGATGGAGATCATGGTGTCATGCCGGTGACAATGATGATCATGGCGCCCCAAAGATGGAGATCAAAAGGAGCAAAATGATATTGGCCATATCATGTCACTATTTGATTGCATGTGATGTTTATCATGTTTTACATCTTATTTGCTTAGAACGACGGTAGCATAAATAAGATGATTCCTCGTAAAATTTTAAGAAAGTGTTCCCCTAACGTGCAACTGCTATAAGGTTCATTGTTTCAAGCACCACGTGATGATCGGGTGTGATAGATTCTAACGTTCGCATAAAACGGGTGTAAGCCAGATTTACACATGCAAAACACTTAGGTTAACTTGACGAGCCTAGCATGTACAGACATGGCCTCGGAACACAAGAGACCGAAAGGTCGAACATGAGTCGTATAGAAGATACGATCAACATGAAGATGTTCACCGATGATGACTAGTCCGTCTCACGTGATGATCGGACACGGCGTAGTTGACTCGGATAATGTATCACTTGGATGACTAGAGGGATGTCTATCTGAGTGGGAGTTCATTACATAATTTGATTAGATGAACTTAATTATCATGAACTTAGTCTAAAATATTTGCAATATGTCTTGTAGATCAAATGGCCCACGCAAATGTTGCCCTCAACTTTAACGTGTTCCTAGAGAAAACCAAGCTGAAAGACGATGGTAGCAACTATACGGACTGGGTCCGGAACTTGAGGATCATCCTCATAGCTGCCAAAAGAGCATATGTCCTAGATGCACCGCTAGGTGAAGCACCTGCTTTCCCAAAGAACTCAAGACGTTATGAACGCCGGCAATCGTAGAGTGATGATTACTCCTGGTTCAAGGTGGCATGCTTTACGCTTTGAACCGGGCTCCAAAAGCGCTTTTGAGCAGCACAGAGCATATGAAATGTTCCAAGAGCTGAAAATGGTTTTCCAAGCTCATGCCCAGGTCGAGAGATATGAAGTCTCCGACAAGGTCTACAGTTGTAAGATGGAGGAGAATAGTTCTGTCAGCGAGCACATACTCAAAATGTCTGGGTTGCACAACCGCTTGTCTCAGCTGGGATTTAATCTCCTGGATGACGCGGTCATTGACAAAATCCTTCAGTCGCTCCCACCTAGCTACAAGAGCTTTGTGATGAACTAAAATATGTAGGGGATGGTGAAAACCATTCCTGAGGTATTTTCAATGTTGAAATCAGCGGAGGCGGAGATCAAAAAGGAACATCAAGTGTTCATGGTCAATAAAACCACTAGTTTGATGAAAGGCAAGGGTAAGAAGAACTTCAAGAAGGACGGCAAGGGAGTTGCCGCGCCCGGTAAGCTAGTTGCCCGGAAGAAGCCAAAGCATGGACCCAAACCTGAGACTGAGTGCTTTTATTGCAAGGGAAACGGTCACAGGAAGCGGAACTGCCCCAAGTACTTAGCGAACAAGAAGGCCGGAAACACCAAAAGTATATGTGATATACATGTTATTGATGTGTACCTCACTATTACTCGTAGTGGCTCCTGGGTATTTGATACCGGTGCGGTTGCTCATATTTGTAAATCAAAATAGGAGCTACGGAATAAGAGGAGACTGGCAAAGGATGAGGTGACGATGCACGTCGGGAATGGTTCCAAGGTCGATGTGATCGCCGTCGGCGCGCTACCTCTACATTTACCTACGGGATTAGTTTTAAACCTCAATAATTGTTATTTAGTGCCAGCTTTGAGCATCAACGTTGTATCTGGATCTCGTTTAATATGAGATGGCTACTCATTTAAATCCGAGAATAATGGTTGTTCTATTTATATGAGAGATATGTTTTATGCTCATGCCCCGCTGGTCAATGGTTTATTCTTAATGAATCTCGAACGTGATGTTACACATATTCATAGTGTGAATACCAAAAGATGTAAGATTGATAATGATAGTCCCACATACCTGTGGCACTGTCGCCTTGGTCACATTGGTGTCAAACGCATGAAGAAGCTCCATGCAGATGGACTTTTAGAGTCTCTTGATTACGAATCATTTGACACATGCGAACCATGCCTCATGGGCAAAATGACCAAGACCCCGTTCTCCAGAACAATGGAGCGAGCAACCAACTTATTGGAAATCATACATACTGATGTGTGCGGTCCAATGAGCGTTGAGGCTTGAGGTGGCTATCGTTATGTTCTCACCCTCACTGATGACTTGAGTAGATATGGGTATGTCTACTTAATGAAACACAAATCTGAGACCTTTGAAAAGTTCAAGGAATTTCAGAGTGAGGTAGAGAATCAACGTGACAGAAAAATAAAGTTCTTACGATCAGATCGTGGGGGAGAATATTTAAGTCACGAGTTTGGTACGTACTTAAGCAAATGTGGAATTGTTTCACAACTCACGCCGCCTGGAACACCTCAGCTCAACGGTGTGTCCGAATGTCGTAATCGCACTCTATTGGATATGGTGCGGTCTATGATGTCTCTCATTGATTTACCGCTATCATTTTGGGGATATGCTTTAGAGACAGCTACATTCACTTTAAATAGGGCACCATCTAAATCCGTTGAGACGACACCGTATGAATTATGGTTTGGGAAGAAAACTAAGTTGTCGTTTCTAAAAGTTTGGGGATGTGATGCTTATGTCAAGAAACTTCAACCTGAAAAGCTCGAACCCAAGTCAGAAAAATGCGTCTTCATAGGATATCCTAAAGAAACCATTGGGTATACCTTCTACCTCAGATCCGAAGGCAAGATCTTTGTTGCCAAGAATGGGTCCTTTCTGGAGAAAGAGTTTCTCTCGAAAGAAGTAAGTGGGAGGAAAGTAGAACTTGATGAAGTACTGCCCCTTGAACCGGAAAGTAGCGCAGCTCAGGAAGATGTTTCTGTGTTGCCTGCACCGACTAGAGAGGTAGTTAATGATGATGATCAAGGTACTTCAGATCAAGTTGCTACTAAACTTCGTAGGTCCACAAGGACACGTTCCACACCAGAATGGTATGGCAACCCTGTCCTGGAAATCATGTTGTTAGACAATGGTGAACCTTCGAACTATGAAGAAGCGATGGCGGGCCCAGATTCCAACAAATGGCTTGAAGCCATGTAATCCGAGATAGGATCGATGTATGAAAACAAAGTATGGACTTTGACATACTTGCCCGATGATCGGCGAGCGATAGAAAATAAATGGATCTTTAAGAAGAAGACGGACGCGGATGGTAATGTTACCATCTATAAAGCTCGACTTGTTGCTAAGGGTTACCGACATGTTCAAGGGGTTGACTACGATGAGACCTTCTCACGCATAGCGAAGCTGAAGTCCATCCGAATCTTGTTAGCAATTGCCGCATTCTATGATTATGAGATATGGCAAATGGACGTCAAAACGGCATTCCTTAACGGTTTCCTCAAGGAAGAATTGTATATGATGCAGCTGGAAGGTTTTGTCAATCCTAAGAATGCTAACAAGGTGTGCAAGCTCCAGCGCTCCATCTATGGGCTGGTGCAAGCATCTCGGAGTTGGAACATTTGCTTTGATGAAATGATCAAAGTGTTTGGGTTTGTGCAGACTTATGGAGAATCCTGCGTTTACAAGAAAGTGAGTGGGAGCTCTGTAGCATTTCTCATATTATATGTGGATGACATACTATTGATGGGAAATGATATAGAACTTTTGGAAAGCATAAAGTCCTACTTGAATAAGTGTTTTTCAATGAAGGACCTTGGAGAAGCTGCTTATATATTAGGCATCAAGATCGATAGAGATAGATCGAGACGCCTCATAGGTCTTTCACAGAGCACATACCTTGATAAGATATTGAAGAAGTTCAATATGGATCAGTCCAAGAAGGGGTTCTTGCCTGTTTTGCAAGGTGTGAAATTGAGCTCGGCTCAAAGCCCGACCATGGCAGAAGATAGAGAAAACATGAGTGTCATCCCCTATGCCTCGGCCATAGGGTCTATTATGTATGCCATGTTGTGTACCAGGTCTAATGTAAACCTTGTCGTAAGTTTGGTAGGGAGGTACCAAAGTAATCCCAGCATGGAACACTGGATAGCGGTCAAGAACATCCTGAAGTACCTGAAAAGGACTAAGGATATGTTTCTCGTTTATGCAGGTGATGAAGAGATCATCGTAAAGGGTTACGTCGATGCTAGCTTCAACACAGATCTGGATGACTCCAAGTCACAACCCGGATACGTGTATATTTTGAATGGTGGGGCAGTAAGCTGGTGCACTTGCAAACAAAGCTTCGTGGCGGGATCTACATGTGAAGCAGAGTACATGGCAGCCTCAGAGGCAGCACATGAAGCAATCTGGATGAAGGAGTTCATTACCGACCTAGGAGTTATTCCCAATGCGTCGGGCCCGATGACTCTCTTTTGTGACAACACTAGAGCTATTGCCCTTGCCAAGGAGCCCAGATTTCACAAGAAGACTAGGCAGATCAAGCGTCGCTTCAACTCCATTCATGAAAATGTTCAAGATGGAGACATAGATATTTGTAAAGTGCATACGGATCTGAATGTCACAGATCCGTTAACTAAACCTCTTCCGCGAGCAAAACATGATCAACACCAGAACTCTATGGGTGTTCGATTCATCACAGTGTAACTAGATTATTGACTCTAGTGCAAGTGGGAGACTGTTGGAAATATGCCCTGGAGGCAATAATAAAATGGTTATTATTATATTTCCCTGTTCATGACAATTGTCTATTATTCATGCTATAATTGTATTGACCGGAAATCGTAATACATGTGTGAATACGTAGACCACAACATGTCCCTAGTGAGCCTCTAGTTGACTAGCTCGTTGATCAACAGATGGTCATGGTTTCCTGACTATGGACATTGGATGTCATTGATAACGAGATCACATCATTAGGAGAATGATGTGATGGACAAGACCCAATCAGCATAGCACAAGATCGTGTAGTTTGTTTGCTAAAGCTTTTCTAATGTCAAGTATCATTTCATTATACCATGAGATTGTGTAACTCCCGGATACCGTAGGAGTGCTTTGGGTGTACCAAACGTCACAATGTAATTGGGTGACTATAAAGGTGCTCTACAGGTATCTCCGAAAGTGTCTGTCGGGATGGCACGAATCAAGACTGGGATTTGTCACTCCGTATGATGAAGAGGTATCTCTGGGCCCACTCGGTGATGCATCATCATAATGAGCTCAATGTGACTAAGTAGTTAGTCACGGGATCATGCATTACGGAATGAGTAAAGTGACTTGCCGGTAGTGAGATTGAACGAGGTATTGGGATACCGACGATCGAATCTCGGGCAAGTAACGTACTGATTGACAAAGGGAATTGTATACGGGATTGCTTGAATCCTCGACATCGTGGTTCATCCGACGAGATCATCGTGGAACATATGGGATCCAACATGCGTATCCAGATCCCGTTGTTGGTTATTGGCGGGAGAGCTGTCTCGGTCATGTCATGCATGATTCCCGAACCCGTAGGGTCTACACACTTAAGGTTCGATGACGCTAGGGTTATAGGGAAGATTTGTATGTGATTACCGAATGTTGTTCGGAGTCTCGGATGAGATCCCGGATGTCACGAGGAGTTCCGGAATGGTCCGGGGGTGAAGATTTATATATGGGAAGTCATCATATGGTCACCGAAAATATTTGGGGGTATACCGGTATTGTACCGGGACCACTGGAGGGGTTCCAAGGGTCCACCAGGAGGGTCCACCTGCGTCGGAGGGCCTAATGGGTTGTAGGTGGAAGGGGACTAGCCCCTAAGTGGGCTGGGCGCCACCCCCCTAGGGCCCATGCGCCTAGGGTTGGGGGGAACCCTAAAGGGGGGCGCCTCCCTTGCTTGGGGGGCAAGCCCCTCCCCCTTGGCCGCCGCCCCCCTCTAGATCTCATCTAGAGGGGCCGGCCCCCTCCCCTCTTCTCCCTATAAATAGAGGGGTGGATGGAGGGCTGCAGCACCACATCCAAGGCACATCCCCTCCCCTCCCCAACACATGTCCTCCTCCGCGTGAGCTTGGCAAAGCACTGTCGGAGAACTGCCACTCCATCACCACCACCCCGTCGTGCTGCTGTTGGAGCCATCGTCCTCAATCTCTCCCTCCTCCTTGCTGGATCAAGGCACGGGAGACGTCACTGGGCTGCACGTGTGTTAAACGCGGAGGTGCCGTTGTTCGCCGCTTAGATCGAAATCCACCGTGATCTGAATCACTACGAGTACGACTCCTTCATCTGCGTTTTTGCAACGCTTCCATCTCACGATCTTCAAGGGTATGAAGATGCACTTCCCTCTCTCTCGTTTCTAGTTACTTCATCCGCGTTTTTTCAATGATCCCCAACACCATGTTACCCTGCTAAACCTTACTATCACCGGTGTTTGGTATAACACTTCACAGTCTCCTTACTCCTAGCCTCACCGATGCTCGATCTCCATGATCCTGGGTACCTGCAGGGATGAAGATCGCAGACATGACAAGATACATCATCACGGAACAATTTTATTTCACACATACGGGATGTTATAATAAAGTCTTCCATTGACCCCCCCCCCCCCTCAACAAATACAACGGGATGCAAGGCTTATGCCTCAACCCATACCTTATCGAACTACTCACGCATGGAGATCAGATCGCGGGAAGAAAACATTGAAGAACACATCTTAAGATTGATTAATTGCAACATGTTTTAAAATGGATGCGTGAGTAGTTCGGTAAGATATGGGTTGAGACATAAGCCTTGCCGAACTACTCAGGGATGTACGATTACAAGTATGAATGGGATGGATGAGCACTATGGTGGTGGTGGAGATGGCTATGGAGATGGCGGCGGCTAGGGTTTGGGGATGAGGATGATGATGAAGAGGATCTGACTTCCACGCTCTGTGCTCGTATATATCTGTTCACCTTTCGATGGGGTCCCTTTAACAAAAGATGTTAGGTTGGACAACCTGGCTTGGAATCCACGCCATACGGGCGCTCATACGGGCGCTCGTGTCCGTATGGAACACCGTCTTTTTTGCTATTTCCGCGCAGACATCCCCTGGTGATTCTTTCCTCCTCCATTCTTCTTCCATTCCATTTACACACGTGATTTCTTTCTTTTTAGCCCATTTCCTGTGGAAACACATCAAAGAGAGGATTTGTGGAATCCTTTGCATTCATTAGTCACTAGTACCAATATTAGAGTGAATATCTCTTTTAATTGAAATAACTCAGTTTAAACAAAGATGAAATGAGTGTAAAAACACCACTCATCAGCGGGCGGCCCTAAAGATGACCCGCCTCGCGGTCGTGCTTCCTTGACTTGTCGGTGATCCTCTTTCACATGCCCATGGCGCGGCGGCCAGCAGAGCTAGGGCGGCTTAGGGTCGGTGGGTGTCGGGCGAGTAGGGAGCAGAAGAGTGTGGAAGGTCGCAGGAGATGGAAGTGAACTGGCTGGTCCACGACCTGCCATTAAAAATGACGTCGTGAGGGCAACTCGGTGGCTGACATGCGAGCCCTCCCACACATGCAAATTAAATGAGGCCGGTGGGATGAGAATCAGTTGCATGGTCGCCATGCGGGCCCAAGGACGACCAGAATTTGCATTGGATTTGGGTCAAAGCAGGACGGATAAATTTTGAGAACTCCTTCGCGCCAACCGGATGTACACAACGCTGCGCGCAACCACATGCTTCTTAAGCCATGTGTCCCATGGGCCCGTGCAACCCATCCCTATCCTTATCTTCTTTCCCCGGATGTACGCCACACATTCCCATCTCACCCCTGAGCATGCTGCCCCTCTCCTTTTCTTCTCTCTAGCTCTATTCATCCCTGATTGAATCTCTCGTTGGCGAGGGATTACCCCAAGCTTTGAACTAGGTTGTTATGGATCCGCTTCTTCCGAGCTCTGCTGCGCAACTAGCACCACCCCCGCCCCAAGTGAACCCGGGAGAGCCTCCGCCACTGTGAGACAGGGGCGACCGTTGCTGTGACGGCGGCCCAGGTGCTTCAATGCTCGGCGGTGATGATGTTGTGACAGTCTACGACGGGGTTGCTCCGAGTCCAATGGAGTTGCTACAACAGTGGCTTTGCTGCGAGTGGCGCAGGTCGACGATGCTTGTAGGGGCCCAACTGTTGCGACGACGGCTCGGACTACTCCGGCGATGCTACAATGGCTGCCGACGTGCTGCGAGCCGATGTTGTAATGACGGCTCCCGCTACTCCAGTGATGCTGCAACGGCCGCCGACTTGTTGTGAGTCTATGTCACGACGGCTCGGGCTACTCTGGCGATGTTGCGATGGCTGCCGACATGCTGCGAGCCGATGCTGTAACAGCTTGGGCTACTCCAGCAATGTTGCGATGGCGTCACCATGCTGCGAGACGGTGTTGTGATGGTTGTCGACATGCTACGAGTTGGTGATGCGACAACCATCAACGTCCATGTTGCGAGCCGGTGCTTCGACGGACGTCGACGTGCTACAACAACGACGCCATGCTGCGAGCCGCTAGTGCGTCGGCGATGTCTTGCAGTGAAGCAGGTGTGCCGCGGGGAAGTTGCGTGAACTGGTGCCACGGTGTGGAAGGGCTAAGGAAAATAGCGTGTTATCATTGACTCATCTGACGCATGAAAGGCTCAGATCGGATGGTGGGAAAGATGGTTGTTGTTTTACTATCTACATCCAGATAGCGTGCAAACCAACTTATGGTTGAATGGTTAGAGGGACTGTGGTATCCCCAGCCCACCAGGGTTCAAACCCTTTCCTGGATTTATTTTAGGATTTCCAGCGATGCGCATACATCCGGATGGCGTCTAGGAGCCGCTGTAATTTTTGATTTTGCTCTGGAGCGTAGCCGTGTCATTTGTTTGTTTCAACTAAAAAACGAACATGAACAGACCTAATTGGGTCGTGCGTTGGAGTCGGCCTGATTCCTATGAATTGGCTGGATTCGCGAGCGGGGATTGGATTAGGCGTCCGTTTTTTTTGCATGGTGTCCGTGACGGACTCTTTTAGCGTAAAACATGTGCGCTGCCTGACCGACTGACTGACCGCTCCCCCGGGAAAAAGCCGCACCACGGCTCAGATTTCATGGCCACCCGTCCCCGCCCGCCATGCGGAGGGGAGGCGGAGCTCGAAGCCGGCCATCCATGTCGCACGATACGACCGCGTCTCTCTCGTCTCCCTCGCCCTCCCCATCCATGCTGACGGCCACCACCACCCCCCACTATCCCCTGAGTCCAGCCGGCGACGCACTCTCCGGAGCGACAAAGGGCGCGAGGATCCGCTCGCTCACGCACTCTGGCCCCGGGGTTGGTCTGGGGGTCGTTTTGACTCCAGATCCCATTCACGATGGGAGGAGGGGCGAGCAGGGGGAGCCCGTCGATCAAATAACTGGAGGCGCTGCTGCGGGCGACGAACAAGGCGGAGAAGGCGGCGGTGCACGCGGCGGAGAAGGCGAAGGAAACCAAGCTGGCTCTAGTCGAGCGAATCATGGCAAGAGTGACGGAAGAGGAGGCGGATCATATGTTCCAATCAGGAGGACATCTCGAGCCGGATCAAGTGCTGGATTGGGCGGCTGCGGAAGCGTCATCCACATCGCGCATTCAATGAGCGAGATGGAGACCTTTTCGCCGAGATCCATGGTGAGGAAAGGGAAGGAGGCAGGGGATCAGCTGGAGGTTGCGATTGATAGTGTATTCATCCGCTTGGGAACTAGGAATGGGTCTCCGTGCCGGCCTTCTCCATTCAAGGCAGCTCCAATGACAAATCAAGCGCGCCAGCAAGCCTCATCCATGGATTCGAGGTCCGTTGAGGCGCGGGGAGGGAGAAGGGCCCCACAGGTCAACCTGTGTGACGCGGATAAAGCGGATAAGCAGCAAATCCGTGCTTGTGTGGGGGAGGCGTATTTACAGAAGACGTGTCCACAAAGGGAGGATGTGGAGTTGGTGGATATATATGGGCAGCTTTGGTCCATCCCCTCACCGAAGAGAGCTAGGGTTCCTGCCGCCGGCGGTAGGCTAGTTCGGATCCGCAAGGATCTGTTCTTAGCCAAAAAAATTACAGCAAGTGATTGTTACCCAGCTAGAGAAGCAGTCAAGTATCAACAAACGAAGAAATTCAGCTTCTCCAAGGATCTGTGGAGAGGGGGATCGGGCAGAGCGACCTACGCTGAGGTGGTGAAAGGCATGGCCGGAAATAGGGGAGGCGACCATCATGGTGGCGGAGGAGGAGTTGGTCGGGGTGACACATCTCGAGCGACAGGTGATCAGTTCAGATCCTCAGCGCAAGAGCAGATGTAGCAGCTGCCGCAGCAGTTGAGCGGCTTCCACCACCAAGCCCCTCCTGGGATGCAAGCACACCAGGTAATTTTGGTCCTGTCCAGCAATTCAATGGTCAGGGGGGATGCAAGGGATGCAGCCATGGCAAGGGGTCCAATTCCCATAGTTTAATCAGTGGCCGCAACAATTCCTCCCTGCAATGCCAATTATACAACAACAGCAACAACACTATGGTCCTCCACCTGCACAATTCCATTCTGGATCTGCTCAGTGTCAGGGTTTTGGGGAAGGGCAGTCAAGCACCTTCCAACAGAATTAATAGAATGTGCAGCAGAAGAAGAAAACCAAGAGTTTCAACTCCCAGAAGGAACAACAGGGGAAATCAAGTAGTGTGGATAAAGCTGACAATAGTCAAAGCAGAAAGGAAGAGGCTGTTATCAACTATGATCCAAAGCTGAAGGATGTGATATGCTATAATTGTGGAGAACCTGCTCATTTTGTCGGGACATGCCCTATACCAAAGAACTGTTTTATTTGTCACAAGGCATGACATCACATGGACAACTGCCTGGAGTGGTACGCCTCAGGCCACTACACAGTACTTTGGAAGTGGAAATGTTGGGCTAGGCTTCTTCCAGAGGCAGTGCAGTGGCTGTGCAGTGCAGTGGCCTGATTGAGGATGGATCATAGGGCAAGGATGCTACCAAGTGGTTGAACTTGACCAATGTCTGTGTGGCAGTGATTGAGGATGGATCTATCAACACTCAAGGGCTAAAACACAACTTTTCTGAGATCTGGAAGACCAATTGGCCATGGCAAGTGAGACAACTAACAGAGAAGCGTTTCCTGGTCAGATTTCCACCTCATAAAAAAGTTAAGGACTTGGTTGAGCTACCATCTATCAACCTCAAGAAGAAAGGGGTTATTGTTTCTTTTGATAAGTGGGATGGGGAGGGAATGGCATATGCTGAGCTGCAGGAAGTGTGGGTCACTATGATGGGGATTCCAGTTAACAAGCTCTCATGGAAGGTAATATCCCAGATTGCTTACATACTGGGAATACTTGTCAATGTGGACTGGCATGAAATCTTCAGAAGCTTTTATGAAAAAGTTAGAGTGCAGATTGCAGTGAGAGATGTTTCCAAAATCCCAACTGAAAGGCTAGTAGAGATTGATAAGGAGTTGTTCCTCATTTCTTTTCTGGTTGACACTGCGCCCAACTTGGAGGCTGCTGCCCACAATGATGAAGGGTCAGAAAAATCAGATGAAGATTTGCTGGAAGGAGATCCAAACAAAGATCTACATATGCAAGGGACTAAGGACATGGAGACTGATAGGGATAAGAACAAAAGAGGATCTGCTAAAGGTCCTACTCAAAACACCCAAAACTCTCAGAGAGCCCCATCACACTCAAGAACCCCTATGGAGATGGTGAATTCTCTGGAAAAAAGGGTGCAGAGTGTGATACAAGATATGAAGACTGATGGAGTTGTCAAAAAAGCATTAAAAAGAGTGAACCTAGGGAGAACATTGGTGTACAGCTGCTGGATCAATTCAATGAGGAATCTGATGAAGAAGAAGTGGCACAGATACCATCCCAGCAAGACACTCAAGGTGGACAAGCAAAGAATTGGGGCCCTGTGGTGGCGCCTAGGATGAGTACCAGAATCAAAAGAGATGGGAAGACAGCTATTCAAAGAGCTGAAGATCTCAAGAAGAAGAAAGACCTGGAGATGCCTAAAGGTAATACAAATAGTAACTCCTTTTCTACATTTAATGATGAGGTGTTATTATCAAAAGCCAGAAAGGCTGGTCTAAATTTAGGTGATGATGTGGAAACTATTAATCATAATATTCAGGCCATTAGGCTGATTGAGAATGATAGGATTGCTAGTTTTAAGGATTCACACCCTGAATGTTTTCTCCCTGCTAACTTAGATATTAGTTTTGAGGGAGATGATAAAGAAACATCACCAGCTGTAGGATCTAGTGGTGCTCACATTAGTGACACAAACAGGTAATATCCCTACTTGGGCTGAGGTGGTGTCGGGTAAGAAGAATAGCTGTAGAAAACTGGAATTTAATCATGGTGGTAGGACTGATATGGAATGTTAGGGGGCTTAACAAGCCTGATAAACTAAGTGCAGTGGGGAAACTCATTAGAGACACCCATGCTGACTTGGTAGGGTTTTCTGAATCTAAGAAGGAAGCTTTTACTAGTTATCAACTTAAGACTTTAGACCCTAGGGAGGATTTCACCTGTAATTGGATGCCAGCTATTGGTACAACAGGAGGTATTTTGGTAGGTATCAAACAAGATGATTTTGAGATTATTAGTGTAGATACAGTTCTCTGTTGCTTGTTTGATTAAAAATAAGAGGGATGACAATATATGGAGATTTATTGCAGTTTATGGGGCTGCTTATGATAATCTTAAGTTGGAATTTATAAATGAGCTCCATAACACTATGGAGGCATGGTTGGGTCCTACTATTATTGGTGGTGACTTCAACCTGGTAAGAAGTAGTGATGAGAAAAGCACTGGAGCTGTGAATCTACAGTGGGTGACTTTATTCAATGATTGGGTCAATAAATATGCCCTGATTGAGCTAAAAAACTATACTAGGAAGTATACTTGGGCCAACAACCAGGATAATCTGGTGATGGCTAACATTGATAAGGTGTTTATTTCCACATGTTGGGAAAGCTTGTACCCAGCTGTTCAGCTCAAAGCCCTTCCTAGGGTGGGTAGTGATCACACCCCGCTAGTTTTTGACACTGGAGCTATTAAACCACCTAAGGATAAACAGTTTAGGTTTGAAAAGTGGTGTCTCCGGGTGGAGGGTTTTGTTGAGTTGGTTAAAACAACTTGGAACAAACCTTGTTCTATTGTGGACCCTATGGACAGATGGCAATTCAAAATTAGAGTGCTTAGAAGGGTGTGTAAAGGGTGGAATGCCAATTATGAGGCTTCAAAAAATAGGAATAAGCAACAGTTAGTTGCTAAATATAATATATTGGATATTGAATCAGAGACAAAAGTGCTCTCCCCACCTTCTAAAGCTAGGATGGATAAGATTGCCCTAGATCTCCAAAATATTTGGAAGTTAGAAGAGATTAAATCTAGGCAAAGATCCAGAGAGAGAAATATATTGGAGGGAGGGAAAATACTGCTTACTTCCATGCTTTGGCTAATCAAAGGAGGAGGAGGAAGCAGATTAGTGTGTTAAATGGCCCAGATGGCCCTGTAGAGGATACTAAGGGGATTATAGACATTGTTGCAGAATACTACAAGCAATTGTTTGGTAGGGAGGAAACCCTGGAGATTGCTTTGGATGATGATTTCTGGGAACCTTCTGAATTGGTCTCAAATGATCACAATAGGAAATTAGAAGCAAATATCACTGAGGAAGATGTTAGGGAAGCTGTTTGGGTCTTATGCAGAAGGAGCCCCGGGCCCTGATGGCTTCCCCTTCCTTTTTTATCAATATTTTTGGGATACTATTAAGAGTGACTTAATGCTGTTGGTGGATGCCTGGAACAATGCTTCATTAGATTTATACAGATTAAATTTTTCTCTATTAACCTTGATCCCTAAAGAGCATGATGTTGATATTATTCAGAAATTTAGGCCTATTGCCCTGACTAATTGTAGCTTTAAGATTTTTGCTAAATGCCTAGCTAACCAGCTAGGAGATATTGGGGATGACATTATTTCCCAAAATCAAACAGCTTTTATAAAAGGTAGGTATATAGTAGAGAGTGTGGTGACAGCTCATGAGATTATTCATGATGCTGTTACCAACAAGAAGGAGGCCTTTGTCTTTAAGGTGGACTATGGAAAAGCTTATGATAAAGTCAGTAAGGAGTTCCTCTTGAAAGTTATGCATCGAAGAGGGTTCAGCTCTAAGTGGATGAAGAAAGTTGAATCTTTGCTTTATAAAAGTTCAGTTGGGGTTAGAATTAATGACTGTAATAGTATTTTCGTTGAGACTTTCAAAGGAGTCAGGCAAGGTGATCCTGCATCTCCAATGCTTTTTAATTTAGTGGCAGATGTATTCAGTAGAATGCTCAATAAAGCTGCCAAAAACAATTTGTTGACTGGGATGATGAGTAACATCTTCCCACAAGGGATTATCAGCCTGCAATATGCAGATGATACTCTCTTGTTCCTAGAAAACAATTTAGAATCAGCAAAGAACTTAAAATGGCTACTAACTTGCTTTGAACAAATGTCTAGGTTGAAGATTAACTTCCATAAGTGTGATCTGGTGCCCATTAATGTTGATGAGGAGGAGGTCCAGTATGTGGCACAAGCCTTATCTTGTGCCCTGGGTTCCTTCCCTCTGAAATACTTGGGTTTTCCTCTTCACCACTCCAAACTAGGGAGAGAAGATTTACAACCTGTGGTGGACAAAGGTTTGAAAAAAGCAGCAGGGTGGAGAGGGAGACTGCTAGGATATGAGAAGAAATTAGTCCTAGTGCAATCCTGTTTAGCTAGTATCCCTACTTACCTGATGAGTATGATCAAGTTTCCTAAATGGGCTATTAACTTGATCAATTCTCAGATGGCCCATTGTTTTTGGGATAACTATGAGGGTCACCATAAGTACCAACTAGCTAGCTGGGGCTTATTGACTCAGAAGAAGCAATATGGGGGTATGGGGATTCCTAACATTGCTTATATGAATCTTTGCTTACTTGCTACTTGGATTGACAAGTACCAGAAAGGGGACCAAAAGATTTGGAAGAACATTGTTGATGCCAAATATAGGACTAATAATCCTAATATTTTCTCATGTCCTGAGAGTAACGCCTCTTCCCCATTTTGGAAAGGTGTCCTTTGGGCTACTAAAGCAGCAAAGATGGGCTACCAATGGAAAGTGGGGAATGGGAGGAAGATTAAATTCTGGGAAGATCACTGGTTTGGGTCCTGCAGCTTGGCCACTCAATTTTGGGATTTATATATCATTGCCAATGAGCATAATAAAACTATTGCTGATGTCTGGGATGGGAATAGTCTAAAAATTACTTTTAGAAGATGTGTGGATAGCAGACTACTACATCTTTGGTTTGATTTGTTGAGCATTGCTCAATTTGTTATCTTGAATGATGAGGAAGATGCTATTATTTGGAAATTAGAGAGCAAGGGGAGTTACTCAGTTAAATCCCTTTATGCCATGGTCAACTTTAAGGGGATTATCCCTGTACATGTACCAAATTTATGGCAAGTGCATGTTCCTCCTAACATTCATATATTTCTTTGGCTGCTTGCTCATGATAAGTTACTGGTTAGGAGTAACCTCAGCAAGAGACAACACATAGATGATCATAACTGCTTGTTCTGCTGTGAGGGGAAGACTAGTAATCACCTCTTCTTTGAATGTGTTGTGGCTGTTGAGATATGAAAAAATATTCATAGTGGCTGGATGCATGCCCCAGCCTGGGCTTAAAAATGTGGCTGATAAGTGGGATAAACACAAGTCACTACAAGCTGAAAATATGCTCATCTCGGCTACTCTCTGGGTTATTTGGAGAAGTAGGAATGATTTGTGTTTTAATAATGCCTCATGGATGGGTGTGCAGGTGATCTTGAGGAGAATTGCAGGCTTCTGCAATCAATGGAAGATCCTGTGCAAGGAGGTTGCAAAAGAGCGCGTGGAGAAGATGGTATCTTCTCTATGGGAGCTGTCCAGGCAACCACCTCTGCTGCTTTGGCCAGAGCCACGCTGAGGAAGAAAGAGCTGTGGATGAAGTACTATATGAAGAAGAAAGCAGAAGGGTGGCTGGGCATTAAGAGTGGGATGCTCGTTGAAGGATAAAGTAGGAGAATCCCCATGTATCAGGCTTTCTGCTGCGTAGATGGTGCATTTAAATTTGTCGGTAGGCAGGTTTAGATGGTTTGTAAGTGAAC
Organism: Aegilops speltoides; assembly: GCA_021437245.1. Classification (NCBI taxonomy): domain Eukaryota; kingdom Viridiplantae; phylum Streptophyta; class Magnoliopsida; order Poales; family Poaceae; genus Aegilops; species Aegilops speltoides. The sequence continues at coordinate 423,179,770 of CM038142.1, read as the reverse complement.
TAAGTCCGAATTTAGATTTTTGAGGCCGGACAGGAGCAAAACCCCTCCCGCGGGCTGTAACGACACATGGATTATGTGGTTTCATTTTAAGTAATGGAACCGGGATGTGAGCCCTTTTGATCTAACAAAAATCGTTTTTTTAGTACACGTGTAAAATCGTTCGATTTTGTATTTATTATACACGTCCAGAAGACCAGAAGCCGATGCCGACACCGACCACGAGCCCGGTTGCGTTTTCTTTTCGTGACGGTTCGAGCCCGGTTGATATTCCTCGGTGATTAGCCGAGCGGCCGATCCCGAGCGCAACCCAAACCCCTACCGCCTCTGCGACCCGCCAGCCCCCCTCTCCGGCGCTAGTGCTCCGGCGAGCTCTCCGGCTGCCTCGGGATAGGTGAACGGAAGGCGCCGAACAAGTACTACCCGCCGGACTTCTACCCGGCGAAGGTCCCGCGGCAGAAGCAGCCCAATAACCAGCAGATCCAGGTGCGCATGAGGCTCCCCATCAGCATCCGGTGCGGCACCTGTGGGACCTACATCTACAAGGGTACCAAGCTCAACTCGCGCAAGGAGGACTGCATCGGCGAGGTGCGCATGCGCCGCCGCGCCCCCGTCCGTCCTTCTGTCGCGGTTTCCCAGGCCTAGTTATTTAACCCTAGAACCGCGGTGCGCGCGAATTGCACAAATCTGAAGTCGATTAGCGCTTCGACTGGAGACCGTGAGTGTCATACCGTGGTGTTTGCCTGTTGATGCTTTGTTCCGGTCTGGACCAAAAGCTAGTACTATCTTAGTGACCCGAGTCGTAAGGAGATCTTGCTAGTCAAAGCAGCTATTCAAATCAGACTCTCTGGAATATTAAACCATCTCCTTTCTTTTTTCGTAATCTTTACTGGCATGCAGCACAAAGTTCATGCTTCTATGAAGTATCAAAAGTGGGGCATACAAAGTTACAAACTCACATTTAGTCTCGAAGTGCCCTGCACTACATTTTAGTTAAAATGCAGTTTTTGTGTTATTCCGGGAGTGTCGATCCAATCATTTGAATCGACAACCATTATTGGCATCTAGTGTTCATTACTACATGGGGAAGCAAAACCTTACATGTTATTATCCATTGCTTGGATTTTTTGTATTGTATATCCATATTCACCACGTATCTTGGTTACTGTTATTAGTGCAATGCAAATCCATGCTAATGTGATTTTTTTTTTATTTTGTGTGCAGACATACTTGGGAATACAGATATTTAGGTTTTACTTCAACTGTACTAGGTGCTCAACTGAGATTACCTTTAAAACAGACTCTCAGAATTCAGACTATACAGTGGAATCTGGGGCTAGTCGAAACTCTGAGCCTTGGCGTGAAGACATTGGGGTGAGTGGTATAGGGCATATCCTGAACAGCTTCTGTTTTTCTGTCATTTTGAGCTTGAATTTAATCATGTTGATGTATTTTCTTTTGTTGAGGTTGTGGACAAAGAGAAGAGGAAACGAAAAGTCGAGGAGATGGGCGATGCAATGAGAGCACTGGAGAACAGAGCAAACGACTCAAAGCAGGACATGGGTGTAATTGCTGCTTTAGAAGAGATGCGGTCCATGAAGGTACAATCTGGTCATCTGGCCATTCTTCTAAGTTCGGTTAAACTGTACTTGTATATGAACATGAAATGTTGACTTGCTGACTACTGACATTGTTTTCTTGTGCTGTTTGCAGTCGAGACATGCAGGAGTATCTGTTGACCAGATGCTCGAAAATTTGAAGCACTCTGCTCATCTTAAGGCAAGTCCTTGCAGATTTTATCTGTATGTTTTATAAAAAAAAAATTACATGTAGTGTTTCGTTTTTTAGGGAATTACTTATAGTAGCTTGTTTATGAAATGGTGGTCCTGGTACCATTTTATTAAAACTCTCTCTCTCTCTCTCTCTCTCTCTCTCTCTCTCTCTAACATTTGTAGTTTTGTGTGATTACAGGAGGAAAAAACAGTAGCAGAACTAGATGAAGAAGACGAAGAACTTATCAAATCAATCACTTTCCGAGTAATCCTCTATGTCGACTTCCATATGTACCTGCAGGTGCAAACTTGTGCATAAGTTTTTTCTAACCCTCTCATACTGTTGGCTATTGCAGAACTCGAAAGATAAACAGATCGAAGATGACGAAGACGATGATGAAGGTTTCGGTACACCAGACCAGTCAAATGTCATGGCAAAGGTACTTGTCTTACTGTATTCTTCCTTTCCTTTTCTGTTTATATTTCTTTTTGTCAGTTTTATGCTCTTAATCATCAATTGTTATAAGATCACTGTAGACCATCAGCTTGAATTTTATTCCATCCTCCCAAACTAGTTGACCTGACAAAGTTACACCTCAAAATATGCTGAATTATCCTTCCAAACATATAGTACGCTTGTTCTGTATGAAGCATCTCGGCATTCCTCTTCTTGATGTGTAAACTGTAAATAAGCAGCTTTTTTATATAGATTATTTCAAAATGTAAGATAGCTAATAACTAAGCTTCAAATACTGAAATACAAGTTGTTTTGTGTGAAGCGTTTATTGCCATTTTCTGGGATAGGTTTTCAATTTGCATTAGATATAGCAACAGTTGGAGTTAAGTGGATGTGAAGCCATTTTGAACCAGAAATTCACTGATAAGAGTAAATGCTGGTCATTGAGCAGTATCTCGTACATAACTAATAGGAAACATTGGCACAAATCTAATGGTGTTATGGAGTAGTCTCATTGTAGCGATTTATGTTGAAGATATTTCTGTGGAGGGTATATTGCTTGCTTTGCTGTCTTGCCATGTATATTTTCCTATATTTCTAGTTTTCAATTGGATGTCTCTTAAATTTGTTTGGTTGGGTGAGAGTTCTGTTATGTTTGATTTGCAGATCAATGGATCGTCTGAATCAGTGTTAAATCCAACAGATGTCTTGACCAAAACTAATGGTCCTGAGAGTTCCAACAAGGAAGGTAGGCACAGCTTGTACTGTTAAGGTCCATGATTGCACATATTTGATAATTTGCTATCTTAACATGCACTGAGCCTGATCGTGTTCCACATAACATGTACTGAGGCAGCTTATCTTGGCCATGACTATCATTTGATTGCCAACGTCCTTGTTTATGTTGCTGTTTGCAATGGGTTACTTACTGTTAAATTTTGCCGTACAGGAAACAAGACCGTGGCATCTAAGATGCCCATATTCACAGTAAAACCAAAGACCGTTGGCGCTAATCCTCAGAAGAAACAGAAGATGAATCCGCAGCTGTCCAAGATAACGGCAAAGCACCCGCCTCAGAGGAAAAAAGTGGAGCTTCAGAAGAGAAGACCAATGTTCTTCAGTTCCTCTGCCAGTATGATAGCTTCAAAAGTGATGACTGAAGACAACACGTCTTGGAGTCACATCTGCGCCTGAGACAAGAGCCGCTGTAATAGCACGATCGTGCAACTCAGAATGTAATTGTCTACTTTAGCAAAGTCTCGTCTTGGAGTCACATCTGCGCCTGAGGAGACAAGAGCCGCCGTAATAGCACGATCGTGCAACTCAGAATGTAATTGTCTACTTTAGCAAAGTCTCGCCTGCCCTTTCCAGTGAGTAATAACTCTCTAATGCAAACTTGCAAATCTATGGCAGCTAATAATAGTACAGATATATCCGTGTTAGAAAGATTTTTTTTTTATAAAATCGACAAATTCAGAGCAGTTGAAGAATTATATCTGGGGATCATATTACTGATATCTTGTAAAAGAACTGACAAAAATTCAAGGGAAGCAATTGTTAGAGTACGTAATGGGGCTGGGCTAGCGGTATAGCCTGTTAGTCTTAGGGTTAATTGGAGATAAGGGTCGCTTGTTTAGGAGTCAAGTAAGCCTTGCTGGGGAGTCAAGTAAACCCCTTTATATAAGGGGAGGAGATATAAGGGGAGGAGATGTGTCAATCTAAGGATGCAAGAATTAAGAAGGAAATCCATTCCCTCTTGCTTGGCGGTGGTCAAAAAGGCCCCCGGCCGGCCCTCTTGCGTCCTCCTTCTAGCAGCCACAACAATCTGGTATCAGCTTTTCCGGATTCGATCATGTTCAGCCCTTCACCGAGTTCTTCCCACTCGCCATCAAGACACCTACCGCCGCCACCAAATGCCGTCTTCGCTTGGCGTTGTTGCTCCACACACAAGAAAGCGCCGCAGATTGGGCGTCAAGCGCCCTCGGGGCGATTGCGCCATCTGTGCCGACGCCGTCCGCCCTCGTCCTCACCTCGGGAGCAGATGACAGCCGCAATCCTGGAATTACGACAGGTCGTGGCAGGCATTAGGGCCTTCCTCGCCGGGTCCTATGCGCCCCAGCCGCATCCCCAACAGCCATCCTCCGCCGCCACACCTACAGTAGCTACCCCCGCCGCCGCCGCCCTCGGACGCTGGCCACGACGTCGGTCGTCTCGTACCAGTATGGGATGCCCTATGATGGGACTGCGACGACCTCATTCCCATCAGCGTCGCCGCCGTCCGAGGGCATCTGTAAGTGCATCTAGTGCCCCTTAGTGATTTTGATGTATTGAAGACTTATAGGTTAAGGACTAATGTGTTTATGAGTGTACACAGGTCTATAAGTCTATGAGGAGTTTGATATTTACAGAGAAAGTCGAATTCTAAAATGAATATCTTCGATCAAGATTTTGGTATTCTCAAGACGCTCATGAAGACTTTGAAAGTGAAGAAATTGGTGTGTCCGTGAAGACTTGATATTCATGCGAGGAATATGAAGCTTGAAGACTTTCGTTTTCATAGTTTTGTTTTTCTCCTTCTTGAGTCATAGGAAACACCGTACTGTTAAAGGGGGTCGAGAAAATACTAAGAAAAAATTTCCATGTGATGCTCAACTCAAAATCCTACACCTACCAATCCTTCGAGTGAAGCCATTGAAATCTCATACAGCTTCACCAAATTTCTTCAAAGGATGAGACGAAGTTCTTCCGTCACCGAGGAATTTGTTCTGATTGAGGAGTTAGGAATTCGCTAGTGTGGATTGCCTACACAGTGAGGAACATGATAGCCCTGAGGAATTTGAGAGTCAAAATTCCGACCGCTCTTTGTCTTCTTGCCACCTGTCCCAAAATATCTTATCCACATAACGGTCATATCATTGAAGGGCATTTATGTCTTATCATGTCGGGCTGCTCCCTAGGCTATAAATAGCCGCCCCCTACAACCACTAGCTGGTTGGCTGCTCCGAGAGAAACTGACACTTATCATTTGAGAGCAACCCATCCTCCGAGGACTTTGAGCGAAAATCATCGAGTGAGGAAAATCCAAACCCAAACACCCACAAACCCAAAGTGATTGAGCATCACTGAAGAGATTGATCCTGCGTGGATCCGACGCTTGTTACCTTTGAAGATCTGTGCTTCTTCCAGACGGTTAGGCGCCATGGTCTAGAGCATCCAAGAGGAATTGTGGATCGCCGAGTGACCAAGTTTGTGAAGGTTTGAAGCCGCTCAAGACTTACCACGAGTGATTGGACGGGTCTGCGTGACCTTAGTTCAAGGAGAATACGGTGAGGACTTGGTGTCCCGAGCTGCGCGCATCGATGATCGGGTGTCCGGACTGTGTCCTCGAGTTTAAATACTCACCGCCCAACCAGACGCATAACCGAGACAAAGTTTGAACCGGTCTACCAAATCATTGTCTTCACCAACCTTATCGGTTCTATTTCCTCAACTCTTTCATTTCCTCATTCTCGTGTTGAGTAGTTGTTCATATCTGTGTTTGAAGACTTTGATCAAGACTTTCTCAATTTTCTCGCTCAATTTCTTCGTCTGCTTTGTCTTCGCCTTGTGTTATCCTGTGTTTACGTTTCAGACTCGTGATTGTCTTCATTTATCATGATGACTGTGCATGTCTTCTGTTATGCTTACTTCTGAGTACTTATTCCGCTGCAAGTAGTTCTTCGCTAAGGAATTTCCTCACCGGCAAATTCCTCAATGAAGAATTCATAAAAATCGCCTATTCACCCCCCTCTAGTCGATATAACACACTTTCAGCGTCCCCATCCAGCAGATCAAGTTCCCGCCGTCGTCGTCACCGCTTCTCGCTTGGATCGCTACCTGCCACGTGTCGGCGGCGTGAGGCTGCAGGCTGCTGCGTGCGGCCTCCTAGCGCGTCGGCGTGTGCGGGAGATGCATGGTCTGCAGTTTCCACTCCTCCTAGTTGCACTTCGCTGCGCAAAGGACCTCGATCTCGTCCGCTGCGTCGGGGATCTTGTTGGGGAACGTAGTAATTTCAAAAAAATTCCTACGCACACGCAAGATCATGGTGATGGCATAGCAACGAGAGGGGAGAGTGTTCGTCCACGTACCCTCGTAGACCGTAAGCGAAGCGTTAGCACAACGCAGCTTGATGTAGTCGACGCCTTCACGATCCGACCGATCCAAGCACCGAACGCACGGAGCCTCCGAGTTCAAAGACACGCTCACTCGATGACGATCTCCGCCTCCGATCCATGCGAGCCCGGAGATGAGTTCCACAAGACGACGGCATGGTGACGATGATGATGTTCTACGGCGCGCAGGCTTCGCCTAAACTCCACGACGATATGACCGAGGTGGAATATGGTGGAAGGGGCACCGCACACGGCTAAGGAACGATCCGTAGATCAACTTGTGTGTCTATGGGTGCCCCTACCCCGTATATAAAGGAGTGGAGGAGGAAGGGCCGCCCTCTTCTATGGCGCGCCTTAGGGGAGTCCTACTCCCACCGGAGTAGGATTCCCTTTCCTAGTCCAACTAGGAGTCCTTCCATGTATTAGGAGTAGGAGACAAGGAAGGGAAGAGAGAAGGAAGGAAGGAGGGTGCGGCCCTCCCCTAGTCCAATTCGGACTAGCCCATGGGGCGCGCCCTGCCCTAGGCAGCCCTCTCTTCCCGCAGGCCCAATAAGGCCCAATACTTCTCCCGGCGAATTCACGTAACTCTCCCAGATTCAAAAATACCCAATCACTCGAACCTTCCAACTCCGAATATAGTCGTCCAATATATCGATCTTTACGCCTCGACCATTTCGAGACTCCTCGTCATGTCCCCGATCTCATCCGGACTCAACTCCTTCGCACATCAAAACTCATAAACTCATAATATAACCACATCGAAACCTGAAGCGTGCGGACCCTACGGGTTCGAGAACTATGTAGACATGACCTAGAACTATTCTCGGTCAATAACCAATAGCGGACCTGGATGCCCATATTGGCTCCTACATATTCTACGAAGATCTTTATCGGTCAAACCGCATAACAACATACGTTGTTCCTTTGTCATCGGTATGTTACTTGCCCGAGATTCGATCGCCGGTATCCAATACCTAGTTCAATCTCGCCACCGCAAGTCTCTTTACTCGCTCAGAATGCATCATCCCATAACCAACTCATTGGTTACATTGCTTGCAAGGCATATAATGATGTGCATTACCGAGAGGGCCCGAGATACCTCTCCGACAATCGGAGTGACAAAACCTAATCTCAAATACGCCAACTCAACATGTACCTTCGGAGACACCTGTAGTACTCCTTTATAATCACCCGATTCGTTGTGACGCTTTGGTAGTACCAAAGTGTTCCTCCGTAAACGGAGTTGCATAATCTCATAGTTACAGAACATGTATAAGTCATGAAGAAAGCAATAGCAACATACTAAACGATCAAGTGCTAAGCTAACGGAATGGGTCAAGTCAATCACATCATTCTCCTAATGATGTGATCCCGTTAATCAAATGACAACTCTTTTGTCCATGGCTAGGAAACATAACCATCTCTGATAAACGAGCTAGTCAAGTAGAGGCATACTAGTGACACTATGTTTGTCTATGTATTCACACATGTATTATGTTTCTAGTTAATACAATTCTAGCATGAATAATAAACATTTATCATGAAATAAGGAAATAAATAATAACTTTATTATTGCCTCTAGGGCATATTTCCTTCATCCTCCCACTTGCACTAGAGTCAATAATCTGTTCACATCGCCATGTGATTTAACACCAATATTCATATATGTATATGATTAACACCCATAGTTCACATCATCATGTGACCAACATCCAAAGGGTTTACTAGAGTCAATAATCTAGTTCACATCGCTATGTGATTAACACCCAAAGAGTACTAAGGTGTGATCATGTTTTGCTCGTGAGAGAAGCTTAGTCAACGGGTCTGGCACATTCAGAGCCGTATGTATTTTGCAAATATTTTATGTCCACAATGCTCGCACGGAGCTACTCTAGCTAATTGCTCCCACTTTCAATATGTATCCAAAGTTGAGACTTAGAGTCATTCGATCGGTGTAAAAGTTTGCACCGATGTAACTTTTACAACAAACTCTTTATCACCTCCATAATCGAGAAACATCTCCTTAGTCCTTACTAAGGATATTCTTGACCAATGTCCAAAGGATCTACTCCTAGATCACTATTGTACCCCTTGCCAAATTCAGAGCAAGGTATACAATAGGTCCGTACATAGCATAGCACACTTTATAGAACCTATGATGAGGCATAGGGAATGACTTTTCATTCTCTTTCTATTTTCTCATTGTGGTCGGGATTTGAGTCTTACTCAATTTCATACCTTTGCAACACAGCCGAACTCTTTCTTTGACTGCTCCATTTTGAACTATTTCAAAATCTTGCCAAGGTATGTACTCATTGAAAATCTTATCAAGCCGCCTTGATCTATCTCAATAGATCTTGATGCTCAATATGTAAGTAGCTTTTCTCGAGGTCTTTTCTTTTAAAGAACTCCTTTAAAACACTCCTTTATGCTTTGCGAAAAATTCTACATCATTTCGATCAACAATATGTCACTCACATATACTAATCGTAAAGGTCAGAGTGCTCCCACTCACTTTATTGTAAATACAGCTTCATCGTAAGTCCATATAAAACTATATGCTTTGATCAACTTATCAAAGCGTATATTCCAACTCCGAGATGCTTGCACCAGTCCATAGATGGATCGCCGGAGCTTGCACATTTTGTTAGCACCTTTAGGATTGACAAAACCTTCCGTTGCATCATATACAACTCTTCTTTAATAAATCCATTAAGGAATGCAGTTTTGACATCCATTTGCCGATTTCATAAAATGTGGCAATTGCTAACATGATTCGAGACAGACTTAAGCATCGATACGAGTGAGAAAATCTCATCGTATTCAACACCTTGAACTTGTTGAAAACCTTTCGCAACAAGTCGAGCTTGGTAGATAGTAATATTACTATCGTTGTCCGCCTTCCTCTTGAAGATCCATTTATTTAACATGGCTTGCGATCATCGAGCAAGTCAATCAAAGTCCATACTTTGTTCTCATACATGGATCATATCTCGATTTTATGGCCTCGAGCCATTTCATGGAATCTAGGCTCATCATCGCTTCCTCATAGTTCGTAGGTTCATCATGGTCTAGTAACATGACTTCCGTAACATGATTACTACACCACTCAGTGCGGATCTTACTCGAAGACCTACGAGGTTCTCAGAGTAACTTGATCCAAGTTTCATGATCAATATCATTAGCTTCCTCACTAATTGGTGTATTTGTCACAAGAACTGATTTCGTGATGAACTACTTTCCAATAAGGAACAGTACAGCTTACCTCATCAAGTTCTACTTTCCTCCCACTCACTTCTTTCGAGAGAAACTCCTTCTCTAGAAAGGATCCATTTTTAGCAACGAATATCTTGCCTTCGGATCTGTGATAGAAGGTGTACCCAACTATTTCCTTTGGGTATTCTATGAAGACGCACTTCTTCGATTTGGGTTCGAGCTTATCAGGATGAAACTTTTTCACATAAGCATCGCAACCCCAAACTTTAAAAAACGACAACTTGGGTTTCTTGCTAAACCATAGTTCATATGTTGTCGTCTCAACGGATTTAGATGGTGCCCTTTTAATGTGAATGCAGCTGTCTCTAATGCATAACCCCAAAACAATATTGGTAAATCAGTAAGAGACATCTTAGATCGCACCATATCCAATAAAGTGCGGTTACGACGTTCGGACACACCATAACGTTGTGGTGTTCTAGGTGGCGTGAACTGTGAAAGTATTCCACATTGTTTTAATTGAAGACCAAACTCAGAACTCAAATATTCCTCTCCGCGATCGATCGCAGAAACTTTATTTTCTTGTTATGATGATTTTCCACTTCACTCTAAAATTCTTTGAACCTTTCAACTATTTCGACTTATGTTTCATCAAGTAGATATACCCATATCTGCTCAAATCATCTTGTGAAGGTCGAAAATAACGATACTTGCCACGAGCCTTCATACTCATTGGTCTCGCATACATCGGTATGTATTATTTCCAATAAGTCGGTAGCTCGCTCCATTGTTCAAGAACTGAGTTTTAGTCATCTTGCCCAAAAGGCACGGTTCGCAAGCATCAAATGATTCATAACCAAGTGATTCCAAAATCCATCTTTATGGAGTTTCTTCATGCGCTTTACAATCGATATGACCTAAACGGCAAAGCCAAAATAAGTTGCACTATCATTATTAACTTTGCATCTTTTGGCCTCAATATTATGAATATGTGTATCACTATGATCGAGATCCAACAAACTATTTTCATTGGGTGTATGACCATTGAAGGTTTTATTCATGTAAATGTAACAACAATTATTCTCTGATTTTAAATGAATAACCGATTGCAATAAACATGATCAAATCATATTCATGCTCAACGCAAACGCCAAATAACATTTATTTAGGTTTAACACTAATCCCGAAAGTATAGGGAGTGTGCGATGATGATCATATCAATCTTGGAACTACTTCCAACACTCATCGCCACTTTCCTTCAACTAGTCTCTGCTTATTCAGAACTCCTGCTTGAGTTACTAATCTTAGCAACCTAACAAGTATCAAATACTCGGGGCTACTATAAACACTAGTAAGGTACACATCAATAACATGTATATCAAATATACCCTTGTTCACTTTGCCATCCTTCTTATCCACCAAATATTCAGGGCATTTCCGCTTCGGTGACCATTTCCTTTGCAAAGTAAACACTCGGTTTGTGCTATGGTCCAGCTTTGGGCTTCTTCGCAGGAGTGACAACTTGCTTGTCTTTCCACTTGAAGTTCCCTTTCTTTCCCTTTGCCCTTCTCTTGAAACTAGTGGTTTTGTCAATCGTCAACACTTGATGGTCTTTTCTTGATTTCTACCTTCGTCGATTTCAACATCGCGAAGAGCTCGGGAATCGTTTTCGTCATCCCTTGCATACTATAGTTCATCACGAAGTTCTAGTAACTTAGTGATGGTGACTAAAGAATTCTATCAATCACTATCTTATCTGGAAGACTAACTCCCACTTGATTCAAGCGATTGAAGTACCCAGACAATCTGAGCACATGCTCACTAGTTGAGCGATTCTCCTCCATCTTTTAGCTTTAGAACTTGTTGGAGACTTCATATCTCTCAACTCGGTATTTGCTGGAAATATTAACTTCAACTCTCGAACATCTCATATGCTCCATGACGCTCAAAACGCCTTTGAAGTCCCGATTCTAAGCCGCTTTGAGCATGGTGCACTAAACTATCAAGTAGTCATCCTTTTGAGCTAGCCAAACGCTCATAACGCCTCGCATCCGCTCCTGCAATAGGTTTGTCACCTAGCGGTGCATTAAGGACATAATTCTTCCGGCAAAGAATGAGGATAAACCTCGATCACGGATCCAATCCGCATCATTGCTACTAACATCTTTCAACACAATTTTCTAGGAACATATCAAAATAAACATATGGAAGCAACAACGCAAGCTATTGATCTACAACATAATTTGCAAAATACTACCAGGACTAAGTTCATGATAAATTTAAGTTCAATTAATCATATTACTTAAGAATTCCCACTTAGACAGACATCTCTCTAGTCATCTAAGTGATCACGTGATCCAAATCAACTAAACCATAACCGATCATCACGTGAGATGGAGTAGTTTTCAATGGTGAACATCACTATGTTGATCATATCTACTATATGATTCACGCCGACCTTTCGGTCTCCGTGGTCCGAGGCCATATCTCGCATATGCTAGGCTCGTCAAGTTTAACCTCGAGTATTCGCGTGTGCAAAACTGGCTTGCACCTGTTGTAGATGGACGAGAGCTTATCACACCCGATCATCACGTGGTGTCTCGGCACGACGAACTTTGGCAACGGTGCATACTCGGGAGAACACTACTTGATAATTTTAGTGAGAGATCATCTTAAAATGCTACCGTCAATCAAAGCAAGATAAGATGCATAAAGGATAAACATCACATGCAATCAATATAAGTGATATGATATGGCCATCATCATCTTGTGCTTGTGATCTCCATCTCCAAGCACCGCCGTGATCACCATCGCCACCGGCGCGACACCTTGATCTCCATCGTAGCATCGTTGTCGCTTCGCCATCTATTGCTTCTACGACTATCGCTACCGCTTAGTGATAAAGTAAAGCAATTACATGCGTTGCATTTCATACAATAAAGCGACAACCATATGGCTCCTGCCAGTTGCCGATAACTTCGGTTACAAAACATGATCATCTCATACAATAAAATATAGCATCACGTCTTGACCATATCACATCACAACATGCCCTGCAAAAACAAGTTAGACGTCCTCTACTTTGTTGTTGCAAATTTTACGTGGCTGCTACGGGCTTAGCAAGAACCGTTCTTACCTACGCATCAAAAACCACAACGATAGTTCGTCAAGTTAGTGTAAGGACCGGGCGTAGCCACACTCGATTCAGCTAAAGTGAGAGAGACAGACACCCGCCAGCCACCTTTAAGCACGAGTGCTCGTAACGGTGAAACCAGTCTCGCGTAAGCGTACGCGTAATGTCGGTCCGGGCCGCTTCATCTCACAATACCGCCGAACCAAAGTATGACATGCTTTGGTAAGCAAGATGACTTGTATCGCCCACAACTCACTTGTGTTCTACTCGTGCATATAACATCAACGCATAAAACCTAGGCTCGATACCATCGTTGGGGAACGAGTAATTTCAAAAATTTCCTACGCACACGCAAGATCATGGTGATGGCATAGCAACGAGAGGGAGAGTGTTCGTCCACGCACCCTCGAGACCATAAGCGAAGCGTTAGCACAATGCGGTTGATGTAGTCGACGCCTTCACGATCCGACCGATCCAAGCACCGAACGACGGAGCCTCCGAGTTCAAAGACACGCTCACTCGATGACGATCTCCGCTCCGATCCGCCGAGCTCGGAGATGAGTTCCACAAGACGACGGCGTGATGATGATGATGATGTTCTACCGGCGCAGGGCTTCGCCTAAAATCCGTGACGATATGACCGAGGTGGAATATGGTGAAAGGGGGCACCGCACACGGCTAAGGAACGATCCATAGATCAACTTGTGTGTCTATGGGGTGCCCCCTACCCCCGTATATAAAGGAGTGGAGGAGGGAAGGGCCGCCCTCTTCTATGGCGCGCCCTAGGGGAGTCCTACTCCCACCGAGTAGGATTCCCCTTTCCTAGTCCAACTAGGAGTCCTTCCATGTATTAGGAGTAGGAGACAAGGAAGGGAAGAGAGAAGGAAGGAAGGAGGGGCGGCCCTCCCCTAGTCCAATTCGGACTAGGCCATGGGCGCGCGCCTGCCCTAGGCAGCCCCTCTCTCTTTCTCGCAGGCCCAATAAGGCCCAATACTTCTCCCGGCGAATTCCCGTAACTCTCCCAGATTCAAAAATACCCAATCACTCGAACCTTTCCAACTCCGAATATAGTCGTCCAATATATCGATCTTTACGCCTCGACCATTTCGAGACTCCTCGTCATGTCCCCGATCTCATCCGGGACTCCGAACTCCTTCGGTACATCAAAACTCATAAACTCATAATATAACCGCCATCGAAACTGAAGCGTGCGGACCCTACGGGTTCGAGAACTATGTAGACATGACCTAGAACTATTCTCGGTCAATAACCAATAGCGGACCTGGATGCCCATATTGTCTCCTACATATTCTATGAAGATCTTTATCGGTCAAACCGCATAACAACATACGTTGTTCCTTTGTCATCGGTATGTTACTTGCCCGAGATTCGATCGTCGGTATCCAATACCTAGTTCAATCTCGCCACCGCAAGTCTCTTTACTCGCTCAGTAATGCATCATCCCGTAACCAACTCATTGGTTACATTGCTTGCAAGGCATATAATGATGTGCATTACCGAGAGGGCCCAGAGATACCTCTCCGACAATCGGAGTGACAAAACCTAATCTCAAATACACCAACTCAACATGTACCTTCGAGACACCTGTAGTACTCCTTTATAATCACCCGATTACGCCAGTGACGCTTTGGTAGTACCCAAAGTGTTCCTCCGTAAACGGAGTTGCATAATCTCATAGTTACAGGAACATGTATAAGTCATGAAGAAAGCAATAGCAACATACTAAACGATCAAGTGCTAAGCTAACGGAATGGATCAAGTCAATCACATCATTCTCCTAATAATGTGATCCCGTTAATCAAATGACAACTCTTTTGTCCATGGCTAGGAAACATAACCATCTCTGATAAACGAGCTAGTCAAGTAGAGGCATACTAGTGACACTATGTTTGTCTATGTATTCACACATGTATTATGTTTCTGGTTAATACAATTCTAGCATGAATAATAAACATTTATCATGAGATAAGGAAATAAATAATAACTTTATTATTGCCTCTAGGGCATATTTCCTTCAGATCTTGGGCATGATGTTTTCCCCACGGATAGTGACCTCAAAGTCTGCGACATCGGCGATTGGGGGAGGGGCACCCCTCCTTGCCATTCTCCATCGAAAGCCCTCCACTCTTCTCTGTGCGGGGCAGACCAACAGCCGTCCTACGGGGAGAAGGCATGGTGTCACTGACAGGAGCGCACCGCGCAGCACCACTGCATTCCGTCGCCGCGAGGGCACCTCTGCTGGTCGCTTTTGCGACCACTTCTAGGTGGCCATACACATGCACTTCTTTTGTCCAGATGGTGTCCATGGGATCCATGTGGTTGTACACGTGCACGTCCGACGTGCGGATGGTGTCCACTTTATGTTCAGGGGTCAAAATAAAGCGTCCCAGTCCATTTCAGGTTGAGAGTAATAAAATAAGCCGAGATGTAAAAGGCTTGTTTTAGGTGTTAGGTTTGTGTTGCATCGAGTCATGGTTATAAGTTTGTTAGGTTGCAGCTCGAGGACAAGCTGCATGTCCAGGTTGGGTGTAGTGTTAGAGTATCTAATGGGCCTAATGGGCCTGGGCTGGCGGTATAGCCCGTTTGTCTTAGGGTTAATTAGAGATAAAGGTCGCTTGATTCTAAGGAAGCAAGAATTAAGAAGGAAATCCCTTCCGTCTTGCCTGGCCGTGGGCAAAATGACCCCCGGTCGGCCCTCTCGCGCCCTCCTTCTAGAAGCCACATAACAGCAACACTCATATTGTGGATAGTTCACTCAGATTGTGGATAGTTCTCTGGGCCATTTGTGTTCATGTCTTCGTCGTGTGATCCTATGTATGTTTCTGTACATTTCTTATGTAGTTTTTTTTGCTAATGAACATTTCTCATGTACTTCCTCCGTCTCATAATATAAGAGTATTTTTGACACTACGGGGGGAGTAATTTACACGGTACACCGCCCTAAAAGTACTTATAAAGGGTAGTTCGACAGTCCGCACCTTTTCCTGTAAACCAAAGACAAACGGTGGAGAGTTTACGGACGTCTGGACCGCTGTCACGCTCGCGTATGACTAACTTGGCCCACCAAAATTACATTTCCCGTGTGCTTTCCTGTCTAAAGTCAGTTGCCGCATTCATGGCCCAGAGCGGAAGCCGGCATTGCAGCGGCTCGTCGCTCGAGAGTGCCGCCCACCTGTGCACACCTCTCCCCATTGAAATAGCATCCGCCTGCCCGCCTACCTCCATTAATCGGTGCTGTGTTGAGGAACCTACCCCGACGGTCCGAGCGCCAATCGTCCGTTCCTATGTCGGCGAGCATTAAACACCTCTCTGGCTGCCTACTTGCATCCGCCCGCTATATAAACGTGTCCAAGCGTCGAGCAAGAACCACAATTCACTCTCGTTCTCTCCATCTCCTCCTTGTACAACACCCGCCATGGCCTCCGACAAACAGAAGGAGTTCTCCGGCATTGCAGCTGCCTGGGTTGCCCGGCGAGCTAGCCCGGTAAAGGTTGGCTTGACGGCAAACCCTCTGGATCTGTCGCCACCACCATCGCCATCGCCACCCCGTCCTCGCCAGTCCAGGCTGGACAACGTCATGTCCTATCAAATCCGCCGCGAGCAATGGCAACAATGCGTCAGGCATGTGGGGAAAGAAGCCATGTCGGCGAAGGCCGGCATCCGCGATCACCGCGGACAGCAAGGAAAAGTAGATCATGGGAGGCCACCGCCGCTTGCCTAAAAATCGACCCTGATCCCTTTCGCTGAAGGATATCCCTCCAGGGCTACCGACAGTCCAATGAACGAGCTGCTGCACATAGGGAAGACATGTCTTTGGAGTGGAGATCCACCGCGGCTAGCCGTAGACTAGTTTTACCACAACCCGGTATAGTTTAGTTAAAATATGCTTGAAATGTAAATGTTTTCGTTCGGTTTGCATATAATTCATGCGATTTGAAACGTATGCAGATAGCACTGGATGACCGACTCTCGCATCCGTGTGCACGGACTAGTCCCCTGTCCATTGACGGGTCAGGTTGGAGATGCCCTCAGTGGACCAGGGGATTAATAAAGCTGTTTCTATGCAAGTTGGCCCCGCGGTGGCATGTGAAGCAAAGACACGAGTCACGATACTGGATGAAGAAAATAACATATATTGATCTTGCTTCATCAAAAAATAGCAAGAAGCAGCAGGTTTCCATTCACGTTGTACATTTCTCACGTCTCTTCTCATAGCACCTCGACCTCTAATTGCATCAATAGATAACTAGCTAGCCCAATCTAACAAGAGGCGCCAACAAAAGGATGACAGGTGTTATCCGTACACTGTTTGATTATCCAGCAATACTGTCATCAATGTCAGTGCACCAGAAAGCTTACAACAATGCGTAGCTCCGACTCAGAAAAGGACCAACACCCGAACAATGCACACGATGGCGTCTCTCTATCGAGATGAACTGCGCTGACTCTCGCAACCGGGGCAGTTATGCAAGCTCTCATGGATGTAAATATCACAGTCGAAGCAGAAGTGGTGGTTGCATTTTGGACAGCGGACATGGATATTAGATTGGCCACCTGCAATGTTAAATGGAGGAAAAGTCAATGAACCTGATGATTACAGTGCATAAGAATATACTCCTACTAGCATAACATAGAACAAAAACATAAATAAGATTGTCAAGAAAGGACAATCATGTGAATTCAGAAGGATAACAATTTCCCCCACTCTCGAAACTGCGGAACTATGTTATGTTCCATTGACAGTTCGCTTATAAATGCTGAAAGAATTTAAGGCTGGTTTTCATATATGTTGCCCTCTGCACTATGCAACTTTGTTCGTGGGGTTAAGATGATGATTCACACTTCACTTTGAAGTGACAATAACATGGATAAAGAAAGCACCCCATGGTATAGACAATAACAACCACTAAATGGAAGGATAGAAAATAATAAGGCAACAAAGACTGGAACTGCTTCATTATGATAATTCCTCCTTTTCTAACACAGAGACCAAGGACATTAAAGATATATTTCCTAATTTGAAGAAAATTAACAGAAGCAAGAAGGCAGCATATTTGGGCGGAGATGTGTTTAAGCATACCGGTGTTAATGAGACTCTGCTGGCAGCCAAAACAATTTTGTCCTCCCTTTTGACCTAATTTGAATGTCACCTCATCAAACGGCGTTACAGGGAAGAGATGGTGATAGGATCGTGCCAGATGTGGGGAACTAACAAGTGTTAGACCACATGTTCGGCACTCCGTTGGAAGCTCGCATACATTAACTTTGCATCTGGGACATATGTAACCTTCAGCACCAGACTTGATTTTCTTGTGACAAGAGCAGATGGAGATAAGATCCTCTGCTCCCCTCTGTGGAAAACCCATCTTAATCAAATTAGCTGCAGCATACTCTGCAATGGCAGGTGGTGGAGGAGCATGTTCAAGCAGCAATTCCTTGAAGTGGGACTGCAAAAAGAAAGAAACATTATTTCATCATCACAGGATTTGAATATCAAGAGTAAAAGCTACAAACACAAGCATATTTTAGCACCTCGTCTAGTGCAACCGTATATGATCCACCAGTCTCTTCACAGAGATGCTTGCAAATGAAAATTTCTGCAGCAAGACCAATAACCGAACATCTAACTTTGGATTTCTTGCATTTTTGTATTGTCTCCATGATATCACCAGGATCACATGTGTTCAGTGCGGAGTACAAAAACAATACTTCCTTGTGACCATAGGAAGGAATCTGGTTCAAGTAACCATTGACAAGTTCTAGAGCATTCTGGAGAGATGAATCACCAGAACACTCAAGCTTGCCCATCAATGCGTTAATCTGTGACTCTGGACTCCCTCCAATCTCCGTAAGTCGATGAGAAATGCCATCTTTAATTGTCACTAGCCCAACATGGCTCAAGGGATTCTGATCGAAGAATTCCCTTATGAATGCCTCAGCGCATTTTGCCACAACAGCCATTCGACTAGGACGATAATCCATTTCTGAAGCTGCCTACATGATCAAAATACAACCAGACAAAAGGTGATTACAAGAGAATGAAAAGAAGAAACATAAGCTATGAAAAATATAAATGAAACACAAACAAATTACCAACAACAGATTTTGAGGATCCTAATTGTTTCGAACTAGACAACATATGCTGCTCAAATACTATGTTATCAGCTATACTGCAAGAGCCAAGTGATGAAGAGAAACCAACATGAACATTTTCCAAAAGAATACACGCACAGGATATATAATAAACTTCTGTTAAACTAACATAGAACCTTTACTATTATGTTAAGTAATACCCCCTCCGTCCGGAATTACTTGTCGCAGAAATGGATGAAAATGGATGTATCTATAACTAAATACGTCTAGATGCATCCATTTCTCCGACAAGTATTTCCGGACGGAGGGAGTACTCGACAGTAAAGAGTTCTTTTCTTATGGCACCGTTTTAACACTAGTTGGCAAATTCCTCCCACTAAATGATTGGTATCCCTTCATTGAGTTTTTGGTTTTCCCCCCAATCTGCCCCTAATAACCATATCAACAAATCCTACCAAATGCAATAACACCCACCAACTATAACATGTCAACACCAACATTCAGCTATTAAAAGAGAACATGAAGCGAGAGGCAAGCTACCAGATATGTATGAACCATAATAGGATCAGAACAGCTAAAGGACACCAATAAGATCGTCTACTAGTTCTTTCTACAAAAACAAAATGAAGCACCACTATTGGATGAGGACCAGCATTCTGACTACAAATAATCACAGGCAGCTCTTGTGAAACAACCAACATACAAATCAACCCTACATCATTAGCTCATTGCTCAGCTGGTCACCAGTCACCACTTCACCAATGGTGAATCTGGTCCACATCTCAATAGACCGTGTGCAAGAACGCCAGATCACTACTCTCAGCACAAGATGTCATACTAAAAAATATGAAAGGAGATGAGCACGATCAGCATTGCTCTCTGGCCCCATTGATCCCGAACCAGGCGCGCAACCGGAATGGCTAACCTAACAGACAGGAAATCAAAATAGGGCGTGGCAACTAACCTTGGAGAGGTCGATTACGATGTAGAGGTAGCGGATGAGGCCCTTCTGGATGCGGGCCGCGGCGGCCGCGGAGCGGAGCAGGAGGCGGCGGCGGTACTGCGAGTGGACGAGGTTCTTGGTGTCGATGGGGCGGAGCAGGCCGGACTCGTCCTCCTGCAGCGCCTCCCACGAGCGGTCGTCGGCGTAGGCGCGCTCCCACGCCTCGAGGACGCGGCCGTCGCCGGTCTCCTCCTCCTCCTCGTCGTCGTCGTCCTCCTGGTTTTTGCGCCGCCCGGAGGCCGTGGACGGCGCGTTGAAGCCGCCTCCGCCGCCGCCGACGCCGACGCCGTACATGGTGGGGGCGGCGGCGAGGTGGAGTTTTGGATGCTGGGATGCGGAGTGCGAGGTCGGGACCAGGAGATGATGGGCCTGGGCGGCTGTGTTTGGGTTTGGGGCTCCTGGGCCTTTTGTGGGGGGCTTTTCTTGACCTTTCTGAGCTGTCTCGGCGTTGGGGTCAGGCGGGACAGCAGGAGGTCGGGACTCGGGGTTCAGAACGGAGATGGGGGAGGCGAGAGGGGGCCGGCGGCGGGACACACACCGGCGAGCGGCGGGCGGCGGGGGCGGAACGTCGCCGGACGGACGGGGTGCTCGAGGCTCGGCCGCCGCCGTAGTCTAGCAGAGGAAGCGTGCGGTCAATCCCTAGCCGCCGCCTCGAGCTCCTCCCTCTGCGCTCGGGTGTGTGGCGTGATTGTTTTTTTTTTTTGGCGCTACAGCGCTAGGCCGCTGGATGACCGGGCTGCTGCGGCGACTGGGCCTAGAAAGGCTGGCGAAATGTGCCAGAGTGGGCTGGGCCTAGATAGGCTGGCGAAATTAACGAGCTAAACGAGTTGCTCGTGTGAAGCTCGTTTTGCTCGAGCTCGTCTTATAACAAGCTAAAAACGCCGATCAGCTCGTCTCATTAACTTACGAGCACGAGCTGAAACGAATCCAGCTATCAAGCGCTCGTTATGCTCATGAGCTTCGAGCTTTTCGTGGTAAAATAAAATATCTAAAGAAATCATTTAAATTTATGCAATATGATGCTTATGCAAAAATAAAAATCAACTTCTAGTTTGGGGTGACCCCAGATTGCTACATTCGACCCTCATAAACGGTAATCTCGCCCTGAGATTCCATGGTGAGGCAAGAGGTACAAGGGAAAAAAATTATATGAGACCAGGTCTCATATAATTCGGGTGAGACCCACCATGATTGATGACACGTGGCAGTCATAAATCAAAAAGCATCTAATCTCTCCCCCCCCTGATTTCAGGTGGGGGTGGGGAGATGCTTTGTGATTTATGAATGCCATGTGTCATCAATCAGGATAGGTCTCACCCGAATTATATGAGACCTGGTCTCATAGGATTATTTTCCAGGTACGAGGTTACGAACCTAACAAAAATTTCTCCATCCATGTTGCTCTTCTACAACCACTTGGATGCTCTCATGCTACCAATTCTACAAAAAAGTGATTTAAAAATTATGAGAAAATTTGTGAATGTTTACAACACAGGTGTCTACAAACCCTAAAAAAATCAGATCTAATTTCAAAGTATACACATAGAGAAACAAAAAAGACAAATTCAGCATGAAAAAATAGTGTCAATATAAAGACAAAAACATGAATAGTGTGAAAACCACACTATTCACAACCGGATCTGTCTTTTTTTCTCTCAGTTTGTATGTCGAATTTGGATCTGAGTTTTTTTAAGGTTGTAGACACATGTTGTGTACATTCATGATTTTTGCGGATTTTTCTGAAACATTTATATTTGTAAAATGGTATCATAGGGGCATCTAAGTGGTGGGATCACCTCATATTCTTCCTAGTGATGACTAGGGTCTATTTTTTTACTTCATTTTGTCCAATGCAGAAGACAAGAACCTTTTAACATTTTTTGTAGTATATATTTTTTCGAGAAAACTTATTTTATTTTTTTTCGAGAAAACTTGTAGTATATATTTTAGACAAGGGTTAACTTTTTTATTTAGAAAAGGAGACAAGGGTTAACTGTAGTACGAGTATTTAAATTTAAGTAATATAATGGGTGGTGTGTGGTCACTCAATCTTGAGATGGTTTCTTTGCTCTTGCACGGCTCAAATTCCTATTCCCCACCGAAATCTTGAATCGACAGATGAGATAGCTTCAGCGAGTCGGTGAGCCGAAACCAAGTACAGCCGGGTCTATTCAGTCCCCCTTGCCTCTTGAATCGTGCATTTGGTCTGGCGCACGTACGTGGCGTACCATTCGCTTTCACGCGCTCATGCGTGCGCGTCCATATCCATGTGCGGGTTCAGTTCTACTAGGTCGCGGAAATCATGATCCCTGGACTTGGGATCCGCCAATGATTACAAGGATCCGTCGA
Organism: Aegilops speltoides; assembly: GCA_021437245.1. Taxonomy (NCBI): domain Eukaryota; kingdom Viridiplantae; phylum Streptophyta; class Magnoliopsida; order Poales; family Poaceae; genus Aegilops; species Aegilops speltoides. The sequence goes on along the minus strand of CM038142.1, from coordinate 423,157,578 downwards.
TCGCAACCTCCGCGCTGTAGGGTCATAACTAGTTCAGCGCTGCTCGTCCACTGTCTACTCAACATACAGCGATCTTCTAGCACTTTTTGAGAGCGACTTCGGGCTGGTGGTGGTTGCGGCTTAAGTGCTCCGGCAGGTTGGTTCGATCAATGCGTAGAGCCAATTTTGAGTTCATCCGCAGGTCTGTGATGATGCCATTATTTGTTTGTTTATGCTGCCACTGGAGGTCTAGAATGGCTTATGGCTGGCACATTCATGTACCTTGGGTTGGATGAGCACGACGAGGAGCCAAATTGCGACGGAAAAAGTGAAAAATATGATCGACGCGATCGTCTGTTTTCACCCCAAATTCAGGTGAAGCTGGCATGGCAACACGCACACTGCCGGCTCTGTTTCTCTGCCACCTGAGATTCGCATTTTGTTTTTCCTGCTCGCAGCCGCGTAGGCGTCGATCCACCACGCGCCTATTGCTGCTCGTCCACTTTCGTCGCCGGTGCGATTCCTGACCGCCGCACGGGGCAAGGGATGACCCACTTGCCTTTTTTATTCTACCATCAGATCAGAGGAAGGAGGAGTAAAGCGCCGACGTTTCCTGCCTTGCAAGTTTACCTCGGCCGCCGGCTAACCAACCGATTGACCCCGACACACTCGATCGATCGAGCGAGCGAGACGTCCGCGTCTCACCGGCGGTTCCTTTCAGGAGCCGCAACGGCGAGAGAGGCAAGGAGCAATGGACTGTGGATGGATTGCTGAGCTGACGTCTGACCACGGGACGTTCGTCTTCTGCTGGCTTCAGTGATTGACCTTTCAAGCTGCCAGTGTGCACTGCGTCGTAGAGTACTACTCCCTCCGTTCCCAAATCCTTGTCTTTCTATGCATTTCAAATGGACTCAACATACAGATGTATGTAGACATATTTTAAAGCGTATATTCACTCATTTTGCGCCGTATGTAGTCACTTGTTGAAATCTCTAGAAAGACAAGTATTTAGGAACGGAGGGAGTACAATACTACCAGTAGTATTCTGATCTCGAAAAGAAGCTGGCAGTTCAGGAGTTTGGCCCGTGCAGAGCCTAAGCTATGCTTGGTTTGACTGACAGCGCGCGGGTGTTGTTCCAGTCTCCACAAGACAGGAATTTCTCAAGAATATTATGATAAAAACAATTCGATTTTCCCTCTACAAACTCGGCTGGCCAAGACCTCGGAGCACTTTCTCATCAATACTCACATATTTTAGTGCACACAACTGTTTTTTTTCCGAGCGCTGCTATACACACGATCTTTTCCAGCCGATGTTCGCACGACGTGGCAAATCCAACCATTCATGCGTATAACAAAATGAAGCTCACCCATCAGATTGTCCATCGTCTCAACATCGTGCATATAGTATCGTCTGTCCAGTAGTTCCGTATTTTCCCTTTGTGATTGATTGGTAAATGGTACTGTGAGTGGTATTTTTAGCTGATTGGCAAGCTTCTTTTTTTCTGATGAGATGATTGGAAAACTGTTTGGGTGTGACTGAAAGCTTACGAACTTGATTGTCCTTGACCAGCTTGAAATGGATGAGGCGGTGGGCCTGCTCTGCTGCTTGCTTTAAGCTTACTTCTCCGGGATGGTGGTGTAACGGCGTCAGCATTGGCTGGCAAAATCCAGTAGCATTAGCACGGCTGGCGGCACCGCTGTGTTTGCCAATCGCTCGTGAAGATAAAACCCACCATAGTAGTACAGTTAGACTAGTCATAGTGGGAGTAATTTCGGTACTACCTCCGTCTAGATGAATAAGTCATTCGCGTAGTTTTAGGTTATCGATTTGAGGAATTAAATATGTGTTATATGTCATGAAAAGTATATCACTAGATTTCTACACCGATGTAGTTTCTAAATATATATTTTTTGTCACATATAATACATATTTAGATAGTCAAATCATCGACCTAGAACTACGCGAATGACTTATTCACCGAGACAGAGGAGAGATTTGCATGTTTGCTTACGTGGAGTAACATCGAGTCCAACTCAGCAAATTTGCTTACGTGGCAGTGAGTTAATGAGGAGAGATGTAGTACTAGTAACTTAGCTAGTTACTGTAACATCACATGTCCCAATGCAATATGAGTCTATAACCTAATAAATGAAGTTTTGCATGTTACCACACTTAGGCTGGTTGTAATGGGGAGTATCATATACTAGTATCATGCATATGATACTAGTGTATGATACTACCTCCCTAATGCATAGTATCATATATTAGTATCATGTTGTACTCTATTTATTGTCATGCATGACACAAAGTAGCATAGCATTTAATATGATACGGTATCATGATATGATACTACACCCTCTCTTTCTTCATTTAATGCTATGCCACCTCATCAAAATTGCCTAGTTGGCATGCATGATACTAGCTATGATACTACCATTACGACCAGCCTTATGTTACTACCCACTATTGAGCTAGTAACATAGTCTAGGGATATGTGTATGTTACTAGTGTATGTTTTCTGCTACAGTTCCACGGTGGGATCACAGGTCCACGTAGCGGTTGCACTCATAGCACTCTCTCGAGTGGCATCACCTATGCGACCCAAAAACATTTTTTTCCGTTTCAAATGGAGGCAAAAGGTAGGATACAAACCTTTTGTCACCCCACAAGTCCCTTCCGAAACCCCGCCGGCCACCACCAAGGAAGAGGTTGGGGACAGAAAAAACTTGCTCTGGGCCGCCGCACCGTCAACCAAGGCCGGCAGCAAGGGTGGTGGCAGGGCCACAGCGGCCCCAACGATGGCAGATTGCCCTCCCCTTGCTCTAGTCGGCGGCAAGTAGGAGAGGAAGCCGACGGCGGCCATGAAGGCGCTAGCCAAGGAGGAGGCGAAGAATAAGAAGGCGACTCCGGCGCCTAGTCCTCGTCCGACGGCTCGTACCCCGTCTCTAACGAACCCTACGTCCCCTCGTCCAGGCCACCGCCGCCGCCGCAGCCAAGGCCCATGGCCGCCAAGTGGTTGATGTAATGCTGGAGAGGTAAAAAAATGCCTTTTCTTTTCGTCGGATACATTGGTGATTGCTTGCATACATAGGGTGATGAGCTTCTTGTTGTTGTTGTTGTCATCATTGGTGGTGGTGGTGGTAGTGTTGATTACAGTGTGGAGGATTTGAATGCGACCAAATTCTTGTCTCAATTGAAGGAGTCACACGTGCTTGGCCTTGATGGTCGACACTACGAAGTGTCCATGTTTGCTCAACAAGAAGAAGCCGGGGAGGATGATGATCCTGAATTGGAGGAGGAGGTTGATGGTCCCATGGAGGAAGCTTGAAGATATCAAGGACACACTACTATTTTCAAGAAGAAGATGTTGCTTTGTGTCATGCTTGGATGAACGTGTTGCTCGATGCATCGATTGACATGGATCAATCAAAGGATAAGTTTAAGTGTAGGATTGAAGAGTACTATAGCAACATCATGGGTGTGGCATCAAGCTGCACTCAAGGCTCTCCTGGGCACCTTTGGGCACCATCCTAGAGCAATGCAACAGTTGGTCCACTTGTATTGATCAAGTCAACCATTTACCACCGAGTGGGGTGCAAATCACGGCTATGGACCTGTCATCAAAGAGTTGTACAAGCAACGCAACAAGAAGAATGGCGAGAAGGGCTTCAAGTTAACCATAGCTACAAAAAACTTTGCAACAACGAGAAGTGGATTAGGAGGAACTTCAAGACCACACTGAAGAGGTCAATGATTAGCCTATCCGCTGAAAAACGATGACGAGGAGGATGAAAATCACAACAAGAGGCCGGATGGTATTAATATTACAAAAGAGTGGAAGAATAGAGGAGGCTTCGACGCCTACAGGGAATAGCTTTTGGCTATGATTGAAACCACGAAAGCATTGGCAGCTGAATGTGAATAAGAGAAGGCGACAAGGTGGAATGAACTCAAGTCCTTGGAAAGTGAGAAATGATGGTCCAAGTTGGCATCAAACGAAAGGAAGGTGAAGGCGGAGGAGCATAGGTTACTCGAGGAGGAGAGGCTTGTGAAAGAGGAGGCCGAAGAACGTGTTACATGTTCATGGACTCAACCATGATGGATGCCATGGCAAAAAGGTATTGGGAGCTCACTCACGTAGAGATCATGAACCATGTGGAGGATGGTGGTGGTGGCCATGGGGATGGTGGTGGAGAAGGAGGTGATGATGGTGGCTGTGTAGATGGCGGTGGACAAGGAGGTGATGGTGGTGGCTGTGGGGATGGAGGTGGACACAGAGGTGATGGCAGTGGCCTTTAAGGTGGTGATGGTGCTTGAGTTCATGTAGTATGCATTTGGTAGGGCTCGATTGTGACAAGACATGGTTGTGGTGATTTTGGATCAAACTTGATTGATGCGGTGCCTTTTGGATGAACTCTATGCATGTTTTACTTTGAATTGCTCGATGTCAATGATATGAACTATATGCATGTTTATGGTTGATTTGATGTATATGTTGGATTTGAATCATTCGAATGATTGGTGAAATAGGGTGCAATTGTTTGAAACGTATGTGACAAGGCTAAAAGAATTGAGCGAAGTTTTGTGTAATTAGGAGTTAAATATAAGGGATCGGCTAGTAAGGACCACCCTTTAACTCCTTAAATTGCAAGTAGTTAAAGATAAGGATTGGCTATGAAGTTAAGTTTTACGAGATCAGTTAGAGATGCTCTTAGTATTCTTCTACCTGGGTGCGCCCGTAGAATTTGTAAACAATACTCCTGCAACATGTTCAACTCAAATCCAAATGTTGATCAGTTTGCCATCTTAGAATTCTTGAAAACTGGAAGAGGCATAGGAACAACGAATATAGTTGGTGTGGAATCCATGAATTATGATAATGTGCTGGTGGTGAATGAGAATCGATGATGGTTGTCAAACTTGTGATGGCGGTGACTGGAGTCGTGAACCTAACCATGGTTAGAGTTGACGTACGACATGGAATCAATGCTTGTGGACAATACTCGACATTAACCATCATCATATAATAACAGTATACCCAACAATGTGCATATTTGATTGTGTCCTGGAGACACTCGAGTATCTAGAGGGGGATGTCGCGGTCAAGTGGATATTTTCGTGGCACTGGTTTGGAAGATATTAGGAAAGAGCTTGTCATTTGGAAAGGAAAAGCCAAATCCATTAAGCATTTTTCACAATACACCAAAAGTGGGTAGACGGAACAAGATCGTATGTCGGAGTGAAACTATGTGGACTTTCTGCGCTATAGATGATAGAGGAGACGAAGGAGGAGAAAAAGTGTCGGTTGGTACAAGATATTTGGACAAAAAGTATTGAAGTATTTTCCTTTATTGTTATAATAAGAATGGCAATAGGAATCTGGGGAGATTAGAGGTTCTAGGTATGATGTTGTGCACACGATCTTTTTTACTTATGATGATGTGGTAAAAATCTAAGATTCAATTCATACAATCCAAACAATTTTGGGAATGTTGTCCCTATTTAATTTCCACTATGTTGGCTCTTATCAAAACGTTTACAAGTAGTAGTACCATGAAGAATGGTGTCAATAGTCAATACACAAGGTATAAAATTCCATATAGAGTCTAGATAAATAGGTCAATGCCACTATGCCAAGGTCCATAGATCCCGTGTCAATGGCTTGAGAGTTCTGACAAAATGTCATGGTTACTCATGAAGCCTCTAAGAGGAAGTATAATAGAGTCACGTACGCGGGCTATAAGATGTCACATCAGATTTATGTCTAGCTGGAGGAGAGAGCAGAGGAGAGAGAAGAGAAGCGAGCTGACCGTGGATCGGCAAAATAGAATCAAGTGTGATACCAGCGCTCCTCCCTCACCCGCCCCCGCGTCGCTCCCTTGGGGCGACTCGGGCGGCCCCCAACCCTAGCCCCCCGCCGGCCTCTCCTTTCCTCCCTCCCAACCTTGCCGCCACCGGAGACAGCCGCCAGCATGCCCGCGCGACGCCGAGAAAGGTGGCGGCGAGGCTTGCCACTCCTGCCTCGCGCGTAGGGTATGGTGTGCCGGGGTGGCGGCCCTGGTCAAGGTGGGCAGCGCTGTTCCCTGCGGCGGACGGCAGTTGCGGGTGCTCGTCTGGGCTCCTCGGCTTGTTTGGGCGGCGAGGCCCAGGTGGATGGAGCTCGCGATGGCCGGATTTCCTCCGTCGGCCGGCCTCCAGATCTGAATCGACCAGCTCCAACTCCACCCTCCTCACCTTCCCCCGTTCGATCTCAGCTCCGGTGCGGCCTTGCTCGCTGGATCCAATGGTTGGCAGTGTTTTAGCGGTGGGGCTCCTGGGACCGGGGAAACCCTTGGCCGCCGGCGGCGGCCACAGCGACGACGATGCCGCAACGTCGAACTACTTCTTGGAGGCTTCGTTGAGGTATCCCACCCCCACCCAACTGCCCCTGCATCTAGGTGAAACCCTTGGTCTTGTTTCGGGATGACAACAACGCTACGGCACTGTTCCCCTTCCTGAAGGCGCCGCCCTTGGACTGCTGGGTGGATGTTGAGTTTGGATGTATTGGTGGCTGCAATGGCGGCATTGCTCTTCATCAACCTCTCGCCGTGTCAATTTGGTTCGCGTTCCTATCCTGCAGTGCGCGTCTCCTTCGTGGCTGTGCCATGGCAACTGAAGTTTCTTATGGAGCACAATGTGGTCTGTTGCAGCCCCTCCCATGGTACACCTGGTTGCCATTTGTGAATCCGGGTTCTTGGGGAACCACTTTGCCTGCCGACGACAAGAAGGTTGTGGCCTCCTACGGCGACGAAGACGGATTTCATTATGCCCAGGTTGTTCATCATGCTGGTGTGGACTTGAGCCTTCTCCTTTCACATTGTTGCTTTCCAGAAGTTCGATGTTTGTCCGGTGTTGGTTGCTTCGGTGGACGAAGACCTTGACTGATCAAGCTTAGTTCTTCAGTTTCATCTTTGTAGCTTCTTGTGTAGTCTTAGGTTTGTGCACTGTCCTGTTTCGCACCTTGTATCGGCCGCCTGAGGTTGTTCTGCCTCAGTGTCTTCCTTTTCTTTCTTTTTCATGTTGCTTGTATGTGGTTGATCGATGTAATCCTGGCCGGTTGATGGCTTTGTTAATTCAAAGCCGGGCTAGGTTCGAGCCTCCTCTCGGGCTCGGCCGATGCCTTTCCTCTAGAAAAAGAAGAGAAGCGAGCTACAAACTTACATCCTGTTGTAGCATGAGCTCTCTGTGAGAGAAAGATATGGGCATATATATTAATGGTATAACATACTAGTATGACAACTATTGTATGAGTGAACTATTTGAAGGAAATATGCCCTAGAGGCAATAATAAAGTTATTATTTATTTCCTCATATCATGATAAATGTTTATTATTCATGCTAGAATTGTATTAACCGGAAACATAATACATGTGTGAATACATAGACAAAACTATGGTCACTAGTATGCCTCTACTTGACTAGCTCATTAATCAAAGATGGTTATGTTTCCTGACCATAGACATGTGTTGTCATTTGATTAGTGGGATCACATCATTAGAAGAATGATGTGATTGACATGACCCATTCTGTTAGCCTAGCACTTGATCGCTTAGTATACTTGCTATTGCTTTCTTCATGACTTATACAAAGTTCCTGCAACTATGAGATTGTGCAACTCCGTTTACGGAAGAACACTTTGTGTGCTACCAAACGCCACAACGTAATCGGGTGATTATAAAGGTGCTCTACTGTGTGTTTCCGAAGGTTCATGTTGAGTTGGCATAATTCGAGATTAGGATTTGTCACTCCGATTGTCGGAGAGGTATCTCTGGGCCCTCTCGGTAATACTCATCACTTAAGCCTTGCAAGCATGTAACTAATGAGTTAGTTATGAGATGACGACATGTAAGCGAGTAAAGAGACTTGCGTAACGAGATTAAACTAGGTATTGGCTACCGACGATCAAATCTCGGGCAAGTAACATACCGATGACAAAGGGAACAAAGTATGTTGTTATGCGGTTTGACCGATAAAGATCTTCGTAGAATATGTAGGAACCAATATGGGCATCCGGTCCCGCTATTGGTTATTGACCGACACGTGTCTCGGTCATGTCTACATTGTTCTCGAACCGTAGGGTCCGCACGCTTAAGGTTTCGATGATAGTTATATTATGAGTTTATGTATTTTGATGTACCAAGGTTGTTCGAGTCCGGATGTGATCACGGACATGACGAGGAGTCTCGAAATGGTCGATACATAAAGATTGATATATTGGACGGATATATTTGGACACCGGAAAGGTTCCGGGAGAGTTTGGGAATATACCGGAGCTCCGGGAGGTTACCGGAACCCCTGGTAAGTATATGGGCCTTATTGGGCCCTAGTAGAAGGGAGGGAGAAGGAGCAAGAGAGGGCCCCCCCCAAGCCCAATCCGAATTGGGTGGGGGGCCGGCCCCCCTTTCCTTCTCTCCTTCCCCCTCCTCCTTCGTACTAGTACTACTCCTTCCTTCCCCCTCCAACTTGGATTAGGAAAAAGAGGGGAAACCTACTTGGAGTAGGTTTCCTCCTCCTATGGCGCGCCCCCCCTTGGGCCGGCCACCTCCTCCCTCCCTCCTTTATATACGGGGGTAGGGGGCACCCTAGACACACAAGTTCATCATTGATCGTTCCTTAGCCGTGTGCGGTGCCCCCCTCCACGATATTACACCTCGGTCATATTGTAGCGGTGCTTAGGCGAAGCCCTGCGACAGGAGAACATCAAGATCGTCACCACGCCATCGTGCTGACGGAACTCCCCCTCGGCGCCTCTGCTGGATCGGAGATCGAGGGTGCGTCATCGAGTTGTACGCGTGTCAAGAACTTGGAGGTGCCGGAGTAACTGTGCTTGGATCGGTCGAACCGGGAGGACGTACCACTACTTCCTCTACGTTGCGTCAACACTTCCGCTTCGGTCTACGAGGGTACGTAGACAACACTCTCCCCTCGTTGCTATATCATCACCATGATCTTGCGTGTGCGTAGGAAATTTTTTGAAATTACTACGTTCCCCAACAGTGGCATCCGAGCCTAGGTTTTATGCGTTGATGTTATATGCACGAGTAGAACACAAGTGAGTTGTGGACGATATAAGTCATACTGCCTACCAGCATGTCATACTTTGGTTCAGCGGTATTGTTGGATGAAGCGGCCCGGACCGACATTACGCATACGCTTACGCGAGACTGGTTTTACCGCCGTGCTTTGCACAGAGGTGACTAGCGGGTGTCTGTTTCTCCAACTTTAGTTGAACCGAGTGTGGCTATGCCCGGTCCTTGTGAAGGTTAAAACGGAGTCTATTTGACAAACTATCGTTGTGGTTTTTGATGCGTAGGTAAGAACGGTTCTTGCTAAGCCCGTAGCAGCCACGTAAAATTTGCAACAACAAAGTAGAGGACGTCTAACTTGTTTTTGCAGGGCATGTTGTGATGTGATATGGCCAAGACGTGATGCTATATTTTATTGTATGAGATGATCATGTTTTGTAACCGGGTTATCGGCAATCGGCGGGAGCCATATGGTTGTCGCTTTATTGTATGAAATGCAACGCATCTGTAATTGCTTTACTTTATCACTAAGCGGTAGCGATAGTCGTAGAAGCAATAGATGGCGTAACGACAACGATGCTACGATGGAGATCAAGGTGTCGCGCCCGGTGGCGATGGTGATCACGACGGTGCTTCATGTTGGGGAACGTGGTAATTTCAAAAATTTCCTCGCACACGCAAGATCATGGTGATGCATAGCAACGAGGGGAGAGTGTTGTCTACGTACCCTCGTGAGACCAAGCGAAGCGATCACAACGTAGAGGAAGTAGTCGTCACGATCTCCTCGCGATCCGACCGATCCCAGCGCCAAGCACTCCGGCGCCCCGAGTTCTTGACACACGCACAGCTCGATGGCGCCTCGGGCTCCAATCGATGAGAGCCGGGAGGAGAGTTCCATCAAGACGACGGCGTGGTGGCGATCTTGATGTTCTACGCGCGCAGGCTTCGCCTAAGCTTTGCGACGATATGACCGAGGTGGAATATGGTGGAGGGGGGCACCGCACACGGCTAAGGAACGATCCGTAGATCAACTTGTGTGTCCTAGGGTGCCCCCCCCCGTATATAAAGGAGCAAGGGGGTGCGGCCGCCCCTGGAGGAGGCGGCGAGGAGTCCTACTCCCACCGAGTAGGACTCCCCCTTCCTAGTTGGATTAGGACTTGGGGAAGAAAGAGGGAAGGGGGCGCCGCCCCATCTCCTTGTCCTATTCGGACTAGGGGAGGGGCGCGGCCTGCCCCGGCCGCCCTTCCTCTTCTCCCTCATGGCCCACTAAGGCCCAATAACCCCGGGAGGGTTCCAGAACCCGGTGTTCCCGTAAAATCCCGATTTCACCCTAATCATTCGAACTCCAAACATAGGCTTCAATATATCAATCTTTATGTCTCGACCATTTGAGACTTCTCGTCATGTCCGTGATCACATCCGGGACTCGAACTTCTTCGGTACATCAAAATACACAAACTCATAATATAACCGCCATCGAAACCTTAAGCGTGCGGACCCTACGGTTCGAGAACAATGTAGACATGACCGAGACAGGTCTCCGGTCAATAACCAATAGCGGGACCTGGATGCCCATATTGGCTCCTACATATTCTACGAAGATCTTTATCGGTCGACCGCATAACAACATACGTTGTTCCTTTGTCATCGGTATGTTACTTACCCGAGATTCGATCGTCGGTATCCAATACCTAGTTCAATCTCGCATCGCAAGTCTCTTTACTCGTTCCGTAATACATCATCTCACAGCTAACTCATTAGTTGTAATGCTTGCAAGGCTTGAGTGATGTGTATTACCGAGAGGGCCCAGAGATACCTCTCCGATAATCGGAGTGACAAAACCTAATCTCAAATACGCCAACCCAACATCCGCCTTTGGAGACACCAGTAGTACTCCTTTATAATCACCCAGCTTATGTTGTGACGTTTGGTAGCACCCAAAGTGTTCCTCCGGTAAACGGGAGTTGCATAATCTCATAGTTACAGGAACATGTATATGTCATGGATAAAAGCAGTAGCAACATACTAAACAATCGTGTGCTAAGCTAATGGAATGGGTCATGTCAATCAGATCATTCAACTAATGATGTGACCTTGTTAATCAAATAACAAACCTTTGTTCATGGTTAGGAAACATAACCATCTTTGATTAACAAGCTAGTCTAGTAGAGGCATACTAGTGACACTCTGTTTGTCTATTCATTCACACATGTATTATGTTTCCGGTTAATACAATTCTAGCATGAATGATAAACTTTTATCATGAAATAAGGAAATAAATAATAACTTTATTATTGCCTCTAGGGCATATTTCCTTCATCTCCCACTTGCACTAGAGTCAATAATCTAGATTACATAGTAATGATTCTAACACCCATGGAGTCTTGTTGTTGATCATGTTTTGCTCGTGGAAGAGGCTTAGTCAACGGTATGCTACATTCAGATCCGTATGTATCTTGCAAATCTCTATGTCTCCCACCGACTAAATCCGGATGGAATTGAAGCGTCTCTTGATGTGCTTGGTCCTCTTGTGAAATCTGGATTCCTTCGCTAAGGCAATTGCTCGATATTGTCATAGAAGATTTTCATTGGTCCCGATGCACTAGGTATGACACCTAGATCGGATATGAACTCCTTCATCCGACTCCTTCATTAGCTGCTTCGAAGCTGCTATGTACTCCGCTTCACATGTAGATCCCTTTCTGACGCTTTGTTTAGAACTGCACCAACCGACAGCTCCTCCGTTTAGTGTAAATACGTATCCGTCGCAATTTAGAATCGTCGGATCGGTGTCAAAGCTTGCATCAACGTAACCGTTTTATGAGCTCTTTGTCACCTCCATATCGAGAAACATATCCTTAGTCCTTTTCGGTATTTCAGGATGTTCTTGACCGCTGTCCGATGATCCACTCTGGATTACTTTGGTACCTCCTGCTAAGCTTATAGCAAGACACACATCAGTCCGGTACACAGATTGCATACATGATAGAGCCTATGGTCAAGCATAGGAACATCTTTCATTTTCTCTCTATCTTCTGCGGTGGTCGGGCATTGAGTCTTACTCAACTTCACACCTTGTAACACGGCAAGAACCCTTTCCTTGCTTGATCCATTTTGAACTTCTTCAAAATTTTGTCAAGGTATGTGCTTTGTGAAAGTCCAATTAAGCGTCTTGATCTATCTCTATAGATTTTGATGCCCAATATGTAAGCAGCTTCACCGAGGTCTTTCATTGAAAAACTCTTATTCAAGTATCCCTTTGGCTATCCAGAATTCTATATCATTTCCGATCAAGAATATGTCATCTACATATAATATCGAAAATGCTCTGAGCTCCCACTCACTTTCTTGTAAATCTGAGCTTCTCCAAAAGTCTCAGATGAACCCAAATGCTTTGATCACACTATCAAAGCGTTTATTCCAACTCCGAGATGCTTGCACCAGTCCATAAATGGATCATTGGAGCTTGCATACTTTGTTAGATCCCTTTGGATCGATAAAACCTTCTGGTTGCATCATATACAACTCTTCTTCCGTAAATCCATTCAGAATGCAGCTTTACATCCATTTGCCAAATTTCATAATCATAAAATGCGGCAATTGCTAACATGATTCGGACGGACTTAAGCATCGGCACGGGTGAGAAGGTCTCATCGTAGTCAATCCCTTGAACTTGTCGAAAACCTTTTGCGACAAGTCGAGCTTTGTAGACGATAAAATTACCGTCGTGTCGGTCTTCTTCTTGAAGATCCACTTGTTTTCTATTGCTTGCCGACCCTCGGGCAAGTCAACCAAAGTCCATACTTTGTTTTCATACATGGATCCCATCTCGATTTCATGGCCTCAAGCCATTTTGCGAATCTGGGCTCACCATCGCTTCTTCATAGTTCGTAGGTTCATCATGATCTAGTAGCATGACTTCCGAACAGGATTACCGTACCACTCAGTGCGGATCTTACTCTGGTTGATCTACGAGGTTACGTAGTAACTTGATCTGAAGTTTCATGATCAACATCATCAACTTCCTCACTATTTGGTGTAGATGTCTCAGAAACCGGTTTCTGCGACAAACTACTTTCAAGTAAGGAGAAGGTACAATTACCTCATCAAGTTCTACTTTCCTCCCACTCACTTCTTTCGAGAGAAACTCCTTCTCTAGAAAGGATCCATTCTTAGCAACAAATGTCTTGCCTTCGGATCTGTGATAGAAGGTGTACCCAACTGTCTCCTTTGGGTATCCTATGAAGACACATTTCTCCGATTTGGGTTCGAGCTTATCAGGTTGAAGCTTTTTCACATAAGCATCGCATCCCCAAACTTTAAGAAACGACAACTTTGGTTTCTTGCTAAACCATAGTTCATAAGGTGTCGTCTCAGCGGATTTTGACGGTGTTCTATTCAGGTGAATGAATCGGCCGTCTCAAGAGCATAACCCCAAAACAATAGCGGTAAATCAGTAAGAGACATCATAGATCGCACCATATCTAGTAAAGTGCGATTACGATGTTCGGACACACCATTACTGTTGTGGTGTTCGGGTGGCGTGAGTTGCGAAACTATTCGCATTGTTTCAAATGTAGACCAAACTCGAACTCAAATATTCACCTCCACGATCGGTCGTAGAAATTTAATTTTCTTATTACGATGATTTTCAACTTCACTCTGAAATTCTTTGAACTTTTCAAATGTTTCAGACTTATGTTTCATTAAGTAGATATACCCATATCTGCTTAAATCATCTGTGAAGGTGAGAAAATAACGATATCCGCCACGAACCTCAACATTCATCGGACCACATACATCAGTATGTATGATTTCCAACAAATCTGTTGCTCTCTCCATAGTACCGAGAACGGGTTTTAGTCATCTTGCCCATGAGGCACGGTTCGCAAGTGCCAAGTGATTCATAATCAAGTGACTCCAAAAGTCCACCAAGATGGAGTTTCTTCATGCGCTTTATACCGATATGACCTAAACGGCGATTACCACAAATAAGTTGCACTATCATTATCAACTCTGCATCTTTTGGTTTCAACATTATGAATATGTGTATCACTACTATCGAGATTCATCAAAATAGACCCACTCTTCAAGGTGCATGACCATAAAAGATATTACTCATATAAATAGAACAACCATTATTCTCTGATTTAAATGAATAACCGTCTCGCATCAAACAAGATCCAGATATAATGTTCATGCTCAACGCAGGCACCAAATAACAATTATTTAGGTCTAAAACTAATCCGGAAGGTAGATGTAGAGGTAGCGGGCCGACCGCATCACATCGACTTTGGAACCATTTCCCACGCGCATCATCACCTCGTCCTTTGCGGTGTTAAGCAATCCGTAGTCCCTGTTTGAGTTGCAAATATTAGCAATGAACCAGATCAAATACCAGTGCTCTGCGAGCTCTAGTAAGGTACACATCAATAACATGTATATCACATATACCTTTGTTCACCTTGCCATCCTTCTTATCCGCCAAATACTTGGGGCAGTTCCGCTTCAAAGGACCATCGCTTGCGGTAGAAGCACTCGATTTCAGGTTTAGGGCCGACTTGGGTTTCTTCTCTGAGCAGCAACTTGCTTGCTGTTCTTCTTGAAGTTCCTTCTTCTTCCCTTTGCCTTTCTTCTTGAAACTAGTGGTCTTATTGACCATCAACACTTGATGCTCCTTCTTGATTTCTACCTCCGCAGCCTTTAGCATTGCGAAGAGCTCGGTATAGTCTTTACTAACCCTTGCATATTATAGTTCATCACGAAGCCTTTGTAGCTTGGTGGCAATGATTGAAGAATTACATCAATGACACAATCATCCGGAAGATTAACTCCCGCTTGAGTCAAGTGATTGTAATACCCGGACATTTTGAGTATGTGCTCACCGATAGAACTATTCTCCTCCATCTTGCAGCTATAGAACTTATTGGAGACTTCATATCTCTCAATCCGGGCATTACATTTGGAATATCAACTTCAACTCTGGAACATCTCATATGCTCCATGACGTTCAAAACGTCGTTGAAGTCCCGGTTCTAAGCCGTAAAGCATGGCACATCAACTATAGAGTAGTCATCGGCTTTGCTCGCCAGACGTTCTTAACGCCGTCGGTTACATCAAGAAGAGTTTCGGCACCTAGCGGTGCATCCAGGGGCGTAACTCTTACATGCAAAGAATGAGGATAATCCTCGAGTTACGGACCCAGTCCGTGTAATTGCTACCATCATCTTTCAACTTTGCTTTCTCAAGGAACGCATTAAAATTCAATGGAACAATAGCACGAGCCATCTATCTACAAACAAAATATAGACAAGCAAGATACTATCAGGTACTAAGTTAATGATAAATTTAAGTTCAATTAATCATATTACTTAAGAACTCCCACTTAGACAGACATCTCTCTAGTCATCTAAGTGATAACGTGATCCAAATCAACTAAACCATAACCGATCATCACGTGAGATGGAGTAGTTTTCAATGGTGAACATCTTATGTTGATCATATCTACTATATGATTCACGCTCGACCTTTCGGTCTCCGTGTTCCGAGGCCATATCTGCATATGCTAGGCTCGTCAAGTATAACCTGAGTATTCTGCGTGTGCAAAACTGGCTTGCACCCGTTGTAGATGGACGTAGAGCTTATCACACCCGATCATCACGTGGTGTCTCGGCACGACGAACTTTGGCAACGGTGCATACTCAGGGAGAACACTACTTGATAATTTTAGTGAGAGATCATCTTAAAATGCTACCGTCAATCAAAGCAAGATAAGATGCATAAAGGATAAACATCACATGCAATCAATATAAGTGATATGATATGGCCATCATCATCTTGTGCTTGTGATCTCCATCTCCGAAGCACCGTCGTGATCACCATCGCCACCGCGCGACACCTTGATCTCCATCGCAGCATCGTTGTCGCTCACGCCATCTATTGCTTCTCGACTATCGCTACCGCTTAGTGATAAAGTAAAGCAATTACAGAGCGTTGCATTTCATACAATAAGCGACAACCATATGGCTCCAGCCGATTGCGATAACTTTGGTTACAAAACATGATCATCTCATACAATAAAATATAGCATCACGTCTTGACCATATCACATCACAACATGCCTGCAAAAACAAGTTAGGCGTCCTCTACTTTGTTGTTGCAAATTTTACGTGGCTGCTACGGGCTTAAGCAAGAACCAATCTCACCTACGCATCAAAACCACAATGATACTTCGTCAAATAGACTCCGTTTTAACCTTCTCAAGGACCGGGCGTAGCCACACTCGGTTCAACTAAAGTGAGAGAGACAGACACCCGCCACTCACCTTTAAGCAACGAGTGCTCACAGCGGTGAAACCAGTCTCGCGTAAGCGTCTGGCGTAATGTCGGTCCGGCCGCTTCATCTCACAATACCGCTGAACCAAAGTATGACATGCTTTGGTAGGTAGTATGACTTGTATCGCCCACAACTCACTTGTGTTCTACTCGTGCAAAACATCAAACCATAAAAACCTAGGCTCGGATGCCATTTGTTGGGGAACGTAGTAATTTCAAAAATTTCCTCGCGACTCGCAAGATCATGGTGATGCATAGCAACGAGAGGGAGAGTGTTGTCTCGTACCCTCGTGAGACCCGGCGAAGCGATCACAACGTAGAGGAAGTAGTCGTCGATCTCCTCGCGATCCGACCGATCCCAGCGCCGTTACTCGGCGCCCAGAGTTCTTGACACACGTACAGCTCGATGATGCTCCTCGGGCTCCAATCCAAGAGAGCTTGGGAGGAGAGTTCCGTCGACGACGGCGTGGTGGCGATCTTGATGTTCTACGGCGAGGCTTCGCCTAAGCTTTGCGACGATATGACCGAGGTGGAATATGGTGGAGGGGGCACCGCACACGGCTAAGGAACGATCCGTAGATCAACTTGTGTGTCCTAGGGTGCCCCCTGCCTCAGATATAACGGAGCAAGGGGGTGGGGCCGGCCCTTGGAGGCGCGCGGAGAGTCCTACTCCCACCGGAGTAGGACTCCCCCCTCCTAGTTGGATTAGGACTTGGGGAAGAAAGAGGGAAGGGGGCGCCGCCTCTCCTTGTCCTATTCGGACTAGGGGGAGGGCGCGCCTGCCCCGGCCGGCCCTTCCTCTTCTCCCTCATGGCCCACTAAGGCCCAATAACCCCGGAGGGTTCCAGTAACCCCGTGTTTGATAAAATCCGATTTCACCCTAATCATTCGAACTCCAAACATAGGCTTCAATATATCAATCTTTATGTCTCGACCATTTCGAGACTCCCGTCATGTCCGTGATCACATCCGAGACTCGAACTTCTTCGTACATCAAAATACACAAACTCATAATATAACCGCCATCGAAACCTTAAGCGTGCGGACCCTACGGTTCGAGAACAATGTAGACATGACCGAGACACGTCTCCGGTCAATAACCAATAGCGGGACCTGGATGCCCATATTGGCTCCTACATATTCTACGAAGATCTTTATCGGTCAAACCGCATAACAACATACGTTGTTCCCTTTGTCATCGGTATGTTACTTACCCGAGATTCGATCGTCGGTATCCAATACCTAGTTCAATCTCGTTACTGGCAAGTCTCTTTACTCGTTCCGTAATACATCATCTCACATCTAACTCATTAGTTGTAATGCTTGCAAGGCTTGAGTGATGTGTATTACCGAGAGGGCCCAGAGATACCTCTCCGACAATCGGAGTGACAAAACCTAATCTCGAAATACGCCAACCCAACATCTGCCTTTGGAGACACCTGTAGTACTCCTTTATAATCACCTAGTTACGTTGTGACGTTTGGTAGCACCAAAGTGTTCCTCCGTAAACGGAGTTGCATAATCTCATAGTTACGAGAACATGTATATGTCATGGATAAAAGCAGTAGCAACATACTAAACGATCGTGTGCTAAGCTAATGGAATGGGTCATGTCAATCAGATCATTCAACTAATGATGTGACCTTGTTAATCAAATAACAAACCTTTGTTCATGGTTAGGAAACATAACCATCTTTGATTAACAAGCTAGTCTAGTAGAGGCATACTAGTGACACTCTGTTTGTCTATTCATTCACACATGTATTATGTTTCCGGTTAATACAATTCTAGCATGAATGATAAACTTTTATCATGAAATAAGGAAATAAATAATAACTTTATTATTGCCTCTAGGGCATATTTCCTTCACTTCAGAGATGGAGATCACAAGCACAAGATGATGATGGCCATATCATATCACTTATATTGATTGCATGTGATGTTTATCCTTTATGCATCTTATCTTGCTTTGATTGACGGTAGCATTTTAAGATGATCTCTCACTAAAAATTATCAAGAAGTGTTCTCCCTGAGTATGCACCGTTGCCAAAGTTCGTCGTGCTGAGACACCACGTGATGATCGGGTGTGATAAGCTCTACGTCCATCTACAACGGGTGCAAGCCAGTTTTGCACCGCGAGAATACTCGAGTTAAACTTGACGAGCCTAGCATATGCAGATATGGCCTCGGAACACGGAGACCGAAAGGTCGAGCGTGAATCATATAGTAGATATGATCAACATAATGATGTTCACCATTGAAAACTACTCCATCTCACGTGATGATCGGTTATGGTTTAGTTGATTTGGATCACGTGATCACTTAGATGACTAGAGAGATGTCTGTCTAAGTGGGAGTTCTTAAGTAATATGATTAATTGAACTTAAATTTATCATGAACTTAGTACCTGATAGTATCTTGCTTGTCTATGTTTGTTTGTAGATAGATGGCTCGTCTTTGTTGTTCCATTGAATTTTAATGCGTTCCTTGAGAAAGCAAAGTTGAAAGATGATGGTAGCAATTACACGGACCGGGTCCGTAACCTAAGGATTATCCTCATTGTTGCACGTAAGAGTTACGCCTGGAAGCACCGCTGGGTGCGAACTGCTTCTTGATGTGGCCGACGACGTTAAGAACGTCTGGCGAGCAAAGCGATGACTACTCTATAGTTCAAGTGCCATGCTTTACGGCTTAGAACCGGGTCTTCAACGACGTTTTGAGCGTCATGGAGCATATGAGATGTTCCAGAGTTGAAGTTAATATTTCAAGCAAATGCCCGGATTGAGAGATATGAAGTCTCCAATAAGTTCTATAGCTGCAAGATGGAGGAGAATAGTTACATCGGTGAACATATACTCGTAATGTCGGGTATAACAATCACTTGATTCAACCGGGAGTTAATCTTCACGATGATAGTGTCATTGATGTAATTCTTCAATCATCGCCACCAAGCTACAAGAGCTTTGTGATGAACTATAATATGCAAGGGATGAACAAGACTATTCGAGCTCTTCGCGATCTTTGAAAGCAGCGGAGGTAGAAATCAAGAAGGAGCATCAAGTGTTGATGGTCAAAAGACCACTAGTTTCAAGAAGAAGGGCAAAGGGAAGAAGAAGGGAACTTCAAAAGAACGGCAAGCAAGTTGCTGCTCAAGAGAAGAAACCCAAATCTGGACCTAAGCCTGAATCGAAAGTGCTTCTCTTAAGCGATCGTCCTTTGAGCGGAACTGCCCCAAGTATTTGGCGGATAAGAAGGAAGGCAAAGTGAACAAAGGTATATGTGATATACATGTTATTGATGTGTACCTAACTAGAGCTCGTAGTAGCACTGGGTATTTGATATCTTTGGTTACATTGCTAATATTTGCAACTCAAACAGGGACTACGGAATAAGCGAGCAGCGCCAAGGACGAGGTGACGATGCGCGCGTGGGAAAGCGGTTCCAAAGTCGATGTGATCGCGGTCGGCACGCTACCTCTACATCTACCATCGGGATTAGTTTTAGACCTAAATAATTGTTATTTGGTGCTGCGTTGAGCATGAACATTATATCTGGATCTTGTTTGATGCGAGACGGTTATTCATTTAAATCAGCGAATAATGGTTGTTCTATTTATATGAGTAATATCTTTTATGGTCATGCACCCTTGAAGAGTGGTCTATTTTATTGAATCTCGATAGTAGTGATACACATATTCATAATGTTGAAGCCAAAAGATGCAGAGTTGATAATGATAGTGCAACTTATTTGTGGCAATCGCCGTTTAGGTCATATCGGTGTAAAACGCATGAAGAAACTCCATACTGATGGACTTATGGAATCACTTGATTATGAATCACTTGGTACTTGCGAACCGTAACTCATGGGCAAGATGACTAAAACACCGTTCTCCGGAACTATGGAGAGAGCAACAGATTTGTTGGAAATCATACATACAGATGTATGTGGCCCGATGAATGTTGAGGCTCGTGGAGGATATCGTTATTTCTCACCTTCACAGATGATTTGAGCAGATATGGGTATATCTACTTAATGAAGCACAAGTCTGAAACATTTGAAAAGTTCAAAGAATTTCAGAGTGAAGTGGAAAATCTACGTAAAAAGAAAATAAATTTTCTGCGATCTGATCGTGGAGAAGAATATTTGAGTTACGAGTTTGGTTTACATTTGAAACAATGCGGAATAGTTTCGCAACTCACGCCACCTGGAACACCACAAAGAAATGGTGTGTCCGAACGTCATAATCGTACTTTACTTAATATGGTGCGATCTATGATGTCTCTTACCGATTTACCGCTATCATTTTGGGGTTATGCTTTAGAGACGGCCGCATTCACGTTAAATAGGGCACCATCAAAATCCGTTGAGACGACACCTTATGAACTGTGGTTTGGCAAGAAACCAAAGTTGTCGTTTCTTAAAGTTTGGGGCTGCGATGCTTATGTGAAGAAACTTCAACCAGATAAGCTCGGACCCAAATCGGAGAAATGTGTCTTCATAGGATACCCAAAAGAGACTGTTGGGTACACCTTCTATCACAGATCCGAAGGCAAACATTCGTTGCTAAGAATGGATCCTTTCTAGAGAAGGAGTTTCTCTCGAAAGAAGTGAGTAGGAGGAAAGTAGAACTTGATGAGATAATCAGATCTACTCCCTTATTGGAAGGTAGTTCATCACGAGAACCGGTTCCCGTGACAACCACACCAATTAGTGAGGAAGCTAATGATATTGATCATGAAACTTCAGATCAAGTTTCTCTCGAACCTCGTGGGTCTACGAGAGTAAGATCCGCACTGAGTGGTACGGTAATCCTATTCGGAAGTCATGTTACTTGACCATGATGAACCTACGAACTATGAGGAAGCAATGATGAGCCCAGATTCCGCAAAATGGCTGGAGGCCATGAAATCTGAGAT
Source organism: Aegilops speltoides (assembly GCA_021437245.1). Classification (NCBI taxonomy): domain Eukaryota; kingdom Viridiplantae; phylum Streptophyta; class Magnoliopsida; order Poales; family Poaceae; genus Aegilops; species Aegilops speltoides. The sequence goes on along the minus strand of CM038142.1, from coordinate 423,136,280 downwards.
AGGATCCATGTATGAAAACAAAGTATGGACTTTGGTTGACTTGCCCGATGATCGGCAAGCCATTGAGAATAAATGGATCTTTAAGAAGAAGACCGCGTTGATGGTAATGTTATCGTTTATAAAGCTCGACTTGTTGCGAAAGGTTTTCGACAAGTTCAAGGGGTTGACTATGATGAGACTTTCTCACCCGTAGCGATGCTTAAGTCTGTCTGAATCATGTTGGCTATTGCTGCATTTCATGATTATGAAATTTGGCAAATGGATGTCAAGACTGCATTCTTGAATGGATTTCTAGAAGAAGAGTTGTATATGATGCAGCCGGAAGGTTTTGTTGATCCAAAAGGTGCTGACAAAGTGTGCAAGCTCCAGCGTTCCATTTATGGACTGGTGCAAGCATCTCGGAGTTGGAATAAACGTTTTGATAGTGTGATCAAAGCATATGGTTTTATATGACTTTTGGAGAAGCCTCAGTATTTACAAGAAAGTGAGTGGGAGCTCAGTAGTATTTCTAGTTTTATATGTTGATGACATATTATTAATTGGAAATGATATAGAATTTCTGGATAGCATAAAGGGATACTTGAATAAAAGTTTTTCGATGAAAGACCTCGGTGAAGCTGCTTACATATTAGGCATCAAGATCTATAGAGATAGATCAAGACGCTTAATAGGACTTTCACAAAGCACATACCTTGACAAAATATTGAAAAAGTTCAATATGGATCAGGCAAAGAAAGGATTCTTGCCTGTGCTACAAGGTGTGAAGTTGAGTCGAACTCAATGCCCGACCACCACAGCAGAAGATAGAGAAAATGAAAATGTTCCTATGCTTCAGCCATAGGCTCTATCATGTATGCAATGTCGTGTACCAGACTGACGTATGCTTAGCAATAAGCTTAGCAGGAGGTACCAAAGTAATCCAGAGTGGATCATCGACAGCGGTCAAGAACATCCCGAAATACCGAAAAGGACTAAGGATATGTTTCTCGTATATGGAGGTGACAAAGAGCTAGTTGTAAATGGTTACGTCGATGCAAGCTTTGACACCGATCCGGCGATTCTAAATCGCAAACCGGATCGTGTTTATATTAAACGGTGGAGCTGTAAGTTGGTGCGAGTTCTAAACAAAGCGTCGTGGCGGGATCTACATGTGAAGCGGAGTACATAGTCGCTTCAAGCGACAAATGAAGGAGTCGGATGAAGGAGTTCATTTCCGATCTAGGTGTCATACCTAGTGCATCGGGACCAATGAAGATCTTCTGTGACAATCTTGGTGCAATTGGCTTGGCAAAGGAATCCAGATTTCACAAGAGGACCAAACACATCAAGAGACGCTTCAATTCCATTCGGGACTAAGTCCAAGTGGGAGACATAGAGATTTGCAAGATACATACGGATCTGAATGTTGCGACCCATTGACTAAGCCTCTCTCACGAGCAAAACATGATCGAGCACCAAGACTCCATGGGTGTTAGAATCATTACTATGTAATCTAGATTATTGACTCCAGTGCAAGTGGGAGATGAAGGAAATATGCCCTAGAGGCAATAATAAAGTTATTATTTATTTCCTCATATCATGATAAATGTTTATTATTCATGCTAGAATTGTATTAACCGAAACATAATACATGTGTGAATACATAGACAAAACTATGGTCACTAGTATGCCTCTACTTGACTAGCTCATTAATCAAAGATGGTTATGTTTCCGACCATAGACATGTGTTGTCATTTGATTAGTGGGATCACATCATTAGAAGAATGATGTGATTGACATGACCCATTCATTAGCCTAGCACTTGATCGTTTAGTATCTTGCTATTGCTTTCTTCATGACTTATACAAAGTTCCTGCAACTATGAGATTGTGCAACTCCGTTTACGGAAGAACACTTTGTGTGCTACCAAACATCACAACGAATCGGGTGATTATAAAGGTGCTCTCTGGTGTTTCCGAAGGTTCATGTTGAGTTGGCATAATTGAGATTAGGATTTGTCACTCCGATTGTCGGAGAGGTATCTCTGGCCCTCTCGGTAATACTCATCACTTAAGCCTTGCAAGCATGTAACTAATGAGTTAGTTATGAGATGACGTATTCTGAGCGAGTAAAGAGACTTGCCGTAACGAGATTGAACTATGTATTGGATACCGACGATCAAATCTCGGGCAAGTAACATACCGATGACAAAGGAACAAAGTATGTTGTTATGCGGTTTGACCGATAAAGATCTTCGTAGAATATGTAGGAACCAATATGGGCATCCGTGTCCCGCTATTGGTTATTGACCGAGACGTGTCTCGGTCATGTCTACATTGTTCTCGAACCGTAGGGTCCGCACGCTTAAGGTTTCGATGATGCTTATATTATGAGTTTATGTATTTTGATGTACCAAGGTTGTTCGAGTCCGGATGTGATCACGGACATGACGAGGAGTCTCGAAATGGTCGAGACATAAAGATTGATATATTGGACGGATATATTTGGACACCGGAAAGGTTCCGGAGAGTTTGGGAATATACCGAGCTCGGGAGGTTACCGGAACCCCGGTAAGTATATGGGCCTTATTGGGCCCTAGTAGAAGGAGGAGAGAGGAGCAAGAGAGGGCGCCCCCAAGCCCAATCCGACCATGGGTGGGGGCGCCCCCCTTCCTTCTCTCCTTCCCTCCTCCTTCCTACTAGTACTACTCCTTCCTTCCCTCCAACTTGGATTAGGAAAGAGGGAAACCTACTTGGAGTAGGTTTCCTCCTCCTATGGCGCCCCTTGGGCGGCCACCTCCTCCTCCCTCCTTTATATACGGGGTAGGGGCACCCTAGACACACAAGTTGATCATTGATCGTTCCTTAGCCGTGTGCGATGCCCTCCTCCACGATATTACACCTCGGTCATATTGTAGCGGTGCTTAGGCGAAGCCTGCGACAGAGAACATCAAGATCGCCACCACGCCGTCGTCTTGTGGAACTCCCCTCGGCGCCTCTGCCGGATCGGAGATCGAGGGTGTCGCCATCGAGTCTGACGTGTCAAGAACTCGGAGGTGCCGAGTAACGGTGCTTGGATCGGTCGAACCGGGAGGACGTCGACTACTTCCTCTACGTTGCGTCAACGCTTTAACTTGATCTCACGAGGGCGTAGACAACACTCTCCCTCGTTGCTATATCATCACCATGATCTTGCGTGTGCGTAGGAAATTTTTTGAAATTACTATGTTCCCCAACACTATTAGATGAGTGAGGCCTTTTGGAGCTCTGCCTCCATGGAGGCCGACATGTTTGAAAAGATCAAAATTCATACTTTTGAATTTAAAAATTCTGAAAAAATGCATAAGTATATAAGGATGTGATGTGTATGCGAGTAAAACTTTAGGATGATATACCTTAAAATGCTATCTGTGCAAAAAAAAAATCACTGGCTTCAGGGATGAACAATGTCATGTGCTAGAAGCCACATATATTTTTTTGCACAGCCCTCATTTGAATGTATTTCGTCCTACAAGGTACACACATGTGGGTTATGCCTCCATGTAGATTTGTATATTATTTTTTCAGTTTTTTCGAAATGTAATTTTTTTAATGAATTTTTATTTTCTAAAAAAAGCTTATTTTCGCTATTAAGTTGGTTATAAGTGACGTGACAACTCCATACAGCCGACGGTAGGTATACTATTAACCATGCTATGATAATCCAGCCCTCACCATAGCCATCGAGTGTTGAGGATCTAGCGCAAGATAGAAAATTTACAACTATACTCCTAGAAGAATTGTGTCAATAGTCAATAGTACCATGAAGAAAGTTGAGGATACGGCGCAAGATGAAGATTTGGAATCAAATGAGAAGGGAATTTACTGTGGACGGCTGAGCAGGTGATAGACACGTGGCCGCGTCAGCTGCAAAAACCATCCAACAGTAAAAATATATAAAAATGCACCCACGCATTCGGAAAAGGTTCAAAGACCCCGATGCATCTTCCCACCCGCCAATTAATGCCCCCTCGGGACCAGCGCATCACTTCAATGCGAAGAACCAAAAAGACCCGAGAAGAAAAAAAGAAGAGCTTCCACCGCGAGCAGAAGGAAGCAGCAGCAGCAGAGCTAGGGCGAGGCGGGCGACCGTGGGATCCCACACGCATGGCGGCGCCCTGAGGGAGCCCGCGCCGCCCACCGGGCTCCGGCGGAGATGCGGCCGCGGGGAGCCGCCCTGCTCCTCCTCCTCGCCGCGCTCTCCTCCGTTTATGGTATGTACACTCGAGATTTCCCCCCCTCTCCGCTGTTCTTGCACGGGTGGTTTATCTTGCCTTTTCTTGGATTCGAGCGGCAATGCCGGGTGGAATTCTGGCCTGCGCTCGAGGCCCTGCAATGGGATCGCCCGCGAAAAGCGGCGGCCATGGCGTGCGTGGCAAGTCCCCCCATGGTTGTGACTTGTGCGGGGAAAAGGTTTTTGCCCTTTGCTTCATGGAGCTAGCTCCTGCTCCTGCGATTTGCCTGAGCGCATCTGAATCAAGGATTCCAGGTCGGGTGGACAAGGCAGAGATGCCGTCTCCTGCCTCCTCCCTCTCTCTGTTTTTCATGAATCAAATCAGGCTCAGTACACCCAACTTGGAATTTCGATGCAAATTTGTGGTTCGGATTTCTTGCACTGGCGGTGCCAGCAAGCGTTGGTACAGAAATTTCTAGGTTTTGGTGCAATGCTGGCGAGGGGTTTTGGCCTTTTGGGCAGGTTCCGTTCGGTCCTCATCTTCTCTCATACATCAGCTGTCATTGCACTCGGCGCGGCGGCACCCACTCGAGTTTACGCATAATGCCAAGCTCCAACCGATGGGGAAAACATGTCTGCATTTGCATTTTCGTGTCCATTAAACACATTGCCGTTTCAGCTGTGGTGAATGCAAGTTTTGTATTATCTGCTTTGGAGTTTGTATGCATCGCATGGGTTCAAAGTTCAGACACCTTTCCTGAATACCCTTACCCTGTGCAGTGCCACTGGGAACGGCAAGCTCAACAACCATCACGGCCTACTTACTTGGATTATGGAGTAGAACACATCGGCATTCTTCAGTTCTTTCCCCTGCACCAGCCCCTTCTCCCGGACCTCAAGGTAAGTAGAACTACTCATGAGGTCTCTGCATACAAATGGTAATTACAGGTGTAGCATAGCAATCACATAAGAACTTTTTTGTCTGTGACATATCATAATTATTTTCTGTGTCTACCACTCTTCCATTTCGATTATCCTGTTTATTAGGATCATTTCTATAACTTATCTATTCTGGATTATCAGGTGCCTCTTTTAACCACCCAGTGCATAGACATCACAGAAAACGACCTCGTGTTGCTCCACCATCTTCGGCGCCATCATTTGAAAGACAAGGTTTTACTTTTTCTCCTCAGACCAACAGATACTGCATCTTACTATTAGTACTGAATGAGTCAACGCTAATATGCCTGCCTGTCACTGAAAATTGAACAGATTGCAGTGGAATAACTTGTTCCGCTCCGCTCACTTCTACTCCAATTGGTTCCCCTTGTGGCTGTGTATATCCTATGCAAATTCAGCTCGATCTTAGTGTGGCACCGTACCAGTTGTTCCCTAGAGTTGATGAGCTAGAAATCGAGATTGCAGCAGGTACATTCCTGAAACAGAGTCAAGTTCGGATAATGGGTGCTGGGGGAAGTATTCAAGATCCGGATAAGACTACCGTCACCATTGATTTGGTGCCACTAGGTCAGAAGTTTGATAGGACTTCAGCCTTACTGATTAGCAACAGGTTTTTGCGAAAGAAGGTTCCGATAAAGTCATCTATTTTTGGGGATTACGACGTAACATATGTTCACTATCCAGGTGAGTGACATGATTGTTGTTGACACATACAATTCACTAGCATAATGGCCCATTAGACATGTTTTGCATGCTTTATTTAATCACAAAAACATTGCAGGCCTTCCTTCTTCGGTACCTAATATCCCAGGATCCTTGGGTCCAATAAGCAGCAATGAGTATCCCTTTGGTGCAAATGTACACAATGGAAGCCATCCGAAGATTAGCTCCAAAATTGTCGCCATAATTGCTCTGTCAGCTGTTGTGCTTGTTTTGATGTGTTTTGGCATCTGCATCATATGCAAATACAAAGGACGCCAAAAGCCTCATGGAATTGGTCATGCTTCAAATTCGTCAAACACCAGAAAAACAGGTAATTTTGGTAGCAGCTATTGTATAATACACTGCACTTCTAATTTCTGCATTGTAGCAATTTGTACTAAATTAGTTAAGCTTAAAATTAAACACCAGTCTTGACTGTAAAAATTCTAGTCTTGCTACAGTTTCCTAGTGACTATGCACCATGGACAACAAAGCTTCATTTTCAGATCGTTTAATGTCCAAATAATGTTTGTAATAACACCTTGTTACTAACTGACTGTTTCAGGTATGAGGTCATCGTTCTCCAGTATGACTAGCTCGACAGCATCTTTTCCTTCGACTATAGCGACCTGCCCGCGCACAGTTAAGACATTCTCAATTTCTGAGCTTGAGAAGGCAACAGACAAATTTAGCTTCAACAGAATAATAGGCGAAGGAGGGTATGGACGTGTTTATCGCGGCATAGTTGAAGATGGAGTTGAAGTAGCTGTCAAATTGCTCACAGGGAAACACCAAAACAGAGACCGTGAGTTCATCGCAGAGGTTGAGATGCTAAGTCGTTTGCATCACCGCAATCTCGTCAAGTTGGTCGGTATATGCGTTGAACGGAGCACGCGGTGCTTGGTATTCGAGCTTGTGCCAAACGGAAGCGTGGAGTCTCACCTGCATGGTATGTGAACCTATGTTAATCTGCCTTCATAGTGCTTAAGAAACTTTACCTCCAAAGTGTACAACACACACATGCACATATCATCTGCTTCTTTTTTTTGGTCGACACATAAAAACCTCAGGAAATTTTCTACTGTAAATATGTAATATGCTTCTGTTTTGATATTTCAGGTCCGGATAAGATCTATGGTCCACTTGACTTCGACACCAGAATGAAAATAGCCCTGGGTGCAGCAAGGGGCCTGGCCTACCTGCATGAGGATGCCAATCCCCATGTCATTCACCGTGATTTCAAGGCTAGCAATGTTCTACTGGAGAACGATTTCACCGCCAAGGTTGCCGATTTCGGGTTGGCCAAGGAAGCATCAGAAGGAATCGAGCACATTTCCACTCAGGTCATGGGAACTTTCGGGTAAGATGTCCTGCTGTTACTGCCATCATTGTAGAGCAATACGCCGCGCTAAGTTTCTTATAATCCTTGTTGAGTTCTGAAACGGGATCATGGATCATTTGCAGGTACGTTGCCCCGGAGTATGCGATGACGGGGCATCTCCTCGTCAAGAGCGACGTGTACAGCTACGGGGTGGTGCTCCTGGAGCTCCTGTCGGGCCGGAAGCCGGTGGACATGACCCAGCCGCCGGGGTCCGAGAACCTGGTCACCTGGGCGCGCCCGCTGCTGACCAACCGGGAAGGCCTGCAGCTGCTGGCGGACCCGTCGCTGCCGGCGGCGAGCCGGGACTTCGAGAAGCTGGCCAAGGCGGCGGCCATCGCGTCCATGTGCGTGCACGTGGAGGCGGCGCAGCGGCCGTTCATGGGCGAGGTGGTGCAGGCGCTGAAGCTGATCTACAGCGGCGGCAACGAGGAGACCTGCAGCGGCTCGCTGGGCGGCGGCGGCGGCACGCCCACGGAGGAGGAGGAGGAGTCCCCGTGGAACGACGGCGGCAGGAGCTGCTCGTGGAACGACGACAGCGACGCGCCGTCGTGGCCGCGCGTCCCCGGGGCGCCCCGCGCGGGCTACGGCTCGGACCCCGCGGAGGAGTCGTCGGCGCGGCGGCCGCGGTCGACGCCAAGCGCGGTGCTGGACAGGATCGAGTCCCTGGCGGCGTACGACTGGTCGGGCCCGCTGAGGACCAGGGCGAGGAACTTCTACCGGCTGAGGGGCAGCATGAGCGAGCACGGCCACCGCCCTTCCGACGACGGCAGCGTCGAGGGCGACTGGATGTAGCTAGCTAGCAGCCGAGAGAGAGAGAGAGAGAGTTCCATCCCATTCTGTAATTGTATAGCCCGCGCTAGGTAAGGTAATGCTTCTTGTCGCTCCGATCCGATTTTGATGCCAAGAAAAGAACCCCTGGTTCTAGATCATTTTTAATCTAGTGGATGATGCATCGTGCATGCGTTTTGGGCCACAGGTTTGTTTCCTTCTTTCCCTAGAGCCCAGAGGACGCAAACTGTGCATCCCTAACTGATCCTTGAGGCCTCCGAGGAGCGAAACTTTTACTCTACTGCAACGACTTGTAACTTGGGCTCAGTCCGTGGGCGAGGGACCGGCCCATTAGACGTTGCGTGTGTAGATGTGGGGGCAGAAAGGATTGTAGCCAATCGAGATCTTATCCCTGAGCTTTTTCTTCCCCAAGCCTTCCTCTCTCTGTAATTCTCCTCGAAACCTTGAGAATCTATGAACCACACCCTCGCCATGGCAGGGAATGCTATCTGTATTGTAGCATTTGGTATCTAGAGCCTCGTCAGACCCGCACAATTTTTTTTCCCGGTGATTCGATCTGCCGATTGACCCCTAATTCCTGACGAAAGGTGCGATTCCTCTGGGAATTACGCGCAAAACACTCTGGTGTACCTGAGTTGGGTTGGGACAACCGGCGGTAACCACGGCGAAGAAATCCGACAAGCCGACGCTCTCTGCACGCATGGCGGCAGCAGAAATGACACTCGCGGAGATGCAGCAGCTGATTCAGGCGACCATCGCGCAGAGCAAGGCCGTTTCAGAGGCAGGGGCGCACAACGCCAAGGGGATCGAGGAGCTGCGCACCGCCGCCGACGGCTATCGTCGTCCTCGCGGCGGCGTTTGATGCGCCGCCTGACACCACCACCGCGTCGCTCGACCGTCACGGAGGCAACGATGGGTCGGCTTCTCGCCAACAACGGGCCGGATGCGCGGTGGAGGAGATGAAGCGCCCTCACCGGTGTCCTCAAGCGCGTCTCGTCCCTGGAACAGGCGCAGACCACAATCTACTCTGCCGCAACCACAACAGCGTGCAGGGGGGTTGAGGGTGGAAGTGCCGCGTCGTGAGGGAAATCCGGCAGGTGTCGAGATGCGGGTACAACGCAACATTCGATCGGTCCAAGGACAGGGTGAGCATTCCAGCAATCATTTTCAAGCCTATGAGGAATTTTCTGATGAACTTGATGAGCACGGAGTGTCGCCCAATTCAGCAGCACAGTGTTCCCATTCGAGATTCAGTCCTCGTATTCCTCGGTGTGATTTTCCCAAATTTGATGGTGACAACCCCAAGTGGTGGAAGCAGCAATGCGAGAAATACTTCAGGATGTACTCTGTCCAAGCAAATTTGTGGGTTGATTTTGCTACGATGCATTTTCAAGGCAATGCGGCTCTCTGGTTGCAGACATATGAAGCTATGCACACAATTGACTCCTAGCCTCAGCTGTGTGTTGCAGTGTTCGCCAAGTTCAATAGAAACAAGTATTCCAGGTTAATGGATGTGTTCTTTGCCTTGCGACAGGAAGGTTCAGTGGATGATTATGCTCACTGTTTTGAGGAGTATATGCATAAGATACTTTATGTACAATCCTGCATATGATGACACATTTTTTGTGAATCGGTTTATGGAAGGACTGAAACAAGAGATACGGGTAGCAGTAAAATTGCAGCACCCAGTAACGATGGATGTGGCATTTGCTTGTGCACAAACTTAAGAGGCATTGCTAGCTGAAGATACTAGTCGACTAGTAGTCAAACTAGACTACAAGCAAAGGAACAAGCAGTATGTGCATCAAGGATTACTTGGGTTAGCTCCTGGAGATTAGAAAATAACAGAGAAAGGGAAATTCTATGAGAAATTTGATAATCTTAGGGCTCAGAGAAGGGCCAGAGGGGAGTGCTTCAAATGTGGAGAGAAATTTGGACCAAGTCACAAGTGTCCCACATCAATTCAAATACATGTTATGGAGGAGTTATTATCAGCACTACAACTTCCAGAGCAATTGGATGAGGCACAAGTAAGAGCAGATAGTGATTTTTCGTCTGAGACAGAAGAAACAGTAATGAAGTTATCTCTACAAGCAGTTAGTGGAACTTCTTGCAAAGAGAGTATCAAGTTGCAGGGCATGATAGGGAAAACTCACCTGCTTATTTTGATTGACTCTGGTAGCTCAAATAACTTCATCAGTGAGAAGTTAGTGGAGAAACTGCAGTGCCCTGTCGAACAGCTCAATCCAGCTTCAGTTAGGGTAGCCGGTGGTGGCTTATTAACCTGCTCTAAACAAGTTGTGGGACTTCAATGGTGGTGTCAGGGTACTAGCTTTACTACATCTCTGAAAGCATTACCACTGGATAACTATGACATCATTCTGGGAATGAATTGGTTGGAGACCGTGAGTCCCATGTGGGTGGACTGGCGCAAGAAAATTATGAAATTCAGTTACAGAAACACAGAGGTAACACTGACAGGAATTCTGGAAACTGCAACTGATTGCAAACAAATGTCAGCACACGAACTAAAAGGTTTACTACAGACTGATGCTGTGGATCACATTATTCAGCTCTATCACATATCTGACACTATACCTCGATCGAAATTGTGCTCAAGAAGTCTGAAACTGCTTCTTTAACACAAGGAATTGTTCTCAGAACCTACATCTCTACCTCCACACAGAAGCTTTGATCACAAAATTCCTCTGTTGCCTGGGGCTGTGCCTGTCAATGTCAAACCCTACAGATATAACCCAATTCAAAAAAATGAAATAGAGAAACAAATAGCTACTATGCTACAACAGGGTATTATTCAATTAAGTTCTAGTGCATTTGCTTCTCTTGTTTTACCAGTCAGGAAAAAGGATGGTACCTGGCGTTTCTGTGTTGATTATCGTCACTTGAATGCAATCACTGTGAAACATAAGTACCCCATGCCTGTAGTGGATGAATTATTGGATGAGTTAGCTGGCGCTATGTGGTTTACCAAGTTGGATTTGAGAGCAGGATAACACCAAATTCAATTGGTGGAAGGAGAAGAGCATAAAACTGCTTTTAAAGTGCACAATGGGTTATATGAGTTTAAAGTTATTCCTTTTGGAGTGACTGAAGGACCTGCTACTTTTCAGACTGGGATGAATACTGTGTTAGCTCCCTTACTCAGGAAAAGTGTGCTCTGTTTTATGGATGACATACTAGTGTTCAGTGCTACATTCAAGGAACACCTCAAGCATCTTAAGGAAGTATTCGACCTGTTAGCTGCTAACCAGCTCTATGTCAAGATGAGTAAGTGTTCTTTTGCTCAGCAGAAGTTAGAATACTTGGGCCATGTTATTAGCAAGGATGGAGTAAGTACAGATCCTGCTAAAGTGCAGGCAGTAAAGGACTGGCCTGTTCCCACTACTGTCAAACAAGTGAGAGAATTTCTGGGGCTCACAGGATATTACAGAAAGTTCATCAAGAACTATGGCATCATTAGTAGAAGCTTGACAGACTTACTCAAGAAAAATACTGTGTTTGTGTGGACACCCACTAATCAAGCAGCTTTTCAGCAACTACAGACTACATTAGTCACTGCTCCAGTGTTAGCATTGCCAGATTTCAATAAACCATTCACAATAGAGACAGATGCTAGTAATGTGGGAATTGGAGCAGTCTTGATGCAACAAGGACATCCTATTGCATACCTCAGTAAAGCTCTAGGACCCAAAGCACAGGGCCTGTCCACTTATGAGAAGGAGTGTTTGGCAATTTTGTTAGCAGTGGAGAAATGGAAATCCTATCTGCAACATGATCACTTTACTATAAGCACTGGTCACCGCAGTCTGATACACTTTCAGGACCAAAAAATTTCCAATCACATTCAACAGAAAGCACTGTTAAAGCTTATGGGCCTAAAATACAGTGTGGTGTACAAAAAAAGGGTTGGAAAATGGTGCTGCCGATGCTCTCTCCAGAGTGGAAACACAAACTGCACTATACTCCTTGCCTTACTGCACACCTCAGTGGTTGGAAATGGTAGCTGAAGGTTACCTGACAGACCCTCAAGCAAAAGAATTGCTCACTGAATTAAGTGTGACAGGCAGTAATAACAAGGGGTTTTCCTTGCAGCAAGGAATTATCAGACACAAGGGGAGAGTTTGGTTGGGAGAAAACAAAGAAGCACAGCAAGCAATTCTGCTCTCACTGCACTCTAGTGGCATTGGTGGACATTCTGGGGTGCAAGGCACATATCAGAGAGTGAAAGCATTATTCTCCTGGCCTGCTCTCAGACAATCAGTGGAACAGTTTGTCAAGTCATGTTCCATCTGCCAGCAAGCTAAGTCAGAGCACATAAAGAAACCAGGTTTGTTTAGTCCTCTTCCCATACCTAAAGAAGCTTGGAATATGGTTAGTATGGATTTCATCAGCGGTCTTCCCAAAAGCAAAAATTATGACACAATCTTGGTTGTCATAGACAAATTCAGCAAATATGGTCATTTCATACCACTCTGCCATCCCTTTACTGCACTCTCTGTTGCACAAGCATATTTGGACAATGTGTATAAGTTACATGGACTACCTAAAGTTCTCATAACTGACAGAGATCCATTGTTCACTAGCAATGTGTGGCAGGAGTTGTGCAAACTTACTGACACCAAGATGAACATGAGCACTGCAAACCACCCTGAAACTGATGGCCAAACAGAGAAGTTAAATCAGTGTGTGGAGACAATTTTAAGGTGCATGGTGCATTCGGCACCCAAGAAATGGGCACATTGGATTTCACAGGCTGAATACTAGTACAGTACAAATTTTCATTCTTCCCATGGACATACACCCTTCAAGGTTCTCTACGGTTATGAACCAAGGCATCTGGGCGTTGGAAATCTACAATCAGACACACCTACAGATCTTACCAGTTGGTTGTCAGAAAGAAATGCAATGACTGCACTTATACGGGATCAACTTCAACGTGCTCAACAGCGCATGAAAACTCAGGAAGACAAGCATCACTCCGAGCGGGTGTTTCAACCGGGCGATTGGGCATATCTGAAACTTCAACCATATATGCAACAGTCGGTGGCTCGTCGCACTAACCACAAACTGGGTTTCAAATACTTTGGTCCATTTCAAGTCTTGGAGCGAATTGGAGATGTCGCTTATCGTCTTCAGTTACCAGCAAAAAGAAAGATACACCCGGTGGTGCACGTTTCCTTGCTCAAGCCGGCCGCACCACCTGGTGATGGTGGCACAACTGAAGAGCTGCCGTATGCGCAGCAACTGACAACATTGTCCAAGCCCGCGCAAGTTCTGGCGTCACGATGGGTGCGCGTCGGAGGGCGCACACGCAAGCAGTACAAGATCGCATGGTCAGGGCTACCACTGTCCATGGCAACCTGGGAGTGGTCCAGTGCACTGACAGAACTTCCTACAGCTTGAGGTCAAGCTGTTGCTTAAGGAGGGGGGAGTGCAACGACTTGTAACTTGGGCTCAGTCCGTGGGCCGAGGGACCGGCCCATCGTACTCAGATAAATAGACGTTGCGTGTGTAGGTGTGGGGACAGAAAGGATTGTAGCCAATCGAGATCTTATCCCTGAGCTTCTTCTTCCCCAAGCCTTCCTCTCTCTGTAATTCTCTTTGTAATTCTCCTCGAAACCTTGAGAATCTATGAACCGCACCCTCGCCATGGCAGGGAATGCTATCTGTATTGTAGCATCTACGGCTGCCTCGACTCTCACGTATACTCGGCCGCCCATCCGCGCAGTACAATTTTTCCTCTCCACCCTGCGCCGGCACCATCCCCACCCGGCCTTGCATTGTCGACGGCGTTGCCTCCAGCCACCACTCTTTGCCTCTGCCAACACCCGCCGCCTTCACCGCCCACCCACCACACCCCGAGACGGTTGCTAGTTGTTGTCGTATCACGTCGCCGAAAGCACACACCACATCTTCTTCCCCTGAGCCCCTCCGTCGACTACCAGGCATCTTGAAGCCCCATCAACAACTACCCCCGAGCCCCTCCGTCGACTACCAGGCATCTTGAAGCCCCATCGACAACTAGCATTTTTGGCATTGACTCAATGCCGTCGGCTGACCGTGACACCTCCTCGGTCCTTCAAGTGTTTGACGGATTGCGTAAGTGAGTTTGTGCTTTTTCATCTTACTTTTCCCTTTAGCAATTAAACTGAACCTAGTCATTTTAATGGTAGATGAAGAGGTTGTGGGAGATGATCTTCAACGACCCTTCGTCATGGTTGAAATGTTGTATGTAAATTAAAACTAGGAAGGTTTGACGAAAACAATTTTAGGGTGTTATGTTTGGAAGATCGGCTAGGATCCGTCATTTCTTAGAGGAGCAAATATAAGGAGTTAAAATATAAAGGGGCATGTAAAGGCCTAAATTATAAAGGATCATGCTCTTAGCTCATCCTTCACTTCTCCGAGTTGGGGAGTTAAACTTCACATAGGAAAATAGTCACGCGGAGTTTCCGCTTCCGAACTCAAATGCATCACGTGGACAGTAAAATAAATAAAAAATAGTTCTGATTGTTTTGACAACAAACATTGTTGAATGTCCTACATACGTGCAAAATTCTGCGAGAAAAAAATAGTACTTTTGTAAAATTTGATGCTCAAAAAGACTATTTTTGAAAGCATTCCGGAGTACTAATTTTGAATTCCTCTCCGCCGCCGCTGAAGGGTTTGTGTCGCCATATTTGTTGGCTCTTTTTGGATCATGACGGTTGGTATGTGTATCAAGGAAAGCAATTAAGTGGTTATTGATGCAGCGACTTTGACATCTTCTTTCATGTTATTATCCGGCATGATATGGTTTCTGCAACTCTCTCGACTAGTGATGCTGGATTCAGGGCCTGTACTTCTTGGGGTAATTCTCTAACTGATGTCTTTTCAACGACTTCTAGATCTAGTTTGAAGCGACGAATTCTATTGTAGTCTTTAAATCCTGGTAAGGCCAGGGCATTTACCCGCGTCCCTTTCCTTACCATTGGTTCAGTGCAATTTTCATTCTCCGGCGACGGTAATCGATTGGAGGAAGAAAAGGCTAGTACGATTTTTCATGTAATTTTTTTACTTGTCATTCTGCGTCTAGTTGTCTTCCAATTGTACTGGTTGTTTTACTTGATTATTATCAGATCTAATATGCCATTTGACCGTCTTTCTTTAGAAAATGAGTTTAGGTGTTTGGCAAGTGTCAGGGGCGCAATCTCCACCGCACATGGCCCGTTCAACCATCCGTTACTGTAGAAAAGGGTCTCGTGACCATGTGGAAAAAGGCATTGTGACCATCTTAAGCCTTGAAATGTGCCAGACTGTTGAACATCACACATCACACGAATCTACGTACAATAGGCAACCCCATCTCAAATGCATAAACAGTGTCTATGCATATCAATTACTCTGAGGCCACCATAGCATTCGGGTTTGCAATATTTTGCCAAGCCACTAGGCATTTGCTGCCATGGATCTTGACATCTCGTCCAAGTCATCCGAGAAAAACACCTGAAAATTCTTTATTGCTCATTTAACATGAACAGTAGGATTGCCAATTCTTTTGTTATCAAAGACAACCATATTTCTTAGGCGCCAAATAGTCAAAAAGACCACACAAACCCCAACTGATGAAGTGTTTCTAATTTTTACCAAATATTTTAATCCATACATAAAAAGATCATGTATATTATCAGGAATGTCCATCAAATTAAAGGCACATTTAATTTCTGCCACAAAAATGGAAAGCCTGGTCATGAGGGCAACCTCTTTTTGCCAAATTATCCCTAGTTAACATACTATTTCTAAGTAGAATCCACACAAAAAGTTTTTATCCTGGGAGGCATTTTAGCCTTCCACTTGAAAATATGTGGATACTTGATATTATCCACAATTAGCTCCATGTAGTAAGATGCCACTTGTTTTTATTAAGGTCCACTTGATCAATCCTCTTGGTCATTCAATTAAACTTCACACATACCTTCTTTATATGATTCCGAAGTTCTAAAGAATCCCCTAGAGGGTTCTCCTAAAACGTATATCATGAAGTCCCTTGTAAAAACCTCAACTATAGAGTGGTTCTTATCAAAAGAAATATTATACAATCTAGGACAATTGGTCTTCAAAGGTCTACCCCTAATCCAATGCATTTTTTATTACCCACCATGAAATTGCATAAAGATAATAAAATGTTCTTTTATGCTTGAGAAAGCCCCTACAAAATTGGGAATCTCCCTACTTTGGCCTAACCCCAGCAACACACATACTTTTCACGCATTTGGATTTCATTATATTTTTCACAAGCCCTGGGTGTTAAAGATCTTCCACCACCATTTAGATAACAGAGTTGAGGCCAAATATTGAATTTGCAAACCATCCAAATCTTTTGTTCTGCAAACCTCAGACCATTTGACCAAGTGATATTTATTTCTGTTGGCTTATTCTTGTCACAAGAGTCCGGCTCTAAAATAATCCAATCTTAATTATATTAACTCCCATAGACAATCCATAGAAGGACATCATGAAATTGGGAATCCCTAGTAAAGAGAACTGTATCAAGGTGATCCTTCCGGCGCTGGCCAACAACCTACCTTGCCAGCTACCACATTTGTTCTTTGTCTTATCTTCAGGGCTTTCCCACTGTTTATTCCTAATTATGTTTTCATCCACTAGTAGTCCCAAATATTTCATAGGCAAGGAGCCAATGTGTCATGTGAATATCTCAACAAACGAGTTATCTTTATCACCCCCCAAGAGACAATTAACTTTTGCGAAAATTGTTTTTTAAACCTGACATCTTGTCAAACAAGTACGAAATGAATTCTAGGTTGTGAGAACTATCAAAATCATCTTGCAGGAGAAATATTGTGTCACTTGTATATTGCAGCATGTTAACACCCCCCTCAATATTATCTTCCATCACTCATTTAACCAACCCATTATTTCTAGCACTATCCATAATTATGGCCAGAGCATCAACTGCCAGATCAAAGATCAAAGGGGATAACGAGTTCCCCTGCCTTAGACCTTTGTAAGTAGGAAAAAAGGGCCAATGTTATAATTAACCTTAATGCTAACACCCCCCCCCCCTCTAATGGTAGACATAACCCAATCGATCTATTTGCTGGGAAATCCTTGCATGTTAAGCATTTGCAATACCAAAGGCCATTTGACCCTATCATAAGCTTTTTCAAAGTCAACCTTAAAGAAAAAAACAATTTTTTTGCATGAATGTTGTTTAAAGCTTCATGAAGGATCATTACCCCTTCCATAATATATCTTCCACTTACAAAGGCGGTTTGCACATAGGTGAAATTACATCCCCAACAACCCCATTAAGCCTATTCATCAAGACCTTTGTAAATATTTTAAAACTAAAATTCAGAAGACATACATGTCTAAATTGTTGAATTTTCTAGGCCATTTTGGTTTTTGGAACCAAAGTGGACAACCCCATAGTTTAGTCTAGAGATACGCAAATCCCCCTTATGAAACTCGTCAAAGAGGCCGTTCAAGTCAAATTTAATCAGCTACCAAAAATGCTGATAAAATCATGCATGTTAGACCATCAGGACCAAGTGACTTATTGTAGGCCATACCAGAAAAAGCCACCTTAATTTCTTCCATACTGAGATCTGCAACTAACTTTGTCAGCAGCTTCTTTGACGCACAACTCTTGGTCCATATCTAAGTAAACATTAGACACCTCAGGGCGCCCACACAAGTTCTTATAAAAAAAATTCGAATATAAGTAATAAGTTCTTTATCTCCTTAGATATGTCCCTCATCCTGATCAAGAGATAAGATCCTATTTTTCATATGCCTCCCATTAACCTTGGCATGTAAAATACTTGGCATTACTATCTCATTGCAATATTTCTGCAATCTGAGCTCTTTGTTTCCATTTTAATCCTTCCTGCTTCATGAGCCTATCCAATCGTGTTATCATATTTTCTTGCTCCTGCCTCATGTTAGCAGTGAGGCCTTGCAATTCATAGAACTTATCAATATAACATCTAACTTGGTAAGAATATATTTTTAAGCTCTCAATACCAAGCACTCATATTTCTATTCCAACCTTGTAGTTTGGCTCTAAGCTTCCTGAGTTTGTTTTGCCACCTCTCAATATTAGATCCCATGATATTAGGATCAAGTCACACATCAATAACAATTTTATTTATCCCATCTTTCAAGAACAAAATGTTTTCAAATATAAACAAAGTATCAGAGTTAATGACATCTCCTTATCTAAGAATAAGTTAGTATGGTGAGAATTCTCTCTAACTGGAGTACTGACTACAGTGACAGGGTAATTTTCTCCCCAATCTGTACAACAAAGGATAGTATCCAACTTTTCAAAAGTAGGTTAGGGAGATTGTTCCCCTAAGCAAATTGCATGCCATTCATTTGTACTTTCCTCAACCCACTGGTTCAATGATTGCGTTAAAAACAAAGCTGCAATGCCTAGGAGTGCCCGGTTTATTTTTTTCGAGAAGTTTCCATAATAATGTTAAAGTCACATCCAATCAGAAAATGTTTAGGGCTTCCTTGACGAAGTTGAGATCCCAAGTTCTCAACCTTGTTAGAATATGCATGATTAGATCATTGCAGCAAGTAGACAGGGCCTCCTTGGCACGATCCTGTGGCATGGCGAGCCACGCCCTCCATCGACCCGAGATGGCCGCGGAATCTGAAACAAGGAGGACCAAGGGAGGGAGTGGAAGGACAGGGCTTTGCTTGAGCGTGCAATGGTGTATCTCGTAGCCTTGAAGAGTAGCTAGTACCACGATCCCACAGCACTGTATGTACTTGTAGAGCTTACGGAGGATGTAACTTGAGGGATACCTAGGCTGTTCTCCGCAAGCAAGCAAGCATGCATGCACGTCCCGGCCGGCCGTGGGTTAACCATCCGTCCATCTCGTCCGTGCATGCAATGCAATGCAACGCAACGCGCCAACCTCCGCTGTTGAATGCCCCGCGAGTACGTAGCACTCACGCATCTTATCAGCAATTGATCTTTAATTAATTGCGGCCAACCGACGTAAATCATTGGGGGTGGCGCCAAACGCAAGCTCGAATGCTCGATCACTGCCCCGGCCCCGGCCGGCCGCTACAAATACCCGTGACTGGGTGCTCGTCTAGCCATCGCCTCCACTTTGCTCTCTTCTCCATCCAGCAACTAGCAGCTCAAGTCGCCTAGCTCGATCGCCGACCGGCCGAAAATGGCGGTGATTGCGATCGTCCTTGTTAGCGCGCTGGCGCTGCTCTCGCCGGTGGCGGCCGAGCTACAGCGGGTGCAGCACTCGCCCAAGGAGGACGGGTCACTCACCGTGCTCGCCGTCGGGGACTGGGGAAGGGGTGGACAGTACAACCAGACACTGGTTGCCGAGCAGGTACACTCGCAAACTGAGTTCTATGTTTCTTTTACGTACTTATATGTGAGTGCTTAAAGAATGCCAACCCAATTTGTACGAGTTAAATACATAAACACCTACTTACAAACTATTGGTGCTTAATTAACAATATGCTAGCTTTAGCATCACTGCCATTTCACGTGTAGCTGATTGCCAAGAGATAAGAGCGGGCCCTTTGTCATATAAGTAGTAGTAGTTGGTACAAACTAATTGCTGCCCTTTGTCATATAAGTAGCCGAAAGCAGAGAGGTCATTTAATTAGTTGTACTACATCTTATCGTCAAGAAAACTCCCGGTCATTGGCCAAAGTGTGTACGTGTTGACAGATGGGAGTGATCGGCGAGAAGCTGGCCGCCGACTTTGTCATCTCCACCGGCGACAACTTCTACAACGACGGCCTCGCCGGCGACAACGACACGGCCTTCTTCATGGCCTCCTTCACCGACATCTACACCGCCTCCAGCATTCAGAAGCCTTGGTACATCGGTATGCATCCTTCTCTCCTCGATCACACATATACAAATAATGCAACTGCGTCACGGGTGTGGCATGCATGCATGCAGTCCTCGGCAACCACGACTACACGGGCGACGCGCTGGCGCAGCAGAGCCCCGCCATCCGCGAGGTGGACAGCCGGTGGACCTCCGTCAACAAGTCCTTCATCGTGGAGGCAGACATCGTGGACTTCTTCCTGGTGGACACGTCGCCCTTCGTCCTCAAGTACTGGAACGAGAGCAAGTTCGACTGGAGGAACGTGGCTCCCCGCGACACCTACATCGCCACCCTCCTCCAGGACCTGGACGACGCCCTGGCGGCGTCCAACGCGACCTGGAAGGTCGTCGTCGGCCACCACCCCGTCAGCAGCGGCTGCGAGCACGGCAACACCACCGAGCTCCGCGAACACCTCCTCCCACTCCTCAAGGTACGTACGACATGTTGCGCATACATGCATGCATGCATTATTGTGGCTGACCATGGCCAACGCTTTCTGTGTCGCGTGCGTGCAGGCCCATGGGGTTGACATGTACCTCAACGGTCACGACCACTGCCTGCAGCGCATCAGCAGCATCGACAGCCCGTTGGAGTTCGTGACGAGCGGCGGCGGGTCCAAGGCGTGGGCGGGCAAGTTCAAGGCCACGTCTGACAAGATGGAGTTCTTGTATGACGGCCAGGGCTTCTTGTCCATGCAACTCACCGCGACCGAGGCGCACCTCGCCTTTTACGACGTCTCCGGCGCCGTCTTGCACAGCTGGGGGCTCACCAAGTCTGCGGATGCCCGCATCATCTCATGAGCTGATCACCGCGGCCGACGGGGCCGCTGCTAACCAGCTGTTTAAACCGATCGGATGCAAATGCTTTCTGTTAGTGTTTCGAGTGAACAGACGTTCCGTTCCAAGTGTATGTATGTTCATGCATATTTGTTTTGCAAATAATTATGGACGTGGCTAGCCAGTGTCTGGACGTCCTTTGGTGCGATTGAGGGTCTCTACCGTAAATGGAAGGACTTCCTAAAAAGTGCAGTCGGTCTCTCGTGTCACTCGATTTCCCCTTTGCTTTTCGTTATTGCCAAGAATGTCCTTACGACAATTATCATCAAGGCGCATGAGGTGTTGGAGTTGTGTCGAATATAATGTACAAGGTAGGTTACAGTTGGACTTGTAGTTGTATTGTGTTTAGATAGGATATGGAGCCGTGTCCAAGTAGGACACTTCTATCCTAGGCCTCTCATATATAGCGGGGCTAGACACACGATGTAACCTATGCCAACATAATAGCACCGGAACGCAGGGGAAGCCGGCGGCATGTGCCGGTGTCCAGGGCGACCGGGTGCGGTATTGTAGCGGTGTCATGGGGAGGAGCGCCCATAGTCAAGCCCCAGGGATGTAGCCATATCGGTAAACCTCGTTAACAAATCTCGGTGTCGTGCTCGTGTGATTGCTTGGTCCTCGAATGATCAACGGTATGCCTCGGATTTATTCTAACAAGTGGTATCATGAGCTAGGTTGTTCCGAGGTTTTGGATGGTTGATCTAGAGGAAAAGTCGGAAGAAATCGTCGAGAAAATCACAAGAGCAGCTGTTGGAACAACAGGGCGATCGTACCGCGTGTTCCACGGACGAGGTGATAGATCGGCTGAAAATTTTGCGGCAATGGCGATCAAGGGCGGCGGCGGCGGCTGCGTACAGATCAATTCGGTCGATTGGATCGATCCGGAGCTAGGTGCTCCCGAGACGGACCAGGCTGGAAGTGCACGCGCGGCGTGCTTGTAGGCCCATGTCGCAGGATTTATTCCTGTGTGGGTAGGACGACGCGTGCGGCTGGCTGGGGTTGGCTCGTTCAATGGTGGCGCATGCATACGAGGGGCTGGAGCTGAATTATATGTGCGTACGGAGGTTCAGCTAGAACCGGGGCATCTACGGGATTTTGTTTGGGACAAAAAGGAGACCGAGTCTCTATATATGACGCGGAGATAGCTACATAAATCTGTCAAAGTGGAATAAAAATCCATCAAGCCATCAGGAGCAGGGAGCACTACTTGTGTAGAAAATTGGCAAAGCAAGCCAGCATTGGAATTGGTGCCAGGGAGCAATCACGTGAAGACCAACGCAACTCTTTTCGATTTGCAGCAGTACACACGTACTTGGGGATCACGGAAAGAAGCTCGGATAATTTTTCACAGGGTTAGTCATACAAAGAACCACGCCGTCATCGGGTTTGAGGTGGAGAAGTTCAACGGAACTGAAAACCTTGGGTTATGCCAGACAAGGGTGAAAATTTGTTGGCACGACAGGGATGCTTGAAGGCGTTGCGGGAAGTCAATTCAGCTAGGATGGAGTTGTGATGTGATGGATGGAAATTCGCGGAAGACGATTTGGGAGCCTTGAAGCGTGTCATACAGTCGAACGAGTTTGGCTGGGTCGGACTAGATAGTCTGACGGATCGACATGAGTCGGTTGATACAGAAGACGGTGGTGGGATCGGCGACGACGACGTAGGAGCGTGATGCTGATGGTGACCGACTTCTGGGCGTGAAAACACGTGGCGCAGGCCCCGAGGGCTTGTGTGGCTTCAACAAGACTATGGCGCGGGATTGATTCAAGGTGGTGTATTCACGGAGCTTGAAGGTGGAGCTGGATTGAGGGGCTACGGCGTAAGTCGACGGGGTCGAAGCCTATTCAACAAAGGGGAAAATTGAGTGACATGTAGTTTGGACTGGAGCCCAGTGGTCTGATGGAAGCGTGAAACTCGTCATCGGTCGGTGATGATCGGTGGTACTCTGCAGTGGGGGTTGAGTGGTGTGGGTTGGCGACCTTTGAGACTCGACCGGGACAGCGGAGGCTCGACGCGGTAATAGCGGCGAGGTGTGCGGTATGCATGGGACATGGAGACGGGCCAGGACTCTGGTGGTCATACATGTGGTGAGACAACTGCGAATTTGACTCGGGATGACTACAAGCAACGGTGAAATTCCTTCATGTTTCAGACACACGGGCAAGAAAGGAGCGGTGATGTTGAGTTCAGGTAACTCTTATGTGTGACACCCAATATGTGAGTTGTTCACTTTCACGCAGGTCAGTGATCGGTGTGTGATAGCGTTGACGGATACTCCAGAAGTTGGGAGCATAATGTAGAGTAATGAGGAACTTAATTTTGCTCGAGTGTTGACTGTGGTAAAGAAAAGAAGGGACTACAAGTTGCAGGTGAAGCCATATGAAGTCTTTGTAGTAGCAGCGGTACTCATGGGATAAGCTAAGTCCAATGTACATGGAAGTTTGACGCATGGATGAATTCAAGGTGGTGGAGAATATTCGCCAAGGTGGAGTTTGTTGGAGTTGTGTCGAATATAGTGTACAAGGTAGGTTACAGTTGGACTTGTAGTTGTATTGTGTTTAGATAAGATATGGAGCCGTGTCCAAGTAGGACACTTCTATCCTAGGCCTCTCATATATAGCGGGGCTAGACACACGATGTAACCTATGCCAACATAATAGCACCGGAACGCAGGGGAAGCCGGCGGCATGTGCCGGTGTCCAGGGCGACCGGGTGCGGTATTGTAGCGGTGTCATGGGGAGGAGCGCCCATAGTCAAGCCCCGGGGATGTAGCCATATCGGTAAACCTCGTTAACAAATCTCGGTGTCGTGCTCGTGTGATTGCTTGGTCCTCGGATGATCAACGGTATGCCTCGGATTTATTCTAACATGAGGCTCGAGTGATGATCACGATCAATGGATGTAGCCCGATGCAACGCCTGTCTCTGTACGCGGATGACGTAGTATTATTCATCAAACCAACATGGCCAGATCTCCTGTTCGTTAAGGAAACCCTCACAATCTTTGGAGTGACATCGGGGCTTAAAGTAAACTTCGCCAAATCAGCGGCAATCATGATCCGAGCTGAGACGGAGGATGAAGAGCTCGTCAAGTCGGTACTACCCTGAAAGATCACCACATTTCCATGCAAATACCTCGGTCTCCAGTTAAGCATCAAACAACTTAAGAGATCCGAGTGGCAGCCGATTGTGGATGCGGCCCTTCGCATATTGCTAGGATGGCAAAGGGGCTTGGTGACTAGACCTGGGAGGCTTATCCTCGTCAACCAAGTCATGAGGGCGCGGGCCACACAGCACCTTATGGTTGCAGAGGCGCCAAAATGGGCTTTGGAAAGGGTGGACAGAGGTTGCCGGGCTTTTTTCTGGGCCAGGACGGAGGAGGTGAATGGCGGCAAGTGTGTGGTATCCTGGGCAAGGGTATGCAGGCCAAAACACTTGGGCGGCTTGGGCGTTATTGACTTATCTAAGCATGACATTGCTTTAAGATTACGATGGGAATGACTTAGACGCACGGATGCTTCCAGGCCTTGGCAAGGGCTCAACTTGACCGCGGATAAAAAAGGTTGCCCAAGCTTTTGGGAGCCTGGTTAAATGGAAGGTCGGAGCGGGAGACAACTTGTTTTGGAAAGATCGGTGGCTTCATGGCGCAACCATCGCTGAGCTAGACCCCTTGGTTGGGGCCACAGTCCGTACGCAGGTAGCCAATAAGAGGCTGGTACGTGATGCGGTGTACATGCATGCTTTGATGAACGACGTTGTGGGTGACCTATGCATGGAGGGTCTTACCCAGTTCATCGGACTTTGGGAGATCATATCGGAGGTTCAATTGGATGCTCAAACTGAGGATAGCCCCATTTGGGCTTGGAATGTGATAGGAGTACACCGCATCATCCGCATACAAGATGCTTTGTGAGGGAGGAGTTAGATTTCACTCTTTCGAAGCAATCTGGAAATGTTGGGCGCCACTTGCGTGTAAAATCTTCATGTGGCTGGCTGTGCAATACCGATTGTGGACGTCGGATAGAAGGGCGAGACACGGTTTGCAAGACCAAACATCAAAATGCTACTTCTGTGACCAAGAGGAAGACATGGTCGACCACATCTTGCAGCAATGTGTGTTCTCAAGGCAAGTGTGGTACAGATGCATGACCAGGATGGGATTGAGGATGGAGTTTTTCCCAACATACGAGTCTCGCTTGGTGCAATGGTGGACGGAAGCTAGGAAACGCATACATAAGCAAACTCGGAAAGGATTTGACACATTCATGATGCTCATCTGCTGGACACTTTGGAAGTAGAGGAACGCAAGAGTATTCGGATCGAGCCAAATCAAGAATGAATGGGAGACTGTGGACTTGATCTTCGACGATTTGAGGACCTGGGCTACAGCAGGAGCATTTGGAGGACGATCGATACCTGAGTAGTAGAGTAGCATTAGGAGTGGGGTGGAGGCTTGGTTGGGGTCGGTTTGTGATCTCCAACTAGCGCATTTGTAAAACTCTTGTACATATATTTCTCCCTTCTATAAAGCTAAGATACACCTTTGGCGTACCCTCGAAAAAAACACCATGGTCCAACACGCCGCCTCACCCGAACCTAGGTGATTCTAGGACGTTGGACAATAAACCAGCAAAGACCTTGTCACATGTGCATTAATTTGGGATTTCAATTTTTTAAAAGTCTTAACTTTTGATTCGAGCGTCAGAATTCAGAACCGTTTTTAACGTTGAGCTTCTCACGACGAGTTCTTCAAATCTATATCCCATACAGATAGGTTTCATCATTTTTTTCTGGGTGGGCAACTTTGGGTGTAATGGAGGCAACTTTACTGCTACAGGGAAGCAACTTCTTCATCTTGGCCTAGTAGGACTTCTATAATGTTGGTTTGTTTAAAAACGTGAAAATCGAAAAAAAACATGAGGCACCTTTAGTGCTACATACAAGCAACTTCACTATGAAAAAAATACCTATGAATTTTGCTAACATTATCCCAACTTGCTATCATGGTTGCTTAGTTTCCTATCACTGATGGTGAAATTTCTATGGTTGATGCTCAGTTGCCTACAAGTACTATAAAATTACCTACCATTGATGCCTAGTTGTCTGCTATTGGTAAATAGTTGCCTACCATTGCTACTTAGTTGCCTAAATTTACAAATCAGTTGCCTATTCTAACAAAAAACTAACAAAACCAAGCAATTGTCCATGCAAAGCCAAGCAACTGTCCTAGCAAATCCAAGCAACTAGATTACCAAAACCACCATGCAAAACTGTCCAAGAAAAACTAAGCAATTATGCAAAGCAAACCATTCAACTACATTACGACATGATGCAACTCTTCTAGCAAATCCAAGCGACTGCTTTCTCCCCTATACCAAACCAATCAACTGCATTACGACATGATTCAAATCTTCTACCAAATCCAAGCAACTGGTTTGTCCCCTATAATTCACATAATTGCCAATATATTGACTGCAAAAAATTATCCCACTAATTCAAACAAAATTGCATGCATCTCGAGAAGGGCCCTTGTTTTTTGGTAATAGACAACTTCATAACAATGGTAGACAATTGGGTGAATTATTTTATCCCCTTTTACAAAATATGGATAGGCGATAATATGACAGTGTATGCATACTATATGTTGTATGCACCTTCATAATACAAGTTGCCTCCTTTAGTACTGAAAGTTGCCACCATGTAATACCAAAATTGCTTAAGAGTGATGTTTAGTTGCCTACGTATGATGTAAATTTTTCCGACATGGTTTCTACGTTTTCTACAATATACTTGCTAGGTAAATTCACTAGTACACATGGTGCAAGGAAGTTGCTTCTGTTTAGCAGTAAAGTTGCGTCAACAAGAACCGAAGTTGCTTTTCAAACGAGTTCATCAAAACATATCCATATGAGATCTAGTTTTGAAGATCTCATCATTAGAAATCTAATGGTGAAAACTGGTCTTATGCTCGGTGTCGGGGGGATGACCCCCGGGTATGCCCAAGATGGCAAGTGTCATGGTGCGTGCACGGTAGATGCCAAGGGATGGCTAAACAGAGGAGGAGGCTCGAGGGCACTGGTGGGCTCCAGAGGCGAGGTTGTCATGAGCGAGCGCGGGACACAACACATACCCAGGTTTGGGGCTCTCCGAAGAGATAACACCCCTAGTTCTGCCGAGTGTGGTTGATATGCGACAGTACAAGGTTGCCCCTAGAGCTGTATGGAGGAAGAAGGAAGACTGGCCAAGGCTTAGGATGCTCCTTCTCCGTAGGTGTGTTCTGCTGATCAGTGGCTAGTTCCTGTGTGCTTACTGCTTCTCTATGCTTGCTTGCCCGTATGCATGAGGGCTCCTGGGGGTTTTATAGGCCAACCCCCAGGGGTATAATGGTAATGTTACAAAGTCGTAGGGCCAGGTCGTCAGCGTCTGGGGACCCGGGCTGGGACCCGCCGGGTGCTTGTGGTTCGCCGGGTTCCCTTAGGTGCGGGCCTCGCGTGCCTAGGAGGACTGTGCACTGTCTTGTCGATCGTCAGGGAGTGGCGACCCGACTGTGTAAAAAAAAAGATGTCGACTGAATATGGGAACATCTGCAGAAAGAAAAGAAAAGGTAGAAAAAGAGATGCGTCCGGCTGCTCCAGCCGCCACCTACCCGCGTCACCATCTTGCCACCCAGTCCGCCTGCCGGCTTCGATGCCTGGCCGGCTGGGGGCCCGACCCGTTCGCTCGTCTGCCTCGACGCCGGCTGCGCCAAGACGGCCCAGCCGCCAGTCCGCCTCAACGCCCGTTCGGTCGGACCCGATCGGCTGGGACCCTCCTTCGAGCACCCGGAGCCTCAAAGGCTACCCCCAGTGGGTGTGTCGGCACGCTAGCGCCAAGCTGCGCCGGCTGTCATCGACAACCTCCACCTTGTCTACACGAAAATCAATGTGAGCTTCTCACCCGCATACTTTCGCGCCACGCGCAAACACGGATAACCTCGAGCGACCCTCGGGGACCACCTCCGCCTTTATTACAGTTGCAGTACTGTTTGCCCCGGCGCCAGTTAGTCTCGGCCCGAAGGCTGGCCGCTCGGCCCGATACGTTCATTCTCGCAGACGGCTTAGTAGCGCCATACGGTACCGAAGGACCACTCTCAGCCACAGACCGCATCGCGGCTGTCCGGCTAAGCAAGAGCAAAAGCTTGAGGTCACCCCACGCAAAAACATCTGGGAGAAGACGACTTGGGCAACCCAGCCGTTTCCTTTATCAGTATCTACTCGGTCGAATCCGCTCCTGTAGTCCGAGTACTGTATGCTCCACTCCGCATCCACTCTTCGTAACAGCTATAGACCAGCTCCGGGCTGTCTAGCTAATAAGAGGCAAAGCCAAAGAGCGGAGGAGACATGCAAAAGATTGAATGGGGCTCGGACGAAACCGAGTCGGCACCCTCTGCATAAAACTTGCACCGCTAAAAGCAAAAACTTGATATATCTACACGGACTAACCTTGTCTTTTGCACGATCATCGCTGCGGGGAACCCCCTCCTCGCCCGGAGGCTACACGCAGGTTCTAGCTGAAGGAAATATGCCCTAGAGGCAATAATAAAGTTATTATTTATTTCCTTATTTCATGATAAATGTTTATTATTCATGCTAGAATTGTATTAACCGGAAACATAATACATGTGTGAATACATAGACAAACATAGTGTCACTAGTATGCCTCTACTTGACTAGCTCGTTAATCAAAGATGGTTAAGTTTCCTAACCATAGACATGAGTTGTATTTTGATTAACGGGATCACATCATTAGGAGAATGATGTGATTGACTTGACCCATTCCGTTAGCTTAGCACTTGATCATTTAGTATGTTACTATTGCTTCCTTCATGACTTATACATGTTCCTAAGACTATGAGATTATGCAACTCTTGTTTACAGGAGGAACACTTTGTGTGCTACCAAACGTCACAACGCAACTGGGTGATTATAAAGGAGCTCTACAGGTGTCTCCGAAGGTACATGTTGAGTTGGCGTATTTCGAGATTAGGATTTGTCACTCCGATTGTCGGAGAGGTATCTCTGGGCCCTCTCGGTAATGCACATCATTATAAGCCTTGCAAGCAATGTAGCTAATGAGTTAGTTGCGGGATGATGCATTACATAAAGAGTAAAGAGACTTGCCGGTAATGAGATTGAACTAGGTATTGAGATACCGACGATCGAATCTCGGGCAAGTAACATACCGATGACAAAGGGACCAACGTATGTTGTTCTGCGGTTTGACCGATAAAGATCTTCGTAGAATATGTGGGAGCCAATATGAGCATCCAGGTTCCGCTATTGGTTATTGACCGGAGACGTGTCTCGGTCATGTCTACATAGATCTCAAACCCATAGGGTCCACACGCTTAAAGTTCGATGATGGTTATATTATGAGTTATGTGTTTTGATGTACCGAAGGTAGTTCGGAGTCCTGACATGACAAGGAGTCTCGAAATGGTCGAGATGTAAAGATCGATATATTGGACGACTATATTCGGACATCGGAAAGGTTCCGAGTGATTCAGGTATTTATCGGAGTACCGGAGAGTTACGGGAATTCGTCGGGGAGTATATGGGCCTTATTGGGCCATACGGGAATAGATGAGAGAAGGAGGCATGCACCCTCCCTCTGGTCCAATTTGGACAAGGGGTGCAGCCCCCTTTTCCTTCTTCCTCTCCCCCTCTTTCCTTCTCTCCTACTCCAACAAGGAAAGGAGGAGTCCTACTCCCGGTGGGAGTAGGACTCCCCCCTTGGCGCACCCTCCTCCTAGGCCGGCCGCCTCCCCCCTTGCTCCTTTATATACGGGGGCAGGGGGCACCTCTAGACACAACAATTGATCCTTGAGATCTATTAGCCATGTGCGGTGCCCCCCTCCACCATAATCCACCTCGATAATATCGTAGCGGTGCTTAGGCGAAGCCCTGCGTCGGTAGAACATCATCATCATCACCACGCCGTCGTGCTGACGGAACTCTCCCTCAAAGCTCGGCTGGATCGGAGTTCGAGGGACGTCATCGAGCTGAACGTGTGCTGAACTCGGAGGTGCCGTGCATTTGGTACTTGATCGGTCGGATCGTGAAGACGTACGACTACATCAATCGCGTTGTGCTAACGCTTCCACTTTCGGTCTACGAGGGTACGTGGACAACACTCTCCCCTCTCGTTGCTATGCATCACCATGATCTTGTGTGTGCGTAGGAAAATTTTGAAATTACTACGTTCCCCAACAGTGGCATCTGAGCCAGGTTTTATGCGTAGATGTTATATGCACGAGTAGAACACAAGTGAGTTGTGGGCGATACAAGTCATGCTGCTTACCAGCATGTCATACTTTGGTTCGGCGGTATTGTTGGATGAAGCGGCCCGGATCGACATTACGCGTATGCTTACGCGAGACTAGTTCTACCGACGTGCTTTGCACATAGGTGGCTGGTGGGTGTTAGTTTCTCCAACTTTAGTTGAATCGAGTGTGGCTATGCCCGGTCCTTGAGAAGGTTAAAACAACACTAACTTGACGAACTATCGTTGTGGTTTTGATGCGTAGGTAAGAATGGTTCTTTCTTAACCTGTAGCAACCACGTAAAACTTGCAACAACAAAGTAGAGGATGTCTAACTTGTTTTTGCAGGGCATGTTGTGATGTGATATGGTCAAGCCATGATGCTAAATTTTATTGTATGATGTGATCATGTTTTGTAACAAAGTTATCGACAACTGGCAGGAGCCATATGGTTGTCGCTTTATTGTATGCAATGCAATCACCCTGTAATTGCTTTACTTTATCACTAAGCGGTAGCGATATTCGTAGAAGCAATAGGCGGTGAAACAACAACGATGCTACGATGAAGATCAATGTGTCGCGCCGGTGACGATGGTGTTCATGATGGCGCTTCAGAGATGGTGATCACAAGCATAAGATGATGATGGCCATATCATATCACTTATATTGATTGCATGTGATGTTTATCCTTTATGCATGTTATTTTGCTTTGATTGACGGTAGCATTATAAGATGATCTCTCACTAAATTTCAAGGTATAAGTGTTCTCCCTGAGTATGCACCGTTGCAAAAGTTCTTCGTGCTGAGACACCACGTGATGATCGGGTGTGATAGGCTCTACGTTCAAATACAACGGGTGCAAAATAGTTGCACACACGGAATACTCAGGTTAAAATTGACGAGCCTAGCATATACAGATATGGCCTCGGAACACTGAGACCAAAAGGTCGAGCGTGAGTCATATAGTAGATATGATCAACATAGTAATGTTCACCATTGAAAACTACTCCATCTCACGTGATGATCGGACATGGTTTAGTTGATTTGTATCACGTGATTGCTTAGATGATTTGAGGGATGTCTATCTAAGTGGGAGTTCTTAAGTAATATGATTAACTGAACTTTAATTTATCATGAACTTAGTCCTGATAGTATTTTGCAAATAATGTTGTAGACCAATAGCTCGTGTTGTTGCTTCCCTATATTTTATATGTGTTCCTAGAGAAAAACTATGTTGAAAGATAGTAGCAATGATGCAGACTAGGTCCGTGATCTGAGGTTTATCCTCATTGCTGCACAGAAGAATTTTGTCCTTGATGCACCGCTAGGTGACAAACCTATTGCAGGAGCAGATGCAAACATTATGAACGTTTGGCTAGCTCAAAATGATGACTACTTGATAGTTTAGTGCACCATGCTTAATGGCTTAAAATCGGGACTTCAAAGACGTTTTGAACGCCATGGACCATATGAGATGTTCCAGGAGTTGAAGTTAATATTTCAAGCAAATACCCGAGTTGAGAGATATGAAGTCTCCAATAAGTTCTATAGCTACAAGATGGAGGAGAATTGCTCAACTAGTGAGCATGTGCTCAGATTGTCTGGGTACTACAATCGCTTGAATCAAGTGGGAGTTAATCTTCCAGATAAGATAGTGATTGACAGAGTTCTCTGGTCACCATCACAAAGTTACTAGAACTTCGTGATGAACTATAGCATGCAAGGGATGACGAAAATGATTCCCGAGCTCTTCCTGATGTTGAAATCAACGAAGGTAGAAATCAAGAAAGAGCATCAAGTGTTGATGATTGACAAGACCACTAGTTTCAAGAAAAGGGCAAAGGGAAAGAAAGGGAAACTTCAAGTACAATGGCAAGCAAGTTGTCACTCCCGCGAAGAAGCCCAAAGCTAGACTAAAGCTTGAAACTGAGTGTTTCTACTGCAAAGGAAATGGTCACTGGAAGCGGAAATTCCCTGAATATTTGGTGGATAAGAAGGATGGCAGAGTGAGCAAGGTTATATTTGATATACGGGTTATTGATGTGTACCTTACTAATGTTTATAGTAGCCCCTGGGTATTTGATACTTGTTCGGTTGCTAAAAGTTAGTAACTCGAAACAGGAGTTACAGAATAAACAGAGACTAGTTGAGGGTGAAGTGACGATGTGTGTTGGAAATGGTTCCAAGATTGATATGATCATCATCACACACTCCCTAACTTTCGGGATTAGTGTTAAACCTAAATACATGTTATTTGGCGTTTGCGTTAAGCATGAATATGATTTGATCATGTTTATTGCAATACGATTATTCATTTAAAGTCAGAGAATAATTGTTGTTCTGTTTACATGAATAAAACCTTCAATGGTCATACACCCAATAAAAATAGTTTGTTGGGTCTCGATCGTAGTGATACACATATTCATAATATTGAAGTCAGAAGATGCAAAGTTAATAATGATAGTGTAACTTATTTGTGGCACTGCCGTTTGGGTCATATCGGAGTAAAGTGCATGAAGAAATTCCATAAAGATGGACTTTTGGAATCACTTGGTTATGAATCATTTGATTCTTGCAAACCGTGCCTTTTGGGCAACATGACTAAAACTCTGTTCTTAGGAACAATGGAACAAGCTACTGACTTGTTGCAAATAATACATACCGATGTATGCGGTCCAATGAGTGTTGATGCTCATGGCGGGTATCGTTATTTTCTGACCTTCATAGATGATTTGAGCAGATATGAGTATATCTACTTGATGAAACAAAAGTTTGAAATATTTGAAAAGTTCAAAGAATTTCAGAGTGAAGTGGAAAATCATCGTAACAAGAAAATAAAGTTTCTACGATCTGATCGCGGAGACGAATATTTGAGTTACGAGTTTGGTCTTCAATTAAAACAATGTGGAATAGTTTCACAAACTCATGCCACCTGGAACACCACATCGTAATGGTGTGTCCGAACATCGTAACCACACTTTATTAGATATGGTGCGATCTATGATGTCTCTTACCGATTTACCATTATCATTTTAGGGTTATGCATTAGAGACAACTGCATTCACTTTAAATAGGGCACCATCAAAATCCGTTGAGACGACGCCTTATGATCTGTGGTTTGAAAATAAACCAAAGTTGTCGTTTGTTAAAGTTTGGGGCTGCGATGCTTATGTGAAAAACTACAACCTGAAAGCTCGAACCCAAATCCGAGAAATGTGTCTTCATAGGATACCCAAAGGAGACTATTGGGTACACCTTCTATCACAGATCCGAAGGCAAGATTTTTGTTGCTAAATTTGGATCCTTTCTAGAGAAGGAGTTTCTCTCGAAAGAAGTGAGTGGGAGGAAAGTAGAGCTTGATAAGGTAATTGTACCTTCTCCCGAATTGGAAAGTAGTTCATCACAGAAATCAGTTCCGGTGATTCCTACACCAATTAGTGAGGAAGCTAATGATGATGATCATGAAACTTCAGATCAAGTTACTACAGAACCTCGTAGGCCTTCCAAAGTACAGTCCGCACCAGAGTGGTACGGTAATCCTTTTCTGGAAGTCATGTTACTAGACCATGATGAACCTACGAACTATGAGGAAGCAATGGTGAGCCCAGATTTCGTGAAATGGCTTGAGGCCATGAAATCTGAGATGGGATCCATGTATGAGAACAAAGTGTGGACTTTGGTGGAGTTGCCCGATGATCGGCAAGCCATATTGTATAAATGGATCTTCAAGAGGAAGATAAACGCTGATAGTAGTGTTACTATCTACAAAGCTCGACTTGTCGCAAAAAGTTTTCTTAACAAGTTCAAGGTGTTGAATATGATGAGATTTTCTTACTCGTATCGATGCTTAAGTCTGTCCGAATCATGTTAGCAATTGCCACATTTATGAAATCTAGCAAATGGATGTCAAAACTGCATTCCTTAATGGATTTATTAAAGAAGAGTTGTATATGATGTAGCCAGAAGGTTTTGTCAATCCTAAAGGTGCTAACAAAGTGTGCAAGCTCTAGTGATCCATCCATGGACTAGTGCAAGCATCTCAGAGTTGGAATATACGCTTTGATGAGTTGATCAAAGCATATGGTTTTATACGGACTTGCGGTGAAGCCTGTATTTACAAGAAAGTGAGTGGGAGCACTACAACCTTTGTGATAAATATATGTGAGTGACATATTGTTGATCAGAAATGATGTAGAATTTTTTGGAAAGCATAAAGGAGTGTTTAGAAGGATTTCTTCAAAGAAAGACCTCAGTAAAGCTACTTACATATTAAACATCATGATCTATTGAGATAGATCAAGACGCTTGATAAGATTTTCAATGAGTACATACCTTGACAAGATTTCGAAATAGTTCAAAATGTAACAGTCAAAGAAAGAGTTCTTGCCTGTGTTGCAAAGGTGTGAAATTGAGTAAGACCCAAATCTTGACGACGACAGAAAATAGAAAGAGAATGAAAGTCATTCCCTATGCCTCAGTCATAGGTTCTATAAAGTATGCCATGCTATGGACCAGACCTATTGTATACCCCGCCCTGAGTTTGGCAAAGGAGTACAATAGTGATCTAGGAGTAGATCACTGGACATTGGTCAAGAATATCCTTAGAGAGGACTAAGGAAATGTTTCTTGATTATAGGAGGTGATAAAATAGTTCGTTGTAAAAAGTTACATCGGTGCAAGCTTTTACACCGATCCAGATGACTCTAAGTCTCAATCTGGATAATATTGAAAGTGGGAGCAATTAGCTAGAGTAGCTCCGTGCAGAGCATTATAAACATAGAATATTTGCGAAATACATACGGCTCTGAATGTGTCAGACCCGTGACTAAGATTCTCTCACAAGCCAAACATGATCATACCTTAGTACCCTTTGGGTGTTGATCACATGGCGATGTGAACTAGATTATTGACTCTAGTGCAAGTGGGAGACTGAAGAAAATATGCCCTAGAGGCAATAATAAAGTTATTATTTATTTCCTTATTTCATGATAAATGTTTATTATTCATGCTAGAATTGTATTAATTGGAAACATAATACATGTGTGAATACATAGACAAACATAGTGTCACTAGTATGCCTCTACTTGACTAGCTCGTCAACAAAGATGGTTAAGTTTCCTAACCATAGACATGAGTTGTCATTTGATTAATGGGAGCACATCATTAGGAGAATGATGTGATTGACTTGACCCATTCCGTTAGCTTAGCACTTGATCGTTTAGTATGTTGCTATTGCTTTCTTCATGAATTATACATGTTCCTATGACTATGATATTATGCAACTCCCATTTACCGGAGGAACACTTTGTGTTCTACCAAATGTCACAATGTAACTGGGTGATTATAAAAGAGCTATACAAGTGTCTTCGAAGGTACATGTTGAGTTGGCGTATTTCGAGATTAGGATTTGTCACTCCGATTGTCGGAGAGGTATCTCTAGGCCCTCTCGGTAATGCACATCACTATAAGCCTTGCAAGCAATGTAGCTAATGAGTTAGTTGCGGGATGATGCATTACATAACGAGTAAATAGACTTGCCGGTAGCGAGATTGAACTAGGTATTGAGATACCGACGATCGAATCTCGGGCAAACACATATCGATGACAAAGGGAACAACGTATGTTGTTATGTGGTTTGACCGATAAAGATCTTCGTAGAATATGTGGGAGCCGATATGAGCATCCAGGTTCCGCTATTGTTTATTGACCGGAGACGTGTCTCGGTCATGTCTACATAGTTATCGAACCCATAGGGTCCGCACGCTTAAAGTTCGATGACGATTGTATTATGAGTTATGTGTTTTGATGTACCGAAGGTAGTTCGGAGTCCCGGATGAGATCTGGGACATGACGAGGAGTCTCAAAATGGTCGAGACGTAAAGATCGATCTATTGGACAACTATATTCGGACATCGGAAAGGTTCCGAGTGATTTGGGTATTTATTGGAGTACTGGAGAGTTATGGGAATTCGCCGGGGAGTATATGGGCCTTATTGGGCCATACGAGAATAGAGGAGAGAGGCCAAAAGGAAGGAGGCGCGCACCCCCCCTATGGTCTGATTTGGACAAGGGGTGCAGCCCCCTTTTCCTTCTTCCTCTCCCCCTCTTTCCTTCTCTCCTACTCCAACAAGGAAAGGAGGAGTCCTACTCCCGATGGGAGTAGGACTCCCCCCTTGGCGCGCCCTCCTCCTAGGCCAGCCGCCTCCCCCTTGCTCCTTTATATATGCGGGCACGGGGGCACATCTAGACACAACAATTGATCCTTGAGATCCATTAGTCGTGTGCGGTGCCCCCCTCCACCATAATCCACCTCGATAATATCGTAACGGTGCTTAGGCGAAGCCTTGCGTCGGTAGAACATCATCATCGTCACCACGCCGTTATGCTGACGGAACTCTCCCTCAAAGCTCGGTTGGATCGGAGTTCGAGGGACATCATCGAGCTGAACGTGTGCTGAACTCGGAGGTGCCGTGTGTTCGGTACTTGATCGGTCGGATTGTGAAGACGTACGACTACATCAACCGCGTTGTGCTAACGCTTCCGCTTTGGTCTACGAGGGTACGTGGACAATACTCTCCCCTCTCGTTGCTATGCATCACCATGTTCTTGCGTGTGCGTAGGAAATTTTTGAAATTACTACGTTCTCCAACACCAGCCCCGACACGGGCTGCAACTGGCATTTCCGACGCCACCGTCCGCTTCATCAACAACAAGACCCTCCGCGCAAATTTTCCAAGTTGCCCGGAGGCTCGGAGGCTACACCTAGTGGGTGCGCTCGTGCGCCCCCACTCAGTCGGCGGACTCCGCATCCGCGTCTGGCAGGGCCCTGTGCCCCCCAGCCGACGGACTCCGTGCCCGCGCCCGGCAACCTCGACGTCACCGTTGGCTTGTTCAACAACAACAAGACCCTCCGCCCAACTTTTCCAAGTTGCGCGGAGGCTCGGAGGCTACACCAAGTGGGTGCGCTCGCGCGCTCCCACTCAGCAGGAGGACTCCGCGTCCGCGTTCGGCAAGGCCCCGCGCCCCCAACCGGCGGACTCCGGGTCCGCGCCCGACAACCTCAACATCACCGTCGGCTACATCGACGCCCGCAAAAACCTCCTTGCAACTTTTCCAGGTTGCCCGGTGGCTCGGAGGCTACTGTCGGGGGGATGACCCCCGGGTAGGCCCAAGACGGCGAACGACGATTCAAAAACACCGGGGCCAGCAACGCCCCTCAATCCGGCTCGCACTTGGCCGGGTTGCTCAACCCGGCCAAGTCCCTCGATCCGGCCGAACTCACCATCCCGGCCGCCCGGCCGGGTCCCTGTCCGGCTGCTCCAGTCGGCCTGCTACACGAAGTCAACCGCGACATCACATCCGACATGACACCGACAAGACGGCCATACCGCAACCACTGTTGCTGATAAAGCATAGACTATTCACTCGTCATACATGACATCATGTACAGTGCTACTTGTCCCTGGCACTATTGTATAAAGTGACCCAGGAGAGGCACTTTCTTGGAGAAGAGTTCACTCCCTTGGCCAAGAAGGCACAGACTTGACCAAGGAAGCAAGCCACACTACAAACTCAACATCCATCCATCCATCCTGGACACTCACTCACGCATACAAGCTAGCTAGCAAGCAAGCTAGCTAGCCATCCATCCATTCGGCCACATACATGCGTGCTCACCCAGAGCCTTTGGCTCCCACACCACACACCCACATACACACAAGGCGCTCTACTGCCTTCTGTAATATAGCTCTAGGAGCACTTTGTACTGCCAGACATGTACACTGCATATATATTCAGATATGCAGGAGTAGGAGTATTATCTCTCCGGAGAGCTCCGAACCTGGGTAAACCACCTCGTGCTGTTTGCCCAATCCTGTCCCCAGATCTCCAAAGCAGTCTTGCCCTCACCTCAAGCCACCTCGTGGCATCTGCCGTCGCATGAACCCGCCCGCGAGATAACCCCGACATATCTTTTCCCGGTCCTCCTCCCATTACTTCTCTATGCATTCACGATGCTAATTGAAGGAGGATGCACCATTGGTCGTTCAACATTTCGGGAACGGCTACCCTCTCCCTCGTCTGCATTAAAGCCGTATCGGGAACTGCGCCGTCCGCTGTCAAATCGAATAGTACTGCGCCGACAGCTGCACGCCTGGCTGAACACGCCTCCTCGCCTCCATCAAACGCCTCCGTTAAACCCGCATGCAAACCGAGAAACCTACTCCGGCCACACGTCCGTTCATGAGCGGGCCGAAATTAAACTCAATGTCGGCCAAGCTCCTCCCGTCCGCCCTCAGTTTAAAGAGGCCAGACGCCGGCCAAGCTCCTACCGTCCGCCCTCTATTTAAATGAGGCCAGACAAACAGCGGGCAAGAATCGCACCCCTCCGCCACTCTCCCATCTCCTCCTTCACCATTTTTCCCACTCTTCCGATGGCTTCCAGGGAGCCGTTCTCCGGCATACTACCTAGATGGGTGGCCCGTCGAGCCCTCCGGATACGGGCGAGGCCGCTCGGTGCTTCACCAACCTTGCTTGGCCCGACGGAGCCATTTGCCTCCCCAAGCCGTCGCGTGGTTCAGTAACTCGCCGCTCCAGTTCAGCTCGATGAGGAGTGGCGAGTTGCTCCACGCCGGCACGGCGGCGTGCACGACGGTACGGGCGTCATCGCTGCCGTGTCGTACCGCGCCACCAGTGTCTGCAGTGGCCGCACCTGTCGTGTCTGTGGGTGCACCTCCCGTGCCTGCGGCAGCGCCATGCAGGCAGAGACAGAAGCCGGGTGCATGGAGAGCGACGAGTCGGTGGCCAGCTTCTCCGTGTCCGCCGCCATCATCATGGAGAAGTAGAACACGGGAGGCCACCGCCACTTGGGTCCCATGAAGGTCACTGCCGAGGCGACGACTGCAAATTCTGGTGGTTTCCTTGCTGCTTCGTCTCTTCCGAGGACCTTTGTCGACCCCGCAAGTGTCTGTTGGACATGAGGAAGACAAAGGGATCTGCGGGCGGCCATTTTGATTAGGTATTGTATTAATTATACCATGAGAGCCGGATTAGCACCACTTAGTTCATGTAAATGTAATGAAATTCATCATGTTTATATGAAGATCCGGCTTTTCTATACGAAATCCTTCATGCTTATATGAAATCAGTTCGTGTTTGCACGAATTTCCTCTGGTTGGTTAGAGTCGTGAAAATGTATGCCCCTGGCGTTTGATGCTGTCCTCCGCGGAAGGAAGCGGGAGGAAATTTGCCGGCTGCCGTTGGAGATGCTCTTATGCTAGAAATAATAGAGTCACATCCAATCCATTTGAGTTAATTGCGTGTATGATTCTCCCTCTATAAGAAGTTAATTGCATGTACAGTGTACACGTGACTTGCAGGGTGGCTACAGCTTCGCATAGAAAGTTGAAAAGAAATAAGTCCATCCTTAATCTTGTATTCTAAGTACTCGGTGGGTTCCACTCTCAGTACAGTAGCGAAAGAAGTATATATTAAATAATATATAATATAAAAATCTAAAGTTAAAGACAAAATTCGAACTCAGGTCATCGCATTGCGAGCATCCGGTGCTAACCAGTCCAGCACATTTTCGTTGTGGACCATGCTGGAGATATATCTCCATGTCTACTCTTATAATCCCTTCGTTCCTAAATATTTGTCTTTTTCAGATTTCAAATGGACTAACACATATGGATGTGTATGTAGACATATTTTAGAGTGTAGATTCACTCATTTTGCTTTGTATGTAGTCATTTGTTGAAATCTCTAAAAATATAAATATTTAGGAATGAAGGGAGTAGAAAACAGAGTTGGTGACAATGGTGTGCGTGCCATCCTGCAATATAGGCTGTCGGATTTATATCTAACGGATAGGAAGGAAACTATGACAATTTTGCAAAAAGATACCCACAACCCTCTCCACGTTTGCAAATAAGGCCTTCCCTCGTTCATCCTTTTCTCTCACAAGATAAACTACTCATACAAATGCATCTTGATGTTCCATGCAACGCACGGGCATCTAGCTAGTTTCTTTTAAAATAGTTATTGCGAAAATTGGGTTGAAGTGATATATCTTATGTCTGCCTCGAATGATTTCAGATTCACTAGTAGTAACAAAGAAAAGGTTGCCTTGTTAATTAATAGAAAACGGGGTGAAAACTATCACATGAGGCCGGTAAAAACAAGGCACACTGGGTTTAGTGTCATCGTCACAACAGTTATGCGTGCGCGAGAAGTCTACATACCGAGGGGGCTATGGAGAGAAAGACATATCGAGTGTGTCTAAGCGAGGCACAGAGACACAATGTTTGAGAGATAAACCAATTGATAGATTAAGATCAGATCGAGTTGTCACCCTTCTGCTGTCATTGTGGGGGGGGGGGGTGGGAGGGGGAGGGAGAGAAAGACGTATCGAGAGTGTGCACGGTAGGCACAGAGGCAAAACTAGTGAGTGTGTGTGTGTATGTGTGTGTGTTTGAGAGAGAAGCAGTAATAGATTACTATCAATATCGAGGTGCCACCCTACTCCTTTGGTGTCGGGTATTGTGTGTGTGTGTGTGTTTGAGAGAGAAGCCAGTAGATAGATTAGTATCAAGATCGAGGTGTCACCCTACTCCTTTGGTGTCGGGAAGTGTGTGTGTGTGTGGGGGGAGCAGTGACACTTAGATATAGGGAGAAGGAGTTTGTGTGACACATATCTATATTAAGGGATAGGTAGAAAGCATGTGTCCGAGGCATACTTAAAGCATCACGGAGATAAAAAAACGGTGTGCATGCAAGGGCCGGGAAAAAATGAAGCGAGAAACAATGTCTATGCGCGCGTGTGTGTGTGGGTGTGAGAGAGAGAGAGAGACAGCGAAATCTCAAAACAAAAGGTGCTCTGATGGAATCCCATTGTATGTATTCATATGGTTCCGAAACTCGAGTTAACCTTAGGCATATTTGTGAGAGACATAATTATACTTTGAGACATTAGTGGTGGTGGATGGGTGGAATTAAAGGGGTGGACGTGTTCGGTAGAGAGAGCGTGTGTGTTTCTGTGTGAGAGACTTGTAGGACGGGGTAGAAAGACGAATTCTAACCTTGACGGAGGGAGTGAAATACACGAAGTGCGCATGTGTGATTTCGATGCCCACTGAGAAATGAGATATGTATGCGTGTGAGAGAGATTGCACAATTCATTCACGTATCACTATCTAGCGATCGTGGACGTGCATCGCTTGCACATAAATCAATATCTACTTCATATCATGGCCAAAGATACAATATCAATTCAACGCTACAAAGATTGGACACTCACATATCACATTTTTTTCTTTCTAAATAATCCTTTTCAGTTGTGCATGCCAAAGTTACAGTGATGTTTCTTCAAACCACCAATGTAGCTATCATGTACATGCACCATTGTTAGTCTTGCATTCAAATTCATTAGTCTTGGATGATTTAAGGTTCTATTATGAAGTAATATATGTAATATTCATATATGAATTCAACGGTACGCAATTTATGAAATGGAGGCTATGTAATCGTCTGAGGTAACACTTTTAAGTAGCGGACTACAATATCCATTTCTTTTGTGGGACAACAATATCCATTTCTTTTTGTGCGCCTCTACAATAACACGTCAATGCATTATGTTTATAGTAAATAACCAATGGCACTAAATTATCTATTTACATGAGAAATACATAGGCTGAGCATTTGATCCCTTTTTTGTGAATGCGCCTCTACACCCGTACGATTGGCCGCGCCCGTGTGAACGTCTAAGTTATTAGTGCATCATCCGGAGTTATTATATTTTTTCTAGTGTGGACTTCACACTAGTTATTAACTGCTGACGCGTGCCTCGTGTACACAGTCTCGCATGACCTTCCCGCTAGCACTTTCCAAAATTAGTTGAAATTGGATACGAACAATCCCGCGGACGGCAAAATCTCTTGCCTCCTTCTAAAATTTCCGCCACCTAGTATTTAGCATGCGAAATTCTCCTTTTATCCTTGGTGCACGGAGAACAACAGTTACAATACCGCCATTATCTACATCATAGGTCGGGGCTGCTTTGGTAACTTCCGGTTCCCCCCACCACACGACGCCCCCATTTCCTCCCCCTCCTGCAAAAACGACTAACTCCACAACACCAGAGCATCTTACATCACGATGTACGTACTTCATCGGCCTTTCTACCCTTCCCCTCTCGAAACCCTAGACTGCTCATCCACCGGCGTACCATAGCCTATTCACTGCCAGCGGCGTCCACCTCTCCGGATCTGCTTCTATGGCCGCATCTACCCCCCCACCTCCCCTGGAAACAAGTAGACTGCTCATCCACCACTGTACCACAACCCATTCAGTGCCGACCTTGTCCCCGGCGCTGGATCTTCTTCGCCGATACTCTCGTC
Organism: Aegilops speltoides; assembly: GCA_021437245.1. Classification (NCBI taxonomy): domain Eukaryota; kingdom Viridiplantae; phylum Streptophyta; class Magnoliopsida; order Poales; family Poaceae; genus Aegilops; species Aegilops speltoides. The sequence goes on along the minus strand of CM038142.1, from coordinate 423,093,824 downwards.
AACCACAGCGCATCTGCAGCGGCTCCTTTGTACTCCCCACAAGAGACGCTTCGTCCACACACCCCCGGAGCTGCCCCACCGCCGCTCCAGTCGACGGCCTCTGATCCTCTTTGCCAACACCTTCCTCAACCCTACCGGAGCCGCTTCGCCGACACATCGTCAACCCTATCGGAGTAGCTTTTCCTATACCATTCTGAACCCTACCAGGGTCGCTTTGCCAACTCACAAGTCCACGGCCTCAGATCCGTTTCGTCGCACCCATGTACAACCTACCGGAGCAACTTCTGACGCCCCGTCCATGGCCGCAGATCCGCATCGTCGACACCATTCTGAACCCAACCACCGGAGCAGCTTCATGATACGTCTCCAACGTATCTATAATTTATGAAGCATTCATGCTATTTTATTATCTGTTTTGAATGATTATGGGCTTTATTATACACTTTTATATTACTTTTGGGACTAACCTATTAACCGGAGGCCCAACCCATATTGCTGTTGTATTGCCTGTTTCAGTATTTCGAAGAAAAGGAATATCAAACGGAGTCCAAACGGAATGAAACCTTCGGCAGCGTGATTTTTTGGAACGAACGTGACCCAGGAAACTTGGAGTGCAAGCCGGGGAAGCATCGAGGAAGCCACGAGATAGGGGGGTGCGCCCACCCCCTGGGCGCGCCCTCCACTCTCGTGGGCCCCTCGAGGCTCCCCCGACCGACTTCTTTCGCCTATATAAGTCCACGTACCCTAAAAACATCGACACAGAAGATAGATTGGGAGTTCCGCCGCCGCAAGCCTCTGTAGCCACCAAAAACCTCTCGGGATCCCGTTCCGGCACCCTGCCGGAGGGGGATTCGTCACCGATGGCCATCTTCATCATCCTGGCGCTCTCCATGACGAGGAGGGAGTAGTTCACCCTCGGGGCTGAGGGTATGTACCAGTAGCTATGTGTTTGATCTCTCTCTCTCTCACGTTCTCTCTATGGCACGATCTTGATGTATCGCGAGCTTTGCTATTATAGTTGGATCTTCTGATGTTTCTCCCCCTCTACTCTCTTGTAATGGATTGAGTTTTCCCTTTGAAGTTATCTAATCGGATTGAGTCTTTAAGGATTTGAGAACACTTTATGTATGTCTTGCCGTGTTTATCTGTGGTGACAATGGGATATTCACGTGATCCACTTGATGTGTGCTTTGGTGATCAACTTGCGGGTTCCGCCCATGAACCTATGCATAGGGGTTGGCACACGTATTCGTCTTGACTCTCCGGTAGAAACTTTGGGGCACTCTTTGAAGTACTTTGTGTTGGTTGAATAGATGAATCTGAGATTGTGTGATGCATATCCTATAATCATGCCCACGGATACTTGAGGTGACAATGGAGTATCTAGGTGACATTAGGGTTTTGGTTGATTTGTGTCTTAAGGTGTTATTCTAGTACAAACTCTTGAATAGATTGATCCGAAAGAATAACTTTGAGGTGGTTTAGTACCCTACCATAATCTCTTCATTTGTTCTCCGCTATTAGTGACTTTGGAGTGACTCTTTGTTGCATGTTGAGTGATAGTTATATGATCCAGTTATGTTATTATTGTTGAGAGAACTTGCACTAGTGAAAGTATGAACCCTATGCCTTGTTTCCTATCATTGCAATACCGTTTACGCTCACTTTTATCATTAGTTACCGTGCTGTTTTTACTATTTCAGATTACAAAAACCTATATCTACCATCCATATTGCACTTGTATCACCATCTCTTCGCCGAACTAGTGCACCTATACAATCTACCATTGTATTGGGTGTGTTGGAGACACAAGAGACTCTTTGTTATTTGGTTGCAGGGCTGTTTGAGAGAGACCATCTTCATCCTACGCCGCCCACGGATTGATAAACCTTAGGTCATCCACTTGAGGGAAATTTGCTACTGTCCTACAAACTTGTGCACTTGCAGGCCCAAAAACATCTACAAGAAGAAGGTTGTGTAGTAGATCACTGGATAGCGGTCAAGAATATCCTTAGTGAGGACTAAGGAAATATTTCTCGATTATGGAGGTGATAAAAGAGCCCGTCGTAAAGAGTTACATCGGTGCAAGCTTTTACACCGACCCAGATGACTCCAAGTCTCAATCTGGATACATATTAAAAGTGGGAGAAATTAGCTAGAGTAGCTCCGTGCAGAGCATTGTAGACATAGAATATTTGCAAAATACATACGGCTCTGAATATGACAGACCCTGACTAAACTTCTCTCACGAGCAAAACATGATCATACCTTAGTACTCTTTGGGTGTTAATCACATAGCAATGTGAACTAGATTATTGACTCCAGTAAACCCTTTGGGTGTTGGTCACATGCCGATGTGAACTATGGTTTTTTTTATCATATACAAATATGAATTTTGGTGTTAAATCACATGATGATGTGAACTAGATTATTGACTCTAGTGCAAGTGGGAGACTGAAGGAAATATGCACTAGAGAAAATAATAAAGTTATTATTTATTTCCTTATATCATGATAAATGTTTATTATTCATGCTAGAACTGTATTAACCGGAAACATAATACATGTGTGAATACATAGACAAACATAGTGTCACTAGTATGCCTCTACTTGATTAGCTTGTTAATCAAAGATGGTTAAGTTTCCTAACCATAGACATGAGTTGTCATTTGATTAACGGGATCACATCATTAGGAGAATGATGTGGTTGACTTGACCCATTCCGTTAGCTTAGCACTTGATCGTTTAGTATGTTGCTATTGCTCTCTTCATGACTTATACATGTTCCTATGACTATGAGATTATGAAACTCCCGTTTACCGGAGGAACACTTTGTGTGCTACCAAACGTCACAACATAACTGGGTGATTATAAAGGAGCTCTACAGGTGTCTCCGAAGGTACATGTTGAGTTGGCGTATTTCGAGATTAGGATTTGTCACTCCGATTGTCGGAGAGGTATCTCTGGGCCCTCTCGGTAATGCACATCACTATAAGCCTTGCAAGCAATGTGACTAATGAGTTAGTTGTGGGATGATACATTACATAACGAGTAAAGAGACTTGCCGGTAACAAGATCGAACTAGGTATTGAGATACCGACGATCGAATCTCGGGCAAGTAACATACCGATGACAAAGGGAACAACGTATGTTGTTATGCGGTTCGACCAATAAAGATCTTTGTAGAATATGTATTAGCCAATATGGGCATCCAGGTTCCACTATTGGTTATTGACCAGAGAGGTGTATCGGTCATGTCTGCATAGTTCTCGAACCCGTAGGGTCCGCACTCTTAACGTTTGTTGATGATATAGTATTATATGAGTTATGTATGTTGGTGACCGAATGTTGTTCGAAATCCCAGATATGATCACGAACATTACGAGGAACTCCGGAATGGTCCGGATATAAAGATTGATATATGGGATAATAGTGTTTGGTCTCTGGAAGGGTTCCGGAATTCACCGGAAGAGGTTCCGGATGTTTCCCGAAATGTTTGGGCACGAGAACACTTTATTTGGGCCAAAGGGGAAAGCCCACAAGGTTTTCGAAAAGCGCAAAAGAAAGTTTTGCGGAGTCCAGGGGCCAGACGCTAGGGTCCCTAGCGTGTGGGTCCAGACGCCGGGAACCCTGGCGTCTGGCCCGGGAGTCCGATAAGGACTCTTGCCTTTCGGGTAAAACTGACTTTGTGGAGGCTTTTACTCCAAGTTTCGACCCTAAGGCTCAACATATAAATAGAGGGGCAGGGCTAGCACCAAAGACACATCAAGAAACACCAAGCCGTGTGCCGGCAACCCCGTCCCCTCTAGTTTATCCTCCGTCATTGTTTCCGTAGTGCTTAGGTGAAGCCCTGTGGAGATTGTTCTTCACCAACACCGCCACCACACCGTCATGCTGCCGAAACTCATCTACTACTTCGCCCGTCTTGCTGGATCGAGAAGGCGAGGACGTCATCAAGCTGAATATGTGCTGAACGCGGAGGTGCCGTATGCTCGGTACTTGATCGGGGCGGATCATGAAGGTGTACGACTACATCAATCGCGTTGATAAAAGCTTCCGCTTAGCGATCTTCAAGGGTATGAAGATACACTCTCCCTCTCGTTGCTATGCATCTCCATGATCTTGCGTGTGCGTAGGAAATTTTTGAAATTACCACGTTCCCCAACACTGACATCCCCGGTGTTCCCAGGGAAGTGATTGAGCACCATCTTGCTGTCTGTCCTCATGTGCGACCCGTCAAGCAGAAGGTCAGGAAGCAAGCTTTGGAAAGGCAGGAGTTCATCACAGAAGAGATCAGAAAGCTAGAAGCGGTAGGTTTGGTGAGAGGTGTACTCCATCCGACGTGGTTGGCCAATCCGGTGGTGGTGGGCAAGGCAAACGGGAAGTGGAGGCTATGTATTAATTACACAGATATCAATAAGGCCTGCCCAAAAGACCCTTTCCTGTTGCCGCGCATTGACCAAATTGTTGACTCCACGGCTGGGTGTGACCTGCTATCATTCCTTGACGCCTACTCAGGATGCCATCAGATTTTCATGACGAGAGAAGATGAAGAGAACACAACATTCACCACCCCATGTGGTACGTATTGCTTTTTACAGATGCATTTCAGGTTGAAGAGTGCTGGCTCGAATTTTGCAAGAGCAGTCCAAAGTAGTTTTGAGCCCCAGCTACATAGAAATATGGAAGCTTATATGGATGACATAGTGGTCAAAACCAAGGACAAGGCAACACTTGTGCAAGGTTTGGAAGAGACGTTTGCAGATCTGCGCAAGATCAACCTCAAGTTGAACCCTGAGAAGTGTGTCTTCGGCATCCCGTCCGGCAAGCTTCTCGGGTTCTTTGTGGGATTGAGGCGAACCCAGACAAGATCAAGGCCATTGAGAAGATTGAGGCACCTAGGCGGATCAAGGATGTGCGTCGGCTCACTGGCTGCATTGCCACCATGAGCAAATTCATCTCCAAATCTGCCGAGCGTGCCCTTCCCTTTTTCGAAATCTTGAAAAAGGCAGGCCCAATGGAGTGGACCCCAGAGGCCTAGGCGGATAAAGGATGACGCGAGCATGCTTCGGTCACCCCATGCACGATCCCCACGTCACACATTCAACACAAGTCATGGGGAAGCGCAACGGACGAAAGAGCTACCGCGGTAAAACTCGACCCCGCCTGCCCACACATCGTTCTGGGCCTAGCCCAATAACGTGTCACGCTTATGTCTGGCCCAGGCCCGGGGGCTCCTGTCGGTGTACAGAAGTAGGGGCTCTACTTTGCACCCCTTTACCTGTGCACGTGCAGTCAGAGCCGCGCCTGCGGCCACACTTAGCAGGGCAAAGGGGGGAGGCCAAAGCCACAAGATGTGCAAAGCAACGCCAAGACAGAGATACGAAGAGCAAGAGGGCGAGGCAGACTCCCCCGGCCAGACCCTTGCCGGGGCAGCTTCCACGGCCCCGGCAAGTGCCTTGCCAGGGCAACTTGCCCAACACCAGCGGAGCGTGCCACCCCTGAGCCCGAGGTTTCGAACACCATCAACGAAATTGGGACCAAGGTGAGGGAGTCCTGGATTAGGGGGTCCTCGGACAGCCGGACTATGTACTTGTGGCGGACTGTTGGACTATGAAGATACAAGATTGAAGACTTCGCCCCATGTCCGGGTGGGACTCTCCTTTGCGTGGAAGGCAAGCTTGGCTATTTGGATATGTAGATTTCCTTCTCTGTAACGGTCTCTGTGTAACCCTAGCCCCCTCCGGTGTCTATATAAACCGGAGGGTTTAGTCCGGAGGACAAGAACAATCATAATCATAGGCTAGCTTCCAGGGTTTAGCCTCTACGATCTCGTGGTAGATCAACTCTTGTAATACTCATATCATCAAGATCAATCAAGCAGGAAGTAGGGTATTACCTCCATAGAGAGGGCCCAAACCTAGGTAAACATTGTGTCCCCCGCCTCCTATTACCATTAGCGTTAGACGCACAGTTCGGGACCTCCTACCCAAGATCCGCCTGTTTTGACACCGACATTGGTGCTTTCATTGAGAGTTCCACTGTGTCATCACCATAAGGCCTGATGGCTCCTTCAATCATCTACAACGATGCGATCCGGGATAAGGTTTTCCTCCCCGGACATATCTTCATATTCGGCGGCTTCGCACTGCGGGCCAACTCACTTGGCCATTTGGAGCAGATCGATAGCTACGCCCCTGGCCACCAGGCCAGGTTTGGAAGCCTGAACTACACTGCCGACATCCGTGGAGACTTGATCTTCGACGGATTCGAGCCCATGACAGGTGCGCCGTACAGTCATGATGAGCATGACTTAGATCTGCCATCGGACGGTGTTCTGGAGAACGCACCCGCTGTCGGTGTCAAAACCGACGGATCTCGGGTAGGGGTCCCGATCTGTGCGTCTTAGGTTGATGGTAACTCGAAGCAAGGGACACAATTTTTACCCAGGTTCGGGCCCTCTCGATGGAGGTAAAACCCTACTTCCTGCTTGATTAATATTGATGATATGAGTAGTACAAGAGTAGATCTACCACGAGATCATAGAGGCTAAACCCTAAGAGCTAGCCTATGATGATTATGATTGTAGTTGTGATCGCCCTTCTAAGGACCAACCTCTCCGGTTTATATAGATACCGGAGAGGGCTAGGGTTTACATCGGTTACAAGGAAGGAAATATAATATCCGGATCGCCAAGCTTGTCTTCCACGCAAAGGAGAGTCCCATCCAAACACGGGACGGAGTCTTGAGTCTTGTATCTTCACGCTCCAATAGTCCGGACGATGTATACAGTCCGGCTTTATGGATACCCCCTAATCCAGGACTCCCTCTGTAGCCCCTGAACTAGGCTTCAACGACGATGAGTCCGCCGCACAGTTTTGTCTTTGGCATTGCAAGGCGGGTTCCTTCTCCGAATACTCCAAGGTAATCATCGAACACGTAAACCATGTCCGGATCTGCAAAATGATCTTCACATACCATCGTAGAGAGAATGATATTTCAGCTGACAACTTTTTAGACGACGTGATATGTCATTACGGTTGGGTCATTATTCGAACCGTTTTCCCACAACCAGCCACAGCGCATATTGCGAGGCAGTTTCCTTGACACGTCTTGTCAAAGCAGAGATCGTGTCCCCTTATCACGGGATTCTCATCAATACGGGTATGGGTAATCCCATCGCGCCATCAATCGTGACGTTTGGGAAGCAAGCAATTCTCAATGGGCAAGTGGGTAGGCGCACCGCTTTCGTCGCCTCTATAAAGGGATAAGAGTTCCCTATTTCTACCCACGCCTTCTTCCTCCTTTGCTCACCCTTGCCCCCTCGAGCTCCAGCGCCCTAGCCCATGTCTTCTCCGCACAACTAAACATGTCCGGAGCAGGAGGCAAGTGGGTGGCCTCCACCCTGAAAGAGAAGCATATCACAAATCTTCGGGCGGCCGGATACTTGGCCGCAGACATCGCGCACCAACTACATGACAAAGGGCAGGCCATTCCAACCCCGAAACCTCACGAGAGGGTCGTGTTTGTCGCCCACTTCATCCGTGGACTGGGATTTCCACTTCATCCCTTTGTCCGCGGGCTCATGTTCTACTACGGGCTAGATTTCCATGATCTAGCCCCAAATTTTGTCCTCAACATCTTGGTGTTTATCGTCGTGTGCGAGGCCTTCCTCTGCATCAAGCCTCACTTCGGCCTGTGGCTGCAAATCTTCTGCGTGAAGCCAAAGATCGTGAGCGGCCAGCAAGCGGAGTGCGGAGGGGCCATGGTGGGCAAGATGCCTAACGTCACCTGGCTTGACGCCTCCTTTGCGGAGACCATGAAAGGGTGGTAATCGGGGTGGTTCTACATCGCCGAGCCGCGCGGTGCCAACTGGGCAGCGGCCCCCGAGTTCTGATCCGGAACCCCTATGCGGCTCACCTCCTAGGAAAAGAAGGGCCTGGCCTGGGGCGAACCTACAGAGTTGACCGGATTCCAAAACTGCATCAAGCTTGTCAACGTGACCCAGGTCATGCTCGTTCGCCGGATTCTGCCGTGCCAAAGGCAGGCATTTAATCTATGGGAGTTTGTCCCGGCCGAACACTAGACACTTCGGAGGCTCTACAACATGACGCATAAAGACGCATGGAAGGCGCTGTTCAAGGCCTCTGAAGTACCTCCTCCCACATCCGAGGACCGTGGACTTCACGCCGCGCGGCCTCCTCGTCCGGTGAGTTTTTGTGACTACCACCCGATTCAGCTCTTCCCAATATATTCGTGGGGGAGTCTTAAGTAATTGTGCACATTTAATCAGGATTATGTGGAGACAGCGGAGCGGATTGACTGTCCGGCTATGCTACCAGAAGGCCCAGCTGATGCTCTCTTAACGGAGATGCTAGTCCCGGCGCCCTACAAGGCACTGGAGAAGAAGGCCGAAAAGAAGGCCCCGGGGACCAGGAAGGGTCTCTGGCGTAAGGTTGTACCGGAAGCCTCGTCCGAAGACGACGAGTCACACTCCTCCCCCGAAGGGGAGGAAGAAGAAGAAGGGGCCACCCCATCCGGAGAGGATGAGGGTCCTGAGAAGGCGGACCAAGGGGCCAGGAAAGGCCCCCGGCGCAAGGCCGTCATACCCTCGTCGTCCGACGACGACGAGGCAGATTCCTCCCGCGGAGGCGGGGGGAAGCAAGAAGAAACTCTACCTCCCCACACTGGGGAGGAGAAAAAGAGGAAAGCCGCCCCGAAGGAGGAGGCTGGGATGTCCAAGAAGGGAAAGATGTCCCTTCCGGACTACTCCGCCACGGCCGCCCATAGCGAGGAGGGGTGGCTGCCCAGGGGGAAGCCCCTAGCGCGATCGTAAGTATCCGCACTCTATCGTGATTTTATTTCATAGTCTTTTTATAACGCAAAATATATAGGCAGTCCGGCCAGGGTTCATCCCGAGATATCGTCTTTGGATGGGTCCCTGAGCGATTCAGCGATGAACTCGCTCCCGACGGCCACTACTCCTCAGCCCGCGGATGACACGGAGGTGTTGTCCCAAAGGCTCCCAAAGCGGGGGGAGGTGACTCTGGAGACGCCCCAAGGTGGAATTCCAGATGTCGGACGCGCGGGGTTCAAGATCCCCGCGGATCATGTCGATGAGAGCCGCAGTAAGCCGGGCTCTCAGCCGGACACTGCTCTGGAACCTTCAATGGTTCCGGACTCAGGTGGGCAGCCCCTCGTTAGGGAGATCGAGCCGTCCGTGCCTAGGACTTTCGTCACGCCAGAGGCGTCGGATAGTCTGGTGGAAGCGCTTCAAGGCGCTTCCAAGGATGATGAGCACCGTACTCTTATGAGTGCGGTGATTCAAAAGGTTCTGTCCGCCAAGAGCGGACTAACCGAAGCCTGCACAAGCCTCCCGACGGGCTTCGAGGTAAGTAGGAAATATGTAAAATTACCACCCGATAGGTAGTAGCCCCTGATACTCTGTTCAGTGTTCGGAAGGAAAAGCCAAACAGAGGGTCAATTATAATCGGCAGGAGTCTAATAGTAAGTATGTATGTCAATAAGCAGGCTGTGCCGCTTGCCGCTGATGTCCGCACAGCCGAGGTCGCCGGACTAAAACGGGACCTGGAGCAAGCGCAGGGAGAGCTCGACCTCACGAAGAGGCAGCTCGAAGAGAACAAAGGGGAGTAATTTCCCGCTCTCATATAATGAAGAATAGGCAAAATTGGTTATTCTCACGATAAAACATCATGACTTTGCAACAAGGGCCACCGATGAAGTGGCGTCTCTGAAGAAAGCGCTGTCCGAGGCTGAGGGCAAGGCGGCTCTAGAGCGCAAAGAGCGCGAGAAGCAAGATGCTAGGGTAGGCGAGGTACAGCAAGAGCTCGAGGAACTCGGTAAAAAGTTCGAGTCCTTGGAGCATGATCAGAAGATGAAAGAGTCCAAGCTTGCGAAGGCCCTTGTGAGTATGAAAGATGCCAAGGCCGAAGCCGAGAAGGTCACGACCCTGTAGCCCCTCAACCCCCTCCAACAGATCACGTCGATGAAAACCGTGGAGAAACCTCGACGTCCGCGAGGCAAGCCCGCTTAGATATGAACGAGGTAGACTAAAATCGCTCGAATGATACCGAGTCTTAGAATGACCTCGCCTTGTAATCTTGTGACCCTGTATCGCCGTAATTAAATGTTTGTGCGCTCCTGTTTTTAATAGTAGCCATGCATGAGTATGTTGATATGCGATTGCATTTTTTTATCCCGGGCGTAGCTGCCAACCTCGACGACGCAAGTTTGTGCTATGAATAAATCTTTTGGTTCCAACTCACAAGAAAGATATTTTCAAAACAACTCTTAACAAATCTCGAGGACGAGATTTTCTTTTAAGGGGGGTAGTGTTGTGACACCCCAAAATTTTGACCTTGTTTTATTAATTAAAATTTTGCCAGGAAATTAAAACTTTTATTGTCTGGGCTCCCTTTTGATTTTTGAACCTTTTCTCCCTTGCTATTATGGAGTTTTCCCCAAAGTGAAAACTTTTCAAATATGTTATTGGACTTGTTTAACCTCTCAAGAAAAACTTTTCTTTTATTAGTAGAACTAATCACATAATTAATTTGCTTGATCTTTATTTTCTTGAAAAATGGTTTTCCAAGGTTATATGGCCAAATTTGAACTACAACCATTTGATAAATTCACTTAAAATTATAAACAAAATTTGGAGATGTCAGGTGATGTTTTTAAATCAGTTTTATGCAAAAATATCTTTTATTCATGAAATATTTTGAGCTCTACACCCATCTTTCTTCTCTGGTCCAGTGGGCAATTTTGCACTGCAACTCATTTAAATACTTCTTTCTAGCCACCACCAAAATTATGGGATGCTGGTAGTAGCTTATGATTCAGCTTTATGCAAAAATCCAGTGATGTTCTTTGAAAAATTTGAGTGAATCATCCTCATCTTCATTCTGGTGCAACTTGGTGATTTGTACTGCAACCATCTTCTAACTTGCTCCTTTACCCTTGAGCTTTCTCCTGCTTGTAGTGCACTTTGCCAAATCCTTAAGTCCAGGAGAGTGGACCCATTGGATGATTCTAAGTGCTTGCAATCATGCCCTCTTCTTTCCGTCAAAAACTGAAGTTTTGCAAAACTTGCACTAACAAGTTTATCCTTTTAACAAACTAACTTCACCACCCTCTCATGCATCCAAGGAGACACTGATCTGGAGAATTTGGCCACTCCAAGAAAAGCATAGGTGCCTGTGACATTTTGTCAAACACCTGGAGTGCATGGACAGAATTGGCATGAGTGTTTGTTTGCATTGTGAACTTGGCCACCTGACCTAACCACCATGTCCATTTACCTTCTGACTAACCCTAGCCTAGCCCTGTTTCTTGCCAGCCTCACCCGCGACCTCTATCATGCACTGGCATTTCGTCGAACACATCCCGGGCGTGCTCTGGGCGCGCCCAGAGCGTGCATTTGGCACGCACGTGCGCCCGAGCCGCCGCGTCTCGCCTCGCACCCGTTCTGGCCTTGGCCAACCGCAGCCAGCACGCCACGTATCCTCCTGCACCGCCATGCCACCCCGACCACACCTGGCACTCTACAACGCCGCCGTCAGGGCACTCTTGGCGGCACGCCGGCGTCCGCAGTGCGCCTCTGCCACGGTTGGCGCCGCCCGAGCCACCCCGGCTCGCCACCTGCCCCTGGGAGCCGCGCAAGCTTATTCCCTCGCTCGTCGGCTAGCTCTCGTCGCCTCCACGTCGCCCTGCAAGCTAGAGCACGTTGGTTCGCCGACGACCTTATCCTCGGCCGCGGAACCGCCATGGCCACGCAATATAAGAAGCACCTGAGTGAAGGAAATATGACCTAGAGGCAACAATAAAGTTATTATTTATTTCCTCATATCATGATAAATGTTTATTATTCATGCTAGAATTGTATTAACCGGAAACATAATACATGTGTGAATATATAGACAAACAGAGTGTCACTAGTATGCCTCTACTTGACTAGCTTGTTAATCAAAGATGGTTATGTTTCCTAACCATGAATAAGGAGTTGTTATTTGATTAACAAGGTCACATCATTAGTTGAATGATCTGATTGACATGACCCATTCCGTTAGCTTAGCACACGATCGTTTAGTATGTTGCTATTGCTTCCTTCATGACTTATACATGTTCCTATGACTATGAGATTATGCAACTCCGTTTATCGGAGGAACACTTTGTGTGCTACCAAACATCACAACGTAATCGGGTGATTATAAAGGTGCTCTCTGGTGTCTTGAAGGTACTTGTTGAGTTGGCGTATTTCGAGATTAGGATTTGTCACTCCGAATGTCGGAGAGGTATCTCTGGGCCCTCTCGGTAATACACATCACTTAAGCCTTGCAAGCATTTCAACTAATGAGTTAGTTGTGAGATGATGTATTACGGAACGAGTAAAGAGACTTGCCGATAACGAGATTGAACTAGGTATTGGATACCGACGATCGAATCTCGAGCAAGTAACATACCGATGACAAAGGGAACAACGTATGTTGTTGTGCGGTTTGACCGATAAAGATCTTCATAGAATATGTAGGAACCAATATGGGCATCCAGGTCCCGCTATTGGTTATTGACCGGAGACATGTCTCGGTCATGTCTACATTGTTCTCGAACCGTAGGGTCCGCACGCTTAAGGTTTCGATGACGGTTATATTATGAGTTTATGTATTTTGATGTACCGAAGGTTGTTCGGAGTCCCGGATATGATCACGGACATGACGAGGAGTCTCGAAATGGTCGAGACATAAAGATTGATATATTGGACGGATATATTTGGACACCGAAAAGGTTCCGGAGAAGTTTGGAGCTCCGGAGGTTACTGAAACCCCGGGAGGTATATGGGCCTTATTGGGCCCATGTAGGAGGAAGAGAGAAGGAGCAAGGGAGGCGCGCCCCAAGCCCAATCCGACTGGGGAAGGGGCGGCCCCCTTTCCTTTCTCCTTCCCCTCTCTTCCTTCCTACTACTAGTACTACTTCCTAATACTAGTACTCCTTCCTTCCCTCCAAATAAGATAAGGAAAAGAGAGGGAAACCTACTTGGAGTAGGTTTCGCCCTCCCTATGGCGCGCCCCCCTTGAGGTCGGCCACCTCCTCCCTCCCTCCTTTATATACAGGGGTAGGGGGGCACCCTAGGACACACAAGTTGATCATTGATCATTCCTTAGCCGTGTGCGGTGCCCCCCTCCACGATATTACACCTCGATCATATTGTAGCGGTGCTTAGGCGAAGCCTGCGACAGAGAACATCAAGATCGTCCACCACGCCGTCGTCTTGACGGAACTCCCCTCGGAGCCTCTACCGGATTGGAGATCGAGGGTGCGTCATCGAGCTGTCTGCGTGTCAAGAACTCGGAGGTGCCGAGTATGCGGTGCTTGGATCGGTTGGACCGGGAGGACGACGACTACTTCCTCTACGTTGCGTCAACGCTTCCGCTTCGGTCTACGAGGGTACGTAGACAACACTCTCCCCTCTCGTTGCTATGCATCACCATGATCTTGCGTGTGCGTAGGAATTTTTTTGAAATTACTACGTTCCCCAACACTGAGCTCATCCAGGCCTCGTGCAGCCTCTCTCACCCCTCACCGACCCACCCATAGCAGTAGGAAGACCAGGGGAGCTGTCTTCTTCCTCTCCGGCAACTCCGGCCGCTGCCACTTTCCCGGCCACTCCGGCACCACCAGGGCCTCCCCCTCTCCACTCTCTTCACCAGAAGCTCTCCCTCCCTCTCGTGAGTGCACCCCCACGCTCAATTTTGATCGGGAACCACCATAGCCCCGGCCCCCAAATCCAACCGAGGCCGCCATCCGCCACGAGGCTCGTCGCCGATGACTCCCTCCATCCCTGTCACTCCCTCGACCACCGGAAGAACCGCCCCAGTCTTGCGGATCCATCCCCACCCTCAGGGGCCCGCGAGGAGCCGCCAAACGCCGGCGACGATCGCCCGAGCCCCCGCCTCTGTTCGGCCAGAGGAAGAAGAGGGAAGGGGACTGGTCAAATCTGACCAGTGGGGCCCCTGGACCCACTGTCAGCGACCCAGCCCGCCTCCACACGTGTTTAAGTGAAGGCGTACAACTCCCCAGTACATTTCCCCTACACCGAAAACGTATTCCGTCTGATGCGTTTTCTTTTATATATTAAAAAAACAGATTTTGACCAAATCTTTGACTGGCTATAACTTTTTAAATAAAACTCCAAATGAATTGATTCTTTCTCCTACATCTCTCAAATATTGTCTAGTTTATTATAATATTTATTTCAAAATTGTCCAAGCAACTTTTTGTACTGTTTTCAAACTATGTGTTAATTTAAATATTTCCAAAAATAGGATTTGTTGGAGAGAGGAGAAAACTTTCAAAGTTTTGGAATGCACCCTGACTCTCCACACCTTGAAGGCAAGCATTCTGAACCCTAGCATAATATTTTTGGCGTGTTAGTTGACACGTTTATAATACCACCTTACTCGGAGAACTTGTTATTTCATGTGATATGATCATTTGCATGGAGGCATATATATTAGTGATTTACTTGCTGTTGGAAATGAATATACTTGTGATGGTTATCATCCTCATGTGCCTTGCATGGATGCTGGAAGGAAGCCGGGAAAACCTCTGCCTTGGGTAGGCATGAGTTTGTCGCCGGTCTCCGTCGGGACGGTTATGTCCGGTATGGCATAGTAAGGTATAATGAGTGGTGATTCTGTTGGTTGAAATATTTTTGTTATACATGTCATGTAGGGAAATTATAAACCTCCTGAGTCGACCGTAGATCGAGTCTTGTTCCAGTAACCCCCACACTTGTTTCGTGCTACCACCTATCCCTGCCACAAGTAGGGTACGGTTCAGTAATTTGTCAACCCCTTCCTAGCACACACCGTACGGAGGGGCCGGGATGAGGGTACCAAGGCCATGGATTAAAGCCAGTCATCCGGTCAGGGGGCATGGGTGTTTCGGTTATAGCCGAGGGGGTAGCTTCCCCAGTTTTGCGCGCGGTATACATTTTGTGATCCCATGCTAATCGAGGTTGTAGCCTCCCCACTTAGAGTTTTGCTTAACAGTGTCGTGGGTGATTCCAGACACCGGTAAGTTAAGCTGGTGTGTGCAAGTCAGGTGTGTTTTCATTTAAAAGACCGTAGACGGAATTAGGACTAAAGGAATCCGTTACTCGTGGGTAAAGAGTACACCCTCTGCAGAGATTAAACCTATTCGAATAGCCGTGTCCATGGTTAAGGACTACAGTCTTGGATGGGTCAAGTGTCGGTCTTAGTGTCGGTCTTCGGAGGAGAAACTACTAAACCAGAACGTGGATCATGACTGACGACTTGTGAAAATTATGTTATGTTTATTATGGACTAACCCATTATATTATTTGAACTATTGAGTATCCCTGGGACGGTTCTACCTCCTGGATATTCAATGTGATTATTTATTTTATAAGCCCTTTATGTGGTGTCGCTGAGACGCCCGACTGTGGCATTGCTTGTCATTTACTTTTGATATAAGCCCTTTCTGCGATGTCGATCAGACGTCCGACTTTGGCACGCTTGTTATTTATTTTGATATAAGCCCTTTCTGCGATGTCGCTCAGACGTCCGACTGTGGCACGCTTGTTATTTATTTTGATATAAGCCCTTTCTGCGATGTCGCTCCGATGTCCGCCTGAGGCACGCATGTCATTTACTCATCGATATAAGCCCTTTATGTGGTGTCGCACAGACGCCCGACTGCGGCAATTTATTTCCACTTCATTATTGCTTATTTATGTTGCATATAAATAACCTGCATGCATGCATCAGAGATTTTATTTTATGACTGACGATGTGATCATAGAATATTTCAACGCACAATTATCATTTATATTATACCTGTGTTCATAATGTTTGCGAGTACATTCAAAGTACTCACTGGCTTGTCCCTGGCTATTGTCTTGGCCAGATTTCTTGCTTGGAGAGGAGCGACGCGATGACAGCCACGGAACCTAAGCAACGGTGATAGCAGCCTCGTGAAGATAGGAGTTAACCTGGTCAGCTGTTCCTGTTGGGAAATGGAGTCCCATAGACACTGATGATCCTCAAACCGCTTCCGCCATCAACCTCTAGAAATCACTTGTTGTACTCATAGGCCAGAATGGTCTTGTACTACATATTTTGTTTTTTTGCTTGGAATTTCTGTATCAATTTGGTGCCTCATCAGCTAACAATAATCCTGGGGCAGGTGAGCACAACGGCCATTTTCTGGAAATTAATACCTGGAAAACCGGTCGTGACAAACTTGGTATCAGAGCCAGGCTGACCATTGGCTAATCCAATCTTAGCCGGGTCAATAAAACCTAGGCAAACCAATCCACCAGACCCTAACCAAAACCCCAGCCAAGCTTCTCGTGTAAGATAGCCACACAGTGACCCCGACACTTTTGGCAGTCGGTGCCCAACCTATCAGCCTAGCCTGTCGATCACGTGCCAGTGACCGACAAATAATCTGTCTTATTCGCAAGCATGCGAAGGAAGACTCCGTTCCCTTTTTCTATAAAAGGGCACGCTAGCCTCAACACAGCACAGCCCCGGCCGTCAACCAAAATACCTTGATGACCCCAGAAGTGCTTCGTCGCCTTTTGGGAACACGCTCCAACGGGATTGTGGCCAACAATCCCCGAGATGGTCATCATCACTACCCCGACCCTGTAGCCCCTCAACCCCCTCCAACAGATCACGACGGTGAAAACCATGGAGAAACCTCGACGTCTGCAAGGCAAGCCCGCTTAGATATGAACGAGGTAGACTAAAATCGCTCGAATGATACCGAGTCTTAGAATGACCTCGCCTTGTAATCTTGTGACCCTGTATCGCCGTAATTAAATGCTTGTGCGCTCCTATTTTTAATAGTAGCCATGCATGAGTATGTTGATGTGCGATTGCATTTTGTTTATCCCGGGCGTAGCTGCCAACCTCGACGACGCAAGTTTGTGCTATGAATAAATCTTTTGGTTCCAGCTCACAGGAAAGATGTTTTCAAAACAACTCTTAACAAATCTCGAGGACGAGATTTTCTTTTAAGGGGGTAGTGTTGTGACACCCCAAAATTTTGACCTTGTTTTATTAATTAAAATTTTTCTAGGAAATTAAAACTTTTATTTTCTGGGCTCCCTTTTGATTTTGAACCTTTTTCTCCCTTGCTATTATGGAGTTTTCCCCAAAGTGAAAACTTTTCAAATATGTTATTGGACTTGTTTAACCTCTCAAGAAAAACTTTTCTTTTGTTAGTAGAACTAATTACGTAATTAATTTGCTTGATCTTTATTTTCTTGAAAAATGGTTTTCCAAGGTTATGTGGCCATATTTGAACTACAACCATTTGATAAATTCACTTAAAATTCCAACCAAAATTTGGAGATGTCAGGTGATGTTTTTAAATCACTTTTATGCAAAAATATATTTTATTCATGAAATATTTTGAGCTCTACACCCATTTTTCTTCTCTGGTCCAGTGGGCAATTTTGCACTGCAACTCATTTAAATACTTCTTTCTAGCCTCCACCAAAATTATGGGATGCTGGTAGTAGCTTATGATTCTGCTTTATGCAAAAATCCAGTGATGTTCTTTGAAAAATTTGAGTGAATCATCCTCATCTTCATTCTGGCGCAACTTGGTGATTTGTACTGCAACCATCTTCTAACTTGCTCCTTTATCCTTGAGCTTTCTCCTGCTTGTAGTGCACTTTGCCAAACCCTTAAGTCCAGGAGAGTGGACCCATTGGATGATTCTAAGTGCTTGCAATCATGCCTCTTCTTTCTGTCAAAAACTAAAGTTTTGCAAAACTTGCACTAACAAGTTTCTCCTTTTAACAAACTAACTTCAGCACCCTCTCATGCATCCAAGGAGACACTGATCTGGAGAATTTGGCCACTCCAAGAAAAGCCTAGGTGCCTGTGACATTTTGTCAAACACCTGGAGTGCATGGACAGAATTGGCATGAGTGTTTGTTTGCATTGTGAACTTGGCCACCTGACCTAACCACCATGTCCATTTACCTTCTGGCTAACCCTAACCTAGCCCTGTTTCTTGCCAGCCTCACCCGCGACCTCTATCATGCACTAGCATTTCGTCGAACACATCCCGGGCGTGCTCTGGGCGCGCCCAGAGCGTGCGTTTGGCACGCACGTGCGCCCGAGCCACCGCATCTCGCCTCGCACCCGTTCTGGCCATGGCCAACCGCAGCCAGCACGCCACATATCCTCCTACACCGCCACGCCACCCCGACCACCCCTGGCACTCTACAGCGCCGCCGTCAGGGCACTCTTGGCGGCACGCCGGCATCCGCCAAGCGCCTCTGCCACGGTTGGCGCCGCCCGAGCCACCCCAGCTCGCCACCTGCCCCTGGGAGCCGTGCAAGCTTATCCCCTCGCTCGTCGGCTAGCTCACATCGCCTCCACGTCGCCCTGCAAGCTACAGCACGTCGGTTCGCCGGTGACCTTATCCTCGGCCGCGGAACCGCCATGGCCACGCTATATAAGAAGCACCCGAGCTCGTCCAGGCCTCGCGCAGCCTCTCTAACCCCTCACCGACCGACCCATTGCAGTAGGAAGACCAGGGGAGCCGTCTTCTTCCTCTCCGGCAACTCCTGCCGCCGCCACTGCCCCGGCCATTCCGGCACCACCAGGGCCTCCCCCTCTCCACTCTCTTCACCAGAAGCTTTCCCTCCCTCTCGTGAGTGCACCCCCACGCTCAATTTTGGTCGGGAACCACCATAGCCCCGGCCCCCAAATCCAACCGAGGCCGCCATCCGCCACGAGGCTCGTCGCCGACGACTCCCTCCATCCCCGTCACTCCCTCGACCACCGGAAGAACCGCCCCAGTCTTGCGGATCCATCCCCACCCTCGGGGGCCCGCGAGGAGCCGCCAAATGCCGGCGACGATCGCCGGAGCCCCCGCCTCTATTCGGCCAAAGGAAGAAGAGGGAAGGGGACTGGTCAAATCTGACCAGTGGGCCCCATGGACCCACTGTCAGCGACCCAGCCCGCCTCCACATGTGTTTAAGTGAAGGTGTACAACTCCCCAGTACGTTTCCCCTACACCGAGAACGTATTCCGTCTGAAGCGTTTTCTTTTATATCTTAAAAAAATGGATTTTGACCAAATCTTTGACTGGCTATAACTTTTTAAATAAAACTCCAAATGAATTGATTCTTTCTCCTACATCTCTCAAATATTGTCTAGTTTATTTTCCTATTTATTTCAAAATTTTCCAAGCAACTTTTTGTACTGTTTTCAAACTATATGTTAATTTAAATATTTCCAAAAATAGGATTTGTTGGAGAGAGGAGAAAACTTTCAAAGTTTTGGAATGCACCCTGACTCTCCACACCTTGAAGGCAAGCATTCTGAACCCTGGCATAATATTTTTGGTGTGTTAGTTGACACGTTTATAATACCACCTTACTCGGAGAACTTGTTATTTCATGTGATATGATCATTTGCATGGAGGCATATATATTAGTGATTTCCTTGCTGTTGGAAATGAATATACTTGTGATGGTTATCATCCTCATGTGCCTTGCATGCATGCCGGAAGGAATCCGGGAAAACCTCTGCCTTGGGTAGGCATGAGTTTGTCGCCGGTCTCCGTCGGGACGGTTATGTCCGATATGGCAAAGTAAGGTATAATGAGTGGTGATTCTGTTGGTTGAAATATTTTTGTTATACATGTCATGCAAGGAAATTATAAACCTCCTGAGTTGACCGTAGATCGAGTCTTGTTCCAGTAACCCCCACACTTTGTTTCGTGCTACCACTTGTCCCTGCCACAGGTAGGGTACGGTTCAGTAATTTGTCAACCCCTTTCTAGCACACACCGTACAAAGGGGCCGGGATGAGGGTACCAAGGCCATGGATTAAAGCCAGTCATCCGGTCAGGGGGCATGGGTGTTGTGGTTGTAGCCGAGGGGGTAGCTTCCCCAGTTTTGCGCGTGGTATAAATTTTGTGATCCCATGCTAATCGAGGTTGTAGCCTCCCCACTTAGAGTTTTGCCTAATAGTGTCGTGGGTGATTCCAGCCACCGGTAAGTTAAGCTGGTGTGTGCAAGTCAGGTGTGTTTTCATTTAAAAGACCGTAGACGGAATTAGGACTAAAGGAATCCGTTACTCGTTGGTAAAGAGTACACCCACTGCAGAGATTAAACCTATTCGAATAGCCGTGTCCATGGTTAAGGACTACAGTCTGGGATGGGTCAAGTGTCGGTCTTATTGTCGGTCTTCGGAGGAGAAACTACTAAACCAGAACGTGGATCATGACTGACGACTTGTGATAATTATGTTATGTTTATTATGGACTAACCCATTATATTATTTGAATTATTGATTATCCCTGGGACGGTTCTACCTCCTGGATATTCAATGTGATTATTTATTTTATAAGCCCTTTATGTGGTGTCGCTGAGACGCCCGACTGTGGCATTGCTTGTCATTTACTTTAGATACAAGCCCTTTCTGCGATGTCGCTCAGACATCCGACTGTGGCACGCTTGTTATTTATTTTGATATAAGCCCTTTTTGCGATGTCGCTTAGACGTCCGACTGTGGCACGCTTGTTATTTATTTTGATATAAGCCCTTTCTGCGATGTCGCTCCGACGTCCGCCTGAGGCACGCATGTCATTTACTCATCGATATAAGCCCTTTATGAGGTGTCGCACAGATGCCTGATCGCGGCAATTTATTTCCACTCCATTATTGCTTATTTGTGTTGCATATAAATAACCTGCATGCATGCATCAGAGATTTTATTTTATGACTGATGATCTGATCATAGAATATTTCAGCGCACGATTATCACTTATATTATACCCGTGTTCGTAATGTTTGCGAGTACATTCAAAGTACTCACTGGCTTGTCCCTGGTTATTGTCTTGGCCAGATTTCTTGCTTGGAGAGGAGCGACACGATGACAGCCACAGAACCTAAGCAACGGTGATAGCAGCCTCGTGAAGATAGGAGTTAACCTGGTCAGCTGTTCCTATTGGGAAATGGAGTCCCATAGACATTGATGATCCTCAAACCGCTTCGGCCATCAACCTCTAGAAATCACTTGTTGTACTCATAGGCCAGAATGGTCTTGTACTACATATTTTGTTTTTTTTGCTTGGAATTTCTATATCAATTTGGTGCCTAATCAGCTAACAGTAATCCTGGGGCTGGTGAGCACAACGGCCATTTTCTGGAAATTAATACCCAGAACGGTCGTAACAAATGCCTTTGAGTGACCAACTGAAGCAGTTGGTCAAACTCCACAGGGCGGCCGAAGTGGCTATGAAAGATTTCATAGTCCGGATGTGGCCTGGTTTGCCCCTGCCCACTAGGTACTTTGGCCTGACCAAGCGGATGGTGAATGCCTGTCCGCGGCTTGAAGTTATCAAGCGATCCGTTTGCATTGAGGGTGCCCGCTGGGCCTTTGCCCGCGTGAAGGTGCATTCGGGCAAGCTGGATGCGGAGAAGTTGGTGAAGGACGGGCCGCCGAAGGGCAAGGCGCATCGCTATCCCGAGAAGTATTACGATGGCGTTATGAAGGGCGCTCGTCTCGTGGCCGATGAATGTACCAAGGACAAGATCTTTGAATAAATGTACCTCTATCGCTATTGTAATTTAAAGACGAAGTTACTTGTGCTATGTAGCACTGTTTGATTTAAAATATTACCTTCTGTGCGGCTGTTTATAGAATTCTAAAAGTAGGCCAGTCGTCGGCTTCCGCCCCCACGTAACTAGTACCGGGGTGTTCCTGGAAAAACCCGCATACTCTTTATCCAAATTTTTGGTCCCTTAAGGAGGTATCCAGCGCAGCGAACAAGGCAATCGGACTACGCGGCTTTACAACTTTCACTTAGCCATAGAAGTTTATAATTTTAAATTTCGGCGAAGCCCCTAGAATTTGGAGGGCCGAATTGGGGCGCTATATACGCCTAAATCGGATGAGGCCGATTCATCACCTAAAGCGGAAAAAATCTTTAAGGATTTTGATACCTCTCGAACAGCGACCAGCTTTCGCCGCATCATGCCGGTCAGTTTTCGGCTTTCTCTACCGAGGTGCTCGTCCGGAAGAACCGGGACACAATCGCAGTAGTTCTCCCTGCGCTACCTTAGCCGATATAACGGAACGTAAGATACCAAAACAAGGGAGCTGGGCAAACCCAACTATTGACCCAAGATGTAATTCGGAGCTGATGCATATAGTGCTATAAGTTCGGGGTGCCCCACTGATGAAAGTGTTCGGACTTGCTTTGCCGTATTATGAGGCGCCATATGAAGCCCCTGGCAAACTAATCGTACCAATGTGTATGGATGCAATATTAAATAAATATTTGCAAGAAAAAATGCGCAAATAGGAATAATAAGCTGACGCTATATATTATCTCCCATTGATGAATAATACGTTTAGGTGTATGTTTACAGTGGTTGCGTTTAAGCAGAAGGAAATAGGACTATTTAACATATCCTATCCAAGGGCAGGCTCCATGTAGGTATGTAAAACAGGTATAACGATCGTGAACAGATTCCACCTGGGTATTTCCTTTTGTGCGCAAAGCCTGTTTCCTCCTTGGTTTTCTCTCCTATGTAAGTCTGACAGTCCGGCTCTTCTGAAGAGGCTGCTTCTAGAGCAATGTCCTGAAAAAATAAATAAAAAGGGAGGTTTATGAAGGTATGTGGCGGTTATACCGCACTGTTGACTGAGTCACTACTGCGCCTCCGCCTACGCCCATGGTATTTTGAGTGTGTAATTATGTACGCGTGGCACGAATACTGCTTTGATGGGGCTTGAGCGGAAGCCGGATTGCTAGTCGCGCTCTTGGCATGCCTGATGATCCTGTTGCAGGGTGCTCCGGACTCGCTTGACGGTGCTCGAAGTTGTTGTCGCCGGATTGGTTTGTCGGAGGAGGCCGCATTGTACTTCTGCCATGAGGGCTGTAGTATGCTCTTCTATTCGGAGAGAGCGGTCCATGTTTCTGTTGACTGTTATGACCCCGCGCGGTCCTAGCATCTTGAGCTTGAGGTATGCGTAATGTGGTACCGCATTGAATCTAGCGAATGCGGTTCGTCCCAGCAGTGCGTGGTAACCACTACGGAAAGGGACGATATCGAAGATTAACTCTTTGCTTTGGAAGTTATCTGGAGATCCGAAGACCACTTCCAATTTTATAGAGCCCGTGCAACGGGCCTCTACTCCAGGAATTACACCTTTAAAGGTGGTTTTGGTGGGCTTGATCCTTGAAGGGTCGATGCCCATTTTGCACACTGTGTCCTGATAGAGTAGGTTCAGGCTGCTGCCACCGTCCATAAGGACTCGCGTGAGGTGGAATCCGTCGATAATTGGGTCTAGGACCAATGCGGCTGAGCTGCCATGACGAATGCTAGTAGGGTGATCCCTACGATCAAAGGTGATAGGACAAGCTGACCATGGGTTGAATTTGGGGGCGACTGGCTCCATCGCATAGACGTCCTGTAGTGCTCGCTTCCGTTCCCGCTTGGGAATGTGAGTGGCGTAGATCATGTTGACCGTTTTCACCTGGGGGGGGGGGGAATTTCTTCTGTTCCCCCGTGTTCGGACGCCGGGGCTCTTCGTCATCGTCGATGTGCAGCCCCTTGTCCTTGTTTTGGGCGTTTATTTTGCCGGCCTGTTTGAACACCCAGTAGTCTCTATTAGTGTGGTTGGTTGGCTTGTCCGCGGTGCCATGAATTTGGCACGAGCCCTCCAGTAAACGGTCCAGACTGGACAGTCCCTGATTGTTTCTTTTGAACGGCTTCTTCCGCTGACTGGACTTGGATCCGCTGAATCCGCCATTGACTGCCATGTCTTCAGTGTTGTCGCCGTTGTTCTGTCACTTATGTCTGTTGCGTCGTGGCTTGCCGTTATTGTAGCGGACATCCGAAGTGCCAGAATGTGGCGTAGTGCTGCTGCGAGCCAACCAGCTGTCCTCGCCCACGCAAAAGCGGGTCATTAGTGTTGTTAGAGCTGCCATGGACTTGGGTTTTTCCTGGCCGAGGTGTCGGGCGAGCCACTCGTCACGGATATTATGCTTAAAAGCCGCCAGGGCTTCGGCATCCGGACAGTCGACTATTTGGTTCTTTTTAGTTAGGAACCGAGTCCAGAATTTCCTGGATGACTCTCCGGGCTGTTGAGTAATGTGGCTCAAGTGATCGGCGTCCGATGGTCGCACATATGTGCCCTGGAAGTTGTCGAGGAACGCGTCTTCCAGGTTTTCCCAACTGCAATGGAATTTGTTGGCAGGCTGTTTAGCTAGTGCCGGGCAGGTCCTTTGAGCTTAAGGGGAAGATATTTGATGGCGTGTAGGTCGTCTCCATGGGCCATGTGAATATGGAGAAGGAAATCTTCAATCCATACTGCAGGGTTTGTTGTGCCATCGTATGATTCGATGTTTACGGGTTTGAACCCTTATGGGAATTCATGATCCATCACTTCGTCAGTGAAGCAGAGAGGGTGTGCGGCGCCTCTGTGCCGGGCTATGTGGCTACGCAGTTCGAATTGGTCTGGGTGGCTGTGTTCGGCCCGACCGGACTTGTTGACAATGTATCCGGCGTGACGGTCATCGTCGCGTGCTGGGGCGCGCCCCGTGATCCGTAAATCGATCTTGGCTGTCCTGCTTTGTTTTCCAGCATATCTTGCAGGTCCTGCCTATTGCCCCAGGCCGTAGTGTATTGGCGTGGGGGTGCGGGCTGGTATTCGGGCTGATATGCCATTTTATCCCGGCCACGGGGTGGCCGGTCAGCCGTGTGGTGCTCGAGTCCATATTCCTCGGCTGCCAGGACTTCCGTCCATCTATCTGTGAGCAGGTCTTGATCAGCCTGAAGTTGCTGCTGCTTCTTTTTCAGGCTCCTCGTAGTGGCCATAAGCCGACGCTTGAAGCGTTCCTGCTCGACGGGGTCCTCAGGCACGCCGAACTCGTCGTCGTCAAGGCTAATCTCGTCTTCGGAGGGGGGCATGTAGTTGTCCTTCTACGGATATCCGTCAGTCGCCTGTTCGTCTGGGCTGACCTGCCCGTCTTCGTGCTCGGCCTGCTTGAAGGCAGGCTGATCAGGGTTGTATTCCTCTTCAGCACCATCCGGATTGTTTTAGTCTCCTAGGTCGGTATTGCTATGGCGGGGCTTGGAGCGGCGCCGACGACGCCCATGCTTTGCTTTTTTCCCTGAGGGGTTATCCTCCGTTGCCTCATCGCCATTGGTTTCCTTCGGAGTGTCCACCATATATATGTCGTAGGAGGAGGTGGTTGTCCACCGCCCGGTGAGCGGTGGTTCCTGTTCTTCTCCTGCATCATCGTCCATACCATCGATGTCTTCGGAATCAAAGTCAAGCACGTCAAGATCATCGACCGTGGCAATGAAGTGGGTGGTGGGTGGGCAACGAATTCCTTCGTCGCCTGCTTCCCACTCGAGCCGGACATAGTTCGGTCACGAGCCTCCTGACAAAGAGAGAGCCTTTAACGAGTTCAACACATCGCCAAAGGGAGAGTGTTAGAAGATATCCGCAGCTGTGAACTCCATTACAGGAGCCCAATCAGATTCAGCGGGCTCAGGAGAGCACGGACTAGAACCTACAGCCGGATATGAGTCCGAGGGTCCGGTGTGACCGGCTTCTTCGAAGGTGAGGCCTATGTTCGGCTCCATCGCCGATGAGTGTGCGGCCTGCGGGGCGGGGTCCATCCACCCATCCTTGGGCCATGCAGTCTGCTCCGGATTTAGGCCCGGGGCTGCTGCAGGGGTGATATTCCGAGCACTGTTCGACGGCAGGTCTAGGCCGTGCTCATCGTGGCTGCCCGACACTCCTAGCACATGCCCGATTCTGTCGAAGATCAAGTCTCTGCAGATATCGGCCGTGTAGTTCAGGTTTCCGAACCTGACCTGGTGGCTAGGGGCGTAGCTGTCGATCTGCTCCAGATGGCCAAGCGAATTGGCCCACAGTGCAAAGCCGCCGAACACGAAGATCTGTCCGGGGAGAAAAGTCTCCCCTGGACCGTGTTGTCGACGATTGAAGGCGCCATCAAGCCTTGCAGCAACGACACAGAGGAACTCTCAATGAAAGCACCAATGTCGGTGTCAAAGCCGACGGATCTCGGGTAGGGGGTCCCGATCTGTGCGTCTTAGGCTGATGGTAACAGGAAGCAAGGGACACAATGTTTACCCAGGTTCGGGCCCTCTCGATGGAGGTAAAACCCTACTTCCTACTTGATTAATATTTATGATATGAGTAGTACAAGAGTAGATCTACCACGAGATCACAAAGGCTAAACCCTAAGAGCTAGCCTATGATGATTATGATTGTAGTTGTGATCGCCCATCTAAGGACCAACCTCTCCGGTTTATATAGACACCGGAGAGGGCTAGGGTTTACATGGAGTCGGTTAAAAGGAAGGAAATATAATATGCCGATCGCCAAGCTTGTCTTCAACGCAAAGGAGAATCCCATCCGGACACGGGACGGAGTCTTGAGTCTTGTATCTTCACGCTCCAATTGTCAGAACCCCGATTCCAAGTCACATCGATCTAGCCGGTAACACCTCATATCACTTTGCGGCCTCACGCACGGTATTCCACCGGTGTTGCCTTACCTTTGCCCAGGACTGTTTGCACCTTTTGGCACACGTATATGATAGTGTCGCTAGCATCCATTTGATAGTGTCGTAGACCCAAAGTGGCACAAACTTAGAGGGACAGGCATCCATGACCCAACATCGAACGTGTCGGTCATCAGCGAGTGAATCCAGGCTGTAGCACTGGGCTAGCAGGACTCCGGTGAACCGGGCTGTAGCGGTCTAACAGGACTCCGGTATTCATCGTGACATTTCCCGAAGGACGTACACATGAACGAAGAAGGACACATGCCGACCAGCCTAAGTGTTCCGGAGCAGTAGAAAGCTGCCATGGCTCAGTGGAAGCACTAGGAGACATTTCCCGGTAAGAGAGGCTACTATGGATAAACAACTAGATAGTCAGATCCCACACATACCAAGCATTTCAATAACATACACACAATATGCTCGATATGTGCAAATACAACATGGCATCACAACATGACTCTACAACTCAAGTATTTTATTCAATAGGCTCCAAGGAGCGAAATAGTACAAACATAGGTCTCGTGACCCAACATTCAGAGCATACAAGTCAAAGCACATGCGAAAGCTTAACATGTCTGAGTACAGACATCTACAAAAGAAAAAGGCTGAGAAGCCTGACTATCTACCAGATCCTGCCGAGGGCACAAGATCGTAGCTGAGGTAACAAGCTAAACGTCGAAGTCCACACGGAACTACTAGTGAGAGTGAAGTCTCACTGCAAAAAACATAAAATAGGCAAACGTGAGTACAAATGTACCCAGCAAGACTTACATCAGAACTATGTACTTATGCATCATTATCGACAAAGGGGATGGTGGGGTTTAACTGCAACAAGCCAGCTTTGACTCAGTGGCTATCCTAAACTACGACTGCAAGTAACTCTTTTGAGGTGGCGCACACGAGTCCACATATTCACCATATCAATACACGACTATGGATCCGCTCCCATATCCCTACGAGAACGCCATCCATAGCACTCATGCTTATCTTGCGTATTTTAGAGTATCCACTTTCACTTGTCTATGAACTGTATAGGCAACCAGAAGTCCTTTACCGTGGACACGGCTATTCGAATAGATGATGTTAACCCTGCAGGGGTGTACTTCACACACGCTCTCGCCACTTACCACCATGTACACGTCGTGTATCTCGGCAAACTTCAAGCGGAAGCCTGGCGAGCGAGTCGGCCACGACCTGACTAACGACACAAGTCTGTAGTCCAGGTTTATCGCCTATTCTGGTTCCATCCGCGAGGAGATCCGGCTGGGGTTTCGCTCACAACCCCAAACGAGGTGTGCAGGGTTCCCGAGACACCAAACGGGCGCTCGGTACACCGGGCCACGGTGTATCTACCGCATCATATCCCACCCCTAGGGTCAATGCTACGCACGGCCTCGAACACATATCCTTCAAACACCAAAAACTAGTTGCAACTCCTGGACAGAGGACACGGTGGTTAATAAGTCGAGAGAGTCAATTAAGGATCCCAATGTGTGGTAGTAGCTGTTCATGGATCACAAACACAGAACTCAGTTCCTGAGGATGGTTTCAATGAGACAACCCACCATGTACTCCTACATGGCCTCTCACTGCTACCTTTACCAAATCGTGTTCACACACTTAGCTCACACACAGTAGGACATGTTCATCACCATTCCAATTCATTCCCGATGAATCAGACCTGACTCAACTCTAAGCAGTAGCATGCATGACAAACAAGCATGAATGAGTAGGCACAACAGGGCTCAAACAACTCCTACTCATGCTAGTGGGTTTCATCTATTTACCGTGGCAATGACAGGTCATGCAGAGTATAAAGGGGTTAAGCTACCGCAACAAGTAACAAATGAATCGTTGTTGTCCTAATGCAATAAAAGAGAGCAGGAGCGAGAGAGTGGGATTGTATCGAAATGAACAAGGGGGTTTTATTTGCGTGGCACTTCTGAAGATATTATAGCTCTTCATCGGTGTCATCGATCTCTTCATCGAAACCATGTCTATCGAGAGGGGACAATTACCGGCAAACAAAGAGGGATACAATCAATGCAATGCAACAATTATGATGCATGATAATGTCATGGCAATATGCTGTTGATTGAGCTAATGCAACTAGCGACCATATTAAATGAAGTTGGTTTGAACCAAGGGTTCAAATTCAAACTCCATATGTGGTTATTTAAATGTCAATTATGCAAATTGCCATGTACAGCAACCCTAGGATGTTCAAACATGCAAGCAAATGCCATAAACAGATTCCTTGAATTTTTCTAATAATTTTTCATATATAATTTATTTAATTCTGAGCTATAGATTAATTTCTATGAATTTTTGAATTAGCACTATTTTCTGAAATTCCCTGGATAAGAATAAATCCAGAAAAGCCTATTACTGCGTCAGCATTGCATCACGCTGACCTTAGCAGGTCAACTGACCCGGTCTAGGTCAAACCTGTCCAGTGGGTCCCGTGTGTCAGTAGTTAAACTAATTAAGTTTAATTAGCGTTAAACTAACACTAACCTAGTTTAGTTAGCGGTCTGGGGCCCACACGTCAGTGACCCAGGGGGGTCAAACTGGGCCCACCCAGTCAACGGTCAGCGGGTCAACTTGCCGGTGTTTAGCCGCCGGCGAGTCCAGGCGCGGCGGTGCGCTGCGGGATCTGCCTCTGGTATTTGCTGTTTGTGCTTGCACAGCCACGGATGTGACGCCGTCCGCATCCAACTGGTGGTGGCGCGCCCGGGGAGTGGTGCCGGCGACGAGCTCGGCGGCGGTCGAAGCTCGGGTGCAAGTGGGGATGGGGCTGCGGTGCGCAAACAAGCGCGGCGAGGTGCCACGGAGGCTCTACGCGATGCGGGGAGCGCGTTGGGCGCATGCCCGAGACCAAATGGTCACCGGAGCATCACCAGCGACGAGTGCGGGCGGCGGCGCGTCCGGGTGAGTGCAGTGTGGTCGCTATGGTGCGCGGCAGAGCGAACGGAGAGGGGGAGGATAGGCAGAAGCTCACGGTGATCGTCGTGGGGTGGACGGCGAGCTCGGGGGATGACCGGAGCAA
This sequence comes from Aegilops speltoides, assembly GCA_021437245.1. Taxonomy (NCBI): domain Eukaryota; kingdom Viridiplantae; phylum Streptophyta; class Magnoliopsida; order Poales; family Poaceae; genus Aegilops; species Aegilops speltoides. Next base: position 423,064,148 of record CM038142.1, on the reverse strand, counting down.
ATGGGGCGGCGGAGGCGATCTCGGCGGCCGCAGGTTGAAGACGACGACGGTGAAGATGAAACGTATCTTCCCGGCTCACTTGGCGCGGTGAGGAGGAGGAGAAGGTCGAGGTGGAGCTCTGGGATGTTTCGGGAGGTGGGGCAGTAGCTGTGGGCACGGGGTTACGGCGGCGCGTCCATGGATAATTCGGCCATGGCGGGGAACGAGCAAGGGAGAGGCGTTGGGGGCGAATGGAGGGGTCCAGGGGGTCGGGGAGACAACGTGGAGGTCGTCCAGACGTCCAGGGGCGCGGGCGGCAAGCAGGTGGCGCTGTGGCGAGCTCAGGCACGCCGGCGCTCACCTCTCTGCCTGCCTGGCAAGAGGAAACAATGATCGCCATGGGCCAAGCCACAGTCTTGGCCGCCCGTGGCGCCAGTAAGTCCTCTGCTCTCTGCTTTCTGTTTTTCTATTCCTCTTATTCTGTTTTGATTTAGTAAAAATACTAAACCATTTTATAAAATCCTGGAAATAATTAGGGGTGCTGTCTAAATTATTCCAGTGACCCGTAACAACTTCCAACATTTTTGGAGCATCTAAAATATATATAGCATTTAAATAGCTCCAACTCAAATATGTTTGAATTAATTCAAAGCACAAATATGTCCTACAAAAACGTAAACCATTTTTGGTAGATGCTTCCACCTCAAACCAGAAATGTTGAACATTTTCAGAGGGCATTTTGAGTTCAATGAAAAAGATTTTATTTTGTCCCTAGTTGAATTCATTTGGTGCTAGGGTTTAAGCATCCCCATTTCAGAATTAATAGAAATTGAAAATGATGCATGGATGCAATGCCACTAATTACAAAAAGATTCTAGGGCTGTGACAACTCACCCCCACTAAACAAGAATCTCGTCCCGAGATTCAAGTCATGAGGTAAGAAGACAGAGGGAACACAAAGCTTGCACAATCTTCATGATCTAGGTTACACTTTATAAGAACGTTGATTCGATCATCATCTTTGTCTCGACGTCTTGCTCTGAGAACTCCATCCAACATGACAATGAGAAGAAAGGGAAAACTCTAGAAGAGTCGATCTTCACAAGATCGAGCAACTCAGGATCAACTCATGGTGTGAGACATTGAAACATCTCTGGGGCTGAGAGGGAAACATGCATTAGGAGGGACAGAAGAAACAATTTGACGAGGGTTTCAAAGTAGCGAGGAAACAATTTCCATGATCCCATAACGGGGCACCTTGGGAGAGGTGACTCGTAAAATTATTCCCTTAAGTGGCAAAAAGAATTACTTTTAATACAGAGATCATTGAAACTCTCTAAACCAGCCTAAGGCAATCACAACAATCTTTTGGCGGAGTTCAAAGGAATGGCATATCCGGATTCGAATGGATGATGTGGACTACCTTGTTGAAGACAACGCAATGGATGATTTTGCTTATCATTGGAAATGGATGGGACCCATGGTAGGACCACTTTTAAAGATGATCCTAAACAGTAATTGCTGAGGTGCAAGCTGGGCACAAATTGCAAATGCTGGGAATGATTCTGGTAACTGGGAATAACTCAACGAGAGTGATTCCACCGTTTGAACGGTTATAGCTTAATCGAGGAAACCAAGAGCACAAAAATCCCCAAGGAACAACTTATGGAATAAGCTACATGAAATCCCCATGGAGAAGATGGACAAATTGCCCAACCAAGATACTATAATGATAGATCCTTCGGCTAGGTGCATCGGCCAGAACATCAACCTTGTCGGGACCTACATCATAGATCTTGGAGAAGTTTCAACCATCATATCTGCCTGAGATTTAGATCTGGTTGGTAACATGATATTTCAGACAGCATGTCTGGAGAAGGAACAGTTGCAACACAAATCGATGAGATGACGTTGCAAGATTCTCGGGAAATGAACTATGATAGTAAGCTCCAAAACACGAGCTGGTTCTGCTACACACATGTGAACACGCTGTCCTAGACAAGCATGATCACATGGTAGTCTTGCAATAAAACACTACCGAGTTCTGATTGGGAACCATCATTGAGATAACGAAGTCTTGTGCATAACCGTCCGGGCCCTTCAGGATTAGCGCATGAACTTCTTTTCTTTGAACAAATCAATCAGTGGCTTTGTGTGCTAAGAATACATATAGAATGAAGGTTGCAAGTCGCCAGACCACAGAATACTTCGCACGTATGCATGACTGACTTGGGATGATTCCAGGGGAAGCAAAACAAGCTTTCTCAAATTCACGGCGGCAACTTGCATCATATGCACGTGAATTAGAGGAAGTCACTTCTTACATCCGAACATATGCTCCATGAACGGATGATGAAAGCATTGCTCACAAGTTTCCAACACTAGCTGGATGTTCAACATGAATCATGGGGGAGACAAAATGCTGTTCATGGGCTCAACAGCAACTCATCGAAATTCCATACCACTGGACTTCCACCATCATGTGAACACGGTGATAACATTGGTCAGACGAAAAGATGTAATGGTGTATGCTCGAGGGATCAACCACGAGGAAGACAACATTACGAATATCATTGGTTCTGATTTGACTTGACAATAGCCCATGCTCAAATCAAAGATGGTTTAAGATAATATATCCAACAACTGATTACAGGGTCCAATCGATGAAGATATCATCTTTCTTCAACACACACACACCTAAGGATATCCCTTTGAATGAACCGGGTCAAATGAAGCTTTTATCTTCCAACTCTCCAATTTATTGTTTAGCTTATCTAACTAGTTCAGGGGTATCCAACACATATCCTTGGAGAAAGGGTGGTTTATGGAAAACCAACTTGATCACGAACCCAACATAGCAGTCAGGTGACAACCTGGTAATACTTCCGAGAAGATATTCGGAAAATAGCGAACCACCGATATGTTATTAAGCTCGAGAACAATCTTGCTTGCCAGAGCAAGACGATACGATCAAATAGGCAAGGGATTGAATAATCCTAACTTATTACTTGAGGAGTGCACCAGAAATAAGGACTAGGTAGCACGATCAATCTTAGGATGATGATTTAATATCCAACACGCTAAGAATGAGAATATTGTCCATTAACTACCAAGCAACGAGGTTGCTAGGAGTATTGATTTCACACATCACGATTCACCTGTCGGCGTTCCGGTTACAATAACACGGAACCGAGGAATGAATAATGATGGTGAGAAGTATCACTACGTCAAGAATTCATAAGAGAAGGTGCAATTCTCATGACACTCCTGACATAAAGTGGGTAATACTCCGGTTAGAACAGAGCAAAAGCTGGATTAGCAATAGATCTGCAGAGTACGACTGCTTTGACCCAATCCTGGAAATGGACAAGGTACTGGAGTTTGTTTCTCCTAGTCATTCTGGAATAGAATGGCTTGACGGACCACAAGAATAATAAGCATCGATGAGCTCGAGTGCACAACTACTCTTGTCTATCAATAGATAGACGATGGTCAGAAGACAACTAAGAGGGACAACTCAAAAGAACGTATCCTTTTCTGAGTTGTGGATGCATGGATTAGAATGTCGAATGAGTTCAACATATTTCTTCCGGACAATTCATGCAGAGAGGTAGGACTGACAGAGTCACAACATAGAATCGAGAACTCATCGAGAGCACTGTTGTTGTGATCTTTTGGTTCAAAGAACGTCTGCCATAAACGGTTCATAGTATTTGGAAGAAGGAAATACCACGGACCTCGAGGACTATCGCAAAGGTTACTAACATCCTAAGGAACTAGAAAACACTATCAACATGAAGTAGGTGGGGTGAATCTCGGGTTCAAAAACCCAGGAGTAGAATACCTACTACTAAGTTGCATCACGGGATGCTTTTCGAGAATGAAGGCCAGAATCATCACAATGGGACACAAAACATGGCTAGATTGCTCGGTGATACTCTAGACACCTAGGGTCATAATAATAATAGCTCCAACATAAATGCCGGGGCAATGAAGTACCCCAACACACTAGTTAGTGTGGTTGATCTAGCACAAAGAAACTTCGGGAACAGAAAGAAGGGATTTGCAAATGCATCAGATTGTTTAGAATCCTGGGACGACTCGGATAGAATAACGGCAGTAAATGCTCAAAAGGATTGGAGACAAGCTACAAAAATGGTGGCATAACCACTCAATCATCATAATATCCAAGTTCTGAGATCAACTGTGAATACACGGAGATAGTAGGAACTGAACTGAGGCTTAAGTCCAACAATCTTATAAGTCTACGGATTAGTAACACGTGATCCTGATAGAAAGAAGAGAAAGCCTAGTTTCTTAACCCCGTAGGAAAGATAAGATGACTCGGATCAGAAGGGCATAAGGTATAAGCAGTAAAAAGAGCCTTATGTTCCATCACACAATCAATTCCCTTATATATCTAAAGAATTTCTAGACTCAACTTCGACCATTTTGGCTTGGTAATCCTATAGGCAGTTAGGCTCTGATACCAAAGCTGTCAAGACCCCGATTCCAAGTCACATCGATCTAGCCGGTAACACCTCATATCACTTTGCGGCCTCACGCACGGTATTCCCACGAGTGTCGCCTTACCTTTGCCCGGGACCGTTTGCTCCTTTTGGCACACGTATATGATAGTGTCGCTAGCATCCATATGATAAGGAGCCCGGGCTGACATGGCTAGTCGTAAACCCAAAGTGGCACAAACTTACAGGGACAGGCATCCATGACCCAACATCGAACGTGTCGGTCATCAGCGAGTGAATCTAGGCTGTAGCACTGGGCTAGCAGGACTCCGATGAACCGGGCTGTAGTAGGCTAACAGAACTCCGGTATTCATCGCGTGACATTTCCCCGAAGGGACAGACACAAGAACGAAGAAGGACACATGCCGGCCAGCCTAAGTGTTCCAGAGCAGTAGCAAGCTACCATGGCTCAGTGGAAGCACTAGGAGACATTTCCCGGTAAGAGAGGCTACTAAGGATAAACAACTAGATAGTTAGATACCACACATACCAAGCATTTCAATAACATACACACAATATGCTCGATATGTGCAAATACAACATGACATCACAACCTGACTCTACAACTCAAGTATTTTATTCAATAGGCTCCAAGGAGCGAGATAGTACAAACATAGGTCTCGTGACCCAACATTCAGAGCATACAAGTCAAAGCACATGTGAAAGCTTAACATGTCTGAGTACAGACATCTACAAAAGAAAAAGGCTGAGAAGCCTGACTATCTACCAGATCCTGCCGAGGGCACAAGATCGTAGCTGAGGTAACAAGCTAAACGTCAAGTCCACACGAACTACTAGTGAGACCAAGTCTCTCAAAAAACATAAAATAGGCAAACATGAGTACAAATGTACCCAAAGAAGACTTACATCGTAACTATCTACTTATGCATCATTATCGACAAAGGGATGGTGGGGTTTAAGCGCAACAAGCCAGCTTTGACTCAAGGGCTATCCTAAACTACATTTGCAAGTAACTCTTTTGAGGTGGCGCACACGAGTCCACATATTCACCATATCAATACACCACTATGGATCCGCTCCCATCTCCCTACGAGAACGCCATCCATAGCACTCATGCTTATCTTACGTATTTTAGAGTATCCACTTTCACTTGTCTATGAACTGTATAGGCAACCCAGAAGTCCTTTACTGCGGACACGGCTATTCGAATAGATGATGTTAACCCTGCAGGGGTGCATTTCTTCACACACACTCTCGCCACTTACCACCATGTACACGTCGTGTATCTCGGCAACCTTCAAGCGGAAGCCTGGCGAGGGAGTCGGCCACGACCTGACTAACCACACAAGTCTCTAGTCCAGGTTTATTGCCTATTCGGGTTCCATCTGCGAGGAGATCCGGTCGGGGTTTCGCTCACAGCCCCAAACAATGTGTGCAGGGTTCCCGAGACACCAAACGGGCGCTCGGTACACCAGGCCACGGTGTATCTACCGCATCATATCCCACCCCTAGGGTCAGCGCTATGCACGGCCTCAAACACATATCCTACAAACACGAGAAACTAGTTGCAACTCCTGGACAGAGGACACGGTGGTTAATAAGTCGAGAGAGTCAATTAAGGATCCCAATGTGTGGTAGTAGCTGTTCATGGATCACAAACACAGAACTCAGTTCCTGAGTATGGTTTCATTGAGACAACCCACCATGTACTCCTACATGGCCTCTCACCGCTACCTTTACCAAATCGTGTTCACACACTTAGCTCACACACAGTAGGACATGTTCATCACCATTCCAATTCATTCCCGATGAATCAGACCTGACTCAACTCTAAGCAGTAGCATGCATGACAAACAAGCATGAATGAGTAGGCACAACAGGGCTCAAACAACTCCTACTCATGCTAGTGGGTTTCATCTATTTACCGTGGCAATGACAGGTCATGCAGAGGATAAAGGGTTAAGCTACCGCAGCAAGTAACAAATGAATCATTGTTGTCCTAATGCAATAAAAGAGAGCAGGAGCGAGAGAGTGGGATTGTATCGGAATGAACAAGGGGGTTTTATTTGCGTGGCACTTCTGAAGATATTATAGCTCTTCATCGGTGTCATCGATCTCTTCGTCGAAACCACGTCTATCGAGAGGGGACAGTTACCGGCAAACAAAGAGGGATACAATCAATGCAATGCAACAATTATGATGCATGATAATGTCATGGCAATATGCTGTTGATTGAGCTAATGCAACTAGCGACCATATTAAATGAAGTTGGTTTGAACCAAGGGTTCAAATTCAAACTCCATATGTGGTTATTTAAATGTCAATTATGCAAATTGCCATGTACAGCAACCCTAGGTTGTTCAAACATGCAAGCAAATGCCATAATCAGATTCCTTGAATTTTCTGATAATTTTTCATATATAATTTATTTAATTCTGAGCTATAGATTAATTTTTATGAATTTTTGAATTAGCACTATTTTATGAAATTCCCTGGATAAGAATAAATCCAGAAAAGCCTATTACTGCGTCAGCATTCCATCACGCTGACCTCAGTAGGTCAACTGATCCGGTCTAGGTCAAACCTGTCTAGTGGGTCCCATGTGTCAGTAGTTAAACTAATTAAGTTTAATTAGCGTTAAACTAACACTAACCTAGTTTAGTTAGCGGTCTGGGGCCCACACGTCAGTGACCCAGGGGGGTCAAACTGGGCCCACCCAGTCAACGGTCAGCGTGTCAACTTGCCGGTGTTTAGCCGCCGGCGAGTCCAGACGCTGGGCGCGCTGAGATCCGCCTCTGGCGCCGTTTGGCGCTGGGCACATCTCTACGGGATGCAGACGCTCCAACCGTGGTGGTGGCGCGGCCGGGGAGTGGCCGGAGTGGTGCCGGCGACGAGCTCGGCGGCGGTCGAAGCTCGGGTGCAAGTGGGGATGGGGCTGCGGTGCGCAAACAAGCGCGGCGAGGCGCCACGGAGGCTCTACACGATGCGGGGAGCGCGTTGGGCGCATGCCCGAGACCAAATGGTCACCGGAGCATCACCAGCGACGAGTGCGGGCGGCGGCGCGTCCGGGTGAGTGCAGTGTGGTCGCTATGGTGCGCGGCAGAGCGAACGGAGAGGGGGAGGATAGGCAGAAGCTCACGGTGATCGTCGTGGGGTGGACGGCGAGCTCGGGGGATGACCGGAGCAAATGGGGCGGCGGAGGCGATCTCGGCAGTCGCAGGTTGAAGACGACGACGGTGAAGACGAAACGGATCTTCCCAGCTCACTTGGCGCGGTGAGGAGGAGGAGAAGGACGAGGTTGAGCTCTGGGATGTGTTGGGAGGTGGGGCAGTAGCTGTGGGCGTGGGGTTACGGCGGCGCGTCCATGGAGGCTTCGGCCATGGCGGGGAACGAGCGAGGGAGAGGCGTTGGGGGCGAATGGAGGGGTCCAGGGGGTCAGGGCGACAACGTGGAGGTCGTCCAGACGTCTAGGGGCGCGGGCGGCAAGCAGGTGGCGCTGTGGCGAGCTCAGGCACACCGGCGCTCACCTCTCTGCCTGCCTGGCAAGAGGAAACAGTGGATCGCCATGGGCCAAGACAGTCTTTGGCCGCCAGTGGCGCCGTAAGTCCTCTGCTCTCGCTTGCATTTTCTATTCCTCTTATTCTGTTTTGATTTAGTAAAAATACTAAACCATTTTATAAAATCCTCGAAATAATTAGGGTGCTTATCAATTATTCCAGTGACCCATAACAACTTCCAACATTTTTGGAGCATCTAAAATATATATAGCATTTAAATAGCTCCAACTCAAATATGTTTGAATTAATTCAAAGCACAAATATGTCCTACAAAAACGTAAACCATTTTTGGTAGATGCTTCCACCTCAAACCAGAAATGTTGAACAATTTCAGAGGGCATTTTGAGTTCAATGAAAAAGATTTTATTTTGTCCCTAGTTGAATTCATTTGGTGCTAGGGTTTAAGCATCCCCATTTCAGAACTAATAGAAATTGAAAATGATGCATGGATGCAATGCCACTAATTACAAAAAGATTCTAGGGCTGTGACAACTCACCCCCACTAAACAAGAATCTCGTCCTGAGATTCAAGTCGTGAGGTAAGAAGACAGAGGGAACACAAAGCTTGCACAATCTTCATGATCTAGGTTGCACTTTATAAGAACGTTGATTCGATCACCCTCTTTGTCTCGACGTCTTGCTCTGAGAACTCCATCCAACATGACAATGAGAAGAAAGGGAAAACTCTAGAAGAGTCGATTTTCACAAGATCGAGCAACTCAGGATCAACTCATGGTGTGAGACATTGAAACATCTCTGGGCTGAGAGGAAACATGCATTAGGAGGGACAAGAAACAATTTGACGAGGGTTTCAAAGTAGCGAGGAAACAATTTCCATGATCCCATAACGGGCACCTTGGGAGAGGTGACTCAGAAAATTATTCCCTTAAGTGGCAAAAAGAATTACTTTTGATACAGAGATCATTGAAACTCTCTAAACCAGCCTAAGGCAATCACAACAATCGTTTGGCGGAGTTCAAAGGAATGGCATATCCGGATTCGAATGGATGATGTGGACTACCTTGTTGAAGACAACGCAATGGATGATTTTGCTTATCATCGGAAATGGATGGGACCCATGGTAGGACCACTTTTAAAGATGATCCTAAACAGTAATTGCTGAGGTGCAAGCTGGGGACAAAATGCAAATGCTGGGAATGATTCTGGTAACTGGGAATAAGTCAACGAGACTGATTCCACCGTTTGAACGGTTATAGCTTAGTCGAGGAAACCAAGAGCACAAGAATCCCCAAGGAACAACTTATGGAATAAGCTGCATGAAATCCCCATGGAGAAGATGGACAAATTGCCCAACCAAGGTACTATAATGATAGATCCTTCGGCTAGGTGCATCGGCCAGAACATCAACCTTGTCGGGACCTACATCATAGATCTTGGAGAAGTTTCAACCATCATATCTGCCTGAGATTCAGATCTGGTTGGTAACATGATATTTCAGACAGCATGTCTGGAGAAGGAACAGTTGCAACACAAATCGACGAGATGACGTTGCAAGATTCTCGGGAAATGAACTACGATAGTAAGCTCCAAAATACGAGCTGGTTCTGCTACACACATGTGAACACGCTGTCCTAGACAAGCATGATCACATGGTAGTCTTACAATAAAACACTACCGAGTTCTGATTGGGAACCATCATTGAGATAATGAAGTCTTGTGCATAACCGTCCGGGCCCTTCAGGATTAGCGCATGAACTTCTTTTCTTTGAACAAATCAATCAGTGGCTTGGTGTGCTAAGAATACATATAGAATGAAGGTTGCAAGTCTCCAGACCACAGAATACTTCGCACGTATGCATGACTGACTTGGGATGATTCCAGGGGAAGCAAAACAAGCTTTCTCAAATTCACGGCGGCAACTTGCATCATATGCACGTGAATTAGAGGAAGTCACTTCTTACATCCGAACATATGCTCCATGAACGGATGATGAAAGCATTGCTCACAAGTTTCCAACACTAGCTGGATGTTCAACATGAATCATGGGGGAGACAAAATGCTGTTCATGGGCTCAACAGCAACTCATCGAAATTCCATACCACTGGACTTCCACCATCATGTGAACACGGTGATAGCATTGGTCAGACGAAAAGATGTAATGGTGTATGCTCGAGGGATCAACCACGAGGAAGACAACATTACGAATATCGTTGGTTCTGATTTGACTTGAAAATAGCCCATGCTCAAATCAAAGATTGTTTAAGATAATATATCCAACAACTGATTACAGGGTCCAATCGATGAAGATATCATCTTTCTTCAACACACACACACCTAAGGATATCCCTTTGAATGAACCGGGTCAAATGAAGCTTTTATCTTCCAACTCTCCAATTTATTGTTTAGCTTATCTAACTAGTTCAGGGGTATCCAACACAGATCCTTGGAGAAAGGGTGGTTTATGGAAAACCAACTTGATCACGAACCCAACATAGCAGTTAGGTGACAACCTGGTAATACTTCCGAGAAGATATTCGAAAAATAGCGAACCACCGATTAGTTATTAAGCTCGAGAACAATCTTGCTTTCCAGAGCAAGACGATACGATCAAATAGGCAAGGGATTGAATAATCCTAACTTATTACTTGAGGAGTGCACCAGAAATAAGGACTAGGTAGCACGATCAATCTTAGGATGATGATTTAATATCCAACACGCTAAGAATGAGAATATTGTCCATTAACTACCAAGCAACGAGGTTGCTAGGAGTATTGATTTCACACATCATGATTCACCTGTCGGCGTTCCGGTTACAATAACACGGAACCGAGGAATGAATAATAATGGCGATAAGTATCACTACGTCAAGAATTCATAAGAGAAGGTGCAATTCTCATGACACTCCTGACATAAAGTGGGTAATACTCCGGTTAGAACAGAGCAAAAGCTGGATTAGCAATTGATCTGCAGAGTACGACTGCTTTGACCCAATCCTGGAAATGGACAAGGTACTGGAGTTTGTTTCTCCTAGTCATTCTGGAATAGAATGGCTTGACGGACCACAAGAATAATAAGCATCGATGAGCTCGAGTGCACAACTACTCTTGTCTATCAATAGATAGACGATGGTCAGAAGACAACTAAGAGGGACAACTCAAAAGAACGTATCATTTTCTGAGTTGTGGATGCATGGATTAGAATGTCGAACGAGTTCAACATATTTCTTCCGGACAATTCATGCAGAGAGGTAGGACTGACAGAGTCACAACATAGAATCGAGAACTCATCGAGAGCACTTTGGTTGTGATCTTTTGTTTCAAAGAACTTCTGCCATAAACAGTTCATAGTATTTGGAAGAAGGAAATACCACGGACCTCGAGGACTATCGCAAAGGTTACTAACATCCTAAGGAACTAGAAAACACTATCAACATGAAGTAGATGGGGTGAATCTCGGGTTCAAAAACCCAGGAGTAGAATACCTACTACTAAGTTGCATCACGGGATGCTTTTCGAGAATGAAGGCCAGAATCATCACAATGGGACACAAAACGTGGCTAGATTGCTAGGTGATACTCTAGACACCCAGGGTCATAATAATAATAGCTCCAACATAAATGCCGGGGCAATGAAGTACCCCAACACACTAGTTAGTGTGGTTGATCTAGCACAAAGAAACTTTGGGAACAGAAAGAAGGGATTTGCAAATGCATCAGATTGTTTAGAAACCTGGGACGACTCGGACAGAATAATGGCAGTAAATGCTCAAAAGGATTGGAGACAAGCTACAAAAATGGTGGCATAACCACTCAATCATCATAATATCCAAGTTCTGAGATCAACTGTGAATACACGGAGATAGTAGGAACTGAACTGAGGCTTAAGTCCAACAATCTTATAAGTCTACGGATTAGTAACACGTGATCCTGATAGAAAGAAGAGAAAGCCTAGTTTCTTAACCCCGTAGGAAAGATAAGATGACTCGGATCAGAAGGGCATAAGGTATAAGCAGTAAAAAGAGCCTTACGTTCCATCCCACAATCAATTCCCTTATATAACTAAAGAATTTCTAGACTCAAGTTCGACCAGTTTGGCTTCGTAATCCTACAGGCAGTCAGGCTCTGATACCAATGCTATCAAGACCCCGATTCCAAGTCACATCGATCTAGCCGGTAACACCTCATATCACTTTGCGGCCTCACGCACGGTATTCCCACGGGTGTCACCTTACCTTTGCCCGGGACCGTTTGCTCCTTTTGGCACACGTATATGATAGTGTCGCTAGCATCCATATGATAAGGAGCCCGGGCTGACATGGCTAGTCGTAAACCCAAAGTGGCACAAACTTACAGGGACAGGCATCCATGACCCAACATCGAACGTGTCGGTCATCAGCGAGTGAATCTAGGCTGTAGCACTGGGCTAGCAGACTCGTGAACCGGCTGTAGCGGCTAACAGACTCGGTATTCATCGCGTGACATTTCCTCGAAGGATGTACACAAGAACGAGGAAGGACACATGCCGGCCAGCCTAAGTGTTCCGGAGCAGTAGCAAGCTACCATGGCTCAGTGGAAGCACTAGGAGACATTTCCCAGTAAGAGAGGCTACTAAGGATAAACAACTAGATAGTCAGATCCCACACATACCAAGCATTTCAATAACATACACACAATATGCTCGATATGTGCAAATACAACATGACATCACAACATGACTCTACAACTCAAGTATTTTATTCAATAGGCTCCAAGGAGCGAGATAGTACAAACATAGGTCTCGTGACCCAACATTCAGAGCATACAAGTCAAAGCACATGCGAAAGCTTAACATGTCTGAGTACAGACATCTACAAAAGAAAAAGGCTGAGAAGCCTGACTATCTACCAGATCCTGCCGAGGGCACAAGATCGTAGATGAGGTTACAAGCTAAACGTCGAAGTCCACACGGAACTACTAGTGAGAGTGAAGTCTCTCTACAAAAAACATAAAATAGGCAAACGTGAGTACAAATGTACCCAGCAAGACTTACATCAGAACTATCTACTTATGCATCATTATAGACAAAGGGGATGGTGGGGTTTAACTGCAACAAGCCAGCTTTGACTCAGTGGCTATCCTAAACTACGACTGCAAGTAACTCTTTTGAGGTGGCGCACACGAGTCCACTTTTTCTTACAACACTATGGATCCGCTCCCATCTCCCTACGAGAACGCCATCCATAGCACTCATGCTTATCTTGCGTATTTTAGAGTATCCACTTTCACTTGTCTATGAACTGTATAGGCAACCCAGAAGTCCTTTACTGCGGACACGGCTATTCGAATAGATGATGTTAATGCTGCAGGGGTGTAGTTCTTCACACACGCTCTCGCCACTTACCACCATGTACACGTCGTGTATCTCGGCAACCTTCAAGCGGAAGCCTGGCGAGGGAGTCGGCCACGACCTGACTAACCACACAAGTCTCTAGTCCAGGTTTATCGCCTATTCGGGTTCCATCTGCGAGGAGATCTAGTCGGGGTTTCGCTCATAGCCCCAAACGATGTGTGCAGGGTTCCCGAGACACCAAACGGGCGCTCGGTACACCGGGCCACGGTGTATCTACCGCATCATATCCCACCCCTAGGGTCAGCGCTACACACGGCCTCGAACACATATCCTACAAACACCAGAAACTAGTTGCAACTCCTGGACAGAGGACACGGTGGTTAATAAGTCGAGAGAGTCAATTAAGGATCCCAATGTGTGGTAGTAGCTGTTCATGGATCACAAACACAGAACTCAGTTCCTGAGGATGGTTTCAATGAGACAACCCACCATGTACTCCTACATGGCCTCTCACCGCTACCTTTACCAAATCGTGTTCACACACTTAGCTCACACACAGTAGGACATGTTCATCACCATTCCAATTCATTCCCGATGAATCAGACCTGACTCAACTCTAAGCAGTAGCAGGCATGACAAACAAGCATGAATGAGTAGGCACAACAGGGCTCAAACAACTCCTACTCATGCTAGTGGGTTTCATCTATTTACTCTGGCAATGACAGGTCATGCAGAGGATAAAGGGGTTCAGCTACCGCAGCAAGTAACAAATGAATCGTTGTTGTCCTAATGCAATAAAAGAGAGCAGGAGCGAGAGAGTGGGATTGTATCGGAATGAACAAGGGGGTTTTGTTTGCGTGGCACTTCTGAAGATATTATAGCTCTTCATTGGTGTCATCGATCTCATCGTCGAAACCACGTCTATCGAGAGGGGACAATTACCGGCAAAGAAAGAGGGATACAATCAATGCAATGCAACAATTATGATGCATGATAATGTCATGGCAATATGCTGTTGATTGAGCTAATGCAACTAGCGACCATATTAAATGAAGTTGGTTTGAACCAAGGGTTCAAATTCAAACTCCATATGTGGTTATTTAAATGTCAATTATGCAAATTGCCATGTACAGCAACCCTAGGTTGTTCAAACATGCATGCAAATGCCATAAACAGATTCCTTGAATTTTTCTGATAATTTTTCATATATAATTTATTTAATTTTGTGCTATAGATTAATTTCTTTGAATTTTTGAAGTTAGCACTGTTTTCTGAAATTCCTTGGATAAGAATAAATCCAGAAAAGCCTATTACTGCATCAACATTTCGTCACGCTGACCTCAGCAGGTCAACTGACCCGGTCTAGGTCAAACCTGTCCAGTGGGTTCCGTGTGTTAGTAGTTAGTTAAACTAATTAAGTTTAATTAGTGTAAACTAACACTAACCTAGTTTAGTTAGCGGCCTGGGGGCCACACGTCAGTGACCCAGGGGGGTCAAACTGGGCCCTCCCAGTAAACGGTCAGCGGGTCAACTTGCCGGCGTTTAGCCGCCGGCGAGTCCAGACGCGGCGGTGCGCTGCGGGATCCGCCTACAGGGCGTCGTTTGGCGCGCGAAGCACAGCTACGGGATGCGGACGCTCGTCCGCATCCAACCGTGGTGGTGGCGCGTCCGGGGAGTGGCTGGAGTGGTGCCCGCGACGAGCTCGGCGGCGGCCGAAGCTCGGGTGCAAGTGGGGATGGGGCTGCGGTGCGCAAACGAGCATGGCGAGGTGCCACGGAGGCTCTACGTGATGCGGGGAGCGCGTTGGGCGCATGCCCGGGACCAAATGGTCACCGGAGCATCACTGGCGACGAGTGCGGGCGGCGGCGCGTCCGGGTGAGTGCGGTGTGGTCGCTACGGTGCGCGGCAAAGTGAACAGAGAGGGGGAGGATAGGCAGAAGCTCACGGTGATCATCGTGGGGTGGACGGCGAGCTCGGGGGATGACCGGAGCAAACGGGGCGGTGGAGGCGATCTCGGCGGCCGCAGGTTGAGGACGATGATGGTGAAGATGAAACGGAGCTTCCCAGCTCACTTGGCGCGGTGAGGAGGAGGAGAAGGTCGAGGCGGAGCTCTCGGATGCGTCGGGAGGTGGGGCAGTGGCTGTGGGTGCGGGGTTACGGCGGCGCGTCCATGGAGGCTTCGGCCATGGCGGGGAACGGGCGAGGGAGAGGCGTTGGGGGCGAATGGAGGGGTCCAGGGGGTCGGGGCGACGACGTGGAGGTCGTCCAGACGTCCAGGGGCGCGGGCGGCAAGGAGGTGGCGCTGTGGCGAGCTCAGGCACGCCGGCGCTCACCTCTCTGCCTGCCTGGCAAGAGGAAACAGCTGACTGGCCATGGCCTAGCACAGTGCTGGGCCGCCAGGTGAGCGCCAGGTAAGTCCTCTGCTCTCTGCTTTCTGTTTTTCTATTCCTCTTATTCTGTTTTGATTTAGTAAAAATACTAAACCATTTTATAAAATCCTGGAAATAATTAGGGGTGCTGTCTGAATTATTCCAGTGACCCATAACAACTTCCAACATTTTTGGAGCATCTAAAATATATATAGCATTTAAATAGCTCCAACTAAAATATGTTTGAATTAATTCAAAGCCCAAGTATGTCCTGCAAAAATGTTAACCATTTTTGGTAGATTCTTCCACCTCAAACCTGAAATGTTGAACATTTTTAGAGGGCATTTTGAGTTCAATGAAAAAGATTTTATTTTGTCCCTAGTTGAATTCATTTGGTGCTAGGGTTTAAGCATCCCCATTTCAGAATTAATAGAAATTGAAAATGATGCATGGATGCAATGCCACTAATTACAAAAAGATTCTAGGGCTGTGACACCAATAGTCCGGACGATGTATACAGTATGGTTGTCCGGATACCCCCTAATCCAGGACTCCCTCACCCGCAGCTGCCATGGTCTTAGATCCGGAGCAGATCGTGCCGTCCGAGGACGGGTGGATAGACCCCGCCATGGAGGCCACACACTCATCGGCGGTAGAGCCGAAGACAGACTTCGCCTCCTATGAGGTCTGCATCATCGGACCCTCGGACTCGTCTCCGGGCATAGGCTCCAAACCGCGCACATCCGTGCCCATCAAACCTGATTGGGTACCAATCATGGAGTTTACCTCCGCGGATATCTTTCAGCACTCGCCCTTGGGGGACATGCTAAATTCATTGAAATCCCTCTCCCTGTCAGAAGACTCTTGGCCGAACTATGTCCGGCCTGAGTGGGAAGCGGACGACGAAGAAATTCGTTCCCCACCCATCACCCACTTAATAGCCACTGTTGACGACTTAACCTACATTTTTAATTTCGACTCCGAAGATATCGATGGTATGAATGATGATGCCGGAGAAGAAAAGGAACCACCGCCCACAGGGCGCTGGACAGCCACCTCATCATATGATATATACATGGTGGACACACCCAAAGAAAACAACGGCGAGGAACGGAAGGATGCAACGATGGATAATCCTCGGGAGAAGCAACCAAAGCGCCGACGTCAGCGACGCCGCTCTAAATCCCGCCACAGCAAAAACAGCGATAACAACACAAGAAAGAATAATACGCCGGACACCTCCAAAGGTAACAACGACCCCATGAACCCAGCGATAGAGCAGGATGAGCTAGGAGACAACGAACATAGTCCGGGGCCGCTGTCCGATCATAGCGATGGCAAAGATAAAACTCATAAACCTGTCTCCGGAATAGTCCGGACGACGATGCACTCGTCATCCCGGAAAAGCACTTGGAACAAGAGAACTTCCATAAAAGGCTTATCGCCACCGCAAGGAGCTTGAATAAGCAGAAGCAAAGGCATAAGGCCGCGCAGGATACGCTCAACCACAAATGGAACAAAGTGCTTGACACTGACAAAAAATACTGTGGCGATCGCCACACAAAGAGCTACCCAAAGCGCAAGCTGCTGCCCGAATTTGGCGACGAGGCTATAGAGCCCATCCCGCCGAAAAATAATACATCCGATCTGCCGGACCGACCACCCCATGGCCGAGACAGAGCGACTAATGACGCTGCACACAAGTTAGCACATGATCTACGTGAGCATCTGGACAAAAAAGCCGGTATGGCCAGGTCCATCTATGGATCTAGGAAGCGTGCCCCTACGTAGGATCACGGCCACCAAAATGACTATACTGATCGAATACCGGCTCGGAATCAACACCGAACACTACATCCGTCGGAAACATGCCACGACACATCCAAATACAGGGGTGCTGCGCACCCCTTGTGCTTCACTGATAAGGTGCTGGATCACAAATTTCCAGAGGGATTTCAACCCGTAAACATAGAGGCATACGACGGAACAACAGACCCTGTAGTCTGGATTGAGGACTTTATTCTTCACATCCACATGGCTCGCGGAGACGATCTCCATGCCATCAAATACCTGCCCCTCAAGTTAAAAGGACTAGCTTGGCACTGGTTGAAAAGCCTCCCCGAAAACTCAATTGGAAGTTGGGAGGAACTTGAGGACGCTTTCAGGGCCAATTTTCAAGGGACTTATGTCCGACCTCCGGACACAGACGATTTAAGTCACATAATCGAACAACCCGGATAGTCAGCCCGTAAGCTTTGGAACAGATTCCTCACCAAGAAGAACCAAATCGTTGATTTCCCGGATGCTGAAGCCTTAGCGGCTTTCAAACACAATGTCTGGGATGAATGGCTCGCCAGATACCTCAGCCAGGAAAAACCGAGGACAATGGCAGCCCTCACCAGCCTTATGACCCGCTTTTGCACGGGCGAGGACGGTTGGTTGGCCCGCAGCGGCACCAGCGACCCAGGCACATCCGATGTCAGGGACGGCAATGGAAAGCTGCGACGCAATAAAAATAAGCGTCGAAATAATGAAGATAGCCCAGACAACACGGCGGTAAACGCCGGATTCAAGGGCTCTTGACTCGGTCAACGGAAAAAGCCATTTAAAGGTAGCAGAGATGGACCGTCCAGCCTAAACAAATCCTAGACAGATCATGTCAGATTCACGGCACCCCCGAGAAACCTGCAAATCACACCAATAGAGAATGCTGGGTCTTCAAGCAGGCTGGCAAGCTAAACGCCGAACACAAGGGGAGGGAACCGCCAAGTGAAGATGAGGATGAACCTCGGCAGCCGAACACTGGGGATAGAAAAAATTTCCAGCAGAGGTCAAAACAGTGAACATGATCTATGTCACCCACATACCAAAGAGGAAGCCCAAGCGCGCACTCCGAGACGTATATGCTGTAGAGCCCGTTGCCCCCAAATTCAACCCATGGTCGGCCTGCCCGATCACTTTCGATCGCAGGGATCATCCGACTATTATCCCGCATGGAGGTTCGGCTGCCTTGGTGCTCGACCCAATAATTGACAGATACCATCTCACCCTAGTCCTTATGGACGGCGACAGTAGTCTTAATCTGATATATCAGGACACTGTCCGCAAAATGGGAATAGACCCGTCAAGAATCAGCCAAAGCAGTACTACCTTTCAATGAGTAATACCAGGCGTAGAGGCCCGCTGTACGGGCTCTCTAACATTAGAGGTTGTATTTGGTTCTCCCGACAACTTTCAAAGCGAAGAACTAATCTTCGACATCGCTCCATTCCAAAGCGGCTATCACGCACTATTAAGAAGAACGGCCTTCGCTCATTTCAATGCAGTACTGCATTACACTTATCTTAAACTTAAGATGCCCGGTCCATGTGGCGTCATCACAATCAGCGGAAATACAGAGCGTTCCTTGCATGCGGAAGAATATGTGGCGGCTCTAGCAGCAGACCCACTGAACGGCCTCTCCAACCCGAATAAACTAATTGGTTGTCAAGACCACGGATACGGCCAGACGTGTCCGGCGCACCACTAGTTGTAACAGCCCAGATAAACCTGAGCTTGGTCGACGGATACGACCCCATATGTGGTGCTAGGGGCTGCCCGCATGTAAAAGGGTCCATAGTTCGACTCGACCCTATTTATACACAATAGATTGAATTCTCATGGTTCATTAAGAATAACCAACTTTTCACACGATTACACCAGATCCTTTCACCTCAGTTTTTCTTTTACAAAGGATCATCATGCTACACCCTTCCAGGATACGGTACAACGGAGACAAAGGCGCAGACGTGCAACATGGCCCCATTCAAAGGTTTATTTTTAGATTAAGACCCTGTGTAAACCTTTTTTTATTATCTCTTGTTGCTTCACACCCTCCCGGCACTCAAAACAACCGAGAGGGATATTGGCGTCATTGGCAAGCTCTTTCGTCACGCCAGACTAATGCATGTACCTGGAAATTCAGGGCTCATTATCAAGGGCGGTACTCAGCACAGTATATGTTGTAAAGTCTGAATACCTTCGAGAGTGTTCGGCGTCGCGAGTTTGGCCTTATATGCATCAGCTCCGAATCATGTCTTTGGTCAATAGTTGGGTTTGCCCGGCTCCCATGTTTTGCTACCTTACGTTCCACTATATCGGCTAAGGTGGCACCGGGAGAACTACTGCGATTGTGCCCTGGTTCATCTGGATGAGCACCTCAGTAGAGAAAGCCGAAAACTGACTGTCATGATAAAATGAGAGACTGGTCAACCACTCGATGACTCAGCGGAATCTTCGCGATTCCTCCGCATTAACAAAGGACCGGTTTCCCGGTCACGTATGTACGTGCACCGTATTCAGATGAACGTCGAAGTACCAGTGGATATATAGTAGCCCCACCGTCAAACTCCTATGGCTAAGTGAAAGTGTTAAAGCTATATAGTCCGATTGCCTTGTTCGCCGCGCTATCACTTCCTTAACGAACCAAGACGTTGGATCAAGTGTGATTATGCGCTTTACCGAACACCCCCGCATTATATGCGTGGCGGCTGAAGCCGACGACTGCAAACTTTTAGGTTATATACATACATACATAAACGACCGCACAGGAGGCACTCAGTACTTTACGGGCAAAAGTATACATATAGCCTTTATAATCAAAATAGCATTGTTTTTACAATCAAGATATATGTCACTGGAACATGGTACTCTTTGAGCATTGAGCCTCTATTAAACGGGCACCTTCTAGGACTTCTTCAAAATAGTGCTCGGGCAAGTACTGACCCCCAGGCGGACCCCTGGTTGCAACATTGGTGGCCTCCATCTCTGCCCAATATGTCTTAACACGGGCAAGAGCCATCCGTGCACCCTCTATGCACGCTGACCTCTTGACGGCATTGATATGCGGCACATCACAAAGAAATTGTTGCACCAAACCAAAATAACTACCCGGGCTCGGATCCTTCAGCCACAGATGGTCCACGACAGCCTTCATGGCAAGCTCGGACAACCTATGGAGCTCGGCCCACTCGGCCATTTGCTCATTCAACAGCAGCAGACACTTTGGAGCACTGAACTGCGACCAGAACAATCTTTCCACCTCATGATCTTTCCGATCCTTGAAATACCCCGTCGCATCAGCAGCACTCTTTGCTAAATCCAAGTATGCGTCTGTAGAACTCCATAGTTGATCAAGAGGGGCATACTTTGGATTGCCGAACTTTGTTCGCAATAAAAAGGGCTTCCCAGCCGCGATATGACCGGCTTGAGGAAGGTCCTCCTATGCCGCTCTGATTTCAGAGCGAGTTTCCTTGGCTGCTTCCAAGGCCTTCTTTAGGTTAGCCGTTTTCATTTGGCTTTCCCTTTCAAGGAGCTCATTGATACGTCTCCATCGTATCTATAATTTTTGATTGTTTCATGCCAATATTCTTCAAGTTTCATATACTTTTGGCAACTTTTTATACTATTTTTGGGACTAACATATTGATCCAAAGGCTCAAAGCCGCCTCGTCTGTTGCATGTTTTTTGTTTCGCAGAAACCCAATATCAAACGGAGTCCAAACGGGATAAAACGGACGGAGATTTTTTTTGGAATATTTATGATTTCTGGGATGTAAAATCAACGCGAAACGGTGTCTGGGGTGGCCACGAGACAGGGGGGCGCGCCCTCCCCCCTGGGCGCGGCCTGGGCTCTCGTGGGCCACCTGTAAGGCGGTTGACGCTCTTCTTTTGGCGCAAGAAAGCTAATTTTATGAGAAAGATCTGGGCGAAAGATTCACCCCAATCGGAGTTACGGATCTCTGGATATTAAAGAAATGGTGAAGGGGTAGAATCTGAGAAATAGAGAGAAACAGAGAGATATATCCAATCTCGGAGGGGCTCTCGCCCCTCCCAAGCCATGGGAGCCAAGGACCAGAGGGGAAACCCTTCTCCCATCTAGGGAGGAGGTCAAGGAAGAAGAAGAAGAAGGGGGGCTCTCTCTCCCTTGCTTCCGGTGGCGCCGGAGCGCTGCCGGGGGCCATCACCATCACCGCGATCTTCACCAACAACTTCACCGCCTTCATCACCAACTCTTCCCCCCTCTATGCAGCGGTGTAACCTCTCTATTACCCGCTGTAATCTCTACTTAAACATGGTGCTCAACGCTATATATTATTTCCCAATGATGTATGGCTATCTTATGATGTTTGAGTAGATGTTTTGTCCTATGGGTTAATTGATGATCGTGATTGTTTGAGTTGCATGTTTTATTATTGGTGCTGTCCTATGGTGATCTCTGTGTCGCACAAGCGTGAGGGATCCCCGCTGTAGGGTTTGCAATATGTTTATGATTTTCTTATGGTGGGTGGCGTGAGTGAACAGAAGCACAGACCCGAGTAAGTAGGTTGTTTGTGTATGGGATAAAAGGGGACTTGATACTTTAATGCTATGGTTGGGTCTTACCTTAATGAATCTTTAGTAGTTGCGGACGCTCGCTAGAGTTCCAATCATAAGTGCATATGATCCAAGTAGATATAGTATGTTACCTTATGCCTCTCCCTCAAATAAAATTGCAACAGTGATTACTGGTCTAGTTATCGATTGCCTTGGACAAATAACTTTCTCGTAACAAAAATCTCTCTACTAATACTTACTTTATTGCTTATTTATCTAAACAGCCCCTAGTTTATGTTTATGTGCTATTTATTATCTTGCAAACCTATCCTATCACACCTACAAAGTACTTCTAGTTTCATACTTGTTCTAGGTAAAGTGAACGTCAAGCGTGCATAGAGTGGTATCAGTGGCCGATAGGAGTTGAGAGAGTATTTGTTCTACCTTTAGCTCCTCATTGGGTTCGACACTCTTACTTATCGAAAGAGGCTACAACTATCCCATATACTTGCGGGTTATCAAGACCTTTTTCTGGCGCCGTTGCCGGGGAGTCATAGCGTGGGGTGAATATTCTCATGTGTGCTTGTTTGCTTTATCACTAAGGAATTTTTATTTGTTGTTCTTAGTTGTTCTCTATCTTTAGTTATGGATATGGAACACAAAATAACTAAAAAAAATTAGAGTTACTTGCTACTCATGTAGATGGGGTAACTCCTAAAACCCCCGATTCTCATTATGTGAGAGATATTGTGTACTACTTTGATAATCCTGAGAAAACCCCATTCAACTTTATAATGGGAGACACGTTGGATCAACGTGAATACTTTAGGGAGTATCGCTCGACACAAAAAGGGAAACTATTATGGGATCAATTTATTATGTTGCGTTGGTATGCCTGGAATCTATGCTTGAGATATGATATTACTTGTTGCTCTAGGATGGAGGCTCCACACCTCCCCTTTTCATGCAAATTTAACGATAATGAAACCTTAGCTTCTTATGCTAATAGTATATATGATTACTATGATGTGGAACAAATAGAAGAATTTTGATGCTTTTAAGGCTGCCTATGATATTGAAGCTTTGTTTGAAAAGTATGAAGCTTTTGATGATGAAGGTTATAGGCCGGAAAATCTTGCTATACTTGGATATTGCTATGAAAATTATGAATACAATTACTATATTAATGCTTTTATGAAGAAAGTCAACGCTGTCCAAGAAGAGACTATATTTTATAGGAAGCTATGGAAGAAGAAATTGATGAAACAGTGAGCTCATTAGATGAAAAAGATGATGAGGACAGCGAAGAACAAAAGGAGGAAGAGCGGATTAGCTACCCGTGCCCACCTTCTGATGATAGTAACCCTCCAACTCATACATTATTTAATTCCCCTTCGTGCTTACTGAAGGATGATTGCTATGATCCCTTGAATTTGTTTGAAATATCCCTTTTTGATGATGCTTGCTATGCTTGTGGCCAAGACGCCACTATGAATTATGCTTATGGAGATGAACTTGCTATAGTTCCTTATGTTAAACATGAAATTGTTGCTATTGCACCCACGCATGATAATCCTATTATCTTTTTGAATTCTCCAAACTACACTATATCAGAGAAGTTTGTGCTTACGAACGATTATATTGATGGGTTGCATTTTACTACTTTACATGATGATTTTAATAGATATAATATGCATGTGCTTGCTGCTCCTACTTGCAATTATTATGACAGAGGAACTACATCTCTACCTCTCTATGTTTCCAACACGATAGAATTGCAAGAAACTGTTTATACTATGCATTGGCCTTTACTATGTGTGCATGAATTGTTCTTTTATGACATGCCGATGCATAGGAAGAGAGTTAGACTTCTTCATTGCTTGATATATGTTACTTTGTGCTCAATACTAAATTATAAATCATTGTTAATTAAAATTGGCTTTGATATACCTTGGGATCTGGGTGGATTCATTACTTGAGCACTATATGCCTAGCTTAATGGCTTTAAAAAAACGCTGCCAGGGAGACAACCCGGAAGTTTTAGAGAGTCATTTATTTCTGTTGAGTGCTTTCATATAGTTTAAAAACAAAAAAAATAAAGAGGGGAACCTAAAAACTTTTCAAAAAGGAAAGTGAAAGTGAGAGAGACAAGCATTGCTGAAGTGGGAGCTAGCCTTGAACTTTGTTCATGCTCACGGAAACATTGTGAATCTTGATTACAGAAACTTTTCAACAAAAATAATTATCCCCTTGTATAATTCCATGGTATTATAAAAATAATGTGCCAAGGTTTGCCTTTAGGATGTTTACAATGCTTGTTGGTTTGTACGGTGCAGGACAGAAACTTTGGCTGTAGTGCACGATTTTACTTTTTTATCTGGAACGTCAAATGGTTCTGATTCCTTTTGCAATGTATTTATGTACAACTTGTTTATTTTTCCTAATTTTGGTAGAATGTTTGGGGTACGAGAAGTATAGTGGATGTACAGATTGCTACAGACTGTTCTGTTTTTGACAGATTCTGTTTTTGATGCATAGTTTGCTTGTTTTGATGAATCTATCAATTTATATTAGTGGATTAAGCCATGGAAAAGTTATATTACAGTACACACAATTCAAAAATAAAATATGAATTGGTTTGCAACAGTACTTAGAGTGGTGATTTACTTTATTATACTAACGGATCTTATCGAGTTTTTTGTTGAAGTTTTGTGTGGATGTAGTGTCTAATCGAGGATGTCTCGATATGAGGAAAAGGAAGAGAGGCAAGAGCTCAAGCTTGGGTATGCCCGAGGCACCCCAAGTATATATTAAAGGAGACTCAAGCGTCTAAGCTTGGGGATGCTCCGGAAGGCATCCCCTCTTTCTTCAACAAGTATCGGTATGTTTTCAAATTCGTTTCGTTCATGCATTATGTGCAAGTCTTGGAGTGTCTTTTGCCTTTAGTTTTCATTTTTATTTTATGCACCATGCTGGTATGAGATATTCCTTGGTTGATTTATAGAATGCTCATTGCACCTCACTTAAATCTTTTGAGTATGGCTTTATAGAATGCTTCATGTGCTTCACTTATATCATTTGAAGTTTGGATTGCCTGTTTCTCTTCACATAGAAAACCGCCATTTGTAGAATGCTCTTTTGCTTCACTTATATTTGTTAGAGCGTGGGCATATCTTTTGTAGAAAGAATTAAACTCTCTTGCTTCACTTATATATTTTTAGAGAGATGATAGGAATTGGTCATTCACATGGTTAGTCATGAAATCCTACATAAACTTGTAGATCGCCGAATATGATATGTTTGATTTCTTGCAATAGTTTTGCAATATGAAGGTGGTGATATTAGAGTCATGCTAGTGGGTGGTTGTGGATTAGTAGAAATACTTGTGTTGAGGATTGTGATTCCCGTAGCATGCACGTATGGTGAACCGCTTTGTGCTGAAGTTGGAGCACAATTTTATTTATTGATTGTCTTCCTTATGAGTGGCGGTCGGGGACGAGAGATGGTCTTTTCCTACCAATCTATCCCCCTAGGAGCATGCGCGTAGTACTTTGTTTTCAATGGCTTGTAGATTTTTGCAAGAAGTATATGAGTTCTTTACGACTAATGTTGAGTCCATGGATTATACGCACTCTCACCCTTCTACCATTGCTAGCCTCTCTTGTGCCGCGCAACTTTCGCTGGTACCATACACCCACCATATACCTTCCTCAAAATAGCCACCATACCTACCTATCATGACATTTCCATAGCCATTCCGAGATATATTGCCATGCAACTTTCATCATCATCATCATATACATGATTTGAGCATTCATTGTCATATTGCTTTGCATGATCATAAGATAGCTAGCATGATGTTTTCATGGCTTGTCCGTTTTTTGATGACATTGCTACGCTAGATCATTGCACATCCCGGTACACCGCTGGAGGCATTCATATAGAGTCATATCTTTGTTCTAGATATTGAGTTGTAAGTAAATAAAAGTGTGATGATCATCATTATTAGAGCATTGCCCCAGTGAGGAAAGGATGTGGAGACTATGATTCCCCCACAAGTCGGGATGAGACTCCGGACTTTATGAAAAATAAAAGAGGCCAAAGAAGCCCAAATAAAAAAAGATGCCAAAGAAGCCCACCAAAAAGAAAGAAAAAAATAAAAAAAAAGAAAAAAGAAAAAATGAGAGAAAAAGAGAGAAGGGGCAATGCTACTATCCTTTTACCACACCTGTGCTTCAGAGTAGCACCATGTTCTTCATAGAGAGAGTCTCCTATGCTTTCACTTTCATATACTAGTGGGAATTTTCATTATAGAACTTGGCTTGTATATTCCGATGATGGGCTTCCTCAAATGCCCGAGGTCTTCATGAGCAAGCAAGTTGGATGCACATCCACTTAGTTTTTAGTTTGAGCTTTCATACACTTATAGCTCTAGTGCATCCGTTGCATGGCAATCCCTACTCCTCGCATTGACATCAATTGATGGGCATCTCCATAGCCCGTTGATTAGCCGCGTCGATGTGAGACTTTCTCCCTTTTTCTCTTCTCCACATAACCCCCACCATCATTTTCTATTCCACCTATAGTGCTATATCCATGGCTCACGCTCATGTATTGTGTGAAAGTTGAAAAAGTTTGAGATTACTAAAGTATGGAACAATTGCTTGGCTTGTCATCGGGGTTGTGCATGATTAAATACTTTGTGTGATGAAGATAGAGCAACAGCCAGACTATATGATTTTGTAGGGATAACTTTCTTTGGCCATGTTGTTTTGAAAAGACATGATTGCTTTATTGATACACTCGAAGTATTATTGTTTTTATGTCAAATTATAGACTATAGCTTTGAATCACTCGTGTCTTAATATTCATGCCATGATTAGACATATGATCAAGATTATGTTAGGTAGCATTCCACATCAAAAAGTATCTTTTTTTTACCATTTACCTACTCGAGGACGAGCAGGAATTAAGCTTGGGGATGCTGATACGTCTCCGTCGTATCTATAATTTTTGATTGTTTCATGCCAATATTCTTAAAGTTTCATATACTTTTGGCAACTTTTTATACTATTTTTGGGACTAACATATTGATCCAGTGCCCAGTGCTAGTTCCTGTCTGTTGCATGTTTTTTGCTTCATAGAAACCCAATATCAAACGGAGTCCAAACGGGATAAAAACGAACAGAGATTTTTTTTTGGAATATTTATGATTTTGGGAAGTAAAATCAACGCGAAACGGTGTCTGGGGTGGCCACGAGACAGGGTGCGTGCCCTCCCCCCTGGGCGCGGCCTGGGATCTCGTGGGCCACCCATAAGGCGGTTGACGCTCTTCTTTTGGCACAAGAAAGCTAATTTTATGAGAAAGATCTGGGCAAAAGATTCACCCCAATCGGAGTTACGGATCTCCAGATATTAAAGAAACGGTGAAGGGGTAGAATCTGAGAAACAGAGAGAAACAGAGAGATAGATCCAATCTCGGAGGGGCTCTCGCCCCTCCCAAGCCATGGGAGCCAAGGACCAGAGGGGAAACCCTTCT
This sequence comes from Aegilops speltoides, assembly GCA_021437245.1. Lineage (NCBI taxonomy): Eukaryota > Viridiplantae > Streptophyta > Magnoliopsida > Poales > Poaceae > Aegilops > Aegilops speltoides. The sequence goes on along the minus strand of CM038142.1, from coordinate 423,036,575 downwards.
CCCATCTAGGGAGGAGGTCAAGGAAGAAGAAGAAGAAGGGGAGCTCTCTCCACCATGCTTCCGGTGACACCGGAGCGCTGCCGGGGGCCATCATCATCACCGCGATCTTCACCAACAACTTCACCGCCTTCATCACCAACTCTTCCCCCCTCTATGCAGCGGTGTAACCTCTCTATTACCCGCTGTAATCTCTACTTAAATATGGTGCTCAACGCTATATATTATTTCCCAATGATGTATGGCTATCTTATGATGTTTGAGTAGATCCGTTTTGTCCTATGGGTTAATTGATGATCGTGATTGGTTTGCGTTGCATGTTTTATTATTGGTGCTGTCCTATGGTGCTCTCCGTGTCGCGCAAGCGTGAGGGATCCCCGCTGTAGGGTTTGCAATATGTTTATGATTTGCTTATGGTGGGTGGCGTGAGTGAAGAGAAGCACAGACCCGAGTAAGTAGGTTGTTTGCGTATGGGATAGAAGGGTACTTGATACTTTAATGCTATGGTTGGGTCTTACCTTAATGAATCTTTAGTAGTTGCGGACGCTTGCTAGAGTTCCAATCATAAGTGCATATGATCCAAGTAGATAAAGTATGTTAGCTTATGCCTCTCCCTCAAATAAAATTGCAACCGTGATTACCGGTCTAGTTATCGATTGTCTTGGACAAATAACTTTCTCGTAACAAAAATCTCTCTACTAATACTTACTTTATTGCTTCTTTATCTAAACAGCCCCTAGTTTATGTTTGTGTGCTCTTTATTATCTTGCAAACCTATCCTATCACACCTACAAAGTACTTCTAGTTTCATACTTGTTCTAGGTAAAGTGAACGTCAAGCGTGCATAGAGTCGTATCAGTGGCCGATAGGACTTGAGAGAGTATTTGTTCTACCTTTAGCTCCTTGTTGGGTTTGACACTCTTACTTATTGAAAGAGGCTACAACTATCCCGTATACTTGCGGGTCATCACTCATATCGGCTGGCGGCATTTTGCAGCTCAAGAGCCATGTTGGCTATTTTATCTTCGCTCTGGCGATGAGCAGCATGTTCGGCTTTTAAATCTTCAGCTGCCTTCAGGGCAGCTGCATCACTTCTCCTGGCTTGCTGCTTGGCCTGCACAAGTTCTGCCCAAAGGGTCTCTACGGCGGCAGCTCCATCTGCAGTTAAAGCATATAATAAAAACTAGCATCATCCTCTTATTAATATTTGCTGACCAGCCAAATATACATACCCTGTGCCTCGTTAAGCCGCTTGTTCACAAGCATGATGTCCGCATCCGCCACGTCAAGTTGCCGCCTTAGTTCGGCAAAGTCAGCAGTCTGATTAGCCACCGGATCTGCAGCCGCCTGTGCACAAGAGCAGCGCTATCAGTACCTGAGACTTTGATCCTCTACTTGCCTTGTCTAGACGGCAACCAGAGTCTCAGGGGCTACTGCCTATACAAAGTACACCTCGCGTGTGTGGTATAGTCAAAAATATATACATTACTTTGCGTACCTCAAAGCCTCTTAGCAGGCTCGTAAAGGCTTCATTCAACCCGCTTTTTGCGGATGAAATCCTCTCAACCACCTTACCCATTAAGGTATGATGCACCTCTGAGATAGCCACTTGCTCCAGAAGACCCATCAATGTGTCCGGTTGTGCACCAGACAATCCCGGGCTCTTTCTGTTGGTCTCCTTAGGAGCCGAGAACTCCAGACTTCGGGCGGCTAAAGAATTACCTTCTGGCCTTTGTGGATCAGGAGAAATCCTCCGCGACGACACTTCAGGGTCGTCCGTCTCATGAGGCGGGGAAGTAGGAGGAGGCGCTTCGCTTTCCATCATGTTCGGAAGAAGATCCGCCGAAGACGAACATTGAGGAGTAGGACCATGAGTCGGACTGCAAAACATATGTCTCGATCGTGATTCTCAGGAAAAGAGTAGGGCATATTTACTAATGTGCCTTTGATTAGTTACAGTTCGGTTGACGGCTGGCCTCCTTGTGGGCGATGTGCACTAAGGATGCCCTTCGGGGCAGGGCCCCCTGGTAAAGGTTGCTTTCCTCGTTTGGAAACCTCCGTTTCCAAGTCCTCAGGGGCGGCCCTTTTCTTCCCATAGGGAGAGGGGATTCTAGATTCACCTCTCCGATCATCCTCCGACACGGAGGCACTAATTCCCCCGGGTCGGTTGTATAACGTATGAAGCCCTCTTTTGGCTTCTCTATTCCTCCCCTCGTCTTCTCCTGATGGCACTTGATAAGGTGCGCGAGCTATCATCCTTGTTAGTACAGATCTGGCGAGCCTTCGGGAAGAGGGGCCGAACACCTGATCCAGTCCGCCATTCTTATCTAGTCCTGGCCGAGGATAATTGTTCAGAATAATGTTGTGACAAACATAATGACAGCGTGTTCGGTCGCGGAGTTACTTACTTGGGTATCTGGACGGTTGCAGTTGAGACCCACATCCTCGGTGGTGTCCGGACACTTTATTCATGATCCGAAGAATAATCGATACATCCCTTCGAGCGTCACGCCGAAGAAGTGTTGAATGGTTCACGGTCCTTCCGGGTTGAACTCCCACATACGGAGAGATCGACGTTGGCATGGCAGGACCCAACGAACTAACATTACTTGAATTACTTTGACAAGACTGATATCCCTCTCGAGGAGATCTCGGATGTGACTTTACAATGTCAGGACGTCATTAACTGGCCCCCAGTCCAGCCCTTTGTTGACCCATGATGCCAGTTGGGGCGGAAGGGCAGAGCGAAAGGCTGGGGCGGCTGCCCGCTTTGTACCTCGGGGTGCTCTGATGTAAAACCACTCCCGTTGCCATAGGCCGGACACCTCCAGGAAGGAACCCTTTGGCCATGGGACATTGGCACCTTTGCTTATTATAGCGCCTCCGCACTCTGTGTGTCGCCCATCAACCATCTTCAGCTTTACAATAAAGGTCTTGAGCCACAAACGGAAGTGTGGGGTAATGCGGAGGAAGGCCTCACACACGACGATAAACGACGAGATGTGAAGGAAGGCATCTGGAGCTAGATCATGGAAATCTAGCCCGTAATAGAACATGAGCCCTCTAACGAAGGGATCAAGACTAAAACCTAGCCCTCGGAGGAAGTGGGAAACGAATACGACACTCTCATTGGGTTTGGGAGTAGGGATGACCTGCCGTTGAGCAGGTAGCCTGTGAGGGATTTCGGCGGTCAGATACCTAGCCTCCCTAAGCTTCTTGATGTCCTCCTCTATGACGGAAGAGGCCATCCACCGGCCTTGAAGGTTGGATCCGGACAAGGTTGAAGGTCCGGAGCACTTGGACTGAGCCTTGGGTGTTGGAACTCGAGGTAGGGGAAGGGAAGGATCGGGCGTGCAAACAAAAGGACAGGTCTTGACCTCTTTATAAAGAGGGTGAATATCAAGCGTCCTCCGCGTGGCCGTTTGGAACTTGCCTAAAACCGAGGAATCATACTAATGGCACGGTTGGGTTACCCACGCCCGTATCGATGAGAATCCCGTGATAAGGGGAACACGATCTCTGCTTCAACAAGACGTGCCAATAAAACCGCCTCGCAAGACGTGCAACACCAGGTTGGGAAAAACGGTTCGTATAATGACCGGGCCGCAGCATGATGTCACGCTATGAAAAGTTGTAGTAGATTAGATTTGTGGAATATTGTCCTCTCTACGGTGGTACATGGAATTTGTTTTGCAGAGCCGGACACGATTCATGTGTTCAAAATCTACCTTGGAGTATTCGGAGAAGGAACCCGCCTTGCAATGCCGAAGACAATCTGCACGCCGGACTCATCATCATTGAAGCCTGGTTCAGGGGCTACGGAGGGAGTCCTGGATTAGGGGGTCCTCGGATAGCCGGACTATGTACTTGTGCCAGACTGTTGGACTATGAAGATACAAGATTGAAGACTTCGTCCCGTGTCCGGATGGGACTCTCCTTTGCATGGAAGGCAAGCTTGGCTATTCGGATATGTAGATTTCCTTCTCTGTAACCGACTTTGTGTAACCCTAGCCCCCTCCGGTGTCTATATAAACTGGAGGGTTTAGTCCGTAGGACAAGAACAATCATAATCATAGGCTAGATTCTAGGGTTTAGCCTCTACGATATGTGGTAGATCAACTCTTGTAATACTCATATCATCAAGATCAATCAAGCAGGAAGTAGGGTATTACCTCCATAGAGAGGGCCCGAACCTGGGTAAACATTGTGTCCCCCGCCTCCTGTTACCATTAGTGTTAGACGCACAGTTTGGGACCCCCTACCCGAGATCTGCCGGTTTTGACACCGACACAAGGCTCGGGAGGCACCTCCATGGTGGCATGCAGATCTTTGTGAATATCATTAACACACAAGATCAAATGAGGACCAGAAGATGAGACCTCCGGCAACATCCTTGCCGGGGACGACCGCGGTGCCACAGCAAGACCCTTGTCAGGGCCCCCGACAAGACCCTTGCCGAGGGCACCAACGGGGCCACGGCCAGGCCCGCGCACACCAAGACCCCGCCGCCATTTCCCATGCAGATGCCAGGCCAGCTAGCCAGGCGGGCACCCGCGTGGTGACGTGCGGTCACAAAGCCAACTCAGCAAGCACCTACGTGGTGGCATGTAGATCTTCATGAAGACGCCGCCATCGTGCCAGCTCAGCAGCCTGCCAGCCTACATGGCGCTGCCCACCTCGCTGGTCTAGACGCGTGTCGAAGAAGGGCGAGGTGGCAATAATGCGAGGGGACACCTCAGGGGCGCATTTAATGCGTCTTGTCTCGTAGAAAACGATAAGCTTGTACACTGTACCTTTTCCACCTCCCATGTGCCACTGTAGCGCCTCCTTTGACTATAAAAGGAGGCCCGAGGCGTACTGGAGAAGGATTCGGCTTCTGAAGCAAAATCACGTATGGTAGCTAGCCCAAGAACACTGAAATACACACCAAAGCAGGACTAGGGTACGCGATCCCCGCGGCCCAAACCTGGGTAAACGACCTTTGTGCTGGCTCTTGGACACACTCTTCTCACAACCCCGTGCCCGCCGACCACAGTAGGGATTCCGTTGATCCCATAGGTGTCGTTCTCACCGACAATTACGGACTAGATTTCCATGATCTAGCCCCAGACTCCTTCCTTCATATTTCGGCGTTCATCATCACGTGTGAGGCCTTCCTCCGGATTTCCCCACACTTCGGCTTATGGCTTAAAACCTTTATCGTGAACCCGAAGGTAATCGATGGGAAACAAGCGGAGTGCGGAGGTGCTTTAATAAGCAAACTTATCACTTCTCCTTGGCCAAAGGGCTCTTTCACAGAATCTTTTGACTCATGGCAACGGGAGTGGTTTTACATTACCGAACCCTGTGGTACAAAGCGGTTAGCTGCACCTGCGTTTCGATCTATCCATCCACTTCAGCTTGCATCGTGGGTCAACAAAGGGTTGGACTGGGGCTCAGTTGATGAAGTGCAGACATTGCAAAATTGTATTCGGAGCCTCATTAAGAAGGGCACCGGCCTCACCAATATCATCCAAGTAATGCTAATCCGCTGGATCCTTCCGTGCCAGAGGCGTCCTCTCCATATGTGGGAGTTCAATCCGGAAGGTCCACGGACCCTTCAACACTTCTCCGACACAATGCTCAGAGGGATGTGGAATTTATTCGTCGGCGCACAAAAACAGTGGCCAGATACAACAGAAGACCTCGGCCTTGACTGCAATCATCCGGATACTCCGGTAAGTACCTGATTCCCGAACACAGTTTAGTCAGATTACTTACAACAATGTATTCGGCCAGGGCTGGCTAAAGAAGGTGGAGAGAATACGGTGTTCGGCTCCACTTCCCGAAGTCTTTGCCAATCCATTGGTAACAAGGATGCTGGCTAGGCTCCATATCAAGTGCCGGCGGCGGAAGATAATGAGGAGAGCGAAGAGGCCCAAGGCGACCTTCATTCTGGAGGTACACTAGTCAATTTGTCTGGGGAGATCGGAACTTCCACTTCCAAAAGTGGAAGGGAAGGGCAAGCTGACATCCCTTCTCCTCATGGGAAGAAGCAGACCGCCTCTGAAGACTTGAAGAGAGAAGCTTCTAAGAGGGGGAAGATATCCCAGTCAGGGGATAATGCTGACATGCAGTTGCTCTGTAAAGATATGCCCCTAGCTGGATCGTAAGTGAACCAAGGTGTCTTGAACCTATCCCGTTCTTTCCTGGCTATAAGGGTAACATTTTAAACATATGCTTGTAGTCCGGCACGCAGCCCTCCTCAGCAATCCTCCTCTTCAGGGGATCTTCTTCTGGAGATGATGGAGAGCGAGACGCCTCCACAGGTTTCCCTGCCTAATAAGGCAGACGACGCCGAGGTGTCGTCCCGGAGGATCTTTCCCGATCAACGAGTGGCACAAGAGGCAGTGAAAACCGGGGCCGAAGGTAATACGTCGGCCGCCCCATGTCTGAGGTGTGCGGCTCCTATACGGAACAACAAAAGTCCCGGACTATCCAATGTCAGAGGGACGACGCAACGTGTTTTGGGTCCGAGGGCGCCGGATACATTGATGGACATTTTGCAACATGCCTTCATCTATGAACATCGTACCTTGATGGGTACGGTGGTTGAAGGAGTTCGGTCCGCGAAAAGCTGATTGAATGAAGCCTTTACGAGCCTACTAAGAGGCTTCGAGGTACGTAGTGTAACTTCAATTATATTATAAATGCAAATTGCACCTGTGTATAGATAGTAGCCCCTGAGACTCTGGTTGACATCCAAAGGGAGGCGATCAGAGGATCAAAATTATATGCCCAGGAAATGATCTGACTAATTGAAACACAGGCTGTTACGTCTGTGGCAACTGCCCAAGCTACAGAGGTAGCACATCTGAAGCAGAAAGTTGACGTAGCAGATGATGACATCGTGCTTATGAACAGGCGGCTTGATGAGGTGCAAGGTATGTCTCTGGGGTACTCAGTACATGCTAGTATTGTGAAATGAGCATGATACTGAAAATTTGTATATGCATAACTGCAGATAGTGCCGCCGCAGTTGAGACCCTATGGGCCGAACTTGCCCGGGTCAAGGAGCAAGCCAGGATGAGTAATGTGGCTGTCAAAAAGATAGCCACCAAATTAAAGGCCGAGCAGACTGCTCGGCGTCAGTGCGAGGAGAGAATATCTTCTATGGCACTTGAACTGAATGATGCCACTAGCCGATGCCAAGTTCTTGAGAAAGATAACAAAGCAAATCGGCCAATCTTGACAAGGCCTTACAAGAGGCAAAGGAAGCACGGTCTGAGTCTAGAGCAGCTCAGGAGGAGATTCGACAAGCTGGGGAGATCGTGGATGGTAATCCCTTTTTATTGCAAACTAAGTTCGGCGATCCAAAGTATGCACTGCTTAATCAACTATGGAGTTCCCTAGAAGCCTTTATGGACCTGCCGAAGAGTGCTACTGATGCGAATCACTTTTTCCATGTGCAAGAAGGAAATGCAATGGAAAAGCTATTTTGGTCGCAATTTGACACGCCAAAGCGTCCACTATTGAACGAACAGATGGCCCAGTGGGCCGACTCGACAAGATGTCCGATACTGCCATGAAGGACGTTATAGCCCGACTGTGGACAACTGAGCCCATTTCGAATAGTTATTTCGGTTTGGTGTGGCAACTTGTTAATGCGGTGCCGCGTATCGACGCTGTGAAGCGGTCAACATGCATAGAAGGTGCACGGATGGCCCTTGCCCGTGTCAAGATGTACGGGGTGAAGATGAAGGCCACCGATATTGCAGCGCAGAGTCCACCCGAGGGGAAGGATCTTAACATGCCAGAACATTACTTTGAAGATGTCCTAGAGGGTGCCCGCTTGATAGAGGGTCAGTGCTCGAAAAATATTATGTTCGAGTGAAGTGTATGAAAATTGTAATAACAATATTATGATATATTTAAGGCTGTGTTTTTATACTTTTTCCCAAAAAGTTTTGGTGCCTCTTGTGCGGCCGTCTTTTTTATATATACAATCTGAAAGTTTGCAATCGTTGGCTTCAGCCCCCTCGCGTATAACGCAGGGGTGTACGGAAAAACACTTGATCACACTTGACCCAACGTCTTGGTCCATTAAGGAGGTGTTAGTGCGGCGAACTAGGCAATCAGACTATATAGCTTTAACACTTTCACTTAGCCAGAGGAGTTTGACGATGGGCTACTATATAGCCCCTGGTATGTCCGCGGTTTTCCGAATACATAGTGTTTACATACATGACCAAAGGACGGTCCTTCGTTTAACACGTAGGGAATCGTGAAGATTCCGATGAGTCATCGAGTGGTTGACCAACTCTCACCACATCATGACAGTCAGTTTTCGACTTTCTCTATTGAGGTGCTCATTCGGACGAGCCAGGGCACAATCGCATAGTTCTCCCGTTACTACCCTAGCCGATATAGCAGAACGTAAGGTAGTAATCACAGGAGCCGGGCAACCCAACTATTGACCAACGACATGATTCGGAGCTGATGCATATAAGGCCAAACTCACGATGCTGAACACTCCCTACAGGTGTTCGGACTTTTCAATATACACCGGTCTATATATTGTCCCTGTTGATAGACCCTGGTATCAAGTCATGTATGGCAATCCGATGTGGGGAAAGAGCGCAGGTGGTAAGAGCATAAATCTCAAGACACAATACGAACCGGGCTGCTTCTATAACATCCACTTTAGTACGGCGAGCCGTATGTTTACATATAATGCCGATATCTTTCTTGGACATTTTACATGCCAGGAAAGTATAAAAAAAGATAAAAAAGCTTTACACAAGGTCTTAATCTAAAAAGAAACCTTAATGCGGGGCCCTGCTGCACGTCTGCGCCTTTGTCTCCGTTGTGAAGTGTCCTTGAAGGGTATAGTATAATGGCCATCTGTAAAAAAAGGAAGAAACCAGGTAAAAGAAACTGGTGGGGCCGTGTGTAAGTCTGGTTCGTTTTAATGAACCGTGTAACTTAACTTGTGGAGTCTAAATAGGGTCGAGCCGAACTATGGACTTTTTGTGTGCAGTGTGCCCCCGGTGCCACCCAAGGAATTTTGGTTGTATATTTATGTATACATGGCACATGTGCTATCTCCTTATGGGGTGGTCGGTGGGGGCGTAGACGCTAATCGAGCTCAGGTTTATCTGAGCTACCACGTTGAGGTGTGCGCCGAACACGTTTAGCTATGTCCGCGGTCTTAAAGACCGATGAGCTGCTCGGCTTGAATAGGCCGTTTCGTGCTTCGACTGCTAGAGCCACCGTGTATTCTTCTATACGAAGATTGCTCTCCGTATTTCCGCTGGCCGTGATGACGCCACGTGGTCCAGGAATTTGGAGTTTTAGATAAGCATAATGCAGGACTGCAATAAAACAGGCGAAGAATGTTCTTCTGACTAGTGCATGATAGCTACTTCCGAACGGAGCAATGTCGAAGATTAGTTCTTTGCTTTGAAAGTTATCGGGGGAGCCGAATACAACATCCAATGTTAGAGAGCCCGTGCAACGGGCTTCCATGCTGGGTATAACTCCTTTAAAGGTAGTGCTGCTTGGCTTGATTCTTGACGGGTCTATCCCCATCTTGCGGACAATGTCCTGATATATCAGATTGAGGCTGCTGCCGCCGTGCATGAGGACTCGAGTGAGGTGGTATCCATCGATTATTGGGTTGAGCACTAGGGCAGCCGAGCCCCCGCGACGGATAGTAGTCGGATGATCCCTGTGATCAAAGGTGATCGGACAGGCCGACCATGGGTTGAACTTCGGGGCGACGGGCTCGACGGCATAGATGTCTTAGAGTGCGCGTTTGCGCTCCCTCTTTGGGATATGAGTGACATATATCATGTTTACTGTTTTGATCTTCGGTGGAAATTTCTTCTATCTCCCCGTGTTCGGCTGGCGAGGTTTGTCCTCGTCTTCGCTCTAAGGTCCCTTCCCTTTGTGTTCGGCGTTGAGTTTGCTAGCCAGCTTGAAGACCCAACATTCTCTGTTGGTATGATTGGATGGTTTGTCGGGAGTGCCCTGGATCTGGCAGGGCTTGTCTAGGATTTTATCCAGGTTGGATGGACTGTCTTTGTTGCCTTTAAGTGGCTTCTTCCGTTGACCAGGTCTGGAGCCCCTGAATCCGGCGTTTACCGCTGTACAATCTGGGCTTTCTTCATTGTTCCGACATTTGTTTTTGTTGCGCGGTGGTTTTCCATTGCCATCCCTGACTTCGGATCTGCCGAGGTCGCTGGTGCTGCTACGGGCTAACCAGCTGTCCTTGCCCGCGCAAAAGCAGGTCATTAGTGTAGTCAAGGCTGCCATTGTCCTTGGCTTTTCCTGGCCAAGGTGCCTGGCTAGCCATTCGTCCCGGACACTGTGTTTGAAGGCTGCTAACGCGTTGGTGTCCGGATAGTCGACAATTTGGTTCTTCTTAGTGAGAAACCGGTTCCAAAGCTTACAGGCTGATTCTTCGGGTTGTTGGATTATGTGACTTAGATCGTCTGCATCCGGGGGTCGGACATAGGTCCCTTGGAAATTGGCCTGAAAAGCGTCCTCAAGTTCTTCCTAGCTTCCGATGGAATTTTTGGGGAGGCTTTTTAGCCAGTGCCGGGCTGGTCCCTTCAGCTTGAGGGGTAAATATTTCATGGCGTGGAGATCATCTCCACGAGCCATGTGGATGTGAAGAATAAAGTCTTCTATCCAAACCGCAGGGTCGATAGTTCCATCATATGCCTCAATGTTTATGGGTTTGAACCCTTCTAGAAAATTGTGTTCCAGCACCTCATCATTCAAGCACAGGGGGTGTGCAGCGCTCCTGTATCTGGCTGTGTCGTGGATTTTGTCCGAGGTTGTAATGTTCGGTATTGGTTCCGAGTTGGTAAATGGCCGGCATATTTCGTTTGATAATCATGATCCCGTGTAGGAGCACGTTCCCTGGATCCATAGATGGACCTGGTTTTGCCAGCTTTTTTGTCCAGGTCCTCATGTAGATCGTGTTTCTGGTCCTGGGCCACAGCCTTCCTTCCATTTCGAGGAGGGGGTGCGGGCTTGTGTACGACATTGCTAGCCGATCTATCTTGACCGCGAGGTGGTCGTTCTGGCCTATCGGCCATATTTTTTTTGGCGGGATAGGCACGATAGCCTCGTCGTCGAATTTGGGTAGCAACTTACGTTTAGGATAGCTCTTTGTTTGGCGATTACCGCCGTATTTTTCCTCAGCGTCTAGCACTTCATTCCATCTATTATTGAGCGTATCCTGTGCGGCTTTAAGCCGCTGCTTCTGCTTCTTCAGGCTCCTTGCAGTGGCAATAAGCCTTTGATGGAGGCGTTCTTGTTCTAATGGTTTTTCTGGGATGACGAATTCGTCATCGCCCAAGCTGATCTCTTCTTTCAGAGACAGGTTGATAATTGCTATCTTCGAAATCACTGTGGTCAGACAACATATCTAGACTGTGTTCGCCGTCCTCTCTCACATCCTGCTCCAACACTAGGTCTGCGGGGTCCTCGGCTTGGTTCAGATTATCATCGTCGTCCGTTACAATGTTGTTGTTTTTCCTTTTGCCGGATCGAGGTCGGCGCTTCTGACGCCGGCGCTTGGAGGTTCCTCGGCAGGCATGCTGTTATCGCCGTCAGGCTCCTTCTCCTTAGGTGTGTCCACCATGTATATATTGTATGAGGATGTAGCCGTCCATTGCCCTAAGGGTGCTGGTTTTTGTGCCTGCTCCTCTCCGGCATCGTCGTCCATATCGTTGATGTCCTCGGAGCCGTAATCGAGCGTGTCGGTTAAGTCCCCGACAGTGGCAATGAAGTGGGTGGTGGGTGGGAGACGAATTTCTTCGTTGTCCGCTTCCCATTCAAGCCGGACATGGTTCGGCCGAGAGTCCCCTGACAAGGAGAGGGACTTCAATGAGTTTAATACGTCACCAAAAGGTGAGTGCTAAAAGATGTCCGCGGAGCTGAACTCCAAGACCGGCATCCGATCAGGTTTGATGGACGCGGATGCACACGGTCCGGAACCCATGGCCGGAGACAAGTCCGGGGTTCCGGTGACACAAGCTCGGCTCGATGTTGGGTCTGTGTGCGGCTCGAGCGCTGCTGAGTCTGCGACCTCCATGGAGGGGTTATGCTTCCTGTATTCGGACGATGCAGTCCGCTTCGCATCTAGGGCCAGGGCGGTCACGTGCGCTATCTCTTGTGCGTGGCCAGATGACAGATCTAGGTCATGTTCATCGTGGTGGCCGAGGACAGCCATCGTGGGCTCGAATCCATCGAAGATCAAGTCACCGCGGATATTGGCCACAAAATTCAGGCTTCCAAATCTGACCTGGTGGCCAGGGGCATAGCTATCGATCTGCTCTAGATGGCCAAACGAGTTGGCCCACAGTGCAAAGCCGCCAAATACGAAGATCTGTCCGGGGAGGAAGATCTCCCCCTATACTGCGTTGTTGTAGATGGTTGATGGAGCCATCAAGCCTATCTACGACGTCACAGCAGAACTCTCAATGAAAGCACCAATGTCGGTGTCAAAACCGACGGATGTCGGGTAGGGTGTCCTGAACTGTGAGTCTAAGGCTAATGGTAATAGGAGGCGGGGGACACAATGTTTATCCAGGTTCGGGCCCTCTCTATGGAGGTAATACCCTACTTCCTGCTTGATTAATCTTGACGAATATGAGTATTACAAGAGTTGACCTACCACGGGATCGTAATGGCTAAACCCTAGAAGTCTATCCTATGAGATTATGATTGATGTAGCTAAACCCTAGAAGTCTAAACCCTCCGGTTTATATAGACACCGGGACGGGCTAGGGTTATACAAAGTCGGTTACAGAGAAAGAAATCTATATATCCGAATCGCCAAGCTTGCCTTCCACGCAAAGGAGAGTCCCATCCCGACACGGAACAAAGTCTTCTATCTTGTATCTTCATAGTCCAACAGTCCGGCTGTCCGAGGACCCCTTAATCCAGGACTCCATCACTTACTTATACGCAACGTGATGCCTAAATTTGTAACTTGTCTGTGTTTTGGATTTGGCCCCAACATCATGCTCCTCTAGTGAGCTAAGAGAGATTTCTGTATGCGGGTTGCACAGACTACTGTTTTTGTAATTTTTAAAATATCACCTGCTTATGCTTCATGATGTGTAACATTATTGTTAGTCCTGTTTTGCCATGTACAAAATAGTCTGTCTTGCTCGGTTCACTGTTGTAACTATATTTTTTCCCTAGTCATGTGTACTTACAGAAACATTTCAGGATGAAGTGACATCAACACAAAGATCTGCGAGTAGTGCGACATGGCCGTTACCAAATGATTATGGATTGGAATTGGAATGTGCTGATGTTCTCGAGCATCAACTAGAGGTGGCAAGACAACGTGTACATGATTCTCAACATACAATCAACAAGCTGAGACTGGACTTGTAGGTATTAGATGCAGGAGTCAAAAGATGAAACGAGACACTGAGGTAACCACGAAGGAACTGGAGATTTTGCAGACTGAAATTTTTGCTATCCGAATCCGTCTAGTCCTATTTTCTGAAGAGATTATAGTTCAAATGGTAAGTTCTGTTGATGCGTGTCCATGATGTATGAGCTTTATTTGTCCAGTATATGTAATTTGCTGTTTGTGTACGCTTTATTATCACTGGTGCCGAACTATAATGCCCAGTGGGTATATTCGGCTGTAATTTCTTTATTGTATAATGTAGGATGATTCTACGTTTCTATGCCTTAGTCTTTTTATTGTATAGAGTATGTTTTTAGAGGAGGTAATATAGAGTAGGATAATTCTTGAATATGCTATATCGTTGAAACGGGGGCCAACATGCCCAAACACTTCCTGGACGCTATACAAACAAACAAACATGTGTAGTCAAAGCGGGCCTTAATTGGGTTGGTCAAAATAATATTTAGTGGATCCCAAATGATGTGGCCCACCATAACAACGGCTCTTAGCAGGCCGTAACATGCCAAAAGATCGATAGGGCCGTATAAATGGAAATGGCCCGCGGGCCTCTAGTAGGCGAAAATAAATGTCAATTTTGTCACCCTTTTACTTTATGGGCCAGTAAGAGGCCAAAAGTGTTATGGGCCAGATGAGGCCCAATTTGCAAACTAGGCTTTTAACAGGCCGAAAGGCACTTTGGCTTGAACTTTTGACCTGTGGAACATGGGCCCCTAATGGACCCAAAGTCAAAGTCCCAACTGTTGTGCGGGCCGTTAACAGGCCGAAAGACAAAATGGGCTAGGAATTGGCCCATTTACCGAATGGGCAGAGGAGAGGCCTAAAGACACAACGGGCTAGAATTGGCCCAACTACAGAATGGGCAGAGAAAAGGCCGAAAGGCGTTCCGGGCCATTAACGGTCGGGGACTGGCGATGTGCTGCTAACATGCCGAAAGAAGCTCTGGCCATAATTGCGCCCAAAGACGTAGAGGGCCGTTAACGGGTTGAAACTGACGATGGGCTGGAAATTGTCAAATCTAGAATGGGCCTTTGATGGGCCGATTCTGTGTAACTTCTATGGGCTGTGCTTGTGAATGGGCCTGACTCAAGTAGGACGTTAATGGGCTGGCCCGCTTATTTTGACAGGCCTGGCCTTTTAACCTGAATGGGCCACTATTGAGCCGAGACATGTCTCGACGTATCATAGGCGCGTTTCGTCCATTCGCTGGATGACAAATGTCCGAACACCGGGCCGACACGTGGATCTGCCGGCGAATGAGAATTGTACACGTGGAAAATCCCCATTGGTCCGCGCTGTTAATGGGTTATCGGATCCAAACCGGAACCCGATAGCTTAATTTTGTGACGCGCGATTTATCGTCATGGAAGTGGACAGTTCCGTGATGATAATTTTGGTAATGTCATGGAACACTTCGATGACAACACAGGTATGACTATCTTGATTCTGTCATAAAATCATCATTGATGTACATGCTTGACAGAAAACCTGTGACAAACACGCATCATCATGGAAGTGTATTTTTTTGTAGTGTAAGCGCCACCCAAAGCCATGGTGCACGCAATACAGCGAGGAGCTCAAGGATCATTTGGCAGTGGAGAAGAAAATCGCGGCCGCACGTGCGGATGGAGTCGTGATGGCTGCCATTCATGTCGACCTCAGATCTTGGAGGAGCAACTTCCCATTTCCTAGCTACACCGGTTAAGCATGATCGGTTTACCCGTTGCATGTGCTGCTCCTTCCTTTCCTTAACAAATTCTAGTGAATGGTGCTATCTAATTTTGCCATGCAATCTGTTGCTCTAGTGTATATGTTCTATATGTCGTGCAGTCTGGTGCTCACTTATTAACCATTTTGTTAATTAGTTGTCATATTCAGTTAACTATTTGGTTCAATTCTGCAATGTGATGTTCATTTCTTCAGGCTGCAGTTTTGTATCGTTTTCCATGTGAGAAATAAATTGATTTTATATGTACAAAATACATGAGAAACAAATACAATTGCTATATTTCCAAGTTGTCAAGCATGCTTGGTTTGGTTGACTGTCTAATCTTCCAGTATGTTATACATTGTGTAATGTGGTGCTCAGTTAACGTTTGGTTCATTTATTGTGGTGTTTAGTTAACTGTTTGGTTCAATTCTACAATGCAATGTTCAATAGTTGTGGGTGCATTCTATTATTGTATACCATGTGAGAAGTAAATCGAATTTGGCTGTACTAAATACATGAGAAACAAATACAATTGCTATATTTCCATGTTGTTAAGCATGCTTGGTTTGGTTAATTGCTTGATCTTCTATTAGGAGTATGTTATATTGTGCAATGTGGTGCTCAGTTAACATTTGGTTCATTTGTTGTGGTGTTTAGTTAACTGTTTGGTTCAATTCTGCAATGTGATGTTCAATTGTTGTGGGTGCATTCTGTTATTGTATACCATGTGAGGAATAAATTGAATTTCGCTGTACTAAATACATGAGAAACAAATTCAACTGCTATATTTCCAAGTTGTTAGGCATGCTTGGTTTGGTTAACTGTCAGATCTTCTATTAGGACTATGTTATATTGTGCAATTGGTGCTCAACTAATGTTTGGTTCATTTGTTGTGGTGTTTAGTTAACTGCTTGGTTCAATTCTGCAATGCGATGTCCAATTGTTGTGGGTAGGATTTTGTATTGTTGTGCATGCGAGGAATAAATCGAATTTGGCTGCACTACACGAGAAACATATACAAGTGCTATATTTCCTAGTTCGTAATCATGCTTGGTATGGATAAATGGGTTTTCCATGTGGCTTGAATTAATCTGATGAATATGCAATGTGCTTATTTTACATCAACAAATTTTAATGATAGCATGCGAACCCTCACTTAACCCGATGGCTAACTACCTTATATGTGTTGCAGGGAAACAATGGGAAGCACTGAGGTTTACGATCAAGGTTAGCACGTGCATGGTCCGTTGTCTAATAGCACATTATTGTGCAATTGCAGGAACCATTCTAATATTTAGGTTTTTAACAATTTGGTCTTGCACATGTAGATCCTGCTGTTAGAGGTTTTGACCCACTATTCGACCCTTTTTGCATATGGGGAAATGAGTTGTCCATGAATATCAATCAAGTCAAGAAACTCAAAAAGATTGTTAGAATAAAGAAATGAGCGACAAAAAACGACAAGATCTTTGTCTACATAATGAAGAATCAGTTCACTACAAGATGGTACTAACTATTATATCTTGCCTTTTTTTATTCCTTTGCCCCATTTCCAATATAAAGAAGATATTTATGCACATCCTTGTTTTCGGGCCTTTCCAAAGCAATTCACTGATGATTACTTCTCAAACCACCTCTATGGTCAATAGGCGAGGAGGGTTTTCATACAACACCCACGGTTCAATATTCAAGTGTCCCTGAAGAGGACAAAGGATGGACGGTCAATCATCCACAGGCACTAGCCTAAAGTTGCAAGGACCTTCAACATGAATGAAGGATCAATATTTGCCTTCCGTTTCAGCAGTTTTCCAGACGAGATGCATCTGTCTATGTACCGTCTATGATGCTAAATTCGAAAGGTTATAGATGTTGCATGTGAAACTTGGTGTTGGTGCAATTGTGTAATGGGGTAGCTGACTGCTAAAGCTATATGATTTTGTACTCTGATGTATTTCAATTATGAAATCTTGCTTCGTTAATACAAAAATGAAATATATTGTGTGCTTAATATAAAATGTCAATTAGATTAATAAATGGATTATTAATAATAGGACAATTAGCCTGCTAATGGGCAATTAGCCCACTAATAGGGTTTTTATATTGCAAACGGTTATTGAGATAACACCATGGGCGATGACCTCAGGCAACGCACACAGTTTCTAGGAATAAACCGTGTTGGATCAATGAACAATCACACATGACATCTGAGGGAGCCCTGGATTAAGGGGTCCTCGGACAGTCGGACTATATACTTTGGCCGGACTGTTGGACTATGAAGATACAAGATAGAAGACTTCGTCCAGTGTCCTGATGGGACTCTCCTTTGCGTGGAAGGCAAGCTTGGCGTTTTGGATATGTAGATTCCTTTCTCTGTAACCGACTTTGTATAAACCTAGCCCCTCCCGGTGTCTATATAAACCGGAGGGTTTAGACTTCTAGGGCTTAGCCACATCAATCATAATCTCATAGGCTAGACTTCTAGGGTTTAGTCATTACGATCTCGTGGTAGATCAACTCTTGTAATACTCATATTCATCAAGATCAAACAAGCAGGAAGTAGGGTATTACCTCCATAGAGAGGGCCCGAACCTAGGTAAACATTGTGTCCCCCGCCTCCTGTTACCATTAGCCTTAGACGCACAGTTCGGGACGCCCTACCCGAGTTCCGCCGGTTTTGACACCGACATTGGTGCTTTCATTGAGAGTTCCGCTGTTACGTGGAAGATAGGCTTGACGCCTCCATCAACCATCTACAACAACAGAGTCTAGGGGGAGATCTTCCTCCCTGGACAGATCTTCATATTTGGCGGCTTCGCACCACGGGCCAACTCTTTGGCCATCTAGAGCAGATCGATAGCTACGCCCCTGGCCATCAAGTCAAATTTGGAAGCCTGACTTTTGTGGCCAATATCCGCGGAGACTTGATCTTCGACGGATTCGAGCCCACGACGACTGTCCTCGGCCACCATGATGAACATGACCTAGATCTGTCATCTGGCTATGCACAAGAGATAGTGCCTGTGACCTCCCTGGCCCTAGAGCTGGAGCGGACTGCGTTGTCCAAAGATGGGAAGCTTAACCCCGCAAGGGAGGTCGCAGACTCAGCGGTGCTCGAGTCGCACATAGACCCAACTTCGAGCTGGGCTTGTGTTACCGGAATCCCGGACACGTCTCCGGCCATGGGTTCTGGACCGCGTGCATCCGCATCCATCGAACCTGATTGGGCACCGGTCTTGGAGTTCAGCCCCACGGACATCTTTCAGCACTCGCCTTTTAGCGACGTGTTAAAGTCATTGTCGGTGTCAAAACTGGCGGATCTCGGGTAGGGGGTCCCGAACTGTGCGTCTAGGCGGATGGTAACAAGAGACGAGGGACACAATGTTTTTACCCAGGTTCGGGCCCTCTCAATGGAGGTAAAACCCTACGTCCTGCTTGATTAATATTGATGATATGGGTAGTACAAGAGTAGATCTACCACGAGATCAAGGAGGCTAAACCCTAGAAGCTAGCCTATGGTATGATTGTTGAGATGTATGTTCGTCCTACGGACTAAGGCCCTCCGGTTTATATAGACACCGGAGAGGGCTAGGGTTACACAGAGTCGGTTACAATGGTAGGAGATCTACATATCCGTATCACCAAGCTTGCCTTTCATGCCAAGGAAAGTACCATCCGGACACGAGCCGGAGTCTTCAATCTTGTATCTTCGTAGTCTGGGAGTCGAGCGGATATTGATAGTCCGGCTGTCCGGACACCCCCTAGTCCAGGACTCCCTCAGTAGCGCCCGAACCAGGCTTCAATGACGATAAGTCCAGCGTGCTCGTAGTCTTCGGCGTTGCAAGGCGGGTTCTCCCTTCAAATCCCATGTACCTGCCGGATAGTGTCCGGCTTCATCTTGAACACTGTGCTCCTCCACTTCTACGCCAAATTATGGCCCTCTTCCACGCGTCGCACGAATGCGAAAAGCCAGGGTGTCTATTACATTTTGCCCCCTAATTGTGCGGGTCGTCCACCTATAAAAGAGGCAGGGATCCAGATCCAAACCGCACCGTCTTCCTCCCGCGTATACTCCATCGAAGCGCCTCTGACCTAGAAATCCATTCCACCATGGATCGTCAACGCGGCTCTTCCTCATGCGCTCCTAGCCCATCACCAGGGAATTGGAGGAGGTGCTCTATTTCGCACAATGAGCTAGTGAAGCTCCAAACGGAGGGGTTTCTTCCTCCGGCCTTCATGGTCCCAGTCCGAGCCGGACTGGTTACTTATCAAGGTGGGAGGCAGGCGGAGGATACTCCAAGCCCTAACAAGGGGGAACGAGTGTGCTTCGTCCCCTATCTGATAAGGGGGCTCGGATTTCCAATACATCCTTCCTCCGCGGGCTCCTGAAGTTCTACGGACTGCAGCTCCACCACCTCACGCCCGCCTCATTACGCACATCGCGGACTCGTAGCTCTTTGCGAGCTATTCTGGGCATCGAGCCCCATTTTGCATTGTGGAAGAGGCTGTTTTGCCTCGTGCCCGTTCTCACCAGGGTCCATATATCAAGTGGGCGGCGCCAAATATGGCGATCGCCGGGACGGATACCTATCCGGCACTCCCAAGAAGGCGTCCGAAGACCAGCCCTCGGAGTGGTTTTATATAGTAGACGCTCCATTGCCCGACCCAGTCCAGATCGGCCTCCCGGAGTTTGATGCTGCTCCCTTGAAGAAACGCCTCAGCTGGCGCCCGCGGAGCCCCCGTTTGGAGGAAGACAAGAGCGTCCATTACTTGATGGGCCGGATAAGATTAATGGCTCATTCGGCTTGACCATGATTGGAGTCATGGCGGCGTGCATCAGCGGGGGTGCAGCCGCTGCAATCTGAGGCCACCCCATGTGGGATTTCAGCGGGAAGACGATGCTACCGCACGGCCGCAAATGGCGGGTTCGACCGAGGATCTGGTGAAGATCTGTCCGACCTGTACAAGGGGAGAAGGAGGACTTCTTCGCTGAACCCTTTGGATGGGTTTTCCATGATCAACCCTAGAGGATGGGTGTTTAACACCTCGAAGGGTTCTACCCGTGCTTTCGAAGTTTAAGCTTCTTACATTATGTCTTCGGCGCAGGGTCTACGCCGGACTGTGGAGGACATGGTGAGTCCAGCTCCACAACCCGAGGATCCAGAAGGATCCCTGGGTCCGGCCTCCGAAGAGGATCCGGACATCAAGGTGGAGCTGATCGACGGGGTGTATCACCAGCTCAGCATAGACAATGCTTTGGTCACCATTACGGCGGACTACCCCGGGCTAAGTTCGGCTTCCCAGGTGACCACGACCGAAGTCCGGACACTGTCATCTTATCCTCGCCTATTTCTGACCTTCGCGAACGATGGTATTTTGCAGGAAGCGCCATTATGGTAGGAAGCCGAGCCTGCGGCGGCCGACCTACAGAGGTCAGTCCGAACTAGCAGGAGGAAAAGGAGCGCCATGCGGACAGAAACGTCGCCGTAGAGGTATAGCTCGTGTTTAAACTTTTCGAGCAACGTTCCGAGGAAACGTCTAAGTGCTCATGATCTTTATAGGAGAAAAAGCGCTCGCCGGACTGCGAGCGCAGGAATTGCCGATCCGACCAACACCAGCCAGGCTCCAGC
The DNA here is from genome assembly GCA_021437245.1 of Aegilops speltoides. Classification (NCBI taxonomy): domain Eukaryota; kingdom Viridiplantae; phylum Streptophyta; class Magnoliopsida; order Poales; family Poaceae; genus Aegilops; species Aegilops speltoides. Next base: position 423,015,799 of record CM038142.1, on the reverse strand, counting down.
GCCCGGACTGGAGGGGGAGGCAAGCGCAAGACGCGAACCGGATCCTGCTCCAACGGAGGATACCGACAGCATCGTCCGCCACCAAGTCTGAGGTGGAGAGCGCTATGAATCATAGGCGCCGCCGGACAGTATTTCAAGAAGCCTGCTTTTCCCCTGAGGCATTGGATGCCTTTAACGCAGGGGACGCGCATCTCCGTGCTGCTAAAAATGGTTTTACCAGAGCCACGGAGCAGTATGTTAAAGACATATGGGTAAGGGAATTTTAATGGTTGTATACACCAAGAGCCCCGAGACTTAGATTAGTTATGCTAACTGATTTAAGGATCATTGTAAATTCGTGCACTCAACGAGAAGAACGCCCACTGTCTCGGGAGCTGCAAGATTGAAAGGCCCAACTCGAGGTCGCACTTGCCGCCGCAGGAGAGACAAAGACCCTCCCGGTAACACATTTTACCAAGAAATATAAGCGCTATCTTGGCGTCGCGTGAGTCTAATAAGAACGTTGCGGTATCGCGGACAAGATCCGGACGAGCAAACATTGCTGCGCCAGCTAAAGGCTGGCGAGAGTGTGCTGAATAGGGTTCAACAGGAAAGGAACAAGCTCCAAGATGCCAATGCCAAGCTCGGAGAAGAGCTGAAAGGCGCACAAGCCGAGCTGTCGAGCTCCGTCAAGGAGAATCAGCGGCTTGCGCGGCATATATAGTAAGTGCTTGGCGAACTCTTTTGAAAAGAAGAGTTCGGCGAGGAAGTATTTTGACATGATATGTCTTGTAGGTATACTCACGGGTCGTCCTGCAGAGGAGATGCCCATATCAATGGGTGATCAACTTCCGAACTGTTGCAGCTACTCGAGCGAGTTCGGCAGCAATGAGCGGCGCTGTTCAGGCTTTATGGCCAGCCCTCACCCTACCCGAGGGCCTCGGGGAGCTTGCGGAGAAGCTGCAGGGAGTGCGGCAGCGCTTCCGATTGTGGAAGATATCGGCATGCCGTCAAGGTGCCAGGGAGGCGTGGGCCATGGTGAAGACATGGTACAAGAAGGCGGACCCCAACCACATGGCCGAAGTTGGACCGGTGGGGCCCGATGGGAAGGAGATCCCTGTGAGTTTAGTGTACAACCAAGTAGAGTTGGCTGCTAAGTTTTCCCAACGGGACTGTAAACTGGACAGCCTGTTAGACGAGATTGAGGAGGAATACAATCAATAAATTTGACAATGTATGTTATCCTTTAAAATGACATGTGAAATGCCTTCTAGCCGGATTGTAGATCGTTTGTCTTTGCCGACCTTTTAAGCCGACCTCGGGACCCAAGAGTCCGGAGTGTGTCCGAATACCTTTTTGGTTAAGAAACAACCGTGGTATGCGTGGAGACCAGGCGTAGGGGTCATTAGTGCTTTATCAGACAAGTGCCCAACTAGTTATGTTATATTACATGGTTAGTAAGAAACATCTTCCAGGGAGAATAGTTCCGTTAAGGGTTCCTTTCGTTGGGGAGGCATGCCCTAAAGTGCATGTCTGGACTGCAAAGAGAGCAGTGAAACATCTGGGGGCAGATAGGTAAATAAGCAAAAAGTCATCTTTTAAATCACCGACCGAATATTCCCTTAAGAACGCTAGCTTTCGGCTTCACCCACCTGAGGTACACATTCGGTGACCAGCAAGTAACAATCGCAGAGGTGCTCCCTTTACCTCCTAGCCGAACAATCGGGAACGTAGGGGTAAGCACAGGAGCCAGGCAACCCAGCTTGGCCAAAACTTAAGTCATATCGATGCATATAATGGCGAGTAAAAGGTACATGTGGAAGCTTGACACATGTGTTGGGTATGAAACCCGTATAGTTGAGCTTCTGTAAAAGAAGCCCCCAGGAATAACGAGTGCGGATGGCACATCGTGCGTATGCAAAGAATGCGAAAATAGGCCCCGAAGGGCTTTTAAGTTAAAAGGATAAAAAGAGAAACAAAAGACAGCCGAAATATAAAAGGTTGGACGGGGCAAGGGGACGAACTCTTAGTCCGGCGCTAGGCGTAGAATCGTCGGAGTCGGGCTGCGTTCCATGGGTTCGGCTCGAGTCGGTTGTCCGACGCATTTAAATGAACGGTATGCTCCGCCGGTCGATACTTGATCAATAATGAAGGGCCTTCCCATCCGGGCTTGAGCTTGTCCTTTTCTTGTCCGGCGCGAGAACTAGTTCGCCAACATTGTAAGTCTTGGCCCGTACTTCTGCTTTGATATCTTGGCCTGCTGCCGATAGAATGCGGAGCGAGCCTTGGCGACGTCACGTTCTTCCTCCAATGTGTCCAAGCTGTCCTGCCGATCTAGCTCGGCCTCTCTTTCCTCATACATGCGCACTCGAGGTGAGTCATGAATAATGTCGCAGGGCAAGACTGCCTCTGCGCCGTATACCATAAAAAATGGTGTGAATCCGGTAGTATGGTTAGGCGTTGTTCGCAGCCCCCAGAGTACAGAGTCGAGCTCCTCGACCCATTGGGTGTCGGATTTAGTGAGTGACCTCACTAGTCTGGGTTTGATGCCACTCATGATTAGACCATTTGCTCTTTCCACTTGACCGTTGGTTTGAGGGTGATAGACTGACGCATAGTCGAGCTTGATGCCCATATTTTTGCACCATGACTTAACCTCATCGGCCATGAAGTTCGTGCCGTTGTCGGTGATGATGCTGTGGGGGACTCCGTAGCGGTGTACCACCTCTGATATAAAGTCTATCACTGGTCCGGACTCTGCCGTTTTGACCGGTTTGGCCTCTATCCATTTGGTGAACTTATCCACCATGACCAATAGGTACTTTTTCTTGTGGGTTCCCCCTTTAAGGGGTCCCACCATGTCAAGCCCCTGCATGCGAACGGCCGGTAATGGGTATGGTTTTGAGGCGGTGGGTGGCATGTGGCTCGATTAGCAAAGAGTCGACAACCAACGCATCATCGGACCAAGTCACGTAAATGCCCGAGCCGTCGGCCAATAAAATCCTGTACGGAATGCCTTTCCTACAAGGGCCCGGGCTGCTGCTGAAGGAAATATGCCCTAGAGGCAATAATAAAGTTATTATTTATTTCCTTATATCATGATAAATGTTATTTCATGCTAGAATTGTATTAACCAGAAACATAATACATGTGTGAATATATAGACAAACAGAGTGTCACTAGTATGCCTCTACTTGACTAGCTTGTTAATCAAAGATGGTTATGTTTCCTAACCATGGACAAAGAGTTGTTATTTGATTAACAAGGTCACATCATTAGTTGAATGATCTGATTGACATGACCCGTTCCGTTAGCTTAGCACCCGATCGTTCAGTATGTTGCTATTGCTTCCTTCATGACTTATACATGTTCCTATGACTATGAGATTATGCAACTCCGTTTACGGAGGAACACTTTGTGTGCTACCAAACGTCACAGCGTAATCGGGTGATTATAAAGGTGCTCTACAGGTGTCTCCAAAGGTACTTGTTGGGTTGGCGTATTTGAGATTAGGATTTGTCACTCCAATGTCGGAGAGGTATCTCTGGGCCCTCTCGGTAATGCACATCATTATAAGCCTTGCAAGCAATGTGACCAATGAGTTGGTTACGGGATGATGCATTACTGAGCGAGTAAAGAGACTTGCGGTGGCGAGATTGAACTAGGTATTGGATACCGACGATCGAATCTCGGGCAAGTAACATACCGATGACAAAGGGAACAACGTATGTTGTTATGCGGTTTGACCGATAAAGATCTTCGTAGAATATGTAGGAACCAATATGGGCATCCAGGTCCGCTATTGGTTATTGACCGAGACGTGTCTCGGTCATGTCTACATTGTTCTCGAACCGTAGGGTCCGCACGCTTAAGGTTTCGATGATGGTTATATTATGAGTTTATGAGTTTTGATGTACCGAAGGAGTTCGGAGTCCGGATGAGATCGGGGACATGACGAGGAGTCTCGAAATGGTCGAGACGTAAAGATCAATATATTGGACAACTATATTCGGAGTTCGAAGGTTCGAGTCATTGGTATTTATCGAGTACTGGAGAGTTACGAGAATTCGCCGGGAGAAGTATTGGGCCTTATGGGCCATACGGGAAAGAGAGAGGGGCTGCCACAGGCAGGCGCGCCCTGCCCTAGTCCGAATTGGACTAAGGGAGGCCGCACCCGCCCTTCCTTCCTTCTCCTCCCTTTCCTAGTCTCCTACTCCTAATACATGGAAGGTCTCCTAGTTGGACTAGGAAAGGGAATCCTACTCGGTGGGAGTAGGACTCCCAGTAGCGCCATAGTAGAGGGCCGCCCTCCCTCCTCCTCTCCTTTATATCTGAGGGCAGGGGCACCCATGGACACACAAGTTGATCTTCGTGATCGTTCCTTAGCCGTGTTCGGTGCCCCCCCTCCACGATATTACACCTCGGTCATATTGTAGCGGTGCTTAGGCGAAGCCCTGCGACGGTAGAACATCAAGATCGTCACCACGCCGTCGTCTTGTGGAACTTCTCCTGAAGCTCTGCTGGATTGGAGCCGGGGTGCGTCATCGAGCTGTCGTGTGTCAAGAACTTCGGAGGTGCCGGAGTAACGTGCTTGGATCGGTCGAATCGGGAAGGCGTCGACTACTTCCTCTACGTTGTGTCAACGCTTCGCTTGGTCTCGAGGGTGCGTGACAACACTCTCCCTCTCGTTGCTATGCATCACCATGATCTTGCGTGTGCGTAGGAATTTTTTGAAATTACTCGTTCCCCAACAATGGCATCCGAGCCTAGGTTTTATGGTTTGATGTTATATGCACGAGTAGAACACAAGTGAGTTGTGGGCGATATAAGTCATCTTGCTTACCAGCATGTCATACTTTGGTTGGCGGTATTGTTGGATGAAGCGGCCTGGACCGACATTACGCCAGTCGCTTACGCGAGACTGGTTTTACCGCCGTGCTTTGCACACGGTGACTAGCGGTGTCGGTTTCTCCAACTTTAGTTGAACCGAGTGTGGCTCGCCCGGTCCTTGCGAAGTTAAAACAGCATCAACTTGACAAACTATCGTTGTGGTTTTGATGCGTAGGTGAGATTGGTTCTTGCTTAAGCCCATAGCAGCCACGTAAAACCTGCAACAACAAAGTAGAGGACGTCTAACTTGTTTTTGCAGGGCATGTTGTGATGTGATATGGCCAAGACATGATGCTATATTTTATTGTATGAGATGATCATGTTTTGTAACCGAAGTTATCGGCAACTGGCAGGAGCCATATGGTTGTCGCTTTATTGTATGAAATGCAAACGCCCTGTAATTGCTTTACTTTATCACTAAGAGGTAGCAATAGTCGTAGAAGCAATAGATGGCGTAAACGACAACGATGCTACGATGGAGATCAAGGTGTCACGCCGGTGACGATGGTGATCATGATGGTGCTTCGGAGATGGAGATCACAAGCACAAGATGATGATGGCCATATCATATCACTTTTATTGATTGCATGTGATGTTTATCTTTTATGCATCTTATCTTGCTTTGATTGACGGTAGCATTTTAAGATGATCTCTCACTAAAAATTATCAAGAAGTGTTCTCCCTGAGTATGCACCGTTGCCAAAGTTCCTCGTGCCCAGACACCACGTCATGATCGGGTGTGATAAGCTCTACGTCCATCTACAACGGGTGCAAGCCAGTTTTGCACACGTAGAATACTCGGGTTAAACTTGACGAGCCTAGCATATGCAGATATGGCCTCGGAACACGGAGACCGAAAGGTCGAGCGTGAATCATATAGTAGATATGATCAACATAAGATGTTCACCATTGAAAACTACTCCATCTCACGTGATGATCGGTTATGGTTTAGTTGATTTGGATCACGTGATCACTTAGATGACTAGAGAGATGTCTGTCTAAGTGGGAGTTCTTAAGTAATATGATTAATTGAACTTAAATTTATCATGAACTTAGTCCTGGTAGTATTTTGCAAATTATGTTGTAGATCAATAGCTCGCATTGTTGCTTTCATATGTTTATTTTGATGTGTTCCTAGAAAAACTGTGTTGAAAGATGTTAGTAGCAATGATGTGGATTGGATTCGTGATCGAGGTTTATCCTCATTGCTCTTGCAGAAGAATTATGTCCTTGATGCACCACTAGGTGACGGACCTATTGCAGGAGCGGATCTGAGGGCGTTATGAGCGTTTGGCTAGCTCAATATGATGACTACTTGATAGTTTAGTGCACCATGCTTAACGACTTAGAATCGGGACTTCAAGGGCGTTTTGAGCGTCATGGACCATATGAGATGTTCCAGAGTTGAAGTTAATATTTCAAGCAAATACCGAGTTGAGAGATATGAAGTCTCGAACAAGTTCTATAGCTAAAAGATGGAGGAGAATCGCTCAACTAGTAAGCATGTGCTCAGATTGTCTGGGTACTACAATCGCTTGAATCAAGTGGGAGTTAATCTTCCAGATAAGATAGTGACTGACAGAATTCTCTAGTCACCATCACCAAGTTAGTAGAACTTCGTGATGAACTATAGTATGCAAGGGATGACGAAAACGATTCCCGAGCTCTTCGTGATGTCGAAATCGACGAAGGTAGAAATCAAGAAAAGAGCATCAAGTGTTGATGATTGACAAGACCACTAGTTTCAAGAGAAGGGCAAAGGGAAAGAAAGGGAACTTCAAGTGGAAAGACAAGCAAGTTGTCAATCCTGCGAAGAAGCCCAAAGCTAGACCATAGCCTGAAACTGAGTGTTTACACTGCAAAGGAAATGGTCACTGGAAGCGGAACTACCCCAAGTATTTGGCGGATAAGAAGGATGGCAAAGTGAACAAAGGTATATTTGATATACATGTTATTGATGTGTACTTTACTAGTGTTTATAGAAACCCCTTGGTATATGGTACTGGTTCAGTTACTAAGAGTAGTAACTCGAAACGGGAGTTGCAGAATAAACAGAAACTAGTTAAGGGTGAAGTGACGATGTGTGTTGAAAGTAGTTTCAAGATTGATATGATCATCATCGCACACTCCCTATACTTTCGGGATTAGTGTTTGAAAGCACATTTGCTCCCTAGGTGGTTTTGGTAATTAATGACAACATACCTTGTGGTTGGACTAATGCTTTTATCAAGTATGTTTCAGGAAAGTCAATCACTTTGGCATGGCAAAAGGACTGGAAAGGTGGACCCCTAGGATGCTAAGGAAAGCATTGGCAAAAGCTCAAGACTCCACTTTTGGTTTAGTGATCCATGATCACATTGAGTCCATAGGAAAGCCAATACTATTAAAAGGGGATGAGGTTATGATGATGATCTGGTTGCTCAAAGTGCTTAGTGATCTATCTCCCAAACTATCAGCAATCTTTCATTCCAACATATTCTCATAAGTAATCTCGGTCCCACCGATTCCACAAACTCAGTCACACCGAGATGAACCACCTCAGCCATATAGCCAAACCCTAGTAATTTTGGATTTTCCGATTCCAAACTCGGTCTCACCGAAACTAGTGTTGCCAACCTTCACGTAACATACGTAATCATATCGGTGTCACCGAGATGATAAAGTCGATCCCACCGAGAATGGCAAACCCTAGTCTTTGGAAGAATCGGACTAACCGAGATTGTATTTTCGGTCCCACGAAAATCCCAACGTTCACAAGATTTGAACTTTCGGTCTCACCGAGTTGTCAACTTCGGTCCGACCGAGATTGGTCAAATGTGTGTAGCAGTTGGATTTTGTGTGGAGGCTATAAATACCCTCCACCTCCTCTTCATTAGTGGAGAGAGCCATCGAAAGAACTACCACTCCTACCTTACATTTACGAGAAGAAAACTACCTACCCTTGTGTTGAGATCAAGTTGCTCCACTCCCACCATATGAAACTTGATTTCTAGCCTTCCCAAGTTGCTTTCCACTCAATCCCTTCTTCCACCACAGCCAAATCGGTGAGGAGAGTTGAGTGTTGGGGAGATTATCATTTGAAGCACAAGAGCAAGGAGTTCATCATCACCAACACCATCTATTACCTTTTGGAGGTGGTGCCTCCTAGATTGGTTAGGTGTCGCTTGGGAGCCTCCGTCAAGATGTGGAGTTGAACCAAGAAGTTTGTAAGGGCAAGGAGATCGCCTACTTCGTGAAGATCTACCCCGAGTAAGGCTAGTCCTCCGTGGGCGTAAGCCATGATGGCATAGACAAGGTTGCTTCTTCGTGGACCCTTCATGGGTGGAGCCCTCCGTGGACTCTCGCAGGCCGTTACCCTCCGTGGGTTGAAGTCTCCATCAGCGTGGATTGACGATAGCACCACCTATCGGAACCACGAGAAAAATCTCCGTGTCTCCAAATTGCGTTTGCTCTTCTCCACCCCTCCTTACTACTTGTGCAATTTACTTTCCGCTGCCCATACTCTAGTATTGCATGTGTAGTATGCTACTTGACATGTATGCATGTTGCTTGACTTGATCTCCATTGTGAACTTGACTAAAACTTGTCTTTGTTTTAAGGCAAAAAATTTTATCTTGTCGAGTAGTCTAATCACCCCCCCCTCTAGACACTCTTTCCTTCAACGATCCTACAATTGGTATCAGAGCATTGGTCTCCATTGCTTTGGTTTACACACCATTGGAGGAAGATGGACGTGTCTACGTTTGGGAGTGTTAGTCATAGTGTGCCTATTCTTGATGGAGTGTCCTATAACTCGTGGAGAATTGAAATGCTTGCTATCTTTAAGATGTATAACTTGCGCAAATATGTTGAAACCCCATATATGCCTCCATTTGACCCCGTGCACCCTACTATGGATGAAGAGCTTGATTTGCTTCGTAACCTTAGAACTGTCAATCTTATCATTAGAGGTTTGCCCGATAACTTGCTTGAGCTTGTCACAAACTTTGAGTGCGCCCATGCTATATGGAAGTTCTTGGAAGAACTTTATCCGGACTACTCTTTGAGAGGTCTTGATGAAATTCTATACAAGACTGTTGAATTTGATATGTTGCGCCCAATGATCCTAACTTTGACAAATGCTTCTTTGAGCTTCGTGATCTTATGAAAAGGAAGGGTGATTCCGGACTTATCAATGTTCTAGTTAGAAATGCTCTTGTATTGCATTCCGATGATTATTATCACATTGACAAAACTGATGCAAGTCATTGTCAAATTGACCTAGGTGTTGATGACGAACTATCTATGGGTCAATATGATGATGAGCATGAGCATGATGACAATTACTCCGATTCAGACACCGAGCTTGATAAGATCATGAAGAGTCTCAATCTTATGGCGAATTTGAGAGACTATATATCCGGTGGAAAAGAGTGGATTCTTGATAGTGGATGCACCGATCACATGACCGGGGATGAAGACATGTTTCGAGAGCTCGCAAAGAACGATGGTCCACGCAAGTATGTGACTTTTGGAGACAACTCCAAGGGTAAGGCACTTGGCCTTGGTAAGGTGGCCATATCTCATGATAGCTCTATTCAAAATGTCATGCTTGTTGAATCACTTGGATACAATTTACTTTCCGTGTCTAGATTAGCTGACTTTGGATTCAATGTTCTATTCACTAAAGTAGATTGCCAAGTTTTTCGTCGTGACAATCATAACATGGTCTTTACCGGTATCCGTAGAGGTGATTTGTATATCGTTGATTTCACTAAGAAAGCTCAACCTAGAACTTGCTTCATTGCTAAGTCTGCTAAAGGTTGGCTTTGGCATAGAAGGCTTGGACATGTTGGTATGAGTAATCTAGATAAGCTAATTAAAGGTGATCATATTCTTGGTGTTAAGGATGTTTTCTTTGACAAAGATAGACTCTGCGATGCTGTCAAGCGGGAAAACAAGTAGGTGGAAGTCATCCGTGAAGAACATCATGACTACAAGGAGACCGCTTGAGCTTCTTCATATGGATCTCTTGGTCCCAATGCTTACAAAAGCCTTGGTGGTAACTCCTTTGGTCTAGTTATAGTTGATGATTATTCCAGATTTACGTGGGTATTTTTCCTTGATGACAAATCGCAGGTTCGGAGAATCTTCAAAACCTTTGCGAAAGGCCCAAAATCAATTTGAGGTGAAGATCAAGAAAGTTCGGAGTGACAACGGAACGGAGTTCAAGAACGCCCATGTGGACTCTTTTCTCGATGAGGAAGGATTCTACATGAGTTCTCGACTACGTACACACCTCAACAAAATGGAGTTGTTGAGAGGAAGAACCGAACGCTCATTGAGATGGCGAGAACGATGCTTGATGAATACAAGACACCGAAACACTTCTGGGGTGAAGCCGTCGAGACAGCTTGTCATGCTATCAACACGCTTTATCTTCACAAGCTTCTCGGCAAGACTTCATACGAGCTCCTCACCGGTAACAAACCCCAAGTGGGATACTTTCGTGTCTTTGGTTCAAAATGCTATATCCTTGATAAGCATCGTCGGTCTAAGTTTGCTCCTAAATCTCATGAAGGTTTTTTTCTCGGTTATGGATCAAACTCTCACACCTACCGTGTCTACAATAATTTTACCCGAAAGGTTGAAGAGACGGTAGATGTGAAGTTTGATGAATCTAATGGCTCGCAAGTAGAGCAAATGCCTATTGATGTAGGAGACAAGGACCCATCGGAAGCCATTCAAGATCTATCTATTGGAAAGATCCGTCCCATGGAAGTGAAGGAGAGTACCTCATCTACATATGTGGAGCCCCCTACCTCACGGAGAGGTGAACCTCAAAGCAATATGGAGGCTTCCACAAGTGGAACTCACCAAGATGAGGAAGTGCGACAAGAAGATCCACCACAACCTCCTTCTCCACCACCTCAAGACAACACCAACAACAATGATGAAGAAGAAGATGATGATGATGAGGAAGCTCAGCCACGACCACGACAAAAGCTATCCCGAGTTCGAGCAAGAGTCAAGAAGGATCATCCCGTGGAACAAATGATGAATGACATCGACTCCGGGAGAATTACTCGCTCTAAAACTCGTTTAGCTAACTTTTGTGAGCACTACTCATTTATCTCTAGTCTTGAACCTATGAAGGTAGAAGAAGCGCTTGAAGACCGGATTGGGTGAGCGCTATGCACGAAGAGCTACACAACCGAGAGGAACAACGTTTGGACTTTGGTAGAAAGCCCAATGATGACCAAAACGTCATTGGAACCAAATGGGTGTTTCGGAACAAGCAAGATGAAGATGGACAAGTCATCCGCAACAAGGCTCGTCTCGTAGCTCAAGGTTACACACAAGTCGAAGGTATGGACTATGGTGAGACCTATGCCCCGTTGCTAGACTTGAGTCCATTAGCATTCTTCTTGCTTATGCCAACCACCATGATATTACTCTCTATCAAATGGACATTAAAAGTGCTTTCCTTAATGGTGAAATTGAGGAGGAAGTATTTGTGAAACAACCTCCGGTTTGTGAATCCTAAAAAGCCTAATCATGTTTACAAATTGCACAAAGCTCTTTATGGTCTTAAACAAGCTCCTAGAGCTTGGTACAAATCTTGACTAGCTTTCTTCTTGAAAAAGGATTTGAGATTGGAAAAATAGACTCAACGCTATTCACGAAAAGGGTTGATGGTGAACTATTTGTGTGCCAAATATATGTTGATGATATTATCTTTGGTTCAACTAACCCTCATTTTAGTGAGAAGTTTGGAAAGCTTATGTCGGAGAAGTATGAGATGTCCATGATGAGTGAACTCAAATTCTTCCTTGGGTTGCAAATCAAGCAATCTAAGGAGGGTACTTTTGTCTCACAAACAAAGTACACTAAGGATCTCTTCAAGAAGTTCAACATGCAAGAAAGCAAAGGTATGAAAACCCCCATGCCTACTAGTGGACATAATGACTTGACAAAAGATGGAGAACCTGTTGATCAAAAGGTTTATCGATCCATGATTGGTTCTCTTCTATATCTCTGTGCTTCTCGTCCTGACATAATGTTGAGTGTATGCATGTGTGCTCGATATCAAGCAGCCCCTAAAGAATGTCATCTTAAAGCTGTTAAAAGAATTGTGAGATATTTGATACACACACCTAACTTTGGCATATGGTATCCTAAGAGGGCCTCTTTCGATCTTGTTGGCTATTCCGACTCGGACTATGCCGGAGACAGGGTTGATAGAAAGTCAAATTCGGGTACGTGTCAATTTCTTGGACGATCCCTTGTATCTTGGTCCTCCAAGAAACAAAATTCGGTATCATTATCTACTGCCGAAGCAGAGTATATTGCCACTGGTTCATGTTGTGCTCAGTTACTATGGATGACACAAACGCTTAAGGATTATGGGATACATGCAAGACATGTTCCTTTGCTTTGTGACAATGAGAGTGCAATTAAGATTGGACACAATCCCGTGCAACACTCTCGCACGAAACATATTGAAGTTCGTCACCATTTTATTCGTGATCACATTGCCAAGGGTGACATCAATCTTAAACATGTTTGTACTGACAAACAGCTTGCAGATATCTTTACAAAACCACTTGATGAGAAAGTGTTTTGTCACTTAAGGAGTGAGTTGAACATCATTGATGCTTCAAACTTGGAGTGAAAACTCCATTGATGCATGCAAGGCATGAGCCTAATTGACTAATCCCAGATATTTCTCTTATGATGATGATCTTATGTCTTGGACACATTTGCCCCCTTGTATTGCATCTAACTCCTTGCAGGTACTTGGATGGTCTACATTCCACTAGATTACCTCTCACTCACATCATGAGTAATCTTGTCATTGACCAAGTATCTAGCACTTTGGGATGTTGAGTTCAAGGAACAAAACTCCACATATCCTTTTTGACACCTAATACACCAAGTATTTCACTCTTGTCATCTTGGATACTCTTGAGTATTTCCTTGCTTGCCTAACCCATGTAGGAAGATGAACTACACAATTGGAAAAGGTGCTTCAACTTCACATTCTATGAGCATCTACATCAAGTTCACCTCCATGAGTACAAGCAACAACAAGCCCAAGGTATGTTCTCACATCTTGAAGGAGCTTTGCTCAAAGTCATGAGTACAAGCTGCTTCATAAGATGTGATCACATCAAATGCTTAATCGAAAAATGGCAACCCCATTTTGAGCTTAAACGATGAGTATGACCTATGATCAAATGTCCTCATTTGACTCCTAAGTCAATATACTCAAACATAGGTGACTTTGTCGCCGACCCCTGTCTAGATGAAGTACATATGTTTTGGAGTTTTGCTATTGTCTCCTTTGATTCTCTCGTTGAGTTTTTCTTTTTAATAAAAAAAAACTTCATCTAGCAATCTTTTTTATTTCTATTCTTTTGTTTTTGTGAATATCTTTTTGGCTCTGATCAATTCCCTGAAAATCTTTTACAAATTCATTGCAAATCTTTTGAAACATTCCTTGCAAAGTGAGCTGAATTATTTCTGAATTTCCCTGGAATTAAATTCGGCGTCACCGACTTAAAACTTTCGGTCTGACCGAAAAAGGATCTGTCCTAAGTCCCAGACTTTCGGACTCACCGATCCAACTCACTTCGGTGTCACCGATTTTCTTTCAGTATAGCATCTTCTGCAGCTCAACTCAACGATTCTTTATGCATGTTTCTTATTGAACAAGTTGTGATTCTTAAGGATCCCATTTCTTTCCTTCCATCTTTCCTGACCTTCCTAGTTTACTGTCCTTTTCGGCACTTGATGTCAAAGGGGGAGAAGATTTAGGGGGAGCTTAGGGGAGTTTGGGAGATAAAGGGGAGAAGAGAAGATCTAGGAGAAGAAGAGCAATCTTACCTTAAGGGGGAGAGAATCACATCAAAGCTTTGCCCTGTTCCACATTGGATATTACATTTGGCATCATTCTTTTGATTTTGCTGTCCTCACTCTCACAATTGGTATCTTATGAAAAGCACAACTGGTATCTTATGAGAAGCAAAATCTCTCAGAGCTCATTGAAAATCTTTTAGTCTTGGGAGACATGTTTGCTGATTCAAGCTTGTGCTCAAAATGAGACACTCCTTATACATGTCATCCCTGGCTTGGTACTCTTGATGTTCCTGCTGTTGGTTGAAGTAATACTCTTGTGTTATCTAACCTTGTTTTTCCAAGTTTATTTCTTCAGGTACAATACCAAGGAACTTCAAGGTAAGTATATGCATCTTGCAGAATGTGCATGATGGTGACTTGCTTGTGAATACTTGTTTGCAAGAAATCACCATGCACATATGCATCATCTTTTACTTATCCTCATCTACTCTGATGCATATAGCCAAGCTACATGTAGCACATCTTGTTCTTCTCTCTTGTGTGCTTGTGGTAGTCCAAAACCAAAATCTATGGAAATCTTGCACACTTGTAGGGGAGTCTGTACTACATGTTTGTCAAAGCTTTAATGATAATTCTGTCTTTATTTGATAAGCTTTGATATCTTCTTTTGTGTTGCCATCAATTACCAAAAGGGGAGATTGAAAGCACATTTGCTCCTAGGTGGTTTTGGTAATTAATGACAACATACCTTGTGGTTGGACTAATGCTTTTATCAAGTATGTTTCAGAAAGTCAATCACTTTGGCATGGCAAAAGGATTGGAAAGGTGGACCCCTAGGATGCTAAGGAAAGCATTGGCAAAAGCTCAAGACTCCACTTTTGGTTTAGTGATCCATGATCACATTGAGTCCATAGGAAAGCCAATACTATTAAAAGGGGATGAGGTTATGATGATGATCTGGTTGCTCAAAGTGCTTAGTGATCTATCTCCCAAACTATCAGCAATCTTTCATTCCAACATATTCTCATAAGTAATCTCGGTCCCACCGATTCCACAAACTCAGTCACACCGAGATGAACCACCTCAGCCATATAGCCAAACCCTAGTAATTTTGGATTTTCCGATTCCAAACTCGGTCTCACCGAAACTAGTGTTGCCAACCTTCAGAACATACAGAATCATATCGGTGTCACCGAGATGATAAAGTCGGTCCCACCGAGAATGGCAAACCCTAGTCTTTGGAAGAATCGGACTAACCGAGATTGTATTTTCGGTCCCACCGAAAATCCCAACGTTCACAAGATTTGAACTTTCGGTCTCACCGAGTTGTCAACTTCGGTCTGACCGAGATTGGTCAAATGTGTGTAACAGTTGGATTTTGTGTGGAGGCTATAAATACCCCTCCACCTCCTCTTCATTCGTGGAGAGAGCCATCAGAAAGAACTACCACTCCTACCTTACATTTCTGAGAAGAAAACTACCTACCCTTGTGTTGAGATCAAGTTGCTCCACTCCCACCATATGAAACTTGATTTCTAGCCTTCCCAAGTTGCTTTCCACTCAATCCTTCTTCCACCACAGCCAAATCAGTGAGGAGAGTTGAGTGTTGGGAGATTATCATTTGAAGCACAAGAGCAAGGAGTTCATCATCACCAACACCATCTATTACCTTTTGGAGGGTGGTGCCTCCTAGATTGGTTAGGTGTCGCTTGGGAGCCTCCGTCAAGATGTGGAGTTGAACCAAGAAGTTTGTAAGGGCAAGGAGATCGCCTACTTCGTGAAGATCTACCCCGAGTAAGGCTAGTCCTCCGTGGGCGTAAGCCATGATGGCATAGACAAGGTTGCTTCTTCGTGGACCCTTCGTGGGTGGAGCCCTCCGTGGACTCTCGCAGCCGTTACCCTCCGTGGGTTGATGTCTCCATCAACGTGGATTGATGATAGCACCACCTATCGGAACCACGAGAAAAATCTCCGTGTCTCCAAATTGCGTTTGCTCTTCTCCACCCCTCCTTACTACTTGTGCAATTTACTTTCCGCTGCCCATACTCTAGTATTGCATGTGTAGTATGCTACTTGACATGTATGCATGTTGCTTGACTTGATCTCCATTGTGAACTTGACTAAAACTTGTCTTTGTTTTAAGGCAAAAAAATTTATCTTGTCGAGTAGTCTAATCACCCCCCCCTCTAGACACTCTTTCCTTCAACGATCCTACAGTGTTGAACCTAAATAAATGTTATTTGGTGTTTGCGTTGAGCATGAATATGATTTGATCATGTTTATTGCAATACGGTTATTCATTTAAGTAAGAGAATAAACTGTTGTTCTGTTTACATGAATAAAACCTTATATGGTTACACACCCAATGAAAATGGTTCATTGGATCTCGATCGTAGTGATACACATATTCATAATATTGAAACCAAAAGATGCAAAATTAATAATGATAGTGCAACTTATTTGTGGCACTGCCGTTTAGGTCATATTGGTATAAAGCGCATGAAGAAACTCCATGCTGATGGGATTTTGGAATCACTTGATTATGAATCACTTGATGCTTGCGAACCATGCCTCATGGGCAAGATGACTAAGACTCCGTTCTCCGGAACGATGGAGCGAGCAACCGACTTATTGGAAATAATACATCTTGATGTATGCGATCCAATGAGTGTTAAGGCTCATGGCGGGTGTCGTTATTTTCGACCTTCACAGATGATTTGAGCAGATATGGGTATATCTACTTGATGAAACATAAGTCTGAAATAGTTGAAAGGTTCAAAGAATTTCAGAGTGAAGTGGAAAAATCGCCGTGACAAGAAAATAAGGTTTCTACGATCTACTCATGGAGACAAATATTTGAGTTACGAGTTTGGTCTTCAATTAAAACAATGTGGAATAGTTTCACAAATTCATGCCACCTGGAACACCACATCATAATGGTGTGTCTGAACGTCATAACCGTACTTTATTTGATATAGTACAACCTATGATGTTTCTTACCGATTTACCAATATCGTTTTGGGATCATGCATTACAGACAGCTGCATTCACGTTAAATAGGGCACCATCTAAATCCGTTGAGACGACACTATATGAACTGTGGTTTAGCAAGAAACCAAAGTTGTCATTTCTTAAAGTTTGGGGCTGCGATGCTTATGTGAAAAAGTTTCATCTGATAAGCTCAAACCCAAATCGGAGAAGTGCGTCTTCATAGAATACCCAAAGGAAATTATTGGGTACACCTTCTATCACAGATCTGAAGGCAAAACATTTGTTGCTAATAAATGGATCCTTTCTAGAGAAGGAGTTTCTCTCGAAAGAAGTGAGTGGGAGGAAAGTAGAACTTGATAAGGTAATTGTACCTTCTCCTTATTGGAAAGTAGTTCATCACGAAATTGGTTCTGTGACACCTACACCAATTAGTGAGGAAGTTAATGATGATGATCATGAAACTTGAGATCAAGTTATTCTTGAACCGTGAGATCAACGAGTAAGATCCGCACCAGAGTGGTACGGTAATCCTATTCTGGAAGTCATGTTACTAGATCATGATGAACCTACGAACTATGAGGAAGCGATAATGAGCCCAAATTCCGCGAAATGGCTTGAGGCCATAAACTCTGAGATATGATCCATGTATGAGAACAAAGTATGGACTTTGACTGACTTGCTCGATGATCAAGCAAGCCATGTTAATTAAATGGATTTTTAAGAGGAAGACGGACGCTGATAGTATTGTTACTATCTACAAAGCTAGAATTGTCGCAAAAAAGTTTTTCGACAAGTTCAAAATGTTGACTACGATGAGAGTTTCTCACTCGTATCTATGCTTAAGTCTGTTCGAATCATGTTAGCAATTGCCGCATTTTATGAAATCTGGCAAATGGATAAACAAAACTTCATTCCTTAATGGAGTTATTAAAGAAGAGTTGTATGAGATGCAACCAAGAGGTTTTGTCGATCCTAAAGGTGTTAACAAAATGTGCAAGCTCCAGCGATCCATTTATGGACTGGTGCAAGCATCTCGGAGTTGGAATATACGCTTTGATAAGTTGATCAAAGAATATAGTTTTATACAGACTTGCGGTCAAGCCTGTATTTACTAGAAAGTGAGTGGGAGCACTACAACATTTCTGATAAGTATATGTGAATGACATATTGTAGATCAGAAATAATGTAGAATTATTCTGCAAAGCATAAAGGAGTGTTTGAAAGGAGTTTTTTAAAGAAAGACCTCGGTGAAGCTGCTTACATATTGAGCATCAAGATCTATAGAGATAGATCAAGATGCTTGATAAGTTTTTTCAATGAGTACATACCTTGACAAGATTTTGAAGTAGTTCAAAATGGAACAGTCAAAGAAAGAGTTCTTGCCTGTGTTACAAGGTGTGAAATTGAGTAAGACTCAAAACCCGACCACGGCAGAAGATAGAAAGAGAATGAAAGTCATTCCCTATGCCTTGGCCATAGGTTCTATAAAGTATGCCATGCTGTGTACCAGATCTATTGTATACCCTGACACCGAGTTTGGCAAGGAGTACAATAGTGATCTAGGAGTAGATCATTTGGACAGCGGTCAAAATTATCCTTAGTGGAATAAGGATATGTTTCTTGATTATGGAAGTGACAAAGGTTAAATAAGTAAAGGGTTACGTCGATGCAAGTTTTGACACCGATCTGGATGACTCTAAGTCTCGATCTAGATACATATTGAAAGTGGGAGCAATTAGCTAGAGTAGCTCCGTGCAGAGCATTGTAGACATAGAAAATTGCAAAATACATAACGGATCTGAATGTGAAAGACCCGTTGACTAAGATTCTCTCAGAAGCAAATCATGATCACACCTTAGTAATCTTTGGGTGTTAATCACATAGCGATGTGAACTAGATTACTGAATCTAGTAAACCCTTTGGATGTTGGTCACATGGCGATGTGAACTATGGGTGTTAATCACATGATGATGTGAACTATCAATGTGAATCACATGGTGATGTGATCTAGATTATTGACTCTAGTGCAAGTGGGAGACTGAAGGAAATATGCCCTAGAGGCAATAATAAAGTTATTATTTATTTCCTTATATCATGATAAATGTTTATTATTCATGCTAGAATTGTATTAACCGAAACATAATACATGTGTGAATATATAGACAAGCAGTGTCACTAGTATGCCTCTACTTGACTAGCTTGTTAATCAAAGATGGTTATGTTTCCTAACCATGGACAAAGAGTTGTTATTTGATTAACAAGGTCACATCATTAGTTGAATGATCTGATTGACATGACCCATTCCGTTAGCTTAGCACCCGATCGTTTAGTATGTTGCTATTGCTTCCTTCATGACTTATACATGTTCCTATGACTATGAGATTATGCAACTCCGTTTACGGAGGAACACTTTGTGTGCTACCAAACGTCTAACGTGGCTGGGTGATTATAAAGGTGCTCTACAGGTGTCTCCAAAGGTACTTGTTGGGTTGGCGTATTTGAGATTAGGATTTGTCACTCCGAATGTCGGAGTGGTATCTCTGAGCCCTCTCGGTAATGCACATCATTATAAGCCTTGCAAGCAATGTGACCAATGAGTTGGTTACGGATGATGCATTACGAGCGAGTAAAGAGACTTGCGGTGGCGAGATTGAACTAGGTATTGGATACCGACGATCGAATCTCGGGCAAGTAACATACCGATGACAAAGGGAACAACGTATGTTGTCATGCGGTTTGACCGATAAAGATCTTCGTAGAATATGTAGGAACCAATATGGGCATCCAGGTCCCGCTATTGGTTATTGAACGGAGACGTGTCTCGGTCATGTCTACATTGTTCTCGAACCGTAGGGTCCGCACGCTTAAGGTTTCACCGACGGTTATATTATGAGTTTATGAGTTTTGATGTACCGAAGGAGTTCGAGTCCCGGATGAGATCGAGGACATGACGAGGAGTCTCGAAATGGTCGAGACGTAAAGATTGATATATTGGACAACTATATTCGAGTTCGGAAGGTTCCGAGTCATTCGGTATTTATCGGAGTCTGGGAGAGTTACGGAATTCGCCGGGAGAAGTATTGGGCCTTATTGGCCATACGGGAAAGAGAGAGGGCTGCCTGGGCAGGCCGCTACCCTGCCCTAGTCCGAATTGGACTAAGGGGAGGGCCGCACCCGTCCTTCCTTCCTTCTCCTCCCTTTCCTAGTCTCCTACTCCTAATACATGGAAGGTCTCCTAGTTGGACTAGGAAGGGGAATCCTACTCCCGGTGGGAGTAGGACTCCCATGCCGCCATAGTAGAGGGCCGGCCCTCCCTCCTCCTCTCCTTTATATCTGAGGCAGGGGCACCCCATGGACACACAAGTTGATCTTCGTGATCGTTCCTTAGCCGTGTTGGTGCCCCCCTCCACGATATTACACCTCGGTCATATTGTAGCGGTGCTTAGGCGAAGCCTGTGACGATAGAACATCAAGATCGTCCACCACGCCGTCGTCTTGTGGAACTCCTCCTGAAGCTCTGCTGGATCGGGCCCGGTGCGTCATCGAGCTGTCGTGTGTCAAGAACTTCGGAGGTGCCGAGTAACGGTGCTTGGATCGGTCGAACCGGAAGGCGTCGACTACTTCCTCTACGTTGTGTCAGCGCTTCGCTTCGGTCTCACGAGTGCGTGACAACACTCTCCCCTCTCCTTGCTATGCATCACCATGATCTTGCGTGTGCGTAGGAATTTTTTTGAAATTACTACGTTCCCCAACAGCTGCGCGGTGTCCGCCTAGGCCGGCATGAATTTCAGCCAGGAGGTTTCGCCCCTCTTCTTCGGAGATACACCTTTGAAGGACTCCGGTAGTACTTTTCTTATAAAGTTCTCCCTCATGGACCTTGTAGGCCTTCGATCGTCGGACTACGCAGCGGGCCTCATTTTGGTCTTCGGGAAGTTCCTGCCTAAGTAAGTAGGCTAGGAAAGGTTCTGTCCATGCGGCGATTACTGCCATTATGTCGTGGGCGGAGGGTGTCATGTCATCTGCCGAATCACCGATTGGTGCGGTTTTCTCCGGTTTGTCGCTGCCGGGCTCCTCTTCGCATAGTACGGATGGCTTGAAAAGCCGTTCGAGAAGATATTTGGAGGATAACATCACGTTTACGCACCGTCGTGCGGGGCGTCGGCCGCTTGGTTATTATCTCGGGCTATGTGATGGAATTGAGTCCTTCAAACCGGTGACATTTTAGGACAGCGTTACGATATGCTGCCATTTTCGGATCCTTGGCGTCGAAGTCTCCGTTTATTTGGGATATTGCAAGGTTTGAGTCCCCGCGCACCTCTAGGCGTTGAATGCCCATGGAGACCGCCATCCGGAGACCATGTAGTAGGGCCTCGTATTCGGCTGCATTGTTGGAGTCCGTGTACATTATTTGGAGTACATACTGGACTGTATCTCCGGTGGGGGACGTCAGTACGACGCCAGCCCCCAGTCCGGCCAACATTTTGGAACCGTCGAAGTGCATAGTACAATTGGACTATGCGCCGTACTCTTTAGGGAGTTCGGCTTCAGTCCATTCGGCGACGAAGTCAGCCAAAACTTGCGACTTTATAGCTCGTCGAGGTTTGTAAGTGATGTCGAATGGTAAGAGCTCTATGGCCCATTTTGCTATCCTGCCCGTTGCGTCGCGGTTATTTATAATGTCATTGAGTGGTACTTCAGAGGCCATTGTTATCGAGCACTCTTGAAAGTAGTGCGAAGCTTTGAGACATTTGAACACCGCATATGCTATATTACGATAATGCGGGTAACAGGATTTGCAGGAGGTTAACACGGGATCGTAATACACTGGTTTTTGAAGAGGGAATTTATGCCCTTCTGTCGCTCGTTCGACGACGAGGACTGCGCTTACAACTTGATGCGTTGCTACGATGTATAACAACATTGGTTCGCCCAGAGTGGGCACAGCCAGGACCGGATTTGTTGCCAGTATGGCCTTTATTTCTTCGAGTCCGACAGTGGCAGCGTCCGTCCACTCAAAGTGTTCGGTGCACCTGAGGAGGCGATAGAGGGGCAACGCCTTTTCTCCTAAACGGGAGATAAAGCGGCTCAAGGCTGCCACACATCCTGTTAATTTTTGTATTTGCTTGAGGTCTTTTGGGATATCCAATTGTGACAGAGCACGTATTTTGGCCGGATTTGCTTCAATTCCTCTACCGGATACGATGAAGCCCAGCAGCTTTCCGGCTGGTACGCCGAAAACGCATTTTTCCGGGTTCAACTTTATGTCATATGCTCTGAGGTTGTCGAATGTGAGCCTCAAATTGTCTACTAAAGTTTCGACGTGTTTTGTTTAGATGACCACGTCGTCTACGTATGCCTCGACTGTTTTGCCGATCTGGGTAGCCAGACATGTTTGAATCATGCGCTGATATGTTGCGTCGGCATTTTTGAGTCCGAAGGGCATCGTGTTGAAGCAGAATGGTCCATATGGAGTGATAAATGCCGTTGCGGCTTGGTCTGCTTCTGCCATCTTGATTTGATGATAGCCAGAGTATGCGTCCAGGAAGCACAATGAATCATGCCCTGCTGTAGCATCGATAATTTGATCAATGCGGGGGAGAGGGAAGGGATCCTTTGGGCAAGCTTTATTGAGGTCTTTAAAATCGACGCAAAGGCGCCAGGATTTATCCTTCTTTGGCACCATCACCAAATTTGCTAGCCAGTCCGGATGTTTAATATCTCTAATGAATCCGGCTTCCAATAGTTTGGCTAGCTCTTCTCCCATTGCTGTCTTTTGGGCTCGGAAAATCGCCAAGAGCCTGTTTGGTAGCTTAAATCCTTTAGGATGTTTAGGCTGTGTTACGCCAACTGCGAGGATTCGGGCATGTCCGAAGGGTGCCAGGCGAAGATATCCCAATTTTCCCGAAGGAATTCGCGCAGTGCGGTGTCAAATTCGGGGTTCAACTGTGCCCCGATGGAGGCCGTCTTTGTTGGGTCCGTTGGGTGGACCTGGAATTTTATTATCTCATCTGCTGGTTTGAAGGATGTGGACTTGGATCTTTTATCAAGTATCACATCGTCCCTGTTCACCGTAGAGCGCAGCGTGGTGAGTTCCTCTGCCGCTAAGGCTTCGGATAGTGCCTCGAGGGCTAGTGCGGCTGTCTTGTTTTCGGCGCGGAGTGCTATGTCCGGATCACTAGCGAGAGTGATTATTCCGCTGGGCCTGCATTTTGAGCTTCATGTACCCGTAATGAGGTATTGCTTGAAAAATTGTGAATGCCTCTCGTCCTAATATGGCGTGATAGCCACTGCTGAACGGGGCCACCTGGAACGTGACTTCTTCGGATCTGTAATTGTCCGGAGAGTCGAACACCACATCGAGTGTGGTTTTTCCGGTGCAGCACGCTTCCCGGCTAGGGATTATTCCTCTAAAGGTTGTGCTGCTTCGCTCAATACGGCTCCAATCGATTTCCATTTTCCGCAGAGTTTCCTCGTAAATGAGGTTTAGTCCGCTGCCGCCATCCATGAGGACTTTTGTCAGTCGAAAGCCGTCCACTATGGGACTAAGTACCAGTGCGGTTGGGGCTCTGGTTGTTCGAAATGTGGGCTCGTCGCTGGCGTTGAAGGTAATAGCTGTGTCGCTCCATGGATTTGTTGTTGCTACTTGGTAGACTTCGGCGAGTTCGCGGATTGTTCGTTTTCGCATATTATTTGATGCGAAAGTCTCAAGCTAACGATACTGTCTTTGGTATTGTTGGAGTGGTTTCTCGGAGCTAGAAGCTCTTCGCCACTTTTGGCCACCTGCCGTAATATCCAACATGCTCGAAGGCTATGTGTTGGGACGGCTCCCTCTGTACTATGAAGTTTACAGGGTCCATCGAGCCATCCCTCCAGTACGGTTCTGTTTCCCTTGTTGGGTTTTTGTTTTTTCGTTTTTGCATCTGGGGCCTGATTGTAAGGCGCCCTTTTACTGCGGACTGGGTTTGGGGCCGGATTATCCCAAAATTGATTTTCGGTTTTCCGGAAACTCTCCATCACACAGTACTTTCGTACAATGGATGCCAGATCGGTGAAGCGCGTAATTTTGCGACGATCAATGGCGTTTAGTATTCCCTTGTCCGTGCAGTTATTGCAGAAGATTGATATTGCGTTTTCCTCTCGGCAGTCCTTTATCCTATCCATAACCAGGAGGAATCTGGCCCAGTAGTGATGTACTATTTCAGTAGGCTCTTGCCGAATTAGAGATAGATAGCATATGTCTGGGCGGGCGGGTGGAACAAAATCCGGATCCCTGCCCATCTTGAGGCTCAGAGGCCAAGGAGTTTCCGAATTCGGAAGCTTGGTTTGCTGGGCGCAATCCAGCGAGTCCGGGGCGGTGCATGATTTTAAGTTCCATGCTCGATTTACGTTCGTCCCTCCGCGGGGATCCGGCATGGAGGGTTCGGGAATCCGGACATGGATTGTCTTCAACGTTGGCAAAGAGTTGCCGTATTGTTCCTCCACCACAGAGACGTGGTGGGTGGCCTGGGGAGAGTTGATCTCTCTCAGATCGGTTTTAAGCCCAATCTGGTTGTAGTCCGTAGCGACTTCCAGGGCGGCGATGCGATCCAAGAGCTCGTTAACAGACAAGAGCTTGATTGGATCTAACTGTTCGGCAGCTTTAGGGCTGACGCGAAGATTGCTTGCGACGACTTGAGAAGTCATTGCGAAGCGGCGGCGGACAGCGATCATGAAAACCACCAAGCCGGATAGTTTGGCGGCGGCCAAGGCCCTCCGGCGAAAAACGCCGTCTTTGAAGGCGGGTGGAGGCATCCGCTCTATCGGCGGCGACACGAGGAACTCTCAATGAAAGCACCAATGTCGGTGTCAAAACCGGCGGATCTCGGGTAGGGGTCCCGAACTGTGCGTCTAGGCGGATGGTAACAAGAGACGAGGACACAATGTTTTTACCTGTGTTCGGGCCCTCTCGATGGAGGTAAAACCCTACGTCCTGCTTGATTAATATTGATGATATGGGTAGTACAAGAGTAGATCTACCACGAGATCAAGGAGGCTAAACCCTAGAAGCTAGCCTATGGTATGATTGTTGAGATGTATGTTCGTCCTACGGACTAAGGCCCTCCAGTTTATAAAGACACCGGAGAGGGCTAGGGTTACACAGAGTCGGTTACAATGGTAGATACATATCCGTATCGCCAAGCTTGCCTTTCACGCCAAGGAAAGTACCATCCGGACACGAGCCGGAGTCTTCAATCTTGTATCTTCATAGTCTGGGAGTCCGGCGGATATTGATAGTCCGGCTGTCCGGACACCCCCTAGTCCAGGACTCCCTCAGTCATTGAAGTCCCTCTCCTTTTTAGGGGACTCTCGGACGAACTATGTCCGGCTCGAATGGGAAGTGGACGACGAAGAACTTTGGTTCCCACCCACCACCCACTTTATAGCCACTATCGACGACTTAACTGACATGCTTGATTACGACTCCGAAGACATCGACGGTATGGATGACGATGCCGGAGAGGAGCAGGAACCACCGCCCGCAGGGCGTTGGACAGCCACCTCCTCGTACGACATATATATGGTGGATACACCCAAAGAAAACAACGGTGACAATGAAAATCCAGTCGAGGATAAACCTCCTGAGATATAGCCAAAGCACCGACGTCAGTGGCGCCGCTCTAAGCCATGCCGTAGTAAAAACAGCAACACCGCCACAGAAGAAGATTACACTCCAGAGGGTGCCAAAAACAAGGAAGACCCCGTTGAGCCAACCTCCGAACAGGAGGAACGGGAGGATGGGCGAGTCAGCCCTGGCGAACAGGCCATGAATGAAGATTTGGAGGACAGTTATTACCTTCCGCTCTTCGAGGACGAGGTGAGCCTCGGCGAAGAAGACTTTATCGTGCCTAAGGAGCCCATCGAGCAGGAGTGCTTTAAGCGTCGGCTAATAGCCCTTCAAGGAGCCTGAAATAGAAGCAACATCAGTTCAGGCTGATCAAGATCTGCTCAATGAAAGATGGACTGGCATCCTGGCAGCCGAGGAACATGGCCTCGAGCTCCCAACCAAAAGCTACCCGAAGCGCAAACTATTACCACAGTTCGACGACGAGGCGCTGGAGCCCGTCCTACCAAGGTACAATGCGGCTGACCGACCGGCCGTGACAAAGCGGCACCTCGAGCCGAACACTAGCCCACACTACCTCGCCGAACAAACAGAAATACAACAGCTCGGGGATATACGCATGGCCTGCGGCATGACCTGGAAAACAGAGCAGGCCAGACAAGACCGATTTATGGATCACACGAGCGTGCCCCGATGCACGACGATGGCCACCCGACGGAACATGACAAATATAACCACATCCAGGGCAAAAACCGCAAACGAACTCCATCCGAGCTACGTCACGACCTGGCCCGATATAAAGGCACCGCACACCCCCTTTGCTTTATTGACGAAGTAATGGGACACGATTTCCCAGAAGGGTTTAAACCCGTGAACATCGAATCATATGATGGCACAACAGACCCCGCGGTATGGATTGGGGACTTCCTTCTCCATATTCATATGGCCCGCGGTGATGCTCTTCACGCCATCAAGTACCTTCCGCTCAAACTCAAGGGACCAGCTAGGTACTGGTTGAACAGTCTGCCCGAAAACTCCATTGGCAGCTGGGAGGACCTGGAGGACACGTTCCTCGACAACTTCCAAGGCACATATGTCCGACCTCCGGATGCCGATGACCTAAGTCACATAATCCAATAGCCGAGAGAGTCAGCCAGGAAATTCTGGACTCGGTTCCTAACTAAAAAGAACCAGATCGTCGACTGTCCGGACGCCGAAGCCTTAGTGGCCTTTAAGCACATCATCTGCGACGAATGGCTGGCCAGACACCTCGGCCAGGAAAAACCGAAGTCCATGTCAGCCCTTACGACACTCATGACCCGCTTCTTTGCGAGCGAAGATAGCTGGCTATCCTGTAGTAACAACAATACAAGTGAACCTGGCACTTTTGAAGCCAGAAACAGCAACGGCAAGCCCCGATGCAATAGACACAAGCATCAAAACAACGGTGACAACACCGAAGACACGGCGGTCAACATCGGATTTAGTGGCTCTATGTCCGGTCAGCTGAAGAAGCCATATAAAAGAAATAATCTGGGCCCGTCCAGTTTGGACCACATACTAGATCGACCATGCCAAATCCACGACACTCCTGATAAACCAGCCAATCATACCAACAGGGAATGCTGGGTCTTCAAATAGGCCAACAATTAAATGCCGAGAATAAGGAGAAAGGGTCGCAAAGCGAGGATGATGACGAGGAACCCGACCACCGAACACAGGGGGACAGAAGAAATCCCCCTCCCTAAGTCAAAACGGTGAACATGATATCCACCACCCATATCCCCAAGAGGGAGCGCAAGCGTGCACTCAGGGACGTCTACGCGATGGAGCCAGTCACCCCAAAGTTCAACCCATGGTCATCTTGTCCGATCACCTTTGATCGCAGGGACCATCCGATTAGTATCCGGCATGGCGGTTCAGCCGCACTGGTCCTTGACCCAATTATTGATGGATTCCACCTCACGCGAGTCCTCATGGATGGTGGCAGCAGCCTGAATCTGCTCTGTCAGGATACAGTGCGCAAAATGGGTATCGATCCCTCAAGGATCAAACCCACAAAAACCACCTTTAAAGGTGTCATACCAGGTGTAGAGGTCTGTTGTACGGTCTCAACCACAATGGAAAGTGGTCTTCGAATCCCCGAATAATTTCTGAAGCGAAGAGTTGATTTTCGATATCGTCCCCTTCCGCAGTGGCTACCATGCACTGCTCGGATTAACCGCATTCGCTTGATTCAATGCGGTGCCGCACTACGCCTACCTCAAGCTCAAGATGCTCGGACCATGCGGTGTCATAACGGTCAACGGAAATACGGAACACTCCCTCCGTACTGAGGAGCACACCGCGACCCTTGCAGCAGAAGTACAAATCAGCCTTTTTAGGCAAAACCTCAATTTGGCAGTAAAGCTCCAGGATGCTTCCAAGCAAGTCCGAACTACTCTGCAGCAGCACAGTCCAGCTCGTCCAGAGCATGACTAGCAATTCGGCCTCCGTCCCAGTCCCAATCAAGCGATGACATTTGTGCCGCACGTACATAACTACGTGCTTAAAATACCATGGGCATGGACGGAGGCACAAGTAGACCGTGATTCATAATGCGGTTCAACCGCCCCTGGATCCGCATACCTTTACCTTTTCTTTTTCATTTCAGGTTTTTCTCTTCTCGAGGCTTTTCTGATAACCTGATCATCAGACCCATCACGGGACGGATACACCAAGAAGGCAAGGAGCTTTGACGTACAAGGGAACCCCTAGGTGGTCTCTACTAACTATCGTTATACCCGTTTTGAATACTCGCACGCAGCTCGCTCTTGGTCATGTTATGTCAAATAGCCTTACTTGCTTCTCGCATTACTTATGCAAGTACACCTTGACGTATTAATCAAATTACAATGGAAAATAATTTGCGGCTCAATATTTGCAGTGTCAGCTTATTACTTGATTTTTTCCTTGTCTTTGTATTTTTCATCAATTGCACCCGTACACTCTGGTACACATTACTTCCCCAGGGGCTTCATCATGCCCCGCAATACGGCAATAAAGTCCGAACACTTTTAGAGTGCAGTTCGGCACCCTGAACTTATAGCATTATATGCATTGGCTCCGAATCATGTCTTTGGTCAATAGTTGGGTTGCCCGGCTCCTGTGCTTACTACCTTACGTTCCGCTATATCAGCTAGGGTAGTAAAGGGAGAACTACTGCGATTGTGTACCGGTTCTTCCGAACGAGCACCTCAGTAGAGAAAGCCAAAAACTGACTGTCATGATGCGGCGAGAGCTGGTCAGTTGTTCGAGAGGTTACAAATCCTTAGAGATTTCTTCCGCATTATGCGAGGAATCGGTTTTTATCCAATTAGGCGCATATAGCGCCCCAAGTTCGGCCTTCCTAACACCAGGGGTTGCACCAAAACTTTCATTGTCAAACTCCTATGGCTAAGTGAGGGTGATAAAGCCGTATAGTCTGATTGCCTTGTTCGTTGTGCTAAACACCTCCTTTAAGGACCAAAATGTGGAGTAAAGATTGTTTAGATTTATCACGAACACCCCCGTACTATCTACGTGGGGGCAGAAGCCGACGACTGGCCAACTCTCAAATTTTATAAACGGCCGCACAGGAGGTAAAGTTTTAAATAAACAAGCATTATATTACACAACGACCTTGTTTCATATTACATGACAGGATAACATGAATGTATTCATGGGAATATGATATCCTTAGCACATTGCTCCACCACTAGGCGGGATCCCTCCAGGACACTGTCAAAATATAATTTGGGTCGGCGGTGCTCCTTGCCCTCAGGCGGCCCCTCGGTCATCAGCTTCGTGGCGTCCATCTTCACCCAATGCATTTTAGCGCGGGCAAAGGCCATCCGCGCGCCTTCGATACAGATCGACTGCTTGATGGCTTCAAGTCGAGGGCAGGCGCTGACAAGCCGCTTCACGAGTCCAAAGTAGCTGCTAGGCATGTCTTCGGCAGGCCATAGCCAGATTATCAAATCCTTCATGGCTAGTTCGGCGGCCTTATGCAGCTCGACCAGCTGTTTCAGCTGATCGCTAAAGGGCACAGGATGTTCTGGTCCCAGGTATTGTGACCAGAACAGCTTCTCTGTTGAGCTCCCCTCTTTGGCTCAATAGAATTCCGCAGCGTCTGACACGCTGCACAGCAGATCCACAAACGCACCTGGAGAGCTCCAAATCCGGGTAAGTAAAAGGAATATTTCCTTCACATATCTGCTTTGCATAATGAAAGCCTTACCTGCCGTAGTCTTTTTGGCTGCCTTAATTTTCTGGAGGGCGCCCTGGGCTTCGGCTCGGGCATCTTGTGTGCTCTAGCGGGCCTTGGCAAGTTCAGACTCTTGATTCTTAAAATCGCGCTCCAAGGGCTCGTACTTCTTGACAGCGTCCTGGAGCTCTTGCTGGACCTCGCTGACCCGGGCCTCCTGCTTCTCGTGCCTGGCTCATCTTTGGCCGCTTTGTCCTCAGCCTCGGCCAATGCCTACTTGAGGGCCGCTACTTCGTTCGTGGCCCCAAATAAAGTTCATGACACTTTCATCAGCATGAACAATTCATCCTTCCTAAATATATACACAGGTTACTTCACACCTTGGTTGTCCTCTAGGTGCTTCTTCACGAGGCCGAGCTCTTCCTTGGCATGCTCCAGGTTTTGCTTCAGTCCGAAGACTTCCGCAGTATGAGCAGCATCAACCAGCAGCGACGCCTGCTTATTCACATAGACATATGATGCTAAACTCATGTGAAAATTATTTGATCCTCTGTCCGGTTTTTCTTTCCAAACACCGGAGAGAGTATCAGGGGCTATTGTCTATACTGTGACTTTCTTTTTATAATTGTGTTGCGTACCTCAAAGCCTGTTAGAAGGCTCGTGCACGCTTCGGTTAGTCCGCTCTTCGCGAACTGGATCTTCTCAATTACCGTACCCATAAGGGTACGGTGTTCTTCAACAATGGAAGCGCCTCACAGCGCTTCTAGCAATCTATCTGGTGCCTTTGGATGGACAGAGGTCATCGGTGGAGTTGGCTCACCCCCTCTCCTGAAAAAGGCGGCCTGCCTGAGTCCGGAGCCACATGGGTCTCCAGAGCTATATTCGGCCGGGGGACGAATTGAATATGACCCCTGTCGTCGGTGTCCATGGGAGTTTGCTCCCCCATGTGTTCGGCAGCTAGGGTTTCACCCTCCGGCACCACCGAGATGGCCTCCTGAGCCTCTCCCTGGCTCGGGATCCTTTGAGACAATGCCTTGGTGTTGTCCACAGCCTTGGGGGAGGAGGCCGTCGGAAGGGACTCACTGTCCATCGTCGACGGGTCTAGCAATCCCTCCGAAGAGGAGGATAGCTCGATGTTGGACCAAGCTGGACTGGAAATGTGTAAATCAGCACATTAAAATAGTAAAATAAATAGACAGATACATGAACGTGTCCGGATAGTTACGATTTAGCCAGGGGCTTTTTCTTGGGTTCCCACTCCCCGCTGCTATTGGTGGCAGCCGTGGAGCTACCCGGAAGGGAAGTTTTCCCCTTCTTGGACTCCTCGGCCTCCGCATGAGTGGAGGCCGTCCTCTTCTTTCTCCCCTTAGCAGAGGGGAATGGATTTCTTCTTCTTCCTCCTCCTCTTCCTCGCTGTCTTCGGCGATGGAGGAGTGATCCTCGGCATCTTCGGACATTGCGTCCGAAGCGCCCTTGCGACGGACACCATCTCTCGTCCCTTGGGCCTTCTTCTTGGCCTTCTTCTTTGGCACCTCATAAGGCACCGGGAACAGCATCTTCCTCAGAAGCAGGGTTTCTGGGCCTTCGGGCAGCGGAGCCGGACATTTAATCCTCTCGCTATCTCTATCCAGGCCTCAAAAAATTGACAGGGAGGCTTAGATTCCTTCCTCAAATATGCCAGTAAAGGGTTTACCTTGAACACATGACAGAACTTACCGGATTAGCCTGGCGAGTTAAGCTAAGCCCACGATCCTCGTTCATGGGCGGTGGTGTCTCGCCGGCCTTGAAAAGCACTTTCCAAATATCTTCATGCGTCGTGCCGAAGAGCTCTAGTAGCGTCTGGTGCTTGGCCGGAATAAACTCCCACAAATAACAAGTCCGGCATTGGCACGGAAGTATCCGGCGGACGAGCATAACCTGGATTATGTTGACGAGCTTGATTCTCTTGCTTCACTAGTAGAAAAAGGGTCAAATGTGAAGAACATTAGTGCCGGTTTGTATTAGAGCCGGCACTAATGTATACATTAGTGCCGGTTCCAACGGCTAGCCGGGCCGCTCTCATTAGTACCGGTTCGTGGCTAACCTTTAGCACCGGTTTGTGCCACGAACCGGTACTAATGAGAGTGGTGGCAGGATGTTGTCAGTCTGGGCCCCCTCCAGCACCTTTAGTACCGGTTCGTGCCACGAACCGGTACTATAGGTCGTCCTACATAAACCCTTCGTCCACTCGAGCTCGCTCTGTTCTTCCCCTTTCCCCTCTCCTCTCTGTTCTTCCCCTCTTCCTCTCGAGCTCATCACACATTTTGCCCAAAATTTGTCAAGATTTGAAGGCCCCCATCCATTCAAATGATCACAAACGTTAGCAACTTTGTCCTTTCATCTCTCATTGCTAGATTAGCTCTTGCAATGCTTTATATAGTTACTAATTTGTGAGTTTAGTAATTTGGGAGGAAATATATAGATGTGCTAGTATTTGATTTATATGCAATTTGAGGTCAACAATAACACTTAGTTTGCATATGTAGGTGTGGTTTACTTGGTGCTTTCTAAATCTCCGTCGTAACCACCGCCGATCGCCCACATTAGTCCGTCACGGCACCACCTTGTGGTGAGCCTCTTGTTCATGTAATTTTATATAAAAAATTGATGTTTGTGTGATTTGGATATATAGTTAATCATGTAATAATTATCTTACCCGTACGTTGTTTGTTATACATAGTGCCATGGTTTTGATATCCGTCCCCATCGGCCCTCGTCCTTGTTATGATTCGGATGTGGTATATTCTCTTTTAAAACTATTAGTTGCATTTCGTGTTTATGACAAATTATGCCCATCAAGTTGACATAGATATTTTTATCTAGGAGGTATGTGAACCGGAAATTCCAACCGACCCTATTGTCGAGAGGTTAAATTTAGTTGAAAGAAAAAACGAGTACTTGAAAGAAAAATTGAAAAGAATTGAGGGGGAGAAGATGGAATTGGAGTTGCATGTTGCCGATGTAAATCGATGATCACAAGATCAAGATGGAGAAAATGCGCTTGAAGAATAGAAAGATTAGAAAATATGCCATCAATAGTGAGGCTTGGTATCATTATCTTGTTGGATCAATTGTTACCTTAGTTGCGATCTTGATCGCATTTGTTGTTGCATTTAAATGCTTTAGCTAGAGAGTTATTTGTTTGTTGCATTTAAGTGTTGTATGAACTTTATGTATGAACTTGTATTAATTTGGTCTATTCGTTGTTGTGTAATGAAGATGAGCCGCAATGGATGTACGATGACCGATGCTCACCCCAGTTCGTTGAGGGCGTGCATACTTTTACGCTTCTGCGGAGACAAACAAGCGGGCGGATGGTTTTATGCCTTGTCCATGTGGTGTCTGTAAGAATGGTCACAATTACTCTCGTCAAGAACCATTCCGTCCACTGTTTAAGTCGGTTTCATGCCCCACTATAATGTTTGGACCAAGCACGGAGAAAGAGGGGTTATGATGGAAGACAATGAAGAAGAAGAGGACGGCGACAACTATCCCGCCATGGGTTCCCTGAATACGATGATACAACAATGGGGAAGAAGCTGAGCCGTAATGCAGGAAGAAGCTGAGCGGCAATGCGGGAAGAAGCTGAAGAAGAGGCATCGATGAGCCCGTTGATGATCTAGGTCGGGCCATTGCCGATGCAAAGAGAAACTGCGCAAGTGATTTGGAGAAGAAGAAGTTGCGATGCATGTTAGAGGATCACAAAAATTGTTGTACCCAATTGCGTGGGTGATAAGAAAAAGCTGGGCACCACACTAGAATTGCTGCAATGGAAGGCGAGAATGGTGTATCGACAAGGGATTTGGAAAGTTCTTGGTAATGATAAAGGATATGCTTCCAAAGGACAACGAATTGCCCGAGAGTGCGTCTGAAGCAAAGAAGGCTGTCGCCCTCTAGGGTTAGAGGTGCAAAAGATACATGCATGCCCTAATGATTGCATCCTGCATCATGTGAGTACGAGGATTTGAATGCTTGTCCGGTATGTGGTGCATTGCGCTATAAGATCAGCCGCGATGAGCTGGTGATGTCGAGGGCGGCGCCCAGAAGAAGATTCCTGCCAAGGTGATGTGGTATTCTCCTATAATACCACGGTTGAAACGTTGTTCCAAAACAAAGAGCATGCCAAAGCGATGAGATGGCACTGAGAAGACCGTAAGAAAGACGAAAGTTGAGAGTACCCGCGACGGGTCGCATGGAGAAAAATCGAAAGAAAGTACGGAAGGAGTTTGCGGATGGCGCAAGGAGCGTATGGTTTGGTCTAAGCGCAGATGGCATTAATCCTTTTGGGGAGCAGAGCAGCAACCATAGCACCTGGCCTGTGACTCTATGTTTGTATAACCTTCCTCCTTGGTTGTGCATGAAGCGGAAGTTCATTATGATGCGGTGCTCATCCAAGGCCCTAAGCAACCCGGCAACGACATTGATGTGTACCTAAGGCCATTAGTTGAAGAACTCTTACAGGCTGTGGAATGGAGCAGGTGTGCGTCGTGGGATGAACACATGGGGAAGAATTTGACCTCAAAGGCGTTGCTGTTCGTGACCATCAATGATTGGCCTGCTCTCGGTAACCTTCGGAGACGGACAAACAAGGGATACCGCGGATGCACGCCTGTTTGGATGATACCGACGATATATATTTGAATAGTTGTAAGAAGAATGTGTACCTAGGACATCGTCGATTTCTTCCGGCGCAGCATCCGTAAGAAAGAAAGGCAAGCATTTCAAAGGTGAGGCGGATCACGGACGAAGCCTCACCATCGTCTTGGTGCTGATGTACATGATATGGTCAAGGATTTGAAGGTGATATTTGGAAAGGGTCTGGCGGACAACCTGTTCGAAGGACGCGACGGACGCGCACCCATGTGGAAGAAGAAATCTATATTTTGGGACCTGCCATATTGGAAAGACCTAGAGGTCCGCTCCGCAATCGGCGTGATGCACGTCACGAAGAATCTTTGCGTGACCTGCTTGGCTTCTTGGGCGTGTATGGGAAGACAAAAGATACACGAGGCACGGAGGACCAGCAACGTATGCACGGAGAAGATGGCATACATCGGGGTCATGCAAGCTACGCTCTTACCAAAGAAGAGAAGGAAATCTTCTTTGAATGCCTGCTCGATATAAGGTACCGTCGGCTTCGTCGAATATAAAGGAATAATAAACATGGCGGAGAAAAGTTCCGAACCTAAAGTCTCATGATGCCACGTGATTATGACGCAATCGCTTCCGGTTGCATTGAGGGGCTTCTACCGAAAACGTTCGATTAGCCATTGTGAAGCTATGTGCATTTCTCAATGCAATCTCTCGAAGGTAATCGATCTAGAAATCATACCAAGGTTCTGAAATGATTTGGTGCAATGTCTTGTCGGTTTCGAGTTGGTGTTCCCACCATCCTTCTTCAACATCATGGCCTTGCGACCTAGTTCACCTATCTTGAAGAGATTAACGTTTTGGGTCTGTATTTCTACACAATATGTTCCCCTTTGAAAGGTTCATGGAGTCTTAAAGAAATATGTTCATAACCGTGCTAGGCGAAGGAAGCATCTCCAAGGGCCATCAAAATGAGGAGGTCATTGAGTTTTGTATTGACTTTATTCGACCTTAAGCGATTGGTGTTCTGAATCGCGGCATAAGGGTAGACTGGATGGAAAAACACGCTAGGAGGAACAAATAATATGTATGGACGGACATTCTCTCACCAAGCACACTACACAGCTTCTACGAAATTCCACCTTGGTAGCTCCGTATATGGATGAACACAAGAATTTGCTACGCTCCAAACACCGGAGCGGTCGATGAGTGGATTACACGTGAACAAACCAGAGTTTCGCCAACTGGTTGCGAGACACGTACCATGCATGCCACCTCTATTGAAGATGACCTGTACTTGCTGTCCCGCTACCATCTTGAATATAATGACTTTCAAAGTGCGAGATAAATGGTAATACATTTTACACGATTGCCCAAGATAAGAAGAGCACCAACCAAAAGCAGTGGTGTCCGCTTTGATGCGAAACCAAGGCGGAAAGGAAACATATTATGGTTATATACAGGGACATATGGGAACTTGACTATCGGCGTGGTTTAAAGGTCCCTTTGTTTGGTGCAAATGGGTCAATATGACACGAGGCGGGTAACGGAAGACCCGCGATGCGGAATGACAACAAGGATCTCAACAATCTTGCGTGCGCGAGCGAACCATTCGTCCTAGCCAATGATGTGGCACAGGTTTTCTATGTGAAGGACATGTCTACCAAGCCAAGAAAAAGAAAAGATAAGGAAGCGAATGCATCGTGCGATGAGCCAAAGCGGCACATAGTTCTTTACGGGAAGAGAAACATCGTGGGAGTGGATGACAAGACAGACAAGTCGAAGATTATGAAAAGTTTGATGAAATTGCTCCATTCACGGTGAATATTGACCCGAGCATCCCGTTAAATGATGAAGATTTTCCATGGTTCTGGCGCAAAGGGACACCGCGAAGAAAAAGTTTCACACCCAAAGATCAGGATGTGATCGGCTTCACTATCATCACTTTCTTCATGTTTCACACCGGAGGGAATGTCTGTAATAGTTAGGGTTGTTATGTGTTTTGGCATTTGAAGCGAAGAAATTTTATGTGCAAACAAATTCTTTTCATGCATTTACTTGATTTTTTTCAAATAAATGACCCTGAAATTGAAAAGCAATTCAAATGAACTCGAGAAAAGGTTGAAAGTTGGCATGGTATCATAATTTCATATAAATAGCATGTGCAACAAAGTAGAGAGGGTTACGACAAAAACTGGATGCACTTCGTGTACAAAATGGACAATCTCTTTCGAAGTATCAGGGTTTCCGACGAAAACAGAACTGTTACAAAGGCATTTCATTTTTTAAATAACCTAAGCATTACTAAATTGAATATAATGATAAAACACACTAATATTGAACATAAGAAAAAAGAATCACTGGAAAAACTTTTTTCAAAGTTAAGTTATTCACAAACTAGTGATTCACACAAATTTCAAATAATTCAAAATTTAAACTATTCAAATTTGAAATCTACCGGCACTAAGAGAAAGTTTGTAATTTTTTGTACCTAAAGCAAAAATATTCACAAAGAAACTCTAAATTCAACAAAAACAACTCAAAAATAAATAAAACAAAAAAAATAAAGCAAAAAATAAAGCAAAAAAGCTCGCCCTCTTTGGGCCAAAGCGGCTGCATCGACCAGCGATACAACCTTTCATTAGGCGGGATGCAGGCCCTTGAGGCCCATAGGCCCACAAGGCGAGGAGGACAGGTAGGCCCAGAGGCCTGAATAGGAGAGGAGCTCGAGAGCTACCGACTGGGGCTTATAAACCAGTCAGGTAGCCCTCGACTAGCGAGGTGGGACTAAACTTGCCGCATCAAGATCGGCGCGCAATAAGATTTCTTTAGTACCGGGTGGTGGCACAAACCGGTACTAAAGAGGGGCCTTTAGTACCGGTTTGTGCCACGACCGGTACTAAAGGGGTCGCTTCCGCCGCTTGGCTGGCAAAACAGACCTTTAGTACGGTTGGTGGCACCAACCGGTACTAAAGGTGCCTTCTATATAACTAAACACTTCAAAATTTCGCCGCTCTCATCTCCTCTCTGCTTCTTCGCACCGCCGCCGCCTCGCCGCCGCCCGCCGCCCGACCCGTCGCCGCCCCCATCGTCGCCGCCCGTCGCCGCCGCCCGTCCCGTCGTCGCCGCCCGTCCCGTCGTCGCCGCCCGTCCCGTCGCCCTTGCCATGCCCGTCGCCGCCGTCCGCCCGCCGCCGCCGCCGCCGCCGCCCCAGCCCGTCGTCCCGTCCCGTCGTCGCCGCCCGTCGTCGCCGCGCCCGTCGCCGTCCCGTCGCCTTGCTGCGTCGCCTCTCGCCTAGCCGCCGGTGAGCCTTTTACACACATACATTGTTAGAATTGTTAGAATTGTTAGAAATGTTTGAAATGTTTGAAATTGTTAGATTTGTTACAAATGTTTGAAATTGTAGAAATTTTTCTGTTTTTTAGAAATAGTTAGAAATGTTAGAATTGTTAGATTTGTTAGAAATGTTTGAAATTGTAGAAATTTTTCTGTTTTTAGTTATAGAAATATATAGTTATAAAAAGCTAGAATTGTTAGAAATTTTTCTGTTTTTAGTTATAGAAATAGTTATAAAATGTTAGTTATATATATAGAAATGTTATAATTTTTTTCTGTTTTTAGTTCTAAAATATTAGAAATGTTATAGAAATGTTAGTTATATATAGCATTGTTAGAAATGTTATAGAAATGTTAGTTATATATATAGAAATGTTAGAAATTTTAGTTATCAAAATCCAATCATTAAAAAATGTTACTTTTTATGGGCATATAGCTAGTATTTGTTCTCGACGATGCCGCCCGCATCCTCGCCATCGACCCGTCATGACGACGTCCAGCCGACCCATGTCCGGATCTGGCTCCGCTGGCTGGCACTTTGAGGTGCTGCTTGAGGGCGCACCGCATGACGAGAACCCGACCGCGGGTCGATCGTCGACCACGATCTCGTTTGGTGGCGTTCGCGTGGGCGATTTGGTGCGGAGGACCCGGCCCGCCGGAGGTGGTACGTCGCCGTGTTAGGGAGGAGGATGAGCACGTCCATCGCTACATGGTTGCGTTAGAGGCGGCGAGTTCTCCAATATGTGGCGATATCTTGAGGATCTCACTTCAGCTATGATCTGTGAGGTTCCTTCTCTTTGGGTGTCCACGCCTGCCGGAGGAACCGCGAGTGTCCTAGATTCTTCAGTAGTATTCGATCTTTATTAGCTAATAGCCGTGATGTACTTTTCTATATTATATATTATTCGAGACGATGTATTCGAGATTATATCTATTATTCGACGATGTATTCTGATTATATCTATTATTCGGGCGATGTATTCTAGATTATATCTATTATTCGGGCGATGTATTGAGATTATATCTATTATTCGAGATTTGAATACTAAATTGTTTTATATTTCTTTTGGATTAGTTAAACAAAAGCTATGGCGCATAATACCGACGAGAGAGGAGAATGCAGACCATGTTCGATATGATCTGTGAGGCGGATGATAATCAAAATGAAGAAGATTATGATGGCTCGAATTTCTAAACAACACGGAGAGGGTGATATGATATTCGATCACGACGAAGTCATGAATGATTATAGCGATGACGAAGAACATGATCCTGAAACAACAAACACCGACGAGGTATATATATATTTATATAAGCGGGCATCTGGTGATCATCACATGTTTTAAATGTCTTGAAGATATATTAACGAATCGATCTTTGTTCTTTCAGCCATCCGGATCGAGCAAATCTTGAGAAAAATGGCGAAAACGAGGCCCGAACAAAAAGTTGAAGCGGGCGTAAAGTACAATATCGAGGCATGCGACCGTCTTGGCAAACCAATAGCGCCTAAGAAGATTGCGAACAAGTTAGTTCGTCGGTCGGAGTTCTTGTGAAGGACCAACTCGATCAAACTTCAAGAATGGAGGGCGCCCGGCAAAGCCACGTCGAGATGTTACTTATGTCGACAAGAATCAAAAGATCTGCTTTGGGATACTCTCATGGAACATTTCACCCTACGGATCATTTCACGAAGCGGATGTGCGAGAAAGTCAAAGAGGCTGCTCTTAAGATGATGGCAAATGCATTCAAGAACTACAAGAATGGTGAATGGAACAAATGCGTCGGCGGAGGAAGGAAGACTCCGGTATTCAAGGGAACACCGGAGAACCAACGTGATCATTGGGCGATTTTGTGAAATTCAAGGATTCGAATTAGCTAAGGAACGGTCGAGAATAAACAAGAAGAATGCGAAAAGAAGGATAAGTTCCATAAGCTGGGGCGGTGGCTATCGCGGTGGCAATGCCTAAGTGGGATAAGTCGAGAAAGAGATGGAGGATGCAGGTGTCACTCCGGTTACTAAGAGCTGGCCCGCCAGGGTCAGGACTTGGTTCTATGCGCATGGGGGGGAGTTGGACCGGGAGATAGGAAAATTTTCGACGAGGCGATACTTGTTGCAATAGAAGAGGCACGAACGGGGGTGTTCCAGCCCAACAGAGAGAACGACGAGCTTACGCGTGCCCTGGGAAATCCTGAACACCCGGGAAGAACACGAGGCAAGGGCGCTATTCCGTGGTATGAGGGGTTTTCAGACTGGAACACCGACTACAGAACCCGTGCGAGAAAGAAGATTGCGGAGGAGAAGAAGAGGAAGATGGAGGAGGAGCGGAGGCGGGACTATGAACGCCTTCAAGGCCTAGAAGCAAGTCAAGCGGAATTGGCGGTCAAATTCCAGCGGCAGCGGAGCAGATCGACTCACTTACCCATCAAAGGGGTCTCAACAGCTGCAGCAGCTAGCGGATGATCCAGCATTGGATAGCACCGGCCCATCCATGCCGAGAAGCGGCGTGGGTTCCGTCCCATTTACCCAATGCTGGGTAGATACCCGTGGATGACATCACGGAGAACACTAACTGCGAGCTACACTACAAAATGAAGAACATATCCATGAAGGTGGCGGACGGCTCTGCTTTCACAAATCCCCGAGGCAACCTTCCATGGCAACCCGATTCAGCGGGCTATGCTCGTGTCGTGGTTGATGATGTCTGGACCCATATTCGGGCTACAGCTTGACATTGCTGGAGGTGACGGCGAGCGCTTTCTCGGAGAGGCCAAACATCATATCATCCTATGGAAAAAGGATTGCATCATCTTTCCAAGGCCACCCACACCGGGTCACCCGAGTCCTCGTCGAAGTCCGCCACCGAGTCAGCAGACTCCCGCTCCTCCAAGTCCGGCAAAGTGTCAGGACAATCCTCCTCCTCCAAGTCCGGCAAAGTGTCAGGACAATCCTCCAAGTCCGCCACAGCGTCGACGTCCACCTCCTCCAAGTCCGCACAACCTCAGCCACTCCTCCTCGTCCAACTCAGTCCGTCGGCCATCTCCGCCGCCTCGGAATCGCAGAGACACCCCGCAGCTCAGTGCGTGGCCGTCTGGTCGAGGTAGTACAGCTGGAAATACAAAGTGGAGGCAAGCGGTATAAATATGGTCCAAGCTCAAAGCCTCTTCCGCAGAGGTCTTATGACAAGTCCGAGGAGGAAATCACAGCCATATCGAAGGCCAAGGTGGAAGCCCATTTTGCACCAAACCGCCACCGCCGCCAAGGAGAAAGTCCACGAGGAAACGATTGACCACTTCATTCAGATGGCTCAACCACCAGCTTCCAAGCTCTGTTGACACTTTCTCCCACTGGGAGAACAGTAGCTAATCGATCCTCGCTTGTTGTGCCAACAACGGTGACGACTGCGCCCCAATATTATTGTGGGCAAGCAAAGGCATGTTCGAGGTGGGCAATGTGGTAATAACGGAGGAGCATATAATGCAGGCTGAAGTTCTCAACATCACTGTTGGACAACTCCTCGAGATCGAGCCCATGCCTTTGCTTAGAGAGGGTGAAGTAAAGCGGCAATATGTCAGGGCCAACCTTTGGTCGCGCCGGACAAGGTCAAGAACCTCCCAACGAGAATGTATGAATTGCATCAATGGTACATGAACATGACCAAGATTTCAGATCGAGTGTCCCTCATGGTGAATGTCAAGGAGGACCATTACTACCATGAGAAAGCTGGGTCCGTTGAGTATTTAGAACTGTTTCAGTTATACAATAAGGAAGCACTTGACAAATCTATAAATCGATTGCTATTATGCGTAAGTGATTTCTTTCTATAATTTAAGTCTCAAGCTAGCTGTAGTGATCCTTTTGAGATCAATCATTACCTGTAATTATCCTCACTATATTCTTTTACGTGGTATTATGCGGGATGAAGATATATGAAATGAGAAAAGGTGGGCGCTATGGCATTGGGTTCATTGACCCAAACACCGTTAATGAATTCACATGGAAGATAAGTGAACGTTATGCAAAGGAAGTAGAGGACAGCATGCTAGAGTTCTTGAAGCGCCTCAAATACAATGAAGATATACTACTTCCTTACCACTTTGGGTGAGTCACACTGTCTTGTACTACAAATTCTCTGTTTTTGCCTACTAGCTATAGCTACATGTTTTTGCTAACATATGCCCGCTTAATTAAGACATGTAAACGTGTGTGCATATGCAGATTTCACTGGGTCTTGTGTATCATTAAAGTTGGCGCCGAACAGGTTGAAATCTTGGACTCATAGTCTAAAAAAACTGACTTTAATATCTTGTATGGGATAGTCAACAGTAATTTCAATCATTATTAACTATATATCTCGGCCTATTTAGTTCGTCATTTCATGATATGAACTATTTAATAACCCTTTATTCATTTTCTTTGTCGGTGGTAGGGCTTGGGCAAGATTCATCGGCGTCACGTCCGTGAATGGAAACAAAAGCTTGAATGGTTTCACCCAAGGTAAGTAATTAAGTATTACTAGCTAGCTAGCTAGCTAGCTGCCATCTCTTTAATTATCATGCTTGATTAATTTTTATCTGATCAAATTCCATTCTCGTAAAGGCCACTGAAGCGGTAGGAGTCGATCTGTGTGCATTCTGCGTTTGCGAGAATATTAGCATGATGGCGTCCAAAGGAGCAGATCTCAAAGACAACAATGGATGCGCTTGTCGAACACTATTCACAATTTTACACCATTATCGATATGTAGCTAGTCACACAACTAATACACATGCATATTGATCTCCTTCTTAACAGTTCAAAGAGGTGCGGAGAAGCTCATAGAAACGGAACACGTAGAAGCACTTCAAGAGGAAATAGCGGGATTTTTGCTCGACGAGGTCATAAATCCGAATGGAGAATTCTATTACCCGCTCGCCCCAATGAAAACCACTTTCAATTGTCATCGTGCTCAAGGCACCAATTAGACTGCTCAAGGCAACATTCATATGTAGGAGAAATTGTATATATCTGTACATGTGTGTATGTGTGAATTAATTAATATGGTGGTTTAATTTGTGAGACATTGATGTGATATATATATATGCATGATTGGTTCTACTAGAAATTATATATATATATATGCATAACGTGTACAATGTGTAGTATCGTAAAATACCAGCAAGCGAAAAAAGAATTAAAATGGAAACACAAAATTAAATGAAAAGAAATCATAAAACTAAAACCCACCAAACCTTATAGTACCGGTTGGTGTTACCAACCGTACTAAAACCTCGAACGCCGGCGGCTGGCTAGTGCCACGTGGTAAGCTCTTTAGCACCGGTTACGTCTTGAACCGGTGCTAAAGAGGGGCCTTTAGTGACCACTAATTAGTGCCGGTTATGTAACCGGCACTATAGGGCCTTACGAACCGGTGCTAATGCCCGGTTCTGCACTAGTGCTTATCATATTCTGGACACACGTCTGGAGCCCTGTCAGCTCGTCCAAAGAGCCCCAGGTGAAGCCCTTCTCTTGCCAGGAGGTGAGCCGCATCGGGACTCCGGATCAGAATGCGGGAGGTGCCGCCCAATTGGTGTCGCGCGGCTCGGTGATGTAGAACCACCCCGACTGCCACCCCTTCACAATCTCCACAACGGAGCCTTTGGGCCAGGTGACATTGGGCATCTTGCCCACCATGGCACCTCCGCACTCTGCTTCTTGGCAGCTCACCACCTTCGGCTTCACATTGAAGGTCTTCAGCCATAGGCCGAAGTGAGGTGGGATGCGGAGGAAGGCCTCACACACGATAATAAATGCCGAGATGTTGAGGATAGAGTTGGGGGCCAAATCATGGAAGTCCAGCCCATAGTAGTGCATCAGTCTGCAGACGAATGGGTGGAGGGTGAATCCTAACCTGCGGACGAAGTGTGTGAGGAACACCACCCTCTCTTGGGGCTCCGGGGTGGGGTCGATTTGTCCCTTGGCTGGAAGTCAGTGAGCGGTTTCCTGGGATAAGTATCCGGCCTCCCAGAGCTTCTGGATGTCCTTCTTCTTGATGGAGGAGGCCATCCACTTGCCTCCCGCTCTGGATCATGACATGATTGGAGTGCTTTTTTGGGCGGAGAAGGCGAGAGCTTGGGCACTGGAGCTCATGGATGGATGGACAGAGGAAGGAGAAGGCATGGGTGAAAGAGGATGAATCCTTATCCCTTTATAAAGGCAGTAAAAGTCATGCGCCTCCCCACTCGCCTTAAAACTCGCCTATTTTCCAAACGCCGGGCATATGACACGGTTGGGTTACCCATACCCGTATTGATTAGAATCCGGTGATAAGGGGACATGATCTCTGCTTTGACAAGACGTGCCAATGAAATCGCACCTCGAAATAGAGAGCGGCAGGCTAAAAATTGGTTCGAATAATGACCGGGCTGTGGCGTGATGTCATGCTACAAAAGGTTGTTAGTGGATTGGACTCATGAAATATTATATTCTCTACGGTTCTGTGTGGTACTTGTTTTGCAGAGCCGTACACGTTTTCTATGTTTGGAAGGCTATGTTGGATTATTCGGAGGAGGAACCCGCCTTGCAATGCCGAAGACAATCTATGTGCCGGACTCATTGTCATTGAAGCCTGTTTCAGGGGCTACTGAGGGAGTCCTGGATTAAGGGGTCCTCGGATAGCCGGACTATATACTTTGGCCGGAGTATTGGACTATGAAGATAAAAGATAGAAGACTTCTTCCTGTGTTCGGATGGGACTCTCCTTTGCATGGAAGGCAAGCATGGCGATTCGGATATGTAGATTCCTTTCTCTATAACCGACTTTGTATAACCCTAGCCCCTCCCGGTGTCTATATAAACCGGAGGGTTTAGAATTCTAGGGTTTAGCCACATGAATGATAATCTCATAGGCTAGACTTATAGGGTTTAGCCATTACGATCTCGTGGTAGATCAACTCTTGTAATACTCATATTCATCAAGATCAATAAAGCAGGAAGTAGGGTATTACATCCATAGAGAGGGCCCGAACCTGGGTAAACATTGTGTCCCCCGGCTCCTGTTACCATTAGCCTTAGACGCACAGTTCGGGACCCCTACCCGAGATCCGCCGGTTTTGACACCGACAACATCATCTTGAAAACTCTTTGCGTTAGGCCACCTCGCGCAAACATTTACCACATAAAAGCTGTGTGTGATGGACAACCTTTGCCACACAGTTTCTTCTATGCACCGTGTGTGATGCATTCAATAACGCAAAAGATAAAAATGTTAATATCGTGTGCAATGGCAACACTATCGCAATCGATTTAATAGGGAAAATTGTGTGTGATGTACTTGCGAACGGAA
This sequence comes from Aegilops speltoides, assembly GCA_021437245.1. NCBI lineage: Eukaryota > Viridiplantae > Streptophyta > Magnoliopsida > Poales > Poaceae > Aegilops > Aegilops speltoides. Next base: position 422,970,984 of record CM038142.1, on the reverse strand, counting down.
ACATTTTACTTGGAGCGACTATGTGGGATTTATATATGAACGGAAACGTTTAGCGGGGACTGACTATGTGGGATGTACTTACGACCGGAAACGATTTCGCCTGTATAATTGTATTTTTTAGCACTACTATACGTATAACCGTATTTGACCGCTCTCTGGTCACACACGATCTCATTTTGCCGAGTGTTTGTGCCAGAAGGGCATATCCCCAATGGTTTCTGGGCCGTGTGGGCAGGAACCCCCTATCGCAGTCACTCACTAGGTGTCGGTTCAGAACACCGTCGCGGAGAGGGGTTGAAAACCATTTGTACAGCACCTCGCTGTACCAGTGAGTCTTGGTAGTAGTATACTCAATATTGTGCACCGCGACCAAGGCGGCGAGGAAAACGAGAGAACTACATATTTATTTATGGCCTAGATTCACTCATTTTGCTCGGTATATACTCATTTATGGTGTAGTCACTAGTTCATATCTCTCGAAAGGCAAATATTTAGAAACGGAGGGAGTAGTCCCTCCTTTCCGGTTTACAGGGCTATACTATTAAGAGCAAGTACAATAGTGGGCTCATAGCCTACTTACTTGGCAATTTTGTCTATGTGGAGGAGAGAGACATAAAAAAGTAGTCTCATGCAAGAGCCTGTCAATATCCGTGCTCCAAGGCAGATGTAATAAGTTTGAGGAAAGAGATAGAGAGAAGATGAGAGGCTTAGCTTGTTGTATATGTGTTGACTATAAATGATATGGCAACACTGGCAATCGCCACAATAACCATAAGATCTACATCTGACGCTGGCACCTATTGGACACAAAGATTAGTAGAAAAGAATTGGCACAAAACTGCCACACCACGCCCCACCCCTACACAAAGACTGCAATGGGAGCATTCGCAAGTGACACGTTCGGGTTGCGCTTGGCTCTTTACCTCTTAGAGAAGACGAACAATGATGTTACTACTTCTACAGTATCGAATCAACTGCTGCATGTCCGTCCACTGCGAGCGGGATGGATAGCTTGTTTTAGTAAGCAAAAGCCTGTCCTCGTCTGCGAACCACTGCATGCATGGGCGAGGGAGAGGGCGTACTAGTAGTAAAATCAAGCTTCTCCTTGTTGTACGAGTTGACGCGACACATGATAGCACTAGCCCCACATGCTTGGCTCTAAACTTGGCTAGAAGACCTGCAATGTACAATGTATTTGCTGCAACCTCTAACATTTACCCCACCACGAATTAAAATATATCTTCCTATCTTGAGTAGATCAGCGTGCAAACCAAAATCACCAGGATGATAGGTAGGGCCAGAAGATTATTTTAATCAAAAAATGCTACGAGATGGACTCATAGCATGGAGCCGACTCCAATGATTTTAACCTTAGGGGCATGGTACACGCTATCCTAGACTATGTGACCATACTACCTCCCCTACACATGAAACTGCCACATGAGCGTTCGGGTTGCGCTTTGCTTTTCGCCTCTTCGGGAAGTCGAACAATGATGGTACTACTACAGTGGAGTACTACTAGTATGCTTCTGGCCATCTGACACCGAATGAACTGCTGCATGTCCACTGCATGCGGGAGGGAGAGCATGTAGCGAAAGCTTCTCCTAGTCCCGCGAGCAACGACACTCATGGGCGAGGGAGAGAGCGTTGTAATCAAACTTATCCTTGTTGTATTAGTTGACGCGACACATCAAAGCAGTGCACTCGATATATTTCAATAATTTGCGTCTACTGATGCATTAATTACAATGCATGCATGCATGCCGTGACTTTCCTTTTGATACTTGCATGTGTTTATTTAATGCACCTTGAAGTAGTATGAATATGTGATGGTAAAACTTTCTAATGCCCCGGCCCTAAAGAGAGAGATGGTTGTGCATGAGGAGGGCGAGCTCATGCCGATGGAACAGGACCCGACGATGGAGCTCTCTAGGGTCTCTATGGACCTCACCTTGCTCCACTGCCCCTTCTGCCTCTGCCCCTTGAAGCCTCCTGTGCATGAGGTTCATATACACCTCATCTGTTCGGCTGATCGAGCAAGGTGCAGGTTTCTCGATTGATGTGATGTTCAATTGATTTGTGTAGTGCAAGGGAGGGCACCTGGCCTGCGTGGATTGTCGCAGCGAGCGCCCCGGGAACCAGCGGTAGTGCCAGAAGTGCGAGTGCGGCGGCGGCTTCAATGTGCGGAACACAGTGATGGACGCCATCCTCTCATCGGTGAGCTTGGAGTGCCCACATGAAGGTTGTGGGCTCTACGTCACTTACCACAAGCTCGCTGATCACCAGAGCGTGTGTCTGTTCGCGCCCTGCAAATGCCCCGTGCCCGTCTGCCGCTATGAAGGCCCGCCGCTGGCGCTCCCCCACCACATCAGCACCGTGCATCCCATGCCCGTGCACATGATCCAGTACGGCAAGGTGCTCGCGCTCCAAGTGCCAGTGTCAAAGTCGCGACTCTTACTGTTCATGGAGGAGGACGGCTGCACGTTTTCTTGGTCGGCAACGTGCTCTACATCGGCATGCCTATTGCTGTGTCGGTCATCTGCATCAGAGCGGGGGCATCCCCACCGCCACACTACGCGGCCAAGTTGTGGGTGAATGGCCCGCCGGGGGAGCCCAAAGGCAGGACCGACGCCTTCAAGGTGGAAATCAAGGTGTCAAGCAGCAAGGATCCCGATGACGTCGCTGTACAGGAGCTGACCTTCTTCACAGTTCCACCAAAGCTGCTGGCTAGTTATCGCACGTACACAGCAGTAGAAAAAGGAAGTACAATGGCATATTACAAAACTGCTACACCACGGCCGAGAACGCGTGCCCACGTTACACCATCCGGGAATAGTGCCGCACTTCGAAACTAGTACCGTTAATAAATTTTGAGCTTGCGTCTTGTCACATTCCAAATTACTACCATGCTATATTTAATTGCAAACCTATTCACACTGATCACAACCTAAATGGTTTCCCACTTAGGAGCATATTAGTACTTGGTTATAAATACTACTATGCCAAGATGACTGCACAGTCCTCCTCAACTCCTCATCCACAAAAACAAACAAGTTATTCATCATCGATCCCATGCCTCTGCCATGGCCAGCGTGAGTTCTGGGTCGAGAGATTACCACCAGGGAGAGGCAACGATGGAAGCGGAAGCATAAGAGATGTACCGCCTCACCGCTAAAGTAGCCGACATGTCCCACCGCGCAGCCATAGCAGCATAGAGGTCCCACCACGCCGCCGAAGCAGCACGGAGGTCCTGCCGCACCGTCGATGCAGCAGACTTGTCTGACCGTGCTGCAGAAGCAGCAAAGATGTCCTGCCGCGCTGCAAATGCAGCAGAGATGTCCTCCTGCACCGTGGCGGCCTGGGAAAATGTCTCGCGGGCAAGCGAGGACTCTTACAGGCGCATGCATGCGATTGTGCATAGACAGATGGATCAGATCTCCGGCTAGGCGAGTTTGCAGGATGACATCAAAGCCTCATTTTAACAGGCTAACGACATCATCCGACAACTAGGGGAGGGCAATGCGAAGCTCCAGTCCGAGCGCGATCTGCTGAGGGCGAAGATTGCCAGAAGGTTGAAGCAGGCGGAGGATACCACTGCCTTGTTGAAGAGACGGGTGTCATCGTCAAGAAACTTACGTACGAGAGTGCCATGCTCCGGATCAAGCGTGAAAGGCTGGTGCAGGAATCCGTGGATGCTGCCAAGCAGCGTATTAAGGATATGAAACTGATGAAAGAGATCATCGCCGCTCGCCACTAAAACAAGTCTCCGCGACCTGTAGCGCATCAAGAAAGTAGAGATCAGCGAGCCAGATCATTGTATGTGTCTTCCTTCTCCTTTTTCCCTTGTGTATTTCGGGCGTAGCCGCATGTGGATTTTTTAATTATCTTCCTAAATATGTAAGACAATTATTATCCACTGTCGTTGTCATTATATATTCATCAGTCTTGCTATAAGTCGCAGTAGATTCTATATAGGTCCGTCGGATCTTACATCAAGATTCGTGCAAAAATTTCTTTTCAGATTTCCTTTTTTCTCTCTTAAATCTTAGTCGAGTGAGACATAGCCACGCCATTAAACAGGGGCTCGGGCGCCACTAATGGAGACCTTGGGATAGAGGTGGGCGGCAGATGGACGTCAAAGGGCTCTCCTCCTGATAAGCGCGCGCAGGTGTCTGATCGCATGCCTCCCGTACTCAAATAGCTACCCTGCAAGGTGCCTCCAAGCCAATAAAAAAGGGACGTGTGGTGTCACGTAAATGGTAAGTAGAACGCCCACGGTTTCAATAATACTTGTGTTTCCGATTGTAACGTGGTAGTACTTGTTCCAAAATGACTTTGTTGATTGTTAATGTGTGCGCCTTCGCAAATCTGATAGCAAAATTACCACATCATGTTGGTGCCATGTCATGACACCAAGCGAAGTTTCATGATTTTCATGCGTGTTTTGGATTTACAGGAATTAAAAAACCAAGTTTCTGAATGTTTCTGGCTAAGCCATGATGGCTAGATGTTTGAATTTCATTCCCATTTCTTGCATGGGACCTAGAATTTACTTGAGGAAACACATGTGATTTTTCAACCAACTTTGGAGCACTGGAGCATGTGCTTGTAGTTAAAATTTTAATTATGCACATTAAATGACCAGAAACTCAATTAATGTATAAAAAGGCCAAACGAACCCGGAATAATTCCAAAATTTAAGATGACACTCATATAGTGCTATGTTGCCTCTGTAAAGAAAATCAAGGGGGCAGCGTATATCGTTTCGCACAGAAAGGTGACACATTCCCTCTCAAAACCACGAGCCTTCTTGAGAGAAGCTCCGTTTTGTAAGAAGCTTATACCAAAACTTGTTCCAATTCAGCCAATTTTTTTACCACAACATGTTAGTACCATGACATGACACCATGCCAAGTTTCTTGATTTTCAAGCGTGTTTTGGATTTACAAGAATTTTAAAACCAAGTTTCTCAATGTTCTCGGTCGAGCCACGACGCCCAGATGTTTGAATTTCATTCCCATTTCTTGCACGGGACATAGAAATTTAGCCGAGGACACACATGTTATTTTTCAACAAACTTTGGTGCACTGGAGCATGTGCTTGTAGTTCAAATTTGAATTATGCACATTAAATGACCAGAAACTCAATTAATGTATAAAAAGGCCAAACAAATCCGGAATAATTCCAAATATTAACACGACACTCATATAGTGCTATGTTGCCTATGTAAAGAAAATCAAGCGGGGCAGCGTATATCGTTTCGCACACAAGGGTGACACGTTCCCTCTCAGAACCACGAGCCTTCTTGAGAGAAGCTCCGGTTTGCAAGAAGCTTATACCAAGACTTGTTTCAATTCGGCCAAATTTTTTACACACAACATGTTAGTACCATGACATGACACCATGCCAAGTTTCATGATTTCCAGGCGTGTTTTGGATTTACAAGAATTTTAAAACCAAGTTTCTTAATGTTCTCGGCCGAGCCATGATGCCTAGATGTTTGAATTGCATTCTCATTCTTGCACGAGACCTAGAAATTCACCCCAGGACACACATGTTATTTTTCAACTAACTTTGGCGCACTGGAGCATGTGCTTGTAGTTCAAATTTGAATTATGCACATTAAATGACTAGAAACTCAATTAATGTATAAAAAGGCCAAACGAACCCGGAATAATTCGAAAATTTAACACGGCACTCATATAGTTCTATGTTGCCTCTGTAAAGAAAATCAAGGGGGCAGCGTATATCATTTCACAGACAAAGGTGACACTTTCCCTCTCAGAACCACGAGCTTTCTTGAGAGAAGCTCCGGTTTGTAAGAAGCTTATGCCAAGGCTTGTTCCAATTCGACCAAAAATTTTACCACATCATGTTAGTGCCATGACATGACACCATGCCCAGTTTCATGATTTCCAGGCAAATTTTGGATTTACAAGAATTTTTAAAAAAAGTTTCTCAATGTTCCCAGCCGAATCAGGACGCCCAAATGTTTGAATTTCATTCCCAATTCTTGCATGGGGCCTACAAATTCACCCAAGGACACACATGTGATTTTTCAACCAACTTTGGTACGCTGGAGCATGTACTTGCAGTTCAAATTTGAATTATGCACATTAAATGTCCAGAAACTCAATTAATTTATAAAAAAGGCCAAACGAATACGGAATAAATCCAAAATTTAACAGGGAACTCATATAGTTCTATGTTGCCTCTGTAAAGAAAATTAGGGGAGGCAACGTATATCGTTTCGAGACAAAGGTGACACGTTCCCTCTCGGAACCATGAGGCTTGTTGAGAGAATCTCCAACAAGCTTATACCAAAACTTGTCCCAGTTCGGCACAAAATTATACATATGAAAACATGGTTTAAATTATCCCGAACATCTCGCTACCTAGACCAATGTACTGTCATTTGAATTCAACATAAATTGGATACAAATATTTGAATTGGAGATCGTATGGTACATGTAATTCATAGTGAAATATGATTACTACTATATGCATGTTTTCTGTTAGCAAGATAATATTTAAATGATGGTATAACTTGACAACAATCATATTAATAAGGAAAATTGATTCAAATTTTGTCCATATGGTAGACGACAATATATATGTTCATATGGTGGAGTAAAATGTTCATATAAGATGGAAGATCAAAATGTAGGACTACATCCATTATAAACCGCAAGATCACCTAACGATATACTCGAATTCAACATAACGTGAATTCAAAAAATTGAAATTCGAGATCCTGGCATTTGTAATCATATAAAAAGGGACATGACTCTTTCTTGTGGTGGGAACTGATTTGTTTTTTGTTGTTCTTGAGGGAAGTGTGAATTGATTTGGTACTGTACATGCTAACCTTGTTCTCCCGATTTTTTTACATTTTTCTTGTAGTTTTTTATGGCAATTATAGCAATATAGTAAAAGGGGACATGACTCTCTTGTGTATTGTATGAATTTTTTGTACATGTTAAGTTTGTTCTACCGAACATGGAATCCGCACCTTGTTATCCTGAAATTTACAAGCTTAAGTATCCTTTGTCTCTTCTGCTGTGAAACTCCCGCCTCTTCAACCTGCGCCGCACCTTGTTATCCCGAAATTTCGACGCACGTGAAAACTCCAGCCATATCCGAAATCAGTCCCGCAGCCCAGACACACGAAATCCACCTTCTACCCCTCAGCCGCAAATGCCGCCACGACATCGCGTGGTCAAAACCGGTGGGGGTATGTTCGTAACTTACCCTACATTTTGGACAAGCGTGTCCCTAAGCTATGGCTCCCCTACCTTCCCCTTCGCCCCCATTTGTACACCGAGGCTGCCAAAACCTACGAAACCCCAAGCTCCTCCGTCGGCCTCCCGACCGCTGCCCAGCCGAAGACTCTTCCCCGACGATGTCGTCCACAGCAATAGCTCGCCGTCCCTCATCCATCGCACCGGATGAGGATCCTTCGTCGATCTCGTCGTCCCGCCGGATCAGCCACCCCGTCTTCCAGCTCCAAGGAGCTGCCCCAATGTTCGCCTTGTCTATCGCGCCACCTCCATCCCCACAGCGCCGTCTTGGCCCGCCCCACCGGAACGGTAGCACCCTCACCAATTGCTCTGATGAAGCCAAGGCCTACTCGGTGCCACCAAGGAGGTTCTGCACTCACCACTGCATTTATCTTTTATTCGATCTCACGGGGCTGCCGGGGCTTGATACCGAGCAGCCATGGAGGGTTTCCATCGACGGCGCTGTCGCCGGGCACTTCCTCCATGGCGTCCCTCCCCCATGTCGTTGCTTCCTCGGTGGAGACTTCCACACCAGCACTAGTTGTTGCTGCTCCGGCTCTCGCCTGTGTTGCGGCTCTGTTCTCGCCATCAGTCACGCTGCTGCACTGCTCTTGCTTTCGTTCGTGTTGCTGCTTTGCTCTGCTATTACAGTCAGTCGCGCTGCTGCTCTGCTCTTGCTCTCATTCGTGCTGCTGCTCTACTCTGCTCTTGCTCTCTCTCGCGCTGCTGGTGCTGCTGCACGACCTGCGGCAGCTACAGGAGTTGCTGCTTTAGCACTTGCTCGCGGTGCTACTGCAGGAGTTGCTCTCTGCTAGTGCGTTCCCTGCTCGAGCAGCTGCTGATTTAGATCACTGCTTCTCTGCTAGTAGTGCTCGAATGCCCTAATTAAACTTCTATTGCAATGCTCTGCTACTAGTTCAATCAGTTTCGACCGTAAAATTCAGTTTTGACTGTAAAGTTCAGTTTCTTCAGTTAAGTTCAGAGTGAACAGTATTTACAGCATCTGTCGGAGCGGCCGTGGCGCGGATGATGCATTTTACATCTAGAACTTTTTGGTGATGTATTTTACATCATCTATTGTAGATGATATTAGAGTCCCACTTCAGATTAACGTTGTTTGTCTTATCCTGCTCAGCCTCACCGTTGTACATCTCACCGGAGTTGCTCCAACGACGGAACCGTCCATCACACCAGAGCAGTACCCTCGGTGCCGTCTCCAGAGGCCTCAGATATTCTTCCCCGCCTCCAATAGTCACACCGGCATCACCATCCTCCACGTCCAACCCAATGATGTTGAGGTCGACAAGGCTATGCCAAAGAGGTTGTACACTTGTCACAGCACTTTGTTGCTCTGCATTCATGTTGATCCCTCAGGGATCCTTTGGTTCAAAGAAGTTGCAAATCTAGAGATAAATGAATCATGGTCACAAAGTTAACAGGGACAAAACTAAATGCTCTTTTGAACCACAATTTGAATCTGTTTAGCAAAATAGCCATTATATGATACTCATGTGGACCAAATCTAAGCTCAAAAAATATTTCGAGGGCAGGTTCACTACTGGAAACAGAGAATTTGCCATCAATCAGATCTTTGTCGTCTGCTAGCAGACCTTCTTTGCCGTCTTCTTCCAAAAAACGGACGACAAAGATTTGGCTGACGGCAAAGACAATATTTTCCATCAGCCAATTCTTTGCCGTCCGCTAGCAGATGGCAAAGAGGTGGGTGGGGCCCAGTGGAGGTCCAAACCCTGACGACCCACCAACCCCACCTCTTTGTCGTCTGCTAGCGGACGGCAAAGAATCTTGGCCGTCCGCCAGCGGACGACAAAGATTTAACTAAGTATCGGCCGTTCCCCCGCCTCCTCTCCCTCTGTTCTCTCTCTCCCTAACCCCCAGCCCAATCGCGCGCCGCCTGTAAGATCGCTCCCGACCCCACCGCACACCCGACCACACCCCGCCACCGCCCCCAGCCACCGACCACATGCCACCACAGCCCGCTGCCGGCTGCCACCACTACTTCGCCCCCCATCCACGCTCTTACCGCCCGCCCGCTCTGCTGCTCCCCAGACGCCCGTCCTGCTGGAACACCGCTTGACCCCGCCCGCCCCGCCGCCCGCCGCTCCGGCCGCCCGACATCCGTCGCCCGGACTCCCCAACGTCCCACCGCCTCGGCCTCCCTGACGCCCTGCCACCGCCCCCACGCTGCCCTGCCGCCCCGACACGCCGACGTCGGCCTGCTCCACCTCCCCCACTCTGGTGAGCCCCTCTCCCTCCTTTTTAGTTTAGTTTAGATCTAGTTTAGGTTTAGTTTATGTTTTTTTTTGTTTTTTATGTTTAGGTTTAGGTTTAGTTTAGTTTAGATTAGTTTAGTTTAGTTTAGATTTAGTTTATTTTAGGATTAGTTTATGTCTTTTCTGTTTTTTAGGTTTAGGTTTATATTTAGTTTAGTTTAGGTTTAGTTAAGAAGAAAGAAGAAAGATGAAAAATAAGAAAATAAGAAGTAGAAGAAGAGGAAGAAGAAGAAGAACAAGGATAGGGGCAGAGGGTCGTGGATCGGGGGGCGAGGGGGCGAGGGTCTAGGGGTCGATGGTCGAGGACCTTCCGCTCTGAGTGCTAACCGAATGGTGTCGTAGTTTAAGACGAGGACGCCCCTGAGCTGAAGGTCATGAGAGTGGGTGAACTACTTCCATCCGTGCTCGACGAATGGATGGAAGCATTTCGCCAGCGCTGATGACTTTCAGCTCGGGCACGTCTGCATCTTAAGCTACGACAACAGCTGAGGTGTCGAGGGTCGCTGATTCGAGTGGTCGAGGAGCGAGGGGTCGAGGGTCGAGGATTGCTGATGGGTTAGGGGTCGAGGGTCGCTGAGGGGTCAGGGGACGAGCGTCGCCAAGGGCTCGACGAGTCAGGGGTAGAGGGTCGCCGAGGGGTCGAGTGGTCGAGGGGTCGAGGGTCAAGGGTAGAGGGGTCGAGGGTTGCCGAGGGGTCGGGAGTCGAGGCAGAGGGTCGAGGATCGGGGGGCGAAGGGTCGAGGGTCTAGGGGTCGATGGTCGAGGATCTTCCGGTCTGAGTGCTGACCGACTGGTGTCGTAGCTTAAGACGAGGACGTCCCCGAGCTGAAGGTCATGAGAGTGGGTGAACTGCTTCTATCCGTGTGCGAAGAACGGATGGAAGCAGTTCGCACACACTGATGACCTTCAGCTCGGGGACGTTTGCGTCTTAAGCTACGACAATAGCCGAGGGGTCGAGTGGTCGAGGGGCAAGGGGTTGAGGGTCGAGGATTGCCGAGGGGTTAGGGGTCAAGGGTCGCCGAGGGGTCAGGGGCAAAGGGTTGCCGAGGGGTCGAGTTGTCGAGGGGCAAGGGGTCGAGGGTTGCCGAGGGGTCGAGGGGTCCATGATCACTGAGGATTAAAAGCCAAGTGTTGAAACTTGAAACACCCAAACTAACTCATGACAAAAAATCAAAGCGTAGAAAGAGAAGACAAAGACGAAACAATACATAGTGAGAGGTTGTGCAACTAGGATGATATTCTGGAACATCATTTTTAACGAATTTGAGAGGATAATGGTGAAGAACTCAGAAGCCGTTGGTGTCTTTTGACTTCTTCACCATCATCGTCTCCAATTCATTAAAAAAGCTGGTACCGAAAAATCATCCTAGTTGCACAACCTCTCACTATGTACTATTTCGTCTTTCGTTTCTCTTTCTATGCCCTAATTTTTTTGTTAGTTTAGTTGTTTGAAGTTTCAAACTTGGCTTTTAATCCTCATCACCGAGGGTTCGAGGGTCGTCGAGGGGTGGAGGGGTCGAGGGCCAAGGGGTCGATGGTCTAGGGGTCAATGGTTGAGGATCTTCCGGTCCAAGTGCTGACCGACTGGTGTCGTAGCTTATGACGAGGATGTCCCCGAGCTGAAGGTCATAAGAGTGGGTGAACTGCTTCCATCCGTGCATGAAGAACCCACCCGCGCTGATGACCTTCAGCTCGGGCACGTCTGCATCTTAAGCTACGACAACAGGCGCACCATGCTCACAGTAATGGTGTTCGACAAGACCACCGAGGGGTCGAGGGTCGAGATTCGAGGATTGCTGAGGGATCAGGGGTCGAGGGTCACCAAGGGGTCAGGGGTAGACGATCGCCGAGGGGTCGAGGGTCCCCGAGGGGTTGAAACTTGAAACACCCAAACTGACTCACGAGTTAATATACATTTTATTATTCATGTCGGTATTCAATTTTTTTATGTTGTACTAGTTATGTTTACTCTTCTGTCATGACAGGTGTTGAAACATGGTGGGCGCTGGTCCTCTGCATGGAGGGAGTGGTACTTCCATTCCACCCGTACCTCTCTGGAGAGTGTTGTACAAGGGTATGGCTTCACCGGTGGGCGCTTCTTCGTCTGTGTCATTGCCTACATGGAAAGGAGGTCGGGGAGGGAGGAAGAGAGGAGGTCGGGGAGGACGTGGCCGCAGGAGAGGTAGGCAGGCTCCTACGCCTTCCTCGCCACCACCCCCAGCTGAGTCACCCGAGCACATGACTGCTAGGAGGGGGGCACATCCGAGGAGGAGGCTATGCGAAATCCGATCCACGAGCCTCGGGTCGACGGGCCTTCGCCCCCCTCCTGTTCGGCCCATGAGACTTCGGGCCAGGATGCCTGGGCCCACGTGACTTCGCCCCAGGCTACGTCACAGGAGACGTCTGGATGGGGTACCTGGCAGGATCCGCCTGCGATGTTGAGTGGCCATGCTGATGATAGCAACGAGGATGAGGTGGTTGAGAGGGCCACCGTCTACCAGCATGGTAGTACACGGTTCCCGGCCGTGCCTGCAACCCGCGAGCAGAGGTGGTTGATTTGGCCCGATGGGACGAGGTAAGTGCATTTACTCTTTTTGCACCTTTTGACATCATGTTTTTTCAAAATATCTAATGCGTTGGCCTTGTCAAACTGCAGGGGTTGGGACCGCCATCAGGATGTCCGCCGGCACAACCATGTCCTTGGTGTGATTTGCCGGCAAAACTTCCCGGGGTGGGTTTCATTGCCCGGTGAGGGTCAGCTTGCAGAGCTAGGATTGACCTAGGAGCACTACTTCGCTGCCCCAGCCCCGCCGGAGGAGATCATCGATGGTGTCTTGTGCCACACGAGGGCCGACATGGTGATTAGAACATTTTGGGTAATTTCTCATTTACACAATTAAAAATCTTCGAATAAGCTTAGTTATTATACTAATCAATGTTGTCTCGTTTGATTGGAGACCTTCTACAGGTGTGAGGAGGGATACGAGGAGGCATGTGCACAGGTTATCGATGCCGAGTGCAGGCGCCTACTACAAAACTTACTCCAGGAGGCTCGGGTGCAGGATGTTCCAGACTATTTCGCCTCGCGTGGTGTTCGGAAGCCCAAGAAGAAGTGTCGCGGAAAGTTTCTGAAGAAGGAGGAGTACATGAAGGTAATTGCCTATATTCTTAAGGAAATGTTCTTAGTTTCGTTGATTTGATTCATAGGCGTAGCGCTCAAGTTTCTCCTTATTGACTTAGGTGCCCCCGAGATGGTGTGCTCATAAGATGGATTGTTGGGAGGCGTTGGTGGATGAGTGGTGTTCAGACGCATGGCAGGCCATCCACAAAGGTGCCAAGGACAAGCGTGCCCAAATGAGAGGTGTGCCACACCATCAAGGCAGCGCCACCTTATATCAATTCGTGCGGAACTGGGTATGTGGTCTCCTTCATGATTCATGCAATTCATTCTGTCATGCTAGCTTGAGCCCTTTATTAGTAATACTATGTTCCTCTCTTTTAGTCGGGGTACAATATGGCACCGGTGCCAGAGGTGTTTGACCACTATGCCATGGCCCATACTGCCCCGTTCAAGAAGGCCAAGGCATTCTCTGTGTCTGACGTCGATCATCCATAGAACTTCACCAACATCTCCTTCCACAACAAGCTCGTGAAGTACAGAGATGAGGGTAAGGCGAGGAAAGGGGAGGACTTTAACCCAAGGGGGCCGTTTGATCCAGGGCTGGTGATGATATCTGGTGGCGGGAGGTCCCATGGCTCGATAGCCATTGGAGATGGACTTATCTGTTGTCCTTGCACTCTCCCGGAGATCCAGGTGCGCCAAACAAGCTCAGATCCTGAGATAAGGCATCGTCCATAGCCAATCGAGATCGCCTTCTAGGTTAGTTATACAGACTCAGATATCTTTTCAAGCATTACATTGTGTGTGCATCCATCGATGAATACAATGCTAACGAGGAGTGGTGTTGCAGGCTGCTCTTCAGACTGAGAGAGATAGAACCCATGCACTTCTGGCGGAGAGGGAGCTGGAGTTGGAGGAGAAGACGACAAGGTTGATGGAGGAGGAGAGGGCTGCTCTTCTGCATATTAGCCAAATCATGCACGTAATGTTCGTTTCATTACTAACTAGTATGACTGACCCTTGAAAACCAAATGTGCAGTCTGTGTGCGAGAAGGCCGGTCAGACCCCTCCGTCGATACCAAAGATTGCTCTGGGGACTATGGTGAGTTTACTTTGAATGGTCATTAGTTACTAGTATTAACATTTGAGTGTCGTCATGCTAACAAGACATTGCAAATGATCTTTGGTGCAGCGTGCCTCCAGACAAGCATCACACGATCCTTCTCGAGGTGGTGGTACCGGCACTAGCCACGGCGGTGCTTCACCTTCATGATGACGGTAAGTTTTCTCTAGTGTTTTGCTTACCAAATGCATTAAGACCTAGACTTAGCTTTATTTCCTCCGAAATGCTTACCATAATGACCTAGACTTAGCTTATCTTCCTCCAAAATGACATAATTAGCTTACTTAGCCCCAAAATGATCTATACTTAGTTTTGTTTCCTCTGAAATGACGCAAGTTCGCTCTAATATGAAGTTATCTCTGATATGCTTAGTTACCTAGGTTTGCTCAATAATGACATACACTTAGCTTACTTATGTCAAAAACGACATAATTAGCTTACTTAGGTTTGAAATGGCATAACAACCTTGGTAACCTCATATATGTCATATAGTTAGCTTTTTTTCCTCGAAAATAACATAATAAGCCTAATTAGCTCCAAACTGATCAATTTTACCTAAGTTAGCTCCAAAATAACCTAAATTAGCTCTAATATGCTAAGTTAGCTCTAATATGCATATTTACCTAGGTTAGCTCAATAAAGACCTACACTGAGCTTACTTATGTCAAAAATGTCTTCTTCTTCTTATTATTTTCTTCTAATCTTATTCTTCTAATTTTCTTATTTCCCATTTTGCCAATTTCATTCACTTGACAAAAACTTGCATTGATGGAGTGCTTCTTATTCCTCTCTCTGTTTCTTTTTATCATTGAACTATGCATGTATCGTTGGATGAAACTATTGTAATATATATGGTTGGATGCCTCTATGTGGAACTTGCTATGTATGATGGAACTTGCTATGGTTGGATGGAACTATGCATGTATGATGAAGTTATATCATCTATTTGATTTTAAAATGATTGGATATAAGAAAAACATAAAAAGAGGCAATGCAGCCTCTTTGCCGTCTGCCACCGACGGCAAAGGGTTCTTTGCCGTCCACCACCAATAGCAAAGAGGCCACATGGTAGGAACCTGTGCAACCTGGGAGCTGACCGTTTGGTTACTTTGTCGTTCGCCTGCGGACGACAAAGGGGAGGGAATGTTTGCCGTCCGCTGGCAGATGACAAATGTTGTCGTTAGCACCTAACATGGTTAACTCCTACTAGTTTCCGTCCGTGTTCTTTGTCGTCCACTTTGATGAAGCAATCGACAAAGAACCTCTTTACTGTATCCCTCTTTGTCAGGCAGGTTTGCCATCCGTGACTGACGGCAAATAAGCTGATTCCTATAGTGCTTCAGCCTGTTGAAGACTGCCTACTAGAATTGCCACTGGTTCAAAGAAAAAGTGAAGGAAAACATAGGAATTGGAAACTTTACTATGGTACTACTATTCGCGCATTTGGTTAGAAGGAATGGAGCAAAGCAAAACTTGAGGATTTTTTTCCTTTGGTGTCTCTTTTAAAGAAAAAATGTAGGGATTTTAATATCCACTTGGACGTCCTTTTCAAATTAATATGCATGAAGAACATGACTAATTGCATTACTGGCATAATAAGATTCTTATTTTTTTTTCATTTTCATGTGGTTTGACTTTAATTGACCATGTTTCTCCATTCCTGTGTTCTTCCAATTCATGTGAACCAAACACCGAGGTTGACAGAAATCCTATGTTTGCAAATGCTCTGTTTTGCACGTGCATTCCTATCCTGTTCCTGTGTTTTTCCTTTCCCTGCGTTTATAGAAATCCTCCAATTCTAAGGAGCCCTTACAGATTTACTTCATTTTCAGATAGGCATCAAAGAAAACTCTTTGTGTTATGTCCTGCTCCTGCCGTGCCGTCATCAACCCCACCTGAGGTGCAGCATCGACGGAAGCATTCACTGCAGCAGAGATTCCCCTGCAGACTTTCTTTCACCGACTCAGATCATCTTCCCCGTTGCCGATAGCCACACCAACTGCACTACCATCATCGGCTGAGCAGATGAACCTGAGGACTACACAGTTCTGAAAGAGAGGTTGCACTCTTTCGTGTCTGCTTATGTTATACATCGGTTATTATTACCTGCTACTTTATCGTCCTGTTCACCTCTTAGACTCCGAGTCGGGTCCAAACTAATGTTCAAACTTGAGTTTTAAAATGCCTCTAGGGCACATATCGAGGCAGCAACGAATAGTATCTTTCTACTATCTGTTTCATCTGGGGTCTTCTATGTGGTCCATGTTGTGTGGGCAACAAACAGTAGATGATCCATCGTCTATATTTTTAAAATGAATTTATAATCTACCTACTGTCATTAGTTTTGGATCTACCCACTCATTTGCTACAATCTGTCTTAATTTCTGCATGCACCCCTTAGGACTTACATATCTAACTATGTTTTTTTATGCATGTCAGTTATTGTACACAATCGTACTGAACATGTAGAGAAAAAAGAAGACCGTTGCGTGGGAATATAATGTCATGTAGATGCCGCTTCATGGTGGGCGAAGTGGCCCCCCATCCCGCCATTCCAGATTGTATTCCAGAGGAAAATAACTGTTCAGAGGGGGATTCAGAGGGAGCCGACCACTCCTATTTACCTCCTGAGGTGTTTGCTCTAACCTGGCATGCTGATGTTGGTCATATCATGCATATGGTACCTCGCATTGCTTACATTATACATCTTATATGTCATCAGCTTAGTTTAGATTTGCTTTGTGTGAATGCCACCTGTTTGGTTTCTATATGATACTCCCACCATTCCTAAATATTTTTCTTTTTAGGGATTTCAACAAGTTACTACATATGGAGCAAAATGAGTGAATATACACTCTAAAATATGTCTATATACATCCGTATGTGGTAGTCCATTTGAAATATCTAATGTAGCCAGTTATCATATATGTGAATTATGCACCGCCATGTACCCAGGCATCATACATGTGAATTATCTCATGCCATCTTTTGTTTCATTACGTATTCCGTTTGTCGACAATCTGTGTATATTGAACTACTCTTCATGTGTATCAGCCATTTGAGCGGGTTATGAAAAAATCAGGAGTGAAAACAAGGTCTTTATAGTAGGCAATGATACCTGTTGAAGCATATATCTCAATGGTTATAGGTAGCTCCTCATAGGAGAATTCAGAGATAGATCACCAGTCCTATATCCCACCTGAGGTGTATGCTCTAACTTGCAATGTTTTTATTTCTCATATCATGCATATGGTGTCTTTCATTACTTAGTTTAGACATCATATGCACAATATTCAATTCCATCTGCTTAGTTTAGAGATCATACATGCGAGTGCCAGATGCTTAGTATATGAATCCATTATGTCAATTATATCATGACATCATGTATACTTAGACAACATGTATGTCAATTATTTCATGCCAACCTATTTTAGAAGACATTATATAGTTTGGTCATGTCATCCTGTTTAGATGCTCATCATATGTTGAATTATGCCATTATACCCTGTAAAGTTATCCATCATATATCTGAAACTGTGTCATGCTATGCTGTTTAGTTAGCCATCATATATGTGAAATTGTGTCATGTTGTCCTGTTTGGTTAGACAACATATATGTGAATTACCACATTTTTCTATCATACAATGTCTGGACGTTCAATTTGTTTTCTTGTTTATCATCCATTTGTATTGGAGGGGGTGATAGAAGTATCTAAGGCAGTAAAAACTCGTTCTTCACAAAAGATGTTGCTACCCATCAATGCAGATAGAACCATGGTTGTACTAGCCCACGAACTAGCCCCACCACACATAATTGAGACTCTTCCAGATTGTACACTTACATCATTGGATGGAGAACCAGCTACAACCCATCTAACCCCAACCCCAGTGGATATATACCCACTTCTTGTTGACACAGCACCATGTCCACCACAGAGTACCCCCACATGAGCAGTTTGTAAAGCAACTGCAGTGCCCAAAGCATGAAGACCACTACAGCGAACCCAAACTCAACATTTAAAGCAGAAGAGCAATTATTCTCAGGTCAGATTCCGTAGCTATGGTCCATACTCCTTTGCTCTTGCATCACTGTATTTACACATACCAACTACTTTTGAATTTGAATGATCCAATTGAAACTCCAATGGCGCAATAGGTATGTTTTTAACCTATTTCTTTAACTGGATTGTTGTTCTAACTTCTTGCTCGATGTTGATTTCAGTTTTAGTTGTATAAACAGTTATGTTCTCATGTCATGGACATTACAAGTGTTGCCAGTGCTGTGTAGTTTCTCACACTTACATTCTGTCTATGCTGATGTGTCTTAAAAATTTATGATTTGAACGGTGCCTCTATCTTGATTTGGCAACATAAACTAGAATGATATGGACAATACAGTGACCATAGTACATAGATATATGTTTGTTTCATGCTGTTATCCTGTCGACCTTACTACTGAACCGGTTTACCAAAATAAGTTTCATATACTACATGCTAAACCTTTGATGTGTCTGCTTGATTCTCTTGTAGAATGCGAACAGAATATTGGAGAAGAGCACCCCGCTATGCAATGGTAGAGAAAGTAATGCAGATAAGGTTCAAGATAGTGAGACAACCCTGTTGGTCTCCAAGAAAGGTGATAAAAACGATCTTGTAGATAGTGAGACAACCCCAAAGTCCTGCGGCGATGTAGTGTTCGAGTTACTGGACACTACCGCTGGCACAAGCTAGCTCTTTGAACTTGTTGCCTGAATAACCTCGGCTTCTTCAATCTCAGCTACAAGCTGAAAGGCATCAATCAGCTGTACTGCGGAAGAGACGAATGACCGAGGAAGTCCCTAGAGAATTCAGATGCATACTTTCTGGTGCAACAACAAGCGCTGGACGATTTCAACGCCAAAAAAGAGAAAACTAATAAGCTTTCTCAACTTCTTGCCAACATGGTGGGTATCCAGGATATCGTTTGTTGAGCTCTTCTGAAGTGGTCTAAGTTATGGAACTGTTTTGCTGCCACGTTTATTTTCACTGGTGGCCAATTTAGACGCCCAATTTATGTAATATGCTGCTTTGTTCACTCTATTTGCACTGGTGGCAAACATTGATGTCCAGTGGATGTAATATTTGTAATAGCCATAATAGCCTAGCGTAAGTTGCTTGCTTATTTATTTCCTTATTGACTTATTTATTTATTTGCTGGTAGCCGCTAGAGTTCTTTTTCCTTGGTATCCTTTTTATTTAGAAGTAGTCATGTTGCCTACTGTAGTGGGCCTCCTAAGGTCTCTATGATCCATGGGCCTTCTACGGGCCATAGATTCATTGAGACTTCTAGAGACCGTATGATCGATTGGCCAAACATGGGCCATACTTTTGTGGACAATTAACGGACCGCAATATGGGCCGTAAATGGGCTATAATGAGAATTGTATATTTATGGGCCATTAAAAGGCCCATGTGTACAACGGGCTTAATTCGAACGGCAGGCATAATGGGCCGTTAATGGGCCATATGTGTGATGCCATGAAATGGCCCAACGGATTAATGGGCCACAGACGGGCCGACTTTAACAATGGGCTCAATTTGGCCCACAAGCGGAACATGCCAGTAACGGCCATAAGTAATCAAATACCGGAAATGAGCCCAATAATAAATGGGCCCTTAGAATGCCGAAAGATAACACGGGCTGAAACGGCCCAATGGAACAATGGGCCATTAATGGGTATAAAGTTATATGCTATTCATTATGGGCCAGTTGGTCGTTTATGGACCAAGATTTAGAAAGGGCCTCATATGGGCCAAAAGATGTCATGGGCCATACACGGGCCAGAAGTTGCAATGGGCTGGAATCATATTAGACAGCCCATATGGCGCTACTGGGCCTAATTCGGATAGGCTATAACGGGTCATGAGTTAGCGGGCTGTAAATGGGCTATATGCGAACATGTCGTTAACAGGCTTTCGGTGGGCCGTGACACTACATTTTGACTAAGTCAAACAGGCTGGCCTTTGGACTTGAATGGGCCACTATTGGGCCATGCCATGTGTCAATGTATAATAGGTGCGTCCCATCCATTCGCTGGATGAAATCTGTCCCAGCACTAAGCTGACACGTGGATACTCCGACGAATGAGAACTGTACACATTGAAAATCCCCACTGGTCAGGGATGTTAACGGGTTATCAGATCCAAACCGGAACCCAATAGCTTAACGGTGACCCGTTATAGTGGATGCCACGTGTCGGTTACCCTTGACGAAAGCACTTCTATGACGCGCGTTTTATCGTCATGGAAGTGGACACTTCCATGATGGTAATTTGTGTAATGTCAGGGAACACTTCTACGACAGCACAGGTATGACTATCTTGATCCTGTCATAAAATCGTCATGGATGTACAAGCATGACAGAAAACGTGACCTACTGTGACAAATACATATCATCACGGAAGTGTTTTTTTTGTAGTGGAGCAGGGTGGCGAGAGGAGAAGAGAGGAGGGCGTGGAAGGCGGGCGGCCAAAGGAGGGAGGAATAGAGAGAGGGAGATACCTTGGGGGTGACGACGGGCGACGGCGGTGGCATAAAGAGCGAGCGCGAGAGTCTGAGGGGAGAGTGAGGTAGAGAGCTAGTGGAACGGGCCCCGGGGAAGAAGATAGGGCTTGCTTAGCAGTAGTGCGGGGTATGGGCCCGCGCTACTGCTAATCCTAGTAGTTGTAGCGTGTGGCCAGGACCCATGCTGCTGCTAAGTGGGCCGGGGAGCTGGGCCTGGGTTGGCCACAGTAGTAGTGGGGGTGGCAGCAACGCGCTACTACTAATGGGCTTAGCAGTAGTGCGATCTGGCCACCCTCGCTGCTACTGTGGCCAACCCGTGGAGACACTATGGAGCCCACTTAGCAGCAGCGCATATCTAGGGCCCCGGCGCTACGATTACGGTCTACCTATAGTGCTTGTTCATCTATGACACTAGTTCTACTTAACAGCAGTGCCTGGTCTCTAGCCCGGGCTACTGCTAATGTTCTACCTATAAGCTTTCCCTAGTAGTGAGAGGCCACAACCCAATTCCCCGTACGAGATATGGTCGCGGGTAGGTTTGCTTTGGCATCACCGCTGACCTTTTTGTCCATGTCTGTGGCTTTGTCAGAGTCGTAGTCAAGCGTGTGGGTCAAGTCCTTGACTGTGGCAACTAGGTGAGTGGTGGGTGGGATGAAAAATCCGCGGTCATCAGCTCTACATCAGATCTGATCATAAACCGAGATGAGATGTCGGGCTTTGGATTCGGTCTAGTACCTCGTTTATCTACGAGAGCTCCTCAATATAAATGGCCTGGCTATAAGCCAGACTGATCTTAAATAGTTGTTTTGGTCCGCTTGACGTGGCTTCGAAGTCTTGTTTGGCCAGAGTGGACTCCTGGTTGACGGGAGGAGAAATTTAATCAGAGACCGTAGCTGTCAGGTCCAAACACGAGCTTGGCTCAAGGCCTATGCCCGGGGAGGCAGGGTCGGTTCAGATGTGGCGGCCACCGGATCTACCTTCGTGGTCGGTTCTAGTGAGATACCAGATTTGAAGATCAGGTTGGATGCCAGTTCCGGTGTCGAGGTGCAGGCGAGATCTTTGAGTCGATCTGAGATCAAGCTCGAGAGGACAAGATCACCTCATGCATCCGTGGTGAAATCCAGGCTCCCGAACATGACAACTTGGTTCACGTGAAAATTCTAGACACGACCCAGACGGCTCATCGAATCAGTGTGCAACATGATGCTACCAAAGCCAAAAAGCTGGCCAGGTCGATGGTGTCGCCCAGCCAATACCGCTACCAATCTGCAAGGAAGCCATCAAACCTTGGCGATCAAATAGCGAGCTCTCAATGAAAGCACCAACGTTGGTGTCAAAACCGGGAGACCTCAGGTAGGGGGGCCCAAGCTGGGAGATCAGATCAATGGGTAACTGGAGAAAAGGGACACTGTGTTTTACCCAGGTTCGGGCCTTCTTGAGGAGGTGAAACCTACATCCTGCTCTTGCTTATATTATTGGTGTATGAAAGTACAGACTTGATCTACCTCGAGATCGTAAGTTCTATACTAAACCCTAAGGCTAATGATTATGATAACAGATGTGCCTCTATGGGCTAAACCCTTTGGCTTATATAGGCATCGGGGGTACCTCGGGTTATACATACATGGTCGGTTGCCATCTAAGGATTACATGTCGAACATAGTCAATATACTTGGAGTATACGTCAAGTCTTCGGCGGAGTCTGGTATGATCACATCGCATCTCCGTGGATTGCAGAGTCCTTACTTGATTATGGGCTGTCAATTCGGCCCATGGACTAGACCAGCTTGGCTGGGCCCCCCAATCCAGGACACCGTCACCTCGGCAACAAGCCGGGGTGGCCAGCTCATGGGAACAATTACGACGCCCGACAATGCTTAATCCATGGCTCGCATCCAGCAAGCGGGAACAGCAAGCCACCGCACCCACATATGGTGCACTAGTTCTGTTTGGGCAGACTTTTCTGGCACGAGGCGGGTGTGCAGGCGTGCTAGGAGAGTTATAGCGGTGTGAAGGGTGATCCACCCCGTCTCCTACCAAACGGTGGACACCTGTTTTAGTGCGTGTCGTACTAACACCAGGTAAAAACCCTAAGCGGTTGTGACAAGATGTGTATCCGTTCCCTGAGGCCCTAAGACGATGACACATAGTTCATCATTCAATGCACTCACCTAACTTCTTAGAGTTAGGTATTGACTTGATACCCAATGTGGTACCCCTTGCACTATAAATGGATAGCTAAGCTATAGAAAAAAGGGTTGGGCACCTGGTAAAATACACACAGTAGCTCCAAAGTAGTATTTTGAACGGTTCGTAGCTCGTCGTCCACCACATAAACAAAGAACACAAAGGCAAGAGATGGGTTTTACACAACCATGCGGCCCGAACCTGGGTAATCCGAGCGTGCTTTAAGTTTTTTTTTCTGTTATTAGTGTTGCTCCACGCTTTGCGCCCCACACACCGAATAGGTAGAGCGACACCTTTATGTCCTTGGTGTTTTGCATGTGTTCTACACACATGCAAGGATAAAGATGATATCCTTCAAAGTGATCTTTGGAGGAACACACCTATATGAGCCCGACTGCTAGTCACAATCTATAAGATTGGGGTGATCTCTTCTAAGTTCATGAATAGAGCATGGGTGTGACTAATATGATCCACCCGAGGGGTCAGCCTTCGGCAACCTTGTACTGGTAAGACATTTGGTGAAACTCTCCTTTACGCCAAACTGGCAATTGAAGGTATAGTCCATTGTTCAGTTTGTGAAGGAGTGTATCTACTTGCTCTAGGATGGATGTTCAACCTTAACAGGTCTCCATTAAAAATACTGGTATATCAAAACAACATTTGGAACAAAGGACAACACAAGGCCTTCGAGATTTGGTGGGGGGTTGTTGAAATATGGGGTGGGCTTTTGGCCCATCCAATAATTTTAGAAAAATCTCTAAGGGGCCATGTAGGTGTCATGACAAGGGAAGTTGTGGAATTTTAGTACCACCGTGGATTTGGAGAAACAGTTGAACCTATGTATATGGGTTCTTATTTAACATGTTATTGGATCTTGAGAATAGTTCCCATGCGATCCTCCTCCATCACCCACCTCGCCTCACCTCGCCTCATGCACGCGTGTGTCATGCCTGTGAATGAGCCGAGTCGAGCTCAGACCTATGACATGTGTTCGTTTATTCTTGTCGGTCAGAAATGGAGAGTCTATAACAGACACGCCATGAATCTGATGCATCGAATTGGCTGTCACTGACTCGGACGTGGATCCATCCCATGCCCTCCTACCTGCGGCGCCTATATAGTAGGGCTTCAGTAACCCTCAGTGGTACATCGAGGTGCTATACAAACAGTGTTTAACCCCTTTCCGCGATGGCATTCGGAACCGTCGCCAAGTGAGTGTTGGCGATAGGGGGGTCCTTCCCACACGACCTAGAAACCATCGAGGATATGCCCTCTTGGCACACACGCTCGGCAAAATGAGGTCGTGTGCAACCGGCAAGCGCTCAAATATGGTAATACATACAGTACAACTAAAAAATACAATTATACAGGCATAATTGTTTCCAGTCGCAAGTACATCCCACACAGTCAGTCCCTGCTAAACGTTTACGTTCATATGTACATCCCACACAGTTATGTATAGGTTCGTGTGTGAAAGTGTAACTATCACACACGCTCTGCCTTGGTTAACTGTTTGCTTTTATCAACTACATCACACACGATTTGATGAAGAAAACTGTGTGGCATTGGGCTATCCATCACAAGCGCTTTTACTGCCAGAACCGTTTGTAAAGTTTCATGACCGTCTGTTCTCTTTTTACATCGCACACGTTGTTTTCTTGCTAACCGTGTGCACATTATTTTATTAGCTCTTGTATATTTTTATTTTTTTCCTGTAATTTATTACTCGAATTGGAAATTTGAAATATGAAACGTGCAATTCAAATTCTCAGCACAATGTTTCAACAATGAATCCATAAATAATATTGCAATTACAATATGTTCAGTAATTATAGGATTAGACAACAATTAACTATGATGAACCACAATATTTACAGGCGGTAAAGGTGAAGGGACGAGTGTAAATCATTTTGACTGCCGATGGTGTTGAAGAAGCGGAATGCCCATAATGTGCCTTCCTGCATGCCATAGGCACGAACCACTTTTGTCCAACCCCTAGTGACGATCGCCCGCCCATCCTTCATCGCCTTCAAGAAGACTTCTAGAGCATTATCATGGTAGCATGGATTATATACTTTAACCTTAGTCGATCCACTCCGGTCATGTAATTTGCAAGGTAATCATTAGTAAATATCTTCGGAAACAACTGAAAAGAGAAAATATCAGATACTGAGGTCTAATAGAGTAACTTGTTGTGGGCAGGGGGAAAAGGCAACACATTACTTAGCATCCTAAAGTTCACTATTGTCTTGGACAAAGTGTAAATAAAAATCTTAATTCCAATCACCCGTTTCTTTCGCCTAACAATCTTTCTTAGTTTCCTCACTTGACGCTTGTTCATGAATATCTCATTGCCCCATACGTAAAAGGGATCGAAGCATGGATCGGTACCGCTCATATATGTACCTACAAGCAACCAGTAAATGTTAGATGCTAAAGTGAGATTGCACAAATGATGTAAAATACAACTACCTTTGTTCCTAAGTACAAATATTTTTTTAGAGATTTAAATATGAACTACATACAGATGTATATAGAATTATAGATGTAGTTTAGGTTAGAATCTAGATTCACTCATTTTGCTCCTTATGTAGTCTATATTGGAATATCTAAAAACACTTATATTTAGGAATAGATGGTGTAAGACATGGGATGCAGCTAACCTCGACAGCAAACAACAACATCGCCCATTGTAGCCCTGTGTAAGTACAGAGAAAGCCAATGTTAACTACAACAGGGTTAACATCCACCAAAAATTGCAAATGGTAATAAAACGGCAGCATCTATAGTGATATCTTCATTGCGAAAGAGTAGCGCGGTAGCAAAGGGACGGACTAAAAAATGGATACACCTGTTAATTGCAACCGGCTTAACAGCATCCTAATTCATTTTTTGTAAGTTTGCAGCCATTGAAATACAACTCTTTAAAAATGGATAAAACTGTTAATTGCAACAGGCTTAATGGCCATTGAAATGGTACTGATAAAAATGCAATTAGCAGAGTTAAACATCACAAGGCAGGCGCTGCCAGAGCAGATAATGGCCCAGTTGTCTATAAAAGATACGGAAAATAGCTAAAACATTTTAGGCATGTTTACTACAACATGCTTAATACATCGACAGTACAAAACATAGCCATTAATTGCAACTGGTATTGGTAAGATTGAACTGGTGAGTACATACTTGCTAAGTCCTGAGAGGTAGTTGCTGCGGCACTTCATCTTGGCTAGAGCCCGCCCAAAGTCAGCGGCGGTAGAGGCGAGCTATTCCTCCGGGTCGAAGCATGGATCAGTGCCACTGACATGTGTACCTACATGCTACCAGTAAATGGTAGAAATTAAACTGCAATTGCACAAATGATGTGAAATACTGTAAGACATGGGATGCAGCTAACCTCAACGGCAAACAACAACATCGCCCGTTATGACCCTGCGTAAGTACATGGATAGGCATGTTAAGTACAACAGGGTTAGCATCCACCAAAAATAGCAGATGTGCAGCATCTTTAGTATATCTTCATTGCAGAGAGTACCATGGTAGCAAAGGGAAAAATTAAAAAAATGGATACAATTGTTAATTGCAATAGGCTTAACAGCATCCCAAGTCATGTTTTTTAAGTTTGTAGCCATTGAAATACAAGTGTTTAAGAATGGATTCAACTGTTAATTGCAACAGGCTTAATAGCCATTGAAACCGGTACTGATAAAAATGTAATTGGCATAGTTAAACATCACAAGGTAGGTGCTGCCAGAGCAGAGAATGGCCAAGATGTCTATAAAAAGGTAGAGAAAGTAGCTAAAATGTGTTAGGCATGTTTACTAGAACATGCTTAATACATCGACCGTACAGAACATAGCCATTAATTGCAACTGGTATTGGTAAGATTGAACTAGTCAGTACATACTTGGTATGTCCTGAGAGGTAGTTGCTGGGGCACTTCATCTTGGCCAGAGCTCGCCCAAAGTCTGCGACGGCAGAGGTGAGCTGTTCCTCCGGGTCGAAGCGTGGATCAGTGCCACTCACATGTGTACCTACAGGCAACCAGTAAATGATAGAAGTTAAACTACAATTGCACAAATGATGTGAAATACTGTAAGACATGGGATGCAGCTAACCTTATCAGCAAACAACAGCATCGGCCGTTATGACCCTGCGTAAGTACATGGATAGGCATCACTACAAAAAAAGACACATCCGTGACATTTTGGGCCGAACGAAATTTTTTTCTGTCATACATATTACACTTCTATGACGATAATTGTGACAAAACCCGGTATCATCATATATGTGGTGGGCTCCTACTTCTACGACAAAAAATCATGACAGAAAATGGGCTTTTCGTCCTGGGCGGGCTAGAGAGGCAGCTGCATGACATTCTTTGGGCCGTCCATGACGAAAAAACCGTGGTAGAAGCGAGGGGGAGGAAAATTTCGGGGAGTTGCCGATTACGGTGGGAGAGCGATGCGCGTTTCTCTCGTACAAGTACACGCGTGTGTGCGAGGCGTTGGCACTAACTGAACCCGAGCGAGGCGTTGGGCTCTAACTAAACCCAGCGATTACCTGCGAACTCTGCGTTCTTGAACCCGGCGATCGATCAATGGCTGTTAATCGAACCCGATGGGCGATTCGCCGCTCTCGCTGCTAATCAAGCCGATCGATTGGATGAGCGATGAGTGTTGCGGGGGTTTGGATGAGCGATGGCGGTGGCGTTGCCTCTGGATGAACAGGACCCGTGGTGCGGAGGGCTGGATGAGCGATGAAAGATGGAGGGTGGCCGTGGAGGGTTGGTTGAGCAGGACCCGTGGTGTGGAGGGATGGATGAGCGATGAAACGATGGAGGGCTGGATGAGCAGTGAGCGGTGGAGGGTGGTTGAGCGGTAGCC
This sequence comes from Aegilops speltoides, assembly GCA_021437245.1. Taxonomy (NCBI): domain Eukaryota; kingdom Viridiplantae; phylum Streptophyta; class Magnoliopsida; order Poales; family Poaceae; genus Aegilops; species Aegilops speltoides. The sequence continues at coordinate 422,943,557 of CM038142.1, read as the reverse complement.
AATGGAGTAGCGCCGCGGTGGAGGCTGGATGAGCGAGGAGCCCGTGGAGGCTAGAGGAGGTCGACGGTTGCCCGTGGAGGATGGAGGAGGTCGACGGTGGAGATGAACAGTATCGAGTGGAGTCCCGTTTTGCGGTACGCCACACCCCTCCCCCCGTTTCGACCTTAGCGCTCCAACACAAGTCCGTTTCGTCCGTTTTGCGGTATGCCACATCCCTCCCGATCAACAGGACCCCTGTTTCGACCGTAGGAGGTCCGTTTCCTCCGTTTTGCAGTACGCCACACCCCTCCCGATCAACAGGACCCCGTTTTGAACGTAGGAGGCCCGTTTCCTCCATTGTGCGATGCGCGGGCCTCGTTCCATCGCTGTTCCATCAAGCGGTTGGCTCCCACGCGTTCCGTTGCCTCCCGATGAACACGACGCGTTCCGTTGCCTCCCCATGAACACGATGCATTCCGTTGCCTCCCAATGAACACGATGACGACTCTGTTTCTCCGTTCCGACCCAGCCATGTACGTATGCGCGAGTAGGCATTTGAGACCCCGCCCATATGTACGTACGTGGCCGTATTTTCTTTCTTGCACCCTGGCCGATGTACGTACATGTACATGCTACGTGCGCGCCTCTACTACGACACGTGCACGCCTCTACTACGACACGTGCGCGCCTCTACATCGACCAGTATGTACGTACATGTTTGCGACCAGGATGACAATGCTACATACGCTTCGACCAGGTGGGTCCCGACTGTCAGGCACTTCCTTGCCTGCGAAGATGTAGCTAGTGGGTCCCAGCGATCGAGGCGAATCATTTTCTTTTGTTTTTTGCGGGACGCACTTCCTTGCGTGCGAAGGTGTAAGTGGTGGGACCCAGCGATCGAAAATGTTTTTGTGAAATACGGTGGCCCGTCCGGTGGGTCCCCGCTGTCAGGTGGAGGTATAATTATTTTGCACGTAATAAGGAGGCACTTCCTTGCTGCGGCTGTGGACCAGCTGTCAGCCTCTCCATGTACATTCCACGTCCGATGGAAGCCATTCCTTGACCACGTTGACCACGCCGTGCCGAGAGCACCAGGGCGGCGGACAACGGTGAGGCCTAGGGAGGGGGTGACGCGGAGTTGGGGAAGGCGCGGCAGTGGATGCCCACGTGTAGAGGAGTACGAGGGTTCACTGGTTCGCTGCATTGTGAGGCTGCCGTCGCCGCAGAATAACAGGAGGTGTGGTGAGTAGAGGGATGGCCTGGCCAGCGGTGGGAGTAGTAGGGGGTGGTGAGGCCTCCGCCGCATCGCAGCTGGCCATGGGAGGCAGGAGCACGAGGCACGACCGACGCTGGTTTGGGCGGCTGGAGCAAGAAGACCAGAGGTTGAAGAAGCACTACTGACATTGGATGGACATCGTCACGATCCTTTGGAGCTAGAATCGTGCATATTGACTAAGTTGACAAAGCCCTCCGTCCCGTCAACTTAGTAGGCCCTAAGTCAGACTGCCACTATCTTTGGGTCCCGGCTAACAAGGGAGTATTCATTTTTGTGCGTAATAAGGAGGCACTTCCTTGCGTGCGAAGATATAGCTGGTGGGTCCGAGTATCGATGGCGATAATGTTTTTCCGTGAAATCTGAGGCCCTTCGGTGGGTCCCGATGTCGTGGAGGAATCATTATTTTGCGCGTAATAAGGAGGCATTTCCTTGCGTGCGGCCGTGGACCCAGGTATCGGCCTCTCCGCGTCTGATCCGCCAGATGCATGTCGATCGTTGACCATGTTAACCAGCTGCGCCGAGAGCACCGAGGCGGTGGGCGGCAGTGAGGCCTAGGAAGGAGCGACATGGAGGCGAGGAAGACTCGGCGATTGTTTCCCACGCAGAGAGAAGTCGACTAAGCGAGGTTTATTGGTTAAATCTGCCGTCGCGGAGAATAACAGCGGTGTGGGTGAGTAGAGGATGGCTAGGCCGGTGATGGGAATGCGGTGGGGTGGTGAGGCTGCTTGCGACAAAGACAAATTGCTGCGGAAGGAGGAAGCGAGCAGTCCACCGGCGCTTGTTTGGCGGGAAGCAGAAGAGTAGAGATTGAAGAAGCACGACGGCCGTTGAATGGCCATCCAACGATCCTTTGCTTGTCGTCAACCTTTTTAGGAAAGCCTCAAATCTGTGGAAAACAACATACAACCCATCTTCCATTATTTCTAATAATTTACAGCCCATTTGCTAATTCTTAAGGTTTTTTTGGAGCCCATATTCTTTTTGTTAGCATTACAGCCCATATTGTGGCCACGGTTAAAAAATTATCTGAAATATTTCATATTTCAAAAGCGGTCGAACTGTTTTAATCCCGAAATTTCGACTCACATTCAAACTGATTTTAAAAATAAATGTATATCAATATAAAATCCAACAAATTCTCCATGCATAAAAATTAATGTTTTAAAATCTCAAAATGAAAAAAAGATATTCAAAACTAATTGCCGGTTTGATGTGTTTTAAAAATGTACAACCCATTTCTCATTACTGATAGGCCATTTTCTCGGCCAGCCGAATGAAGCTCTCCTCGTCTTGAAAGATTTGCAGCCCAACAGGCCTCATAAAGCAAGTTACTTGGCAAATCACAAAAAAGCTGGTCTGTGACCTTGGACCCAGCTGTCAGCCTCTCCATGTACAATACTCTTCCGATGGAAGTTGGTCATTGACCACATTGACCACGCTGCGGCGAGAGCACCAAGGCGGTGGACGATGGTGAGGCCTAGGAAGGGGACGACGCGAAGCCGGGGAAGACGCGGCAGTGGATGCCCACGCGGAGAGGAGTACGAGGGTTCACTGGTTCGGCTACGGCATGAGGCTACTGTCGCCGTAGAATAACAGGGGGTGTGGGTGAGTAGAAGGATACCTTGGGCCAGCGGTGTGAGTAGTAGGGGGCGGTGAGGCCTCCGCGGCATCACAGCCGGCCATGAGAGGCAGGAGCACGCGGCACGACCGGCGCTGCTTTGGGCGGCTGGAGCAAGAAGACCAAAGGTTGAAGAAGCACTATGCCCATTGGATGGACATCGTACGTTCACTGGAGCTAGAATCGTTCATATTGACTAAGTTAACAAAGCCCTCCGTCCTCGTCAACTTAGTAGGCCCACAAGTCAGCCACCCACTATGGTGGGTCCCAGCTAGCAGGGGGTATTCATTTTTTGGTGCGTAATAAGGAGGCACTTCCTTGCGTGCGAAGATATAGCTAGTGGGTCCGACCTATCAGCGGGGGGGCGTTTTTTCGCGGAATACAGAAGCCCTTCCCACGCACAGTGCGTAATAAGGAGGAACTTTCCTTGCGTGCGACCATGGACCTCGTGGGTCCCAGCCGTCAGGCTCTCCACATACAGTCCTCTTCCGATGACTCTCGTATGTTGACCACGCCGCGCCGAGCGCACCGAGGCGGTGGACGACAGCAAGGCCCCAGATTGGAATGACCCGGAGATGGGGAAGACGCGGCAGTGGAGTCGCAGACGGAGAGGAGTGGGAAACTTGACTAGTTCGGGTGCGGGGTGGGCCTACACTCGGTAGAGAACAACAGGAGGTGCGGAGTGGAGGGATGGCCTGGCCGTCGGTGGGGTAGCGTTTCGCTGAGGAGCGAAAAACAACGCCGCTGGACGCCGAAGGCTAGAGTAGGCGGTTCCGGCAGCACTGGGGGAAGAAGACGAGAGATTCAAGAAGAATGTCGCCCGTTGGATGTAAATCGAACGCCTTCTTAGGCTTCGACCTACTGGCCCACATGTCAGCCAGTCCATTTGTTTTTTTAGTCCATTTGGTGGGATGAGTGAAACAATGATGTAGCATCTATGCAGCCCGGTTAAATCCCATTTGCATTTTTCTCGAAATCCACGGACTTGCTGGGCTGGGTGAAAATATCATGTTGAGGTAGACTGTAAGTGCATCTAGTGCCCCTTAGTGATTTTGGTGTATTGAAGACTTATAGGTTAAGTAACCGATGCGTTTGTGAGTGTACACAGGTTTATAAGTCTATGAGGAGTTTGATATTTACAGAGAAAGTCGACCCCTAAAAATGAAGTTCTTCGACTGAAGACTTTGATATTTTGAAGACTTTCTGAAGACTTTGAAAGTGAAGAAATTGGTGTGACCTTGAAGACTTGATATTCATTTGAGGAATATGAAGCGTGAAGACTTTTGTTTTCGTAGTTTCATTTTCTCTTTCTTGAGTCATAGGAAGCACCGTCTTTGTTAAAGAAGGTCGAGGAAATACTAAGGAAAAATTTCCATGTGATGCTCAACTCAAAATCCTACACCTACTGAATCCCTTGAGTGAAGCCATTCGAAATCTCATACAGATTCGATCAAATTCATCGATGTGAGACGCAGTTCTTACATTCACTCAGACTTTGTTCGATCGAGGAGTTAGGAATTCGCCAAAGGCGAATTGCCTACGATGAGAACATGATAGCCCCGAGGAATTTGAGAGTCAAATTTCCGACCGTTCTTTGTCTTCTTGGCGGCTGTCCCAAAATATCTTATCCACCTAACGGTCATATCATTGAAGGGCATTTATGTCTTATCATGTCGGGCTGCTCCTAGGCTATAAATAGCCGCCCCTACAACCACTAGCGGTTGGCTGCTCCGAAGAACTTGACACTTGTCATTTGAGAGCAACCCATCCTCAAGAACTTTGGCGAAAATCATCAAGTGAGGAAAATCCCAAAACCAAACCCCCACAAACCCAAAGTGATTGAGCATCATCAAGAAATTGATCTGCGTGGATCCGACGCTTGTTACCTTTGAAGATGTGCTTCTTCCAGACGGTTAGGCGTCAAGGTCTAGAGCATCAAGAGGAATTGTGGATCGCCGAGTGACCAAGTCTGTGAAGGTTTGGAAGTCACCAAGACTTACCACGAGTGATTGGACGAGGCTGCGTGGTCTTAGTTCAAGGAGAATACGGTGAGGACTAGGTGTCTGAGTTGCGGCTCGAGATCGGGTGTCGGGATCTGTGTGTCCTCGAGTTTAAATACTCATCCGCTCCAACCAGACGTACAAGCGAGACAGCGCTTGGGCTGGTTTACCAAATCATTGTCATCACCAACCGACCGGTTCTATTTCCTCAACTCTTCCATTTCCTCATTACATGTTGCATGTTGTTCATATCTGTGCTTGAAGATTTTGATGAAGACTTTCACAAATTCCTCGGTTCAATTTCTTGATCTGTTTGTCTTCATCTTGCTATCCTGTGTTTACGCTTTCCGTACTCGTTTTAGTCTTCATTTCATCATCTTGACTATGTGTGTATCTGTTATGTTTACTTCGAGTACATATTCCGCTGCAAGTAGTTCTTCGCTAAGGAATTTCCTCACCGCAAATTCCTCATTGAAGAATTCATAAAATCGCCTATTCAACCCCTCTAGTCGATATAACGCACTTTCAATTGGTATCGAGCAAGGTACTCCTTGTTACGTGTTATTTTGGTTTAACCTTTGGAGTTTTAGTTATGTCGACCGTAGGTATGATCAAGGTCTCGGCTGGGTGTCCTACCTTTGATGGAGCGGACTACCCCTCTTTGGAAGAACAATATGCGGATGCATCTTGAGGCAATTGACAATGATCTACGGTATGTTGTGGAAAATGGTGTCCCCTCATCCTTTGAAACACCGACCGCTACCGATGTGAAGAGATTCAAACAACTCGATTCTCAAGCGAAGAATATCATCTGTGGCCATCCGAGCAAAGGACGGTATGGAAGAGTGAGTGCTTTGGAAGCCGCTAAGCTTATACGGGATAGGCTGTCCAAAGTAAATGAAGGAGTCTCAACTCAGCGTGACTCTCGAGTCGATGTTCTTGGAATCTCTTCAACCGCTTCAAAAGACTCGACAATGAGAATGTCCAACAAACCTTTGATCGCCTCATTGACATCTCAAATGAGCTTCAAGCCTTGGTGCCATGACATCACTTGATCATGAAGTTGTGAAGAAACCGCTGAGATCGCTTGATTCCTCATTTGATACTCTGGGTGATGATACAAGAACGTCTTGACTACAAGTCGCTTGATCCTGCTGATATCCTCGAAGGCTAAACACTCACGAGTTCGACTTGCTGAAAAGAGAGATCTCTATGGCTCAAACTATGGCAAACCACGTGCCTCAAGGCTAAGGTTGTGTCGACTCAAATGTGAGGATTACGGTAGTAGCCTTGGTGATCTGAAGAATCGAGCCAGATCTAGCTCGCTTGTGAAGAAATTCCGAAGTTCACAAGGCGTGGTCGCTTTGGAAAACCCTCAAGAGGAAATGATTCCTCATCCGGTGACTACAAGAGAAGACTTTGCCACAAATGCAAGAAGCCTGGTCACTATATTCAAGATTGTCCTCGATTGGGAAAAGGAAATGAAGAAGAAGAAATACAAGGATTACGAGTTCGATGATATGAAGAAGAAGAAGAAATCGTCAAAATCTTAGTCATCAAAACCCTCAAAGTCTTCATCTCACAAGAAGGGCAGCTCCAAGAAAGCTCGGGCATTCATTGGCAAGGAAATGGACTCTGAAGCTGAATCTGAGGAAAATGATGAAGAGGAGGAGTCTGAAGAATCTGAGTGCGTGTGGCGAGTCGGCGTTGCTCTTGCTTTCGTCGACAAGTCCATCTTCAACATCAAGAAACCGACTCCACCGACAAGCCCGATGAAGATAATGATGGCTACGCTCCCACCTATTGCTTCATGGCAAAAGGAGCTAAGGTATCAAATACAACTCCTCGATTCTAGTGAAAATGAATCGATGAGGATCTCAAGCCTAGCTACTCTAAACTTGCTAAAATTGCTGTGAAACAACAACGGGCTCTTGAAAAGGTTCAAAACATGCTAGATAAAAGTGATGATATGTTGGGTGAAGAAATGGATCGCACGAAAGCCTTGATGAAAATCTTGAGAGACTTGATCTAGGTATGATAACCTTCAAGGTCATCATAACTCTCTCTTGTCTGATCATGAGAAACTTTCTTATGAATTTCTTCAAGAAAAGCAAGATCACGAGAAGCTTTGTCTTGAAGCTATTCAAAGAAAGGAAGATCTTGAAAAGCTAAGAGTGTGTTATGAAGATCTTCAGAAGGAGCGCGATTCATTACTAGCTCAACAAATCAGCGCTTCTCAGGAAGAATTTGTTCCTCCATGCTTAAAGTGCATTGAACATGAATCTGCTAATTCTTCACCTGAATGTTCAAATGCTTCAAATGTTAAAAATTCTTCATCGCCTCTGCTATCACTAATTCCTCATCCGAGGACATTGCTAGTATCACCGACAATGCAGGGCTGAAGGAATTGTACATGACAGCATGTACAAAAGCCTCAAAGGGCATCGACACTTTGTGATGTGCTCAAAAGCAGATCCTCAACGAAACCCTAGGAAAGAGGGTATTGCCTTTGAGAGGAAACTCAATGCCGATGAAACATATTGGAAGCTTTGCAAGTATCCCAAAACCTCATGGGTTGCTGCAAAGGGACCTCCATTGATCCATCTAACTTATCGGCTTTACATGTGAATCTCCTCATTCTTCTGATGAGTCATTTGACTCCAACTATAAACTGTTCAAAAATCAGAATGGTGAAGTATTTGCTAGATATGTTGGCACTAACTGCAGGAACGGTTCCCCTATGAAGAAAATCTGGGTTCCCAAAAGTTGTGTTGAAAGTCTTCAGGTGAATGTCCTCATGACACCACCTGTGAAGAACAAGAACCCCAGATCAAATTCTTCATATGGACCAAACTCTTCATATGGATCCAAGTCCTCATATGGACCAAATTCTTCACGAGGATCAAATTCCTCAACTGGATCAAAGTCCTCATATGATTATCATCGTGCTAACAACTCTGTCTCGCAGGGTAGAGCTAAGGGCTATGAATATGTGCATTATTCTTCAAACCATTATGTTCATAGGTCCTCGAAGAATTACTCTGCTTATTCATATGCATACCCTAACCCCTCTTATGCTAAACGAAATGGTCTGGCATCTTTGCCACCTTTCTCACATGGTGCTCGCAGGATGATGAACTCTTTGCCACCCCTCTAGATGTGGGTGGTGAAGAAAAGAACTAATCTCTTTTGCGGGTCAGGTCTCCGGCGTGCTCTAACGTCTGAAGAATTTCTTTGAGGACTGACAAAAATGCTGAAAGGGCCTTGAGCGAATCATGATGAAATGAACTTTCATTTCACACGTCCTCCTCTTCGCTATATCTGTTTTCTTGCTTGATGAAATTCATCTGATGAACTTGATATCATATTCTTCACTGATGAAGCATATGAGATTGTAAGCTACACTAATTCATCTGCAGGATTATCAACCCAAAACCACTAAATGGGTCCTAGATAGTGGATGTACAAATCACATGACTGGTGACAAGAATCTATTGATGGATGCTCCCTTATCACCGTCACCTCTGAAGCATATCATCTTTGCTGACAAAGGCAAAAGTCAGGTATTGGGTCTTGGTAAGGTTGCTATCTCTAAGGATAAGCACATGGACAAAGTCATGCTTGTTGAGTCCTTAGGATACAATCTTATGTCAGTCTTGATGCTTTGTGATCTTGATATGGTTGTTGTCTTTGGCAAATATCGTTGTGTTGTGATTATGGAAGCTGACAATTCCAAAGTCTTCGAAGGCTTTAGGAGAGGAGATCAGATATTGTTGATTTCTCTCTGGGACCACAACCAGCCATGTGTCTACTCGCAAAAGCTTCAGAAGGCTGGCTATGGCATCGACGACTTGGTCATACAGGCATGAGAAATTTGAACACGCTTGCGAAGAAGAAGCATGTCATTGGCATTGAGAATGTCAAATTCCTCAAGGATCACTTATGCGGAGCATGTGAAGCGGAAAAATGACCAAGGCCAAGCATCCAAAGAAAGACTATCATGACCACTACCCGTCCATTCAATTGCTTCACATGGACCTCTTGGACCAAATCATTATTCAGCGGTCACTAATGATGCATCTCTATATGGTTTTGTCATTGTTGATGATTATTCTCGATATACATGGGTACACATTTTTACTTACAAACATGAAGTGCGGAAGTCTTCAAGCGATTTTCCTCGAGGGCTTCAACCAATTTTGGTGTGAAGATCAAGCATATCGAAGTGACAATGGGCCGAGTTCAAGAATTCTGGTCTTGATGCTTATCTTGATGAACTTGGTATTACTCATGAATTATCTGCTCCCTATACTCCTCGGCAAAATGGCGTCGTGGGCGCAAGAATAGAACTCTTGTTGAGATGGCTCGCACTATGCTTGATGAATACAAAACGCCTCGGCGTTTTGGATTGATGCAATTGATCTTGCACGCCACATCATCAACCGAGTATATCTTCACAAATTCTTCAAGAAGACGCCTATGAACTCCTCAACGACAAGAAACCCAATGTGAGTTATTTCAAAGTCTTGATTGCTAAATGTTGGATTAGAGATCCTCACCACAACTCTAAATTTGCACCAAAGCACATGAAGGTTTTATGCTTGGTTACGGAAAGGACTCGCACACCTCTGAGTCTTCAACATTGTTCTTCACAAGATTGTTGACGACATAGAGATGTGCGGTTCGATGAAACTAATGGCTCGCAAAGAGAGCACCTACCTTCGTGTTAGATGAACCAGCACCGAAGATGCTATCAAGCTCAAGGCAGCCGAGGATGTCATTCCTATTGAAGAATCTCTGAAGAATTCATTCCTGTTCATGAAGAACGTCGAGTGATGCACTGAAGAACATGATGAGGAAAATGGTCTTTGAAGAAAATGCTGATCAAAATCCTCGTGACAACCCACTCATCCACGCGTTGCAAAAGAAGTGCAAGTGGAGAAGATCATCAATGACATTAGCGCACCAGGTCCTCTCACACGCTCAAAAGCTTCACACTTATCTAACTTTTGTGGGCACTATGCTTTTGTCTCTATCTCGAGCCCACTAAGGTAGATGAAGCATTTACGGGCGGAGTGGATTCAGGCTATGCAAAAAGAATTACATCAGTTCGAGTTGAACAATGTCTGGGAATTGGTCAATCGCCCAGATCCTCGCAAGCATAATATCATTGGCACAAAGTGGATCTACCGCAACAAGCAAGATGAAAATTGCCTTGTGGTGAGGAATAAGGCACGACTAGTAGCTCAAGGCTACACATAGGTTGAAGGAATTGATTTCGATGAAACTTTTGCACCTGTTGCTAGACTTGAGGCCATTCGCATTTTACTTGCCTATGCTAACCATCATGATATCATCTTATATCAAATGGATGTGAAAAATGCATTCCTCAATGGTAAGCTTGAGGAAGAAGTATATGTTGCTCAACCCCCAGGTTTTGAAGATCCCAAGAATCCTGACAAAGTCTTCAGACTCAATAAGGCCCTCTATGGCCTCAAGCAAGCCCCTCGGGTGTGGTATGACACATTGAAGGAATTCTTCGTAAAGAATGGCTTCACACCCGGTTCACTCGACCCTACTCTTTTTACTAAATCATATGATGGTGAACTGTTTGTGTGCCAAATATATGTTGATGATATTATCTTTGGCTGTACTAACCAACGATATAGTGATGAATTTGCCTATATGATGAGTGAAGAATATCAAATGTCTATGATGGGAGAACTGAAATTCTTCTTAGGTCTTCAAATTAAATCGACAACACAATGGCATATTCATATCTCGGAGAAATACCTCAAAGATGTCTTGAGGAAATTCGGCATGCAAGATTGCAAAGGCGTCAAAATTCCTATGCCCACAAATGGCCATCTATGCAATGATGAAAATGGTATTGACTTGATCACAAGGTATACCGCTCCATGATTGGTTCCTTATTGTACTTATGTGCATCTAGGCGGATATAATGCTTAGTGTTTGCATGTGTGCCCGATTTCAAGCTGCACCAAGGAATCACACCATAAGGCTGTGAAGCATATTCTCGATATCTAGCTCACACACCAACACTAGGATTATGGTATCCCAAGGGCTCTGCTTTTGATCTCATTGGATATTCTCGACTCGACTATCTTTGGTGATCGTGTGGACCGCAAGTCAACATCGGCACTTGTCATTTCCTCGGACGATCGTTGGTGCATTGGTCCTCGAAGAAAGCAGAATCTGCGTATCACCGCTCTTCTTTGAAGCTGAATACATTGCTGTTGGCTCATCTTGTGCTCAAGCGCTTTGGATGAAGCAAACCCTCAAGGACTATGGCGTCAACGTGAAGAATGTGCCTCTCCTCTGCGACAATGAGAGTGCCATCAAAATTGCTCACAACCCAGTTCAGCACTCGAAGACTAAGCACATCTAGATTCGTCATCATTTTCTTCGTGATCATGTGTTGAAGGGTGACATCTCCATCGAGCATGTGAAGACTGAAGAACAGCTAGCTGATATCTCCACTAAGCCCTTGGACGAGAAGAAATTTAGCAAGTTGCGGTGTGAGCTAAATATCTTAGAATCTTCGAATGTTCTTTGAAAAGGACACACATCCTAACTCTTATGCAGAATTGATGACTTAGATGTGCAACACATGAAGAAACGTTTTTCTTCAATCAATGAAGAATAACACTCTAAGTGTGAAGAAATTAATGAAGAATTTGATTCTCAGAACCCTACGACAATTGTACGCGGTGTCTGAAATCATCATTCTTATATGGTGGGCTACGCCACCACAAAAGTTGAAAATCTTCAATTTGAGTTTTTCCTCATTTTTGAAATTCCTCAGTTTTTCAAATTCTTCAACTTTGCAAAATCTTCAATGTTTCCGACATTTTTCTTCATTAGCTATATATATATATATGCGAGTTTATGTCCTCTACAGCATTCACTTATTGCTATTTCTTCAAGTTGTGATTTCTGCTAAGTGAATATGATCGGACCCTTCCCCCTCTATGCTATACTCAACCCAATCTATTCACAAATTCTTCATGTGCGTTCTGATTGAAACTCGTTCAAAGTCTTCACTGTGTCCTTGACAGCTGAAGAAATTGCGAACGAAATTTTTATAACAAATCTTATCCAGATTTTCGGTTTTACTGCTCAAACCACTCCACATCCCACGATACATTAGTTTAATCACCCACGATCTTACACGATCTCATCTGCTGTCGTGGGTGACACATGTCGCGTGAAGGAGAAAGGGCAGGGCATGTTAGTCCAAAATCTTGGGTGAACAGTTTTTCACCGTGGCTATAAATACCCTCTCCTTCCTTACTTCATTTACTCCGCTCGGTCGCTGTCTCTCGCTCGAGCTCTTCTCAAACCCTAAGCGCCGCCGCTTCTCCATCGCCGTCGGTGAGGAAGAGCTTCACCCTCGACCTCGTCGCCCGTCGTACTTTCGCCCGACATGGAAATCTTCACTCCTCCGCCGCCGTAGCCGTCTCCCTCTGCCAAGTTAGGGCGTGGGAGATCTAACATGACGAACTTCACTACAGTTCATCTCTGTTCGTCGTGTTCTTCAGCTCGGGTGATTAAAAGTCACTTTTATTACTCACTTTGATTCTCAAATCTTTCTGAAAATCTTCAAAGGTGTTTTTGTTCTTCAAATCTTCACATATGAACACCTCACACACTATCTGCTCTTGATTTATCTCTCTAAGCATTCATTTCTTCAAGATTCCTCAATTGTGCGGATTTTCAATCTGTACAACTCCGGAACCTAAGACAAAACGCTTAGTGAAATTCCTCAAGGCTCAACTGGTCAAATTCCTCAAAACTTGTCTTTTTTGAAAAATCTTCTGAGAACGCATATGACCTCTCCAAATTCCTCGCAGCTACACTCTGCTCACAGTACTCATGTCCGCTGCTGAATCACTAGGTTCTCATCAACTTAACTCATTTGCAGCGTTCCTCGAAGAAAAACTGCATACTTCTTCAGAGTGCTCTATAGTTCAAATTCCTCATCTGAAGAAAATGGCAGAAGGCAAGAGACCGCAGAAGGGAGGAAAGAAACGTGGCTGCTACGGGCTGAGCAAGAACCGTTCTTACCTACGCATCAAAACCACAACGATAGTTTGTCAAGTTAGTGTTGTTTTAACCTTCGCAAGGACCGGGCGTAGCCACACTCGGTTCAACTAAAGTTGGAGAAACTGACACCCGCTAGTCACCTGTGTGCAGATCACGACGGTAAAACCAGTCTCGCGTAAGCGTACGCGTAATGTCGGTCTGGGTCGCTTCATCCAACAATACCGCCGAACCAAAGTATGATATGCTGGTAAGCAGTATGACTTGTATCGCCCACAACTCACTTGTGTTCTACTCGTGCATATAACATCAACACAAAAAACCTAGGCTCGGATGCCACTGTTGGGGAGCGTAGTAATTTCAAAAAATTCCTCGCACATGCAAGATCATGGTGATGCATAGCAGCGAGAGGAGAGTATTCGCTCACGTACCCTCGTGAGACCGTGGCGAAGCGTTATGACAACGCGGTTGATGTAGTCGACGCGTCTTCACGATCCGACCGATCCAAGTACCGAGCGTCGGCACCTCTGAGTTCAGCATACGTTCAGCTCGATGGCGATCCACGGGCTCCGATCCAGCAAAGCTTCGATGAGTTCCGTCGGCCGACGGCGTGGTGGCGATGATGATGTTCTACCGGCGCAGGGCTTCGTAAACTCCGCGACGATATGGTGAGGTGGAATATGGTGGAGGGGGCACCGCACACGGCTGAGGAACGATCCATAGATCAACTTGTGTGTCTGGGATGCCCCCGCCCCGTATATAAAGGAGCAAGGGGAGGTCGGCCGGCCTTGGGGCGCCAAGGAGGAGGATCCTCCTCCTAGTAGGAGTAGGATTCCTCCTTTCCTACTCCTACTAGGAGGGGAAGGAAGGGGAGAGGGGAAGGAAAGGCGCCGCCGCCTCCTAGTCCCATTCGGATCAGAGGGAGAGGGGGCGCGCGGCCCACCCTGGCCGCCCCTCTCTCTTTCCACCAAGGCCCATGTGGCCCACTAACTCTCCCGGGGGGTTCCGGTAACCCCTCCGGCACTCCGGTTTTCTCCAAATCACCCGAACAATTCCGGTGTCGAATATAGTCGTCCAATATATCAATCTTTATGTCTCGACCATTTGAGACTCCTCGTCACGTCCGTGATCACATACGGGACTCGAAAAAACTTCGTACATCAAAACTTATAAACTCATAATAAAACTGTCATCGTAACGTTAAGCGTCACGGACCCTACGGGTTCGAGAACTATGTAGACATGACCTAGAACTATTCTCGTCAATAACCAATAGCGGAACACGGATGCCCATATTGGTTCCTACATATTCTCTGAAGATCTTTATCGGTCAAACCACATAACAACATACGTTGTTCCCTTTGTCATCGGTATGTTACTTGCCCGAGATTCGATCGTCGGTATCCAATACCTAGTTCAATCTTGTTACCGGCAAGTCTCTTTACTCGTTATGTAATGCATCATTCCGTAACTAACTCATTAGCTACATTGCTTGCAAGGCTTATAGTGATGTGCATTACCGAGAGGGCCCAAAGATACCTCTCCGACAATCGAAGTGACAAAACCTAATCTCGAAATACGCCAACCCAACATGTACCTTCGGAGATACCTGTAGTACTCCTTTATAATCACCTAGTTACGTTGTGACGTTTGGTAGAACCCAAAGTGTTCCTCTGGTAAACGGGAGTTGCATAATCTCATAGTTACAGGTACATGTATAAGTCATGAAGAAAGCAATAACAATATACTGAACGATCAAGTGCTAGGCGAATGGAATGGGTCAAGTCAATCACATCATTCTCCTAATGATGTGATCCCGTTAATAAAATGACAACTCTTTTTTCCATGGCTAGGAAACATAACCATCTTTGATAAACGAGCTAGTCAAGTAGAGGCATACTAGTTACACTATGTTTGTCTATGTATTCACACATGTATTATGTTTCCGGTTAATACAATTCTAGCATGAATAATAAACATTTATCATGATATAAGGAAATAAATAATAACTTTATTATTGCCTCTAGGGCATATTTCCTTCACCATAGGCTAGCTTCTAGGGTTTAGCCTCCTTGATCTCGTGGTAGATCTACTCTTGTACTACCCATATCATCAATATTAATCAAGCAGGAGTAGGGTTTTACCTCCACCGAGAGGGCCTGAACCTGGGTAAAAACATCGTGTCCCTTGTCTCCTGTTACCATCCGCCTAGACGCATAGTTCGGGACCCCCTACCCGAGATCCGCCGGTTTTTACACCGACATTGGTGCTTTCATTGAGAGTTCCTCTGTGCTGTCACCATCAGGAAGGATGCCTCGTCCCGTATTTAAAGCCGAGACCATTGCTAAAGGAGCTTTGGCCATTGGCCAAACTATCCGGCTAGGCGGTTTTCTTATGACCGCCTGTTCGGCCGTCGCGCCGACGATGACTTCTCGGGTCATCAAAAGCGATCTTCACGTCAACTCGGAACTCGCCGAGCAGGTAGATCCGATGAAGCTCTCCTCCTTAAACGAGCTCTTGGATCGCATCGCCGCCCTGGGAGTCGCTACAGACTACGATCAGATTGGGCCTAAAACCGATCTGAGAGAGATCAACTCTCCCCAGGCTACCCACCACGTTGCCGTGGTAGAGTTACAGCATGACGACTCTTCTTCTATATTAAGGACAAGCTATGTCCGGATTCCCGACCCCTCCATGCCGGATTCCCGCGGAGGAACGGACGTCAATTAAATCCTGAACCTAAAGTCAGGCAGCGGGCTGGACTCATTGGACAATATCCCAAAACCCAAGCTTCCAAGTTCGGAAACTTTTCAGCCTTTGAGTCTTAGATTGGACGGGGTTCCGAATTTAATTCCACCCGCCCACCCAAACATAAGCGATCTATCTCGAATCCGGCAAGAGCCCGCTGAAACAGTACACCATTACTGGGCCAGATTCCTCCTGGTTATGGACAGGATAAAGGACTGCCGCGAGGAAGACGTAATCTTACTCTTCTGCAATAACTGCACGGACAAGGGAATCCTAAACGCCATAAGCCGTTGCGAAATTACACGCTTTGCTGACTTGGCGTCCATAGTACAAAAATACTGTGCGATGGAGAGCGCCTGGAAAACCAAAACCAACTTTTGGGATAATCCGGCTTCGAATACAACCCTAGTACAAAATAAAAGGGTGCATCATCATCAGGCGCCTGGGTTAAATACCAAAAAGCAAAAAACCCCTAAAGGGCACGGAACCGTACTGGAGGGATGGCTCAGTGGACCCTGCAAAATTCATAGCATAGAGGGCGCCACTCCAACTCGTAGCCTTCGAGCATGTTGGATACTACGGCGGGTGGCCAAAAGTGGTGAAGAGCTTCTAGCTCCAGAGAACCAGCCCAGCAATACCAGTACGGTATCAACAGTCTTTGAGACTTTCGCATCAAATAATATGCGGAAACGGACACTCCGCAGCCTTGCCGAAGTCTACCAAGTAGCAACAATAAATCCATGGAGTGACACAACTATTACCTTCAACGCCAGTGACGAACCTAAATTCCGAACAGCCCGAGCACCAGCCGCATTGGTCCTCAGCCCAATAGTGGACGGCTTTCGCCTTACTAAGGTACTCATGGATGGCGACAGCGGATTAAACCTCATTTACGAGGAAACCCTTAAAAAATGGAAATAGACTGGAGCCGCATTAAGCGAAGCAGCACAACCTTTAGAGGAATAATCCCTAGTCGGGAAGCATGTTGCACAGGAAAAATCACATTGGATGGGGTGTTCGGTTCGCCGGACAATTACAGGTCCGAGGAGGTCACGTTCCAAGTGGCCCCGTTCAGCAGCGGATATCACGCTTTATTAGGACGAGAGGCATTCACAATTTTTCAAGCTATACCCCATTACGGGTACATGAAGCTAAAAATGCCCGGGCCCAACAGAATCATCACTCTTGCCAGTGATCAGGACATAGCACTCCACGTCGAAAATAAGACAGCTGCACTAGCCCTAGAGGCACTATCCGAAGCCCTAGCGGTCAAGGAACTCACTGCGCTGCGCCCCACGGTGAACAGGGATGATGTGGTACTCGATAAAAGATCCAAGTCCACCTCTTTTAAGCCAGTGGATGAAATAGTCAAATTCCAAGTCCATCCAACGGACCCTACAAAGACGGCCTCCATTGGGGCACAATTAAACCCTGATGTAGATGCCGCACTATGAGAATTCCTAAGGGAAAATTGGGACATTTTTGCCTGTCACCCTTCAAACATGCCAAGAATCCCACGACGGCTGGCTGAGCACAGCCTAAATATCCTAAAAGGATTCAAGCCAGTCAAACAGGCTCTTCGGCGATTTTCCGAACCCAAGAGACAGGCAATGGGAGAGGAGCTAGCCAAGCTATTAGAGGCCGGATTCATCAGAGATATAAAACATCGGTGGCTAGCAACCCCGTAATGGTACCAAGAAGGACAAATCTGGCGCTGTGTGTCGACTTCAAGGACCTTAACAAGGCTTGCCCAAAGGATCCATTCCCCCTCCCCCGCATAGATCAAATCATCGACGCTACTGCAGGGCACGATTCATTGTGCTTTCTCGACACATACTCCGGCTACCACCAAATCAAGATGGCAGAGCCAGACCAAGCCGCAACGGCATTTATCACTCCATACGGACCATTCTACTTCAACACAATGCCCTTCGGGCTCAAAAACGCCGGTGCAACATATCAGCGCATGATTCAGACATGTCTGGCAAACCAGATCGGCAAAACAGTGGAGGCATATGTAGATGACGTGGTCGCCAAATCCAAGCATGTCGAAACTCTAGTAGACGACTTGAGGCTCACATTCGACAATCTCCGAACATACGACATTAAGCTCAACCCAGAAAAATGCGTTTTCGGCGTACCAGCCGGAAGGCTCTTGGGCTTCATTGTATCCGGTAGAGGAATAGAAGCAAACCCAGCCAAGATTAGAGCTCTGTCACAATTGGATATCCCAAAAGACCTCAAGAAATACAAAAATTGACTGGATGCGTGGCGGCTCTAAGCCGCTTTATCTCCCGCTTAGGAGAAAAGGCATTACCCCTTTGTCGCCTCCTCCTGCGCACCGAACACTTCGAGTGGACGGATGCCGCCACGGCCGGACTCGAAGAAATCAAAGCCATATTGGCAACAAATCCAGTCCTGGCCGCGCCCAATTTGGGCGAACCGATGTTATTATATATCGCGGCAACACATCAAGTTGTAAGCGCGGTGCTCATCGTCGAACGAGAAACGGACGGACACAAGTTCCCTCTTCAAAAACTAGTTTACTACGTGTCCACTGTCCTAACTCCATGCAAGTCCCGGTACCCACAATATCAAAAGATAGCATACGCAGTGTTCATGGCATCCCGGAAGCTGCGACACTACTTTCAAGAACGTTCGATAACAGTAGCCTCCGAAGTACCCCTTAATGACATCATAAACAACCGCGACGCAACTGGCCGGATTGCAAAATGGGCCATCGAGCTCCTCCCATTCGACATAACCTATAAGCCACGGTGAGCTATCAAGTCGCAAGTTTTGGCTGACTTCATCGCCGAATGGACTGAAGCCGAACTCCCTAAAGAGTACGGCGCATATTCCAATTGGATCATGCACTTCGACGGCTCCAAAATGTTGGCCGGCTTGGGGGATGGCGTCGTCCTGACGTCCCCAACCAGAGATACAGTCCAATACGTACTCCAGATAATGTACACGGACTCCAACGCAGCCGAATACGAGGCCCTTCTACATGGTCTCCGGATGGCAGCCTCCATGGGCATTCAGCGCCTAGAGGTTCGCGGGGATTCAAACCTCGCAATATCCCAAATAAATGGAGACTTTGACGCGAAGGATCCGAAAATGGCAGCTTACCGTAACGTCGTCTTAAAAATGTCAGCTCGGTTCGAAGGGCTCGAATTTCACCATATAGCCCAGGATAATAACCAGGTGGCGGACGTATTGGCACGCATCGGTGCAAAGAGCGGTGCCGTCCCTCCCAACATCTTCCTGGAGCGGCTTTTCAAGCCATCCGTGCTATGGGAAGGCGAGTCCGGAAACAACAATCTGGACCCAACCACACCGCCCAATACCGAACATTTTGACACAATCGGTGGTTCTGCCAACGAAATAACACCTTCAGCCCACGAAATAATGGCAGTTATTGCCCCATGGACCGAGCCATTCCTAGCCTACTTAACTAGGCAGGAACTCCCTGAGGACCAAAATGAGGCCCGCTGCATAGTACGGCGATCTAAAGCCTATAAGGTCCACGAGGGAGAGCTTTATAAGAAAAGCACAACCAGAGTCCTTCAAAGGTGTATCTCCGAAGAGGAAGGGCGAAATCTCTTGGCTGAAATTCATGCCGGACTCGGTGGGCACCACGCCGCAGCCCGGGCCCTTGTAGGCAAGGCCTTCCGTACAGGATTTTATTGGCCGACGGCCCGGGAAGATGCACAGGACTTAGTCCAACGATGCGTCGGTTGCCAGCTCTTTGCTAATCAAAGCCACATGCCACCCACCGCCCTCAAAACTATACCCATTACCTGGCCGTTCGTGGTCTGGGGGCTTGACATGGTTGGACTCCTCAAAGGAGGAACCCACAAGCAAAAATACCTATTGGTCAGGGTGGGTAAATTCACCAAATGGATAGAGGCCAAGCCAGTTAAGACGGCCGAATCCGGACCCGTGATAGACTTCATATCGGGGGTAGTACACCGTTACGGCGTCCCCCATAGCATCATCACTGATAATGGCACGAACTTTATGGCCGACGAGGTTAAACTCTGGTGCAAAAACATGGGCATCAAGCTCGACTACGCTTCAGTCTATCACCCTCAAACTAACGGTCAAGTGGAGCGAGCAAATGGTCTAATCATGAGCGGCATCAAACCCAGACTAGTGCGGTCCCTTAAGGAATCTAACACACACTAGGTAGAGGAGCTCGACTCCATACTCTAGGGGCTGTGGACCATGCCAAATCGTATGACCGGATTCACACCATTTTTTTATGGTATACGGCGCAGAGGCAGTTTTGCCCTGCGACATAATTCATGACTCACCTCGCGTGCGCATGTACAAAGAAAGAGAAGCCGAGATGGATCGACAGGACAGTTTGGAGGCCTTCGAGGAGGAGCGCGACGTGGCAAAAGCTCGTTCCACATTCTATCAACAGTAGGCTCGAAGATATCAAAGCAGAGAAGTACGGGCCAAAACTTACAATGTTGGCGAACTAGTTCTACGCTTGTCGGAAAAGAAAAAGAACAAACTCAAGCCCAAATGGGAAGGTCCCTTCATCATCGACGAAGTCCTGACCGGCGGAGCATACCGTTTGAGAAATGCATTGGATAACCGACTCGAGCCAAACCCATGGAACGCGGCCCGTCTCCGAAGATTCTACGCCTAGCGCCGGACTCTGAGTTCGTCTCCTTCCCCCGTCCATATTTTATACTTTAACTGTCTTTTATTTCTCTCCTTCTTTCCCCTTTTTTTCTCACAAGCCTTTGAGAGGCTCGCCTGCGCATTGTTCGCACACACTTGACGTGCTACTCGCACTCATTATACCTGGGGGCTTCTTTAACAGAAGCTTATTTATACGGGCTTTATGCCCAACACATGTGTCACACTTCCGCATGTACCTTTTATTCACCATTATATGCATCGATATGACTTGAGTTTTGGCCAAGCTGGGTTGCCTGGCTCCTGTGCTTACCCCTACGTTCCCGATTGTTCGGCTAGGAGGTAAAGGGAGCACCTCTGCGATTGTTACTGCCGGGTCAGCCGAATGTGTACCTCAGGCTGGGTGAAGCCAAAAGCTAGCATTCTTAAGGGAATATTCGGTCGGCGAATTGAAAGATGATTTCTTACCTATTTATTTATCTGGCCCCAGATGCTTTCACCTTTTTTTTGCATCCGGACATGCACTTTAGGGCATGCCACCCGAGAAAGGAACCCTAACGGAACTATTCTCCCCGGAAGATGTTTCTTACTAACCATGTAATATAACATAACTAGTTGGGCACTTGTCTGATAAAGCACTAATGACCCCTACGCCTGGTCTCCACGCATGCCCCGGTTTTTTGTATAACCGCGAGGGTATTCGGACACACTCCGGACTGTCGAGTCCCGAGGTTGAAGCGAAAAGGTCCGCTACGACAAACGATCTACAATCCGGCTAGAAGGCATTTTACATGTCATTTTAAATTACATAGTCAAACTGACTGACTGTATTCCTCTTCGATACCATCTAATAGACTGTCTAGTTTACAGTCCCGCTGGGAATACTTTGCGGCCAACTCTACTTAGCCGTACACTAAGCTCAGAGGGATCTCCTTCCCATTGGGCCCCATAGGTCCGACCTCGGCCATGTGGTTTGGGTCAGCCTTCGCATACCGCGTCTTCACCATGGCCCAGGCCTCCCTGGCGCCTTGACGGCATGTCGATGTCTTCCATAACCAGAAGCGCCGCCGTGCTCCCTGAAGCTTCTCCGCAAGCTCTCCAAGACCTTTGGGTAGGGACATGGATGGCCACAACGCCTGGGCGACTCCGCTCATCACCCGCCAAACTCGTTCGTGCAGTTGTAGCATCTGGGGAAGTTGGTCACCCGTTGAACCGGGCATTTCCTCTGCAGGACGACCTGTGAGCATACCTACAGACATATTTCTGTTAATCGACTTCCTCGCCGAACTCTTCTTTTCAAAAGTTCGCTCAAGCACTTACTATAAATGCCGCGACGAAGCCGCCGATTCTCCTTCACGGAGTCAAATAGCTGGGTCCGAACATCTTTTAGTTCCTCGCCCAGCTGGGTGTTGGCATCTTGGAGGTTATTTTTCTCTTGCCGCACCCTTGTAAGCACCTTCTCGCCGGCCTTTAGCTGGCGTAGTAGCTGCTGCCTGTCTAGATCTAGTCCGGCGCCACCTGCAATATTATTGTCAGACTTATACACACGCCGCACTTCACAAACTACTTATCTTTCAAAGTATATATTACCGGAGTGGGTCTCTGTGGCTCCCCCTGTGGCAGCTAGTGCAGCCTCAAGTTGGGCCTTGCACTCTTGAAGCTCCTGGGACAGGTGGGTATTCTTTTCCGTAAGGTCCTACATAACAAATGATCCTTAAATCAGTTATTCTAACTATTTTAAGTCTCGGGGGCTACTGGCATATATAACTGTCAAAATTCCTCACCGTATGTCTTTCACATACTGCTCCGTGGCTCTGGCTAGACCATGTTGAGCGGCACGGAGGTGCGCATCTCCCGAATTAAAGGCGTTCAATGCCTCTGGGGAGAAACACGTGTCACGAAGAACTGTCTGGCGGCGCCTGTGATTCATGGCACTCTCCACCTCAGATCTGGTGGCGGACAACCTGTCGGCATCCTCCATTGGAGGAGCATCCGGCGCGCGCCTTGTGTTTGCCTCCCCCCGGACCTGGCGTTGGAGCCTGGCTGGCGGAGGCTCGATTGGCAACCTCTCTGGACATAGTCCGGCGAGCGCTCTTTCTCCTGCAAAAATCACAAGCATTAATATGCCTTCCAGGAATCTTTCCTTAAGACACGATGGCGCGCCATACCGTTGCGGCGACGTCTCGATTCGCACCGCACTTCTTTTCCGCCTGCTGGGCCGAGCTGCCCCTTGTTGACCAGCCGCCGCAGGCTGGGCTTCCCGCCTCAAAGGCACCTCCTGCGGAACACCATTGGTATACGGTGATCAGAGATAAGCACGAATGGGTAATGGTATCAGGACTTCGGTCACGGTTACCTGGGAAGCTGGAGATATTCCGGGGTAGTCGGCCGTAATGGCGACCAAAGCATTGTCGATGCTAAGTTGGTGGAACACCCCGCCGATCAGCTCCACCTTTATGTCCGGATCCTCTTCGGAGGCCGGATCGAGGGACCGTTTCGGATCCTCGGGTTGTGGAGCCGGGCTGTGTATATCCTCTACGGCCCAGCGCAGCTCCTTCGTCGAAATCACAAAATGAGACATTTAACTTTGGGAATATGGATCGGATAGACAAGTGTCTGCTTACCCAGCTTCGAGGGTTGTTCATGGAAAATCCATTCAATGGACTGGCACGGAGGAAGTCCTCCTCCTCCCCTTTGTACAGGGCGGACAAGATCTTCACCAGATCAGCGACCGATCCCGGCCCCTTACGGCCATGATGGGTGGCATCATCCTCCCTGTTGAAATCCCACATGGGGTGGCCCCTATACTGGAGCAGCTGCACCCCTCGCATAATGCATGTGGCCATGACCCCAATCATGGTCAATCCAAAATGAGCCAATAATCTTATTCGGCCCATCAGGTACTGGGCGTCCCTGTCATTCTCCCGTGGAGGGCTCCGCGGACGCCAACTTAGGCGCTTCTTCAGAGGAGCATTGCGGAACTCCGGGAGGCCGATCCGAACTGGATCCGGTAGCGGGGCGTCTTCTATATAAAACCATTCCGAAGGCCAGTCTTCGAACGCCTTCTTCGGGGTTTCGGATAGATATCCGGTCCCGGCGATACGCCATAGTTCGGCTCCGCCCACTTGATATATCGACCCCTCATGAGAACATGGTACGAGGCAGAATAATCTCTTCCACAGCGCAAAATGAGCCTCGACGCCCAGGAACAACTCGCAAAGGGCCACGAAGCCCGCGATGTGCAGAATGGAGGCAGGCATAAGGTGGTGCAGCTGGAGGCCGTAGAGCTCCAGGAGCCCCTGGAGAAATGGATGTATCGGAAATCCAAGTCCTCTTATTAGATAAGAGACAAAGCATACCCGCTCTCCTTTGGAGGGATTGGGGACGCTCTCCGCCTGCTTTCCACCCTTGTAGGTGGCAAGTCTGGCTTGAACCGGAACCATAAAGGCTGGGGGAAGAAATCCCTCGGTTTGGAGCGTCACTAACTCACTATGCGGGACTGAACATCTCCCCCAATCTCTTGGCTGAGGGCTAGGAGCGCGAGAGGAGGAACCGCATCGACTGTCCATGATGGAATGGATTTTTGTCGGAGGTGCTCCAATGAATACTCGCAGAAGGAGGATGGTGTGATTCGGATCTAGATCCTCGTCTCCTTTTATAGGCAGCTCATTTGCGCGGCTAGGGGGTAAGTGTAAAAATACCCCGGCTTTTCGCATTCGTTTGACACGTGGAAGATGGCCATTATTGGGCGTAGAAGCCAAGAAGCGCAACACTTACAAGAAGCCGGACACTATTCAACACAGGATTTGGAGAAGAACCCGCCTTGCAATGCCGAAGACAATCAACACGCCGGATTCATCATCATTGAAGCCTGGTTCGGGGGCTACTGAGGGAGTCCTGGACTAGGGGGTGTCCGGATAGCCGAACTATCATCTTTGGCCGGACTCCAAGACTATGAATATACAAGATTGAAGACTTCGTCCCGTGTTCGGATGGGACTTTCCTTGGCATGGAAGGCAAGCTTGGCAATATGGATATGTAGATCTCCTACCATTGTAACCGACTCTGTGTAACCCTAGCCCTCTCCGGTGTCTATATAAACCGGAGGGTTTTAGTCCGTAGGACGAACAACAATCATACCATAGGCTACCTTCTAGGGTTTAGCCTCCTTGATCTCGTGGTAGATCTACTCTTGTACTACCCATATCATCAATATTAATCAAGCAGGAGTAGGGTTTTACCTCCACCGAGAGGGCCCGAACCTGCGTAAAAACATCGTGTCCCTTGTCTCCTGTTACCATCCGCCTAAACGCATAGTTCGGGACCCCCTACCCGAGATCCGCCGGTTTTTACACCAACAGTTATCCTTTCTGATCGATATATCATAGAGTTCATACCAGAATAACACATTAAGACACAAATCAACCAAAACCCTAATGTCACCTAGATACTCCACTGTCACCTCAAGTACCTGTGGGCATGATTATACGATATGCACCACACAATCTCATATTCATCTATTCAACCAACACAACTAACTTCGAAGAGTGTCCCAAAGTTTCTACCGGAGAGTCAAGACAAAAACGTGTGCCAACCCCTATACATAGATTCCCAAGGTCACGGAACCCGCAAGTTGATCACCAAAACATACATAAAGTAGATCACATGAATATCCCATTGTCACCACATATAAGCACGACAAGACATACATTAAGTGTTCTCAAATCCTTAAAGACTCAATCCGATAAGATAACTTCAAAGGGAAAACTCAATCCATTACAAGAGATTAGAGGGGGAGAAACATCATAAGATACAACTATAATAGCAAATCTCGCGATACGTCAAGATCATATCACCTCAAGAACACGAGAGAGAGAGAGAGATCAAACACATAGCTACTGGTACATACCCTCAGCCCCGAGGGTGAACTACTCCCTCCTCGTCATGGAGAGCGTCGAGATGATGAAGATGGCCACCGGTGAGGGATCCCCCCTCCGGCAGGGTGCCAGAACAGGGTCCTGAGATGTTTTT
This sequence comes from Aegilops speltoides, assembly GCA_021437245.1. Classification (NCBI taxonomy): domain Eukaryota; kingdom Viridiplantae; phylum Streptophyta; class Magnoliopsida; order Poales; family Poaceae; genus Aegilops; species Aegilops speltoides. The sequence continues at coordinate 422,918,186 of CM038142.1, read as the reverse complement.
GGTGGCTACAGAGGCTTGCAGTGGCGGAACTCCCGATCTATTGTGCTCCCCGATGTTTTTAGGGTATATGGATATATATAGGTGAAAGAAGTCGGTCAGGGGAGCCACGAGAAGCCCACGAGGGTGGGGGGCGCGCCCAGGGGGGGTAGGGCGTGCCCTTGACCCTCGTGGCCAGCTCGAAGCTTCCCTGACATCTACTCCAAGTCTCCTAGATTGCTTACGTTCCAAAAATAACTCTCCCGAAGGTTTCATTCCGTTTGGACTCCGTTTGATATTCCTTTTCTTCGAAACATTAAAATAGGCAAGAAAACAACAATTTGGGATGGGCCTCCGGTTAATAGGTTAGTCCCAAAAATGATATAAAAGTGTAGAGTAAAGACCATAAACATCCAAAACGGGTAATATAATAGCATGGAACAATAAAACATTATAAATACGTTGGAGACGTATCAAAAATCATCGTCATCATCATCACCAACAACTCTCCCATCTCTGGGAGGGCTATCTTCATCAACATCTTCACAACACCAACTCCTCTCAAACCCTAGTTCATCTCTTGTGTTCATTCTTTGTACCAAAACTATAGATTGGTGCTTGTGGGTGACTAGTAGTGTTGATTACATCTTGTAGTTGATTACTATATGGTTTATTTGGTGGAAGATTATATGTTCAGATCCATTATGCTATTTTATACCCCTCTGATCTTGAGCATGTTTATCATTTGTGAGTATTTACTTTTGTTCTTGAGGCCACGGGAGAAATCATGTTGTAAGTAATCATGTGAACTTGATATGTGTTCGATATTTTGATGATATGCATGTTGTCATTCTCTTAGTGCTGTCATGTGAACGTTGACTACATGACACTTCACCATATTTGGGCCTAAGGGAATGCATTGTGGAGTAGTTATTAGATGGTGGGTTGCGAGAGTGATATAAGCTTAAACCCCAATTTATGCGCTATTCCGTAAGGGACCGATTGGATCCAAAAGTTTAATGCTATGGTTAGAATTTATTCTTAATACCTTTCTCGCAGTTGCGGATGCTTGCGAGAGGGTTAATCATAAGTAGGAGGTTTGTTCAAGTAAGAACATCACCTAAGCACTGGTCCACCCACATATCAAATTATCAAAGTACCGAACATGAATTAAGCCAACATGATGAAAGTGACTAGATGAAATTCCCGTGTACCCTCAACTTTGCTTATCATAAGAGATCGTTTGGCCTGTCCTTTGCCTCAAAAGGATTGGGATACCTTGCTGCACTTTTTTTACTACTATTGTTACTTGCTCGTTACAAATTATCTTGCAATCAAACTACTCCGCTACTTACAATTTTAGCACTTGCAGACATTACCTTGGTGGAAACCACTTGTCATTTCCTTCTGCTCCTCGTTGGGTTAGACACACTTACTTATCGAAAAGGCTACTATTGACCCCATATACTTGTGGGTCATCAAATCTCATATGAAATGTAATGAGTTGGTTGTTGATTGTGAGTACCTCTCCCACTATCACACCCAGACTTAAACCTTGAACCCATTGACAAGATCACCCCAAACCTTTCCCGAAAAACAACCACATTTCACCCAATGAAATACATACATTATCTTGAGTACCCCTTCAATCTTATACCTGCAGATGACAACCCTTTACGAGACTTTTCTCAAGGGCCCGGAAACAATCATGACCCTGACTAGTGATCAGGATTACCCAAAGATCCTGAAGGACATGATGAAGCATATTCATCTTGAAGGAGAAGCAGTCTACAAGGGTTATCCTGTCATGGAGAGTGGAATTTAACTTTGGTACCTGCAGTTACCCCTCCATCGTGTGAAAGGGGTTTACCCAAAGACTATGGGGCAATTTTTTTCATTTCTCGAGTACTACGAACAACATTCCTCGACTCTCTTCGTGAAGCTGCTATGGAAGAAATATGTTAGATTGGAGAAATACTTGAAGCAAGACTCCGTCACACTCAGGAATACCTAAGAGAGGAGCACGCAAAGATGATGGAGATGAAGCTCATGGCCACCATGATGAAGCAGAACATCGATGATTTCAAGGATCACATCACACAACTCTAGTGGCACTGAAGCATCTTCAAGAAGGGCAAATGAATAAAGATGGAAGCAATGCTTGACCATACCAAACTATGTGGATGGCAACATTTGTAAAAAAAAGTACTTTTGAAATTTGAGTTTTGAGTAGTGGTTAAGGATGTAATAAAGGATTTGATATGACGAGAATATGAATTATGGATGAACCAGTACATTTTATTTTAATGGTAATACCCTGTGTGAACACTAGACCAATGGAAAGGAAAATGTTGTTTCGTAGGTGGAGTTTGCATAAAATTAGTTGGAGTTTTGTTTTCATTATAATGGTTACCCAAGAGTACGAAGGAATAAAGTACTATTGGATTTAAAGGAGATGTAATGTTGGGATATGGAACAATAGTAACTCCAAGGAAGAGTTAAAGCTATTCAAGTGTTGAAGTGGTCCATAACCCACAAGACCCAAGCTTTAAAAAGGAGCAAGCACAACCTTGTTGCAGGAAGAATTCTGGAAGAAGTTCTGATTTCATCAGCAACGTTTCATAGGAGGTTACGTAAACCCGAGAGTTGTGAAGAAGCGATAGAGGGTTTTTTTGGCTTGCAGAACCAATGGATTTACCAGAACCTAGTTCATGGAGAAGAGAAGTTATGCAATGCTTGTGAGGATTCCCAAGTGTTAGAATATGCGATGCACTATCTGCGTATGTGGAAATGATTCAAGTACGGGATGGATTCGCCCCCATAACGGAGACTTCTATTATGAACTATCATATGTTGATGGAAAATCAAAGAGTCTTAACTCTAGAAGAGTGTCAACATGACAAGCCAAGAACCTTAGAATGGCAGGATGATGGAAACCATGTACAGGCAACCGTTGCCCACCGTAGGTTGTACGGTGAGATTTGACCATACCCATTTCCTGCAGGAGAAACCAAAAAAAACTGTCGACCACCATGAGCTTTTCGATAGTTGTTTATTATCAGCGACATACCTGTCAACTAAGAAGGCCCAGCCTCGGAAGAGGCTTACCATGATGAAAGGACACAAGAATTTGAAGGAAAGGATGTGCCCCTACCGGGAGAGCCTCGGAGAAAGAGTTACTACGGAGAATATGAGGGGATCGACACCATCAACCCAAAGGACAGAGTACATGAGTTTTGTTGGAACCGTAACCATGCTTCCAAGGGTGGTAGCACCCCATACCTTGTGTTGATGAATGGATTTCCAAGAAGACCCCCCCAAACCTAACTTTCTAGCCTCTCCGAATCTCGAGGACTAGATCATTATAAGGGTGGTAGTTTGTAACATCCCAAAATTCTAAATTTTGGAATGTTATATTAAATAATTAATTTTGGTTGTTTTTTTTTGTTGTGTGATTGATTGTGTGAAATTCCTGAAACTTTTTGAAAGTTGAGTGAGTGGGATTAAAAGGACTTTCCCAAAACTTCTATCTTGCATTTTTTATCTCCAAGAATTCAAATTCATCTCATCACAAAATCGTAGAGTGAAGATAATATGACTTCTTCCATTTTAAGAAATGAAAAGGGGTTTGAAAATGGTTTGAATTCCATTTGAGATATTTCAAATTTAGAAACATTAAGAAACTCAATGATTTAATGAAATGACTTCTTCAAATTTCAAGAAAGAGAGTTGGAAGTTTCAAAGAAATAATTTGGAAGTCACTTTGAAGTTATTTGAAACTCATTTTCCATTTGAAGTTGTTTGAATTTCCAAGTTTCAAATCCTCTAAAAACTATTCAGAATGAGAGAAGAAATATGACACCTCAAAATTCAGAGGGCATTTGAAATATAACTTGGGCCAAGGGAAAACGGAAAAAAGGAAATTGGTTTGAAATTCAAATTCAAATCCAATTGGGAGTTATTTGGATTTCTATTCAAATTATTTTTATCCTAAAAATAAATAAATGTAAATAAGGGTAAAATGATTCCCTTCAATAGAAAATTAGGAGAAAATAAATTTGAAATCATTTTGCTATTTTAAAAATGATTTATATTGATTTTAAATGCAACAGTAGAACTGTTTGACTTTTATGAATTTTTATTGAATTTATTTGAACTTTAAAAATAGTTCAACTTATTCTTGGTATTTTTCCAAACATTTTGGTATATAATATGCCTATGTAAATTTTATTTATTTTCCTCTGTTGTAGTTTTTCTTTCTGTTTAGAAAAAAAACACGCACTACCTAGACCGAAACAACGTTTGGCCCAGGAGCGCACCCAACCAGCCCATGGCCAGTTTCGGCCAGGCTAGCCCAGCGCCCGAGCGCTCCTCGCATCGCTCGCCCATCCCTCGTCTCTCATCGCTCGCTAACCGCCGCCGCCACTGACCGATGGGACCCCGCTCCCATCATCCCCAACCTCTCACCTCTCCCGCTCGGGATGAGCTCGTCGCTACACTCTCGCAACTGCCGAGCGAGGCCCTCACGGATAATGCCTATCTGCCGCTCCCCGAGCCCCTCTCCGCACCTATAAAAGCCCCGGAGCCCCTGTCGGTGCCAAAACCGGCAGATCTCGGGTAGGGGTCCCGAGCTGTGGATCTAGGATCGATGGGGATCAAGGGACAATGAACACAATTTTACCTAGGTTCGGGACCTCTCAAAGAGTTAATACCCTACGTCTTGCTTGGTTGTATTTGATGTGTATAAGGGGTTACAGAGTCAATCTACCACGAGATCAGGCGATCTAAACCCTAGAGATATAAGGTGACGGAGGTAGCTTTAGCCCTAAAGACTAAAACCCTTCAGTTTATATAGAGACACCGATAGGGTTAGGGTTACAATGATAGGAAAGATCACGCAAAGACCCTTAACTTCAAGTACACTCCACGACACCGGAAAGCTTTATTCATCGTGGGCCTGGACCATAAACCGGACTCCGAAGTAGCCCTTAACCCGGCCCATGGGTGATGGGCCGGCTACCTGAGGACCCATTATTCCATGACTCCCTGAGTAGCCCGTGAACTAGCCTCCAACGCCAAGTCTTTGAGTTCAGCATCTTGAATAGTCTTCGACTTGCAAGACGAGCTCCACCTCATTTGTGCATGTCTTGAGTAGAGGGGTACCCAGAATTCGAAGAGTTTCGCTTAACCTCAAAGGCAAGAGCATACTGACATGGTCAATTCATTTGAAAACTTTTTCATGAAGGTCACATCCGGTCATAATTTGGAGTGACCATGCGTTCTTGATGCGCGGCTCGAGGCCACCCATTAATCGGCACGCTCCATCAAAGGAGAGATCATGCTCTGTTTTTTGGGGATATGATCAATAGAAATGACCCCACTTCACGCATAATGCCACGCATATATCGGGAAGTGGAGAGGACGGCGGTGCACGAAGAGGAAACCCTCGACCTCCATGTGGCCTATAAAGGGGGAAAATAATTCTCTTTACTTTTTCACACTCTCTTCTTCCTCCCGCCTCAGTCCTTCCCATCTCCAGAGCTCTAGCACCCATTCCATCCCTTGCCTAGGCAAAGTCTTTCTGAGCTTCTCCCCGTCCTCGCCATGGTCGATCCGGTGCAAATGGCAAGTGCAAGGTGTCGTACGTCACCAATGACGAGATCCTCTGGTTGAAGGAGGTTGGCTACCTGGCGGCCGCCATCGCCCATCGAGCCCTCGAGGAGGGCCAGGCCATCCCCACGCCCAGGGAGGGCGAGAGGGTAGTTTTTCTTCCCCATTTCATTAGAGGGTTGGGATTTCCTCTTCACCCCTTTGTACGGGGAATAATGTTCTTCTACAGGCTAGACTTTCATGATCTAGCCCCAAACTCCCTCCTTCACATCTCCTTTTCATCATTATTTGTGAAGCCTTGCTGCGGGCGAAACCACACTTTGGCCTATGGTTAAAGACGTTCAACGTCAAGCCAAAAGTGGTCAGCGGCGTGCAGGCGGAGTGCGGGGGAGCCATAGTCAGCAAGCTGGCCCGGGCCACATGGCCCAAAGGAGTCTTTGTCCAGACCGTCAAGGTATGGCAGAAAGAGTGGTTTTACATCACTGAGCCAAGGGAAGCTGATTGGGCGGCCGCCGCTGAATTTCGATTTGGCCACCAACAGGGCTAGCCTCGTGGACCACGAAGAGTCCAGACTAGGGAGAATCCAAGGAAGTGGAGCAGCTGCAGAAACGCCTCAAAAGCGCGATGGAGAAAAACATCGGCCTGACCGATGTGGTCCAGATCATGTTCGCTCACTGCATTCTCCCTTGTCAACAAAGGGAAAACCTAATGTGGGTCTACAAACACTAAGAACCAGCTCCCATCAAGCATCTCTTCGGCACCGCACACGACAAGGTGTGGAGCCAACTTTTTAAGCCCCAGAAGTTGTGGCCGATCAAAGAAGACTGATACGTCTCCAACGTATCTATAATTTTTGATTGTTCCATGCTATTATATTATCTATTTTGGATGTTTAATGGGCTTTATTATACACTTTTATATTATTTTTGGGACTAACCTATTAACCGGAGGCCTAGTCCAAATTACTGTTTTTTTTCCTATTTCAGTGTTTCGCAGAAAAGGAATATCAAACGGAGTCCAAACGGAACGAAACCTTCGGGGGAGTGATTATTGGAACAAACGTGATCCAGAGGACTTGGAGTGGACGTCAAGAAAGAAGCGAGAAGGCCACAAGCCAGGGAGGCACGCCCGACTCCATCGATTGGCGGATGCATTTTGACGGCTCCAAGATGCGCATCGGCTTGGGAGCCGGCGTCGTCCTCAGCTCCCCTAAAGGCGACAAGCTCAAGTATGCATTGCAGATCCACTTCGCCGCTTCCAACAACGTCGCCCGAATCTGGCGCCATTCACGGGTTCGGCTTGCCAAAGAACTCGGCATTCGCGGATCTTGTGCTATGGTGACTCGATTTGGTGGTCCAGCAGAATCATCCGGCGATCGGGGCGCCAAAGATGCAAACATGGCGAAGCTCTCGCTTCGTGCAACAACTCAGCGGATACTTCGAGGGGGTGCGAGTTCCTTCACGTGCCAAGAAATGACAACGACCAAGCAGATGCCTTGGCACGAATCGGCTCCACCCGCCAAGCAATACCATCCGGCGTCGCTCTTCAGCGCCTCCTTAAGCCGTCTATCAAGCCTTCACCAGAATCAGACTCCATCTTTGTGCCGGCTCCCCCCGAAGAAGTCGGATCTGACTCAAGAGCCCCAGCGGACGGCCCCAAGAAAATCACGGACGAAGCTGGCCCAGGGACTTCAGAACCTGGCCCGGGGACTGCGGTGACCAGTCCGAAGACTCCAGAGCTCGGCCCGGGGACTGCGCCAGTCGGCCCGAGGACTGTACCAGTCGGCCCGGGGACTTCGTCAATCTAGCAAGCGGCCGCAGACTCCAGCCCGCCGCCTCCCAGCCCAGCCGCCCTTGTCCAAGTCGCGGTGGTGACAGTTGAAGACATAGCAGCACCCTCATGGGCACATCCCATCCTCAAGTTTCTAGTTAACAAAGAGCTGCCAAATGATGAAATCTTGGCTCAGCAAGTGCAACGCCGAGGGGCAGCCTACACCATAATCAACAGAGAGCTGGTCAGACGCAGCGTCACTGGTGTCTACCAGCGCTGCGTGGAGCCAAAGCAAGGCCAAGCAATTCTCAGAGACATCCATCAAGGCGAGTGCGGCCACCATGCGGCTTCAAGAGCACTAGTCGCCAAAGCCTTTCGGCACGGTTTCTTCTAGCCGACTGCCCTGGAAGAGGCCAAGGAATTAGTCCAAAAATGCAAGGGGTGCCAGAAGTTCCGCTCCAAGCCGCTCCAGCCGGCTTCTGCGCTGAAGACAATCCCCATCGCCTGGCCCTTTGCAGTATGGGGCCTGGACATGGTGGGACCATTCAAGAAGGCCCGAGGAGGCCTAACTCACTTACTCTTCGCAGTGGACAACTTCACCAAGTGGATAGAAGCAAAGCCCATCAAGAAGTTGAACGGTCCAACTGCAGTGACTTTCATCGCCGACATCACGGTCCGGTATGGCATACCGCACAACATCATCACCGACAACGGCACAAATTTTGCCAAAGGCGCCTTGGCCCGTTTCTGCGCGACGCAGGACATCCGACTGGACTTAGCGTCCGTTGCCCATCCGCAGTCAAACGCCCAGGTGGAGCGAGCAAACGGCATCATCCTGTCTGGCATCAAGCCTCGGCTGGTCGAACCACTCGAGCGTTCGGCCGGCTGTTGGCTTGAGGAGCTGCCAGCCGTCCTCTGGAGTCTGCGCACGACTCCAAACAAGTCAACCGGCTTCACGCCCTTCTTCCTCGTCTATGGTGCCGAAGCTGTCATCCCGACGGATATAGAGTTCGACACTCCACGAGTCACCATGTACACTGAAGAGGAAGCAGAAGAAGCACGTCAAGACGGCATCAACCTGCTGGAAGAGGGCCGGCTGTTGGCACTCAGCCGGTCCAGCATCTACCAGCAGAGTCTGCGCCGATACTACAACAAGAAGGTCAGGCCAAGATCTTTCCAAGAGGGCGACCTTGTGCTCCGACTGATCCAGCAAACAGCCGGCCAGCACAAGTTGTTGGCACCTTGGGAAGGCCCCTTCATCATCAGCAAAGTGCTGGGCAACGACTCGTACTACCTAATCGACGCCCAGAAGCCCCGAGCACGCAAGAGGGACGACTCCGGCAAAGAGTCGGAACGGCCATGGAACGCAAATCTTCTCCGAAGATTTTACAGTTAATGCAGTATGTACCACGCTACCCTTTGTATTAAAGTACCAAGACTTTGGGCCCCCCGAGACGAGCTTGGGGACTGCCCCTTTTGTTGTTATCTGTATGATAAAAATTATGCCTTCGAGTATGCTACTCTTTGATATGCCGCTTGGCACGGGGTTCGACTAAGTCGGCCCGGGGACTCGCCGTCTTGTGCTATAAAATGCTTCGTGTAGTCGGACAAGTAGTGTGCGGCGTTTAAGCCATCTCCTGTCGAAGCCGCAGCTCGCAGAGCGACTGTTGGTGGGCAGCGAGTAAGGAAGAATGAGCGCCCACGCGAAAAATGGTAAGGACTCAAAGGATACGCATAGCACAAGCCGGTTTCCAGCCCCTTTTCGCAGAGCCGACTCCTGAACAGTCGGCTTGCCGCCTTCTATCCAACTTGTTAAAAGACTCTAAAAAAGGCCCAGTACTTGCCTTACTAAGGAAGCCAAGCATTTGACCCAGCGACAATCCGCAGAGCGGATTGTCCGTCTGGCAAAGCGGCAACTAAGGGAAGGCGGCAAAGAAAAAAGCTAAAAAAGAGCAACGAGCAAGGAAAGATAGAAGTCGGATAGATATTTACATAACATAGGCCTCTGGCCAAGTTCAAAATACACCCCGTGGGTGGAATTGTGCGAATTGACAAGTTTTTTCAAAGACTACTAAGGCAGGAAAAGTAAAGGCAAGACGGCAGCCTAGGAGGCGGCAGACGGGTTCGGAGGGTCGATGGAGACGGCGGTGTCAGGCGCTGGAGCGGCCGGCTGGGAAATCTCGGCTTGATCATCTCCGGCGGTAGCCGGCCCAGTCGGACGCGGCTCGTTGCTGGAGGCATGGTCGAGCTGAGGCTGGTCGTCCGCTCCGTCTTCTGGCGCCTCCGTCTCGCCTCCGTCTTATCGCTCGTCTCCCTTATCTCCCTCCTCGGCGCTGGAGCCGATCACCTCCGCCGAGTCCTCGTCGTAGTCCGGGTTCATCCCGAACCACTCTGGCGGCACCTCCTCGCCGTTCGCAGCCACTCAGGAACAAAGACACTGGTGTCGGTGTAGTCGGCAATCGCCACCGCACGCTCGTCGAGGGCGCCTTCCACAGCCACCAGCTCTGCCTGGGCCTCGGACCGGAACGTGGCCAGCCGGTCCAGGTCCAGCCCTGGATACCAAGCCTTGACGAATTCCAAGGCCCGGCGTGCTCCAGCCCGGGCTGAGGAACCCTTCCAAGCCTTAAGATGGCCGGCTGCGACCTCCAGCCAGTTGGCAGTCCGACTGGGAGTACGCTGAACCGACATGCCCGGCCACAGGGCGGCAATCGCCTGAGTGCCGGCGCGTTGAAGACGGCGCAGCAGCTGGTGGGCCGGCCGCAGACGAGTCTCGATGCTCAGGAGCTGCTCGTCGATGGTCAGAGGGGCGTTGGCGGTGATCTCCTCGCCATTCGCCCTCCGCGCCTCACGGCTAGCCTCGCTGGCTCGGGTGACCGCCTGCGAGTGGCCAGGGAAGAAGTCTGCCAAAACAAGAAAGAAGCAAAGAAAGAATCAGGAGTCGGCCCAACTTGCAGTCGGCAGCTCGAAGAAAGAAAGCAAAGAAACTCACCGTCGACAATGTATTCGATCTCGTGGAAGCCGGAAGTCAGCATCGCCTCCTTAGCAGTCCAAGAGGAGCGCTCGATCTCGAACTCGGCCAGGAGAGCGGCCTCTTTCTTCTCCGCCTCTTCCTGAGCCGCCTTAAGCAACTCCTTCTGCTCCGCCAACTGCGCGGCCAGCAAGTCGCGCACTGTGGCAAGCTTGCCGCACTCCTCCTCCTTGACGCGTAGGGCAGTGCTGACTTCGCCCAACCGTTCCTGAAGGATGGCATTGGCCTCTGAAGAACGAAAGGACGCAAAGTCGTCAGTAAAGAAGGTCGCCGGAAAGATCCGGCCCGACTGCTCAGCAGTCGGCCCGAATCTCGGGGACTACAGCCCGCGGGTGCGCCAGCGCGCCCCCGCGAAAAAAGGAAGGACTTACTTCGGCTCTCCGACAAGTCGGCCGTCCGCTTCCCCAGCTGCTCAACATTGCGATTGAAGGAAGTGACGTGGAGGTTGTGATACTCCTGTGATAAAGAATCAGACAAAGGTGAATTTTCGGACTCGCCAGATGGAGTTCCGGGCCGCCTGCTCAGTAGCCGGCCCGAAACTCGGGGACTACACCCAGTGGGTGCACTAACGTGCCCCCACAGAGAAGAACAAGAAAAAACAAAGTCAAAAAAGAAAGTGTACCCGGATAGATGCTCGCGACGCCAGATGCGCCTTGGTGCAGCTCTAGATGGCTTCGCCTTCAGCTCGCAGTTTCGCCTGCACGTCCAGGAGCACCTGGTCTAGCGGACCATTGCCGCCTCCTCGCACCCACCCAGTGGGCGCGGCGCTTGTCGCTTTGGCATCTGGGATGGCCGAGCTAGCGGCGCCGACCTCCAAGGGGCGCGGCACTGAAACCGCCTTCTCGAGGCGGCGGCGCGCTGGTGAGGCGACTTGGAGGAGCAGCCTTGCCACCGCCTCGTCTTCAGTCGGCGGCCTTGGCGGGCCTACCGGCTGCTTGCCGTGCGCGCTCCCGGACGGCGATCGAGGCGGCATGGCCGTGCCCGACGCAGAGGCCTCGCCACCGTCCTTCTCCATGATGGAGTGCTCCCCGCCGACTTCTCCAGTCCGTCCCATGAACTCCATGGGCGGCGGCACAGAGTTCAGTGGGACGACGAGCAACGCCGATTGGTGGCGCGCGGCCTCCTCTGCCCGCTGCCTTGCTGCGGCGGCGGCTTCGGCCTCCTCCAGTTTCTTCTGGGCGGAGGCCGCCGCTTTCTCAGCCTCCGCCTTCTCCAGACGCTCGGCCTCCTCCTCGTCGCGCTTCCCCCGCGCGTTGTGCTCCGTCGCCTCCCGGAGGTCGGCGGCGGGGTCAATCCACCGGGTGTTGGCGGACGTCTCGGCCGACCCCATGACAGAGGGGACGGCGACCCTCTCAAGAGAAAGAGGGGCCCTGAAGCAAAAGACAGAATGAAAAAGACTCGGGAAAGATTCATCAAAGAAAACAAGGCAAAGGCAGAAAGCGCTTACGCGGAGACTAGCGGCGGCTTCTTCACCTCCTTGCGGAAGCGGTTGGCCTTCGCGACCGCCTCCTCCCGCTTGGTCGCGGTGGCCGCCCCCTTGAACTTTCTGGCCGACCGCCGAGCGAGTTCGGCGTGGCCCGACGTTTCTTCGTGCCGACTTGGCCGGCCAAGCCGGCGGAGGAACTCGCGCCTGGATGGCCGGCTTTTGGTGGGCGGAGCGGGGCGACTTCCCCTTCAGCATCATTCTCTGGCTAGTCGGTGAAGGTTGCCGAGGGCCGGAAGCCGCCTTCGCTCCTCCTCCTCCGCCTTCGGCATCGGCCTCCATCGCCGCCGCCCCCAAGTTGGGGTCGTCAACGTCGCTCTCCGCCCGATCTGGAGCGAACTCGTGGGGCTGTCCCGTGGCGCCGGCTGCAGGCTGGATGAGGGGGTTCTGACTCAAAAAATTAAGAAGATCAGAAGTCGGATTCGACTGCAAAGGAAAACAGAAGAGCAAATATACGACTTACCGCAGGCGGGGCGTTGGCACGCGAGTACGGCTCCTTGCCGAACTGCCAATCTTCCGCGAGCTCGCAGTTCGCGATGTGATTCACCATGTTCGCCACCTCCGCGTGGGGCATGTCCCAGGTGCACATCTGACTCGGGTCTTGGCGGTCGCTCATCTGACAAATCAGATGAGGTCGGCCTTGGAGAGGGAGGACTTGGCGCGCCACGAAGGCGGCCAGCAAGTCGGCCCCGACCAGGCCTTCCGACTGCATCAGCACGTGGAGTCGTGCGACGGCGGCGGCGCCGGCGGGAGTCAGCGTCTTGGCCCGGTAGGACCAGCTGGGAAGCCTCCCAGCCGGCGCGCCGGCCTCGTAGGGCGGCAGGTTCACCCAGTCGCCTTCCGCGGCGATGTTCTTCACGTACAAGTACGACCGCTGCCACATCTTCACCGACTTGATTAGCGCGATGGAGGGGAATGGGTTGTCGGCGGTCGACCTGCGCATCGCGACGAAGGCGCCGCACTGAGCCGGCATGCCGGTGATGTGCATGCCGAGCTTGGATTGAAAGAACTCTCCCCACAGTTCGATGGTGGGGAGAACGCCGAGGAAACCCTTGCACAGGGTGGCGAAGGCGGCCAACAGCACCACCGTGTTCGGAGTGAGGTGGTGCGGCTGGAGTCCGTTGAACTCCAAGAAGGAGCGGAGGAAGCCGCTCGCCGGCAGGCCCATGCCGCGCATGAGGTGCGAGCGGAATATAACCCGCTCGCCCTCCTCCGGCGCCGACCTTATTTCCCCTGCCGGCGCGGCGCGGGCTCACACCAGGTCTGCACCGGGAAGCCGGCGCGTCCTGCGGAGGTGCTCGATGATGTCGTTGTCCACCGTAGATCCGTCCCACACGCCGGAGCGCACGGCTGGAGCCGCGGCGGCGGAGGAGGAGCTCATCGCTGCGGGTGCGGCGAGGCGTGGTACGGCAAGAGCAAGAAGAGAAGAGGCAGGAGGAAGCGGGGGAGCAGGGAGGAGTGAGCACGCGCTTCACCGTCCCGCTCCCCCCACCTACTTATAAGCCCGAAGACTGAGAAGCCGATGGGGCAGCGTGGGATTAACTGCGCGCGAGACCCCACGCACCCCATGAAGTTACTGCGCGCAGTAACAACGTGGGGAACCCAACCTTCCGCCCGGCCGCAACGGATCCGTCCGCGGGCCGAGGCGCGGTAGTGGCGGGCCCCGCCTGACGACCTGTCCCGTCGCGCGCGTGGGTAAACAGACTACCCCTGCCGCGTGGTGCTCTGCGATAGGGCACGCGGAGGGCGGCCGCAGGGAAGCGTATCAGACACGACCGCCCGGTTCCTGCCGCGACGTTCAAAACTCCTCGAGGGCAAGACGGCCCTTGGTAAATCCGACTCCAGCTAATCAGTTTGAAGCAAGACGACTTTCCGAGAATCCGACCCCAGCCAGTCGGCCTGAAGGAAGACGGCCAGCAAGGCCTGCATTCCCCCACCGGAAGAATGAAACTGTTGAGGCCCCACGGCGTATCGCTCCCGGAGCCTCACCAGCTTCGGGGACTACTGTCGGAGTAATGGGCCACGGGTAGGCCAACCCGAGTCCTAGAACCTCTCAAGACATCGGGGCAGACTGCGCCCCGTGAGTTCCAAAGGCAACACCAGACAAGCCGAGTCCCGGAGGTGACTCCAGATTAGCCGAGTCCCAGAGGCGGCTCCAGATAAAGCCGAGTCCCGGAGGCGACTCTAAGAGAAGCCGGCTATGGAGAGTCGGCCAGCGACTCTATCCGTCACCTACCCTCGCCATGATAGGCGAGGCGCGGTACGGCCGTGGCATGGCCGTCGCCCCCCGCTTGCGAGGGGTTGGCATGGCTACAGTGTGCCGTATCATTGGAGATCTCCAGCGTGGTGCGGCACTGTTGCCATGCCTGTCCTGACCTCAGCCACGGTGGGTGGCGCACTGTGGCCACGACGGCCTACCTGTACGACTCAGAGACGGCGGACCTGCCCGTCAGTGAGAACATGGAAGATGGCGGATACGCCCCAAAGACGGTCCTATGGGAGTCGGCTGCCCAGAGTCGGCCGGCCACTCCCACGGGCCCCACGCACCATTAAGCAGACAAGACGGGGTGTGGCGACAGTGATCGCCCGATAGACGGCGGCACTTTTGCCACGACCCTATGACCAAGCCTACGTCATGAGAAGCACGACCACAGTACCGGACTCATCGGCGGGGCCCACCAGTCGGTGGGCCCCAACAGTCGGCGGAGAAGACGACGACCTAAGAGACAAACGGCTGGGACCCGCGCCCAGCCAGATTACCATTGTATCCCTGGGGGTAGGCCTATATAAACCCCCCAGGGCACCCATGCAAAGGGTTCGGAATCGTCTAGCGCTAGACAGACCATATAGGAAGGAGAGAGTGAGCCTTGTCTTCTCCTTCCAGAAATAGCTCTAGGAGCACCCTTGTATTCACTTTGCCATAGTGACCATGCGGAGACCCCGCAGAGCAGCAGTAGGGGTGTTATCTCCTCGGAGAGCCCTGAAGCTGGGTAAGATCCGGCGGCGTGCATGTCTTTGCCTCATCCCATTTCCAGGCACCGGCGACGTTCTACTCGCCCCCACCATGATAAGCCATCCTTTGGCATATGTCGCACCCAACCCCGACATAGGGTGACAACGATGCGTACTACTTTAGAGTGGTACGGTAATCCTGTCTTGAAGGTCATGTTGCTAGACAACAATGAACCTACGAGCTATGGAGAAGTGATGGTGGGCCTGGATTCCGACAAATGGCTAGAGGCCATAAAATCCGAGAGAGGATCCATCTATAAAACAAAGTGTAGACTTTGGAAGAACTACCTGATGGTTGTAAGGCTGTTGGGTACAGATGGATTCTAAGAGGGAAGACAGACAATGATGGTATGTGTCACCATTAAGAAAGCTCAGCTTGTCGCTAAGATGTTTCCGACAAGTTCAAGGAGTTGACTACGATGAGACTTTCTCACTCGTAGTGATGCTAAGAGTCCGTTGGAATCTTATTAGCAGTTACTTCATTATTTATGAAATCTTGCAGATAGGATGTCAAAACATTGTTTCCTCGAAAGTTTTCTTGAGGAAAGGTTGCATGTGATACAACCAGAAGGTTTTTGTCAATCCTAAAAGATGCTAACAAGTATGCAAAGCTCCAGCAATCCTTCTAAGGACTGGAGTAAGCATCTCGGAGTTGGAATATAAGCTTTGATGAGATAATCAAAGTTTTTGGGTTTATACAAAGGTTGTTAGAAACTTGTATTTACAATAAAGTGAGTGGGAGCACTACAACATTTCTGATAAGTATATGTGAATGACATATTGTTGATCCGAAATGATGTAAAATTCTGTAAAGCATAAAGGGTTGTTTGAAAGGAGTTTTTCAAGGGAAAACCTGGATTAAGCTACTTGAACATTGAGCATCATGATCTGTAAGGATATATTAAAACCCTTAATGGTACTTTCAAATGAGCACATACCTTGACATGATCTTGAAGGTGTTCAAGATGGATCAGTCAAAGAAGGAGTTCTTGCCTGAGTTGTAAGGTATGAAGTTAATACTTAAAGCTCGACCACGACAGAAGAAAGAGAAAGGACGAATGTCGTCCCCTATGCCTTAGCCATAGGCTCTATACATATGCTATGCTGAGTACCGCACGTGATGTGTGCCTTGCCACGTATCTGGCAAGGGGGTACAAGAGTGATCCAGGAATGGATCATTAGACAGCGTCAAAATTGTCCTTGGAGTAATAAGGACATGTTTCTCGATTATGGAGGTGATAAAGAGTTCGGCGTAAAGGGTTACATCGATGCAAGCTTTAACACCTATCTGAATGACTCTGAGTAGCAAACCGGATACGTATAGTGGAGCAACCATTTGGAATAGCTCCAAGTGGAGTGTGGAAGCAGCATTTACAACATGACCTAGAGATTTGCAAAGTACATACGGATCTGAATGTTGCACACCCGATTGACTAAAACCTCTCTGTGACGCCCCCGATTCAATCGTACACTAAATATGCACGCAAACATGTACGATCAAGATCAGGGACTCACGGGAAGATATCATAACACAACTCTAAAACATAAATAAGTCATACAAGCATCATAATACAAGCCAGGGGCCTCGAGGGCTCGAATACAAGTGCTCGATCATAGACGAGTCAGCGGAAGCAACAATATGTGAGCACAGACATAAGTTAAACAAGTTTGCCTTAAGAAGCCTAGCACAAACTGGGATACAGATCGAAAGAGGTGCAAGCCTCCTGCCTGGGATCCTCCTAACTACTCCTGGTTGTCGTCAGCAGCCTGCACGTAGTAGTAGGCACCTCCAGGGTAGTAGTCGTCATCGACGGTGGCGTCTGGCTCCTAGACTCCAGCATCTGGTTGCGACAACCAGAAAGAAAGGAAAGGGGGAAAAAGGGGGGAGAAAGCAACCATGAGTACTCATCCAAAGTACTCGCAAGCAAGGAGCTACACTACATATGCATGGGTATATGTGTAAAGGGCCATATCAGTGATCTGAACTGCAGAATGCCAGAATAAAAGGGGGATATCTACTCCTGTCGAAGACTACGCTTCTGGCAGCCTCCGTCTTGCAGCATGTAGAAGAGAGTAGACTGAAGTCCTCCAAGTAGTATCGCCAAGTAGCATCTCCAAGTAGCATCGCATAGCATAATCCTACCCGACAATCCTCTCCTCGTCGCCCTGTTAGAGAGCGATCACCGGGTTGTATCTGGCACTTGGAAGGGTGTGTTTTATTAAGTATCCGGTTCTAGTTGTCATAAGGTCAAGGTACAACTCCGGTCGCCCTTTACCGAGGGACACGGCTATTCAATAGATTAACTTCCTGCAGGGTGCACCACATAACCCAACACGCCGATCCCATTTGGCCGACACACTTTCTGGGTCATGCCCGCCTCGGAAGATCAACACGCCGCAGCCCCACCTAGGCACAACAGAGGTCACCACGCCGGTCTAAACCTAAGCGCGCAGGGTGCGGGCCCATCGCCTGAGCACACACAAGACGCTGCGTGGGCGGCGGAAGCGAACCTAGCCTAGTGGCGTTCGGTCCAATCCGGCGCGCGCCGCTTCGCCTTGGCGTCCACGAAGGCTTGGTGATACCACGACGCCGGATACCCATAACTACTCCCGCGTAGATGGTTAGTGCGTATAGACCAAATGGCCGGACTCGGATCAAATACCAAGATCTCATTAAGCGTGTTATTATGAAGCAATCATGACGCCGACCAGGCCAGCCCACCTGTCTCCTAGGTGGTCTCAACCTGCCCTGTCGCTCCGCCACAAAGATCCACACAGAGGGCCATCGGGACAAAGGTCCTTTCAGCCCCCAATCCGTGAATCACTCGCGGGTACTCTTCGAGCGGACCCGACTTTAGTCACCATCTGTATAGTATGTAAGTATATATAGTATATACCCGTGATCACCTCCCAAGTGATCACGACACGATAGTATAGCAAGGCAGACTGACAAGAATGTAGGGCCAATGATGGTAAACTAGCATCCTATACTAAGCATTTAGGATTGCAGGTAAGGTATCAACAGATGTGGCAACAATGTCAGGCTATGCATCAGAATAGGATCAACGGAAAGCAGTAACATGCTACACTACTCTAATGCAAGCAGTATAGAGGAGAATAGGTGATATCTGGTGATCAAGGGGGGGGGGGCTTGCCTGGTTGCTCAGACAAGAAGGAAGGGTCGTCGGTGACGTAGTCGACCACAGGGGCATCAGCATCGTCGGTCTCGTAGTCTACCGGAGAGAAGAGGGGGGAGAAACAGTAAATACATAGCAAGCAAGTGCATAACAGGACAACAATCAGAGCTAGACGTGTTCTAACGCGGTATGAGGTGATACCGGTGAAGGGGGAAAACATCCGGGAAACTATCCCCGGTGTTCCGTGTTTTCGGACAGATGAACCAGAGGTGAAATGTTGCAGGTTTGCTATGCTAGGGATGTGTGGTAGACGAACGGGCTACGTATCCGGAATCGTCTCATCGGTCTGAGCAACTTTCATGTACAAAGTTTTTCCATCCGAGCTACGGTTTATTTTATATTAATTTTAAAAGATTTAATCATTTTTAGAATTTATTTAATTATTTACCCCTAACATTATCCAGAATAGTGATTGCTGACGTCAGCAGTTGACCTGGTCAACCTGACATGGGGGGTCCCACATGTCATTGCCTAGCTAACTAACTAACTGTTTAGAAAGATTAATTAGCAGGTTAATTTGGTTTAATAGTTAGTTAACAGAATTAATTAAGTTATTAATTCTTTAAATAATTAATTGATATTATTTATTTACTTATTTTATCATTAATTTTAATTCCTTTTTTTAAAAAAATACATTCTGGGCGGGGCCCGCCTGTCATTGGCCCTGGGGCCTTAGCGGGTAGGCTAACGGGCGCGTTGTCTTTGGGCGGAGCCCGTGAGTGTCTTGAGCGATTCACGGGCGTTCTGGCGCCGAATGGGCGTCGCCAGATCGCCGGGCGAGGAGGCCGGGCGTTCATGCAGGCTGGTCTGGTGCCGGGCGAGGCCACGGCGGGCAAGGCGCTGGCGCAGCTAGCGCGCGTCTGCACACGGCTAGGGGCGGACGGAGCGGAGCAGATGGGCGAGGCGCGCGGTCCGTGCACGACGCGGACGGGCGAAGGGGCCGCTGGCCAGGGCCGCATGCTGTGGCGGGCGCCAAGGCGCGTCGGAGCGCGGCGCCAGCGTCTTGGCATGGCGCGGTGAGCGAGCGAGGGGGAGAGAGGAGAGGTCGGGGCTCACAAGGGGGAGTAGGGAACGGGGCAGTGTGCTCGACGGAGTTCGGGGAGGTCCGACGAGGAAGATATGGCGAGGCGGCGGCAGTACGGTGAGGGAGGTCCGGCGGAGAAGCTCCGGCGACGTGACGGGTCGGGTCGTCTGGCGAGGTAGCACCGGCGACGGCGTCGGCACCGCAGCGTTGAGGCGAGGAGGCGGACGGGGACGGCGCTCCGTCGAGGAGAGAGATGAGGAGGCGAGGAGGCAGGCCGGCGAGGAGGAGGCGCCGGCGAGGTTATGCTCCGGGTGGCGACGAACGACGTCGGGCGGCGGGGTTGGTCGACGGGGTCGGGGCGCAGTTGCCCCGATCTGGATCGAGGGGAAACAGAGGGAGTGGGGATCGTGGGGGTTGGGAGGTGTCGGTGGGGTTACGGGTTAGGGTTCGGTGGTGGGGAGGCCTAAGTAGGCCAGAGGCGTGGGCCGGCCTGGCTGGGCCATGGCCCAGTTGGGCGAAGGGGTCCAGTGGGGGGGAGGGGGGTATTTATCTCCCCCCATTTCATTTATTTTTGGATTTTGTTTTTATTTCTTTTTCTTTTTTATTTTAATTTTACATTTTAAATACACTAGTTTTATAAAATACATTAGTTGCACCTAAATTAGTGTTAACCAATATGCCACCACCACAATCAACTTGGCACCTAAAATAAATTAGTTTGTAATTGTTTATTATTTAAAAGCATTTAAATAATTGTTCTCGCCGTGCTTTTACACATTTTATAGTATTTAAACAATTTTTTTAAAGTGTGGTCTCTTCACCAAAATTACCTTTGCTTTATTTGGCATAACTCAAACATTTTAGTTTTAAAGTTTGGAAACTTTTACCATTTGATTTGAATTTGAATTTTAATTTGAATCAGTTCTGAACTAACGCGAGATTATCGACAATAATTGAGGTGACGTGGCATCATTACTCGAGAGTTACTGTAGCTTGATTACCCGGGCGTCACAATTCTCCTCCACTACAAGAAATCTCGTCCCGTGATTTAAGAGGGGAGTAAGGGGGAAAGTTGTTGTTAAGAAATTCTAGCGAGGGTTCTCGGTCTTCGCATTCTTCTCAAGAGGTTGATCCAATACATTGATGTCTTAATTTCTCTGCTTCAGGTCATCATGATGAAGTTTGACGTCCTTCCTTCAGGATCTTCACCGTACTTACGAAAGGGTGAGAAGGGAGAACCCTATAAGGACGGATTCTAACAAGATCGAGCATCAGACGGTTAACCCAGGGGAAGGAGCATAAATACCTCTCGAATTGAAACTTAAGAAGATGTCGAGAGCAAAGTAAGAAGGTACCATGAGAAGTTTCAAACCGATAGGCAAGCGTTCAATGCCTATCAGAAGGTGAAGGGGTTCAGAGCAACGAGAATAAGTATTGCGTCTGATACCCGAATAGATCACTTGGCAAGGGGCCCGTAAGTTACATAAGAAGTCAAGCGCAAGGAATAACTTTGGAAATTGGGGGTGTATAGGAGAGTCAGGTTTCGATCCTGTGGAACTGTGGGTTATGGGCCCACCATGTGTTTTTTTAGGAGTAGTGACATCTTGCACGGTCATGATAGCAAGGCATGTCAGGGAGTACCATGTCAGCTATGTCAGCAACAACGAACCATTTTCCTGCTTGTTGCAACGAGGCGGACCAATAGGAAAAGTTCTCGTCCATCGGTGGTTACCGGAATGTCATCAACAAAAGTAACAGGGTCTTACTGACAGAATTGTACACCAAGGGGTATACATAAGCAGGGAATTAATATTGCTTAGACCATAATGATCACCAGAAAGGTTAAACTAAATAATGGAAAGGAAAATATGTTTATCAGATATTCCAGGGGGTATATCCTTCCCAATGATAAGCAGAGTAGGATATCTATGACATGATATAATGTAGAAAACCTTTTAGGTAGGGAGAGAAATTTCATGACACTACCCATACAACGGTGTTTGGATAATTGATAAGAAACATTTAGCATTAGGCTTTAAATGTTCTTGTTGAAATTTGAAGTATCACAGACATGCTTCGAGATAGCACTGACATGGTCTTCAAGCAAAGGTTGGGCTTGGATATACAAGGGATTCATCATCATTAACCCAAGGAGAGGATGAGGGGGTGGCTGATGGAATCAACGACAATTTATCGAGATTAACAAAGATGGATTTCCACAATTATGTGAACAAGAAGATGACACTTGTCAATTCAAATTATATAATGTTGTATGCTCTAGGAAAACATACACCATCAATCATTAGTAGAAAGGGGGCCCCGAAGTATGACCTTAGGCAGCAAGATCAATGTTAGAGTGAAGATTCAACAACCAACAGTCTAAGAAGGAACTGTCGATCCTTGACTTCCAAGCAATAGGGTTGCTAGAAGTTTTGAAATTACACATCAAAGTTAAATGGCTCGTATCCCGGTAAGAAACAACATGGGGACCAAGATATGAACGGAGACGATGAGAAGTAATACTACATCAAGAACTCTTAAGAGGTGGTGAAATTCTCACAACATTTTTGACATAAATGATGGTAATGCCCCAAGGTAGGACATAACATAAGTTGGATAGCAAGGAACTCAAGGTACAACACAAACCGTGAACCAGTTTTGCGTTGCGGAAATGCAAGAATGTTGTCGATGTTAACACAATCATCGTGGGGCAAGGATGGTATTTCTCATCATAAATTCAATTGATATCCTGGAAGAACTCAGAATGTTGATGATGATCACGACACATTTGTCGAGAGGTTTCACGAAGATGTTAACCAATGACGACATCAATTCAAAGGAATGATGAAGCGAAAGGTTATTGGAACCATGGGTACGACACAACTCGAAATCAAGTTTGTTGTTCAAGGCAAAATGATATGATGAGGAAAATCGACGTAAGCTTAGCTCATCGTCGAAAATTGTGCTCCAGGAAGAAGGACCAGGTAGCACAGTTAAAAAGTTGCACGATAATGATATAGCCGATCAGGCTAGGAATGACTTGAAGGATTAATAAACTTCTCAACAACGAAGTACTGGAAGTACTGAATCACAGTGTTCATTTGATTCGAAAATCGGTGTTCTCGATTGACGACAACCCAAAACCTGTGGAGTGACCATGACGGGGAAAGGCACTACTTCATCAGAAACTCATAAGATGTAGTGTAATGGGTTGATATCCTCGAGATACTAGGGGGTTAGTACTCGAAGGTAGATCAAAATAGAGGTTTGATGGGTGCATTGATCTGTAGAGGACAAGTGGTTTAACTTGTCCGAGAAATGGAATCAAGTAGAAAATATGGTAGGATCCATGATTGCAAAGGATCAATTCATAGATTCCAAATGATATTATAACAAGGAAATAGTTATTATTACAAGAAGCTTCCATGATAGGATCTACATCGTGTCCATGGGCATGAACACAAAGTTCAAGGTCCACTCCCACTTCTTCAATGTATAACCTTCCATTCACCTCTCACTTTGATAAAGGCATTAGTGTTGAAAGTTTTACCTGGTGAAATACCAGATGAGTATGACTCGTGAAAACTTCCGAGTTCACACATATAAAGGAAGGCATAGGTTCAACCCGTCAGGGTATCGTGGAAACATATACCACAAGCTTCAATAGTAAATACCACCAGCTCGAGAACAGAGCATGGTTGAGAAAACAGAGGATACAAATTAACAAAGGCTTTATATATCCGTGGAAAGGCTCACAAGGTTATTTGAATATGAAGGACACTGTCGGATAATAATCCAACAAAGGACTTGACGGTCCACAAAGGATCTGATGTGAGTATCGCTACTCAACCAGAAAAGGGAAAAATGCAAAGGCATCAGGTTATAGAATCATCTGACTAATTCGAAGCATAAATGCAAAGGAATTATGAATCCAAATTGAAGGATCAGAAGTAATGCTCTGATTAAAGATGGATAAGTTGGATAGACCAGAGGCACAATTGACGACAAATAGTTTGGTCGAGAACCAGCTCATGTTCAAAATGATGTCTGAGCCGGGAAGATAATTTAGAAGGGTTGATAGATGATTGTGTGCATTCGCACACAATATTGAGTCAACAGACTCAAAATGATAATGACAAGGGATGTCATTAAGATTACGAGACTTATGGGATTAACCATAATGCAAGTAAGCAAGAATTCCAGGAGCAATAGGCTGCTCAGGATTTTCGGAAGTTCGAATATTATTTTGAAGAACTTAGTGAAACACACAAACAACTAGGGATGGGTGGATACTCGGTAAGTGCGAGAAATTATCCTTAGAGGTGTATATGTGGATAATGGACTGCAAGGCAGTAGGTACAAAGTATTCTCGGAATAATAGAGAGAATTTCCGAGGTATCTTGTAATAACAAGATCAATGGGGAATGATCATGACCGACAAGTGTAAGTAGTTATCCATACGGATTCGCGGTGGAAGGGGAATTGCAAACGCGATGCACACAAGTTTTTGGGTTAACAGTGGAGAGTATCTTCAAGGTCTTCTGGTGCAGCAGACGATCATCAGTAATAAGGGGCTCTCCGGGTGAAAGTGATAACGAGATCCTAATGTTAGATTTAGTAAAACTCATTTAACCCGAATAGAGGAGAGATCAGTCCCAGAGTAAAGGTCGAGGAGTAAAAGATCCTAGTACCACCCAATGGCGACGTGGGCCCGTAAGGCACACAACCATGTTAGTAAAAGTTTTTGCAATGTCTAGACTCGACTTCGGCCAAGGAGTGTGAAAGGGGGATTCCTACAGGCAGTCGGCTCTGATACCAACTTATGACGCCCCCGATTCAATCGTACACTAATTATGCACGCAAACATGTACGATCAAGATCAAGGACTCACGGGAAGATATCACAACACAACTCTAAAACATAAATAAGTCATACAAGCATCATAATACAAGCCAGGGGCCTCGAGGGCTCGAATACAAGTGCTCGATCATAGACGAAGTCAGTGGAAGCAACAATATCTCGAGCACGGACATAAGTTAAACAAGTTTGCCTTAAGAAGGCTAGCACAAACCGGGATCTGAGATCAAAAGAGGCGCAAGCCTCCCGCTGGATCCTCCTAACTACTCCTCGGTCGTCCATCGAGCACTGCACGTAGTAGTAGGCACCTCCAGGTAGTAGTCGTCATCGACGGTGGCGCCTGCCTGGATTCCAAAGATCTGGTTGCGACAACCGTAAAGAAAGGAAATTGGGGAAAGGGGAGAAAGCAACCGTGAGTACTCATCCAAAGTACTGCAAGCAAGGAGCTACACTACATATGCATGGGTATATGTGTAAAGGGCCATATCGACCGAATCTGAGAATGCCGTAATAAAGGGGATATCTACTCGTCAAGACTACGCTTCGCAGCCTCCGCCTTGCAGCATGTAGAAGAGAGTAGATCAAGTCCTCCAAGGAGTATCGCCAAGTAGCATCTCCAAGTAGCATCGCATAGCATAATCCTACCCGCAATCCTCTCCTCGTCGCCTGTTAGAGAGCGATCACCGGTTGTATCCGCACTCGGAAGGGTGTGTTTTATTAAGTATCCGGTTCTAGTTGTCATAAGGTCAAGGTACAACCGACGCCCTTTGCCGAGGGACACGGCTATTCAATAGATTAACTTCACTGCAGGGTGCACCACATAACCCAACACGCCGATCCCATTTGGCGGACACACTTCCACGGTCATGCCCGCCTCGGAAGATCAACACGCCGCAGCCCCACCTAGGCACAACAGAGGTCAAGACGCCGGTCTAAACCTAAGCGCCAGGGTCCGGGCCCATCGCCTGAGCACACCTGCACGACGCTGCGTGGGCCGGAAGCGCACCTAGCCTAGTGGTGTTCCAGTCCAATCCGCGCGCGCCGCTCGATTCTTGACGCCACGAAGGCTTCGCCGATACCACGACGCCGATACCCATAACTACTCCCGCGTAGATGGTTAGTGCGTATAGACCAAATGGCCGACTCGGATCAAATACCAAGATCTTGTTAAGCGTGTTATTATGAAGCAACCATGATGCCGACCAGGCCAGCCCACTGCCTCCTAGGTGGTCTCAACTCGCCTGCCGCTCCGCCACAAAGATCCACACAGAGGGCCGTTGGGACAAAGGTCCTTTCAGCCCCCAATCCGTGAATCACTCATGGTACTCTTGAGCGGACCCGACTTTAGTCACCATCTCAGATAGTATGTAAGTATATATAGTATATACCGTGATCACCTCCCAAGTGATCACGGCCCGATAGTATAGCAAGGCGATCGACAAGAATGTAGGGCCAATGATGGTAAACTAGCATCCTATACTAAGCATTTAGGATTGCGTAAGGTATCAACAGATGTAGCAACAATGTCGCTATGCATCGTAATAGGATCAACGGAAGCAAGAATATGCTACACTACTCTAATGCAAGCAAGATAGAGGAGAATAGGGATATCCGGTGATCAAGGGGAGGGCTTGCCTCGTTGCTCGAACAAGAAGGAAGGGTCGTCGGTGACGTAGTCGACCACAGGGGCATCAGCATCGTCGGTCTCGTAGTCTACCGGAGAGAAGAGGGGGGGAGAAACAGTAAATACATAGCAAGCAAGTGCATAACAGGAAAACAAGCAGAGCTAGACGTGTTCTAACGCGGTATGAGGTGATACCGGTGAAGGGGGAAAACATCCGGGAAACTATTCCCGGTGTTCCGTGTTTTCGGACAGATGAACCAGAGGTGAAATGTTGCAGGTTTGCTATGCTAGGGATGTGTGGTAGACGAACGGGCTGCGTATCCGGAATCGTCTCATCGTTCTGAGCAACTTGCATGTACAAAGTTTTTCCATCCGAGCTACGGTTTATTTTATATTAATTTTAAAAGATTTAATCATTTTTAGAATTTATTTAATTATTTACCCCTAACATTATCCAGAATAGTGATTGCTGACGTCAAGATGATGTCGTGATTGACTGTCAACGACGACATGGGGGTCCCACATGTCATTGCCTAGCTAACTAACTAACTGTTTAGAAAGATTAATTAGCAGGTTAATTTGGTTTAATAGTTAGTTAACAGAATTAATTAAGTTATTAATTCTTTAATTAATTAATTGATATTATTTATTTACTTATTTTATCATTAATTTTAATTCCTTTTTTTAAAAAAAATACATTCTGGGCGGGGCCCGCCTGTCATTGGCCCTGGGGCCTTAGCGGGTAGGCTAACGGGCGCGTTGTCTTGGCGGAGCCCGTGAGTGTCTTGGCGATTCTGGCGTTCTGGCGCTCGAATGGGCGTTCGCCTAGATCGCCGGGCGAGGAGGCCGGGCAGTTCAGCTGCTGGTGCAGCGAGGCCATGGCGGGCGAGGCGCTGGCGCAGCCACAAGGCGGTTCTGCAGCAGCTAGGGCGGGACGGAGCAGAGCAGATGGGCGAGGCGCGCGTCTGAGCACGACGCGGGGCGTGGCGAAGCGGGCATGGCCAGGCTACGGGCGCGCGTCGGGCGCCGGCGAGGCACCGGCGTGCCGGAGCGCGGACGGCACGGGCATGGCGCGGTGAGCGAGCGATGGGGAGAGAGGAGAGGTCGGGGCTTACAAGGGGGAGTAGGGAACGGGGCAGTGTGCTCGACGGAGTTCGGGGAGGTCCGACGAGGAAGATATGGCGAGGCGGCGGCAGTCCGGTGAGGGAGGTCCGGCGGAGAAGCTCCGGGCGGCGGCGACGGGGTCGGGGTCGTCTGGCGAGGTAGCACCGGCGACGGCGTCGGCACCGCAGCGTTGAGGCGAGGAGGCGGACGGGGACGGCGCTCCGTCGAGGAAAGAGATGAGGAGGCGAGGAGGCAGGCTGGCGAGGAGGAGCCGCCGGCGAGGTTATGCTCCGGGTGGCGACGAACGACGTCGGGCGGTGGGGTTGGTCGACGGGGTCGGGGCGCAGTTGCCCCGATCTGGATCGAGGGGAAACAGAGGGAGTGGGGATCGTGGGGGTTGGGAGGTGTCGGTGGGGTTACGGGTTAGGGTTCGTGGTGGGAGGCCTAAGTAGGCGGGCGTGGGCCGGCTGGCTGGGCCATGGCCCGATTAGGGCCAAGGGGTCCAAGGGGGGAGGGGGGTATTTATCTCCCCCCATTTCATTTATTTTTGGATTTTGTTTTTATTTCTTTTTCTTTTCTATTTTAATTTTACATTTTAAATACACTAGTTTTATAAAATACATTAGTTGCACCTAAATTAGTGTTAACCAATATGCCACCACCACAATCAACTTGGCACATAAAATAAATTAGTTTGTAATTGTTTATTATTTAAAAGCATTTAAATAATTGTTCTCGCTGCGTTTTACACATTTTATAGTATTTAAACAATTTTTTTAAAGTGTGGTCTCTTCACCAAAATTACCTTTGCTTTATTTGGCATAACTCAAACATTTTAGTTTTAAAGTTTGGAAACTTTTACCGTTTGATTTGAATTTGAATCAGTTCTGAACTAACGCGAGATTATCGACAATAATCGAGGTGACGTGGCATCATTACTCGAGAGTTATTGTAGCTTGATTACCCGGGCGTCACACTCTCTCACAAGCATAACATGATCAAACCCCAGAACTCATTGAGTCTTAATCACATGATGATGTGAACTAGTTTAGTGACACTAGTAAACTCTTTGGATGTTGGTCACATGGCGATGTGACCTGTGAGTGTTAATCACAAGGCGATGTGAACTAGATTATTGACTCTAGTGCAAGTGGGAGACTGTTGGAAATATGCCCTAGAGGCGATAATAAATTAGTTATTATTATTATATTTCCTTGTTCATGATAATCGTTTATTATCCATGCTATAATTGTATTGATAGGAAACTCAGATACATGTGTGGATACATAGACAACACCATGTCCCAAGTAAGCCTCTAGTTGACTAGCTCGTTGATCAATAGATGGTTACGGTTTCCTGACCATGGACATCGGATGCCGTTGATAACGGGCTCACATCATTAGGAGAATGATGTGATGGAGAAGACCCAATCCTAAGCCTAGCACAAAGATCGTGTAGTTCGTATGCTAAAGCTTTTCTAATGTCAAGTATCATTTCCTTAGACCACGAGATTGTGCAACTCCCGGATACCGTAGGAATGCTTTGGGTGTACCAAACATCACAACGTAACTGGGTGGCTATAAAGGTGCACTACGGGTATCTCCGAAAGTGTCTGTTGGGTTGGCACGAATGTAGACTAGGAATTGTCACTCCGTGTGACGGAGAGGTATCTCTGGGCCCACTCAGTAGGACATCATCATAATGTGCACAATGTGACCAAGGGGTTGATCACAGGATGATGTGTTACGGAACGAGTAAAGAGACTTGCCGGTAATGAGATTTAACAAGGTACCGGGATACCAACGATCGAATCTTGGGCAAGTACTATACCGCTAGACAAAGGGAATCGAATACGGGATTGATTGAATCCTTGACATTGTGGTTCATCCGATGAAATCATCGTGGAACATGTGGGAGCCAACATGGGTATCCAGATCCCGCTATTTGTTATTGGCCAGAGAGTTGTCTCGGTCATGTCTACGTGTCTCCCGAACCCATAGGGTCTACACACTTAAGGTTCGATGACGCAAGGGTTATAGGGAATAGATGTACGCAGTTACCGAATGTTGTTCGGAGTCCCGAATGAGATCCCGGATGTCACGAGGAGTTCCAGAATGGTCCGGAGGTGAAGATTGATATATTGGACGAAGGGTTTTGGAGTCCGGAAGTGTTCCGGAGGTACCGAGTGATGACCAGCATGACCGAAAGGTGTTTCGGGAGCCCCAGCAAGTGTTGGGGGGGCCTTCATGGGCCAAGGGAAGGGGGCAAACCATCCCACTAAGGGGCTGTGCGCCCCCTCACCTATTCCCATGTGACCAGGGGGTTTGGGGCGCCCCATCCAGGGTTCCCACCTCCTGGCTTGGGGCCAAGTCACCCAAAGGGAGATCTCATCCGCCTGGCACCGACCCCCTAGGGAAACCCTAGGTGCCTTCCCTCCTTGCCCCTATATATAGTGGAGGTTTTGGGGCTGCCCAACACACGAGTCTCTCTCTCCCAAGGCGCAGCCCTACCTCTCTCCCTCCTCGTCTCTCGTAGTGCTTGGTGAAGCCCTGCTAGAGTACCGCGCTCCTCCACCAACACCACACCGGTGCTGCTGCTGGACGGAGTCTTCCCCAACCTCTCCCTCTCCCCTTGCTAGATCAAGGCACGGGAGACGTCACCGGGCTGCACGTGTGTTCAACATGGAGGCGCCGTTGTTCGGCGCTTAGATCGGAATCAACCGCGATCTGAATCGCTACGAGTACGACTCCTTCATCCGCGTTCTTGTAACGCTTCCGCATCGCGATCTTCAAGGGTATGAAGATGCACTCCCCTCTCTCTCGTTGCTAGTATCTCCATAGATTGATCTTGGTGTTGCGTAGAAAATTTTGAATTTCTGCTACATTCCCCAACAGTTCACCCTCGGGGCTGAGGGTATGTACTAGTAGCTACGTGTTTGATCTCTCTCTCTCTCTCGTGTTCTTGATTTGGCACGATCTTGATGTATCGCGAGCTTTGCTATTATAGTTGGATCTTATGATGTTTCTCCCCCTCTACTCTCTTATAATGGATTGAGTTTTTCTTTTGAAGTTATCTTATCGGATTGAGTCTTTAAGGATTTGAGAACACTTGATGTATGATACGTCTCCAACGTATCTATAATTTTTGATTGCTCCATGCTACTTTATCTACTGTTTTGGACTATATTGGGCTTTATTTTCCACTTTTATATTATTTTTGGGACTAACCTATTAATCGGAGGCCCAGCCCAGAATTGCTGTTTTTTTGCCTATTTTAGTGTTTCGAAGAAACGAAATATCAAACGGAGTCCAAACGGAATGAAACCTTCGGGAACGTGATTTTCTCACCGAACATGATCCAGGAGACTTGGACCCTACTCCAAGAAGTGCCAGAGGCGGTCACGAGGGTGGAGGTCGCGCCCCCCTACCTCGTGGCCCCCCTGACGCTCCACCGACGTACTCCTTCCTCCTATATATACATATGTATCCCCGAACGATCAGGACAGGAGCCAAAAACCTAATTCCCCCGCTGCAACCTTCTGTATCCACGAGATCCCATCTTGGGGCCTGTTCCGGAGCTCTGCTGGAGGGGGCATCCACCACGGAGGGCTTCTACATCAACACCATAGCCCCTCCGATGAAGTGTGAGTAGTTTACTTCAGACCTTCGGGTCCATAGCTAGTAGCTAGATGGCTTCTTCTCTCTTTTTGGATCTCAATACAATGTTCTCCCCCTCTCTTGTGGAGATCTATTCGATGTAATCTTCTTTTTGCAGTGTGTTTGTTGAGACCGATGAATTGTGGGTTTATGATCCAGTATTATCTATGGAAAATATTTGATTCTTCTCTGAATTCTTTTATGTATGATTGAGTTATCTTTGCAAGTCTCCTCGAATTATCTTTTTTGGTTTGGCCAACTAGATTGGTAGTTCTTGCAATGGGAGAAGTGCTTAGCTTTGGGTTCAATCTTGCGGTGTCCTTACCCAGTGACAGAAAGGGTTGCAAGGCATGTATTGTATTGTTGCCATCGAGAATAACAAGATTGGGATTTTATAATATTGCATGAATTTATCCCTCTACATCATGTCATCTTACTTAAGGCGTTACTCTGTTTTTAACTTAATACTCTAGATGCATGCTGGATAGCGGTCGATGAGTGGAGTAATAGTAGTAGATGCAGAATCTTTTCGATCTACTTCTTTTGGACGTGATGCCTATATACATGATCATTGCCTAGGTATGCTCATAACTATGCTCAATTCTGTCAATTGCTCAACAATAATTTGTTCACCCACCGTAGAATATCTGTGCTCTTGAGAGAAGCCACTAGTGAAACCTATGGCCCCCGGGTCTATTCTCATCATATCAATCTCTATCAGTTTATTTACTTGCTTTTTTTACATTGCCTTTTACTTTTTACTTTGCATCTATCTATCAAAAATACCAAAAATATTATTTATTATCTCTATCAGATCTCACTCTCGTAAGTGACCGTGAAGGGATTGACAACCCCTAACCGCATTGGTTGCGAGTTGCTATCGTTTTGTGTAGGTACGAGGGACTTGTGCGTGGTCTCCTACTGGGTTGATACCTTGGTTCTCAAAAACTGAGGGAAATACTTACGCTACTTTGCTGCATCATCCTCTCCTCTTCGGGGAAATCCAACGCAGTGCTCAAGAGGTAGCAAGAAGAATTTCTGGCGCCGTTGCCGGGGAATGCTCATGCCAGCAAGTCAACCATACCAAGTACCCATCGCAATTCCTATCTCTCGCATTACATTATTTGCCATTTGCCTCTCGTTTTCCTCTCCCCCACTTCACCTTTGCCGTTTTATTCGCCCTCTCTTTCCCAATCTCCTCCTCTCTTTTCCGTTTGCCTTTTTCCCGTTGCCTTTCTGTTTGCTTGTGTGTTGGTTTACTTGTTGCCATGGTGCGAGATAATACCAAATTGTGTGATTTCTCAAATACCAATAATAATGATTTCCTTAGTACTCCGATTGCTCCTCTTAATAATGATGAGTCTTGTGAAATCAATACCACTTTGTTGAATCTTGTTATGGAAGATCAATTCGCCGACCTTCCTAGTGAAGATGCCGCTACTCATCTAAACAATTTTGTTGATTTGTGTGATATGCAAAAGAAGAAAGATACAGATAACAATATTGTCAAATTGAAGTTATTTTCGTTTTCACTTAGAGATCGTGCTAAAGTTTGGTTTTCATCTTTGCCTAAAAATAGTATTGATTCTTGGAACAAGTGCAAAGATGCTTTTATCTCTAAGTATTTTCCTCCCGCTAAGATCATCACTCTTAGGAACGATATCATGAATTTTAAACAACTTGATCATGAGCATGTTGCCCAATCTTGGGAAAGAATGAAATTGATGCTTCGCAATTGCCCTACTCATGGTTTGAATTTATGGATGATCATACACAATTTTTATGCCGGATTGAATTTTGCTTCTAGAAATCTTTTAGATTCGCCGCTGGGAGGCACGCTTATGGAAATTACGTTAGGGATGCTACAAAATTGCTTGACAATATTATGGCTAATTATTCTCAATGGCACACGAAAGATCTTCTAGTAAAAAAGTACATGCTATAGAAGAAATCAATGTTTTGAGTGAAAAGATGGATGAACTTATGAAGATGTTTGCTCCTAAAAATACTCCTCTTGATCCCAATGATATGCCTTTATCTACTTTGCTTGAGAATAATAATGAATCTATGGATGTGAATTTTGTTGGTAGGAATAGTTTCGAAAACAATGCTTATAGAGGGAATTTTAATCCTAGGCCTTATCCTAGTAATCCTTATAATAATTATGGAAATTCCTACAACAACTCTTATGGAAATTTTAATAAGATGCCCTCTGAATTTGAGAGTAGTGTTAAAGATTTTATGAATTCACAAAAGAATTTTAATGCTTTGCTTGCAGAGAAATTGCTTAAAGTTGATGATTTGGCTAGGAATGTTGGTAGAATTTCTCTTGAAATTGATTCTTTAAAGATTAGATCTATTCCTCCTAAGCATGATATCAATGAGTCTCGCAAAGCCATGAGAATTTCCATTTATGAGTGCAAGGAAAGAACCGCTAGGATGCGTGCTTCCAAAGATGCTTTTATTAAAGCATGTTCTTCCAATTCCTATGAAAATCAAGATGAAGATCTAAAAGTTATTGATGTGTCCCCCATTAAATCATTCTTTCTCAATATGAATCTTGATGAAACTGAATATGATCTTCCTTTACCTAGAAGGCGTTCTAAGAATTCGGAGTTTCTATATCTTGATGATGAATTTGATGAAAGTGGGATTGAAAGAAATAAAAACCTAGATGTTGCTAAACTCACTATTTTGGATCTCAAGGAATTTAATTATGAAAATTGCTCTTTGATTGGTTGTATTTCCTTGTTGCAATCCGTGCTAGATTCTCCTCATGCTTATAGTCAAAATAAGGCCTTTACAGAACATATTGTTGATGCCTTGATGCAATCTTATGAAGAAAAACTTGAGTTGAAAGTTTCTATCCCTAGAAAAATCTATGATGAATGGGAACCTACTATTAAAATTAAAATTAAAGATTATGAGTTTCATGCTTTGTGTGATTTGGGTGCTAGTGTCTCTACTATTCCCAAAACTTTATGTGATTTGCTATATTTCCGTGATTTTGATGATTGCTCTCTAAACTTGCATCTTGTGGATTCCACTATTAAAAAGCCTATGGGAACAGTTAATGATGTTATTATTGTTGCAAATAGGAATTATGTCCCATAGATTTTATCGTTCTTGATATAGATTGCAATCCTTCATGTCCTATTATTCTTGGTAGACCTTTCCTTAGAATGATTGGTGCAATTATTGATATGAAGGAAGGAAATATTAGATTCCAATTTCCCTTAAAGAAGGGTATGGAACACTTCCCTAGAAATAAAATAAAATTACCATATGAATCTATCATGAGAGCCACTTATGGATTGCCTACCAAAGATGACAATACCTAGATCTATCCTTGATTTTATGCCTAGCTAGGGGCGTTAAACGATAGCGCTTGTTGGGAGGCAACCCAATTTTATTTTGTGTTTTTTGTTTTTTCTTCTGTTTAGGAATAAATAATCCATCTACCTTCTGTTTGGATGTGGTTTTATGTTTTAATTAGTGTTTGTGCCAAGTAGAACCTATAGGATAACCTACGATGATAGTTGATTTGATTCTGCTGAAAAACAGAAACTTTGCGCACACGAATATAATTTTTTTAAATCACAGGAACGTGATTTTGCGTTGATTCTTTTTGCTTCTGTTCAATAAAAAAAATTTCCAGGACTTCCTATTTTGGTAGAATTTTAAGAGTTCCAGAATTTTGCGTTAGTTACAGATTGCTACAGACTGTTCTGTTTTTGACAGATTCTGTTTTACGTGTGTTGTTTGCTTATTTTGATGAATCTATGGCTAGTAAAATAGTTTATAATCCATAGAGAAGTTGGAATACAGTAGGTTTAATACCAATATAAATAAATAATGAGTTCATTACAGTACCTTAATTAGTTCTTTGTTTTCTTTCTCTAACGGAGCTCACGATATTTCTGTTGAGTTTTGTGTTGTGATGTTTTCAAGTTTTGGGTGAATTCTTTTGATGGATTATGGAACAAGGAGTGGCAAGAGCCTAAGCTTGGGGATGCCCATGGCACCCCCAAGATAATCCAAGGACACCAAAAAGTCAAAGCTTGGGGATGCCCCGGAAGGCATCCCTCTTTAAATCCACTTCCATCGGTAATTTACTTGGAGCTATATTTTTATTCACCACATGATATGTGTTTTGCTTGGAGCGTCTTGTATTATTTGCGTCTTTGCTTGTTAGTTTACCACAATCATCCTTGCTGTACACACCTTTTGAGAGAGCCATACATGATTTGGAATTTGTTAGAATACTCTATGTGCTTCACTTATATCTTTTGAGCTTCATAGTTTTGCTCATAGTACTTCACTTATATCTTTTGAGCGTGATAATTTTTGCTCTATGCTTCACTTATATCTTTTAGAGCACGGTGGTGAATTTGTTTTAAAGAAACTATTGATCTCTCATGCTTCACTTAGATTATTTTGAGAGTCGTTAATAGCATGGTAATTTGCTTAATGTTAATATACTTAGTTCAAGATATGTGAAACTTTCTTTTGAGAGAATTGAATACTAAGATAAGTTTGATGCTTGATAATTGTTTTGAGATATGGAGGTGATAATATCAAAGTCGTGCTAGTTGGGTAATTGTGAATTTGAGAAATGCTTGTGTTGAAGTTCGCAAGTCCCGTAGCATGCACGTATGGTTAAAGTTGTGTAACAAATTTGAAACATGGAGTGTACCTGGCTTGTGCATCCTTATGAGTGGTGGTCGGGGACGAGCGATGGTCTTTTCCTACCAATCTATCCCCCTAGAAGCATGCGCATAGTACTTGAGTTTTGATGGCTTCTAAATTTTTTTCAATAAGTATATGAGTTCTTTTGACTAATGTTGAGTCCATGGATTATACACACTCTCACCTTTCCGCCTTTGCTAGCCTCTTCGATACCGTGCATTTCCCTTTCTCACCTTGAGAGTTGGTGCAAACTTCGCTGGTGCATCCAAACCCCGTGATACGATACGCTCTATCACACATAAACCTCCCTATATCTTCCTCAAAACAGCCACCATACCTACCTTTCATGGCATTCCCATAGCCATTCCGAGATATATTGCCATGCAACTTCCATCATCATCATCATCATGACATACATTACTTTTGTCATACTGCCATTGCATGATCATGTAGTTGACATCGTATTTGTGGAAAAGCCACCATGCATTATTTTTCATACGTGTCACTCTTGATTCATTGCACCATCCCGGTACACCATCGGAGGCATTCATATAGTGTCATACCTTGTTCTAAGTATCGAGTTGTAATTGTTGAGTTGTAAGAAAAATAAAAGTGTGATGATTATCATTATTAGAGCATTGTCCCAAGTGAGGAAAGGATGATGTAGACTATGATTCCCCCATAAGTCGGGATGAGACTCCGGACGAAAAAAAAAGAGAAAGGCCAAAAAAAGAGAAAGGCCCAAATAAAAAAAATGAGAGAAAAAGAGAGAAGGGACAATGCTACTATCCTTTTGCCACACTTGTGCTTCAAGGTAGCACCAAGATCTTCATGATAGAGAATCTCTCATTTTGTCACTTTCATATACTAGTGGGAATTTTTCATTATAGAACTTGGCTTGTATATTCCAATGATGGGCTTCCTCAAAATGCCCTAGGTCTTCGTGAGCAAGCAAGTTGGATGCACACCCACTTAGTTTCTTTTGTAGAGCTTTCATATAGCTCTAGTGCATCCGTTGCATGGCAATCCCTACTCCTCATGTTGACATCAATTGATGGGCATCTCCATAGCCCGTTGATTAGCCTCATCAATGTGAGACTTTCTCCTTTTTGTCTTCTCCACACAATCTCCATCATCATATTCTATTCCACCCATAGTGCTATATCCATGGCTCGCGCTCATGTATTGCGTGAAGGTTGGAAAAGTTCGAGATTATTTGAGTATGAAACAATTGCTTGGCTTGTCATCGGGGGTATAGAAGTTGGGAACATCTTTGTGTGATGAAAATGAAGCATAGCCTAACTATATGATTTTGTAGGGATGAACTTTCTTTTGCCATGTTATTTTGAGAAGACATGATTGCTTTGATTAGTATGCTTGAAGTATTATTATTTTTGTGTCAATATGAACTTTTGTCTTGAATCTTTCGGATCTGAATATTCATATCACAAGTAAGAAGATTTATATTGAAATTATTCCAAAGTATCAGTCCACATCAAAAATTCTTTTTTATCATTTACCTACTCGAGGACGAGCAGGAATTAAGCTTGGGGATGCCTGATATGTCTCCAACGTATCTATAATTTTTGATTGCTCCATGCTACTTTATCTACTGTTTTGGACTATATTGGGCTTTATATTCCACTTTTACATTATTTTTCGGATTAACCTATTAAACGGAGGCCCAGCCCAGAATTGCTGTTTTTTTGCCTATTTCAGTGTTTCGAAGAAATGGAATATCAAACGGAGTCCAAACGGAATGAAACCTTCGGGAACGTGATTTTCTCACCGAAGGTGATCCAGGAGACATGGACCCTACTCCAAGAAGTGCCAGAGGCAGTCACGAGGGTGGAGGGCCCACCCCCTGGGCGCGCCCCCCTACCTCGTGGCCCCCCTGGCGCTCCACCGACATACTCCTTCCTCCTATATATACCTACGTATCCCCGAATGATCAGGACAGGAGCCAAAAACCTAATTCCACCGCCGCAACCTTCTATATCAACGAGATCCCATCTTGGGGCCTGTTCCGGAGCTCCGCCAGAGGGGGCATCCACCATGGAGGGCTTCTACATCAACACTATAGCCCCTCCGATGAAGTGTGAGTAGTTTACTTCATACCTTCGGGTCCATAGCTACTAGCTAGATGCCTTCTTCTCTCTTTTTGGATCTCAATACAATGTTCTCCCCCTCTCTTCTGGAGATCTATTCGATGTAATCTTCTTTTTGCGGTGTGTTGGTTGAGACCGATGAATTGTGGGTTTATGATCCAGTATTATCTATGGAAAATATTTGATTCTTCTCTGAATTCTTTTATGTATGATTGAGTTATCTTTGTAAGTCTCTTCGAATTATCCTTTTTGGTTTGCCAACTAGATTGGTAGTTCTTGCAATGAGAGAAGTGCTTAGCTTTGGGTTCAATCTTGCGGTGTCCTTACCTAGTGACAGAAAGGGTTGCAAGGAACGTATTGTATTGTTGCCATTGAGGATAACAAGATGGGGTTTTTATCATATTGCATGAATTTATCCCTCTACATCATGTCATCTTACTTAAGGCGTTACTCTGTTTTTAACTTAATACTCTAGATACATGCTAGATAGCGGTCGATGAGTGGAGTAATAGTAGTAGATGCAGAATCGTTTCGATCTACTTGTCTTGGACATGATGCCTATATACATGATCATTGCCTAGATATGCTCATAACTATGCTCAATTCTGTCAATTGCTCAACAGTAATTTGTTCACCCACCATAGAATATCTGTGCTCTTGAGAGAAGCCACTAGTGAAACCTATGGCCCCCGGGTCTATTCTCATCATATCAATCTCTATCACTTTATTTACTTGCTTTGTTTTTACTTTGCCTTTTACTTTTTACTTTGCATCTATCTATCAAAAATACCAAAAATATTATTGTGATGCCCCCGATTCAATCGTACACTAATCATGCACGCAAATGTGTACGATCAAGATCAGGGACTCACGGGAAGATATCACAACACAACTCTAAAACATAAATAAGTCTTACAAGCATCATAATACAAGCCAGGGGCCTCGAGGGCTCGAATACAAGTGCTCGATCATAGACGAGTCAGCGGAAGCAACAATATCTGAGTACGTACATAAGTTAAACAAGTTTGCCTTAAGAAGGCTAGCACAAACCGATATCAGATCGAAGAGGCGCAGGCCTCCCGCCTCGATCCTCCTAAACTACTCCCGGTCGCCGCCAACACCTTGCACGTAGTAGTAGGCACCTTCATGTAGTAGTCGCCCTCGACGGTGGCGTCTGCTCTCGATTCCAAAGATCTGGTTGCGACAACCGTAAAGAAAGGAAAGGGGAAAAAGGGGAGAAAGCAACCGTGAGTACTCATCCAAAGTACTGCAAGCAAGGAGCTACACTACATATGCATGGGTATATGTAAAGGGCCATATCGGTGGACCGAACTGCAGAATGCCGTAATAAGAGGGGATAGCTAATCTCGTCAAGACTACGCTTCGCAGCCTCCGCCTTGCAAAGATGTAGAAGAGAGTAGACCAAGTCCTCCAAGTAGCATCGCCAAGTAGCATCACCAAGTAGCATCTCCAAGTAGCATCTCCAAGAGCATCTCCAAAGAGCATTGCATAGTATAATCCTACCCGGCGATCCTCCCCTCGTCGCCTCGTGGAAAAGCGATCACCGGGTTGTCTATGGAACTTGGAAGGGTGTGTTTTATTAAGTATCCAGTTCTATTTGTCATAAGGTCGAGGTACAACTCCGGGTCGTCCTTTTACCGAGGGACACGGCTATTCAAATAGATTAACTTCCCTGCAGGGGTGCACCACATAACCCAACACGCTTGATCCCATTTGGCCGGACACACTTTCTGGGTCATGCCCGCCTCGAAGATCAACACGCCGCAGCCCCACCTAGGCACAACAGAGAGGTCAGCACGCCGGTCTAAACCTAAGTGCACAGGGGTCTGGGCCCATCGCCCTTAGCACACCTGCACGTTGCATACGCGGCCGAAAGCAGAACTAGCCCCCTTAATACAAGTGCAAAGCTTACGCCCAATCCGGGCGCCACGCCACTCGATCGCCGACGCCAAGAAGGCTTCGCCGATACCACGACGCCGGATACCCATAACTACTCCCGCGTAGATGGTTAGTGCGATAGACCAAATGGCCGACTCGGATCAAATACCCGATCTCGTTAAGCGTGTTAAGTATCCGCTGAACGCCGAACAGGCCAGCCCACCTGCCTCCTAGGTGGTCTCAACCTGCCCTGCCGCCTCCGCCAAAGTATCAATCGGGGCCGTCGGGAACCTAGGCCCACCTCTACCGGGATGGAGCCACCGTCCTTTCAGCCCCTCATCGTAATCACTTGCGGGTACTCCTCGAGCTGACCCGACTTTAGTCACCATCTGTATAGTATGTATGTATGTATAGTATATACCCGTGATCACCTCCCAAGTGATCACGGCCCAATAGTATAGCAAGGCAGACTGACAAGAATGTAGGGCCCATGATGATAAACTAGCATCCTATACTAAGCATTTAGGATTGCAGGTAAGGTATCAACAGATGTAGCAACAATGTCAGGCTATGCATCAAAATAGGATCAACGGAAAGGAGTAACATGCTACACTACTCTAATGCAAGCAGTGTAGAGGAGAATAGGCGATATCTGGTGATCAAGGGGGGTGTAACACCCCGGATGTATCTTTCCATATTTTTAACTCCAACTCTTGCTATTTTCGGATATGTGCTATGATATTCCCTTCGTGGTTGGGTTTTGTTTTCATTTTGCATTTTGTTCATGTCATGCATCTCATATCATGTCATCATGTGCATCTCATTTGCATACGTGTTCGTCTCATGATTCCGAGCATTTTCCCGTTGTCCGCTTTTGCAATCCGACACTCCTATGTTCCCCGGCGCACCCTCTTGTCATTTTCCGTGTGCGGTGTTGAACATTCTCGAATGGACCGAGCCTTGCCAAGTGGCCCTGGTATAGCACCGTAGACCACCGTCAAGTTTCGGGTCATTTGGAGTTCGTTTGATACTCCAACGTTAACCGCACCCTCATAAAGGCCTCTTTTGAGTTGCAGCCCAACAACCCTCCAAAACAGCACAATAACCCATCTAACTCCCTTCCATGCCCTCGGTCGTTCGATCACGATCGTGGGGTAAAACTACACCCCATTTGGACTCTCCTAGCTCCTCTATGCCTATATATAGATCCTCCCCAAAATCGGATGAAACCCTAGCTCCTCCTCTCTCTCCTTGCGCGGACACGTCCGGACGGCGCCGGACGCGTCCGCCGCCGCGCCCAGCCACTCAGCGCTTACACGTGGGCTCACCGCCGCCGCCGCAGCAAACGCGCAGCCCCTGCCCATGCCCGCACACACACCGCCCGCCACCCCCACACACACACGCACCGCCCGCGCACCGCCCACACGCTTCCCGCCACGCTGCCGCCGCCGCCCGCCGCCCGCCGCCGCAACCTGCCACAGCTGCTGCCGCCATGCCGCGTCGCCGCCCGCCGCTCGGCAGCGCTGCGCCGCCGCCAGCCCGCGGATCCGGCCACCCCGGCCGCCGTCCGGCCGGCCAACTCCTCCCTCCGGCGAGATCTGGATCCAGACGCCTAGGTTGACTTCGTTCCCCCCCCCCAAAATTCGTCTAAGTCCCAAATCTGTCATAATTTCGTGCATTTTTCATAGCATCACATCTCCGCAACCGTGGCTCCGTTTTGGGCGTATAATATGACAAATTGTTCGCCTCGAAGAGTACATCATTTCACTCCATTGCACCATTTGCATTTGAGCTCATCTTGATGCCCGAAATGCTGTTGGAAGATAGCTTCAGATCGTTAGTTTCAGAATCTTATCAGTTCGAGCTCTTTTGTCATTTTTGCCATGAATTATGTGTGCACCCTATGAACTTGAGTCCTACATGTGAGTTGAACATTGCCATGCCATCTTTCCAGGGGTGTTGGCCATGTATTTTTGTGAGCTATGTGTTGACTAGAACAAGCATGCAAAGTAGGGATGATGATGTTGTTGATTTCAGAACTTAGTGATTTCACTAAGTCTTGTCCTGCTGATAATTTTATGCCATATGTTCATGTTGTTACAGAGAGATCTATGCCCTTTTTGAGCATGATCAGTAAGGGTGTTTTGAACATATGGATGTCCTCTATCCATCCATGCCTTTGTTGGTATTTATGGAGTAGTCTAGCATGTCATTTTCGTGCTCTACTTTTGCTTGAAAATGTTTCCTGGCAGACTGTTTGCATGAGATTCAATTTTCACGAGGTCGGTGTAGTTGATCCGTGTATGCTATGATGTTGTTCTTGCCATGTATAGCTCCTATGCCATGTCTTCTTGATGGGTGTATGCTTAGTTTATCATGAGATGCTCTGTAGTGAGTGCATCGAGCTCACTTAACATGCCATGTTGAATCTGTTTTTGCCATGTCCTCGATATTTCACCGTCTCAAATCTGTAATAAAACTTGCAATGTTTACATGGGTGCCATCATTTCTTAGAGTCCTTTTGGCTTATGGTCAGTAAGGGACTATTGAAATATGCTTTGAGTAGAATCATGTCATGCCTTGCTTTGCTATTTTAAGTTCCTGTAGCATGTTGTTTGCTTGCTCTAAACATGCCTTCCTCGATGTTAATTCCTGGTATGTTAGTATTTTCACCAA
Organism: Aegilops speltoides; assembly: GCA_021437245.1. Lineage (NCBI taxonomy): Eukaryota > Viridiplantae > Streptophyta > Magnoliopsida > Poales > Poaceae > Aegilops > Aegilops speltoides. The sequence continues at coordinate 422,876,473 of CM038142.1, read as the reverse complement.
GTCTGTGAACTGATATTTTGAGCACTTTCACCATGCTTGTTTGAACATGTTATGATGTGATTTAGCCGTAGCTCAGTGTTCCTCTTTTGTTAAGCTTCTCCTGTAGTTCGTTGCCATATGCTTTGTTTTTATGTTGGGGTGCTGTAGCATAGTTTCGTGTTGCGTGCTAAGTAGCATCGGGCTGTTAAACGCAGATTTGCGTCATTCTTGTTTTGCTTGTCATTTGCAAACCGTGCATCTGATTCCGGTGATCTTTATATCGATTTCAACCTAAATCATCTCATATTTCCAGTGGCATACTTGGTTTGCCAAGTTGATGCCCGGTTCATCATTTTCCTTCCGGAGCACACATATGCATTGCATATCACATCTCGCATAGGATGTCATGTATTGCATCATATTGCTTGTGCATTGTTCCTTGTTTGATTGTGGTTCCGTTGCTTGTGTTCTTGCTTGGGTAGAGCCGGGAGACGAGTACGTGAACGAGGAGCCTGTTGAGAACGCCTACGAAGATCAAGCCTTCGACAACTCGAGAACCTTACAGCAAGATGACCATACCTTCGATATCACTTCTATCTTTGCTTGCTAGATGCTCGCTTTTTGCTATGCCTATGTCTGCGATACCTACCACTTGCTATATCAGGCCACCCATATTGCCATGTCAACCTTTAACCATCCATGTCCTAGCAAACCGTTGTTTGGCTATGTTACCGCTTTGCTCAGCCCCTCTTATAGCGTTGTTAGTTGCAGGTGAAGATGAAGTTTGTTCCTTGTTGGAACACGGATATTTTGGGATATCACAATATCTATTGTTTTATTTAATGCATCTATATACTTGGTAAAGGGTGGAAGGCTCGGCCTTATGCCCGTGTTTTGTTCCACTCTTGCCACCCTAGTTTCCGCCATACCGTGTTAAGTTCCTTGATTTTATGCTCCTTACACTGGTCGGGTGATTTATGGGACCCCCTAGACAGTTCGCTTTGAATAAAACTCCTCCAGCAAGGCCCAACCTTGGTTTTACCATTTGCCACCTATACCCTTTTTCCCTTGGGTTTTCGCGAGCCCGAGGGTCATCTTTATTTTAGCCCCCCCCGGGCCAGTGCTCCTTCGAGTGTTGGTCCGAACCGAGCAACCTGCGGGGCCACCACGAGGAAACTCGAGGGCTGGTTTTACTCGTAGCTTGACTTATCCGGATGTGCCCTGAGAACGAGATATGTGCAGCTCCTATCGGGATTTGTCGGCACAATCGGGCGGCTTTGCTGGTTTAGTTTTACCATTGTCGAAATGTCTTGATGTACCGGATACCGAAGTCTGATCGGAGTGTCTTGGGTGAAGGTTTATTCCTTCATTGACCGTGAGAGCTTGTTATGGGCTAAGTTGGGACACCCCTGCAGGGTATTATCTTTCGAAAGCCGTGCCCGCGGTTATGAGGTTATGTAATAGCCTGGATTATTAGGGATGATAGACTACTCATATAAATAAGGAATTCCTTCTTTTCCGGGAGCCCATTCGGAAAGAACTCCAAAGTTAAGCGTGCTCAGCTTGGAGTAGTTTCAGATGGGTGACCGATCGAAGTTAGCTCCGGTGCGCACGAGTGAGGACAAAGTGCGCAGAAAAGACTAGTATTGATCTGTGGGGCCATCTAGATCCGCCAGAGTAACGACCACCGGCGGTGTGTCCGGGCGTTATAAGTTGGTATCGAGCCGACCTCTCGGTTACATGGATGGTTGCGACAGGTCGCAATCATGTTGTTCATGACGCTTGTGACCCGTCGGAGGCACGGCATGGCACATGTACCGGACCGATGCATGACGGTTGTGCCAAGAGGGAACGTTCGTGGCCCGACGAGGACGCCGGTTCCTCCGAGTGGGGGTGTATGTAATAGCCCGGCTTATTAGGGATGATAGACTACTCATATAAATAAGGAATTCCTTCTTTTCGGAGCCCATTCGAAAGAACTCCAAAGTTAAGCGTGCTCAGCTTGGAGTAGTTTCAGATGGGTGACCGACCGAAGTTGCTCCTGCGCACGAGTGAGGACAAAGTCTTGCGCAAAAAGACTAGTATTGATCTGTGGGCCAGTCTAGATCCGCCAGAGTAACGACCACCGGCGGGTGTGTCCGGGCGTTCTGGGGCTTGCTGGTTGTTCCGGCAAGGAGGGTCGTCAACATCGTAGTCGAACTGGGGGTCGCTGGCAGTCTCGGGGTCTATCGGAAAGAAGTAACGGAGAGGGAACACAATAAATAACAGAGCAATCAAGGTATCACAAAGCGTAACAAAACAATACGCGGTGTTCGGTGTGCCCTAATGTGGTAGTAGGTGATACTGGTGAAGGGGGGAAACATCCGAGAAAGTATCCCCGGCGTTTCGCGTTTTCGGACAGATGAATCGGAGGTGAAATGTTGCAGGTTTGATATGTTAGGGGTGTGTGGCGGACGAACGGGTTGCGTATCCGGATTCGTCTCGTCGTTCTGAGCAACTTTCATGTAGAAAGTATTTCCATCTGAGCTACGGTTTATTTTATATGATTTTCTAAAGTTTTAAATCATTTTTAGAATTTATTTATTTAATTAATTCTAACATTATCCAGAACAGTGAAAGATGATGTCAGCATGACATCACCACGATGTCAGCAGGTCAAACCCAGCTGACCAGAGTCAAACTTGGCCCGTGGGTCCAGTGGGACCCACCCGTCATTGAGACAGAGGTGAAATAGGGTTTGTTTTAAGCTAATTAGGATTAGTTAAGTGTGGGCCCCATTAGTCAGTGTGATATTAGTGTGTTAATTAACTAATTAGGTTAATTAATCAGGGTTAATTAATTAACTAATTAATATATTATTTATTATTTTTGTTTTTGTCTTTTTTTATTATTTTTATAGTTCTTTTTTTAAGGGCCCCACGTGTCATAGACACAAGGGCCTATCGGGCGAGGTTAGCGGTGTAGCGAGGCCAAGCAAACGGGGTGGTGTAGCCCTTCCAGCAGCGAGGGAGAGCTGGCGCGGCGCCATGCTGAGGCCACGAGCCCCGGCAAAACAGACGGCGGGTGGAGGACGAGCCTGGCGCCGAAATGACTAGCAGCTGCGATGTCGGGAGTGAAGGCCGCAGGAGGCGCGGGGGCGAGGTCGGACACGGCGATCGCGGGAATCAGGCGCGGCGCCGGACGCAGCTGGGGGGCGACGACCACGGCGCGAAGCGGCCAGGTGGTCGCGGCGTCGCGGTTGAGGCGGCAACGGCAGGGGCGGTCCAACAGCATGTCGCGGCAACGTTGACGGCGTAACGAGCAACGGGACGGAAGAGAGGGAAGTGCTCACGACGGTGTAGGGAGTGGCGGCGAGCTCGAGGAGGACGAGGACGATGGCGGTCCGGCGATGTTGGCGAGGTGGAGAAGCTTCAATGGCATCGGGCGATGAGGCGCGTCCGAGGTGGTTCCAGGGACGGCGGCGGCGGCATTGTCGAGGGCGCCGGCGGACGTCGAGCGGGCCCCTCCCCGATCCAGATCGGGCAGGGGCGAGGGAGAGGGGTCGGCGAGAGGAGGTCGAGGACGGCCTGCCCGTCCGGGAGGCGGCGGTTCCTCGGCGGGCGCGCGCGCGAGGTAGAAGGGCGATGGCGGTCGACGGGGTCGGGCTCGCTCGATCCCGATCCAGTCGGGAGAGAGGGAGGAGTGAGTGGGGGTCGTGGGAACGATGGGGAGTGGGGTGATTCTAGGGTTGGTCGCCTGTGGTGTTGAGGCACGAGCTGGGCCGCCTGGTTGGTTCGATGGCTCTTTGGGCCATGGTCCAAATGTGAAGTGTCTCTTCTATTTCCTTTTTTGTTCTTTGTTAGTTTCGTTTTCTGTTTTTATATTTTCTTTTCTTTTATTTTTATTTGTAGTTTCATTTATCTTTAGTTTTACAAAAATTACCACTAGTGCCTAAATTTTTATTTATCAACAAACTACTGTGAGATTAATTATTAACCCATAATAAAATAGTTTTAGCATTTTATAAATTCAATAGGCATTTGTTTAATTGTTTTCACTACTGTTTTAATTGTTTTAGAGCCTTTAAACATTTTATCAAAGTTTGGTTTCTCCACCATAATTACTTACGATTTATTTGATACAACCCAAACATTTTAGTTTTAATTTTTGAAAACTTTTGTTGTTTGCCTGATTTTAAATTGAATTCAAATCGGTTTTAACTAATGCGAGATTAACCACGAGAATCGAGGTGACGTGGCATCATTAGTGGAGGATTACTGTAGCGTAACTATCCCAAGGCCACAATTCTCCTCCATTACAAGAAATCTCGTCCCGAGATTTAAGAGGGTGTAAGGGGAAGTTCGTTACGAAGTCTAACGGATCTTCTCATCTTTGGTTGATCTTTCAAGAGGTTGATCCCTTTCATTGATGTCTTCATTTCTCCGCTTCAAGTCACCATGATCAAGTCGCCATCCTTTCTTCGATCTCCATCGCCCCATTTAACGCGACCAAGGGAAAAACTCCTAAGAATGCATTTGCACAAAGCTGGGCATCTGATGGTGAACTCAATGGGAAATACACAAGGTACCCCACGAGTTGTATTTTAATGAATTTGTTGAGTGCAATATACGATTGTACCAAAGTTTCAAACGGGTAGGCAATCGTTCGATGCCTGAAACAGGGCGTGAAAGGGGTTCAAAGCAATGTGAATAAGTATTGTGTCTGATTCCAGAATTGATGATCTCTCGGAAAGTGGCTCATGAATTACGCACGAGGCCACGCGCGAGGAATAACTTTGGGAACAGGGGGTGTACAGGAGAGTCAGGTTTCGATCCTGTGAAACTGTGGGTTATGGGCCCACCATGTGGATTAACAGTAGGAAGAGCAGTGACGTCTTGCACGATCATGATAGCAAGGCATGTCAGAGAGTAGCATGTCAGTTAGGTCGGCAACAACATCGATACCAAGGGCGAGGGACGAAGAGAACCATTTTCCTGCTCGTTGAACGAGGCGAACCATTAGGCAAAGTTCTCGTTTATCGGTGGCTACGGAATATCATCAACAAATAGTAACAGGGCCTCGTCAACAGAATTGTACACCAAGGTGTTTACATATGCAGGAGAATATTATTGCTGAGATCATATAGATCACAAGAAACGTTAAACCAATCAATGGAATGGAAAATATGGCTATCAGATTAAACAGAACAATAGGAAGGAAAATGTGTTTAAACAAATACTTCAGGGGAATATCCTTTCCCAAGAACAAGCAGAGCAAGATATCCATGATAGGATATAAAGTAGAAAACACTTTAGGTAGGGGGAGAGAAATTTCATGACATTGCCCATACAACGGTGTTTGGATAATTGAGCAAGAAACATTTAGCATTGTGCTTCAAATGTTCTTATTGAAAATCAGAGTACCACAGACATGCTCGAGATGGCATTGACATGGTCACTGGGTAGAGATCAGGCTTTGGAAACACAAAGGATCCATCAGGAATAATGATGCCACGTAACCTCGATTACTGTGGTTAATCTCGCATTAGTTCGAAACCGATTTGAATTCAATTTAAAATCAGGCAAACAACAAAAGTTTTCAAAAAATTAAAACTAAAATGTTTGGGTTGTATCAAATAAATCGTAAGTAATTATGGTGGAGAAACCAAACTTTGATAAAATGTTTAAAGGCTCTAAAACAATTAAAACAGTAGTGAAAACAATTAAACAAATGCCTATTGAATTTATAAAATGCTAAAACTATTTTATTATGGGTTAATAATTAATCTCACAAGAGTTTGTTGATAAATACAAATTTAGGCACTAGTGGTAATTTTGTAAAACTAAAGATAAATGAAACTACAAATAAAAATAAAAGAAAAGAAAATATAAAAAGCAGAAAACGAAACTAACAAAGAACAAAAAGGAAATAGAAGAGACACTTCATGCCGGACCATGGCCCAAAGAGCCATCGGCCAACCAGTTGCTCACTCAGTGCCTCTGACAAGACTTCGGGCGATCAACCCTAGAATCACCCCCACTCCCCATCGCTCCCCACGACCCCCACTCACTCCTCCTCTCTCCCGATCGATCGATCGAGCGAGCCCGACCCGCCGACCGCCATCGCCCGCTTCTACCTCGCCAGCGCCCCATACCGAGGAACCGCCGCCTCACGGACAGGCCGTCCTCGACCTCCTCCTCGCCGACCCCCTCTCGCCTCGCCCCTCTGATCTGGATCGGAGGGGCCGCCGACGTCGCTGGCGCCGACAATGCCGCCGCCGCCCTCGAACCACCTCGACGCCGCCATCGCCCGATGCCATTCGGTTACTCCACTCGCCAACATCGCCGACCGCCATCGCCCTCGCCCTCCTCGAGCTCGCTGCCACTCCCTACACCGTCCGTGAGCACTTCCTCTCTTCCGCCGCCGTTTCGCGCCAACGCTGCCGCGACATGCGCCGACCGCCTCGCCTGCCGCTTCGCCTCAACCGACGCCATGACCACCTCGCCGCTTCGCTGCGTGGTCGTCGCCCCATGCTGCGTCCGCGCCCGCGCCTCGATTCCAGCATCGCCGTGGCCCGACCTCGCCCCACGCCTCCCTCGCCAGCCTTCACTCCACGCATCGCAGCTCGCTAGTCCAGCTGAGCGCCAGGCTCCGGCCCTCCACCTCCGTCTGCTTGGCCGGGCGCTCAGGGTTCTCGCCACGGCCTGCCAGCTCTCCCTCGCTGCTCGAAGGGCTACACCAAGACTTTCCTGGCCACCGCCACTGCTAACCTCGCCTGATAGGCCTTGTGTCTATGGCACGTGGGGCCCGCCTTAAAAAAAGAACTATAAAAATAATAAAAAAAGGCAAAAACAAAAATAATAAATAATATATTAATTAGTTAATTAATTAACCCTGATTAATTAACCTAATTAGTTAATTAACACACTAATATCACCCTGACTAATGGGGCCCACACTTAACTAATCCTAATTAGCTTAAACAAACCCTATTTCACCTCTCTTCAATGACGGTGGGTCCCATCGACCCACGGGCCAAGTTTGACTCGTCACTGGGTTTGACCTGCCGACGTCGTGGTGATGTCATGCTCGACATCATCTTTCACTGTTTCTCGATAATGTTAGAATTAATTAAATAAATAAATTCTAAAATGATTTAAAACTTTAGAAAATCATATAAAATAAACCGTAGCTCGATGGAAATACTTTCTACATGAAAGTTGCTCGTAACGATTTAGACGAATCCGGATACGCAACCCGCTCGTCCGCCACACACCCCTAACATATCAAACCTGCAACATTTCACCTCCGATTCATCTCGTCCAAAACGCTAAACGCCGGATACTTTCTGATGTTTCCTTCACCAAAGATCACCTACTACCGCATTAGGGCACAATCAACACCGCGTATTTTTGTTACGCTTTGTGATACCTTGATTGCTCTGTTATTTATTGTGTTCCTCTCCGCATTTCTTTCCGATAGACCCCGAGATCGCCGGGCGACCCCGGGCTCGACTACGATGTTGACGACCCTCCTTGCCGGAGCAACCAGCAAGCCCCCTTGATCACCAGATATCGCCTATTCTCCTCTACACTGCTTGCATTAGAGTAGTGTAGCATGTTACTGCTTTCCGTTGATCCTATTTTGATGCATAGCCTGACATTGTTGCTACATCTGTTGATACCTTACCTGCAATCCAAAATGCTTAGTATAGGATGCTAGTTTATCATCATGGGCCCTACATTCTTGTCAGTCTGCCTTGCTATACTATCGGGCCGTGATCACTTGGGAGGTGATCACGGTATATACTATACATACATACATACTATACAGATGGTGACTAAAGTCGGGTCACCGAGGAGTACCCGCAAGTGATTCTCGATGAGGGGCTGAAAGGACAGTGGCTCCATCCCGGTAGAGGTGGGCCCGGTTCCCGACGGCCCCGATCGTTACTTTAGGCGGAGCGATGGGCAGGTTGAGACCACCTAGGAGACAGGTGGGCTGGCCTGCTCGGGCGCTCATGATACTTAACACGCTTAACGAGATCCGGGTATTTGATCCGAGTCCGCCATTTGGTCTATACGCACTAACCATCTACGCGGGAGTAGTTATGGGTATCCCGACGTCGTGGTATCACCGAAGCCTTCTTGATGTCGGCCGACCGAGTGGCGACGCCGGATTGGAACGTAAGCCCGCACTTGTATTAAGGGGCTAGTTCGCTTTTCACAGACGCAACGTGCAGGTGTGCTAAGGGCGATGGGCCTGCACTTCGTGGCGCTTAGGTTTAGACCGCATGTCACCTCTCTGTTGTGCCTAGGTGGGGCTGCGACGTGTTGATCTTCCGAGGCGGGCATGACCCAGAAAGTGTGTCCGCCAAATGGGATCAAGCGTGTTGGGTTATGTGGTGCACCCCTATAGGGAAGTTAATCTATTCAATAGCCGTGTCCTCAAGAAAAGGACGACCCGGAGTTGTACCTCGACCTTATGACAACTAGAACTGGATACTTAATAAAACACACCCTTCCAAGTTCCACAGACAACCCGGTGATCGCTTTTCCACGGGGCGACGAGGGGAGGATCGCCGGGTAGGATTATACTATGCGATGCTACTGGAGATGCTACTGGAGATGCTACTTGGAGATGCTACTTGGTGATGCTACTTGGCGATGCTACTTGGAGGACTTCACTCTACTCTCTTCTACATGGCTGCAAGACGGAGGCTGCTGCGTAGTCTTCGACGAGGATTAGCTATCCCCTCTTATTCGGCATTCTCAGCTCACCACCGATATGGCCCTTTACACATATACCCATGCATATGTAGTGTAGCTCCTTGCTTGCAGTACTTTGGATGAGTACTCACGGTTGCTTTCTCCCCTTTTTCCCCTTTCCTTTCTTTACGGTTGTCACAACCAGATGCTGGAGTCCAGAGCGACGCCACCGCCGAGGACGACTACTACATCAAGGTGCCTACTACTACGTGCAAGGCTCTTGACGACGACCATGAGTAGTTTAGGAGGATCCTGCAGGAGGCCCGCGCCTCTTCGATCTGTATCCCAGTTTGTGCTAGCCTTCTTAAGGCAAACTTGTTTAACTTATGTCCAGACTCAGATATTGTTGCTTCACGACTCATCTATGATCGAGCACTTGTATTCGAGCCCTCGAGGCCCCTGGCTTGTATTATGATGCTTGTAAGACTTATTTATGTTTTAGAGTTGTGTTGTGATATCTTCCCGTGAGTCCCTGATCTTGATCGTACACATTTGCGTGCATGATTAGTGTACGATTGAATCGGGGGCGTCACAAGTGTCTTACAATTTTCTCTTGAAAGAATGGATAACTTTGCTGAAAAGGAAACTATAACAGTAGGTCCTCCAGCCGGGGGGGGGGGGTGCTAGGCAGGACATCATGTTACCGGGTCATCGAAGGACCAACATCCTAACTCTTGGAGAGTTGTCCCAACCATCATATCTGATCGAGATTCAGATTCGATTGGCGTCATGATACCTCAGACTCAGGATGTCCGAGGAGAAAAGGTGCAACACAAATAGACGAAATGACATCGAAGATTCTCGGGAGATGAACCATGGAAGCCAGTTCCGAAACAAGAGTTCATCGGTAAACCAACGAGAGGATGAGGAGGTGGTTGATGGAATTCAACGGCAATTCATCGAGATTAACAAAAGATGGATTTCCACCATTACGTGAACAAGGAGATAACATTTGTCAGATCAAAATGATATATTGATGTATGCTTGAGGAAAACATACACGATTTAACAATGCTTGAAAGGTGCGCCCGAAATATGGGCTGGGTTGCACGGCTAACATTGGAATGGTGATTCAATAATCAATAGCCTAAGAATGAACGGCCAACCATTAACTTCAAAGCAATAGGGTTGCTAGAAGGGCGGAATCCAAACAGCACCGCTCACTTGTTGGTATCCCGGTTGGAATCAACACGAGGACCCAGAAAGAATGGTGATGGTGAGAAGTATCACCATACCAAGAATTTTTACGAGGTGGTGAAATTCTCACAATATTGATGACATAAGAGATGTTAATGTTCCAAGGTACAGGAGAACAATTGTTGTATAGCAAGGAACTCAAGGTATATAACCAAACACGAACAAGCTTGTGTTGGTGGGAAGGCAATAAAGTCGTCGATGATAAAACAATCAACGAGGGGCAAGGATGGTATTTCTCATCATGAATACAATTGATATCCTGGAGGAGCTCGGAATGTTGATGATGATCATGACACTATTGTCGAGAGATTTCATGAAGATGTAATCGATCGGCGATGACATCAAGTCAAAGGAATGATGAAGCGAAAGGTTATTGGAACCACGGGTACATCACAGAATCCAGCTTGTTGTTCAAGGCAAAATGATATGACGAGGAAAGTCAACATAAGCTTAGCTCATCATCGAAATTTGTGCTCCGGGAAGAAGGACCAGGTAGTACAGTTAAAATTTAGCACGGTAATGATATAGCCGATCAGGCTAGGGAAGACGTGACCGCGTACAAACTCGTAAGCAAAAAAGATTACTAAAGAGTTGTTGAACCGTAGTGCGGACTCGGTTCAGTTATTGGTGTCTTTGAGTGTTTAATAACTCAGAGCCCGTGAAAAATAGGAATCAATGAGAATGTAGCACTTGATGAAGAACTCATAAGAAGTTATGCAGTTCCGTGACAATCTCGAGATACCAGGGGGTAATACTCGAAGACGGATCAAAGTAGAGGTTGGACTGGGGTATTGATCCGCAGAAGACAAGTGCTTGAACTTGTCCGAGAAATTGGATCAAGGAAGAACAATATGGTCGGAAACCACGATTGCAAAAGACCAAATCCTAGATATAAGATGAAATTATATCAAGGGGATAATTATTGTTCACGAGAAGCTTACATGACAAGATCTACATCGTGTCCATGGGCATGAACACAAAGTTCAAGGTCGACTCCCAGTTCCTCAATGCATAACCTTCCATTCACTTCTCATTTTTTTTGGAGAAGTTGTAATGTTTAAATTTTATCTAGCAAAACAGTAGAAGAGTATGACTCGTGAAAATTTTCACGTTCACACATATTAAGGAAGGCATAGGTTCAACCCATCAGGGCATCTTAGGAACATATACCACAAACTTCGGGGTAAATAATACAAGCTCGAAAGTAGAGCATTGTTCAAAAGCAGATGATACAATTTACCAAAAGCATTATATACCCATGGAAAGGCTCTCAAGGTTATTCAATATGAAGGACACTATCGGATAAAATCCAACAAAGGAACCGATGGTCCACCATGGATCTGATGTGAGCATCGGTACTCAACCAGAGTAAGAAGAATGCATGGGCATCATATTATAGAACATCTGAATAATTCGATGCTTAGATAACAAAGGAATTACGATTTCCAAAACAAAGGATCAGGAGCAGTCACTCTGATCAAGGATGGATAAGTTGGATAGACCAAAGGTAAAATTGACGACAAATAGTTTGGTCGAGAACCAGCTCATGTTCAAAAATGATGTCTGAGCCGGAAAGATAATCTAGAAGGGTTGATAGATGATTGTGTGCATTCGCACACATGTTGAATCAATAGGATCAAAATGACGGTGTCAAAAGATACTAGTGAATAGTGCCATATATATGGGAAGCATCCATAATGCAAGTAGACAAGTATTTGTAGAGCAATAAAGCTGCTAAGGATTTTCGGAGGATTGAATAGTATTTCAAAGACTTTTGTGAAACACCTGAACAATTGGGATGAGCGGATACTCGAAAGGTGCGAGAAATTTATTCTTAGGAGTATTCAGGTGACAAAGAACAGCAAGGCGATAAGCTCAAAGGATTATCGAAACAACGACGTGTGTTTCGAGGTATCTGGTAATAACAAGACCAACTGGGGATGAATGTAATAATAACAACTGCAAGTAGTTATCCATAAGGGTTGACCGTGGAAGGGGAATTGCAAAAGCGATGAACATAAGTTCTCGGGTTAACAGCCGAGAGTATCTTCAGGGTCTTCATGTGCCGCAGACAACCATCATTAATAAGGGGCTCTCCGGGTGAAAGCGATTACGAGATCCTAATGTTAGATTTAGCAAAAATCATTTAACCCGAATAGAAGAGAGATCAGAGTCCCAGAGTATAGTGTAGGATCGGAAGTATGTCTAGAGGGGGGGTGATTAGACTACTTGACAATTTAAAAGTTTATCCTTTTGATTAGGACAAGTTTTTAGCAAGTTCACAATGATGACCAAGTCAAGTATCACCCTACACATGCAATTCTAGAGTTATGGCAGCGGAAAGTAAATTGCACATGTAGTAAATAGAGGTGGAGAAGAGCAAACGCAGTTTGGAGACACGGAGATTTTTTCTCGTGGTTCCGATAGGTGGTGCTATCGTCAATCCACGTTGATGGAGACTTCAACCCACGGAGGGTAACGGCTGCGAGAGTCCACGGAGGGCTCCACCCACTAAGGGTCCACGAAGAAGCAACCTTGTCTATGCCATCATGGCTTACGCCCACGGAGGACTAGCCTTACTCGGGGTAGATCTTCACGAAGTAGGCGATCTCCTTGCCCTTACAAACTTCTTGGTTCAACTCCACATCTTGACGGAGGCTCCCAAGCGACACCTAACCAATCTAGGAGGCACCACCTCCAAAAGGTAATAGATGGTGTTGGTGATGATGAACTCCTTGCTCTTGTGCTTCAAATGATAATCTCCCCAACACTCAACTCTCCTCACCGATTTGGCTGTGGTGGAAGAAGGGATTGAGTGGAAAGCAACTTGGGAAGGCTAGAAATCAAGTTTCATATGGTGGGAGTGGAGCAACTTGATCTCAACACAAGGGTAGGTAGTTTTCTTCTCGAAATGTAAGGTAGGAGTGGTAGTTCTTTCGATGGCTCTCTCCACTAATGAAGAGGAGGTGGAGGGTATTTATAGCCTCCACACAAAATCCAACCATTACACACATTGGACCAATCTCGGTCAGACCGAAGTTGACAACTCGGTGAGACCGAAAGTTCAAATCTTGTGAACGTTGGGATTTTCGGTGGGACTAAAATACAATTTCGGTTAGTCCGATTCTTCCAAAGACTAGGGTTTGCCATTCTCGGTGGGACCGACTTTATCATCTCGGTGACACCGATTTGATTACGTATGTTCTGAAGCTTGGCAACACTAGTTTCGTGAGACCGAGTTTGGAATCGGAAAATCCAAATTACTAGGGTTTGGGTATATGGCTGAGGTGGTTCATCTCGGTGTGACTGAGTTTATGGAATCGGTGGGACCGAGATTACTTATGAGCATATGTTGGAATGAAGGATTGCTGATGTTTGGGAGATAGATCACTAAGCACTTTGAGCAACCAGATCATCAACATAACCTCATCCCTTTAATAGTATTGGCTTTCCTATGGACTCAATGTGATCATGGATCACTAAACCAAAAATGGAGTCTTGAGCTTTTGCCAATGCTTTCCTTAGCATTTTGAGGGGTCCACATCATCACCATTGCCATACCCATATCAATCGAACTTTTGAAATATTCTCAAGAAACAATTAGTTCAATGATATATATGTTGTTATTAATTACCAAAACCACCCGGGGATTAGTTGCACTTTCAATCTCCCCCTTTTTGGTAATTGATGACAGCATATAGATCAAAGCTTCGACAAATGATATAATCAATGAATGATATCGTTGCTTTGAGAAGTATGTGATAAGCAAGAGCTCCTCCTAAATTTGTGCATTATTTAAGATTTGCGTTTGAATGCAAATGCACAATGTACATTAAGCATAGTATGATCAGGCACTCATCAAAGTAGAGCAAACGTAGTATCAAACACACGAAATGTCTCGGAAAACTCAAAAGTATCTCAAAGAAAACCGCAAACGAAAGAGCAAAAGCGAGACACTCTCTCTCTCGAAGTCCTATGATCTATACAATTTCTCCCCCTTTGGCAACAAGTTACCAAAAAGTTCGAAAGGTATAGAGCTAAGCGTCACTAGGGACTCTGCCGGCGGCTCTGCCCAGGTCGATGGAGTGGAGATAGCTGCATCTGCAAAGGCTTCTGCTGAAGTCTGTGGAGCTGGAGGAGTGGACACCGAGCTGGAGCTGGAATCGATGGAGCTGTGGGAGGTGCTTGATGTAGTAGCCACAGGGTCTCCATCGAACAAAGAATCGATCTGGGTCTTGTGGGAACTCGAGCAGGCTGCTCATAGTCATCCTGGACTAAATCATCTTCCATCTCCTTCATGAGCTCTGCCTTCTCCCTCTTGGCTTCCTCAATATCTGCCTCAAGCTTGTTGACGGTGACCTACACTTCAGTCAGCTTGACATCCAGAGCATGGAACTTGTCTTCAACTATCCTCTCAAGACTCTCCTGAGACTGCACTATGCTGGCCAGGCGTAGTTCAATCCTCTGGGTAGCTTCAAGAAGTTGTTCTCCAATGCTCTTGGGTTTTGCTGCTGCTGCTGCTGCTTCCTTCTCAGCTTTGGCTTGTTTGGCAGCTTCAGACTTAGCTTGTCCTTCAACAGATGTGGGATCATCCTCTGTCATCACAACTTCATTGTCCTCATGTTCAGGCTGCAGTGGCAAGTGGGGTCTATCCAACAAGTAGGTGTCCGTGCCAAACTTGGCATTGATGAGCATCTGAATGTGCGGAGCAAACCCACATGACCTCTTCTGGTCTGCTGCTGTCCTCTTGATAGTCTCTACTATCAGGTCCATCACCTTGAAAGGTGCCTTCTGATCTAGAATATGCAGCATGTTGATAGAATACCCTCTTATCATGCGATGATCTCCTGACTTAGGCATCAAAGTATGCCTCAGAATAGTGTTAGTAGTTGGGAGACCTGCCTGAAGACGATACACTGATCCAAGCTTCCATATCTCAACATCTTTGGCTGGTACCTCATTGTACATATTTTTCATTGATTCATGGTTTTTCTTTGGAATTCCATAGACATCTACATCATCATCTCTTGATATTTGAGCGCTTAGCAAGGTTTCCACTCTTCAACTGTTGAAGAGAATCTCCGCCTTCACCATCCATACAATTCGCCATCCGGATAGAAATGTGTCAGGCATAGAACTGCATGATCATCTCATCATTCCATGCCGCGGTTTCCGACCAACAAACTCGCAACTCCACATGCAAAGAAGCTCTCATGCACATGTGGGAAGTAGTCTCTGTGCTTTCACTCGTCAATATATTCCCAATCAACATATCTAGTGTCAAGAATAATGGGCTTCTTGTCCATGAGCACTGCCTCATAGAAATCTTGTTGCTCTATGGTGTGGAATCTTGAGTCAACAGCTGTCCTTCTCCCGGTGGCGTATGGATCAACTTGCCTCCATAGCCCGAGGCCTTTGTCTTTCCTTTCCTTCATATTTTCTCGCCGAGGATGAGCATCATTGTGGATCGGCAGTTTCATGAAGTTTCAAGAACACATGTGCCTCATCATCCGACTCACCGGTGGCACATTGTCCTTCTTCTTCTCTCAAGCGGGAATGTTTCTCACTGCTTTCTTGGGCTTGGCAGCAGGCTTGGCTTGAGCTGCCTTTCTTTGGAGCTGATGGCTTAGATTTGGTAGGTGCTCCTGCCCTGATGGCATCTCCCATCAACTTAGGCTTCTGAGGAGGCTGGGGTGCTTCCTCATCAGAATCATCATCAGCTGCTTCATCATGTACAATCCTCTTCCTCTTGGAAGTTTTCTTTACCTTGCTGGAGGTTTCTTCTTCCATGCTCAACTTCTTGGCAACTGTGGACTTTTTCACCTTGCTGGTGCCTTTCTTGGTGTGTTGCCCTTGATAGTCTTTGGCAACCACTTTCCTCTTAGGTTTAGAAGTGATTTCTTCCTCAGCAACAAAGTCAGAATCCTCTTCATCAGAATGTCTCTTCTTCCGGCCCCGTGGCAGCAGGAGGCAAACCACTTGGGGTGCTCCTCTCACCATCATCGAAAAAGCTGCCGGCTTCGGGACTAGTGCCCCTCTCGAATCTCAACCGGTGATTCAGACCTGTTCGCTGTCTCTTGCATCGAGATATGACCGACAACCCTAAGATGGAGTTTTCTATGGCGCAACGGCGCGATGAGATTGACCGCCGACGGCGATGGAGACCATGGCGGGGCGCGCACAGCGACGGCGGAGACGATCCGGAGACCACGACGACGGCAAATAAGGGTTTGGGGCGAGACGCTTTGAAGGAATAATCAACGCTGCTGCCTCGGTATATATACCCTTCAGCTGTCGGTGGGACCGAGTTGGAAAACTCGGTGGCACCGAGATGGTTAACTGCAAGCAGTTACTCATATCGGTCACGCCGAAATTTGCAACTCGGTTTCACCGAGGTGAAAACCTAGATCAATCTAAGTGATTTCGGTCTATCCGATTTGAGTATATTGGTTTGACCGAAAGTACTTAGAAGGTTTTTGAAGTTAAGCTTTTGATGGATCGGTGGCTCCGAGTGCTCCTCACTCGGTCTGTCCGAAAAATACTTGATCAAAGTTTGTGATATAAGCATGAATAGAGTTTGAGACAAGAAAGCATAGATAGCTAGGGGAGGAACTTAGGCATTCTTGTCCATCCATTTGGTCAAAAAGAGATAAAATCCAAAAGACCAAAGCAACGAATGGATGTCCTCGAATGGATAAAATTATGCATCCAACATGCTCACACAATAAGATAGCAAATGAAATATGTGTCAAACATGCACAAACAAATCTCTAGCAACTAGCACACAATTTGGCGATGACTAGGTCATCTATATATGAGTATATTGACTTAGGAGTCAAATGAGAACATTTGATCATAGGTCATACTCATCGTTTAAGCACAAGTGGGGTTACCACTTTTACATAAAGCATTAATGTGTTCACATCATTTGAAGATGCTTTAGCTCATATCTTTAGAGCAAAGCTCCCCCTTGATGTGAGAACCCCTTTTAAAGGGTCAAACTAACCTTGGGTTGTCGTAGAAGACTTCATGTAGATGTTGAAGATGTGGATGCTCAATGTTGATGAGGATCATCAAGAGTTGGGAGCAATCTTTTGGATTCGGGCACTTTCAATACCTACATGGGTTAGTCCCACAAGGAACAAACAAGGATATCCATGGACATAGATTGAAGTACATAAAAGATGATGTCCATGAAAGCAATGATTACCTTGTCCCTTGACTTACCAACAAGAGGGTTTGTGACTCCATGAACTAGTGCAAGATGTGGAAGTTGATTGCACAAGTTCTTGCCAAATTGAATATGAGTGAAGTATGTTGGCGGAGTCACCCTCAAGAACTCTCTAGTTCTTCTTCTTCGGGATCCACATCATCTTGATGGGAATCCTTGGGGTAGTAGTTGAGCTTGTCGAAGTAGAACTTGAAGTTTCCTTGGGAACCCACTTGACCATGGCCTTGGGTGCTTCAATGAATGCATCAATCTCCTCTTGAAGCTTGTCCTTGCCTTTTAGCTTGTTGTCTTGTGGTGGAAGGTCATCTTGAGCTTGTTCCACATTGGAAGAAGTAGGATCATACTCCTTTTGAGAAACAAACTTTGGAGTGGGATATTGACCTTCTTCCCATTCAACACCCTCGGCGTTGAACTTTCGCTCAAAACCAATTCCTTGATTCTTCCGGTGCCTTCCTTGCTTGTAACAATTTCTCAAAGTTCTTGCTTCCGCAAGGCTCTTGTAGACACCCTTCTCTATAATCCCTTTCAATAAACTATTTTCTTGCTCAAGTGTAACTTGGCTTGAAACATTGTTAGTGGAATCAAGAGAATTACTAGAACCAATTATGTTGCTTCTAGATGAAGAATTTTTCTTATGCTTGTCATGCTTAGTTTTAATATGTGGCAAGAAATTAGACAAGAGAAGTCGTTTGGCAAGATATGAAGAACTCTTCTTTGAAGATCGCCATTGATAGCTTTTAGAAACTCATGTTCTTGCTCTAGATTGAGCTTCTCGAGCGTAGCTTCTCATGAGATCTTAGGAGCTCTCTATGATCTTCTTGAGTTGTTTCATGAGCTAACTTAAGAGTGTTTAGTTCTTTAGTTAGACGCTCAATCTCCTTCATAGCATTGTCATTCGACTCTTCTCGACTATAAAGACTACTAGCATGTTCATCATTACTAAGCTCACTAGATTTGTCATGTAAAAGCTCATCTTCACCAAGCAAGTCATCCTCATCACTATCAAAGTCAATGAATTCTGGGTGTGATACCTTGGGGCCTTTTGCCATGAAGCATCTTCCAATTCCCTCATTTGGTGAAGCAAATATGTCATAGGAGTTGAAGTTGGAGGATACGAGAGCAAGACCGGCAACACCTTCATCTTGATCAGATTCGGAGTTGGAGTGATAGCTTCTTTCGAGTGATTGTCGGAGTCGGAGCCGGAGACCCATTCACCAACATGAGCTTGATATTTTCTTCTTGTGTAGCTCCTTGATGACTTGTCTTTCCTTTCCGAATCCTTGCTTCTCCAAGAGGATCTTCGCTCATAACGATCATCTCTACTCCTTCTCTCTTTCGAGGTGACTCTTCTCTTGAGCTTCTTCTTCTTGGAGATTCTTCTCTTCTCTTGTGGGGAGTCGAACACTCATTTGAGTAGTGTCCGGGTCTTCCACAATTGTAGCAGTTTCGATCACGACTAGAAGATCTCTTTTCATCATATGATCTAGACTTTGAGCCTCTTTCCTTGCTTCTACTCTTGTAGAATTTGTTGAAGTTCTTCACCATTAGGCTTATCTCTTCATTGGAAACCAGCTTGTCACTTGAGGTTGTGGGAGCTTCAACTGTAGCTTTGTAAGCACCACTTGACTTGTTGTGAAGCTATTCCTTGTCTTTAAGTGTCATCTCATGAGCAACAATCCTTCCAATGACTTCGGTAGGCTTGAGATCCTTGTAGTTTGGCATCATTTGGATCAAAGTGCACACGGTGTCATACTTTCCATCCAAAGCTCTGAGAATCTTCTTGATGATGAATTGGTCGGTCATTTCTTCGCTTCCTAAGCCGGCAATCTCATTTGTGATGAGAGCAAGCCTAGAGTACATTTCAGCGACTCCTTCACCTTCCTTCATCTTGAACTTGTCAAGTTGACCTTGAAGAACATCTAGCTTTGATTCCTTCACGGACTCGGTACCTTCGTGCATTTCGACCAAAGTATCCCAAATCTCTTTTGCATTCTCAAGACGGCTGATCTTGTTGAACTCCTCGGGACACAAAGCATTGAAGAGAATGTCACAAGCTTGAGCATTGTTCAGAACATCCGCAACTCATCCGCAGAGCTTCGCGATCCGAACTTTTCCTTCCTCAAGAACTCACCTTGCAAGCCAACACAAATAATGCCCCATGCGGCAGGGTTATGTCCAAGAATATGCATTTTCATTTTGTGCTTCCAACTAGCAAAATTTGAACCATCAAAGTAAGGACCTCTACGAAAATTACCCTCACTAGACGCCATACTCTCCTAGGTTGTGAAACCAAGCTTATGGAGTCCAATGCAATGGAAACCAATCCAATGGAGACCAATGCTCTGATACCACTTGTAGGATCGGAAGTATGTCTAGAGGGGGGTGATTAGACTACTTGACAATTTAAAAGTTTATCCTTTTGATTAGGACAAGTTTTTAGCAAGTTCACAATGATGACCAAGTCAAGTATCACCCTACACATGCAATTCTAGAGTTATGGCAGCGGAAAGTAAATTGCACATGTAGTAAATAGAGGTGGAGAAGAGCAAACACAGTTTGGAGACACGGAGATTTTTTCTCGTGGTTCCGATAGGTGGTGCTATCGTCAATCCACGTTGATGGAGACTTCAACCCACGGAGGGTAACGGCTGCGAGAGTCCACGGAGGGCTCCACCCACGAAGGGTCCACGAAGAAGCAACCTTGTCTATGCCATCATGGCTTACGCCCACGGAGGACTAGCCTTACTCGGGTAGATCTTCACGAGTAGGCGATCTCCTTGCCCTTACAAACTTCTTGGTTCAACTCCACATCTTGACGGAGGCTCCCAAGCGACACCTAACCAATCTAGGAGGCACCACCTCCAAAAGGTAATAGATGGTGTTGGTGATGATGAACTCCTTGCTCTTGTGCTTCAAATGATAATCTCCCCAACACTCAACTCTCCTCACTGATTTGGCTGTGGTGGAATAAGGGATTGAGTGGAAAGCAACTTGAAGGCTAGAAATCAAGTTTCATATGGTGGGAGTGGAGCAACTTGATCTCAACACAAGGGTAGGTAGTTTTCTTCTCGAAATGTAAGGTAGGAGTGGTAGTTCTTTCTCGATGGCTCTCTCCACGAATGAAGAGGAGGTGGAGGGTATTTATAGCCTCCACACAAAATCCAACTGTTACACACATTTGACCAATCTCGGTCAGACCGAAGTTGACAACTCGGTGAGACCGAAAGTTCAAATCTTGTGAACGTTGGGATTTTCGGTGGGACCGAAAATACAATCTCGGTTAGTCCGATTCTTCCAAAGACTAGGGTTTGCCATTCTCGGTGGGACCGACTTTATCATCTCGGTGACACCGATTTGATTACGTATGTTCTGAAGCTTGGCAACACTAGTTTCGGTGAGACCGAGTTTGGAATCGGAAAATCCGAAATTACTAGGGTTTGGGTATATGGCTGAGGTGGTTCATCTCGGTGTGACTGAGTTTATGGAATCGGTGGGACCAAGATTACTTATGAGCATATGTTGGAATGAAGGATTGCTGACTGTTTGGGAGATAGATCACTAAGCACTTTGAGCAACCAGATCATCAACATAACCTCATCCCCTTTTAATAGTATTGGCTTTCCTATGGACTCAATGTGATCATGGATCACTAAACCAGAAATGGAGTCTTGAGCTTTTGCCAATGCTTTCCTTAGCATTTTGAGGGTCCACATCATCATCATTGCCATACCCATATCAATGAACTTTCTGAAATATTCTCAAGAAACAATTAGTTCAATGATATATATGTTGTTATTAATTACCAAAACCACCCGGGGATTAGTTGCACTTTCATATAGGTCGAGGAATAAAAGATCCTAATACCACCCAATGGCGACGTGGGCCTGTAAGGCACACAGTCAAGTTAGTAAAAGTTCTGCAATGACTAGACTCAACTTCGGCCAAGGAGTTGGAAAGGGGGATTCCTACAAGCAGTCGGCTCTGATACCAACTTGTGACGCCCCCGATTCAATCATACACTAATCATGCACGCAAATGTGTACGATCAAGATCAGGGACTCACGGGAAGATATCACAACACAACTCTAAAATATAAATAAGTCTTACAAGCATCATAATACAAGCCAGGGGCCTCGAGGGCTCGAATACAAGTGCTCGATCATAGACGAGTCAGCGGAAGCAACAATATCTGAGTACGGACATAAGTTAAACAAGTTTGCCTTAAGAAGGCTAGCACAAACCGGGATCAGATCGAAGAGGCGCAGCCTCCCGCCTGGATCCTCCTAAACTACTCCCCGGTCGTCGTCAGCCACCTTGCACGTAGTAGTAGGCACCTTCAGTAGTAGTCGCCCTCGGCAAAGGGCGTCTGCCTCGGATTCCAGCATCTGGTTGCGACAACCGAAAAGAAAGGAAAGGGGAAAAGGGGAGAAAGCAACCGTGAGTACTCATCCAAAGTACTCGCAAGCAAGGAGCTACACTACATATGCATGGGTATATGTGTAAAGGGCCATATCGGTGGACCGAATCAGAATGCCGTAATAAGAGGGGATAGCTAATCTCGTCAAGACTACGCCTCGCAGCCTCGCCTTGCAAAGATGTAGAAGAGAGTAGATCAAGTCCTCCAAGTAGCATCGCCAAGTAGCATCACCAAGTAGCATCTCCAAGTAGCATCTCCAAGAGCATCTCCAAGAGCATCGCATAGTATAATCCTACCCGCGATCCTCCTCGTCGCCCGTGGAAAAGCGATCACCGGGTTGTCTCGTGGAACTTGGAAGGGTGTGTTTTATTAATTATCCAGTTCTAGTTGTCATAAGGTCGAGGTACAACTCCGGTCGCCCTTTTACCGAGGGACACGGCTATTCAATAGATTAACTTCCTGCAGGGTGCACCACATAACCCAACACGCTTGATCCCATTTGGCGGACACACTTTCTCGGTCATGCCCGCCTCGAAGATCAACACATCGCAGCCCCACCTAGGCACAACAGAGAGGTCAAGACCCGGTCTAAACCTAAGCGCCAGGGTGCGGGCCCATCGCCTTAGCACACACAAGACGTTGCGTCTGCCGAAAGCGTAACTAGCCCCTTAATACAAGTGCAAAGCTTACGTTCCAATCCGGTAGCGCCACTCGGTCGCCGACGCCAAGAAGGCTTCGCCGATACCACGACGTCGGGATACCCATAACTACTCCGCGTAGATGGTTAGTGCGATAGACCAAATGGCCGACTCGGATCAAATACCCGATCTCGTTAAGCGTGTTAAGTATCCTCGAACGCCGAACAGACCAGGCCCACCTGTCTCCTAGGTGGTCTCAACCTGCCCTGTCGCTCCGCCACAAAGTAACAATCGGGGCAGTCGGGAACCTGTGCCCACCTCTACCGGGATGGAGCCACCGTCCTTTCAAATTTCTCATCGTAATCACTTATGGGTACTCCTCGAGCTGACCCGACTTTAGTCACCATCTGTATAGTATGTACGTATGTATAGTATATACCCGTGATCACCTCCCAAGTGATCACGGCCCAATAGTATAGCAAGGCAGACTGACAAGAATGTAGGGCCCATGATGATAAACTAGCATCCTATACTAAGCATTTAGGATTGCAGGTAAGGTATCAACAGATGTAGCAACAATGTCAGGCTATGCATCAAAATAGGATCAACGGAAAGCAGTAACATGCTACACTACTCTAATGCAAGCAGTGTAGAGGAGAATAGGCGATATCTGGTGATCAAGGGGGGGGCTTGCCTGGTTGCTCCGGCAAGGAGGGGTCGTCAACATCGTAGTCGAACTGGGGGTCGCCGGCAGTCTCGGGGTCTATCGGAAAGAAGTAACGGAGAGGGAACACAATAAATAACAGAGCAATCAAGGTATCACAAAGCGTAACAAAACAATACGCGGTGTTCGGTGTGCCCTAATGCGGTGGTAGGTGATACTGGTGAAGGGGGGAAACATCCGAGAAAGTATCCCCGGCGTTTCGCGTTTTCGGACAGATGAATCGGAGGTGAAATGTTGCAGGTTTGATATGTTAGGGGTGTGTGGCGGACGAACGGGCTGCGTATCCGGATTCGTCTCGTCGTTCTGAGCAACTTTCATGTAGAAAGTATTTCCATCTGAGCTACGGTTTATTTTATATGATTTTCTAAAGTTTTAAATCATTTTTAGAATTTATTTATTTAATTAATTCTAACATTATCCAGAACAGTGAAAGATGATGTCAGCATGACATCACCACGACGTCAAGAGGTCAAACCCAGTGACCAGAGTCAAACTTGGCCCGTGGGTCCAGTGGGACCCACCCGTCATTGAGACAGAGGTGAAATAGGGTTTGTTTTAAGCTAATTAGGATTAGTTAAGTGTGGGCCCCATTAGTCAGTGTGATATTAGTGTGTTAATTAACTAATTAGGTTAATTAATCAGGGTTAATTAATTAACTAATTAATATATTATTTATTATTTTTGTTTTTGTCTTTTTTATTATTTTTATAGTTCTTTTTTTTAAGGCGGGCCCCACGTGTCATAGACACAAGGGCCTATCGGGCAGGGTTAGCAGTGTAGCGAAGCTACGGCGAAACGGGTGGGGTGTAGCCCGCCAGCAGCGAGGGAGAGTTGGCGCGGGCGCCATGGCCAGGGCCACACGAGCCGCCACCAAACAGACGGGGTGGAGGGATCGAGAGCCTGGCGCCGAGCTGGACTAGCGAGCTGCGATGCTGGGGAGTGAAGGCCGAGGCGGGGGGCGTGGGGCGAGGTCGGCCACGGCGATCGCGGGAATCGAGGCGCGGCGCGGACGCAGCAGCTGGGCGACGACCATGGCGCGAAGGCCAGGTGGTCGCGCGTCGCGGTTGAGGCGGCAGCGGCAGGCGGGCCAACGGACAAATGTGCGGCGTTTACGGCGTAACGAGCGACGGGGACGGGAAGAGAGGGAAGTGCTCACGGACGGTGTAGGGGAGTGGCAGCGAGCTCGAGGAGGACGAGGACGATGGCGGTCCGGCGATGTTGGTGAGGTGGAGTAGCTTCGAATGGCATCGGGCGATGAGGTGCGGCGTCGAGGTGGTTCCAGGGACGGCGAGCGGCGGCATTGTCGAGGGCGCCGGCAACGTCGAGGCGGCCCCCTCCCGATCCAGATCGGGCAGAGGGGGCGAGGGAGAGGGGGGTCGGCGAGGAGGAGGTCGAGGACGGCCTTTCCGGCGGGGAGGCGGCGGTTCCTCGGGCGCGGGCGCGCGGGCGAGGTAGAAGCGGGGTGATGGCGGTCGACGGGGTCGGGCTCGCTCGATCCCGATCCAGTCGGGAGAGAGGGAGGAGTGAGTGGGGGGTCGTGGGGAACGATGGGGGAGTGGGGGTGATGCTAGGGTTCGGTCGCCTGAGGTGCTTGTGAGGCACGAGCCGGGCCGGCCTGGTTGGTTCGATGGCTTTTGCCATGGTCCAAATGAAGTGTCTCTTCTATTTCCTTTTTTGTTCTTTGTTAGTTTTGTTTTCTGTTTTTATATATTCTTTTATTTTATTTTTATTTGTAGTTTCATTTATCTTTAGTTTTACAAAAATTACCACTAGTGCCTAAATTTGTATTTATCAACAAACTACTGTGAGATTAATTATTAACCCATAATAAAATAGTTTTAGCATTTTATAAATTCAATAGGCATTTGTTTAATTGTTTTCACTACTGTTTTAATTGTTTTAGAGCCTTTAAACATTTTATCAAAGTTTGGTTTCTCCACCATAATTACTTACGATTTATTTGATACAACCCAAACATTTTAGTTTTAATTTTTTGAAAACTTTTGTTGTTTGTCTGATTTTAAATTGAATTCAAATCGGTTTCGAACTAATGCGAGATTAACCACAGTAATCGAGGTGACGTGGCATCATTAGTGGAGGATTACTGTAGCGTAACTATCCGGGCGTCACAATTATTTATTATCTCTATCATATCTCACTCTCGTAAGTGACCGTGAAGGGGTTGACAACCCCTAACCGCGTTGGTTGCGAGTTGCTATCGTTTTGTGTAGGTACAAGGGACTTGTGCGTGGTCTCCTATTGGATTGATACCTTGGTTCTCAAAAACTGAGGGAAATACTTACGCTACTTTGCTGCATCATCCTCTCCTCTTCGGGGAAATCCAACGCAGTGCTCAAGAGGTAGCAATGTATGTCTTGCATGTGCTTATCTATGGTGACAATGGGATATTCACGTGATCTACTTGACGTACGTTTTGGTGATCAACTTGCGGGTTCAGTGACCTTGTGAACTTATGCATAGGGTTTGGCACACGTTTTCGTCTTGTCTCTCCGGTAGAAACTTTGGGACACTCTTTGAAGTATGTTGTGTTGGTTGAATAGATGAATCTGAGATTGTGTGATGCATATCATATAATCATGCCCATAGATACTTGAGGTGACATTGGAGTATCTAGGTGACATTAGGGTTTTGGTTGATTTGTATCTTAAGGTGTTATTCTAGTACGAACTCTAGGATAGATTGAATGGAAAGAATAGCTTCGTGTTATTTTACTACATACTCTTGAATAAATCAATCAGAAAGGATAACTTTGAGGTGGTTTCGTACCCTACAATAATCTCTTCGTTTGTTCTCCACTATTAGTGACTTTGGAGTGACTCTTTGTTGCATGTTGAGGGATTGTTATATGATCCAATTATGTTATTATTGTTGAGAGAACTTGCACTAGTGAAAGTATGAACCCTAGGCCTTGTTTCCTAGCATTGCAATACCGTTTGTGCTCACTTTTACCACTTGTTACCTTGCTGTTTTTATATTTCCAGATTACAAATACTCATATCTACAATCCATATTGCACTTGTATCACCATCTCTTCGCTGAACTAGTGAATCTATACAATTTACCATTGTATTGGGTGTGTTGGGAACACAAGAGACTCTTTGTTATTTGGTTGCAAGGTTGTTTGAGAGAGACAATCTTCATCCTATGCCTCCCACGGATTGATAAACCTTAGGTCATCCACTTGAGGGAAAATTGCTACTGTCCTACAAACCTCTGCACTTGGAGGCTCAACAACGTCTGCAAGAAGAAGGTTGCGTAGTAGACATCAAAGATGACGTCGGGCTTGATAGCGAGAACCCCGGGCACCTGGTAAGTATCCGTTTACCGAATTTATATCTGACCAGCCGCTGCTGTCCGAGATCCACCCTGAATTGACACCAATAACTTTTGCAGGGGTGGTTAAAGATGGCCGGGAAGATATCCTGCCCGGCTCTGCTTTCGGAGGGGCCCCAATCAGACCAGCTGATAGGGCTGCTGATTGTGGCACTATACCACGTGCACGCACCAAAGGGCAAAGCAAAGAAGGCCGCTTTGGGGGCTTCAGAATGCCCCCATCATAGAGGCGGCGGGTTGGGAGACACTGCAGCCCCATCTGCTCAGGATGAGGAGGAGGAAGAGGATGAGGGGGAGAGATCCTCGTCGCGCTCCAAAAAGAGGGTTGCATCTAAAGACATCACGGAGATTCCCGCTCCACAAGACTCGAAGAGGCCTTGCTGGCCCAAGCCCATGTTGCTTGATAGTTCGGACTCCGGAGATGAGTCCGAAGCGTCCGAGGATGGTCCATCATAGGAACCCAGGGTCAAGCCCCCCTCCGACAGGTACGAATCATTGACATGTCGTTGTTTTTAACTTCAATAGTTTTATTCTACTGAATGCAGGTTGTTCGGGACTGCATCCCACCACGCGATCTTCCTGTAGAACAGACTTCGGAGGGAGATCTTCCTACAGACAGCGGGTCAGAGACCCGCGTCGTATCTCCATGGGCACATGATGGTCCTGAGGCGCTATCGGGGAAATCTCCTCCTCCCGCAAGGGAGGGGGGAGACGAGATCATGACTGAGGCTGACACCTCAATCATCCAAGACCAGGGGAATGCAACTCCCCTGGAGAACATGGGAGGGGGATTCGGACCCCCTCCCCCGCCTGCTCCCTACCCTTAGAGGCCCTCGATGGAGCCGATGCCGCCCTCAAGGGTGGGCGAAGCTCCAACACCCACACCGGACTTAGGGGACCGATCAGCTACAGGCTAGCCAGAATCTCTTGCATGTTTGGCGGAGCATTCCGTCATGGTCGACGGTCACTTCACCCTTATGGGTGTGGTGTTTCAAGGTGTTTGGTCCGTCCAAGCCAGATTGAACGATGTTATTCGGGGCCTGCTAACAGGCTTCAAGGTAAGTCTAATGCATATTTTTTGTACTTATTTTGGGCTTCAACCTTTAAGTAGTCCTGTGAGTATGGCAACCCCCGATACTCTGAGAGGTTTTAAAAGAAACCTTGCAGAGGGTCAAAAACCGTAGGTGTGCACAGGAAATATAACACTTGTGTTTTATAATGACACATGCCTCCTTCCTTGCCGCGACCACAAATGCCGCGGAGTTGGAGGAGTTGAATCGAAAGCTTAAGCGCTCCAATGACGAACTCAACCTCGTCAACAAACGGCTCGACAAGGCGCAAGGTAAGTTCATATGGAGCATATTTAGCTGGATACCATGATTTGTCCAAATTGTATGCTGATGGTAGTGTGTGTCTGCAACTTCTTTCGGAGAGTTCGAAAGCTTCAAAGCCGCCCTCAAGGAAGCCGAAGCCCGAGCTGCTGCAGAGGCCAAGGCCGCCCAGGAGGCGGTGGCTGGGCATAAAAAGGCCTAGGAGGATGGTGAGAGGCATAAGTCTCGGTTGGCCGAGGTGCAAGGAGAGTTCAAGGATGCCATCGCAAAATGCGAGGGCCTTGAGAAAAAAACACGAGAAGGTGGCATCCAAGCTCTCCAAGGCGGAGGTCGCCCTTCAAGAGGCGAGGACCGAGCTGTGGGGTAGCTGCGAGGAGCTTCACCAAATCCGGCAGATGACCAGTGGTAAGTAGTACTTACCGCAGTGTGTATTTGGTGGAAATAGGTTCGCCTTCCTGACGAAGCTATGGCGTTCCGTAGGCCTATTTGCCGAACTGCCTCGAAGTGCAGCCGATGCGGTGGAGCATTATGCCTGACACGAGGAGGACTCCGTCCACCGGGTCTTTTAGGCGCATTTTCAGGCGCTCGAGCAGCCAGCGCTCCTCACCAGCCAGATGAAGCAAATGATAGAGCTACATCAGATGGCCGAACTGGCCATGAAGGACCTTTATGTCGGGCTATGACCTGCAGAGGCTCTTCCGAGCAGTTACTTCGGCTTGGTGCAACACATGCGGGATGCGGTGGATCGCGTCTAGGCCATGAAGCGCCCCGTCTATATCGAAGGGGAAAAGCAGGCCTTTGCCAGGGTCCTTGTACGCTGGCCGAAGATCAAGCCGGTGGAGATGGTGAATGGCTCTCCGCCTACTGGGACGGAAGATCGCCGCCCGGAGCATTACTATCCCCAGGCCCTGGAGGAAGCAAGAGCAATGGAGGGCCAGTGCTCCAAGGATGTAATTTATGAATGAACATTGTTTTGTTTGTCCAGAGAACCTTCCGCTTGTAATGCGGCTTTATGATATATATTGTGTTTGGTCGTTTAATTTTGACTCTTGTGTGTCTGTTTATATAATCTGAAAGTTGCCAGTCGTCGGCCTCAGGCCGCAAGTGAAAGAAATTTTACGAGGGGTGTTGCATTTCCGCACTATTACTCTTAGCCAACGTCTTGGTACCCGAAGGCGGTATTGCGGAAAATAAACTAGGCAATCAGACTATTCAGCTTTATTACTTTCACTTAGCTATAGGAGCTCAAGGGTGGCGGCTAGTGACTAACCCTCTCTGTATTGTGATGCAAGCGGGGGCCGAAGCCTGCTTTTGCAATCACTAGGTTTGTGCTAGGACAACCCTTCGTATGACATGGACAAATCACCAACAATTCTAAGTTTGACACTTGTCATCGGATCGCAAACCGGTTTTCGCCTACCATAATGGTCAATTTTTCGGCTTTCTCCCCTGAGGCGCATGTCCGGACGAGCCGGAAGCACAATCGCAGGGGTTCTCCCTTTACCTTCTTAGCCGAACGTGCGGAACTTAAGAGAGGTAAGCACAGGTGCCGGGCAACCCAACTGTAGACCCAAAACATGGTTCGGAACCAGTGCATATAATGCAATATCCGAGATGCCGAACACTTAACAAGAAGCGATATCAGACTTTGGGCAGTTGATCACAAAATCAAGCCTTTGGTCTATTAACCGATTGGTAATGTCTACCAAAAAAATATGATCATGCTGGCTGTTCGGAGAGCGGGAAAGAAATACAATGGTAATGTAAGGGGTGCTTTTAACAAAGTCAATGCCAGGATACCATAAAAAGACGATTTACTACTTTCCACAAGCTCATGACGTCTATCCGTACAATGCGAACTACTCAGGCAGATAAGACGATCTTTTAAAAGAGAGGTTTTTGACAGGGAAAAGGTTTACACAAGGCCTTGATGCGTGGGTTGAAACATCCACTGTGCCTTGCTGCATGTTTGCGCCTTTTCTGCTGCATGATATGGTAATTGTCCTCCAAACAGAACGTGCATGATGAAGTAAGGGTCTTCAATGAGAACCTTTAGAGTTAACCTTGGTGTAGCGGCTTGACACCTAGTGTGTCTGGAGGCGTGCCCGTCGTCCAAGGACGGGCTGAGAGGACAATCTGGATCGACCGAACATGTGGGGTTGAACCCTGGTTGGTAGCCCACAAGGCCGTCCATGGGATGTTTGAACATAATGCGTCTGAGGTACGCAGAACTCATGGGCGAGGTAGGCACCATGGGGACGTGTCCCTATTTGCAGCGAACGCAGGTGGGCTCATGTGACGGGGACCGGGCACGAGCCCGTTTGACAGAGGGTTTTGCCTTTAAGGTGGGCTGGTAGTCCAGCCTTCTAGATACAGCCTGATCTTCGGCCGCCAATGCCGCTGTATGCTCTTCTGTTTGAAGAGAGCGCTCAGTATTGCCATTGATCGTTATGATGCCTGAAGGGCCCGTCATTTTGAGCTTAAGATATGCATAGTGCGGGACGGTGTTGAATTTAGCAAACGCGGTCCAGCCAAGGAGGGCGTGATAGCCACTACAGAATGGCGCGATATTGTTATTGTAGATCAAGTCCTCGCTCCAGAAATTGTCTGGAGAACCAAATACGACCTCATGGGTCATGGTCCCCAAGCACCAGGCCTCCATGCCCGGAATCACCCCCTTGAAGGTGGTGTTGCTAGGTTTGATTCTATCTGGGTCGATCCCCATCTTCCTCACTGTGTCCGCGTAGAGCAGATTGAGGTTACTGCCTCCGTCCATGAGGACCCTTGTGAGGTGAAACCCATCGTCAATGGGATGAAGGACTAGGTCCTCCGAACCTCCATGACGGATACTGGTTGGGTGGTGAAAGCACAAGTGCTCCCTAGGTGGTTTTGGTAATTAATGTCAACATATCTCTTGTTGGACTAACACTTTTATCTAGTATGTTTTAGATAAGTTCAACAATGGAGTGGCATGGACTAAAGGATGCGGGAACTCCTTCAAGATGCTAAGGACAAAGGATTGGCTCAAGCTTCAAGCTCAAGACTCTTCGTTTTATATTTTAGTGATCCAAGATCACATTGAGTCTATAGGAAAAGCCAATACTGTCAAGAAGGGATGAGGTGTTGCTTAATGAGTTTCTTGCTCCACAGTTCTTAGTGATATGCTCCAAAACCCTCAACTACTTTCCCACTTCCACACATATGACCTAAACCTAAAGTCAAACTCGGCCCCACTGATTCTTTCTCCGGCTCCACCGAGTTCAGATGTCATAGCCACTGCCACAAACCCTAGGCAAATCGGTCACACTGATAGGGATCTCGGTCTCACCGAGATGGGATTGTAATCTCTCTGTGTATGTCCATTACCAAAATCGGTCTCACCGAGTTTGAGCAATCGGTACTACCGAGATTACAATGCAAACTTCCTGGTTAACTCATTACCAAAATCGGTCCTTCCGAGTTTGTGTAATCGGTCCAACCGAGTTTGCCTGACCAACTCTCTGGAAAGCTTATTACCAAAATCGGTCTCACCGAGTTTGTGTAATCGGTCTTACCGAGATTACATTATGCCCTAACCCTAACCATATCGGTCCTACCGAGTTGCATATCGGTCCCACCGAAAATCCTAACGGTCACTAGATTTACTGAATCGGTCCGACCGAGTTTGTTGATTCGGTCCCACCGAGTTTGGTAAATTGTGTGTAACGGTTAGATTTTGTGTGGAGGCTATATATACCCCTCCACCTCCTCTTCATTCGTGGAGAGAGCCATCGACCGAACCTACACTTCCGATACATTTTCTCGAGAGAGAACTACCTACTCATGTGTTGAGGCCAAGATATTCCATTCCTACCATATGAATCTTGATCTCTAGCCTTCCCCAAGTTGCTTTCCACTCAAATCTTCTTTCCACCAGATCCAAATCCTATGAGAGAGAGTTGAGTGTTGGGGAGACTATCATTTGAAGCACAAGAGCAAGGAGTTCATCATCAATGCACCATTTGTTACTTCTTGGAGAGTGGTGTCTCCTAGATTGGCTAGGTGTCACTTGGGAGCCTCCGACAAGATTGTGGAGTTTAACCAAGGAGTTTGTAAGGGCAAGGAGATCGCCGACTTCATGAAGATCTACCGCTAGTGAGGCAAGTCCTTCGTGGGCGACGGCCATGGTGGGATAGACAAGGTTGCTTCTTCGTGGGTGGAGCCCTCCGTGGACTCGCGCAACAGTTACCCTTCGTGGGTTGAAGTCTCCATCAACGTGGATGTATGATAGCACCACCTATCGGAACCACGCCAAAAACATCCGTGTCTCCAATTGCATTTGAATCCTCCAAAACCCTTCCCTTTACATTCTTGCAAGTTGCATGCTTTACTTTCCGCTGCTCATATACTCTTTGCATGCTTGCTTGATATGTACTGTGAATGTTAAACTTGTGCCTAAACTCCACTTAAACTTAAAGATCTTAAAAACTGCAACTTTGGTACTTAGTGTCTAATACCCCCACTAGACACCTCTTCTCAAGGTCCTACAGGTGGTCCCGATGGTCAAAGGTGATCGGGCAAGCCGACCATGATTTAAACTTGGGTGCGACGGGCTCAACGGAGTATACGTCCCTTAGTGTGCGCTTCCTCTCCTTCCGCGGTATATGAGTTGTGTAAATCATATTTACCGTCTTGACCTCGAAGGGGAAGGGTTTCTGGCCTCCATTATTTGGCCTGCAGGACTCTTTGTCCTCCTCACTCCGGGGACTTTTGCCAGGGTCTTCGGCCATATCCTTGCCTGCCTGCTTAATCACCCAACAATTACGGTTGGTGTGGTTTGTTGGCTTCTCGGTTGTGTCATGTATCTGGCATGGCCTGTCCTGGATTGCGTCAAGTTTACTTGGAACGTCATGGCTTCCTTTAGAAGGCTTTT
The DNA here is from genome assembly GCA_021437245.1 of Aegilops speltoides. NCBI lineage: Eukaryota > Viridiplantae > Streptophyta > Magnoliopsida > Poales > Poaceae > Aegilops > Aegilops speltoides. Next base: position 422,843,945 of record CM038142.1, on the reverse strand, counting down.
CCCATGATCCGGATTTTGAATTGTGAAATCGTGCATTGACTGTCGTGTCTTCAGCTTCGCCGTCATTGTGGCGGTGCTTGTTTTTATTGCGACGTGGCTTCCCATTACCATCCCGTACTTCAGACATACCTGGGGTTTCTGGGTTGGAGCTTCTAGGAGCTAGCCAACTGTCTTCTCCCGTGCAAAAGCGGTTCATTAAGGAGGTAAGTGCGAACATTCTCCATGGTTTGTCCTGGTAGACCTGTCGAGCCAACCATTCATCCCAGATGCTGTGCTTGAAGGTGGCGATGGTCTCAGCGTCCGGACAATCTACTATCTGATTCTTCTTAGTTAGGAATCTCTTCCAAAATTATCATGCGGACTCATCGGGCTGTTGGACTATGCGACTCAAATCGTCTGCGTCTGGAGGTGGGACATAAGTCCCTTGAAAATTAGCTCGGAAGGCGTCCGCAAGCTCCTCCCAACACCCGATCGAGTCTTCGGAGAGGCTATTCAGCCAGTGCCTTACCGGACCCTTGAGCTTGAGAGGTAGGTACTAAATGGCATGGAGATCATCCCCGCATGCCATATGGATGTGGAGTAAGAAGTTTTCAATCCACACAGCTGGGTCGGTAGTTCTGTCATAGGGCTTGATGTTTACGGGTTTAAAGCCCTTCGGGAATTCGTGATGCATCACCCTGTTTGTGAAACAGAGAGGGTGAGTGGTGCCTTAGTTCGAGCAATGCGGCGCCCTAGACCATCGCTTTGGGTAGTCCTTGGTGTGTTGTTTTTGGCCGTACGCGTCCTCGGGTTCCAGAACGTCATTCCACCTTTCATTAATGGTGTCCTGTTCGGATTTGAGTTTCTACCATTGCTTTCTCAAGCTGTGTGCAGTGGCTATCAACTGCTGCTTGAACCTTTCCTGTTCCAGCAGGTCTTCAAGGATGATGAAGTCTTTGTCTCCCAAACTTCCCTCCTTTTCAGAGAGGGGAAGGTAATTACTGTCTTCGGATTTGTCGAGATGATACAGATCGAGCGGGTCTTCGGGCTCCTGGTGGACTGGCTCGTCGGTGAATGGTTCACCATTGTCGTCCACATTAGCTGAGGCGGCGATGTCCCCGGATCCTGTATTGCTTACGTGGCTTTTACAAGCCTTGGAGCAGTGGTGCTGTCTGTGGTGCTTTGGCGGCTCGTCGTCAGGTTTATCCTTCCTGAGCGTGCCATTATTGGGTGTCTCCACCATGTATACGTTGTAGGTGGATGTGGTCGTCTAGCGGCTGGTGACGGGAGGGGCTGTGGCACCACTATTCTCGTCCATGTCTTCGGCGTAATCCGAAGTGTAGTCCAACTTATCGGTTAACTCCTCGACTGTTGCTACAAAGTGGGTGGTGGGTGGGATGCAAAATTCCCTGTAATTTGCCTTGAAAGGGCTGCTGATAATCGATCAGGGTGAGGTCTTCTCTATGGCGAGATCCCGAATCCAGTCAAGGACGTCATTTAGCAGGGAGAGATCCATGGAGCCATCATGCGGCAGCCACTCACAACTGGACTCGTTGGTAGCTGATAAGGGACGATCCTGAGATCGGATCGGGCACGAGTTTTCCAGGGCCGAGTCGAGCTCAGGCCTGGTGGTCGGATATGAGTCTGGATGAGAGTTAGGATCCCGGGGCGAACCTTGGTCCATGGCGTAAAGGTTGAGGCTCGAGGCCGTAAGCACATACAGAGGTCTAGCCTTGATTTGGTCATGGCCTACAGGCCTCGACCCATCATCGGATGAGGGAGCCGAGCGATGTTTAGCGAGGATGAGGTGCGAGGGCCCAGACACACCAGTTCGGCAAGAGCCAGCGGACTTGAAAAGGAGTCCGAATGGCTGGAGAGTTCTTCGGCAGAGGCAAAGGTTGATCTGCAGATCGGATCAGGGGAGGGCTCCAAGGCCAATGGGGCCGAATCTTCCAAGGTGCCTGCGGGTTTCATGAACCCCACGAGGACCAGATCTCCTCGGGAATGCGCGACGTACTCCAGACTGCCGGATCGAATTCGGTGCGTAGGGGCAAAGTTAATGACCTGTCCTAGATGGCAGGTTGAGTCGGCATGCAGAACGAGGCTACTGAATGCAAAAAGTTGACTAGGGACGAAGTATTCTTCGATGCTTATGCCGTCTTGGATGAGAAGGTGAGCCATCGATCCATGGGCGACCCGCAGGGGAAATCTAGTGAAAGCACCAATGTCAGTGTCAAAACCGGTACATCTTCGGTAGGGGGTCCCGAGCTGTGGATCTAGGATCGATGGGGATCAAGGGACAATGAACATGATTTTACCCAGGTTCGGGCCCTCTCGAAGAGGTAATACACTACACCCTGCTTGATTGTATTTGATGTGTATAAGGGCATTACAGAGTCGATCTACCACGAGATCTGGCGAGCTAAACCCTAGAGGTATGAGGTGATGGAGGTAGCTGTAGCCCTAAATACTAAAACTCTTCGGTTTATATACAGACACCGATGGGGTTAGGGTTACAATGATAGGAAAGATCGCACAAAGATCCTTAACTTGAAGTACACTTCATGACTCCGAAAAGCTTTATTCATCGTGGGCCTGGACCATAAACCGTACTCCGAAGTAGCCCTTAGTCCGGCCCATGGGTGATGGGTCAGTGACCCGAGGACCCCTTAGTCCAGGAATCCCTCAACCCCCTCTCTCCATCCTGCCCACTCGCTCGTCCTCTTGCCGCTCCTAACGCCCGCAGTTGCCGCTTGGATCTCGCCGGCTGGAGCTACTTTGCCAGAGAAGCTCGTCGGCCGTAAGCCACTCTGAGGCCCCAAACTTTGTCAACTTGTTCCCCTACTCCACACACATCTTGTTGACAACTTTTTGTTGTGCATGGACACCAGAGCCTCCGCACGGACAATGTCCGAACTGCCATAGTTCGCCAAAGCGCCGCCCTTCCTTCGCTCTGTTCCTGCCACCCCAACGCGCTCCGCCCCCACCACCAGACAACCCTCGAAACGCTGGTCCCATTCGTCCCCTTCCCGCCACCGAGAAGCACCATAGCCGCTATCGGCGTTCTAGGAACGAGGGTCCCAAGACTTGCCTGCCTACGGCCTACGGCGTGGCTCGAGTGGTGGCCCAGTACGGCCCGTCTTCATCAGTGCAAGACTCAAGACCCTCGCGAGGGGCCAAGCCTCGTGGGGCGGACGACACAATACTTCCTCAGGAGCGGCCTCGCCAGGCAGGCTCGCGAGGAGGCGGAGAGATCAAGGCAGGGTACCTCGCGAGGCGCTGGTGATGCAAGCCATGACGATCGAGACCAGGCGGGCGTCGGCCTGCGCAGTGTCCTTGTTTCCTCTTTGGTGCAAAGGGGGCAAGCACAGGCATGGAGTAGCGAGGCATCAGACAAAGGTTGCCATTTCAGTGCAACGAGACCAAGACCAGCAGAGCGGCAGGATGGAGGTCACCGTGGAGCCCAAGACGGCATCATCGCCAGTACCTTTGGCAGCCGAAGACCAACTTTAGTCAGGACAACTTGTACTAGATGTTCCCCTTCAAAATGGCCGTTGTTGGCGCCCTTCCCGGTCAATATTTGGGAAGAGGACCAGGGCCTCTATAAATAGGGCTAGCCACCACAGAGTGGAGGGCATCTGATCGGGTGCTCATTAGACCGAGAGGTGATCGAACTCACCCCAGCAGTTCATCGCACCAGCTCAAGAACACCTCTCATGAGGCTGTTCATCCCTTGTACTGTTCATCATCAGCCCCTGAGGCAATCCACCACACCACACACTGGAGTAGGGTATTACACCACAACGGTGGCCTGAACCAGTATAAATCTTGTGTCCCTCATGTTGTTCATCGTTTTAGTTTAGATTCTCGCGAGGCGATCTGACGTGAATTGGTAGGGGGAAGATCTTCGTGCGCACCCCATAGTTCGAACCTTAAGGGTCTGCCGGAACCCAACATCCGACATTTGGCGCGCCAGGTAGGGGTGCACCGGAATCTTTCTTCCGCCGTTTCGCGTCAATCTTCCGTCGTGTCCATGGCAGACGCTCGCCGGGCTCGAGCCGAGCGTCGGGCAGCTCTCGCCGCCCGCGTCACCCAGACGGCTCCTGTCGGTGGGTGTCCCGATCATTCCCCGTCACCTGCCGCCAACGCTGCCACCGGCCCGGCGGGGAACGAGTAGCAGGCCTCGTCGCTGCATCCTTCGGTGCGGAGGGAAGGCCACACCACCACCCCATCGCTGACTCCAGCTGGTTCGTCGACCCACGCCTGTCGCACCCCCATGGACGCGCACGCCGTGTTGCTCCTGGCACGTGAGCTCCTGCACTACCCTCCCGTCGACGACCTCTACAAGGAGTGGCTCACTCGCATCACCGAACTCGTCAACGCCGCAGGGTGCTCCCCTGCGCCGCCCCTCTTGCTGCCTCACCCTCCATCCTGCATAGGGGGCGCAGACCAGGAGGTGCCTCTACCACCTCCTCCCCAAGAAGGCGCCCTGACTCCAAGGTGCGCGGCCCCAGGACGAGATCCACCGCATCCGGCACCAGCGCAACAAGAAAGGAGCTGCCAAGAAATCCCTCGTCCCCAAGAAGGTGCACACGTGCTCCCGGCACCGGTGCGCCACGACCGCATCCCTGCGCCAGCACATCAAGACCCCGCGCTGCTCTAGGCAGCGGCGCACGGGAACCCCCAGGAGCAAGCCCCGCATCAGCAGAGAGCTCCGGTGGCCACCGCAGGCTGCCACGCCTTCACCACCGAGCTACGTAGTGTCGCCTGGCCAGGCAAGTTCAAACCTGACCTGCCTCCTCGCTACGACGGCACTGCCGACCCCGTGGAGTTCCTACAGCTCTATGAGCTAGGCATCGAGGCCACCAATGGGGACAAAAGGGTCATGGCGAACTGGTTTCCCATGGCTCTCAAGGACGGTGCCCGCACCTGACTCCTGAACCTGGCTCCTGGCACGATCTCCTCTTGGGACGAGATGCGCACTCGCTTCATCGCCAACTTCCAGGGCACTCGCGCCCGTCCGCCGACCGTGGGTGACCTGCGCCGCATCAAGCAGCAACCTGGAGAAACCTTGCAGAAGTACATCCAGTGCTTCAACAGTGCTCGCCTCAAGATTCCCAGGGTGACCGAGGAGGCCATCATCTCGGTGTTCTCTAATGGCGTCCGCGACGTCAAGATTAAGGAGGAGCTGGCGATCCACGAAGATCTGTGTACGTCTCTGGAGCTGTTCAACCTGGCGATCAAGTGTGCAAGGGCTAAGGAGGGACGCCTCTCCCTTCTCGAGCTCCCAGCACTAGACCCAGAAGAGAAGAAAGCCAAAGCCAAAGATGTGAAGCGCAAGCGCGCGGCTGTGCTCGCAGCAGAGCCGGACATGAAGCGCGGCAGGGACCAGCCGGAGTCGTCCAAGGGCAGCCGATACTGTGTGTACCACGATCTCCATACCCACAACACCAACGAATGCCAAGAGCTCAGGGCCGTGCGAGAAGGCCGCGTCGGTCGACGCCCCGAGTGCAACAATCGGGGCTACGGCCGAGGTGGAGCAAGAGGTGGAGGATGATGGGACGACCGTGGCCCTCTCCAAGGATGGCGTGACTGGCCTCGCGAGGACCGCTGGCAGGACCAGCCTCGCGAGGGGGCTTGGAGGGATCAGCCTCGTGAGGATCGTCCGCAAGGCAATGCAGGACTTCCTCCTCTGCCACCACCACCAAGAAGGAATGAAGACCATCATCAGGACGAGGGGGCTTGGGGCTTCCAGGAGCCGCGTGCAGTCGCTTGCATCTTGGGCGGCGCACAGGCCCCAGCCTCTCAGCGCATCTTCAAGCAGTTTGCTCGCGAGGTGAATGCAGTCCTTCCCAAGCTTAAGGCCACGCGCCCTCTCAGGTGGTCTGCGTGCGCCATCACGTTCAGCTCAGTGGATCAGCTCAAGTGCGTGGCAACGGCCGGTGTCCTCCCGATGCTCTGCTCCCCAGTCATCAGCAATGTGCAAGTTACCAGGACCCTCATTGACGGTGGGGCAGGGCTCAACGTCCTGTCCGTCAAGACGTTCAACAATCTTCAAGTGCCATATGACCAACTTCAACCAACCAAGCCTTTCTCAGGAGTCACTGACGGTTCCACTGTCCTGATAGGGCAGGTCCGCCTCCCCGTCACCTTTGGACAGTGCAACAACTACCATACCAAGCTCATTGACTTCGACGTCGCCCACATTCACCTGCCATACAATGCCATCCTCGTGTACCCCGCCCTGGCCAAGTTCATGGCGGTACTCACCATGGCTACAACATCCTCAAGATGCCGGGAAGTGGCGGAATCATCACGGTCCCCTGTGAAGAGAAGGATGTGGTGTGCTCTCTCGAGCACGCCTTCGAAGCTGTTTCAATCAAGGACCCAGACAGCAAGGATAGAAACCTTCCTGAAGCAACCCCCAAGAAGAAGAAGACATCACCTGGTTCAGGGCCTCGGGAGGCAGGCTCCTCAGGAGGCGCCACATCTGGAAGGGGTGCCACCCTCCGTCGCATAGGAAGGTGCACCTGGCGCCCTCCCTAGGCAAGGATCGGGGGTTCTCTCCTGGGGAGCCATTGAATTTGCCAAGGTCACGCGGGAGGAGCTCGGGCACCACTTGGAGGTGTGCTTCGCGGCACGTTTCCCTCAGGAAGGCGTGAGGCAAGGAGGGCCCAACCCTCAGGAGTTCATCACCAAGGTCGCTTAGGAGTTGCAGGAATCGAGAGTCATGCGCGACAACCGCCGCCTGCCCGGCGTAGCTCCCCATCCAGGCGAGGATGGCGGGCTGCGCGTCTGCATCGACTACCCAGGGCTCAATCGAGCCGCGTCTCAGGAGTGCTTCTGGCCTTCGTGCATGGGGCGTTGCGCGGGTCCACTACACAGCTACGTTCTCATGCCCTTCGGCTTGCCGAACACGGCTGCTTCCCACCAGCGCATGATGAGAAGCATTCTGGAAGCTCAGGTGGCCAAGCACCACGCGCTCCTAGAGGAAATGGAGATGGACCTCGCCGAGCCGCCCGGACCTCCTGAGCCTCTCGAGGCTCGGAGCCCCGAGGGCTCGTGAGGATTGGCTTCTTCACCACACACCATTAGCTACTCCGACACTCGCTCTACAACGGTATCAGGTGACTTCTTTCAAGTTTCGTTTCAGCTAGGAGCGCCCTCAGGGCTGCATCATTCCCAGGTCACGTGGGTCTGTAAACGCGACATGTATCTGTTTTGCTTTTGTCTTCAGCTTACCTTGTTGGGGGCGCCCCTCGGGCTGCATCATCCCCAAGCCGCTTGGGCCTGAGCCACTGGCATGTGCCTTTCTCTGCATATATCTAAGTTGATTTGCTTCTTCATGCTTAACCTGCTTATGATTATTGTCCGCTACCTACCACGGGCCTCTCCTCTCTCATGCAAAGCACTTGCATGTTAAAAGGGGGGCGCCTGAGCATCCGACTCAGGAGCTCTTACTGGCTCTCTAGCCCTCACCCCCTGGCCTTGTCCACGGCATCGCGACCTGGCATACCAGCGGCGGCTGAGCTTGCTCGAGAGCCGGGACCTGAGGACATAGAGCATTTGCATTTTAACCACCTTGCAGGAACAAACCACCGACAAAGGCCCAGAGCCAGGCGCAACCCGCCTCGATGTAGGGCCCGGTGAGTCCCGCGCTGGCTCACGGGTGCCCAGATGCACCTCTCATAGCCCTACCGTGCTGGCCACGTGTCAGGGCGGGGCTGTACACGCCCCGAGGGCTCCTCCCGGAGGGGAGCCCCCCTCCCACGTACCAGTGGAAGCACCATGCTCCGCGCTGGCTGACAACACTATCGAGGAGCGGCTATGCCCGTACACATACGGAAGCGCTATGCTCTGCACTGGTGATAAACAACTGAGGGCAGCCCACAGCTGTATCAACTTCAAGGAGCCCAGAGCTCAGTGTCTGGTCTCATCGCAAAGCCTCCCCTCGGGAGCGCCGCACGAGGGGGCTGGGCACGGGGGCTGCGCCCGGGCCACACCCGAGCACACGCCACCCAGCCAGGTCCCTCGGACCTGATCGTCGCACGCCCCTCCCCGAGCGGAGCCAAGGTATGAAGACCCGTTTGAGCATCAAGGGGGACTCCTGAGCATCGCGACTCAGGAGCCTAACTGGTCACGTAGCCCTTCACCCCTTAGTTCCGAAAGGCTAACGACGGTTGAGGTATGCACGGGGCCGGGCACTGCCGACGTAGAACGAAAAATCCTCTCTTCCACGCCCTCCCTATTTGCTGTTTGCGCGTCAAGGGGGACTCCTGAGCATTGCGACTCAGGAGCCTAACTTGTCACGTAGCCCCTCACTCCTTAGTCCCATCCTGGTGATCCGGTTGGGGCTAACAGTGGCTGAGGTACGCGCGGGGCTGGGCCCTGCCGGTGTAGAACACAAGCAAATAGGAAGGAAATCGCAAAATCTAGCAAATCCAGAAGCAAATATTACAAACCATAGATTGTTCTCACAATACCAGACACAAATTTAAACGCCTCCACGAGGCATGGTGCATGTTGCAGGAATAAAAGCAGGGAAAAGGCTGCGAGAAGATCACCCCTGGGCCGCGCCACCGCTCGTGGTGGAGTCGCACTTGTCAGCCCCACCCCCTGGAGCCGCGGAGCCGGCAGCGCCTCGCTTGGGCGCGGTGTTGAAGGCGCAGAACTTCGACAGTAAGGCCTCCGCTCGACCCTTGACGACTTCGGCAGCAGCGGCAGAGCGCTTGGCGTCCACGGGCTCCAGCAGGTCGTCAAGGTTGGCGTCGGGGTTGTGGAGGTAGACATGGCCGAGGATCCACGTCATGGCTGCGGAGGAAAGGACACGGGCCTCGACTTCAACCATGGTGCCGATGCCAATCACGACTTCTTATAGCGCCTCGACAAGGAAGGGAACCAGCTTAGTGGGCCATTCCTTGGCCCCGACCAGTGGTTTCTCCACGCCCCCGTCATAAAGCGTTTTCAGCGCTATACGGGCCCTCTCCTCATAGCGCGCGAAGGCCGCGCGGTCCTCGGCCAAGACCTTCGCCTCGGCATCCAGTTCGACCCTCTCCGCCTTCAGTGCCTGCTCGAGTGTCTTCAGCCGGTCGCGGTCGGCTGAGAGTTCGGCGTCGCGCTCCTTGATAGCAGCCTTTCGAGCCTTCATCTCCTCCTCCTTCACCTGGCGGTCGTGAACCTCCTTGGCGAGCTCATCACGCAGCCGTTGCAGCTCGCCCTCTAGCGTCTCGCAGCGGCCCTTGACGGTTGAAGCATCCTTCAACACCGCGTCACGAGCGGCCATGGCCTGGGAGGTGGCTTGCTTCCCCTCCTCGGAAGCCGTCACAGCCTAGCTCAGCGCCGCTCGGACGGAGGCGTCAGAGCAAACCCAACTGGAGACCAACTCTAGGCGCCCGACCACCAGGTGGGGGTCCACGCTCCGGAGATCCTCCCGCAGCCGACTCAGCTCGTCGGCGGCACGGTCCAAGGCGACAGAAGAGGCAGAGGAGATGGGAGCCGGCGGAGTAGGAGGAGAAGACGGCAGCATGATCACAACTTGGGGGGAAGGAACCTCCTGAGTCTTGGCCACTTCAGCGACAACATCAAGTGCAGGTGCCTTCAGAGTCAGCGGGGCCACGAGTGCTGACTCCTCGGCGGAGCATCTCTGCTGGCCTCGCGAGGATGATCGGGCAGGGGACGTGCGGGCCCTGTTGCCTCCCTTTCCCGCGAGTGAAGATGCGACCATGGCTGAGGAGCTCGTCCCAGGCAGGGTCGCCACGTCTCCCTTCAGCCTCTTCGCTGCGGGTAGCAGCCTACCCAATAAAAGATGCCAGGCCTCGACAGCAAAAGACAGGAGCAAGGCAAAGTTCGAGTACTTACTAGTTGACTGCCGCGGGATCCCACGGACTCCGGCCGAGCTTGAAGCTCGATAGCCTCCTACAGGGCTCAGCCTCGGGAGGCCCAGCCACAGAGGAAGGTGCACCTGAAGGGCTAGAGCTGACTTCGGCCGACGCATGGGCTGGGGTAGACCCTCGGGAGATCTGCCTGGACCTGTCTTTCCTCGGGACCAGGGGCGCATCTTCCCCCCCTCGCCTCGCGCCGGCCTCGTCATCGTCAGGCATGGAGCGGAGGGCGCTCGACCTGCACCAGGGAGAAGTCTCCCCCGTCCCTTCGAAGGTTGTCTCCGAGTCACGCTCCTCATCCTCGTCGTCATCTTCCTCCTCTCCCCCGCTGGAGTCACCAGAGGACAAGTTCACTATCCCAGTCGCCGCCTGGCCCTCAGGATCCTCCGCTGGCACCAGACCGACCCCGTCGAAGGTGGGCATGGTGTCCACCACCAGTTTCTAGTCATCATGAAGGAACAAAGGGACCGGAGCGTCCACCGGGCCTTCCACTTCCTCTCCGACCAAGAAGCGGAGGGCCGCGGTCAGATCCTCGTCATTCAGGGCGTCCAAGCTCTAGAGGAGGACGACGTCCGCATCCGCGAGCCTCCACAGCGGGCGCGAGTGCACCTGAAGAGGGGCCACCCGGTGTGACAAGAAATCCCTCAGGAGCGAGGCCCCGGTCAGCTTTGCCGCCCTCACATTGCCCGGCCTCAGGTCGGCATTCATCTTCTCCAGCACCAGCTTTGCCCACCGGTCATCAAGCTTCGCACGGGACCACGCCTCAACAGCCTCGGGCTGCTTGGTGGGCAGCTCCCGCAGGGGGTTGTGGCACCCAGCGTGCACCTTGACCCATTTGCTCCGGAAGCCCTCGGTCCTCTTCCCGGCCTTCGAGATGGCGTTGGACTTGGAGTACGCGACAAAGCACATGCACGCTGAGATATTGCCGCCGGTGACCCGGATGAAGAAAAAGTGGCGCAGCAGGGGCACGGAGGGCACCACCCCGACGTGCGCCTCATAGTAGTAGGCGAAGATTGACATGAGAATTATGGAGTTGGGATGGATATGCAGAGCATGCAAATGATACTGGCGAAGGACGGCAAGGAAGAACTCAGAGAAAGGAGGAACTAGACCAGCGATAACGGCGCACATGAAGAGGGGGTAGAAGGTGCTCCCCTTGTCCTTCGTCCGGGCGGAGCCAAGTCAGAGCACAGTCTCCCCCATCTCGTTGATCTGCAACGCCGCCATCTGGTGCGTAAGGGCGAGAGTCTTCTCCTTCACGTTGGGGGAGACCAGAGCCGGCGAGTACCAGGCCGATGCAGCCCCAGCCGGGGTCTTGCGGGGAGCCATCGTTCGCCGGAGGAGAAAGGATGCGGCAAATCTGGAGATTTCGGGAGTAGGAGGGCGAAGAGAAAGAAAGGGGATCTGAAGCAAGGAGAACAAGAGTAATGAAGGTAAGGCTAACCCCGGGCCAGCCTTTTGTCAGTCGAGCAGTTGCCGAGGCAGCGTGGGGAAGCGGAGACGCCCACGTCCAATAAACCGCCACGCGGCGCCCAAGGCCGCTGGTTGATGGGGCCCGTGGCGCTCCGCACTTGCCCCTTCGCTTCTCCGCTAAGCCAAGTCCGAGCGCGCCTTGGGCCCGGGGGCTACTGTCGGCGTTCTGGGAACGGGGGTCCCCAGACTTGCCTGCCTGCGGCCTGCAGCGTGGCTCGAGTGGTGGCCCAGTACGGCCCGTCTTCATCAGCGCAAGACTCAAGACCCTCGCGAGGGGCCAAGCCTCGCGGGACGGATGACACAAGACTTCCTCGGGAGCGGCCTCGCTAGGCAGGCTCGCAAGGAGGTGGAGAGATCAAGGCAGGGTACCTCGTGAGGGACTCGTGATGCAAGCCATGATGATCGAGACCAGGCGGGCGCCAGGCGGGCGCCGGCCTGCGCAGTGTCCTTGTTTCCTCTTTGGTGCAAAGGGGGCAAGCACAGGCGTGGAGTACCGAGGCATCAGGCAAAGGTTGCCATTTCAGTGCAACGAGACCAAGACCAGCAGAGCGGCAGGATGGAGGTCACCGTGGAGCCCAAGACGGCGTCATCGCCAGTACCTTTGGCAGCCGAAGACCAACTTTAGTCAGGATAACTTGTACTAGATGTTCCCCTTCAAAATGGCCGTTGTTGGCGCCCTTCCCGCTCAATATTTGGGAAGAGGATCAGGGCCTCTATAAATAGGGCTAGCCACCACAGAGTAGAGGGCATCTGATCAGGTGCTCATTAGACCGAGAGGCGATCGAACTCACCCCAGCAGTTCATCGCACCAGCTCAAGAACACCTCTCGCGAGGCTGTTCATCCCTTGTACTGTTCATCATCAGCCCCTGAGGCAATCCACCACACCACACACTGGAGTAGGGTATTACACCACATGTCCCTCATGTTGTTCAACGTTTTAGTTTAGATTCTTGCGAGGCGATCTGACGTGAATCGATAGGGGGGAGATCTTCGTGCCCACCCCAGAGTTCAAACCTTAAGGGTCTGCTGGAACCCAACATCCGACAGCCGCCACCCCGCCATCGCCCGAAGCCAACGCCGCCATCTCCAGTACGTCGCCATCGCTGCTGTAAGACGAGCTGCTCGCCCCCGTTCGTTTAGTTTTTTTTTAATTTAGTATTAGATCAGTTAACCAGGGTTTTCTTAAACCGCGGGTTATGTTAAAAACCGATCGGTTTTTGTTTTAGTTAGCCGCCACCGCTGTTTTGCTGAGATAGCGGCCGTTCGCTGTATAAGCTTCCGCAGCGAATGCTTCTCGGCCAGTCACGAGCCGCCACGTGCCCGAGGGCCTATTCGTAGTTTTCTTTTCTTTCTGTTTCACTGTTTAGTCCCTTTTATCACAAATTAGTCCCTAAACTTTGAGTAGTCACAACTTTTTAACCGTAGATCCAAACTCGATGAAACAAACGGTAAATTCTTCGTCATGTTTAGATCTATCTTGTGGTATCATATTTGCAAACTGTTTCTAGATTCAAACTGATCTTTATTCAGATTTGAATTCAAACTTCAATTGGCCATATCTCCCAAACCGTAGCTTCGATTGAGTTAGTTGTTTTTGCACTTTGTCACCATGGCCAAATCCTATGACTTGGATCAATCTCATGGTATTTTCATACAATTAGGGTTCGTCCATGATAGATTGACCACTATGCCTTGTCTGCACCATAGTTCATGTCACATTTTTTTAACCTCATCTCACATGTTGTTTTGCACTTAGTATATTATTTTTTTGTGATAATTAAGTCTTTTGTGTTTTGATTTGGATTTTCCGAGTCTTTTCATGTTGCATGTTATTTAGTTCTCTGAAATGAGTGCTCATGTGAAACCAATGTTTGATTTTATAGATTTCATCAGCGAGTGATGAATAGTTCTATTAAGTAAATTTCTGAGAGTGATATAATCTTCATCAACTACTATCAGGCAAGTTCAGATTTGACCATTCTTCCAATCACCTATGTTTTATATATGCACTTAGTCGTTTGCGGTAGAATTGCATGGTAGGAACTTTATGCCGGATGGGTATGCTTTTACCAAGTAGTTCATTTGAGGTAGGTATGAATTATACAACCTTGTCACCACCGTGTAAGTTTATTTTTCTGCCACGCTAATGTAGACGTGGATTGGTGAGACTTGAGGGACAAAGTAGTAATCAGGACCAAGACTTAAATGAAACTACCTGGGCGGAAATTGGTTTGAATGGTGGCGAAGTACAGTGGGGCACGCATGGGAAATCCATGGTGGTGCACCACTAGTGGCCCGTCCGCTCAGGCTCAAAGGGATCAAACGTGTTTTCATGCCTAGAAGCTTACATGTGCAGCCAGAAGACAATATGGGCTCTGGCCTAGTTGAGTAGTTAGTGTGACCTCTTCTAGGATAGGCTAGTATATGTAGAATGAGCAAGTGTACCGGTCTATCCATGGGTTAAGGGGAAATACTTTCAAAATACTATGTCTCGGTCATCCCATTCTCAAACGCCAGACAGTGCGAGAACTTCAAGGGAGGCAATCGTGTCTTGTGGGGAAAAGTGCGCAAACCTCTGTAGAGTGTTAAAACCTAATCGATTAGCCATGTCCCCGGTTATGCACAACTTAAGCATCTAGTAGTGGAAATGTTGGGAGATCTTGTTACTCTTAATTTAAACCGTTGGGAATGGATTAAGTTGGGTTTTCCAACTCATCCTATGCTATTTTGTAGTAGTAGAGTAATATCTTTATTCTAGGGAAAAACTAGCTTTATGCAAAAACTAAACTTAGAGCTTTCCACCAGCCAAATTGCATGTACAAATAGGTTCATTATTCTTATGATGTGATTTGTCAGTACATTCCATGTACTGACCTACACGCCTGCAACGTCTGATGTTGCAGGAATTTCTACGACGAGTAAGAGTTATGTTGTAGGGTTATAGTCTACACTCAACTTGCCGTTGGCATTGATGGGACTCCACACCCTTCTGACTATTTCCGCTAAAACATATGAGGTATATATAGGTTTTACGTTATTTAGACATGTTATTTCACTTTGATATATACATTGATGTACTGTGTGTGCTAGCATACTGATCCGGGGATGGCATAGATACACAGAGGCTTGACAGTTTGAGGCCGGGTCGATACAACACCTTCATTCTTTCGAACATACTGCACTTGCCCGGTGGCTGCAGCCCTCACACCCAAAAGTTGTACTGCCCATGTTCGATTCCAACTGGTGCAATTGAAAAATATCTAACACTTGCCAAAGTTTTGTCCCTAATTTACCCAGATTTTCACACACTCAACATTGTCTTGCCTTTTTGAAAATAACATATCTTTTTGACTTTGCATCATATTAAGATGTGCTATACAGGAATGTTGATCAGCATGATGTTAACTTGTTAGTTCCATTTTTTTACCATGAATAAAATTTCCAACATTCTGTTATCCATGTTTGAAAAGTGTGTGTTGATTTATATGCTCTGCCTTTGAAACATGCAATTTCTTATCTGAAAAATCACTAGGACAAGCAACCATCATCGGTGTTGGATTCGATGCCGCACTTCTGCAATCCCCCGGCAACGCGAGTCGGAAATAAACTTCCGTCCCGTGCTGGCGGTTGGGGGAATGGAGCGAACTGGATTAAAAGGGGGCCGGTGGCACAACTAAAGAAGCACATCCAACGCGTTTTGTTTTTCAGTGGATGGCTCTCGATGACTTTTTTTCTTGCCTCTACACCATACAACTTGTATTTTTAGCCTCCTAGTCTGTGGTGGACCAGCAACCCATTTGATGGGCGGAGCAAACTACAGAAAGCAACACTTGGTTTTTCATCAAGGCCCCAAAACAACGCAGTACTATGTTTGTTTTGAGGCCAAAAACATTACGACAAGAGTTGAGCGGGGGAGGGGGGAAGACAGAGCAAAAAGATAAAAAAGTGCTAATGCGCCGTTGCTACCGTAACAAGCTGGTGCAATTCTTCTCGGGAAGGAGTGTCATTGACACTCACACGTTACAATCCCATAGTAGACATTCTAACAAGTTCACACACAATTACAACAGAAAAGGTAAACATTCATAACAAACTTAGGTTCACAGGGCATGTTCATATTCATAGCCAACATTCACAAACAACAACTCAAAAGATTCATATATTACACAAGTTCAGCATGTCTATGCATCCAAATGATTGATAGCTCACAAAAAAAGATTCAGATATACACATGTTCAGCATGTTTACGTGTCCAAATTATTGAGAGATCACAAACAATATCATCCATGGACAAACTTTAATTACCTAGGGTACAGACTGGTAAATGGTGTTCATTCGGTGGTACTTCTTGCTAAAATTAATGCTTGTACAAGGAAACTTTCAAGTACATAAGAGGCAGCACAGACAATCTGAACTTTGCATGTAGGTTTATCCTCGAGATAGTGGCCTCGATGCCGAGGGAGGTTTGAGCAACTTGGCCACTATTTTCATCCAACTAGTTAACTGGCTCATCTTGGTCCTGTAGCTCACCAAAATTCTACATTACACACAAGAAAGGAGGCAGTCTATAAAATGAACCACCCATTTTTTTGTGAAGTTCAACCGAAATGGAGCATCCCTGGCGTGTAGACTAATTAAGTGCTGGGTGAATATATGCGTCAACTAACCTGTGTGGAAACTTTAGACTCCATGCCATACAGTTCGCAACCATATGTGTCGACAACCAAAAGGCACAAGTTGGGACCAAAGACTGGACTGCGTTTTTCTGGGCTATGCGCCAAGCAATATTGCTGACTTTCACCCTGGCACTTCTTGTCAACATCGATGCTTGTGTGAGTGAACTCTAGAGCACATAGCAGCAGCATAAGTATCTGTCCATCTGTTCTTTTTGTGCAGTTCTACTGAAATCGCCAATGTAATGATTTGCCTGCGAGTTCAGGCTCCAAGTTACTCCTTTATGAATTCGGCCAACAGAAGCACAATACCATATTACCAATACATATGACAAGCACAATAATCTGGATAAAGACCGGTACCAACCTATGTGAGGAAGCATATCA
Source organism: Aegilops speltoides (assembly GCA_021437245.1). Classification (NCBI taxonomy): domain Eukaryota; kingdom Viridiplantae; phylum Streptophyta; class Magnoliopsida; order Poales; family Poaceae; genus Aegilops; species Aegilops speltoides. The sequence continues at coordinate 422,827,551 of CM038142.1, read as the reverse complement.
ATTACTATTTCCTTTGACTAGAAGCTGAGATAAGCGACTAACAGGAAAGGAAGGAGGTCGTCGAGGCAATGAAGCATCCAAAGTTTTTGTGTAGTTCCACCAAAATCGAGCATCCCTGTTGGCACATATATTGAGAGAGTGATATTACTATAATAGTGGGACTAGTTGATGAAACATACACAAACAAATAGAGGCACCCTCATTATCTTATGGGTAAAGTTAGCAACATAGTAGTCTTGCTTAAAGAGAGGTATTAGTTTATTTAATCAGTGCCAATTAGCTCAACACTCAATGCATTGGCATGTATCATAGGTTGCAAAAATTTAACGTGCAAAGATAAAGGAGTTTCTCATGATAGTGGCAACACAATAGCATGATACAAATAGAGATGACAGCAAACTAATATGGATGAAGGCCTTAGGCCGGTACCAACCTAAGTAAGAAGCATATTCAAGTAGTCCCAGAAGAGATGATAAAGCACTCACTGGAATCATTCAATAGTACATATTTTTGTGTGCTTCAAATGTATGGTTGACATCACTCTTGTTTACTAGTGGTGAGATTATATCGAAAGATTATCAAGAACTTCCAGCAGAGTTAAAGCACTGGCTGGGATACAGTTCATTGTATTCTCTTGTGCAGTTCCACTAAAATATACAATTGGCACAACATGATCCCTGTTTGAACAAGTAGGAACAAGGTGAAACCTTCATTAGCTTAGTGCAAAAGGATAGAAAGACATTAGCATATTACTTTAATAGTAGCATCAAATTCATGACAGATAATACAATAGCAAAACATTGCCTCATTGAACCAGTGGCAATAAATTGACATGCAAAACAATAGCATTATTATGTCATGACACTACCAAGTTTCCCTCCCTGCTCCACCACATGTTTCACCTCCACAGACACACACACACACATGTATATGATTCAGCATAGGGCGCTACTAAAGATTTGTTTAACTCCTACAGCAAAATTAGGCAGCAATTAATTAGTGCTACTTAAGTACTCCTAATTCATTAAGTGACCTTGCAGGAGAGACGCCAGAAGTGGAAGGGCTCCTGGAGGACTGTCTCACATGTAAAGGAGACATTGCTGGAGCCCTTGAATTGCCTCGACTAAGGCCTCGGCTTCAGCAAGATCACTTTGGCACTGTTGATCGTGTAGAGCTGGGTCACACATGCATCCAGAATCCGATTAATTAGTATGATGTGTCGTCAAGCCAGGTACTACTCTTCTACATACTACAAGTGCATTTCTTCAAGTAAATTAAGACTAGTAGCAACACAGTGATACGTCTCCAATGTATCTATATTTTTTGATTGTTCCATGCTGTTATATTATCATTCTTGGATGTTTTACTATCACTTTATAGTCATTTTATATCATTTTTGGGTACTAACCTATTGACATAGTGCCCAGTGCCAGTTGCTGTTTTCTGCATGTTTTTTAAATCGCAGGAAATCAATATCAAATGGAGTCCAAACGCAGCGAAACTTCTTGAGGATTTTTTTGGGCCAGAACACATCCAGTGGGCCAAGGAAGCACTTGGGGGTGCCTCGAGGGGGGCAACACCCACCAGGCCGCGCCAGGAGGCCCAGGCACCCCCTGGTGGGTTATGCCCACCTTGGGTGCCCCATGAACTGCCTCTTTACTCTATAAATACCCCAATATTCCAGAAACCCTAGGGGAGTCGACGGAAATCAATTCCAGCCGCCGCAGCGTCCAGAACCACCAGATCCAATCTAGACACCATCTCGGAGGGGTTGACCACTTCCGTTGGTGCCTCTCCGATGATGCGTGAGTAGTTCTTTGTAGACCTACGGGTCCGTAGTTAGTAGCTAGATGGCTTCCTCTCTCTCTTTTGATTATCAATACAATGGTCTCTTGGAGATCCATATGATGTAAGCCTTTTTAAGGTGTGTTTGTTGGGATCCGATGAATTTTGAGTTTATAATCAGATCTATGTTTTTATACATGAAAGTTATTTGAGTCTTCTTTGATCTCTTATATGCATTGTTGCTTATAGCCTCGTATTTCTTCTCCGATATTTGGGTTTTGTTTGGCCAACTTGATCTATTTATCTTGCAATGGGAAGAGGTGCTTTGTAGTGGGTTCGATCTTATGGTGCTTGATCCCAGTGATAGAAGGGGAAACGACACGTATGTATCGTTGCTACTAAGGATAAAACAATGGGGTCTATCTCTACATAGATAGATCTTGTATACATCATGTCATCGTTCTTATTGCATTACTTCATTTCTCCATGAACTTAATATACTAGATGCATGCTGGATAGCGGCCGATGTGTGGAATAATAGTAGTAGATGCAGGCAGGAGTTAGTCTAGTAATCTTGGACGTGATGCCAATATAATGATCATTGCTTGGATATCATCATGATTACTTGAAGTACTATCAATTGCCCAACAGTAATTGTTTTCCCAATGTTTGCTATTTTTCTCGAGAGAAGCCACTAGTGAAACCTACAGCCCTCGGGTCTCTTTTCATCATATTTGCCTTTGAGATCTATTTTCCTTTTCATTTATTTTCAGATCTATTAAACCAAAAATACAAAAATACCTTGCTGCACTTTATTTGTTCCGCGATCTATTTATCCTATCTACCACTATTACCTCACATTATTTGCCTATCTTGAGGTGCCGTACCCGAAAGGGATTGACAACCCTTTAACACGTCGGGTTGCGAGTATTTGTTATTTGTGTGCAGGTGCTGTTTATGTGGTGTGAGGAGGTTCTCCTACTGGTTCGATAACTTTGGTCTCATCACTGAGGGAAATACCTACCGTCGCTATACTGCATCATCCCTTCCTCTTCTTGGAAATACCGACGTAGTTCTAGCAGACATCAAAAGGAATTTCTAGCGCTGTTACGAGGGAGGATTTTCAATATCAACCAGGTTCCTAACCACAAATCTCACCTCCTCGCAATTTACATTATTTGCCATTTTATTCTCGACTTCACAAAAAATTGCCGTTTTATTCGCCCTTTTTTTTGCCTTTTTCTCGTCAGGTCTCTTATTTGCTTGAAGTTGTCACCATGAGTGACTTCGGTATGGCAAAAACAGATGATGGCCGAACTCCTAAAATGGAGCGTACGGGTAATCTGGATGCCAAAACTTTTGTCTTGGGGCAAGGGAATTTATGGGAAAATTATATATCCAAGAATTTTTTAATTGTGTCGGAAAATTAAGTCTTGATGATATTCCTGTACTTAAAAGGACTAAATCTTATGTGGAAGACATTTCGGCACTTGTTCTGAAACTTGAAACCAGATTTATTCGTACTCATCCTACCTTGCAAAGATTGTTCTATGAATTGCCCGCTATAAAGGATCCTAAAGCTAAAAAGTTAGCCACTCTTGTTTTGATGAATGAATTTGACTACATAATACGGGAAGCTAGGGAAATCTTTGTTTTTTATGGCATGAATCATGAAAAACCCGTGATTGATGAAATTCTTTATAATAATGATTATGATTTAAGACATTTGCTTGGAGATAACCAAATCTTTGATGAGAATCTTAAAAATCAAGTCCCCGTTTTAGATATGATCCAACAAGTTTTTAATGATGTTAATTAAAACTATCCTTGGATCAGTTGCGGAAATCAAAGGGGTTATGATGAAAAGCAACTTGATAGTGCTAAAGTTTCCATGGATAATGTGTTTTATGTTTTATTTACAAAACCTCCCGACACAAATACCTCCAAGGAACAAGGACAAGGATGACAAAACTTTGATCCTTCGCGTTATGCCTAGCTAGGGGCCTAAAACGACAGCGCTTATTGGGAGGCAACCCAATGAATAAAATTTATTTTTGATTTTTGTTTTCTGTTCTTGTGTGTTAGGACAATTATGCTACTGTCATGATTGTGTTTTTTGTGTTTTAGTAAGTGTTTGTGCCAAGCAAGGTCTTTGGGAAGATTTGGGTGAAAGTTGATTTGATCTTGCTGAAAAACAGAAACTTTTGCACTCATGGGATTATTTGTCATTTTTAACAGAAGAGTGATTTTGAGTTGATTCTCTTTGCAGAAGATTAATAGAAAAATTTCTCACATCCACCAATTTATTTAAGAATTTTTGGAGTAACAGAAGTATTCGAAATATTCAGATTGCTACAGACTTTTCTGTTTTTGACAGATTCTGTTTTCTGTGCGTTGTGTGCTTGTTTTGATGATTCTATGGTTTTCTTTGATGAGTTTTTGCCATATAAAAGTTGGAATACAGTAGATATAATGCAAAAACAAAATAAGAATAGGTTTGCAACAGTACTTATGGTAGTGATTTGCTTTCTTATACTAACGGATCTCACGAAGGTTTTGTTGAGTTTTGTGTGATTGAAGTTTTCAAGTTTTGGGTGATCTTACGATGGATGAAGGCATAAGGATTAGCAAAAGGCTAAGCTTGGGGATGCCCGAGGCACCCCAAGATAATATTCAAAGAAGTATCAAGCAACTAAGCTTGGGGATGCCCCTGAGTGGCATCCCCGCTTTCTTCTAACAACCATCGGTATTTTACTTGAAGCTATATTTTTATTCATCACATACTCTGAGTTTTGCTTGGAGCGTCTTATATGATATGAGTCTTTGCTTGTTTTTCTTTGTGTTTTAAGTATTGAATCCTTGCTGGACACACCATTTTGAGAAAGCCAAAATTATGCTATGCTTGCTCCTATGATTCACTTCAAATTTTTAGAGCCATGGATTTGCTCTGGTGCTTCACTTATATCTTTTTGAGCATGGTGTGCTTTGTTATTTTTGAAGAAATGCTCTCATGCTTAAATTATATTTATTTGGTAGTTAGTAAAGTTTTAAGAAATTCTCTCTTGCTTCACTTAGATTATTTTGAGAGAAAGAAAAATTATGCTCATGATCTTCACCTATATTTGTTTGAGCTTATCAAAAGCAACATATGAAAATAGTCCGAAAGTGATAGATATCCAAGGAGAATATAATAAAAACTTTCATGAATATCATTGGACAAAATAAACTTGATTATTGGTAATGGTTTTGAGATATGACGATATGATATGTGAGTTATGTTGATGAGTAATTGTGCTTTAGTAAGAATATTGATGTTAAGGTTTGTGATTCCCTATGCAAGCACAAAAGTCAATAGTTATGCAATGAAATTTATATCCTACTTATGGTGCATTATTCGGTATTACTTATGCTTAATGCTTGGGTACGAGATTTTTTGCTTTTTGGTTGGTCGCCTCTCAATCTTTTTGCTAGCCTTCATTTTGCACTAAGTATGATCACTACTAGTGCATCCAAAATCCTTTAAACCAGTTTTGCCATATGAGTCCACTATACCTACCTATATGTGGTATTTTCATGCCGTTATAAACAAATTTGCATGTGCCATCTCTAACTTTCAAAATAAATTTCTCTTTTGTGTTTTCTACCGCTCGCGAGGCGGTGAAGGGTGACCAATATTTTCCATGCTAGATGTGTTATTCTCATGATGAGTGTTTATTCACTTGTCATTGCACGAGAGTACGACAAAGGTATTAGGGATGCCCAGTCCCGAAAAGAATAACGAATTTACTTTATGTTGTCAAATAATAATTTCCTTGGAAAGTGTTGGTATGGAAGGCAACCGTGGATTCGGCTAGTGATACGTCTCCAACGTATCTATAATTTATGAAGCATTCATGCTATTATATTATCTGTTTTGAATGTTTATGGGCTTTATTATACACTTTTATATTATTTTTGGGACTAACCTATTAACCGGAGGCCTAGCCCATATTGCTGTTTTCTTGCCTATTTTAGTGTTTCGAAGAAAAGGAATATCAAACGGAGTCCAAACAGAATGAAACCTTCGGGAGCATTATTTTTGGAACGGAAGCGATCCAGGAGACTTGGAATTGAAGTCAAGGAAGCTTCAAGGTGGCCATGAGGGTGGGGGCGCCCCCCTACTGGGCGCGCCCCCCTGTCTCGTGGGCCCCATGAGGCTCCCTCGACCAACTTCTTTCACCTATATATTCCCATATACCATAAAAACATCAAAGCGAACAATAGATCGGGAGTTCCGCCGCCGCAAGCCTCTGTAGCCACCAAAAACTCTCGGGAGCCTGTTCCGGCACCCTACCGGAGGGGGATCCCTCACTGGTGGCCATCTTCATCATCCCGGCGCTCTCCATGACGAGGAGGGAGTAGTTCACCCTCGGGGCTGAGGGTATGTACCAGTAGCTATGTGTTTGATCTCTCTCTCTCTATCGTGTTCTCTCTCTGGCACGATCTTGATGTATCGCGAGCTTTGCTACTATAGTTGGATCTTATGATGTTTCTCCCCCTCTACTCTCTTGTGATGGATTGAGTTTTCCCTTTGAAGTTATCTTGTTGGATTGAGTCTTTAAGGATTTGAGAACACTTGATGTATGTCTTGCCGTGCGTATCTGTGGTGACAATGGGATATCACGTGATCCACTTGATGTATGTTTTGGCGATCAACTTGCGGTTCCGTCTATGAACCTATGCATAGGGGTAGGCACACGTTTTCGTCTTGACTCTCCGGTAGAAACTTTGGGGCACTCTTTGAAGTACTTTGTGTTGGTTGAATAGATGAATCTGAGATTGTGTGATGCATATCGTATAATCATGCCCACAGATACTTGAGGTGACAATGGAGTATCTAGGTGAAATTAGGGTTTTGGTTGATTTGTGTCTTAAGGTGTTATTCTAGTATGAACTCTATGATAGATTGAACGAAAAGAATAGCTTCATGTTATTTTACTACGGGCTCTTGAATAGATAGAACAGAAAGGATAACTTTGAGGTGGTTTTGTACCCTACCATAATCTCTTCGTTTGTTCTCCACTATTAGTGGCTTTGGAGTGACTCTTTGTTGCATGTTGATGGATAGTTATATGATCCAGTTATGTTATTATTGTTGAGAGAACTTGCACTAGTGAAAGTATGAACCCTATGCCTTGTTTCCTACCATTGCAATACTGTTTACGCTCACTTTTATCATTAGTTACCTTGCTGTTTTTATATTTTCAGATTACCAAAAACCTATATATACCATCCATATTGCACTTGTATCACCATCTCTTCGCCGAACTAGTGCACCTATACAATTTGCCATTGTATTGGGTGTGTTGGGGACACAAGAGATTCTTTATCATTTGGTTGCAGGGTTGCTTGAGAGAGACCATCTTCATCCTACGCCTCTAATACGTCTCCGTCGTATCTACTTTTCCAAGCACTTTTGCCCTTGTTTTGGACTCTAACTTGTATGATTTGAATGGAACTAACCCGGAGTGACGCTGTTTTCAGCAGAATTGCCATGATGTTGTTTTATGTGCTGAAAACAAAAGTTCTCAGAATGATCTGAAACTCCACGGAACATCTTAGAAAAATAATAAAAAATACTCGCCAAAGATGAAGACCAGGGGGGACACACCCTGTCCACGAGGGTGGGGGGCGCGCCCCCTCCTGGGCGCGCCCCTACCTCATGGGCCCCCTGGAGACCCTCCGACGCCAACTCCAACTCCATATGTTGGCTTTCGGGGAGAAAAAAAAATTAGAGAGAAGAAATCATCGCGTTTTACGATACGGAGCCACCGCGAAGCCCTAATCTCTCTCGGGAGGGCTGATCTGGAGTCCGTCCGGGGCTCCGGAGAGGGGGATTCGTCGCCGTCGTCATCATCAACCATCCTTCATCACCAATTTCATGATGCTCACCGCCGTGCGTGAGTAATTCCATTGTAGGCTTGCTGGACGGTGATGGGTTGGATGAGATTTATCATGTAATCGAGTTAGTTTTGTTAGGGTTTGATCCCTAGTATCCACTATGTTTTGAGATTGATGTTGCTATGACTTTGCCATGCTTAATGCTTGTCACTAGGGCCCGAGTGCCATGATTTCAGATCTGAACCTATTATGTTTTCATGAATATATGTGTGTTCTTGATCCTATCTTGCAAGTCTATAGTCACCTACTATGTGTTATGATCCGGCAACCCCGAAGTGACAATAATTGGGACCACTCCCGGTGATGACCATAGTTTGAGGAGTTCATTTATTCACTATGTGCTAATGGTTTGTTTCGGTTCTCTATTAAAAGGAGGCCTTAATATCCCTTAGTTTCCAATAGGACCCCGCTGCCACGGGAGGGTAGAACAAAAGATGTCATGCAAGTTCTTTTCCATAAGCACGTATGACTATATACGGAATACATGCCTACATTACATTGATGAATTGGAGCTAGTTCTATGTCACCCTATGTTATGACTGTTACATGACGAACCGGATCCGGCATAATTATCCATCACTAATCCGGTGCCTACGAGTTTTCCATATACTGGTTCTCGCTTATTTACTTTTCTGTTGCTACTGTTACAATCACTACAGAATACCAAAAACATTACTTTTGCTGTCATTACTTTTGTTACCATTACCACCACTATCATATTACTTTGCTACTAAACACCTTGCTGCAGATACTAAGTTTCCAGGTGTGGTTGAATTGACAACTCAGCTGCTAATACTTGAGAATATTCTTTGGCTCCCCTTGTGTCGAATCAACAAATTTGGGTTGAATACTCTACCCTCGAAAACTGTTGCGATCCCCTATACTTGTGGGTTATCAAGACCTTTTTCTGGCGCTGTTGCCAGGGAGCATAGCTCTATTCTTTGAGTCATTTGGGATTTATATCTGCTGGACACTATGAAGAGCTTGAAAGACGCCAAGACAACAATTTATCCGTCAACTACGAGGGGAGGTAAGGAACTGCCATCTAGCTCTGCACTTGATTCACCTTCTGTTATGAGTAAGCTAGCGACACCTAAACCTGCTTCTGCTATTCGTTCCGATATGTCGCATGTTATTGATGATGCCACTTCTGCTATGCATGATACTTATGATGAAACTACTTCTATGCTTGATAATACTGTGCCCCTTGGTAAATTTCTTGATGAACAGATTTCTAGGTCTAGAGAAAGAGAAATTATTGAATCTGAATACAATGATGAGAGTGATGATGATAATATGCCTGCTATTCACGAGGGTTATCTTTTGATGCGAAATCTTCTGCAGCTATTTTTGCTGGCGGGATGAATCTGAACTTAAGAGGCTGCTAGTTAAATGGAGTAAAGAATCTCTTAGAGATAGAATGAGACCCGACCCTGCTTTTGCTACTTCACCTATCTGTGTTCACGATAAGGATTATTATGAATTTTCTGTTGGATATAATTACTTTGGTTGAATCTGATCCTTTCTATGGCTATGAATCTGAAACTGTTATGGCACATCTTACTAAGTTAAATGATATAGCTGCCCTGTTTACTAATAATGAGAGATCATGCTACCTTTATATACTCAAAATATTTCCGTTCTCATTAAAGGGTGATGCTAAGATATGGTTTAATTCTCTTGATCCTGGTTGTGTGTGTAGTCCCCAAGATATGATTTATTACTTCTCTGCTAAATATTTCCCTGCTCATAAGAAACAAGCTGCCTTGAGGGAAATATACAACTTCGTGCAAATTGAAGAAGAGAGTCTCCCACAAGCTTGGGGGAGGCTTCTCAAGTTACTTAATGCTTTGCCTGATCATCCTCTTAAGAAACTTGAAATGCTTGATATCTTTTATAATGGACTAACTGATGCTTCCAGAGATTAACTGGATAGTTGTGATGGTTCTCTTTTCAGGGAAAGAACACCGGATAAAGCTGAAATTCTATTGAATAATATGTTGACAAATGAAAATAATTGGGCACCTCCCGAGCCACCTCCTGAGCCAGCTCCAGAGCTAATTACTGAGCCTATTCCTAAACCAACAGCGAAAAAGAGAGGTGTTCTATTTCTCAGTCCCGAAGATATGCAAGAGGCAAAGAAATCTACGAAAGAAAAAGGTATTAAAGCTGAAGATGTTAAGAATTTACCTCCTATTAAAGAAATACACAGTCTTAATTTACCGCCTGTTGAAGAAGTATATGATCTCAATTCCTTATTCACTGAAGAACCTCCTGATCCTGATATCCCGACACAGGTAGTAAAGTTAAATTCTCTCTATAGATATGAAAAAACTGAAATCCCTCCTACTAAAATTGCTAGTCAGTGCTTGGATGAGTTTGATGACTTTATGTTTAAGCAAGATGACTTTAATGCTTATTTTGGTAGACAATTAAAACATAATACCTTTATGATTAAACGCTTGGGTGATTTTATGGCTAATATTAGAGGTGAACTTAAACTTGTTAGCAAACATGCTTCTACGGTTACCACTCAAGTAGAACAAGTACTTAAAGCTCAGAAAGAAGTGCTTGATGAAATGAATAGTAAGAAAAATGGTTATGCTGTTAGAGTGGCTACTAGAACTGGTAGAATGACTTAGGAACCTTTGTATCCTGATGGCCACCCTAAGAGAATCGAGCAAGATTCTCAGAGAAATAATATTGATGTACCTAGTTCTTCTAAAAGGAAGAAAAAGAAAAATGATAGGACTTTGCAAACTTCTAGTGAACCTATTGCTGAACCACATGAGAATCCAAATGATATCTCTATGTCTGATGCTGAAACACAATCTGGTGATGAACATGAACCTAGTGATAATGTTAATGATAATGTTCATGATGATGCTCAACCTAGCAAAGACAATGATGTAGAGATTGAACCTGCTGTTGATCTTGATAACCCACAATCAAAGAATCAACGTTATGATAAAAGAGACTTCGTTGATAGGAAACATGGTAAAGAAAGGGAACCATGGGTTCAGAAACCCATGCCTTTTCCCCCGAAACCATCCAAGAAAAAGGATGACGAGGATTTTGAGCGCTTTGCTGAAATGATTAGACCCATCTTTTTGCGTATGCGATTAACTGATGTGCTCAAAACAAATCCTTATGCTAAGTATATGAAGGATATCATTACTAATAAAAGAAAGATACCAGAAGCTGAAATTTCCACCATGCTTGCTAATTATACTTTTAAGGGTGGAATACCAAAGAAACTTGGAGATCCAGGAGTACCTACTATACCATGCTCCATTAAGAGAAATTATGTTAAAACTACTTTATGTGATCTTGGAGCCGGTGTTAGTGTTATGCCTCTCTCTTTATATCATAGACTTGACTTGAATAAGTTGACACCTACTGAAATATCTTTGAAAATGGCTGATAAATCAACTGCTATACCTATCGGTATTTGTGAGGATGTGCCTTTTGTAGTTTCGAACGTTACTATTGTAACGGACTTTGTTATTCTTGATATTCCCGAGGATGATAGTATGTCTATTATTCTTGGAAGACCATTCCTTAATACTGCAGGGGCTGTTATTGATTGCGACAAAGGCAATGTCACTTTTCATGTTAATGGAAATGAGCACACGGTACACTTTCCGAGGAAACAACCTCAAGTTTATAGTATCAACTCTATTGGAAAAATTCCATCGATTATATTTGGAGGTTTTGAATTTCCTATACCTACTGTCAAGAAAAAGTACGATATTCTTATTGTTGGGGATTTTCATACCCCCGTTGAGGTAACTTAGTGCTATTCGAAATTTCTCCGGTTCCGTGTTATTTGGAATGAGTTTGTAAAACAAGACTTGATCAACCTTGTTAGTGGGTTCATTTTGATGATCACGAGATGGATGAAACTAGAAGCACAACCTTCTGTACCCTCTTTATATTTTCTGTTATTTAGTAAAAATAAAGTAAAATAGTATTTTTCTGTCTGTCTCCTGACTTATCCGTGCAATATAAAAATACCCCGAAAATAAAAGTCCTCAAAATGCGATGCCAATTTAATATGATTTTTTCGGGAATATTTGAGGATTTACTGTGCAAAAATTACCACGGGGGGAGCTGCCACCTGGCCACGAGGGTGGAGGGCGCGCCCTACCCCCCTGGCACGCCCCCCTACCTCGTGGGCCCATGGTGGCCCTCCTCCACTTATCCCTGCACCCATCTTCTTCCTCTGCCTCACACAAGCACGAAAAACCAACTCAAGCACGAGTTCCAGCCTCTATTGCTGTGATTTTTGATCTCCTTGCTCAAAGCACCTCTCGCAAAACTGCTTGGGGAGATTGTTCCTTGGTATGTGACTCCTCCATTGGTCCAATTAGTTTTTGTTCTAGTGCTTTATTCATTGCAAATTTTTGCTGCATAGGTGACCATGTTCTTGAGCTTGCATGTCAAAATTATATGGTTCCAAGTAGTTCTAATGCTTGATATAGGCTCTAGGCACTTGTGGGAGTTGTCGCTATCAATGTTATTGAAGTTGGTTCACTTTTATTTGAAGTTACTAAATTTTTTAGATTATTTAAGAAAATAATGAAGAGACTTTTGAGGGGCTCGTCGAGCTGAAGCTCGAAGGAAAAACTAAAAGAAGAAGAGCAGAAGCCCAAATTTAATTTGCCTCGCACCGCGGAGGTCCGGCCGTGTGAATAGCCTTCCGATGACTTCTTGAGGAGAGCCGGGATTTATGAGGATTTCTGTTTATTGATTGAGGATACTGGCCTCACCGACTTCCTCCGCGACCAACGTCATCAGTATCTCTTACTCACAAATACTTTTGTGCAAAACTTCTACTTTTTCCCTAAGAAATCACCTCCTTCAGTAGAGTTTCATTTATATGACGTTGTTAAGGAGATGCCATTAGCTGAATTTTGTGAGGTTTGCAAATACCCTTTGAGGGCACCTTGGATGAACCACACCGTAACGAAGTAGAAGCTTTTATTAACACTATCACTGTGGGGGAAACCAGGAAGGTTTCTGATGCAAGGATTACTAGCATACATTTTCCTGTTTTACGCTACTTTGCCTTATTTGCTAGTCGTTGCTTGATTGGACGCGGGAACTGTGGAAACCTTAGTGTTCCTGATATTATTATTTTGTTCCATGGTTTATACCGCAATAACTCTTTTAGTATGGGTGGAATTGTTGCTAGACGGTTAAGTCTGAACCGTACTAAGGGCCCTATCTTTGGAGGCATTTATGCTTCACGCCTAGCTGAATATTTTGAAATACCTATTAGGCATGAGGAGAAAGAAGAAACATCGTTGCCCCGTGCTTATTTAGATTATAAGAGTATGCTAGCGCATGACTTTCTCGTTAAGAGTCGTGTAGGGGAGCTCAAATATAAATTATACTTTGATAAACATCACCCTGAGACTATTACTTTGCCTGCTCCCTCTTTGTTTAACTTGTCTGCAGGTCCTCACATCGTTCCGTGGGCGGCTGTTCAAGCCTATCGGAATCCTACACCAGCCCCGGAACCAGAGCCACAAGATGAGCCTCCACGACAGTCTGTTTATTCTTGGGATCCAGAGGTGGTTGCCAGCCAGTGGCAGTCAGAGTCTTCTTCATCGCAGTATGACCCCAGCTTCACCTATGGGTATCCGCCAGGATATCCCTAGCAATAGACCAACTTACGCCAAAAGCCTAAGCTTGGGGGAGTACGTATTTGCCACCGACATTACATTCATGTTCACACACACTCATTGCTAGATGTCGGTGCTCATACTCTTTCACTGTAATATCCATGCTAGTTTATTTTCTTTTTCCTGCTTTCTTCTTGTGCTTTAATAAACCTTAAGAAAAAACCAAAAAATTGTAAGTAGTAGTTTATTTCTTTGCTGTAGTAATTAAAAAGAAAAACCAAAAATATTTCCCTTTCTTCTTTTGCTTGTTGGGAGCTTTCCCGTGTAAATAGTTTTTATTTCTTTTCTTTTCTTTGGGGGTCAGTAGGAGAAGACCATGATTAAATTGTTGAAGTGGCTCTTATATGCATGATTGTTTATTTAACTTAGAGCCCATATTACTTGTCTTCTCTCTTGAGTTGAATGCTTGCAGATTCCAGCTTTGTCCAATGCACGTGCACTCTTATTATTATACACATCGTTCGGTCGTGCAAGTGAAAGGCAATAATGATGATATATGATGGACTTATTGGGATGAGAAAAGCTGGTATGAACTCGACCTCTCTTGTTTTTGTAAATATGATGATTCATCATTCCTGGGTCAGCTATTATGAAGTAAATATATTCGCAATGACATTTAGAGATTATAGTTGCTTGTGCCATGCTTGATTAGCTATGAGTTATAATGGTTTACCTTGCATGCCAACATGCTATTAGAATGATTATGATGTGGTATGATGGGATGGTATCCTCCTATAAATGAATTGAGTGACTAGACTTGGCACATGTTCACGCATGTAGTTGAATCAAGTCAACATAGTGTTCATGATATTTATGTTCATGGTAGATTATATCCTACTCATGCTTGTATTAGGTGTAAATTAATTTTAATGCATGTTTACGACTGTTGTCGCTCTCTCAGTTGGTCGCTTCCCAGTCTTTTGCTAGCCTTCACCTGTACTAAGCGGGAATACTGCTTGTGCATCCAAACTCCTTAAACCCCAAAGTTGTTCCATATGAGTCCACTATACCTTCCTATATGCGGTATTTACCTACCGTTCCAAGTAAATTTGTATGTGCCAAACTCTAAACCTTCAAATAAACATTCTGTTTTGCATGCTCGAATAGCTCATGTGTCAACTAGGGCTGCCCTTATCTTCCATGTTAGGCGGGTTATTCTCAAGAGGAGTGGACTCCGCTCCTCATTCACGAGAAAATGGCTGGTCAGCGGGATGCCTAGTCCCATGCTTTATGCAAACTAAATCAAAATAATTGCAAACAAAACTCCCCCTGGGACCCGTTGAATGTTGGAGTCACTCGTTGTTTCGAGCAAGCCATGGATTGATGCTTGTGGAGGAGGGGGAGTATAAACTTTACCATTCTGTTTGGGAACCGCCTATAATTTGTTTAGCATGGAAGATATCGTCATCTCTTAGTTGCTATGTTGACAATGAAAGTATGCGGCTCAAAATATAATTTATCTCTATTTCAAAACCGAGCTCTGGCACCTCTACCAATCCCTGCTTCCCTCTGCGAAGGGCCTATCTATTTACTTTCATGTTGAGTCATCACCCTTCTTTTTAAAAAGCACCCGCTGAAGAGCACACTGTCGTTTGCATTCATTATAATTGGTTTATATTGGGTATGACTTGATTGGATCTCTTTTACCATGAATTACAATGTTTAGTCAGTCCTTGATCTTTAAAGGTGCTCTGCATTTATGTTTTGCGGTCTCAGAAAGGGCTAGCGAGATACCATTTTGTTATATCATGTTATGATTATTTTGAGAAAGTGTTGTCATCCGAGTTTTATTATTATAGCTCGCTAGCTGATTATGCTATTGATGTGAGTAATTATGAGACCTATGTGTTATTGTTAGTATGGTTAGTTCATAATATTTGCTGAAGCTTGAATGCTGGCTTTTCATGTTACAACAACAAGAGCAAACAGAGTTTGTAAAAGTTTTTCTTTTTCTCTTTCAGTTGGTCAACTGAATTGCTTCAGGACAAGCAAGGGTTTAAGCTTGGGGGAGTTGATATGTCTCCGTCGTATCTACTTTTCCAAACACTTTTGCCCTTGTTTTGGACTCTAACTTGTATGATTTGAACGAAACTAACCCGGACTGGCGCTGTTTTCAGCAGAATTGCCATGATGTTGTTTTATGTGTAGAAAACAAAAGTTCTCGGAATGACCTGAAACTCCACGGAACAAATAATAAAACCAGGGGGCCCACACCCTATCCACGAGGGTGGGGGGCGCCCCCCTCCTGGGCGCGCCCCCTACCTCGTGGGCCCCCTGGAGACCCTCCGACACCAACTCCAACTCCATATATTGGCTTCCGGGGAGAAAAAAAATCAGAGAGAAGAAATCATCGCGTTTTACGATCACGGAGCCGCCAAGCCCTAATCTCTCGGGAGGGCTGATCTGGAGTTCGTTCGGGCTCCGGAGAGGGGATTCGTCGCCGTCGTCATCATCAACCATCCTCCATCACCAATTTCATGATGCTCACCGCCGTGCGTGAGTAATTCCATCGTGAGGCTTGCTGGGCGGTGATGGGTTGGATGAGATTTATCATGTAATCGAGTTAGTTTTGTTAGGGTTTGATCCTAGTATCCACTATGTTACGAGATTGATGTTGCTATGACTTTGCTATGCTTAATGCTTGTCACTAGGGCCCGAGTGCCATGATTTCAGATCTAAACCTATTATGTTTTCATGAATATATGTGTGTTCTTGATCCTATCTTGCAAGTCTATAGTCACCTACTATGTGTTATGATCCGGCAACCCCGAAGTGACAATAGTCGGGACCACTCCCGGTGATGATCATAGTTTGAGGAGTTCATGTATTCACTATGTGCTAATGCTTTGTTTCGTTTCTCTAGTAAAAGGAGGCCTTAATATCCCTTAGTTTCCAATAGGACCCCGCTGCCACGGGAGGGTAGGACAAAAGATGTCATGCAAGTTCTTTTCCATAAGCACGTATGACTATATACGAAATACATGCCTACATTACATTGATGAATTGGAGCTAGTTCTGTGTCACCCTATGTTATGACTGTTACATGTCGAACCACATCCGGCATAATTATCCATCACTAATCCGGTGCCTACGAGTTTTACATATACTGGTTCTCGCTTATTTACTTTTCCGTTGCTACTGTTACAATCACTACAAAATACCAAAAACATTACTTTTGTTGTCTTTACTTTTGTTACAGTTACCACCACTATCATATTACTTTGCTACTAAACACCTTGCCGCAGATACTAAGTTTCCAGGTGTGGTTGAATTTACAACTCAGCTGCCAAGACTTGAGAATATTCTTTGGCTCCCCTTGTGTCGAATCAACAAATTTGGGTTGAATACTCTATCCTCGAGAACTGTTGCGATCCCCTATACTTGTGGGTTATCAGCCTCCCACGGATTGATAAACCTTAGGTCATCCACTTGAGGGAAATTTGCTACTGTCTTACAAACCTCTGCACTTGGAGGTGTAGTAGACATCAGCTAGCCATGGAAAGTGAAAGTAATGGTGGAAAAAGGAATAAACTTTATTTTCTGTTTGCGAACCTCCTATGATGTATCTAGCATGGAAAGTGTTGAGATCTCTAAGTCATTTTCGTTGGTGGGAAAAGTATGCCTCTCAAAAATATTTTTTATCTCTCAATTTAAGCTTTGAGCTCTGGCACCTCTACAAATCCCTACTTCCCTCCACGAAATGCCTTTCTTTTACTTATGCAATTTTTATTTTGAATTTGAGTCTCCATCTTCTCTTATAAAGCACCAACTAAGGGGCATTATGATCGTATTTGAGCATTGGGTGTAGCTAATATTCGAGTGTGTTTCATGAATGGATCAATGATTAAGCATAATGGGGTAGGGATAACTTGCTTTAGTGTTGATATTTTGAAAGACATGGTTGCTTGTTGGTATGCTTGAGTATTGAAGTCTTCATGTCAAAACTAGACTATTGCTTTCAATCATATAAAAGTCCATATGTCCATGCTATAAAGAAAACAAATGTGATGAACATGTTAGGCAACATTCCACATCAAAAATTCTATTTTTAACATTTACCTGCTCGAGGACGAGCAGGAATTAAGCTTGGGGATGCTAATGCGTGTCCAACGTATCTATAATTTTTTATTGTTCCGTGCTATTATATTATTATTCTTGGATGTTTTATAATCATTTTATAGTCATTTTATATCATTTTTGGTGCTAACCTATTGACATAGTGCCCAGTTCCAGTTGCTGTTTTTTGCACGTTTTTTACATCACAAGAAATCAATATCAAACGGAGTCCAAACGCAGCGAAACTTCTTGAGGATTTTTTGGGCCAGAAGACATCCAGTGGGCCAAGGAAACACCTGGGGGTGCCTTGAGGGGGGGGGGCAGCACCCACCAGGGAACACTAGGAGGCCCACGTGCGCCCTGGTGGGTTGTGCCCACCTCGGGTGCCCCTGAACCGCCTCTTTGCTCTATGAATACCCCAATATTCCAGAAACCCTAGGGGAGTCGACGAAAATCAATTCCAAGCATGGCGAGTCCGAACCACGGATCCATCGGACACGATCCTGAGAGGGTTCACCACTTCCATTGGTGCCTCTCCGATGATGCGTGAGTAGTTCCTTGTAGACCTACGGGTCCGTAGTTAGTAGATAGATGGCTTCCTCTCTCTCTTGTGATTATCAATACAATGGTCTCTTGGAGATCCATATGATATAAGCCTTTTTGCGGTGTGTTTGTTGGGATCCGATGAACTTTGAGTTTATGATCAGATCTATGTTTTTGTCCATGAAAGTTATTCGAGTCTTCTTTGATCTCTTATATGCATGATTGCTTATAGCCTTGTATTTCTTCTCCGGTATTTGGGTTTTGTTTGGCCAACTTGATGTATTTATCTTGCAATGGGAAGAGGTGCTTTGTAGTGGGTTCGATCTTACGGTGCTTGATCCCAGTGACAGAAGGGGAAACGACATGTATGTATGGTTGCTACTAAGGATAAAATGATGGGGTCTATCTCTACATAGATAGATCTTGTCTACATCATGTCATTGTTCTTATTGCATTACTCCGTTTCTCCATGAACTTAATACACTAGATGCATGCTGGATAGCGGTCGATGTGTGGAATAATAGTAGTAGATGCAGGCAGGAGTCGGTCTACTAATCTTGGACGTGATGCCTATATAATGATCATTTCCTGGATATTGTCATGATTATTTGAAGTTCTATCAATTGCCCAACAATAATTGTTTTCCCGCCGTTTGCTAATTCTTCTTGAGAGAAGCCACTAGTGAAACCTACAGCCCCTGGGTCTGTTTTCATCATATTTTCCTTTGTGGTCTATTTTCGTTTGCATTTATTTTCAGATGATTAAACCAAAAATACAAAAATACTTCACTGCAATTTATTTATTCCATGATCTATTTATCCTATCTACCACTTTTACCTCATGTTATTTCCCTATCTTGAGGCGCCGTACCCGAAAGGGATTGACAACCCCTTTAACACGTCGGGTTGTGAGTATTTGTTATTTGTGTGCAGGTGTTGTTTACATGGTGTGAGGAGGTTCTCCTACTGGTTCGATAACCTTGGTCTCATCACTGAGGGGAACACCTACTGTCGCTATACTGCATCATCCCTTCATCTTTGGGGAAATACCGACGTAGTTCTATGAGACATCACACAACAATACAATACCACTAGCAAGATGTCAAGATAACATAGGACGGTACCATCGTGTGATCTTCTTCATTCCTTCTTCTTCGTCGTCTTCCTCTACTTGCTCTATTTCTTTTTCTACTCACCAATTGGTGAAACCAAGTACATGTTTGGCCTTCTATTTCAGATTTGGTTTTGTCAGTGAGGTAGTACAAGTGTACTAGTAAACAATAGCATTATTTTCTCATGGTAGTCGCAAACTAGAGGTGAACACATGCATTAAATATCATTCTTACCTAAAGGAAGGTTATGGTGCTAATATGGAGGATGAAGATTGGAACAGAGATATCCCTTTGTGCAATTCCACCGAAATGAACCAATGGTTCCGGTGTGACATTCCAGTTAAATAGCACAAAAGTCACTTCTTTTAAGAAGTGTTTTGTGCAGTGCACCAAAAGGTCACAACAACAACAAGGCGAAATGGATTTGCACAAAAAGCTACAGAGGAAACAATTAGAGTCTCGAAAAATTACTAGCAAAAACAATTGGTTAAACTTGTCATGGCTTATAACAGTGGCATGGATTCATTTTACCAGGGGCATTAGATTAAGAACAACTAAATATTTGCTATGATGGCATGGGACAGTGGGTGCACCAGCAGTCCAGCACCATGTACCTAAATCGGGGCATAAAGTGGTGATTCAGACCCCAAGAACAAACATCCAAGCAACATATCTGGGTTGGTCCCATTTTTGTTCACTCTAGCCACCTATTCGTATGTGTGGATAGCAAATCTAGTCCTGGTCATACCACAGTGTACAACGTTTCCCTATATTTCCCCTTTCGACCAAGAGACCGGTTGGATGACCAGTCTGTACTACTTTCAACCTCCTTTCTTTCCTGTTTGTACCAAGTCTGATGTACATACTAACTTTCCCCCCTTTATTTCTTGTTTGAACCAAGTACAAGATTCGAATTCATGAAGTAGCTTTACCTCTAACAATAAAAAAAATTAGGTGATGTTGGACCATCCGATCGAGCCTAGCTACGAGGGGGGCTAAGAGGTAGAAAATGATGAACATGCAGCAACGTAGCGAGCTAGGGAAGTAGAGCTAGGCCGGTTTCGAAGGAAGATATACCTGAAGGTCATTGGGGCATGGATAGGTGGGCGGCAGGAGGCCAGATCCACCCGCACTAGGGAAACGATGAAGGGATCGGAGGACATCCCGCGCCGACACTCGTCCAGAGATAACAGTGCGACCGACAATAGGTCCCCTCCCTCGCTGTTGACAATGGCCTAAACTCTACCCCTCCTCCCCTTCACCGGCAGAGGGGATATGTCCGGATCTGTAACCAGCGGTGAGGATAGAAAGACAGTGTTACCACCACTATCTTGTTTAGATCTGAAGAGGATGAGAGTGTGTGAATAGAGCAACTCTAGCAAGCAAGCGCGAAGGCTCCTGCCTATATATATACATATAGTGGGGTAGTTTTGTTTTTTCACTCCATCAAAATAATCATTTAAAATTGTGTACGTGCCAGGTCGCCTTTTTTGAGTTGTTGATTGTTTTTTGAGATAGCTACCCACTTATACCAACTGGTGTGCTGTGGTGGATTAATGAGCTGCTCGGCTCGTTAAGTTTGTGATCGTTAAGCTCATGGTCGTTAAGGCTCGGCTCGTCAAGCTACAAAAGATTAATGAGCAAAAAACCCTGCTCGGCTTGGTTCGTTCGAAGCTCGTTAAAAGAAAATTCATGTAAGACAAAACATGTGTTGTGTTATTACTAACGAACTTAGCATGAAACTTGTTAGATGGTTCATTAAGCTCCTTCAGAATTTGATGATTGGCTTTGTTCATTAAGAAGCGACCCACGAGGATAACAAGCTGAACTACCGAGGGATCATTGCTCGCGAGCTATGAGCTTTTGTTCCAGCCCTAACGGTGTGCCAGTCTGCCAGGTCGCACTTTTGATCGTTCAAGTCTGGTACTAGACCCTCCATTAAGTGAACAAACACCGCCTCGTAGAAATTGTGAACAAGCCCATTGCTCAAATTATTGTAAACATGGGCTGCACCACCATGCATTATTATTTATATTTTCTATGTGGGAGTATCCTCAAAACAAAATGTGAGAGTACAAACTTTATTGGTCCCCTTTGTAATTTGTGCCAAATTTTGACCAAAGATTTAACTGACAAAATGTTAGTGCATGTTAACAAAAATATCCGAACATAGTTTTCAATCATGTAATTTTTTGTGCCATGCATGAACATTTGGTTAGTTAAATTTATAGTCAAAATTTTGCACAAATTGTCATAGGGACCAATAAACCAGGACGGAGCTCCTCGTTTGTCGTCCGAACTCTATGACTAGCCGCTCTATTACATGCGGGACATCATGCATCCGGGCCCGCGTGCCATCCACCAAATCACAGCGAGGTGCTATAGTGGAGACTCACCAGTCACCTCAGTGTGGCCGTCATGACCCGTCATATCACAAAACCCACACCTTTACCAGCAGTGGTAAAGTGGCCTCAAAGTTGACGGGATGAAGCAACCATCATTTCACAGCTGGAACACTCGTTGAAGACCTTTCTCCCCTATCTTGAAGAAAACCTCACTCCAGGCTAATCAATTCTGCCATTTTTCTTCTGTACCGCAAAGGAAAGGTGGGCGAATCAGTGACACTACTATATTTTCATTCCAAGAATCTTATTTTTGCGAAGCACCGACTAATTCTCACTGCCTATTATTTTCCCATTTTCATTTCGATTGTGGTTTCCTTTTGGTTAGTTTTTGTTTGTCAGTGTATTGATGGATCCTGGAGCACTAAGAAAAGAGTTGCCGGCGGACAACCCACTCGAGACAGAGATCTCCAGGAAGTGAGCACCGGCCAACGAGTTGGCCATGTTGGTGGGCCAACCCATGGAGATGAAGAACTCCAAGAAAGAAGCACTGGCCAAAGAGTTGACGACATTGGCAGGCGAATTCCTCAACCAAGAAAGCGGGAAGAACAGCAAGGGCCCCATCGTGCCTACCCCGGAAACTCTAATGGCCACCTATGAGAGGCTCAAGGCCGAGTTTGAGGAGATATTCGCCATTGAGAAGTAGTGTTTCCCTAGCAAGGCGATGGCCACCATCAAGGAGATGCCCCTCGGAGGGATGGGATCCCCCGGCGAGCTGCACAAGGTAAAAAAATGGCTTACCATAATTGTGTTTTTTGTTTATTTGCAATGTGCTTGCTAATATTTTAGGATTGTGCAGGTGCAGGTGGACAGCCTTGACGATTCCGATGTCGCGGTCCATCCTGTGGACATCTCCCTAGAGATCGATTCCGATGTCATGGTCCGTCCTGTGGACATCGCCTGAGAGATCAATTCCCAAGCCGCTGTCCGTCCTGTGGACATCGGCCCAGAGTTGATTCTAATGTCGTGGTCCACCTGTGGACAATGCCCGAGAGATCGATTCCCATGCCACTGTCCGTGCTGTGTACATCGCCCGAGAGATCGATGACAAGAAATAGTAGGTCGCGCTAATCGTTCAACGTAGTTTGTGTTGTGTTTAATTACGAGAATGATGCATGTTATCAAACCATCTTAGGCCTAGTGCACTGTCTTGTGTGGGCGGTACTTGCTACTTTTGTTTGATAGTGAATCATGCGAACCCTCACCGAGTTATGGAAATAGATGCATCCTCACCAGCTTTTGATGTAATATATGGCGTGCTTAGATGTAAGTTTGACCTGTTTATCCTATCAGCAGGGCTTGTTTGATGATTTTGGTGTTAGTAGGCTAGCTACTGTGCGAGCTATAGTACTTGCAAACACTCACCAAAGAGAAACATTGGGGCTGATGAGCTCGTGGTACGCTTATAGGTCTGATTCATTGTATATCGTCCAATAGCCCAAGCTTCTAAAATTGTAGGCTTAGCGATCGATCAGACAATAGTCCACAATTATACATTAATTCACATCAAACTCAAAGAGTTGGTTCATGGATACATTCACATTAATACTCAGAAAAATTGGCATGTACTTGTAACATGCGTGAATGTGTAACTTTTTTGTTGGAAGCGTGAATGTGTAGTGACATCATACTTTTGGAGTGGCTACAAAGAGTGTGTACGTGTGCTAGAGGGTGATACGTCTCCAACGTATCTATAATTTTTGATTGTTCCATGCTATTATATTATCTGTTTTGGATGTTTTATATGCATTAATATACTATTTTATATTATTTTTGGGACTAACCTATTAATCTAGAGCCCGATGTCAGTTCATGTTTTTCCTTGTTTTTGAGTTTCACAGAAAAGGAATACCAAACAGAGTCCAAATAGAATGAAACCTTCGCGTTTATTTTTCTTGGACCAGAAGATAACCAGGAGATTTGGAGATGAAGTCGGAGGAGCCACGAGGCGGCCACAAGGATGGAGGGCGCGCCCAAGGGGGGGGGGGGTAGGGCGCGCCCCCTTGTGGGCCCCCGGTGACCCTCCTGACCTAATTCTTTCGCCTATATATTCCCATATATCCCCAAACCAACTGGGGCATCCACGAAAAGACTTTTCCGCCACCGCAACCTTCTGTACCCGTGAGATCCCATCTAGAGGCCTTTTCCAGCGTCCTGCCAGAGGGGGATTTGATCACAGAGGGCTTCTACATCAACTCTATTGCCCTTCCGATAAAGCGTGAGTAGTTTACCACAGACCTACGGGTCCATAGCTAGTAGCTAGATGACTTCTTCTCTCTCTTTGATTCTCAATACCATGTTCTCCTCAATGTTCTTGGAGATCTATTCGATGTAATACTGTTTTGGGGTGTGTTTGCCGAGATCCGATGAATTGTGGATTTATGATCAGCTTATCTATGAATATTATTTGAATCTTCTCTGAATTATTATATGCATGATTTGATATCTTTGTAATTCTCTTCGAACGATCGGTTTGGTTTGGCCAACTAGATTGGTTTTTCTTGCAATGGGAGAAGTGCTTAGCTTTGGGTTCAATCTTGCGGTATCCTTTCCCAGTGATAGTAGGGGCAACAAGGCACGTATTGTATTGTTGCCATCAAGGATAAAAAGATGGGGTTTTCGGCATATTGCTTGAGTTAATTCCACTACATCATGTCATCTTACTTAATGCATTACTCCATTCTTTATGAACTTAATACTCTAGATGCATGCTGGATAGCAGTCAATGTGTGGAGTAATAGTAGTAGATGCAGAATCATTTCGGTCTACTTGACACGGACATGATGCCTATATTCATGATCATTGCCTTAGATATCATCATAACTTTGCGCTTTTCTCTCAATTGCTCGACAGTAATTTGTTCACCCACTATATCATTTGCTTTCTTGAGAGAAGCCTCTAGTGAAATCTATGGCCCCGGGGTCTATTTTCCATCATATAAGTTTCCGATCTACAATATTAGTTTCCGATATACTATTCTTGCAATCTTTTACTTTCTGATCTATAAACCAAAAATACCAAAAATATTTACTTTATCGTTTATCTATATCTATCAGATCTCACTTTTGCAAGTAACCGTGAAGGGATTGACAACCCCTTTATCGCGTTGGACGCAAGTTTGTTTGATTGTTTGTGCAGGTATTCGGTGATTTGTGTGTTGTCTCCTACTGAATTGATACCTTGGTTCTCAAACTGAGGGAAGTACTTATCTCTACTTTGCTGCATCACCCTTTCCTCTTCAGGGGAAAAACCAACACAAGCTCAAGAAGTAGCAGGAAGAATTTCTGGCGCCGTTGCCAGGGAGATCTACGCCAAGTCAAGGCATACCAAGTAACCATCATAAAGTCTCATCTCTTGCATTACATTATTCGTTATTTGCCTCTCATTTTCCTCTCCCCCACTTCTAAAACAATTTTCGAAAAGATTTGCCTTTTCTTCGCCCCTCTTCCATTCGTCTTCTTCGCTTGCTTTTTGTGTGCTCGTGTGTTGGATTGCTTGCTTTGTCACGATGGCTCAAGAGAATACCCAATTGTGTGACTTTTCCAACACCAATAACAATGATTTTATTAGTTTTTTGATAGCTCCCGCCACTAGTGCGGAATCTAGTGAAATTAACACTGCTTTGCTGAATCTTGTTATAGAATATCAATTTTCTGGCCTTCCTAGTGAAGATGCCACATCCCATCAAAACAATTTTATTGATTTGTGTGATATGCAAAGGAAGAAAGATGTCGATAATGATATTGTTATTGAAGCTATTTCCGTTTTCACTTAGAGATCATGCTAAAACTTGGTTTGCATCTTTGCCTAAAAATTGTATTGATTCATGGAACTAGTGTAAAGATGCTTTTATTTCTAAGTATTTTCCTCTCACTAAGATCATCTCCCTTAGGAACGATATTATGAATTTTAAACAACTTGATCATGAACATGTTGCACAATCTTGGGAGAGGATGAAATTGATGATGCGAAATTTCCCTACTCATGGTTCGAATTTGTGGATGATTATACAAAAAATCTTATGCCGGATTCAATTTTGCTTCTAGAAACCTTTTAGATTCGGCCGCGGGAGGTACTTTTATGGAAATTAATTTAGTAGAAGCTACTAAACTCCTAGATAATAGTATGGTTAATTATTCTCAATGGCACACTGAAAGATCTTCCACTAGTAAAAAAGTGCATGCGATTGAAGAGATTAATGTTTTGAGTGGAAAGATGGATGAACTTATGAAATTATTTTCTAGCAATAGTGATTCTATCTATCCTAATGATATGCCTTTGTCTACTTTGATTGAGAATAGTAATGAATCTATGGATGTGAATTTTGTTGGTAGGAACACTTTTGGTAATAACACGTATAGAGGTAATTTCAATCCTAGGCCGTTTCCTAGTAATTCCTCTAATAATTATGGTAATTCCTACAACAACTCTTATGGAAATTATAATAAGATGCCCTCTGATTTTGAGAATAGTGTTAAAAAATTTATGAGTTCGCAAAAGAATTTCAATGCTTTGATTGAAGAAAAATTTCTCAAGATTGATGATTTGGCTAGGAACGTGGATAGAATTTCTCTTGATGTTGATTCTTTGACACTTAGATCTATTCCACCCAAGCATGATATTAGCGAGTCTCTTAAAGCCATGATAATTTCCATTGATGAGTGGAAAGGAAGAACCACTAAGATGCGTGCTAAATGAATTTGTTTGAAAAAGCGTGTTCTTCTAGTTTTCGTGAAAATAATGATGAAGATATTAAAGTGATTGATGTGACTCCTATTGAATCTTTGTTTTCTAATATAAATCTCGATAAAGATGGGACTGGAGATGAGTCAACTTTAGTTAAAAGGCTTCGCAATGATTCAGGGTTTTTAGATCTTGATGCAAAAAAAAGATAAAAGTGGGATTGGAGAGGTCAAGACTTTAAGTAGCAATGAACCCACTCTTTTAAATTCCAAGGAATTTAATTGTGATAATTGTTCTTTAATAGATTGTATTTCCTTGTTGCGATCCATGTTGAATTCTCCTCATGCTTACAATCAAAACAAAGCTTTTACTAAAAATTTCGTTGATGCTATGATGCAATCTTTTGAAGAAAAGCTTGAACTAGAAGTTTCTATCCCCAGAAAACTTTATGATGAGTGGGAACCTACTATTAATATTAAGATTAAAGATTATGAGTGCCATGCTTTGCGTGATTTGGGTGCTAGTGTTTCCATAATTCCAAAAACTTTATGTGATGTGTTAGGTTTCCGTGAAGTTGATGATTGTTCTTTAAATTTGCATCTTGCAGATTCCACTATTAAGAAACCTATGGGAATGATTAATCATGTTATTATTGTTGCAAATAGTAATTATGTGCCCGTAGATTTCATTGTTCTTGATATAGATTGCAATCCTACATGTCCTATTATTCTTGGTAGACCTTTCCTTAGAACGATTGGTGCAATTATTGATATGAAAGAAGGAAACATTAGATTTAAATTTCCTTTAACGAAGGGCATGGAACACTTTACTAGAAAGAAAATTAAATTTCCATATGAATCTATTATGAGAGCTACTTATGGTTTGCATACCAAAGATGACAATACCTAGATCTATTCATGTTTTTATGCCTAGCTAAGGGCGTTAAACAATAGCACTTGTTGGGAGGCAACCCAATTTTATTTTTGTTCTTTGCTTTCTGTTCCTATTTTGCAATAATAATTCATCTAGCCTCTGGTTAGATGTGGTTCTGTTTTTTAATTAGTGTTTGTGCCAAGTAAGACCTTTGGGATGGCTTACGGTAATAATTGTTTTGATCTTGCTAAGAAACAGAAACTTTTGCACCCAGGAAAATAATTTTCTTAATTCACAGAAGAGCGATTTTGATCTGATTCTTTTTCACTGGTTTGGTACACAAACTTCACAGATTTTACTAAATTTTAAGAATTTTTGGAGTTACAAAAGTATTCGAGAGTTACAGATTGCTACAGACCGTTCTGTTTTTGACATATTCTGTTTTCTTTGTGTTGTTTGCTTATTTTGATGAATCTATGGATAGTATCGTGTGGCACCCTGGCTCAGAGCGACCGGTTTACCCTGCATTGCTAGCCCATAGACCTTGTCTTCTGGCAACGCACAACAACTTGGTACAGAAAAACAACCGCTTTATTCATGCTAGCGGAGCATAGTTCATATTACAATAGTTAGTGAGGCCAAGCGGCACACACGGTGCGGCTGAACAATATGTACATTATTTAGTGATCATAAAGGGGCCTCGATCATGACAACTATGCGGCAGCAGAACAACATCGTAGCGGAACTCCATAGCATAGGACACCAATGTGGACACGATCTAGACTCGGACAACTCTCCTTTCCAAAGAGACTTTCCTGAAATCTGGCATGACACGCCAGGTCAGTACATTGAATGTACTTGCAAGCTCACAACAAGCATAAACATAATGACAAACAATATCATGATATTTAACCAATTAATGACAATGCAACAATAAATATCCATCATGTTGTGATTATACTCAAGTGATACTCGTCCCATGGACTGGCTTACCGAAGGTGATCATTTCCAGACCACAAACATGAAGAACTCAACATCAATCTCGTGATCCTTACGGCTTTCACTACCCTGACCAACACTTGGTCTCAGACGGTGATCCTTACGGCGATCACAACCAGACCACACCTGGTCCAACTCAACACGATGGCCTCACCGCCATTACCTTAGTGCAAATCTTAGTGTGCAAATTTATTAATTGTTGACCCATGGTGTACCCTACTTTCAAGCGTGTCCGTAACCGTGGACTCGGCTATCGATGGATTAAAACACTCTGCAGAGGTAGCGCACTGGACCCACACTATGGAACCCATGGCCTTGCACTCCCATTCGGGTGGACCAACGGCATTCCGACGAAACCACTTCATTGTCATGACACTCTCCTGGCCACTCTGGCTCAATCCCCATCGGGCTAGTCCTGGGTGGCCCCGTGTCTACCTCAAGACACCTCAAACCACCGTCGTGGAAACGATCCACTCTGGGACCCAAACACTTAACTCATCATCGGGCACACAAGGTTATGCCTGCTTACCGGACCAGGGTACAACATGCCCAAAACCTTCCCTTGATGGAGGCACCGACCAGAGGCACGACAATGAAACGCATTAAGGCCGTCCCATACCAGCAAATGTGGTTGCACTGGGAAAAACTCGTTTCAGCGGCACCACGACCCGGTCAACAACATATTCAAGTTGAGTTATTTATCAGGTTCAACTTAAAGTGAAAGTAACCTGTGTCATAATGCCATGCTATGCATCACTAACATATGAATCACATAACCATGAAAATTTACTAAATCAACTACGCTCCCACGGAGCTATCATCAACTCAAGGTACTTCTTTGGTTAAGATCAAACCTCACTTAAACCAGAATCATTTCTAGCAATCTCATCATTTTTCATCATGCAAGAATAATAATTAAACTAATTATTAACCTCCATGACCATATCATTTTATCATTACTCATATCTAAGTTCTTGTTAGATTATAGCCAGATTCATTTCAAACTTTCTGTAAGTCAAGCATATTTAACATGACAAGCAATTAACAGAATATAATTATCATAATAATTATTTAAATGCAGGAATAATCCTAAGTTCAAGTAGGAAAATCACAAATATTGAAGTGGCACTATGAAAAATGTTGCTCTGGCTTGCCTTAGTGCTGATGACGTTCACAACTCTCCTGGTGATCCTCAAGACAAGCTTGCTCTTCTGAAAATAAGTAAAACCACAAAAAGAAAACATCAAGAAACCTTCTGAAAATTACCAGAAAATCTAGACAGCAAGGAAAAATCCCATTTTTTGGGTGCTGTTAGATTTTTGGACAAAGAACACAATGCAAAAAGAATCAATGCATTTGGACTTATAGATAAAAAGTTATGGCTGTTTGAAGTTTCATGGATTTAAATGAATTTGAAATAAAAATAAACAAAGCTGGGGCGGTGGCGTCGAGGCGTAAAGCCAGGCGCCACCACTGTGCAGCCGTGCAGCGTCTTGAGTGGCTGACTAGCGGGCCCCGCTAGTCAGGCCAGAAGGAGGGGGAGAAGGAAGCAGAGGGAGGCGAAGCTTCGCCGGAGCACACGCCGGTGACGAGGGTTCTTGGGGTCAAACGAGATGGGGGGATCGAAGGAGAAGAAGATTGTGCACCTGCCCGTACCCGTAGCATGGCTAGAGGTGACCGGACGGCGTCGGAAACGGCCTCTCCAGTGGAGGTAGAGGGCTGGGGTCGCCGGAGACGAAGACGATGGCGGCTCGGGGCAGCTCCAGGGGCTCCAGCGGGGTGGATCGGCTTCACCGAAGAGTGGAGGAGGCCCTGGCAGGGTCGCCCTGGTCTGGGAGGGTTCAGAGCTGCGGGGACGATCTGGAGGGGATCGCCCGTGAGCTCGGGCTTCGGGACGTCAGCCCGCGGCCTGCCCGGCCGGGCTGCGGCTTCTACTGACTTGTGGAGGGTGTGGGAGTAGCTGCGGGTGCTCAAGGAGGGCTGGGGTGGCAGCATTTATAGGCGGGCGGCGAGAGGGGTTCGGGCTCCGCCGGAGGACACCTGTCCACGGCGCCCGGCAACAAACGGTGCCAGTGCGAGAGGGGGATGACGACGGAGGTCACGCGGGAACTATTGGTGGGCGTGGACGAGCACAAGAGCGAGGGGGAAGGCGACGAGCACAGTGCGCCGCGCACTATGTCATTCGCCGGACCGTGCCCGTGCCCGCTCCGGCGAGCTCCGTCGTCGGCGAGTGCCAGGGGGAGTTGAGGGGGTGGAGACGGGGATGGTGGCGAGGCTTGGCATGCTCGGGCAGGCTGGGCAGCGAGCACGCACTCAACTGAGCGCTAGGCGGCACGCAGAGCGCGTGTTTTGCATGCGAGCACGCCCGGACGAACGCGGTCACTGCGTGAACCATGACATCAGGCCACCCTAAGGACTAACCTTGATGTCTGGCGTGTAATCCTTGGTAGTTTGAAGTGTTACCACGGTTGGGCTTGGATCTAGGTGCAGTAGAAATGGATTTGTACTGCTAGCAAGTTTCTGGACAGTAACTTTGGAGATTTACTGTGGTCAAGCCACTGGGAGTTAAGGGCTGAGCTTTGGAGGTTTGCTTACACTTACTAAGGTAAATAGGCACAAGAAAAACCAGCTACAATGGAGCTAGTAAAATGGTAGTTCATGTAGAAACCACCATTTCTGCCTAGAAATGAATTTATTTTCTGTAGCCAAAATATTCCAAAGGGTGTGAAATATTTTTGCCCAGAAAGGTGCCCTAGGGTTCAAAGAATAATTGGGATATTTCTCAGGATTTTTGGGGCCAGAAAAATTAGGGTTGCTTTGGAGCACCAAGGGCTAGCTAGGGTTTTGGAGGGCAAAATGAATGTTTTTCATTTAAGAAAAATATTCCAAGCAATATTTTGAGATGATCCTGTGGTGAAATGATGGTTTTGAGAAGGAGAGGGAGCACTTGGGTGAAAATCAAGGGGTACCCAAGTGGTTAAATCCAAATGAAGTGATTCAAAAACCCTAAATTCGAAATCAACTCAAATGAAAACCAGGCAAAGAAAAGAGGGCAAAAACTAGGCTGTCACATATCGGGGGTATGAACCATGGAAAAGTTTGAATATAGTAGATATTACATCAATATAAATAAAGAATGAGTTCATAACACTACCATAAAGTGGTGATTTCTTTTCTTATACTAAAGGAGCTTATGAGATTTTCTGTTGAGTTTTGTGTTGTGAAGTTTTCAAGTTTTGGGTAAGGATTTGATGGACTATGGAATAAGGAGTGGCAAGAGGCTAAGCTTGGGGATGCCCAAGGCACCCCAAGGTAATATTTAAGGACAACCAAAAGCCTAAGTGTCGGGTGGTTGGTGCGACATATGCCAACGGGTGGCTTATCATTGTGGGAGCCAATAAGACGTCGCCGGTGCCTGGAAACGGGATAAGGCGAAGACATGCACGCCGGCAAATCTTACCTAGGTTCAGGGCTTTCCGTGGAGATAACACCCCTAGTCCTGCTCTGTGGGGTCTCCGCATGATCACTAGATCAATAGGTGGCTACAAGAGGCTCCTTGAGCTGTTTGGTGAGAGGAGAAAGAAGGGGCAGTGCTAGCTCTCTTCTCCTCTCAAAGTTGTGTCTAAAACTATCAAAGTCCCACCCTTTGCATGGGTGCCCCGAGGGGTTTATATAGGCCTACCCCCCAGGGGTACAATGGTAATCGGGCTGGGCCCAGCCGTCAGTGTCTACGCCGGCCGGCATCTCCGCAGACAGCTGGGGCCCGCCGACTGTTGGGTCCTGCCGGCTGCCGGCCTCCTGGTAGACAGGTAGGCCCCACCACTTGGGGTTCTTGTCGGGGGTTGTTTACTGTTGCCTCACCCTTGATGACGAGGGCTTGGTCGAGGTAAGCGTGGCTACAATGCCGCCGCCTTGCGGGCGCTCACTGTAGCCTCACCTCGTCTTGTCTCCTTAATGAGGCTCATTCTTCGAGGGAGGGAACAAGCCGGCTGGGGAGAGCCGGCTTCTTCCCTGGCCGACTAGGAGGCATGCGGCCACCTTTGGGTGTCCCTCTGGTCAAAGGGGCCCGTCGCCTACGGGCCGTACCGTCAATCCATCGTGGGTGATGTCATGGTTAGCATGGCAACAGTGCCACGCCGGACGGGTCATGGCAGCCCCGTACGGCGCACTGTAGCCATGCGAACCCCGGGATTTGTGGGCGGCGTTTTTCATTGTTGCCATGCCCTGTCTCGTCGTCATTATGCCGGAACAAACTTCGAGGGCCCGATCTGGGCCGCCTATTGGGGGCCGGCTTCTTGGAGTCGGCCGTGTGGTGGCCGGCTTTCTAGAGTCGACCGTGTGGTGGCCGGCTTTCTGGAGTCGGCCTTCTCGCGGCTTTCTTTAGGAGGGCTCTTGGCCGGGCCGCCTCCCGGTAGCCGGCCGAGGGGGTAGCCGGCCGGGGGAAGGCGGCCCCGCGTCTTGGATGCTCGATGGTTTGATCAACCTTGTTATTTTTTCAAGAGCCAGGGGGAGCCGGCTAGGCTACCCATGGTCATTTACTCCGACAGTAGTCCCCGAAGCTGGTTGCGCTTCGTGGCTGCGAAGGGAACTAGAAGCTCAATCAGCTTCCTATCCTGAAGAGCCGGCAACTAGGAGCCGGCATCACTTTATGCTTGCCGTCTCGGCGAAGTCTCCTTCGAAATCTGAAGGCGGGAACGGGTTGGCGCGCTAGCCAAGCTGCGGGCAGACCGCTCGCCGCTCATGTGCCACATGGCGCCCTCTGACTAGAGGGGCCTGCCAGCTCACGCGCCTGACGGGACGCTACTGCAGACCGGGGCCCGCCACTACCACGCCTCGGCCCAGGCGAGGATCCTTTGTGGCCTGATCTGGCTGCTCGCCTTCCGACGACGGTTTCCGCACGCCGTTATGGCACGATAATTGCGGGACGTGGGGGAGTGGGCGCAGTTAATCCCACGCCCCCCCACGCCTCGCCTCCTCGGCTTCGCCGCGCGAGGCTATAAGTAGGGGGAGGGAGAGAGCGGCTGACGCACGCGCGCTCGCCCCAGTCCCACCTCTCTCTCCTTCTTCTTCTTCCTTGCCGCCGCAGCAGCAACGCTTCGCCGCGCCACCGCCCCGCCATTTTCCTTGGCGCGTCACTGCCTCGCCGCCGCTGACCCGGGCGTCCTCCGCTGCCGCGCGTCCCCAGGCGCTTTCCCGTCCTCATGGCTCCAACATCGAGCAACTGGGACGGCTCCAATGTTCATGAAGACCACATCGATTTCCTCCGCAAGACGCGGAGGTTGCCAGGCAAGGAGTACGTACAGGTCCGGCTTGCGCCGAAGGGGGAGATCTCGCCGGCGCCGAAGGAGGGTGAGCAGGTGATCTTCCGCTCGCACTGCCTGCATGGCGTCGGCCTTCCCGCGAGCGGCTTCTTCGCTCGTTCCTTGAGTTCTATCATCTGCAGCCGCACCACCTCACTCCAAACACGGTGGTGCTGCTGTCGGCCTTCGTCACCCTGTGCGAAGGCTTCCTCGGCGGTCTCCCCACCCTCGAGCTGTGGGGGGAGTTTTTTCAGTCCAAGCTCGGCACCGTCACCGCGGGCGTGCCGGCTCCATGTGGCGCCTTCATCGCCATGCGGCGGACGACGGCCGACAACCCCTTCCCGTGTTGGGGAACGTTGCAGAAAATTAAATTTTTTCCTACGGTTTCACCAAGATCCATCTATGAGTTCATCTAAGCAACGAGTAATGGGAGAGAGTTTGCATCTACATACCACTTGTAGATCGCGTGCGGAAGCTTGCAAGGTGATGATGTAGTCGTACTCGACGTGATTCAGATCACCGACGTCCAAGTGCTGAACGGACAGCACCTCCGCGTTCAACACACGTACGGTACGGGTGACGTCTCCTCCGTCTTGATCCAGCAAGGAGGAAGGAGAGGTTGAGGAAGACAGCTCCACCGGCAGCACGACGGCGTGGTGATGGTGGAGAAGCAGTACTCCGACAGGGCTTCGCTGAGCACACAACGGAGGAGGAGAGGTGTTGGGGAGGGGAGGGGCTGCACCTTGGAGATGGGTACTGCAGCCACACTCCCTCCCCCCCTTTATATAGGCCCCCAGGGGGGGGCGCCGGCCCCTGGAGATCCAATCTCCAAGGGGCGGCGGCGGCCAAGGGGGTGGAGTGCCCCTCAAGCCAAGTGGGGCGCCCCACCCCTAGGGTTTCAAACCTAGGCGCGGGGTGGGCCTGGGGCGCACCAGCCCACTATGGGCTGGTTCCTCCCACTTCAGCCCATGGGGCCCTCCGGATAGGTGGCCCCACCGGTGGACCCGGGACCCTTCCGGTGGTCCCAGACATTACGGGAGACCCCAAACTTTCCCGATGGCGAAATACCACTTCCTATATATTATTCTTTACCTCCGGACCATTCCGAAACTCCTCGTGACGTCCGGGATCTCATCCGGGACACCGAACAACATTCGGTAGTCACATACTAGTCTTCCTACTAACCCTAGCATCACCGAACCTTAAGTGTGTAGACCCTACGGGTTCGGGAGACGTGCAGACATGACCGAGACGACTCTTGGGCAATAACCAACAGCGGGATCTGGATACCCATGTTGGCTCCCACATGTTCCTCGATGATTTCATCGGTTGAACCACGATGTCGAGGATTCGATCAAAACCCAGATGCAATTCCTTTGTCAATCGATGCGTTACTTGCCCGAGACTCGATCGTCGGTATCCCAATACCTTGTTCAGTCTCGTTACGCAAGTCACTTTACTCGCATCAGTAATGCATGATCCCGTGGCCAACACCTTGGTCACATTGAGCTCATTATGATGATGCATTACCGAGTGGGCCCAGAGATACCTCTCCGTCATACGGAGTGACAAATCCTAGTCTCGATCCGTGTCAACCCAACAGATACTTTCGGAGATACCTGTAATGCACCTTTATAGTCACCCAGTTACATTGTGACGTTTGATACACCCAAGGCACTCCTACGGTATCCGGGAGTTACACGATCTCATGGTCGAATTAAGAGATACTTGACATTGGCAAAGCTCTAGCAAACGAACTACACGATCTTTTATGCTATGCTCAGGATTGGGTCTTGTCCATCACATCATTCTCCCAATGATGTGATCCCGTTATCAACGACATCTAATGTCCATAGTCAGGAAACCATGACCATCTGTTGATCACAACGAGCTAGTCAACTAGAGGCTCACTAGGGACATATTGTGGTCTATGTGTTCACACGTGTATTACGATTTCCGGATAATACAGTTATAGCATGAACAAAAGACAATTATCATGAACAATGAAATATAATAATACTTTTATTATTGCCTCTAGGGCATATTTCCAACAGTCTCCCACTTGCACTAGAGTCACTAATCTAGTTACATTGTGATGAATCGAACACCCATAGAGTTCTGGTGTTGATCATGTTTTGCACGCGAGAGAGGTTTAGTCAACGGATCTGCGACATTCAGATCCGTGTGCACTTTGCAAATCTCTATGTCTCCATCTTGAACATTTTCACGGATGGAGTTGAAACGACGCTTGATGTGCCTGGTCTTCTTGTGAAACCTGGGCAAGGGCAATAGCTCCAGTGTTGTCACAGAAGAGTTTGATCGGCCCCGACGCATTGGGTATGACTGCTAGGTCGGTGATGAACTCCTTCACCCAAATCGCTTCATGCGCTGCCTCCGAGACAGCCATGTACTCCGCTTCACACGTAGATCCCGCCACGACGCTTCGCTTGCAAATGCACCAGCCATCGCTCCACCATTCAACATATACACGTATCCGGTTTGTGACTTAGAGTCATCCAGATCTGAGTCGGCTAGCGCCGACGTAACCCTTTACAACGAGCTCTTCGTCTCCTCCATAAACGAGAAACATGTCCTTTGTCCTTTTCGTACTTCAGATATTCTTGACCGCTGTCCGAGGATCCTTGCCGGATTACTTGGTATCTTGCAACCAAACTTACGGCAAGGTTTACATCGGTCCGGTACACAAGATGGCATACATAATAGATCCTATGGCTGAAGCATAGGGATGACACTCATCTCTTCTTTATCTTTTGCCGTGGTCGGTGATCGAGCTGAGCTCAATCTCACACCTTGTAACATAGGCAAGAACCCTTTCTTGGATTGATCCATTTTGAACCTCTTCAAAATCTTATCAAGGTATGTGCTTTGTGAAAGACCTATGAGGCGCCTCGATCTATCTCTATAGATCTTGATGCCTAATATATAAGTAGCTTCTCCAAGGTCCTTCATTGAAAAACACTTATTCAAGTAGGCCTTAATGTTGTCCAAGTTTTGTATCATTTCCCATCAAGAGTATGTCATCTACATATAATAGGAGAAATGCTACAGAGCTCCCACTCACTTTCTTGTAAACGCAGGCTTCTCCATAAGTCTGCATAAACCCAAATGCTTTGATCATCTCATCAAAGCGAATGTTCCTACTCCGAGATGCTTGCACCAGTCCATAAATGGATCGCTGGAGCTTGCATACTTTGTTAGCGTTCTTAGGATCGACAAAACCTTCCGGCTGCATCATATATAGCTCTTCCTTAAGATGTCCGTTAAGGAAAGCCGTTTTGACGTCCATCTGCCATATCTCATAATCATAGTATGCGGCAATTGCTAACATGATTCGGACGGACTTCAGCTTCGCTCACGGAGAGAATGTCTCGTCAGTAGTCAATCCCTTGAACTTGTCGATAACCCTTAGCGACAAGTCGAGCCTTATAAATGGTAACATTACCATCCGCGTCCGTCTTCTTCTTAAAAATCCATTTATTTTCTATCGCTCGCGATCATCGGTCAAGTCTGTCAAAGTCCATACTTTGTTTTCATACATGGATTCTATCTCGGTTTCATGGCTTCAAGCCATTTGTTGGAATCTGGGCCCGCCATCGCTTCTTCATAGTTCAAGGTTCACCGTTGTCTAACAACATGATTTCCGTGACAGGGTTGCCGCACCACTGCAGTGCGGAACGTGTCCTTGTGGACCTGAAGTTCAAGAGCAACTTGATCCAAGTACCTTGATCATCATCATTGGTTTCCTCTTGATTGGTGTGGGCATCACAGAACATTTTCCTGAGCTGCACCACCTTCCCGCTCGAGAGGTAGTACTTCATCGAAGTTCTACTTTCCTCCCACTTACTTCTTTCGAGAGAAACTCTTTTCCGTAAAGCATCCGTTCTTGGCAACAAAGGTCTTGCCCTCGGATCTTAAGTAGAAGGTATACCCGACAGTTTCCTTAGGGTATCCTATGAATACGCATTTTTCCGACTTGGGTTCGAGCTTTTCAGGTTGAAGTTTCTTGACATAAGCATCGCATCCCCAAACTTTTAGAAACGACAGCTTAGGTTTGTTCCCAAACCATAATTCATATGGTGTCGTCTCAACAGATTTAGACGGTGCCCTATTTAAAGTGAATGTAGCTGTCTCTAGAGCGTATCCCCAAAATGATAGTGGTAAATCGGTAAGAGACATCATAGACCGCACCATATCCAATAGAGTGCGATTACGATGTTCGGACACACCGTTTCGCTGAGGTGTTCTAGGCGGCGTGAGTTGTGAAACGATTCCACATTTCTTTAAGTGTGTACCAAATTCGTGACTTAAGTATTCTCCTCCACGATCTGATCGTAGGAACTTTATCTTTCGGTCACGTTGATTCTCCACCTCATTCTGAAATTCCTTGAACTTTTCAAAGGTCTCCGACTTGTGTTTCATTAAGTAGACATACCCATATCTACTCAAGTCATCGGTGAGGTGAGAACATAACGATATCCTCCATGAGCCTCAACGCCATTGGACCGCATACATCGGTATGTATGATTTCCAACAAGTTGGTTGCTCGCCCATTGTTCCGAGAACGGAGTCTTGGTCATTTTGCCTAAGAGGCATGGTTCGCGTGTCAAACGATTCATAATCAAGAGACTCTAAAAGTCCATCAGCATGGAGCTTCTTCATGCGCTTGACACCAATGTGACCAAGGCGGCAGTGCCACAAGTATGTGGGACTATCGTTATCAACTTTACATCTTTTGGCATCCACACTATGAACATGTGTAATATTACGCTCAAGATTCATTAAGAATAAACCATTGACCATTGGAGCATGACCATAAAATATATCTCTCATATAAATCGAACAACCATTATTCTCAGACTTAAATGAGTAGCCATCTCATATCAAACGAGATCCAAGTACAATGTTCATGCTAAAACTTGGCACTAAATAACAATTATTAAGGTTCAAAACTAATCCCGTGGGTAAATGTAGAGGCAGCGTGCCGACGGCGATCACATCGACTCTGGAACCATTCCCGACGCGCATCGTCACCTCGCCCTTTGCCGCCTCCGTTTATTCCGCAGCTCTGCTGTGAGTTACAAATATGAGCAACGACACCGTATCAAATACCCGGAGTTACTACGAGTCTCGGTAAGGTACACATCAATTACATGTATATCAAATATACCTTTGGTGTTGCCGGCCTTCTTATCCGCTAAGTATTTGGGGCAGTTCCGCTTCGGGACCCTTCCCTTGCAATAAAAGCACTCAGCCTCGTGCTTGGGTCCATTCTTTGACTTCTTCCCGCAAGAATCGCTTTACGGGGCGCGGCAACATCTTTGCCGCCCTTCTTGAAGTTCTTCTTCCCTTGCCCTTCTTGAACTTAGTGGTCTTATTGACCATCAACACTTGATGTTCTTTCTGATTTCAGCCTCTCACGACTTCAAATCGAGTACACTTCAGAATGGTCTTCACCATCCCCGCATGTTGTAGTTCATCACAAAGCTCTTGTAGCTTGGTGGAAGCGATCGGAGGATTCTGCAATGACCGCCTCATCCGGGAGGTTAATGTTTAGCTGGGTCATACGGTTGTGCAACCTGCACATCTTCGAGATGTGCTCACCGACGTAACTGTTTTCCTCCATCTTACAACTGTAGAACTTGTCGGAGACATCATATCTCTCGACCCGGGCATGAGCTTGGAAAACTAGTTTCAGCTCTTCGAACATCTCATATGCTCCGTGATGCTCAAAACGCTTTTGGAGCCCCGGCTGCCGCACTGAACGAGGGAGTAATCATCAGAACGAGTCTGCCAAACATTCAAATCATCTTGCAGTGCTGGGAGAATGGGTGGGTCACCTAACGGTGCTTCTAGGACATACTGTTTCTGGGCAGC
The DNA here is from genome assembly GCA_021437245.1 of Aegilops speltoides. Lineage (NCBI taxonomy): Eukaryota > Viridiplantae > Streptophyta > Magnoliopsida > Poales > Poaceae > Aegilops > Aegilops speltoides. The sequence goes on along the minus strand of CM038142.1, from coordinate 422,788,274 downwards.
TATGAGGATGATCCTCAGGTTCCGGACCCAGTCCGTATAGTTGCTGCCATCATCTTTCAGCTTGGTTTTCTCTAGGAACGCGTTGAAGTTCATGTTGACATTAGCGTTGGCCATTGATCTACAAGACATATTTGCAAAGGTTTTAGACTAAGTTCATGATCATAAAGTTCTAATCAAAATTATGAACTCCCACTTAGATTAGACATCCCTCTAGTCATCTAAGTGTTACACGATCCGAGTCGACTAGCCCGTGTCCGATCATCACGTGAGACGGACTAGTCATCATCGGTGAACATCTTCATGTTGATCGTATCTTCCATATGACTCGTGTTCGACCTTTCGGTCTCCGTGTTCTGAGGCCATGTCTGCACATGCTAGGCTCGTCAAGTTAACCCTAAGTGTTTTCGCTATGTAAAACTGTCTTACACCCATTGTATGTGAACGTAAGAATCCATCACACCCGATCTTCACGTGGTGCTTAGAAACGACGAACTGTAGCAACGGTGCACAGTTAGGGGAGAACACTTCTTGAAATTTTGTAAGGGATCATCTTATTTACTACCTCGTCCTAAGTAAACAAGATGCATAAACATAATAAACATCACATGCAATTATATAGTTGTGACATGATATGGCCAATATCATAAAGCTCCATTGATCTCCATCTTCGGGGCTCCATGATCATCTTGTCACCGGCTTGACACCATGATCTCCATCATCATGATCTCCATCATCGTGTCTTCATGAAGTTGTCACGCCAACGACTACTTCTACTTCTATGAATAACGCGTTTAGCAATAAAGTAAAGTAGTTTACATGGCGCTCTTCAATGACACGCAGGTCATACAAAAATAAAGACAACTCCTATGGCTCCTGCCGGTTGTCATACTCATCGACATGCAAGTCGTGAATCCTATTACAAGAACATGATCTCATACATCACAATTCATCATTCATCACAACTTCTGGCCATATCACATCACATGATCAATCGCTGCAAAAACAAGTTAGACGCCCTCTAATTGTTGTTTCATCTTTACGTGGCTGCGATTGGGTTCTAGCAAGAACGTTTTCTTACCTACTAATCACCACAATGTGATTTTGTCAACTTCTATTTACCCTTCATAAGGGCCCTGTTCATCGAATCCGCCCAACTAAAGTGGAGAGACAGACACCCGCCAGCCACCTTATGCAACTAGTGCATGTCAATCGGTGGAACCGGTCTCACATAAGCGCACGTAAGGTTGGTCCGGCCGCTTCATCCCACAATACCGCTGAAGCAAGAAAAGACTAGTAGAGGCAAGTAAGTTGACAAGATCAACGCCCACAACAAATTGTGTTCTACTCGCATTAGAGAACTACGATAGACCTAGCTCGATACCACCGTTGGGGAACGCTGCGAAAATTAAAATTTTCCTACGGTTTCACCAAGATCCATCTATGAGTTCATCTAAGCAACAAGTAACGGGAGAGAGTTTGCATCTACATACCACTTGTAGATCGCGTGCGGAAGCTTGCAAGGTGATGATGTAGTCGTACTCGACGTGATTCAGATCACCGACGTCTAAGTGCTGAATGGACAGCACCTCCGCGTTCAACACACATACGGTACGGGTGACATCTCCTCCGTCTTGATCCAGCAAGGAGGAAGGAGAGGTTGAGGAAGACAGCTCCACCGGCAAAGACGACGGCGTGGTGGATGGTGGAGAAGCAAGATCTCGGCAGGCTTCGCCGAGCACACAACGGAGGAGGAGAGGTGTTGGGAGGGAGGGCTGCGCCTTGGAGATGGGTACTGCAGCCCCCTCCTCCCCCTTTATATAGGCCCCTGGGGCGCCCCCCGAGATCCAATCTCCAGGGGGCGACGCCAAGGGGTGGAGTGCCCCTGCCAGGTGGGCGCCCACCCCTAGGGTTTCAACCCTAGGTGCAGGGTGGGCCTAGGAGGCGCACCAGCCCACTATGGGCTGGTTCCTCCCACTTCAGCCCATGGGGCCCTCCGGGATAGGTGGCCCCACCGGTGGACCCCGGACCTTCCGTGGTCCCAGACATTACCGGAGACCCCAAACTTTCCCGATGGCGAAATACCACTTCCTATATATTATTCTTTACCTCCGACCATTCCGAAACTCCTCGTGACGTCCGGATCTCATCCGGACTCAACAACATTCGATAGTCACATACTAGTCTTCCTACTAACCCTAGCGCCACCGAACCTTATGTGTAGACCCTACGGGTTCGGGAGACATGCAGACATGACCGAGACGACTCTCGGGCAATAACTAATAGTGGGATCTGGATACCCATGTTGGCTCCCACATGTTCCTCAATGATTTCATCGGTTGAACCATGATGTCGAGGATTCGATCAAACCACAGTATGCAATTCCCTTTGTCAATCGATGCGTTATTTGCCCGAGACTCGATCGTCGGTATCCCAATACCTTGTTCAGTCTCGTTACGCAAGTCACTTTACTGCACTACCATAATGCATGATCCCGTACAACACCTTGGTCACATTGAGCTCATTATGATGATGCATTACCGAGTGGGCCCAGAGATACCTCTCCGCCATACGGAGTGACAAATCCCGCCTCGATCCGTGTCAACCCAACAGATACTTTCGGAGATACCGTAATGCACCTTTATAGTCACCCGCCACGCCAGACGCTTGATACACCCAAGCCACTCCTACGGTATCCGGGAGTTACACGATCTCATGGTCGAAGGAAGAGATACTGACATTGGCAAAGCTCTAGCAAACGAACTACACGATCTTTTATGCTATGCTTAGGATTGGGTTTTGTCCATCACATCATTCTCCCAATGATGTGATCCCGTTGTCAACGACATCTAATGTCCATAGTCAGGAAACCATGACCATCTGTTGATCACAACGAGCTAGTCAACTAGAGGCTCACTAGGGACATATTGTGGTCTATGTGTTCACACGTGTATTACGATTTCCGGATAATACAGTTATAGCATGAACAAAAGACAATTATCATGAACAATGAAATATAATAATACTTTTATTATTGGCTCTAGGGCATATTTCCAACACCCCGACCATTGCACTGATCCAGTCGGTGAAGCTTTGACAGAAGTCCTATTTTACGTGAAGATCGTCGCCCTGCAAGGCGATTACGCCAACCTGCCGGCTTACATAGCCGGCCCGCCGGCTAGGAGGCAGCCCTCGTGGTCTTATTGGGCCAGGTCGCTGACGCCGACTGGGGCAGGCGCCGTTGCCCGGCTTCGGGTATTGATCCAGTCGAAAGGCTTGACCGGGCTCGATCTGATTGCCGCCTTCGTGGAGCGCCGGGTGCTCCCGCTTCAAGGCCGCCCTCATATGATAAGCCAGATGAGCGGCCGCTTCGACCCATGCCGACTCAGCACTAGGGAGATGCCTCACGACGAGGTGTCTTACATGGTGAACTATATCGCCAACTGCAAGCTCACTGAAGACTGGTAGTATGGCAAGGCGCCATATTCTCGCGCCAATCCTCCACCCATGGTAATATTTCTTTCTTTCTTGTTTTTCTTTGTTGCCGGGTTTTCCTTTCCGGCCGACTTCCGACCAGTTGGCTTTCTCTTTTTTTAATCAGAATCCCCTCCTTCATCAGCCGACCGGGACCGCGGGGGCGGAACGCGAGTTCGCCCCTGACCGCGCGGCGGATGACTTTGACGACCCTGATTTGGGGGCGGCCGCCTTGGAAGACGACGCCGTGGGGGGAGAAGGCGAGCCAGGCGGCTCTGGGCTCTCCGCCACCTTCGAGGACTGGCCGGATGATGACGAGGCCGAGCCGATTCTATGCCGCGAGCCAGCGTCCGACCATCAAGGCGTAGGCTCATCCACCGGGTCGGCTGCCCGAGGCGGCATACGGAAACGCCGGGAGGCGCCGTCTCTCTTTGATAGTCGGCCGAAGAAACCCATGGGTACTGTAGCTGCGACCAAGCGAGACGAGGGGGCCGCAAAGGCGGCCCGCTTCCGCAAGGTGGTGAAGCAGCCGCAAGCGGTTTCGGCGTAAGTTTAACTCTCGTATCTCTTTCTTCCTTGGCTGGCATCCTTCTGAGCCTTTCTTAATTGGCTGAACAGGGCCCCGCTCACTCTTGAGCGGACTTCGGCCGCCTCCATAGTTGGAGGGGCGGGGGGATCCTCAAGCGCTCGCCGCGTGGACCCCCGCGCCGAGCTCCAAGCGGCGACGGAGCGGAACGCGCGGGAGGAGCGGGAGGCATAGGAGCAGAGGGCGGCAGCCGCCAGGGCGGCCCGGGAGATGACGGTGGAGTCAGCAGAGATGCATGCCGATGTGGCAGCCAGGGCCCAAGCGAAGGCCGTGGCTGCGGAGAGGGCGGCGGAGGCCTTGCGTAATCAGCCTCCACAACTCATCATGCCCCTCCGCACCGTGGCCCCCAAAATCCCGGTGCCCCCGCCAGAGGAAGCCGGCCATGACCAGCCGGCAGAGGGGGGCGAAGTAGTCGTCCCGGAGGGCGAAGCAGTGCCGCCGCCGTTGGGCGGGACGGGCCAAGGAGGCCGACCGGAAGCGCCGCCTGCACAGCCCGCCGGAGGCGATTCGGCTGTGGGGGCAGATCTCGTAGTCCTCTCGCCGACTCGTCGGCGCGCAGGCAAGGCGACTTCCGAGCTGGAGCCGCAAAGGGCCGCGGGCTCCAGCTCGTTGTCCCATGACCTGGAGACGGCCAGCGTCAGCTCGCCGGGATGGACGCCGGGCGGCGGGACGGCCGTGCTGAATCTGGCCGTGCAAGATATTCGGAGCTGACTTTAGGCCCAGGCCGCCTCGCTGAAGCAGTGCACCCAAGAGTTTCTCGCGACGCGGTCAGCCATCCGGGTAAGTTTTCTTGATTTCTTTCATGGGGGCGCGTCAGCACACCCACTGGGTGCAGTCCCCGAGTTCCGAGCCGGTTGCCGAGCTGGCGGCTTGGAACTTCTCAGAAGGCTTTGGTTTTAATGGCTTCCTCTTGTTTGCGCCGTCGTCTTATTCGCAGGATTATCACAACCTCCATGCTGATGCCTTTAACTCCCAGGCCCGGGAGATGGGTCAGAAGGCCGCCGATCTGACGGAGAGCCGGAGTATGTGTTTACATTTTTCTATCTCATGTGGGGGCGCGTCAGCGCACCCACTGGGTGTAGTCCCCGAGATGCGGGCCGACTGCTGAGCAGTCGGGTCGGATCTTTCTTGACGACTTCTTCCTCATCTTGTTCTTACACGTCTGTAGGGGCCAATGCCGACTTGAGGGAGCAACTCGGCATAGACCAGACCGCCCTTCGTGCCAAGGAAACTGAGTGCAGCGCTTTGTCCCAGGAGCATGATCGCCTGGCCAAGAAGCTGGCCGACCAGGAGGAGAACCACAAGGCGGCCTTGAAGGCAGCGCAGGACAGCGAGGCCGCCCTCAAAGCCGAGTACGAGATGGAGGCGACAAGCTGGGCCGAGGCGAGGCAGGCGCTGAGCGAGGGCTACAGCCGGGTTGAGGATCTAATTGACGGTAGGTCGCCTTCCTCTTCGTCCCTTTGCTCATCCCCGTCATCTGATCGGTCTTATGACTTGCTTTATTTCTTTCTTCTTTGCGCAGAATATTTTCCCGGCTACTCTGTTGCCGCCAACCAGGCCATCGAGGCTCACCGCGAGGCCCGACGCCAGAATGGGGCCGAGATTCCACTAGGTGCCAACCAGACGCTTGAAGAGCAGCTTCTGGCGATTCAAGCCCAGCTTCAGCCAGCCTACCGCATGCTCCGCCGCCTTCAGCGTGCCGGAGCACAAGTGCTGACCGCCCTCTGGCGCGATGAGGTGATTCCCCGCACCCCCAATCGTACGGCCGACTGGCTGGAGGTGGCAGTCGGCCGCTTCGAGGCCTGGAAGGCTTCTGTAGCTCGGTGCGGGGCTCGGCGGGCGCTGGAGTTCGTCCGGGCCTGGTATCTTGGGCTGAACTTGGACCAGCTGCGCACTTGGCGGCAGGAGGCTGACGAGGAGCTGGAGGCGGTGCGGCCGGCTATTATCCAGCGTGCCTCGGCGATCGCCGACTTCACCGACACCAGCGCCTTTGCTCCTGAGGTGAACAAAGACGGCGTCGCTCAGCCGGAGGAGTGGTTCGGGCTGAACCCGGCGGAGGGAGAGGACTCAGTGGAGGAGATTGACTCCAGCGATGAGGGCGAAGAGGAGGAGGAGGATGGTGAAGATGCCATGCCGGACGGTTGAGCGACCGACCAGCCTCAGCCCGACCGTGCCTCTAGCAACGAGGCACCCGTGGGAACACCGCCTGCCGCGGGTGGCGACCAAGCCGAGACTCGCCAGCCGGCCACTCCCCCGGCCAACACTTCTGTTTCCACCATCCTGCCCGACACGCCTGTTGCTCCCCTGGCCTGACTTGCCGCCTTTACCTTCCTGCTAGTTACTTTTGAACAAATTTTTATTAAATTTGCGCAGTTCCACCCACTGGGGGTGTATTCAAACTATGTTGAATGCCGGCCTTTCAAAGGCCTTTCGTGTAAATATAATTTTGCCTGTGCTTGGCTTCCATTCCTAGTTGCTTTTTTTCTTTGGCTGCTTTCCTTTGCCGCCCTCCCTTGGTCGCCGCCTTCCCAGTCGGACAGCTGCTCTGCAGTCTGTGGCCGGGTAAGGGCCTAGCCGTCTGGGAGGGCAAGTACTCGAGCTTTTAGATTGTAGCAAGGTAAGAAGGGAAGCCGGCCAGCCGGCTGTTCTGATAGCCGGTTGGCGGGGGGAAAGCCGACTTGAGTTATGTAAGTTCGCTAGTCCTTAGTCGTTTTTTCATGTGGGCATCCTTTCCTGCCTTTGACTCTTGTTAGTCAGACAGTCGTTCTTCGAGCTGCGACCTTCAACAAGAGAGGGCTTTGGGTGCCGGCACACTACTTTTTTGACTACAGGTAGAACTTAAATATAACCCAAGGCGGCAAGTCCCCGGGCCGACTGATCGAACCTGGTGCCGAACGAGAAAATGAGTGTGATACCATAAAGACGGGCATGATACTCATGATTCATAGATAAAAGAGGGTATTCCTCGAGTACTCCTCGGGGAGCCCGTTGTCTCATGCTTAGTACAAAAGGTAGCGTGGTACATACTACATTTTAACTGTAAAATCTTCAGAGGAGATTGGCGTTCCATGGTCGTTCTGACTCCTTGCCGGAATCATCCCTCTTGCATGCCTTCGGCTTATGTGCGTCGATCAAGTAGTAGGAGTCATTGCCTAGGGCTCGGCTGATGACGAATGTGCCTTCCCAAGGGGCTGAGAGCTTGTGCTGGCCGGCTGTTCGCTGGATCAGCCGGAGCACAAGGTCGCCCTCTTGAAAGGATCTCAGCTTGACCTTCTGGCTGTGGTAACGGCGTAGACCTTGCTGGTAGATGGTGGACCGGCTGAGGGCTAACAGCCGGCCCTCTTCCAGCAGATCGACACCGTCTTGTCGTGCTTCCTTCGCTTCCGCTTCCGTGTACATGGTGACCCGAGGTGAGTCGAACTCAATGTCAGTCGGGATGACAGCCTCGGCACCATATACAAGGAAAAAAGGAGTGAAGCCGGTTGAGTTGTTTGGAGTAGTGCACAAGCTCCAGAAGATGGCCGGCAGCTCGTCAAGCCAACAGCCGGCCGAACGCTCCAGTGGCACGACCAGTCGAGGCTTGATGCCAGAGAGGATGAGGCCATTTGCTCGCTCAACTTGGACGTTAGACTGCGGGTGGGCAACGGATGCTAAGTCTAGTCGGATGCCGTGAGTTGCGTAGAAACGTGCCAGTGCTCCCTTGGCGAAGTTCGTGCCGTTGTCGGTGATGATGCTATGCGGTATGCTGTACCGGGTTGTGATATCTACGATGAATGTTACGGCAGTCGGCCCATTTAGCTTCTTGATCGGCTTTGCTTCAATCCACTTGGTAAATTTGTCCACGGCGACAAGCAGATGCGTCATGCCACCGCGTGCCGTCTTGAATGGGCCCACCATATCCAACCCCCAAACGGCAAAGGGCCAAGTGAGGGGGATGGTCTTGAGTGCAGAAGCCGGCAGGTGTTGCTTGGAGCTAAAGACTTGGCACCCTTTGCAGTGTTTGACTAGTTCCTTGGCATCGTCCAAAGCAGTCGGCCAAAAGAAACCATGGCGGAAAGCTTTGGCGACGAGTGATCTTGAGGCTGCGTGGTGGCCGCATTCGCCTTGGTGTATATCTTCGAGGATTGCTATGCCTTTCTCTGGCTCGACGCAGCGCTGGAAGACTCCAGTGACACTGCGCCTAACAAGCTCTCGGTTCATTATTGTATAGGCTCCGGCTCAGCGTTGGACTTACCTTGCCGAGATCTCGTCAGTCGGCAGCTCCCTGTTGTTCAGGAAATTGAGGATGGGCTGGGCCCATGACGGAGTTGTGACTTCTTCTGCTGTCAAGGTGTCCACCGCAACCAGGGCGGGTGGGCTGGTGTAACACCCAAAAAAAAAATTTAACCAGGTTTTAGTTATTAAAATTTTGCCAAGAGTTTAAATTTTTTGCCTGCAGGAATACCCCTGTTGATTTCAAAACTTTTCTTTTAATATTAAGGAGTTTTTCCCAAGTGGACCCTTCCAAAACATATTGGACTTATTTTCCCTCTCATTTAAAAATATCTTTCAATCAGGAGATTTATTTATTAAATTATTTCACTCTGAGCTTTATTCATTAAATAACTTGTTTTAAAATTTGGAGCTCTTTTTGAACTGCAACCATTTGATATATTTATCTAAAAATCCAACCAAAATTTGGAGATGTCATATGATGTCTCTAAATCACTTTTGTGCAATAATATATTTAATTCATTGCATATTTTGAGCTCTACACCCAATTTTCTTCTCTGGTCCAGAGAGCAATTTTGCACTACAACCCTTTTAAATATTTGTTTCTAGCTTACACCAAAATTTTGGGATGTCAGTAGGAGCATATCATTCCATTATATGCAAAAATCCAGGGTTGTTCTTTGAGAATTGTGAGTGAAACAACCTCATCTTTATTCTGGTCCAACATGATGGTTTGTACAGCAACCATATTTTTTCTTGCTCTTTAGCCCTTGATTCCTTATCTTACTTGTAGACCACCCTACTAAACCCCTAAGTCCAGGAGCATACACTCATTCGATCATTTTTGGTTCATGAAACAATGTCATTTGCTTTCTGTCCAGAATTGAAGTTTTGCAAAACTTGCACTAACAAGTTTCTTCATTTGGCAAACGAACCTCACCACCCTCTTGTGCATCCAAAGAGAATAGGATCTGGATATTTTGACCACTCCAAGAAATGCCTAAATGCCCCTAGCATTTTGTCAAACACCTTATGGGCATGATCAATTTTGACATGAGTTTTTGTTTACACTGTGAACTTAATCCCCTGACCAGACCAGCATGTCCAATGGTTTTGCATTAGACTATAACCCCACCCTGCTAGCTTTCTTGTGGTTTGGAGCCCCCTAACATGCCATAGCATTTCGTCGAGCACGTCCCGTGCGTGCGCTGGGCGCGCCCAGAGCGCGCAAATTGCACGAGCGACACCCGAGTCGCCACACGCCCAAGACTCACCCCAGCTGTGATCGACCGCAGCCCGACGCGCTGGTCCCCTGCGACTCGTGCTCCCCTCACCGCAACGCGCCAAGCGAGCTCGCCGCGTCCCGGCAAGCCAAGGGCTAGCCGCCACGGCCGCCTCGACAGCCTCGCTCGGCCGGGCGCCGCCAAAGCCACCCCGGCTTGCCACCTGCCCTCGACAAAGCGCGAGCTCATCCGCAGCCTCATCAGCTAGTGCACGTCGCCGCCACGTCGCCCTAGCTACAGAGAGGCGGTCCGCCGGAGAAACTTATCCACGGCCGCCGCGGAACCGCCTTGCCTCGCCTATATAAGGAGCCCGAGCTCGTCTCCGCACGCATGCAACCTCAGATCACTCCCCTAGGACCCCTTGAGGCAGCCAACCGACCCGGGGAGGTCATCTTCCCCACCTCCGGCAGCAGCGGCCGCCGCCATGGCCCCAGCTCTCCCAGCGCCACCAGGGCCTCTCCCTCCCATTTCTCTTCGCCAAGAACACCTCCTTCCTTCCAGGAACCCAACCCCCTACTTGATTTTGATCGGGAGCCATCGCCGCCACAAAACCACTTCGCCACCGAAGCCTCCTCCGCCGTGAAGCTCGCCGCCGGCAGCTCCCTCCGTCCCCACCTACCTGACGACCACCGGGAGGACCGCCCTGGAGTGGCGGATCCATCCCCGCCCTCGGGGCCCCGCGAGGAGCCGCCAGTCGCCGGCGACGATCGCCGGAGCTCCGCCTCCGCTCGGGACAGAGGAAGGAGAGGGAGAAAGACTAGTCAAACCTGACTTATGGGCCCCCTGGACCCATTGTCAGTGACCACCCCCGCCGCCACGCGTGTTAAGTGAAAGCGTAAAACCCCAAGTACGTTTCTCCCGCTTCGAAAGCGTATCCCCCTCTGAAACGTTTTTCTTTTTCTATTTTATTTAAAAACAGATTTGACCAGAACTTTGACTGGTTATATCTTTTTAAATATAACTCCAAATGGACTGATTCTTTTTCCTACCTCTCTCAAATTTCACCTAGTTTATTTTAAGATTTATTTGAAAAAAATTCAGAACAACTTTTGGTGCTGTTTTTATTTTGTGTGTTAATTCTTTATATTGCTAAAATGGGATTTTTGAAGAGAGCAGAAATGTTTCAAGTTTTCGAGTGCACCTGCCTTTCCACACATTGAAGGCAAGCATTCGAACCCGGCATAATATTTTGGTGTGTTCGTTGACACGCTTATAACACCACCTCATTTCAAGGACTTGTTATTTCATGTGATATGATCATTTGCATGGATGCATATTGGTGATTTCCATGCTGTTGGAAATGAGTATACTTGTGATGGTAATCATCCTCATGTATCTTGCATGCATGCCGGAAAGGAATCTGGAAAGCCTCGCCTTGGGTAGGCGTGAGCTTGTCGCCGGTCTCCGTCGGGACGGGTATGTCCGGTATGCCATGGTAAGATATAATGAGTGTTGATTGTATTGGTTGAAATATATTTGTTATACATGTCATGCAGGAAACTATAAACCTCCTAAGTCGACCGTAGATCGAGTCTTGTTCCAAAGAATCCCCACACTTGTTTCAGGCTACCACTTGTCCCTGCCATGTAGGGTACGGTTCAATAATTTGTCAACCCCTTTCTAGCACACACCGCATGTAGGGGCCGGATGAGGATACCATGACCATGGATTAAAGCCACCATCCGTCAGGGGGCATGGGTGTTTCCGGTTGGGACCGAGAGGGAGGCCACCCTTAGAGCGCGATATAAATTTGATCCCATGCTACGAGGTTGTAGCCTCCCACTTAGAGTTTGCTTGACAGTGTCGTGGGTGATTCGGCACCGTGCAAGTTAAGCTGGTGTGTGCAAGTCGTGTGTTTTCATTTAAAAGACCGTAAGCAGAATTAGTCCCGATGGACTAAAGGAATTCGTTACTCGTGGTAAAGAGTACACCCTCTGCAGAGATTAAAACCTATTCGAATAGCCGTGTCCATGGTTAAGGACTACAGTCTTGGATGGGTCAAGTGTCGGTCTTAGTGTCGGTCTTCGGAGGTGAAGTCATTAACGTAATCGGAACAACATGGATTGTGACTTGTGACTTATGATGATTTTGATTATTATTATCGCTGACTAACCCGTGATATTATTGTTATTATCGAGTATCTCCGGGATGGTTCTACCTCCGGATATTCGCTATGATTGTTATTTTAAAGCCCTTTATATGGTGTCGCCGACGCCTTGACCGTGGCATTTCTTTTAAAGCCCTTTATGTGGTGTCGCCGACGCCTGACCGTGGCATTTCTTTTAAGCCCTTTATGTGGTGTCGCTCAGACGCCCGACTGTGGCATTTCTTTTAAAGCCCTTTATGTGGTGTCGCTCAGACGCCCGACTATGGCATTTCTTTTAAAGCCCTTTATGAGGTGTCGCTCAGATGCCCGACTGCGGCATTTCTTTTTAAGCCCTTTATGTGGTGTCGCTCAGATGCCCGACTGTGGCATTGCTTGTTATTTATTTCATAAATTTTAATACTACTATGTTATTGCAATTTTATAAATAACTTGCTTGCACGCATCAGAATTTTATTTATCTTTTGTGACTGATGTCATGAACATAAAATATTGTCAGCACATCATTGTTCTATTATACCTGTGTTCATAATGTTTGCGAGTACATTCAAAGTACTCACTGGCTTGTCCTCGCTATTGTCTTGGCCAGATTTTCTTGCACGGAGAGGAGCGACGATGACAGCCCCGGACCTAAGCAACGGAGATAGCAGCCTCGCCAAGATAGGAGTTAACCTGGTCACTGTTCTGTGGGAAATGGAGTCCCATAGACCCCGATGATCCTCACACCGCTCCGCCTCAACCACTAGAAACCATTTGTTGTACTCACAGCCGTAATGGTCTTGTACTACATATTTTGTATTTTTCTTGGAATTTCAGATTGTTGGAGCCTCATCATTAACAAGAATCCTCGATCGATGAGCACGACGGTCTTTTCTGGAAATTTATTACCCGAAAAACCGGTCGTAACAGCTGGGGGTGAAGAGTTGGAGTCGGCCACTGCCTGTTGTGTTGATGCAGTCCCCAGGCCGACTGCAGTAGTCCCCGAGCCGTGTTTTGAACTCCCCGGGACGGGTACGACTACAGCGGTCCCCGAGCCGCCTGCTTGGTTCCTCAAGCCGGCTTCGACTGCGTCGGGGTCAGGCGGCACAAAGATGGAATCGGACTCTGGAGCCGGCTTGACAGACAGCTTAAGGAGGCGTTGGAGGGAGACGCCGGTTGGTATAGCTTGCCGGGTGGAGCCTATTCATGCCAGGGCATCTGCTTGCTCGTTATCGGCTCGTGGCACATGGAGGAACTCACACCCTTCAAAGTATCCGCTGAGTTGCTGAACGAGGAAGCCGTAGCTTGCCATATTTGTGTCCTTGGCATCCCAGTCGCCGGATGATTGTTGGACTACCAAGTCCGAGTCGCCATAACACAGGATCCGGCGGATGCCGAGCTCTTTGGCTAGCCGGAGTCCGTGTATGAGCGCCTCGTACTCGGCCACATTGTTGGAGGCGGCAAAATGAATTTGCAATGTGTATCTGAGCTTGTCGCTCTTGGGAGAGGTGAGGACGATGCCGGCTCCCAAGCCGGTGCGCATCTTGGATCCATCGAAGTGCATCCGCCAATGGGTGGAGTCTGGCGCAGGCGGCAGGTACTGGGTCTCGGCCCAATCGAAGAGGAAGTCGGCCAATGCTTGGGACTTGATGGTGGTGCGGGGCTGATAGAAGATCGTATACGGGGCCAACACAATGGCCCATTTGGCCAGCCGGCCGGATGCATCCCGGCTGCCTATGATCTCAGCCAGTGGGGCAGTGCACACGACCGTGATGGGGTGCTCTTGGAAGTAGGGCTTGAGCTTCTTGGCGGCGAAGTACACGCCATAGCACATCTTCTGATAGTGTGGATAGTTCTGCTTTGATGTGGACAAGATTTCACCTGTAATAGACCGCTCGGATCGGCTGAACTCGGCCCTCTTTCGGGCGTTCAACCACGATGACAGTGCTGACCACTCTGCTAGTGGCGGCAATGTAAAGGAGCATGGGCTCTTTCTTAGTTGGTGCCGCCAGGACAGGCGGCATGGACAACGTCTTTTTTAACTCGTGGAAAGCTTGATCTGCTTGGTCGTTCCACTCAAAGTGAGTGGACTTCTTCATGAGTCGGTAGAGAGGGAGGGCCTTCTCCCCGAGCCGGCTGATGAAGCGGTTGAGGGAGGCCAAGCATCCGGTAAATTTCTGGACATCTCTTAGCTTGGTAGGAATCTCCATTCTCTCTATAGCCTTGGTCTTGACTGGGTTGCATTCGATGCCGTGTTCGGAGACTAGGAAGCCTAGGAGCTGGCCGGCTGGCACTCCGAACACTCATTTTTCCGGATTGAGCTTGATCTGAAACCGGCGCAAGTTCTCGAACGTCTCTTTAAGGTCTTCCAGCAGGGTGCCACGCTTCTCCGTCTTCACCACAATGTCGTCTACATAGACGTGGGCATTTCAGCCGAGTTGCTTGAGGAGGCATTTTTGCATGCAACGCTAAAAAGTGGCACCGGCGTTTTATGGCCGAATGTCATAGTCAGGTAGCAGAAAGCTCCGAATGGTGTGATGAAGGCGGTCTTCAGACGGTCAGCTGGGTCCAATTTTATCTCGTGGTAGCCTGAGTAAGCATCCAAAAAACTCAACAGCTCGCATCCGGCTGTGGAGTCTATCACTTGATCAATCCTTGGCAGGGCAAAAGGATCCTTGGGGCAGGCTTTGTTGAGGTTGGTGTAGTCAATACACATGCACCATTGTTTGTTCTTCTTCAGTACCAGGACCGGGTTGGCAAGCCACTTGGGGAAGAAAACCTCCATGATGAAGCCGGCTGCCAGAAGTCGGGCCATTTCTTCTCCGGCTACTCTTCTCTTCTCCTCTGACAGGCGGCACAAGGGCTGTTTGACCGGCTTGGCGTCCTTCCGGACGTGTAGATTGTGCTCGGCGAAATCCGTCGGGACACCCGACATGTCTTTGGCAGACCATGCAAAGATGTCCCGATTCTCACGGAGGAAATTGACGAGCTCGCTTTCCTATTTGTTGTCGAGGCTAGTTCCCATGAACGCGTATCTCTCCGGGTGCTCCGGGTCCAGAGGTATCTTCTTGGTTTCTTTGGCCGGCTGTAAAGAACACTGAGCCTCATATTCCTTTGAATCGGGGGACAAGGTCGGCTGTTTGCCGGCCATGGCCACGACTTGGTCTAGCATCTTCTTCTCTTCAGCAATCACGAGGGACTCGGCCAACCAGCTGCTAGCAGCCGCACACTCGGTGGATTTCTTGTAGTCTCCGGATATGGTGATCACGCCCTTGGAACTCGGCATCTTCATCTTGAGGTAGGGATAGTGGGGCACAACCATGAACTTGGCCAATGCGGGTCGGCCAAGCAGCGCGTGGTAAGGGCTCTCCAGATCCACTACCTCAAACCATATTTCTTCTCGGCGGAAATGATCTTTGTCTCCAAAGAGAACGTCTATCTTGATCTTGCCGATTGGAGCACAGGACAGGCCGGGTACGATGCCATGAAACACAGTCCGACTCGGCATGAGCTGTTTTGCCTTGATGTTCAGCTTCTCCATGGTATCACGATACAGTATGTTGATGTTGCTTCCGCCATCTATCAGCATGCGAGAGAATCGGGCAGCCCGCCGATCTGTTGTGAGGGTGGCATCCAAAACCAATGCATAAGAGCCGGGTGATAGCATCACCTCTGGGTGATCGGCCGGGCTCCAACTGTTAGGTTTCTCCGACCAGTGCATGAACTCGGGGTTGTTGGATGCGACCACATTGACTTCTTGGCGTTGTCGGCACCGACTTTGCTGATCTTCTAGTTGGCTTGTAAAGACGACGTAGGCGGCATGCTCTTCAGGGAACTCGTCGTGGATGGCTCCGACTGCTGGCCGAGCGGCCGGCTATTGAGGAGCCGGAGGCGGCTGACTAGCAGGTGGAGGCGGCACCAGTCCCTTGCCCTTGGGGATTCGCGTGAGCCAATGACATTTCCGAGTGGTGTGTTTGGAGGCCTTCGTGCTGCTGTGAAACTTGCAGGGGGCATCAAGTGCTTGCTCATAGGAGAAAGCCGGCTGCCAAGCCGGCCTGCCGCCCTTCTGCTTCTTGGGCGCGGGCCGCCCCTCAGGTTGTTCGTCTTTGACTGTGGCTACCTGCCGACTGGCGGAAGTCGGCATTGGAGCCTTGCGCTTGTTGTCGTTCTGGTACGGGCACCGAGTGGACTCTCCAGCCGATGTCTTGGGAGCCGGCGCAAGCACCTTCCTGGAGGCGTCGACTCGAAACTCGGTCTTCATGGAGGAGTCGGCCATGGCGTATTTGTCCGCGATGACCAGGAGCTCGTCGAGGGTAGTCGGCTCGTCGCAGAGGAGTCGGTGCTTGAGGAGGGTGCCTTCTCGGCACCCGGCCATGAAGTACTCTATGGCCTGAACCTCGTGCACCCCTTCGTAGAAGTTTCGGAGCTCGGCCCAATGCGTGAGATAGTTGTGGGTCGACTCGTTGGGTCCTTGCACGCACAAGGAGAGCTATCGGGGCTTGGGAGCCCGCTTGTAGGTGTTGGTGAAGTTGCGGATGAAGGCTTCCGTGAAGTCAAGCCAGCTGTTGATGCTGTAGGGCTTGAGGCTATTGAGCCAGGTGCGCGCCGTGCCCTGGAGCATCAGGGGGACGTATTTTACGGCAACACGCCTGTTGCCGTTCGCTATGCGGACTGCGGTGGAGTAGTCGATCAACCAATCCTCCAGTTTCACGGAGCCGTTGTACTTGGGCGTGTCTCTTGGGAGCAAGAACCCTTTGGGGAAGGGCTCATCGCGGATGCGGGGGCCGAAGCAAGGCGGGCCGACATCATCTTCTTCTTCCAACGCCAGGGATCGCGCAATGGGGTCGATCCGATGGCGGGCATCATTTTCGCCGACTCCTTCGCGGCGACCTAGTCGGCCGCTGAGAGTCGGATGCGTGACAGGCGGTGGGGTGGGATATCTCTCCCCACGAGGCGGAGGAGGAGGCGGATCGCCTTGTCGCTCCATGGCTCGAGGGCGGCCTTCTACGTCGCGCTCGATAGTGACTCGAGTCCGGCTGCGACTGGTAGCCGGCTCCTTTTCCTGCCTTGTGCGGGCTCCGCCCGCAGTCGGCATACGCGACGTCGCGTCGTGCTCTCGGCGCGGGGGAGGGCTTTCGGCACAGACGCCGGCTTCGTGCCGCTTTGCGGCCGCGTCAATCAGCTGCTGGATTTTCCTGGTCATGTAGGGGAGCTCATCGGCCCCTACTCCATTCAGTTCGTCTACGACCGACTGGGCGACGCGTAAGTTCTCAAGAGGCGTGGCGTAGACTGGGCGTTCTGCCCCAGCATGTCGGCGATGGCCGCGCCGCGTTTCTGGACAACGCCGGCCCGGCTCGGTCCGTTGGGAGGCGGCGTGCCGAAGGCGGCACGGTCGACCTCGCGCTGGTGGGCCTCGGTGAGGCGTCTCATGGTGACTAGCTTTTGGCCCTCCGCGATGAGGGCAAGGTGGCGTGCCTCCAGCGCCTCGGCGTTGGCGTCGGCCGGGATGGGGACGGACAAGTCCTGCAGTACCGCTTGCAAGGCGTCGTGGGTGTTCTCGCCGGAGGCGACTCCGTGGCTGATGACCAGCACCTCGGTAACAGTGCTGCCGCCACTGTCGGCTCGTGGGAGAGGATCGTCGAAGACCATCACGTTGGTGGGGAAAGCGTCGAGTGATGCAGTGTCGGAGTAGACAAGCATTGGGTCGGTGGAACGGACCGACTCCAAATCCACAGCAGGCTCGCTGGAGACGTGGAGTTGGTCGAGGAGGCTGACGAGGCGGCTCTCGAGGCAGCCGGTGCCCGCATCAGACGCGGGCTTGTCGGGGATGCGAGCCTCGCCAAGAATATCAGCGAGGCAGCTCGCCGCACCAGGCGTCATCAACACCTTGCAGCGCGTCGGAGCAAGCGCCATCGGGCGTGCTGGGCTAGCTACGCTCGCGGGGGAGGAAGAGGGTTCCCGTCCAGAACAGGTCTCCGGTCGGCAGTGCACCTGGCCCCATGGTGGGTGCCAAATGTCGGGTGGTTGGTGCGACATATGCCAACGGGTGGCTTATCATTGTGGGAGCCAATAAGACGTCGCCGGTGCCTGGAAACGGGATAAGGCGAAGACATGCACGCCGGCGAATCTTACCTAGGTTTGGGGCTCTCCGTGGAGATAACACCCCCTAGTCCTGCTCTGCGGGGTCTCCGCATGATCACTAGATCAACAGGTGGCTACAAGAGCCTCCTTGAGATGTTTGGTGAGAGGAGGAAGAAGGGCCAGTGCTAGCTCTCTTCTCCTCTCAAAGTTGTGTCTAAAACTATCAAAGTCCCACCCTTTGCATGGGTGCTCCAGGGGGTTTATATAGGCCTACCCCGCAGGGGTACAATGGTAATCCGGCTGGGCCTAGGCCCAGCCATCAGTGTCTATGCCGGCCGGCTTCTCCGCCGACTGGTGGGTCCTGCCGGCTGCCGGCCTCCTGGTCGACAGGTAGGCCCCACCGCTTGGGGGCCTTGTCGGGGGCTGGTTACTGTTGGCTCACCCTTCATGACGAGGGCTCGGTCAAGGTAAGCGTGGCTGCAGTGCTGCCGCCTTGTGGGAGCTCACTGTAGCCTCACCTCATCTTGTCTCCTTAATGAGGCTCATTCTTCGAGGGAGGGAACAAGCCGGCTGGGGAGAGCCGGCTTCTTCCCTGGCCGACTAGGAGGCGTGCGGCCGCCTTTGGGTGTCCCTCTGGTCAAAGGGGCCCGCCGCCTGCGGGCCGTACCGTCAATCCATCATGGGTGATGTCATGGTTAGCATGGCAACAGTGCCACGCCGGACGGGTCATGGCAGCCCCGTACAGCGCACTGTAGCCATGCGAACCCCGGGATTCGGGGGCGGCGTTTTTCACTGTTGCCACACCCTGTCTCGTCGTCATTATGCCGGAGCAAACTTCGAGGGCCCGATCTGGGCAGCCTATTGGGGGCCGGCTTCTTGGAGTCAGCCGTGTGGTGGCCGGCTTTCTGGAGTCGGTCGTGTGGTGGCCGGCTTTCTGGAGTCGGCCTTCTCGCGACTTTCTTTAGGAGGGCTCTTGGCCGGGCCGCCTCCCGGTAGCCGGCCGAGGGGGTAGCCGGCCGGGGGAAGGCGGCCCCGCGTCTTGGATGCTCGATGGTTTGATCAGCCTTGTTATTTTTTCAAGAGCCGGGGGGATCCGGCTAGGCTACCCGTGGTCATTTACTCCGACACTAAGCTTGGGGATGCCTCGGAAGGCATCCCCTCTTTCGTCTTCGTCTATCGGTAACTTTACTTGAGGCTATATTTTTATTTACCACATGATATGTGTTTTACTTGCAGCGTCTTGTATGATTTGAGTCTTTGCATTTTAGTTTTCCACAATCATACTTGCTGTACACACCTTTTGAGAGGGACATGCATGAATCATGATTTACTAGAATACTCTATGTGCTTGACTTATATCTTTGAGCTAGGCAATTTTGCTCTAGTGCTTCACTTATATCTTTTTAGAGCACGACGGTGGTTTTATTTTATAGAAATTGGTGAAATCTCATGCTTCACTTATATTATTTTGAGAGTATTTAAACAACATGGTAATTTTATTTGGTTATAAATTTAGTCCTAATATGATATGCATCCAAGAGGGATAAAATAAAAACTTTCATATAAAGTGCATTGAATACTATGAGAAGTTTGATGCCTTATGATTGTTTTGAGATATGAAGATGGTGATATTAGAGTCATGCTAGTGGAGTAGTTGTGAATTTGAGAAATACTTGTGTTGAGGTTTGTGATTCCCGTAGCATGCACGTATGGTGAACCGTTATGTGATGAAGTCGGAGCATGATTTATTATTTGATTGTCTTCCTTATGAGTGGCGGTCGGGGATGAGCGATGGTCTTTTCCTACCAATCTATCCCCCTAGGTGCACGCGCGTAGTACTTCGTTTCAATAAATAATAGATTTTTGCAATAAGTATGTGAGTTCTTTATGACCAATGTTGAGTCCATGGATTATACTCACTCTCACCCTTCCACCATTGCTAGCCTCTCTTATGCCGCGCAACTTTCGCCGTTACCATACACCCACCATATACCTTCATCAAAACAGCCACCACACCTACCTATTATGGCATTTCCATAGCCATTCTGAGATATATTGCCATGCAACTTTCCACCATTCCGTTTATTATGACACACTTCATGTTTGTCATATTGCTTTGCATGATCATGTAGTTGATATTGTATTTGTGGCAAAGCCACCTTTCATAATTCTTTCATACATGTCACTCTTGATTCATTGCACATCCCTCTACACCGCTGGAGGCATTCATATAGAGCCATATTTTGTTCTAATTACCGAGTTGTAAGTAAATAAAAGTGTGATGATCTTCATTATTAGAGCATTGTCCCAGTGAGGAAAGGATCATGGAGACTATGATTCCCCCACAAGTCGGGATGAGACTCCAAATGAAAATAATAGTAAGAGGCCAAAAAAATGAGAAAGGCCCAAATAAAAAAATGAGAGAAAAGAGAGAAGGGGCAATGTTACTATCCTTTTTTCACACTTGTGCTTCAAAGTAGCACCATGATCTTCAAGATAGAGAGTCTCCTATTTTATCACTTTCATATACTAGTGGGAATTTTTCATTATAGAACTTGGCTTGTATATTCCGATGATGGGCTTCCTCAAATTACCCTAGGTCTTCGTCAATAAGCGAGTTGGATGCACACCCACTTAGTTTTCTTTTGAGCTATCATAAACTTATAGCTCTAGTGCATCTATTGCATGGCAATCCCTACTCACTCACATTGATATCTATTGATGGGCATCTCCATAGCCCGTTGATACGCCTAGTTGATGTGAGACTATCTCCCTCTTTTTGTCTTCTCCACAACCACCATATTCTATTCCACCTATAGTGCTATGTCCATGGCTCACACTCATGTATTGCATGAAAGTTGAAAAAGTTTGAGAACATCAAAAGTATGAAACAATTGCTTGGCTTGTCATCGGGGTTGTGCATGATTGAAAAATTTTGTTTGATGAAGATGGAGCATGGCCAAGCTATACGATTTTGTAGGGATAAGCTTTCTTTGGCCATGCTATTTTGAGAAGACATAATTGCCTTGTTAGTATGCTTGAAGTATTACTGTTTTTATGTCAATATTAAACTTTTGGTTGAATCTTATGGATCTGAACATTCATGCCACAATAAATAAAATTACATGGATAAATATGTTAGGTAGCATTCCACATCAAAAATTATGTTTTTATCATTTACCTACTCAAGGACGAGCATGAATTAAGCTTGGGGATGCTTGATACGTCTCCATCTTATCTATAATTTTTGATTGTTCCATGCTATTATATTATCTGTTTTGGATGTTTTATATGCATTAATATGCTATTTTATATTATTTTTGGGACTAACCTATTAACTTAGAACCCAGTGCCAGTTCCTGTTTTTTCCTTATTTTTGAGTTTCGCAAAAAGGAATACCAAACGGAGTCCAAACAGAATGAAACCTTCGCGATGATTTTTCTTGGACCAGAAGATAACCAAGGGACTTGGAGATGAAGTCGGAGGAGCCACGAGGCGACCATAAGGACGGAGGGCGCGCCCAAGGGGTTAGGGCTCACCCTACCCTCTTGGGCCTCCCATGACCCTCATGACCTAATTCTTTCGCCTATATATTCCCATATATCACCCAAATTAATAGGAGCATCCACGAAAACACTTTTCCGCCGCCACAACCTTCTGTCCCGTGAGATCCCATCTAGGGGCCTTTTCTGGCATCCTCCCAGAGGGGGATTCGATCATGGAGGGCTTCTACATCAACTCTATTGCCCTTCTGATGAAGCATGAGTAGTTTACCACAGAACTACGGGTCCATAGCTAGTAGCCATCGAGGAGTCCTTTCTTTGGGTTCAATCTTGCGGTGTCCTTTCCCAGTGACAGTAGGGGCAGCAAGGCACGTACTGTATTGTTACCATCGAGGATAAAAAGATGGGGTTTTCACCCATATTGCTTGAGTTAATTCCTCTACATCATGTCATCTTACTTAATGCATTACTCCGTGCTACCTCTTGAGCTTGTGTTGGTTTTCCCTTGAAGAGGAAAGGGTGATGCATCAAAGTAACGTAAGTATTTCCCCTAGTTTTGAGAACCAAGGTATCAATCCAGTAGGAGACAATGCACAAGTCACCGAATACCTGCACAAAATATCAACAACTTGCACCCAACGCGATAAAGGGGTTGTCAATCCCTTCACGGTCACTTGCAAAAGTGAGATCTGATAGAGATAGATAAACGGTAAAGTAAATATTTTTGGTATTTTTGGTTTATAGATCAAAAACTAGTAAGATGTAAACGAGATTCAATATAATGGAAAAGAAACTCGGGGGCCATAGGTTTCACTAGTGACTTCTCTCAAGATAGCAAATATTACGGTGGGTGAACAAATTACTAGCTGATAGAAAAGTGCATAGTTATGATGATATCTAAGGCAATGATCATGAACATAGGCATCATGTCTGTGTCAGGTAGACCGACTCCTGCCTGCATCTACTACTATTACTCCACACATCGACCGCTATCCAGCATGCATCTAGAGTATTAAGTTCATAAAGAATGGAGTAACGCATTAAGCAAGATGACATGATGTAAAGGAATTAACTCAAGCAATATGATGAAAACCCCATCTTGTTATCCTCGATAGCATCAACACAATAAATGCCTTGCTGCCCCTACTAATACTGGGAAAGGACACCGCAATATTGAACCCAAAGCTAAGCACTTCCCCATTGAAGAAAGATCAATCTAGTAGGCCAAACTAAACCGATAATTCGAAGAGACTTGCAAAGATATCAAATCATGCATGTAAGAATTCAGAGAAGAACCAAATAATATTCATAGATAATCTTGATCATAAATCCACAATTTCATCGGATCTCGGCAAACACACCGCAAAAGAATATTACATCGAATAGATCTCCAAGAACATTGAGGAGAACATGGTATTGAGAATCAAAGAGAGAGAAGAAGCCATCTAGCTAATAACTATGGACCCGAAGGTCTGTGGTAAACTACTCATGCTTTACCGGAGAGGTAATGATGTTGATGTAGAAGCCCTCCATGATCGAATCCCCCTCCAACAAGACGTCGAAAAAGGCCCCAAGATGGGATCTCACAGGTACAGAAGGTTGCGACGGTGGAAAAGTGGTTTCGTGGCTCTCCTAGATGTTTTAGAGTATAAGAGTATATATTGGCGAAGGAACTAGGTCAGGGGAGCCACGAGGGGAACATGAGGGTGGGGGACGGGCCCTCCTGCTTCGTGGCTTCCTCGTTGCGTCTCCGACTTCATCTCCAAGTCTTCTGGTTTGCTTTCGGTCTAAGAAAGATCATCACAATGTTTTCATTCTGTTTGGACTCCGTTTGGTATTCCTTTTCTGTGAAACTCTAAAATAGGAAAAAAAAACTGGCACTAGGCCCTCGGTTAATAGGTTAGTCCCAAAAATAATATAAAATAGCATATAAATGCCTATTAAGCATCCAAAACAGATAATATAATAGCATGGAACAATCAAAAATTATAGATACATTGGAGACGTATTACTCCGTTCTTTATGAACTTAATACTCAAGATGCATGCTGGATAGCGGTCAATGTGTGGAATAATAGTAGATGCAGAATCGTTTCGGTCTACTTGACACGGACGTGATGCCTATATTCATGATCATTGCCTTAGATATCATCATAACTTTGCGCTTTTCTATCAATTGCTTGGCAGTAATTTGTTCACCCACCGTATTATTTGCAATCTTGAGAGAAGCCTCTAGTGAAACCTATGGCCCCCAAGTCTATTTTCCATCATATAAGTTTCCGATCTACAATATTAGTTTCCAATCTACTATTCTTGCAATCTTTTACTTACCGATCTATAAACCAAAAATACCAAAAACATTTACTTTATCGTTTATCTATCTCTATCAGATCTCACTTTTAAATGTAACCATGAAGGGATTGAGAACCCCTTTATCGCGTTGGGTGCAAGTTTGTTTGATTGTTTGTGCAGGTATTCGGTGATTTGTGCATTGTCTCGTACTGAATTGATACCTTGGTTCTCAAACTGAGGGAAATACTTATCTCTAATTTGCTGCATCACCCTTTCCTCTTCAAGGGAAAAACCGACGCAAACTCAAGAAGTAGTAGAGGGGTTGTGGGATGGAAAGAGATCTAGAGAGAGAGAAAGACCCTCCATTTCTTTCTAGTCATTAGATTGACAAAGGATACACATTTTACAAAAATCATAGCAGTCCAGAGACGTACAAATCCTAGGCGGGCTAGTTTGGCCTAGTGGGTTTAAGTGATATGACGTGCTACAATGGCGTGCAGTCTCCGCGTGTGGTAGCAGTATCAACGGGCTATGGAGATGCCCATCAATAGATATCAATGTGAGTGAGTAGGGATTGCCATGCGACGGATGCACTAGAGCTATAAGTGTATGAAAGCTCAAAAAGGAACTAAGTGGGTGTGCATCCAACTCGCTTGCTCACGAAGACCTAGGGCATTTTGAGGAAGCCCATCTTGGAATATACAAGCCAAGTTCTATAATGAAAATTCCCACTAGTATATGAAAGTGACAACATAGGAGACTCTCTACCATGAGGATCATGGTGCTACTTTGAAGCACAAGTGTGGAAAAAGGATAGTAACATTGCCCTTTCTCTCTTTTTCTCTCATTTTTTGGGCCTTCTCTTTTTTGTGGCCTCTTTTTTTTCGTCTAGAGTCTCATCTTGAATTATGGGGGAATGATAGTCTCCACCATCCTTTCCTCACATGGGACAATGCTTTAGTAATAAAGATCATCACACTTTTATTTACTTACAACTCAATACTTAGAACAAAATATGACTCTATGTGAATGCCACCGGCGGAGTACCTGGATGTGCAATGAATCAAGAGTGACATGTATGAAAAAAATTATGAACGGTGGCTTTGCCACAAATACGATGTCAACTACATGATCATGCAAAGGAATATGACAATGATGGAGCATGTCATACTAAACGGAACGGTGGAAAGTTGCATGGAAATATATCTCGGAATGGCTATGGAAATGCCATAATAGGTAGGTATGGTGGCTGTTTTGAGGAAGGTATATGGTGGGTGTATGGTATCAGTGAAAATTGCGTGACACAAGAGGGGCTAGCAATGGTGGAAGGTTGAGAGTGCGTATAATCCATGGACTCAATTAATACATTAGTCATAAAGAACTCACATACTTATTGTAAAAATCTATTAGTTACCGAAATGAAGTACTACGCGCATGCTCCTTGGGGGATAGATCGGTAGGAAAATACCATCGCTCATCCCCGACTGCCACTCATAAGGAAGACAATCAATAAATAAATCATGCTCCAACTTCATCACATAACAGTTCACCATACGTGCATGCTACGGGAATCACAAACTTTAACACAAGTATCTCTCAAATTCACAACTACTCTACTAGCATGAATCTAATATCACCATCTTCATATCCCAAAACAATCATAAAGAATCAAACTTCTCATAGTATTCAATGCACTTCATATGAAAGTTTTTATTATATCGATCTTGGATGCCCATCATATTAGGACTAATTTTATAACCTAAGCAAATTACCATGCTGTTCTAGAAGACCCTCAAAATAATATAAGTGAAGCATGTGAGTTCAACAATTTCTATAAAATAAAACCACCGCCATGCTCTAAAAAGATATAAGTGAAGCAGTAGAGCAATATTGTCTAGCTCAAAAGATATAAGTGAAGCACATAGAGTATTCCAGTAAATCACGATTCATGCATGTCTCTCTCAAAAGGTGTGTACAACAAGGATGATTGTGGTAAACTAAAAATCAAAGACTCAAATCATACAAGACGCTCCAAGCAAAACACATATCATGTGGTGAATAAAAATATAGCCTCAAGTAAAGTTACCGATAGAAGAAGACGAAAGAGGGAATGCCTTTCGGGGCATCCCCAAGCTTAGGATTTTGGTTGTCCTTGAATTTTACCTTGGCTTGCCTTGGGAATCCCCAAGCTTAGGCTGTTGCCACTCCTCATTTCAAAGCCCATCAAATCCTTACCCAAAACTTGAAAACTTCACAACACAAAACTCGACAGAAAATCTCATCAGCTTCGTTAGTATAAGAAAATAAATCACCACTTTAAGGTATTGTTGTGAACTCATTCTCCATTTATATTGGTGTAATATCTACTGTATTCCAACTTCTCCATGGTTCATACCCCCCGATACTACTCATAGATTCATCAAAATAAGCAAACAACACGCGAAAAAGAGAATCTGTCAAAAACAGAACAGTCTGTAGTAATCTGTAACTCTTGAATACTTCTGTAACTCTAAAAATACATCCGAATTAGTAAAACCTGAGGAATTTGTATACTAATCCACATCAGAGAGAATCAGATCAAAATCACATTTCTGGGAATTTTCAAATCTAATTTACTAAGCGCAAAAGTTTCTGATTTTCAGCAGGATCAACACAACTATCACCGTAAGCTATCCTAAAAGTTCTACTTGGCACAAACACTAAATAAAACTTAAAACCACATCTAACCAGAGGCTAGATAGATTATTTATTACTAAACATGAGCAAAAAGCAAAGAACAAAAATAAAATTGGGTTGCCTCCCAACAAGCGCTATCGTTTAACGCCCCTAGCTAGGCATAAAAACACAAATAAATTTAAGTATTGCCATCTTTGGTATGCAATCCATAAGTGGCTCTCATAATAGATTCTTAAGGCAATTTAACTTTCTTCCTAGGAAAGTGTTCCATGCTTTTCCTTAACGGAAATTGGAATCTAATGTTTCCTTCTTTCATATCAATAATTGCACCAATCGTTCTAAGGAAAGGTCTACCAAGAATAATAGGACATGTAGGATTGCAATCTATATCAAGAACAATGAAATCTACGGGCACATAATTCCTATTTGCAACAATAAGAATATCATTAATTCTTCCCATAGGTTTCTTAATGGTGGAATCCGCAAGATGCAAATTTAAAAAAGGTCATCAAATTCACGAAAACCTAGCACATCACACAAAGTTTTTGGAATCGTGGAAACACTAGCACCCAAATCACGCAAAGCATAACATTCATAATATTTAATCTTAATATTAATAGTAGGTTCCCACTCATCATAAATTTTTCTAGGGATAGAAACTTCTAGTTCAAGCTTTTCTTCAAAAGATTGCATCATAGCATCAACTATATGTTTAGTAAAAGCTTTGTTTGATTATAAGCATGAGGGGAATTTAACACGGATTGCAAAAGGAAATACTATTTTTTAAGGAACAGTTATCATAATTAAATTACTTGAAATCCAAAATAGTGGGTTCATTTCTACTTAAAGTTTTGACCTCTTCAATCCCACTTTTATCAATTTTTGCATCTAGATCTAAAAACTCCGAATCATTGAGACGCCTTTTAACTAAATTTGACTCATCTCCAGTCCCATCTTTATCAAGATTCATATTGTAAAATAAAGATTTAATAGGAGTCACATCAATCACTTTTAGATCTTCATCATTATTATCATAAAAATTAGAAGAACACGCTTTTACAAACCAATCTTTTTTAGCATGCATCTTTGCGGTTCTTAATTTGCACTCATCAATGGAAATTCTCATGGCCTTGAGCGACTCATTGATATCATGCTTAGGTGAGATAGATCTAAGTTTCGAAGAGTCAACATCAAGAGAAATTTTATCCATGTTTCTAGCCAACTCATCAATCTTAAGCAATTTTTCTTCAATCAAAGCATTGAAATTCTTTTGCGAACTCATAAATTCTTTAACACTATTCTCAAAATCAGAGGGCATATTATTAAAATTTCCATAAGAGTTGTTATAGGAATTACCATAATTATTAGAGGAATTACTAGGAAATGGCCTAGGATTAAAATTGCCTCTATACGCGTTGTTACCAAAATTGTTCCTACCAACAAAATTCACATCCATAGATTCATTATTATTCTCAATCAAAGTGGACAAAGGCATATCATTTGGATAAGAGGAAACACTTTTATTAGAAAATAATTTCATAAGTTCATCCATCTTTCCACTCAAAACATTAATCTCTTCAATCGCATGAACTTTTTTACTAGTAGATATTTTGGTGTGCCATTGACAATAATTAACCGTAATGTTATCTAGAAGCTTAATAGCCTCTCCTTAAGTGATCTACTATATCTAAATAGGAGCCCCCCACTACCTGATTTTCCTGGCCTGTGGTGAAGCCACGTCACCCACTATTTTCCGTCCGAACGATCGCGCTCGATGCCTTTCCCCTCCTTGATTTGTTACGTGGTGGGCTAGCCTCTTTGGTTGTCACATGGGAGCGTTGGAACTTAGAAGCCCATAGGCATAGTTCTTTCCTGCTATGTTTGTTATCGCGGCAACTACTGAACTTCCTAGTAGCCTGCCGATGCTTCTGTTTTTAATTGAGATCCACTATCTTCGACAACGGAAGAGATTATGATTGATATCTTCCTAAATTCTGGTTCGCATCCGCTTCCCTTCTGTCTGTCCTTTTAAATCCCCGTCATCCACCGGCGTATTCACTAGGCACCAAGCGTCAACTGGTGGCTTTCAGTTTGCATCGGTGATAAAAATCGTGGGCGCCCGTGGCCCTGGTGCTGGCCGACTCGATGACACACAGCCGTACCCTTCCTCATCACCGTACTGAGCTCCAAGACGGTCGGGCATCATGGCACCAGCAAGGACGGTGAACTGGAGAGCACAGACGACGGAGCCACGGAGCCATCATGGCCAACACCGACGACGAGGAAGGGTCGCGAGCGCTCTGACCGGTCGCACTGCCATATATGCCGCCGGGACCTGAGCAGAGGAGGAAGCCCAAGTACATCACGCGGGTGCAACCAGGGTTCGAGTTAGACAAGTACAGCCGCGTGCAGTACGACCATGACCAGCCGCCGCCCAAGATCATCAAGGGCTCAGGGCCTACAAGTTTGTGGTGTACTAGCCCAACCTTGCAGGCACGGAGCCTTCAGAGTACACCATCCACGAGGATGGGGACAACGAAGATACCTGCATCATCAGGTTCCACGCCGGGCCGCCGTTCGAGAACATCGCCTTCAGGATCAGGATCGTAGACAAGGAGTGGGAGTGCTCGCGCAAGGTGGGATTCAGCCGTTCAGGTGCGCCTTCGAGAGCAGCATCTTGAACCTGAGTTTTAACTTAAAACACTACTTCTACATGCGAAGAAAGTGAATCTTCGTTTACTGAATTCTTCATACTCCAAAACTGACCGCATATATATATATATATATATATATATATATATATATATATATATATATATATATATATAGGGCTGGACTATTTTTTACCGTAATGAATATTATTCTCATACCTCGCTACTATATAGAGGCGTGTCCGCTTTCTTCCTGCCTCGCCGCCCAACCCACCTCCGCCAACGCGCCGCCTCGATCCCACCTCCACCCAGGGCGCCGCCCGGATCCACCGCCACCCAGGCCACTGGCTCTATCCCCTCCTCCCAGGCGCCTCACAATCCCCTCCTCCCAGCGTGCCTCCCGTCGCCGACCCCCGCCCCAACTTGCCTCCCGCCGACGACCCGCCTCCATCCTCCAGCGTGCTTCCCTCACCATCTGCGGCGCGCATCCCTCCCTATCTATCTCCCGTGCGCCGCCTCACCCGACGACCTGCGCACCAGTGCACAACCACCCCTACACCGCCATGGCCGGCCGCCGAGATCGAAGGCTGAGGAGGACCTATGAGTCTTGCTCGTCGGAGCTAGGCTGCTCGCCAGCCACCTTCCTCCCCCACACTCTCCTGTTGCCTTCCTCGTGGCGCTCCGTCCACCTTCCTCCCTGCGCTGGCCACCTTCCTCCCAACGCTTCGGCCGCTCCCTCCCACGCACGCCGGCCGACCGCATCCCTGCTTCCATCAGCTCCACCTCAACGGAGCCGTTAGTCCACCGGAGCCGTCAGTCCGTTCAACTATATAAACCATAAAAGTACGATGGTGATGACATTGACAGTAAGGATAAGGATGAGAAAGAAAATTAAAAACTAAAACTAAAAGAACATCGAGTGATTATTTTTTGAGAAGTACAAACTCTCTAGTACCATAAGTACCATAAATTAAAAATTAAGAATTGCCTAAGTTCTGACTCAAGGAGACAAATTTGCAAAAAAATCATAGCAGTAAAGGTTCGAAGGAAAAAAAGAAACTTAACAAATGGAAAAAACGACAATGGATTTATATTATGTTAATCACTGGTGTGCTCTTGTTTGTCAGTTCATGTGTGCTCTTGTTATCAGGTCGTGTGCCAACTTGTTATCAATTTTGTGTGTGTGTGAGTTGGTAAACCAAGTGTAGCTGCTGCAGAAAAAAGGCATGGGATGTGCTGCCCTCAGTTCTCTCTCGACAAATCCAGCAGTGCGGGTTCTCTGGTGCGCCAAGTATTGCCGGCGGCGATGCTTGCATCATGGCCCATTGAGTAGATGCAATTTTCCTAGTTTTCACAGAAAACATGGATTTTAGTTCAGCTACAGAAACCACGTAGGTTCAGTGATAATGGTACCATAAGTTCGGACAAGAAAACAAATAAGAACTAAAACAGAAAATTTTAAATTCTACGAGTTCAAGTGCTCATCCACACATGATAATTCAAGTTGGTAAAAGTTTAAAATGGTAAAAAGTTCAAGTTGGAAAACAATAGAAATCTAGAACATTCGTTGCAAAAAAAAATTGACTTAAAAAAAAAGAAACACGCAAAATAAATTTGGCAAAAAAATAACATTCAGTTCAACAATAAAAACCATGCAAGTTCGGGGCTAGGATACAGTACACTGTTGAAAACTTACGAAAAAAAATTTACCCAAAAAATAGAGCAAAATCTAGTTAGTGATAACATGTTTAGTACAAACCCGTGCAAACTTCAGTACAAGTATACTTTTTTGAAACCATTCAAAACTACTATACAAAAAATAACTCAGTACAAACGTACACGTATATCAATACGATTACTGTGTTTTTCAGATGAGAAAACAGCAGGATCGATCATGCCGTATTCGAAATTACTCTTAAACGGTTGCGAAGTAAAGAAAACGTCCAACATGACTAAGTTTCACATTTTCGATAGCTATCCAACGGTATATTATTTGCCCCATTTTCGACAAACTTTTTAAAAAACCGCGTTCGAAACCAATTTTAACCGTATTTGAATTTGTATTTAAACCCTAAGGTATTAGAAAACACTTTCTATATGCAAAAGTTGTGAATTTTCCATAGCTTTCCAACGCCCTATCATTTGCGTCAATCCGACAAACCGTTTGCAAAAAATCGCGAAAATACGTTCCGCCCAAAATTTCACCGTTTTCAAATTACATTTAAATCATATAGAATTAGAAAAAACAATACATATATGGAAAATGCAGATTTTCACCAGATTTCCAACGCCATCTTATTTGCTCAATTCTGACAAACCATTTGAAAATTGAGTCCAAAATACGATTCACGTTTTCGGTTTTGAAAAAAAAACGGTTTTTTCAAAACTGCTCTTAAATCATAATGATTTTGCAAAAACGTTCAATATACTTGAAATATGGTTGTCAAGAGCTTTCCAACGATATATTACACGCCCCGTTCCGACAAAAAAATTACAAAAAGTTTTTGAACTAAAGAAGACAAACTGTTAAACACAACTGAAAGCATCAGTTCAACCGCTTCGAAAACATCAGTACAACCACTTGAATCCGTCAGTTCAAAAAGGTTAACAGAATAATATTCTGTTACGTGTAACAGAATAGCCCAGATGTATATATATATATATATGTGTGTGTGTGTGTGTGTGTGTGTGTGTGTGTGTGTGTGTGTGTGTGTGTGTGTGAAAAGAATATATGTTGATTTTTTTTGTTAATCTGCTCTGAGCCGAGGAAGGCATGGATCGAGTGCGTCTAGAGCTGCCCACCAAGGTCTCTGCTTGCGAGTGATTGGTAGATTGCGGTTAGCGATACACCTACTGCTGACGAGTTAACTTCATAATTCATATGATTGTGTTATGGATTCTGTAGCGATATTCTCTTTGCCTCTCATTATTTACTTGGTGTATCGATTGAAATTTAATTTTTGTTAAGTATTAGGTGTTGCTCTGTTGACTCATGAAGCACAAATTTATATCATGCACCGTGCACGTCACTCACTATTCCTATGTTTATCTAAAATATCCATTTACTTCTTTTTAACGAACCTAGATCATCTCTCCCTATACTAGAAATATTTAAATTTTGTTTTAGAAGCTAAACTAAATCGGAGACATGTGTTGTCCATACGTTGCTATGAAATGAATGAAAGAAGCAAGCCCTGGAAGATCGACAATGGTTTTTGCATGTTTTATGATGATCTTTTACTTATGTATTCTGTCACGAATCGTAGCACATGTAAAGATGTTAGAACGGTTTCGACTTCAGAATATTCAGGTACGAGTTTAGTGCTTATACAAGTTGTACTTTGGATCATTTCAACGTACTTACACTCAAGATTTCTATGCACTAAATATCCCATTTTTGTGTAGATCATGTTTTATAGAAATTTTTCCTCTATTTCCGCAGCAACGCGCGGGGTATCAACTAGTTTCCATAAAAGTGCCTCCCACGACCGAATCTAAAAGATTTCTAGAAGCAAATTTCAATCCGGCATAAATTTTTTGTCTAATCATCCACAAATTCAAATCATGTGTAGGGCAATTACATATCATCAATTTCATCCTCTCCCAAGATTGTGCAACATGCTCATGATCAAGTTGCTTAAAATTCATAATATCATTCCTAAGGGAGATGATCTTAGCGGGAGGAAAATACTTAGAGATGAAAGCATCTTTACACTTATTCTATGAATCAATACTATTTTTAGGCAAAGATGAGAACCAAGTTTTAGCACGATCTCTAAGCGAAAACGGAAATAGATTCAATTTAACAATACCATTATCCACATCTTTCTTCTTTTGCATATCACACAAATCAACGAAATTGTTTAGATGGGAGGCGGCATCTTCACTAGGAAGGCCAGAAAATTGATCTTTCATAACAAGATTCAACAAAGTGGCATTAATTTCACAAGATTGAACATTAGAAGTAGGAGCAATCGGAGTGCTAATAAAATCATTGTTGTTGGTGTTGGAAAATTCACACAATTTAGTATTATCTTGAGCCATCGTGACAAAGGAATCAATCCAACACACAAGCACACAAGAAGCAAGCGAAAAGAGACGAAAAGAAGAGGGGGCGAAGAAAAGGCAAAGGTTTTCAAAAATCATTTTAGAAGTGGGGGAGAGGAAAATGAGAGGCGAATGGCGAATAATGTAATGCAAGGGAGAAGAGTTTATGATGGGTAATTGGTATGGCTTGACTTGACGTAGATCTCCCCGGCAACGGCGCCAGAAATCCTTCTTGCTACCTCTTGAGCTTGCGTTGGTTTTCCCCTGAAGAGGAAAGGGTGATGCAAAAAAGTAGCATAAGTATTTCTCTCAGTTTTGAGAACCAAGGTATTAATCTAGTAGGAGACAACACACAAGTCACCAATACCTGCACAAACAATCAATAACTTGCACCAACGCGATAAAGGGGTTGTCAATCCCTTCACGGTCACTTGCAAAAGTGAGATCTGATAGAGATAGACAAACCGTAAAGTAAATATTTTGGGTATTTTTGGTTTATAGATCGGAAACTAGTAAGATGTAAAAGAGATTCAATATAATGGAAAAGAGACCCGGGGGCCATAGGTTTCACTAGTGGCTTCTCTCAAGATAGCAAATATTACGGTGGGTGAACAAATTACTGCCAAGCAATTGATAGAAAAGCACATAGTTATGATGATATCTAAGGCAATGATTATGAACATAGGAATCACGTCCATGTCAAGTAGACCGACGCATGCCTGCATCTACTACTATTACTCCACACATCGACCGCTATCCAGCATGCATTTAGAGTATTAAGTTCATAAAGAATGGAGTAACACATTAAGCAAGATGACATGATTTAAAGGAACTAACTCAAGCAATATGATGAAAACCCCATCTTGTTATCCTCGATGGCAACAGTACAATACGTGCCTTTCTGACCCTACTGTCACTGGGAAAGGACACCACAAGATTGAACCCAAAGCTAAGCACTTCACCCATTGCAAGAAATATCAATCTAGCAGGCCAAACTAAACTAATAATTCGAAGAGACTTCCAAAGATATCAAATTATGCATATAAGAATTCAGAGAAGAACCAAATAATATTCATAGATAATCTTGATCGAATATCCACAATTCATCGGATCTCGGCTAACACACTACAAAAGAATATTACATCGAATAGGTCTCCAAGAACATCGAGGAGAACATGGTATTGAGAATCAAAGAGAGAGAAGAAGTCATCTAGCTAATAACTATGGACCCGAAGGTCTATGGTAAACTACTCACGCTTCATTGGAGAGGTAATGGTGTTGATGTAGAAGCCCTTTGTGATCGAATCCCCCTCCGGTCGGACGCCGAAAAAGGCCCCTGGATGGGATCTCACAGGTATAGAAGGTTGCGGCGGTGGAAAAGTGGTTTCATGGTTCTCCTGGATGTTTTCAGGGTATAAGAGTATATATAGGTGACAGAACTAGGTCAGGGGAGCCACGAGGGGCCCATGAGGGTGGGGGCGCGCCCTACCCCTGGGCACGCCCTCCCGCCTCGTGGCTTCCTCGTTGCGACTCCGACTTCATCTCCAAGTCTTCTGGTTTGATTTCGGTCCAAGAAAGATCATCGCGAAGGTTTCATTCCGTTTGGACTCCGTTTGGTATTCCTTTTCTGCGAAACTCTAAAATAGGCAAAAAAACACAAAAACTGGCACTAGGCCCTCGGTTAATAGGTTAGTCCCAAAAATAATATAAAATAACATATAAATGCCTATTAAACATCCAAGACAGATAATCTAATAGCATGAAACAATAAAATATTATAGATACGTTGGAGAAGTATCACTCCATTCTTTATGAACTTAATACTCTAGATTCACGCTGGATAGCGGTCGATGTGTGGAGTAATAGTAGTAGATGCAGAATTGTTTCGGTTTACTTGATACGGACATGATGCCTATATTCATGATCATTGCCTTAGATATCATCATAACTTTGCGCTTTTCTATCAAATGCTCGGCAGTAATTTGTTCACCCACCATATTATTTGCTATCTTGAGAGAAGCCTCTAGTGAAACCTATGGCCCCCGTGTCTATTTTCCATCATATAAGTTTCCGATCTACAATATTAGTTTCTGATCTACTATTCTTGCAATATTTTACTTACCGATCTATAAACCAAAAATACCAAAAGTATTTACTTTATCGTTTATCTATCTCTGTCAGATCTCATTGTTACAAGTAACTGTGAAGGGATTGACAACCCCTTTATCGCGTTGGGTGCAAGTTTGTTTGATTGTTTGTGCAGGTATTCGGTGATTTGTGCATTATCTCCTACTGGATTGATAACTTGGTTCTCAAACTGAGGGAAATACTTATCTCTACTTTGTCGCATCATCCTTTCCTCTTCATGGGAAAACCAACGCAAGCTCA
This sequence comes from Aegilops speltoides, assembly GCA_021437245.1. NCBI lineage: Eukaryota > Viridiplantae > Streptophyta > Magnoliopsida > Poales > Poaceae > Aegilops > Aegilops speltoides. The sequence goes on along the minus strand of CM038142.1, from coordinate 422,753,002 downwards.
AGAAGTAGCAGAGGGGTTGTGGGATGGAAAGAGATCTAGAGAGAGAGAAAGACCCTCCATTTCTTTCTAGTCGTTAGATTGGCAAAGGATACATGTTTTACAAAAATCATAGCAGTACAGAGACGTACAAATCCTAGGCGGGCTACTTTGTCCTAGTGGGTTTAAGTCATATGACGTGCTACAGTGGCGTGCAGTCTTCGCGTGTGGTAGCAGTATTGCGGATAAAGTAAGTTTTCTTGAAGAAGCGGATTCAACGAAGTCATGATGGTCTCTCATCCGAGCAACTACGACTGGGGTTGGGCCTGCGATTTGATGGCTCACTAGTCATTTATTACTGTGACGCTACGACCGGGTGACTCTCCCCTGCAGTATTGAGTGGTGCACTATAATTTTGTGCATGGCAAGTGGACCAGGATGGTCGACGTCCCACATGTCGGCGAATGAAAGTATTCTTATAGATATCAAGGACGTGCAAGGAGTACTCATTTGTTTATTTTTCATGTAAGCTATTGTCTCCGCTGTTACCACAAAGGAGTGTGAAACACGACAACCCAGTGAACTTGGCATGTGCACAACTCCCTCCTTCCTCATGTAACATAGTTTTGACTATAAGGTTGGCTATAAGGTTCCAACCTTTTCTCACTTTCTCTCTGTCTATTTCCTCTCAAATGTTTTTTACCTTCTTTTTTTAGACACAAATGTTTTTTTATACTTACACTACAAAAAAAATACACTTCTGTGATGATACGTGTTTGTCATAGTAGGTCGCGTTTTTTGTCATGCATGTACATCCATGACAAATTTATGACAGAATCAAGATAGTCATGCCTGTGCTGTTGTAGAAGTGTTCGATGATATTACCAAAATTATCATCACGGAAGTGTCCACTTCCATGACGATAAATCATGCGTCACAGAAGTGCTTTCGTCAAGGGTGACCGACATGTGGCATCCACCATAACGGAACGCCGTTAAGCTATCGGGTCGGGTTTTGGATCCGATAACCCGTTAACAGCCCCGACCAATGGGGATTTTCCACGTGTAAAATCATCATTGGCTGGAGGAAACACATGTCGGCTCATCGTTGGGACAGATGTCATCCACTCATTGGACAGAAGGCGCCTATGATACGTCGACACGTGGCACGACCAATCAAGTTTAAATGGGTCGGCCCAACTAAAGGCCCACAAGATTTTGCGGCCCATAATGGGCCGGCCCAGTTAAAGGCCCAAAAGATTTTGCAGACTATAATGGGCTGGCCCAGCTAAAGGCCCACAAGATTTCGCGGGCCATAATAGGCCGGCCCAGGTAAAGGCCCACAAGATTTTTGTGTGCCATAATGGGCCGGCCCAGGTAAAGGCCCAAAAAATTCTTGCGGATCATAATGGGCCGTCCCAGCTAAAGGCCCACGAGATTTCGCCAACATTAATGGGCCGGCCCAGCTGTAGGCCCACAAGATTTTGAGGACCCTAGTAGGCCGGCCCATTAACTGGCTGCCATGTTTTGGGCCAAATGCCGGCCCATAATTGATCCGGTCCATTAATGGCCTGCCACATTCCGGGCCTAGTAATGGCCCATATAAGATCCGGCCCGTTAAAAGCCTCCCACTTTCTGGGCCAAATCACGGCCCAGATCAGGTCCGGCCCTTTAAGAGGCTTTGGGCTCAATTATGGCCCATATTAGATTCGGCCCGCTGACTGGACGCTATGCTTTTGGGCCCACTTGCTAAAGGCACATTTACTAATTCGGCCTGATATTAGTTTCGGCCTGTTAAGGGCCCATTTAACATTTCGGCCCTATATTAATTTCAGCCTGTTAAAAGCCTGTCATATAGTTGGGCCTAACTACGGCCCGGTTTGCATCCGACCTGCTCACAGCCGATATCTGATTGGGCCAAACAAGGACCGAGACAACTTTGGCCTGTTAAAAGCCCGTGAATTGATTCGCACAATCATGGGCCGGGGTCCATTTCGGGCTGCCGCCGGCCCGTGAGCTATTCGGCACGCTTTTGTGCCCACCTACTTCTCAGCCTCCTAAAAGCCCATTGAGTTTTCTTGCGAAAAGAGGGCCGGGGGTTACTCGGCCTATTAAAGGCATGAATCTACTTGTGGGCCAGTTTGACGGGGCCCATGATGCAGATCATACATCTTGATTGCATGACGGCCCGATTATGTACCGTAATTTTACGGTTTGGCCGGTTTACTGCGAAGACAGGATATATATATAGTAAAATAACTGCAGCATTGTGAATAAGAAAAAACCTATACTATACGATAAAGAAATTATGGCATATTACATCCATTGGGCATCAAAGTTTGCCACTATGATAATAAAGCACAAGCAGACAGCAGATTACATACACTGGGCATCAAAGATCGCCACCAGTGCAAATAAACACGCCGACAAAATAATATACTAAACCGACAACACTTCAATAGAGTTCAAGAAAGGTTAGCCCTGCTGGGGAGCTGCAACGCAAGCAGCTGAACAAGATGATGAGACTGTGCTTGTTCAACACTTATATCTTCCTCACTCTGAAAGATAAACAAGTAGACAGATGACAGGTTTTGCACATAAAAGTATCAGTGCTGACAATTCATCACATTTCTTACTGACGAATAAAGTGACACAGTTTAAAATTGCATTAACACAATATGGTATTCTTCAGGTCAAGACATGGCAGGAATTGACATTGTGAAGGAGTTGGCAGCTTCACGACACCACTAGATTACAGATCAAGAACTCATAAGTATCAATGGTTAGTGTGTTGTCAATTTATCCCATTTCAGATTGGCAAATAAAGAGGCGGTTTAAATAATAGTAGAATGATATGACATTGTTCATAGTTAAGACATTGCAGAATATGACATTGTCAGAGTAGTCGTAGGTTCACCACACCACCGGGATTACGGATGAAGAATGTAAGCATACATGCAATTTGCAAAAGAAGACCACTTGCTCTGATAGTTTAATTTACATGGTATGAAGAAGGAACTTGGTTGTACAACCTGAAAACTTAAATTGAGAAGGACAAACTTTTGTTTATGAACTACATAATAAACTTTAAACATGCAATTTGATGCAAACACCAAAAATAAACAGCTGTTGCAGTCATGCCTAACCAAATATACACAACAAAGTTCAAGGCTTGAGAAGGACAAACTTACATTATCGGTGAAGACAGGCTCTATAAAGCCCTTGTCCATGCCGATGGGGGGCAATTCAAGAAGTTTAGCATGAATGTTCTTCATAATCATTGCCTTTATTCTACATTTTGTTAAGAGTAAATATAGATGTGATAATATACGAAAAAATGGAGAATATTTAAGAGAAGATGAAGAGTGATGCTACATAACCAAGTAGCTATAAATGTATGTGCAATGCGATACAGAGGCAAAAGGCACACCAAGAGCAATGCACAGCTAAACTTCTTCAAGACCAACATTATGGTAAGAGTAAATATAGATCTGATGTGTAGAAAATGGAGGGGAAAGGAAAATAAGCTGCAGAGTGATGGTACATGAACAACTACCTGTCAATATAAGTACACTAATAAAGGACATCATGTACTTACAAGAACAATGCAGAGCTAAAAAAATTCATTGGCATTGGATATATTCAACACTAATGCAACCATTCATACAGATCAGATAATTTGGAGCGAACAATTGATAAGCAAGCTATCATGCATACTGTTGTCACATAATGAACCAGGTATGTATGCAAGTATAGTGATACAGGACAACAGGTACTAACAAGAGCAAAGCAGCGAGCAGCATATTTGCGATATCCTGTCGTTCTTTTCAAACCGGAATTCTTCTTCGAGCTGATTTCCTGCAAAAAAGATCAGTAAGGCACATGCGGAAAAGTAGAAGTTCAAATTGTCATGTGATTTCATAGACAGTACCTCATCCTAGGAACGAGACCAGTGCATAACAAGGTTTTTCCATTCAATGTCTTCTAAATTTAGCACCGGAGAATTCACCAGAAATTCATTTATAGACTTGGCATCAAAGTGTGATTTCCTCAGGTAACACCGATACTGCTGCAATGCTTCCTTGAAAAGAACAAGCAAGCTTTGCTCGTCATGACTATCCAGATTGACCCTCACCTAGTTACAACAATGTAATGTAAATCATTGATGTGTTCGATCAGCAGAAAACAGGAAAATAATAACCATGAATAATAGCGCTTACACGTAAGTTGGACAGAAAGATGTGAAAATGGTGTTTGTCTTCACTATAATCTTCCCATGATGGGAATATATGCACATACTCCCTAAAAACATTAAAAACATTGTATTTTAAACTGGGAATAAATGGAATGGGGTTCCAATCTGCAGGAATTGGCCGTCTCTGCAGTTGGGATAGGTCTTCGACGGTGGACTTGTACTTTTTTTTTCGGAGTGGGATTTTTCGTGGTACGCAGTGGTGCTATGGCAAATGAAATCGGTATACCTTTTCTTTGAGTGCACGTCCCGTGTGGTGGGGCTAGTGGTGTGGCCATGAAGTATGGGTACAGTCTCGAGTCGGTCCTATGTTTTGTGTCACCGGTTGTACAGCCAATATAAGTGGGCGCTGTCGATTTCTCCGGCACCACCACGCTTTTCAAGGACTTTGCTGGTGCTCCTTCAGGTTCGGCAATCACCCTCTTCCTTTTTGATGTCTGATGCACAAGAACAGCATTTGAGTGGAAAAACATGGTATGACGACAGATGGAATATGTATTGATAATGGATGGGCATAGCATCTCGAGTTATATGATGAGTAAACTAAGCAGATGGTGGTGCAACAAAGTAGAAGAAATGCAAGACAACATATGCAAGGTACGCGTAATCAATAAAACCTTGCCAAATTAGAACAGGCACCTTGATGGGTGAATAGGACAGGCCATCTGCCTTTGACTCCTCGAGGTTAGAATAGTCATCAGAATGATATTCCGAACAAGAATCAACAGGTGGGGAGTGTACGAGTTTCATTGCTTCCAAAATGGCACTCAATGCCTTGGTGCCAATTTTGTAAGTCATTGCAGTGTTCCACAATATTCTTCTGATGCGCGGATTCTGATATTCACTGTAATTGCATATAATATCTGAGAACCATGAAAACAAAATAGTTGTGAGATTATCTTTGTAATGCAGATGATATTCTAATATAGGGGCGCCCCTGTAAACACTTATGTGCTATCACTGGATTCTGATGAGAGAGCTCATGTGTGCTGTACTATCGTGCGTGCATTTATATAATATGGCACAAGTACACAAAAATAGGCTCCGTATAAGGATAGCTGGCGGATGATAGGTTCATAATATACTGTATAGATAGTTTATTGCCAAACCATGATAACAAGAGCACACAACAACTAGGCAGATCATACTGTACATAACAGGGGTACACCATAACCACGATATATAAATCGGGAAAGTGGAATTGGCTTGAAAATACGGTGTTGTATTGCCGCTAGTAATTGAAAGCCTATCGATCACGTACAGGCCAGCTCTATCAAACATGGTAAAGAAGAGCAAGCAGATTTTGGATAATAAAATGTTGGTTGCGCAGTGCCCACACATGATGAACCAGAGCGCATTAAAAATGCAACTCCTAACCATTTCAGGCGGTTGGATGAAGATACTACGTCTCCTAACCCTTCTTCTTCCTCGTCTATGATTCTTCCCATACAGAACACCACACGGGCCGCCGGCCGGACCACCGGCCCCCACCGCCTGTGTTCCTACGCCACCCCCACCCCCCACCCGCGTCGAGTTTTCTTCGTTCGACGAGGCCCCACAACCACCAGAGCCCCTTGGATCGCACCGGCGAACTCCGGCGAGCTCTGAGAAATCGACTGACGCAATTTTGAAATTTAGTCTACTGTGATTTAACTAGTGTGGAATATAAAAGGGAAAACCCATAAGCATTGGGAGTGTAGTGTTGAGCGTGCCATGGCGGATCTGAAGGTGCAAACCGGACAAAGGCAACTTCGCAACCAAGACAAGAAATCAGAGTAAAGCAGTGGCGATCTATTTTCTTGCTGCGATAAATAAGTTGAGCAGATACGAAAGAGTACCGCCTCTGGTGCGGCGCCGTGTACCCATCTAGTGAGAATTTGACGGTGATGTGGTAGCGATGGCTGTCGGCAGCGTGGAAGCAGATCTAGGAGGGTAGACGGTGGCGGCGGGGCGCGGTGGACGAGACGGTCGTAGGAGCGGCGCCGGCAAGGTGGACGACGGCGGGGATGAAGCGAGAGGATGGGATGCAAGGATCCCGGTCCGAAGGCGTGGATGAGAGAGGTTGATCCCTTGTAATGGACGGTAGCGTCGGGGTATCAGCTCTGGCATGGTGGAGGAGGACGGCGCTGGATGGGGTGGCGGACGGCGGCGGACGGAGGTGGGTGGGGTGGAGAGGGTGTTTTGGCGCCCACGGAGTACGAATGGGGAAAAGGGAGGTAGAGAGGAAGGGGGGAACCATGTACTCAGGGCGCGCTTGTCTCAAATGCGAGGAAATTTACAAACTTAGCCCCCGTTTCAAATTTCTACTACATGACAACAACATTAGTCGGTTGGGGATAGGACGGTAATCTCGCATACACCGAATATTTGCCGACGAGAGTTTGTTTTTGGCGCCCACCGTGTATGAATATGAATCGGGGATGGAGTCGATTTCGGCCGAGGGCACACTGTGTTTTGGCGCCCCACCGTGTATGAATCCGGGGGAGAGGCGGTTCCGTCACGTTTGGGTGAAATTACAAACCTACCCCTATCGAAACCTATAGAAATCCAGCAGATAGGCTTTGCGCGGCAGGGATAGGCAGTAGTGATTTCCATCTCGCAGATTTTGGTTTCAGGCGGTTACTGTGACTTTCCCCACTTCGTTCAAATTTTTCATAGTGCACGTTTACCATGCCAACTCAATTCGAATCCCATTTGTATTCTACTCTTTTTTTTGGCGGGATCCATTTTCAATTGGAATTACATTCTATATACATCATTTTTTTACATATATACTTTCAAAAGCACAACACCATTTATACATAAATATGGTTTACAAATGGCATGATCTCAGATTCATAAGGTTGTATCCATCAATTTGGATTTTCAAATATTTGAAACCACTTTATGTTGAAATGCAATGTATGCATTCCTCGCTAACTGTCTCCAATTAATGTGTGTTTCATGCGGGTTTTTTTAACTTCTCACACATGTATAATGTGTTTCACACACGCACCATATAGTGTAATCCCGTTTAGACATTAATTGCATATAAATCATGCATTGTTTGTAATTGAAGAATCTATGGATCACCAATATTGATAAACTATAACATTACACGTGTGCCCAAATTCAAAAGAATATGCATGTTTGATACACCAATTTGCGTTATGATATTATCGATGTCGTGATCTCCAGTTTAAATATTTGAATCCCCTTTAATCCAGATATTCGTCTCATATAGCTATCACTCATGCTTATATAGGACTATCTCTCTGGACCTATACGCGTTCATCGTCTCTCAGGCATCTCTCGTGCTACCTGTATGTCAACAATGATCTTTTATCTTCGTAACACACTGACGGTACTCTCTCCATCGACCTTCATCACTCTATCTCTCTCTAAGTATATCTCGCTCCCTGCAATGTGTCTCTAGCTATGATTCTCCATGTGGAATCTCTTTCTCTCACACAAATACAAAACTTTGTCTCCCGGGGTCTCATTTCTCTCAACTATTCCCATGTGTGCCACTCGCACACCCCTCATACAGAGATGTCTTTCGCTCCTTAGATATGAGAACCTCACTGTTCCTCTTCAATATCTCTTTCTCACACAAAACATAAACTCTGTCTCCCGTGGTCTCATATTTCTCCATTGTTCTCTTGTATGTCGCTCAAACACACCCTCTCTCCCTAGAGATATCTTGCATTCCCTCATATGTCTCTCTAGCTATCACTCTCGTTGTGAAATATCTTTCTCTCTCGTAGACACAAAACTCCGTCTCTCTGGATCTCATTTCTCTCTGATATTTGTTTGTATGTGACTCACATGCACCCTCTCTCTATCTCTCTCACACCCACACACATAACCCAGCCTTCTGATCCACTCGACTCCTATCTCTAGCGCACACTAGCTAGCATCTTTATCTTTCTATTTATCTGTTTCTCCATCAATCTTCTTTCTCGCCCTCACTCTTGATTCCTATCACGCACACTACATATGTTTCTCTCTACATGCATGCAGTCAAGTGCCCTCTCACACACATATATAACTTCACCCTTTGAACCACCCGACGGTCATCTCCGACACCCAAACTAATGGATGTCTCTCTAGCTAGCATCTCCATCTGTATATCTATCTGTAGTTTCTCCGTCAACATTTCTTTCTCGCACGGAGTCTTGCTTCCTATCACCCACACTATATATGTCTATCCATACATATGCATTTATAGGTTGATCTCTTTTGCACAATCGTTGCGCCTCACCCCCTCTGCTCTCAATAGATGCATGCTCCAGCCCACGCCACTATCTCTTAAAGACAAAAAAACATGCTCAATTGTCGGTCCTTCTTCCCTGCATTCTCACATGCATGCATATTGTCATACCGATCCGTCTCTCCCATGTCGTTGATCTTAGGACTTATGTCTTCTTTCTTTTATCTCGATCATGCACGCGCGCACACACACACATCCCACGTATACATGTATACCTCTCACACATGCACGTTCAAGGTCTCTATGTCTCCATACGTAGTTAATTACCCTCAATCCTAACGCCATATCGAATTGTTCTCCTCTTTTGTGCACATAACTTCCGCCTGGATGGGCAAAACACACACTCACACTTAACAATCTCCTTCTAGCTACCCCCCCTGCCCCGCGTGCCTCTCACTCTTCCCCTATATCCCCGAAACCAATAAGACCATCCCTTTGTTTAATTTCCACCTACATGCACCATCAATATATAGTAGTCTTCCGTGGTGTCTCTCAAACAAACATGTTCTCTTGATGTCGACTCCTCTCACGCGCACACACCTTCTCTTCCCTCATACGGGCATTTTCTCTCTCGCACCCCATCGTTGGTGGCCTCTGCCATACACATCACCTCTCTATGATGAAGCCATGCACACTTAAATTACATCCTCCACAAAGGACCCCGGCACAAACACACACACACGCACGCACGCACGCACGCACCCCTCCCCACACACACACTTAGACTCCATCTCTCTCTCTTACACACACACACACACACACACACACTTAGACTCCATCTCTCTCTCTCTCTCACACACACACACACAAACTAAGACTCCATCTCTCTCTCTCCTCTCTTTCTCTCTCTCTCTCTCTCACACACACACACACACCACACACACTAAGACTCCATCTCAGACACACATGCTCTAGGCGGAGCATTTTTTCCTACCACCCTTCATCCAACCTTACCCGTATGATAAACAATCACCTTTGTTTACTTGCATAACATGGACAGATTCCACTTTACTTTAGTAGTCAGCAAACTTATCATCTGTATACCCTTATAAAAAAATGAGTTGGCGATGATGGTGTGCCTGCCATCTTGTAATACAGACCATATGATCTATATCTGACGGATAGGAAGCAAACTCTGATAATTTTACAAAAGATACCCGCACCTCTCTCCACATCATTATCTCCCGCAACCTCATTGCTCAACAATTAAAAAAGGAATAAGTCTCTGGAACAATCTAGCATGCATGGTGGCCGTTGCCGCCTGCCGGTGCCGCCCATCCCCATGCCTCTGCCCATTCCGACCACCAGTCACCACCACGCTCCACTCCTCCTCGCCTTATCTCTCATCTTTCATTTTTTCGATGACATTCTCGAGATACCAGTTTTACGATAAAATTCTCGAGATATCATTAGTTTTTACACATGGGATTACTCCTGCATGGCTCAATCACAACAAGTGTTTTGTAAAAAAATGCATATTGATGTTCCGTGCAATGCACGAGAATCTTGCTTGTAATTATATAACGCAAATCACGAGCAGGAAGTGACATTTTTTTGACACAACCATGTTAACATGGCCACGTAAATCACGAAAGGAAGGAGAAGGAAGCGGTCTGTGGAGTAACATTTTTTACCACAATTTCTTAGGAAACTGAGTGCAATAATTGAGTAGTTTTGCAAACTACCATTACTACTACACCTGAAATGGTTCAAAACCTATACTCCCTTGCGAGCGCGCGCTTCCCGCGTGAAACGGTCAGCGTCGCCTGGAGCGTCAGTGCCACATTAATGCCCGGCTAGAGCGGAGGCGACCTCTCACTGGCGCCGGCTTTGAAGTGGCGCGACGGCCGAGAGAGCGCCGCTTCCCGGTGCACGCGACTGCTCCGCGTCGAGACTGGCCATAGGCCCTGTTTGGATCCATGGGTTAGAGTTAGTTTGAGCTAGTTGGGGCTCACATAGCCCTAAAGTATCCAAGCATGAGGGTTAAATTGGAGCAAGTTGCACCGAACCCACCAAAAAAAAACTATCCCACCCAAGAGGTGCTAACTGGAGATAGTTCTCATTGGGACCACTGAAAAATCACTTTTCTATCTCCATGAAGTGCATTTATTGTCAATCTAACCCTGTCACCAAACACCTCTTTGGCTACAGTTAGTTCAGGGTTAGTCATGAGTTAGTCTAACCTCTAGCTAAGTTAGAGTATCAAACAGGAGCAGTATAGGACATGCAAGTTGCTCAAAGCATACATGCAAATTCGTACGTGAAAGGATTTTTTTTCTTTTTGAAAACAGAACGTGAAAGGAATTTTTTAGAATGCTCTTGGCATGTCTCTAACATGTGATAGTTAATCGACCTCAATAGATGGCAGAAACACCAACCCGCCACACTTTGATAGAGACGAGGAGGGAGAAGCGATACAGGCTGCTGGATTACTAGAGATAGGTGTCGCACGGAAGCCAAGAAATATGGTGATAGCGTGGATTAGCCATTTAGAAACATAAAAACTGTGCACTAATAGAGCCCTCTCAGGCCATTAGCGTTCCCAGCCATAGGATCTAGTGTTCTGGCAGTTAGATCTCGTTCTTATCCCGCATGGGCATGGGCTTTGTAAGCTGACCACTAGCCCGCTCAACAGGAATGGGCTGCTGCTCCGGTAACTAAATCGGACGTCTCCTGGGATTTTGGGCCAATTGGGCTGATGTGATGTAGGCCTGCGGTCTGACCCACGTGAGCGACAGGATAACGGCTTAGAGGGCGGCAACGCTGTCATCGTCGTCGTCGACTTGCCGGTTATTGGCAACGCAAATCGCAGTTGATGCAGGTCATTACTGGCAATCGATGTGCGACGATAATTGCAGGTCAGTTACTATTGCGATTCACCTTCTTCCTTTCCAGGCTCGCGTATATAATGTCCACTAGGCCTTCCAGGTCGTATCCTCCTCGCCGATGCCTACCACATCCCAGCAACGGCGACCCGCCCGGTGGCCGCAAGTGACGGCGCGTGCGAGCCGTGCCAGCCACAATGGTCATCCATTCCCTTACGGCCCTACCTTGTTTCATGCGCTGCTGGATGGGACACCACACCATCTGTAAGACGACCCCTTCAAACCTTAAATCATTTATGTCTGATTCTAATGGATGGAAGGGAACTTTGTATTAACTTGCTCTGTCCAATAATTCGTCTACCAATTTCTTGTCAAACTCGTCACAAGAAATATACTGCGACCTTGATCCAAACTAAGTTTTCTTATTGATCTGGTGTGCTAAAAATTCCATTGCAGGAGAGCTATTCCGTATGGTCATCTAATTTCTAAACGTGCCTTTCCTATGGAACTGCAGAGTGGTTACCCAAGACGTCAGCCCATTCTTCATGGTAATACCTGCATGTTTAACGCATATTCTAATAATTCTCTATTCCCAGTCCGAGACTCCGAGTCCCAGTCCCAGTCCACCATACTCTTATAAATTCTGAATATTCTCAGTCCAGCTTATTTCTAATTATAAAATTTCTATAAGATTATAGTCATAGTCAATACTTGCTCCATACCGTCGGAGCCGCTGCTCCGGAGCTAGAAGTTGACGGGGAACCACCACTGCGCCCCTTGCTCACCAGCGTGGGACTCCGCCGCTCGCGCCTCGAGCATCCTTATGCGATGGCCGCCACCCTCGCATCGAACTAAAATCCTCTTTGAGCCGGCATCGAGTGCCACACACGACCACCGCCGCTATGCCTGCAAATATGCTGACGCACTTGAATATGCACTGTTGTGCCACGTGATCTCCTTATCACGGTCATCGGGGACCGCCACCCCCACCACAATGACCAACGGAGGCCACCGGCCCCGCCGCTATGACTAACCATGCATCCGTTGTGGACGATGTTGTTGTGCGTGTCGTCGTCTCTACGAACGTTGGCACCAGCATCTTCACCTCTCTCGCACACCGAGACGCCGGCACCGACATATCGGCGCACGACAACGAAGGGGCATCGTTCAGATCTGCCCCGTCCGTGGGCGCCTCTGGTACTGCGATCATAAACGCCCGTGCATTGTTCCATGGCCACCTCACTCGAGGCCGACCCATCCTTCACCATAGTTGTGCTGTTGTCGGTAGCACCGGCGTAGTCGCATGCCGGCGCTGGCTTCACATCTGACTCGAAGGCCGCATCCAGAACGTTGGCGTCACAGTTTCTCGATGTGACCTCCGCGGCCACGTACGAGAAAGTGCTGAGACGTGCGGCCTTGGGATCTCCGTGGCTGCACATACACTCCCGGCAGCGCTCACCACTGCAGTTACGGGCAGCCGCGCTGATGCCACAGGCCGCCGCCGGCTGCATGGACGAGTACGGGTGTGAGGAGGAGGAGGCGCCTTGGCCGGCGCCGCAGCCAGGACCGACGAGGGACGTCTCACCCTCGTGCCGGCGCATGGATGCGCGCGAGCGCGACGACGCCGTGGCCACGACCGCGCCCTCCGCCGCGAATGCGCGAGCCATCGTTTGCCTCATGCCACCCTCCGAACACCACCTGCCGCCCCCCGCCATCTCCCTCCGCCCCGGACACAGCCATCCCCGAGATCCAGCCTCCTGGCGGCCGCCGGTGGACTGTGGTGGCTGGGGATGTGCCCGAGATCTCCGATCCGTTTTTTCCGGATCGGGAGGTTCTTTCTTGCCCATCCCTTCGTGAGAAGAGATCGTGCCATATCTTTACTTGTTTCACAGAAATTTCATCGCAGATCTACAGCAGTGTCACTTTCAATCCTGGTCATTCATGGATGCTTTCACTGTTGCCATTTTTGTACCTTGAAGATCTATGACAGTGTCGACTAAACCATGTGCTTTCTCATATTTAAAAAGTCTAATAAACCTGAACGAAAAAAAGACTTGTACATGGATTTCCTTGATGAACATTAGCCCGTTATGGAAATCCAACCAAGTGAAATATTGTCTTGTCACCAAAAGATGAAATGAAGTCTTTGCGTAACAAGACCAAACTCAGGTACAGTTTGGGATTAGTTATTTTCAACTCTTGAGGGAAATTATGAAACTTTGTTCTTACCTTGTTTGAAACTGATCAAAGCAATGCCGAGTTTATGTTGACCTCTGTATGGGATACAGGCCTGTGTGCTTGTGATTGTTCACTACGATTTTCAGTTAATACAAGTGTGGCTACTATTGGCGAAGCTGGTTTATTGTTATATAATTTTACTTTAGACGTACATGATGCAAGTTTAAAGTCTTGAATTAAGTCATAGCTAAGTGTGTTGCAGCCAACTTGAATTATTATCGGGGTAGGCTGTCCTTAGAAATTACTCCTACATGCTAAAGGGGTGTTAACTGTTTACTCTAGCTATTTCGTTAAACTGTTTAGTAATGGGCAACATCAATTTTCCAAGGGTTTAGTAAAGATGTGGCTATGTGATCTCTGTGTAAGCAAGAGAGCTTAGTAAAGATGTTTTTATGCCACAATGGAGACTGACAACTTCCATTCTGCTCTTTTTCTTATTTATTTTGGAGTGTCACTAATCCAACCATCTCAGCCTATTTAGTGTTTCTGGCCATCGGATCGAGACTTTGGGTAATGATGAATTTACGGTGTAAAAATCCCCATCAATGGACATCATTATTCATGCATGTGATGGTACGCAACAAAGCTACTGAGAATCACCATTGTTGATAGAACAATAAGGAGGTTAAAAATACTATCACTCTAAATAGTTGTATCAATCACAAATATTAAAGCACCAAAATTGACTGGCGCAGCAACGCGCACCATCAATGATCTAGTGTACTAGTATGATGTAACTACACTGGGCTGCCGTATTTCGTACTCTTCCAGTCCACTATGAAGATGATTGGTTAATTTCATATCGTTGAATAATATTAAATATTATGAGTGCAGACGCTCCACCACGAGGTTCCTAGTTCCTTCTCGGTCGTCTGGAATCTATGTTCTTCCACTCTATTTTTTTACGTGAGCTTTGTTCATCCTTTTGCCAACACGTGAGACATCTAGCATCACGGCGCACGTGTTATGCAACAATCGTTCCATCTATATGAAGAACACGTGGCACTGGAACTACGAGACGGACATGTACCCAGGAGTGGACGTATGAACCTGAGTAATGTAGCACATTAAGTGAAGTAGAAAGGCACGAATGGTATGAACATGCGTGGCATACAGGGTGTGTTTGGTTGCCTTCTCGTCTCAGCATAGTTGTTCCCTCTTCGTGCATGCTCGACTCAACACCCCTCTTCATGCATGCTCTCTTCATGCATGCTCTCTTCATGCATGCTTCTAGTGTATTTGTGCTAAACTAGTGTGGACTCATGCCCCCTCCATACACTCTACCAAACACCCAAAAGTAGGTCGAGAAGGGAACTCTTGGGCGGCATTTGTCTCTTACTACGTACTACCACTAAATGTTGCACGTGCAATGCACGGTGATGTTATGGAGTACGTGTCTAAGTACTCTACTACTACTATATTAGTTGGAGGCACATATTAACTTTTATATTTGTTTACGTGTATGCCCCGAGACCTTCCAACTAGACGTGTCTTTCTCTCCAGGTCACACTTTGTATCGTTCATACAGCTAAGTACTACTACGTGTGGTCTCCGACCCAGAAGTGGAAGAAGTGGAGACGCTCTACCACGCTGTTTTTTACGCTGGGCTCTACCACGCTGTTCATGTCCCACTCCTTTCACTGACGTGTGGGACATCCAGCACGTGCTGTGTTTGGCACCCTTCGTCGTAAGCGTTGAAACGCTAGCATTCATCAGAAATAAAAAATAGTTATAAATCGGGAGTGATACTATTTTTTTGCGAACAAATCAGCAGTGATACTATACCACGTGGTTTCCTTACTCCTCGATATCGGTAAGAATACTTCCGTTTGCCAACATGTGGGACGTCGACCATCCTGGTCCACTTGCCATGCACGCTCCAAGGGAGAGTCATCCAGGTCGTCACGCCGCAGTAACAATGACTAATGAGCCATCAAATCATAGGCCCACTTCCCACTTTGAAGTTTCTCCGACGAAGGAACCATCATGACTTTGTTGAATTCCTCTTCTTGAAGAAAACTACTGTACCAGCAGTACTGCTAGCTATAGTATTTACTCCAACAGAGGCCTCCTTTCGTTCATAGGATAGGAATATGAAAGTCATAGGAAGTGAGATGACATGCATCTCAATTCCTATAGAGAAAGGCACTGTTTGGATACTCTAACTGAGTTAGAGGTTAGAGTTAGATTCTTACCTGGACCAACCTTAAACTAACTCTAACCAAAGAGCTGTTTGGATGGTAGGGTTAGATTGACAATAAATATTCTTTTTCAACCATTTGACTACTTTAGACCATGTTTGGATGGGAGGGGTAACTTTTTTACTAATTTTTTAGTGGGCCCAAGAGAACTAACCCAAATAAGCTCCTCTAGTGTGGGCTAGTTTTTTGGGGTGGGTTAGATCCAACTAACCCAAACTAACCCATCATGTTTGGATACTTTTGGGTTATTTGAGCCCCAACTAACCAAAACTAACTCTAACTTAGGGATCCAAACAGGGCCAAAGAGATGCCATTTGATGCATAGGATAGGAATTTTTCCACTTAGTCTAGGCTAATGTACTGGTAATTTGCTCTAAAAACTACAGTAGTAACTAGTAGTACTGGTACATGCTCGTACTCGCATTACGAGACACACACACTAACTACCAAGACTACTACTTCTCACATGCTGGTCTGGACGCCGTCGTTCTCCTTCCGGCTTTGTCGGCGACACCCCACGTGCTTGGATCTCCGCCGACCTCTCCAGCAGCAGGCGTCGTCCTTTTCTTTCTTCTTGGGCGGGCCTCTCTTTTCTTGAGTGCTTTCGACTTTTCCGCTCCTCTCAGGCGGCTTTGGCCACCTCTTGCTCTACCGCCCATTCCGCCTTGGCATCTTCAAATTCCTCCCACATAGTTGTGAGGTCACGAGCGGCGATGAACTCGGCACGGCGGGATGCCATCGCTTCCCTACCATTTTGTGTGTGTTCGTGGGCAGCGAGGAACTCGGCGCGGTGGGATGCCATTGCTGCCTTACCGGTTAGTGTGCGGCGCGGTGGCATGAACGACGCTTGGTGGGAGCTCTGGGTGGAGTGGCCGGACAACCGTATAGTGCATTGGTTTATCAAGAGCTCAAGGACAAAATACGAAGCAAGTTAGGATTCCCCTTCAATCCTGGTCATTTATTACCGAGTAAAATGCATTGGCGGTCATCGAACTTGTCTTGATAGCTCACTTTGATCATTGTAAACGAGATATGGTGATTATACGGTTGCTGGCTCAGCATATAGCTCCGTATTTGTATGGTTGACCAGTCAAACAGTCTGCATGCGCCTGAAACGGTCACCGTCTCTCTAGAATGTCAATGCCGCATTCACTGGACTTAATTGCAGGTGCAATTGGTGTGTCACTGGCATGCGGGCCAGACGCCCGTTGGGCCCACATGTCAGACACCCAAACGCATCTGCTGTTAAGTCACTGAAGCAGCGTCCGCGTTCACGCCCGACGAACCTACTCCGGCGCCAGTTGTCCATCCGTCTTCCGCGGCTCATTGCCATTCGCCCGCTATATTAACTTGAGCCCCAGCTCCCAGCCATAGCCAAAGACCAACACTTATTCTCCTCCGGTCCCTTCCTTCTGTCGGCACCACTTCAACCATGGCCTCGTGGCGCTCCGAAGCTCTCTTGGACGTACTATCGCAGGAGCAGACGAGGGACATCAGCGGCTCCGCTCCGGGCGCGCTCCAAAGCTCTCTTCGGCGTACTGTCGCAGGAGCAAACGAAGGAGATCGCCGGCACCCCCCGGGCCGCTCTCCGCCGCCATGACCACGAAGCCGGCACGCGTGTGCGGGCACAGCCGGCAGCGAGGAAGAGTAGTACATGGTAGGTCGCCGCCGCTCTGGTCCCGGGAAGTCCACCGCTACTCCACTCAGTCGACGCCAAGCTTGGTGGGGTAAACATCGCCGGCCGATTAGCCGCTTGACGGCGACGTGGAGGCGGAAATCTTCATAACCTTGTGCTCCGGCCGGAGAAGGAGGTTATCGATGTCACATCCCTAGTTCTGGTATGACCTAGACTAGCTAGTCATGTGTGCATCATGTTTAAATTCCATTTAAATTTGAAATGGGAATTTGTGAAACCCCCAGAATCATTTCTGGAAATGACCCAGATAAAAATTGCTCCAAAAAGGTCCAAGAAAATGTTCATGTTGCTCTCTGAAAATATTGGGCAGAGATAAAAATCAAACCAATATTTTTAGGAGCTCATAAGTATTTATTTTGGGCATTTGGAATTAATGCATAATTATTTGCATTGGATATATATATGTCATATATATAATATATGTCCAAAAATTATGCCATTTATTAAGGAGCTTTGGAATAATATAACTAGCTCCTATAAAAATTGGCATAAGTAAATAAAATGATTTAGTAATATTACTAAATCAAAACAAATGTCAGAAAAATAGAAAAGAAAAAGAAATGGAAAAACCTACCTGTGCTTACCTCCCTGTGCAGCCCGTTCTGTGCAGCCCAGCAGCAGCCCAGCGGCAGCCCAGCCCGCCTCCTCCTCTGTCTTCTTCCTCGTGCCCTCTTGGCACTGCATCGCCGTCGCGCGCCTCTTCATGCCCACGCGTCTCCGCCACCTCCTGCTTCTCCCTCTCGCCGCCCTGGACGCCTTGGACGACGCCACGCGCCGCCCCGCACCTGTCTCCCTCTCCCTCGCTCTCCCCCCTCCCCTGGTTCTCTCCCGCGCGACTGCCCGAACACTGCCGTCGCCGCCATTCGCCGTTAACGTAGCCACCACCTCCCCCTCGCCTCTCCGACCAGCTCAAAAGCTCCGCCACATCGCCGTCCACCTCTCCGTCGAGCCACGCGACGGGGGAAGCCCTGGAACGCTGTCAACATCACCATCTTCGCCTCCGGCCGCCGGAGATCGTCCTCGCCGCCACGCCGCCGTTCGGCCTTCCCCGAGCTCGTTGACGACGCCATCGAGACCGTCGTGAGCTCTCCTCCGCTTCCCCTCCTTCCCCGTTTTCGATTTCGTGCCGTAGCCATGCTAGCCACTGGACCCGAGCAGTCACGCCGCTGTGGTACCTCCCCGTCGTGGCCAGAGCCACCGCAGCCCGCGCCTGCACCTGCCACCACGCACAGCAGCCTCCCAGGAGTCCAACGCCGCGACCCGCAGCACCTGTCGTGCTCCGCAGCACCCGCACGCACTCGGTCGAACTCCGGCCGCCGCCCCGAGCTTCGCTCTAGCGAGCTCCGGCCGTCCCCGCCTCTCCCACTTGCTCCAGATGATGCGGACGAGCGCTGGCTCCTCGCCAGTGGTCTCCGCCGTCCAAATGGTCGCCGGAGGGCGAAATCCGAGGACCTCCGCCGTGTCTGGCCTCGCCGGCGTCGAGTCGCCGGCAGGTTTGACCTATTCGATCCGGGGTTTGACCTCCCTGGGGTCTACACACGTGGGCCCCGCCCCTGACTAGAGTAGTTTAGGACTAATTACCCCTGCTGACACTGACAGTGGGCCCAGTGCCACTGATCCTTTAATTAAGATAAAACTAACCCCTTGTTTAACCCGTCTCACTAACGTGTGGACCCCACACGTCAGGTTTGACTAGTCAGCGGTGTTGACTTGCTGACGCAAGCATGACACAGTGCTGACGCAATTATTTATTTTCTGGATTTAAATTTAATCAGGAAAATCCAGAAAATGCTATAAACTTCAAAAAATCATAGAAATTCAACCGTAGCTCAGATTGAAATAATTTATATATGAAAAATTATCAGAAAAATGCAATCTTTCCATCTGTACTAGTTTCATGCATGAAAAACCAACTTATACCTACTGTATAAGTGAAACACTAAAATGGTGTCACATCCCTAGTTCTGGTATGCACTAGACTAGCCCTTCATGTGTGCATCATGTTTAAATTTTATTTAAGTTGAAATGGGGATTGCTCAAACCCTAGCACCAGATCAAATCAACTAGGGTTCAAATAAAAATATTCTCAATGAACCCAAAATGCTCTTCAGAAAAGTTCATTATTTTTGGATTGGTCTAGAACCTCTCCCAAAAATGGTGCACATTTTCTTAGGCCATTCTGGATTTTTGAATTAAATCATTACTTATTTGCATTTGGGCATTTAAATACTATAAAATATTTTAAATGCTCAAATAATCCCAAACTGAAATGTTTACTGTAGGATATATTTCCAACAGTGGTCATGAGCAGTTGCATGATTTTTGGGATTGATTTAGTATTTTTAATAAAGCCACAAAGCTGCAGAAAAATAGAAACAGAAACAATTAGAAAGAGAGAGCGAGAGAGAATACCTGGCCACTTACCCAGCCCAGCAGTGCGGCCCACTGGCCTAACTGCCAGTCATCATCTCCACCGCGCCAGTCGGACGCCGAGCGCGTGCTCGACACGCGCGCACGGCCATGCTGCCACGCCACCTGTGTCACGACCGGTTTTTCTGGGTAATATATTTCTAGGAAAAGACCGTCGTGCTCATCAGCCCCAGGATTACTGTTAGCTGATGAGGCTCCAACTTGATATAGAAATTCCAAGCAAAATACAAAAATGAAGTACAAGACCATTCTGGCTTGTGAGTACAACAAATGGTTTCTAGTGGTTGATGGTGGAAGCGGTTTGTGGATCATCAGTGTCTATGGGACTCCATTTCCCACGGGAACAGCTGACCAGGTTAACTCTTATCTTCGCGAGGCTGCTATCTCCAATGCTTAGGCTCAGGGGATGTCATCGCGTCGCTCCTCTCCGTGCAAGAAAATCTGGCCAAGACAATAGCCAGGGACAAGCCAGTGAGTACTTTGAATGTACTCGCAAACATTATGAACACAGGTATAATATAACAATGATGTGCTGAAAATATTTTTTGCTCATGGCGTCAGTCACAAAAGATAAATAAAACTCTGATGCGTGCAAGCAAGTTATTTATGAAATTGCAATAACATAGTAGTATTAAAATTTATGAAATAAATAACAAGCAATGCCACAGTCGGGCGTCTTAGCGACACCACATAAAGGGGCTTTAAAAGAAATGCCATAGTCGGGCGTCTGAGCGACACCACATAAAGGGCTTTAAAAGAAATGCCACAGTCGGGCGTCTGAGCGACACCACATAAAGGGCTTTAAAAGAAATGCCACGGTCGAGGCGTCGGCGACACCACATAAAGGGCTTTAAAAGAAATGCCACAGTCGGGCGTCTGAGCGACACCACATAAAGGGCTTTAAAAGAAACAATCATAGTGGATATCCCGGAGGTAGAACCATCCCAGAGATACTCGATAATAACAATAATATCACGGGTTAGTCAACAATAATAACAATCATAATTATCACAAGTCGCAAGTAGTAATTCCATTTCTGGTTTAATAGTTTCACCTCCGAAGACCGACACTAAGACCGACACTTGACCCATCCCAGTCTGTAATCCTTAACCATGGACACGGTTATTCGAATAGGTTTAATCTCTGCAGAGGGTGTACTCTTTACCCACGAGTAACGGATTCCTTTAGTCCATCGGGACTAATTCCGTCTACGGTCTTTCTGTTGAATACACACCCAACTGCACACACCAGCTTAACTCACACGTGTCTGGAATCACCCACGACACCTGTCAAGCAAACTCTAAGTGGGGAGGCTACAACCTCGCGTAGCATGGGATCAAATTTATATCGCGCCTCTAAGGGGTGGCCTCCTCTCGGTCCCAACCGAAACACCCATGCCCCGGACCGGTGGCTCGCCTACCAGCTACAACCAAGATCTTCCACCATGGCCTCTCATGCGGTGTGTGCTAGAAAGAGGTTGACAACTTACTGAACCGTACTCTACTTGTTGTAGAGATGAGTGGTAGTACGAAGCAAGTATGGGGGTTACTGGCACAAGACTCGATCTACGGTTGACTCGGGAGGTTAAAGTATTCCCTGCATGATTAGCATAATGAATATATTTCAACCAACAGAGTCACCGCTCATATTACCTTACCATGCCATACCGGACATAACCGTCCCGACGGACACCGGCGACAAACTCATGCCTACCCAAGGCAGAGGTTTTCCCGGGTTCCTACCGGTATGCATGCAAGGCACATGAGGATGATTATCATCACAAGTGTGTTCATTTCCAACAGCATGGAAATCAATAACATGCACCCATGCATATGATCATATCACATGAAATAACAAGTCCTTCGAAATGAGGTGGTGATATAAACGTGTCAACGAACACACCAAAAATATTATGCTGGGGTTCAGAATGCTTGCCTTCAGGTCACGGGAAGGCAGGGTTCATTTCAAACTCTTGAAATATTTCTCCTCTCTTCAAAAATCCTATTTTAGCAATATAAATGAATTAACACACAAAATAAAAACAGCACAAAAAGTTGTTCTGAAATTTTTTCAAATAAATCTTAAAATAAACTCGACAATATTTGAGAGAGGTAGGAAAAAGAATTAATTCATTTGGAGTTATATTTAAAAAGATATAACCAGTCAAAGTTCTGGTCAAATCTGATTTTAAATAAAACAGAAAAAGAAGAACGTTTCAGAGGGGAATATGCTTTCGAAGCGGGAGAAACGTACTGGGGTGGATTACGCCTTCACTTAAACACGTGGAGGCGGGGCTGGGTCACTGACAGTGGGTCCACGGGGCCCACTAGTCAGGTTTGACTAGTCTTTCTCCCTCTCCTTCCTCTGTCCCGAGCGGAGGCGGAGCTCCGGCGATCGTCGCCGTCGACTAGCGGCTCCTCGCGGGGCCCCGAGGGCGGGGATGGATCCGCCACTCCAGGGCGGTCCTCCCAGTGG
The DNA here is from genome assembly GCA_021437245.1 of Aegilops speltoides. Classification (NCBI taxonomy): domain Eukaryota; kingdom Viridiplantae; phylum Streptophyta; class Magnoliopsida; order Poales; family Poaceae; genus Aegilops; species Aegilops speltoides. The sequence continues at coordinate 422,730,658 of CM038142.1, read as the reverse complement.
TCGTCAGGTAGGTGGGGACGGAGGGAGCTACCGGCGGCGAGCTTCGCGGCGGAGGAGGCTTTGGTGGCGAAGTGGTTTTGTGGCGGCGATGGCTCCCGAACCAAATTGAGTAGGGGGATCTGTTCACGGGAGGGAGAGGAAGCTCCTGGTGTAGAGTGTAGGGAGGGGGAGGCCCTGGTGGCGCCGGAGTGAACGAGGCAGTGGCAGCGGTCGTAGTTACCGGAGAGGAAGAAGACGACCATCTCCGGTCCTTCTCTTTACTACGGAGGGTCCGCGAGAGGTGAGAGAGTTTTCTTGAGGGTTTGGCGAGCTCGGGGGTCCTTATATAGGCGAGGCAAGGCGGTTCCGCGGTGGCCGGCGATAAGGACGACGGCGAACCGCCTCCCTGTAGCGTCAGGGCGTCGTGGCGACGACGGGAGCTAGCCGACGAGCGGGGGATAAGCTTGCGCTGTTCCTTGGGGCAGGTGGCGAGCCTGGGTGGCTTTGGCGGCGCCGACCGCGGCAGAGGCGCGCTGCGGCCGCCGGTGTGCCGCCAAAAGCTCTGTCGGCGGCGCTGTAGGCTGCCAGGGTGGCTTGGCGCGTTGCTGTGAGGAGGGTAGTGTGTGGCAGGTGCTGCAGAGCGGGCCAAAATCCAGGGGGACCAGCGTGTCGGCTCGGGCGCACGACTGCAATTGGCGCGCTCTGGGCGCGTCCAGTGCACGCACAGAAGGTGTTTGATGAAATGCCAGGGTGGCTTAGAGGTCGCGGTTGAGGCTGGCAAGAACTAGGGCTAGTCTAGGTTTAGTAAGGGTAACAAGGGACATGGTGGTTTGGTCAGGAGACCAAGTTCACAATGTAGACTTCAAATCATGCCAAATCTGGCTATGCACTCAAGGTGTTTGACAAAATGCCAGAGGCACCTAGGCTTTACTTGGAGGGGCCAAATTCTCCAGATTAGTGTCTCTTTAGAAGCAAGAGAAGGTGGTAAGGTTATTTTGGCAAAAAGAGAAACTTGCTAGTGCAGGTTTTGATGAACTTCAAATCTGTACAGGATGTTAATGGCATTATTTCATGAACCAAAATTATGCCAATGGTTGCATGCTCCTGGACTTAGAAGTTTAACATGGAGGACTACAAGTAGGGAAAAGAATTAAGGGCTAAAGAGCAAGCAAAAATAAGGTTGCTGTACAAACCATCATGTTGGACTAGAATGAAGATGAGGTTGTTTCACTCAAAATTTTCAAAGAACAACCCTGGATTTTTGCATATAATGGAATGATATGCTCCTACTCACATCCCAAAATTTTGGTGGAGGCTAGAGAGAAATATTTAAAAGGGTTGTAGTGAAAAATTGCCCACTGGACCAGAGAAGGAAAACAGGTGTAGCACTCAAAATATGCAATGAAATAAATATATTAATGCACAAAAGTGATTTAGAGACATCACATGACATCTCCAAATTTTGGTTAGATTTTTAGATAAATCTATCAACTGGTTGTAGTTCCAAAAGAGCTCCAAATTTTAAAACAACTCATTTTAATGAATAAAGTTCAGGGTGAAATAATTTAATAAATAATCTACTGATTGAGAGATGTTTTTAAATGAGAGGGAAAATAAGTCCAATATGTTTTGGAAGGATCCACTTGGGAAAAATTCCTTGATATTAGAAGAAAAGTTTTGAAATCAACAGAGATATTCTTGCAGGCAAAAATTTTAAACTCTTGGCAAAATTTTAATAACTAAAACCTGGTTAAATTTTTGGGGTGTTACAACCTGCCTGCCTGCCTACGTCCCCGGGACAGCGCAACGCCGCGGGTTTTCCTCCTCGGTGCCGTCCCGATCGATCCGGCCTGTCATTCCTTTCCCCCCGCTCTCTCCCTCGCCATTCCCCATCTCACCGAACGCGTCCGCCGCCATCGACGAGCACCGCCGCGGCCATCGCCTCTCCCTCGCCCCCTCGAGCAGTCCAGAAGCTCCGTCGCATCTTCCTCGTCCTCTCCACCGAGCTACACGGCGCCGGAGGCCCTGCATCATCGCCATCTTCGTCATCTTCGTCGCTGGCCGCCGGAGATCCCCTTCGCCACTGCGCTCGCTCTGGTGCTTCCCCAAGCACGCCGAAGCCACCCCTGCATCCGCCGTGATCCACTGACCATCCTCCCCCTCTCTGTTCTCTCTGCCACTCGCCGTAGTCACCGCACCAAGCACACCCGCTCGCGCCGCCGCCTCAGCTCGCCGCCGACATGGCTCCGGCCACGCAACGGCCCCGTCGTCCTGTCCACTGACCTCGGCGCATCTCGTAGGGCCCGTAGATGCCTCGCATGCGCTGACTCATCCACTGTAGCCTCAATCCCGAGCTCACCCGAGCTCCGGCAACCGTCGAGGTCATTGTTGGCGACAACTCCGGCCACCCCCGGCCCAACCGCCACCACCACTCGATGCGGACGTGCGTCTGCATCACGTAGATGCCCTCTGCCGGCCGTTTGGTCGCCGGAGACGCAAAGCCGAGGCTCGCCACCGTGGTTGGCCTCGCCGGCGTCATGTTGCCGGTGGGTTTGACCCCACCGACCTGTGATTCGACCTGTTTGACTTCCCGTGGTCAGCGGCAGTGGGCCCGTGCCCCTGCTAATTAGGTTAAGTGCTAACTAAACATAATTCGCCCTGTTAATACTGACATGTGGGACCAGGGCCTTAACTGGTTTAGTTTAGTATTAGTTTAGAGCTAATTAACTTAGGTTAATTAGTTAGACACTGACATGTGGGTCCCAGCCGTCAGGTTTGACCTGGGCTGGCGCCTTTGACCTGCTGACATCACCCCGACGTCATGCTGACGCAGATAACCTTTTCTGGATTTATTTTTATTTCAGGAATTTCAGAAAATACCCCAAACTTCTAAAAATCATAGAAAAATAACCGTAGCTCAGAATGAAATATTTTATATATGAAAAATTATCAGAAAAATCCAATCCATCCATCTGTACAATTTTCATGCATGTTAGAACAACTTATGACTACTGTTTAGGACAAATCATTTGAATGGCATTTGAATAATCACATATGGAGTTGAATTTGAATCTTTGGTTCAAACCAACTTCATTTTAATCTGGTTGCTAGTTGCATTAGCTCAAATCACATCATATTGCCAGGTCACATTCATGCATCAGATTGTCGCATTGCATTGATTGTGTTCTTCCTTGTTTGCCGGTGTTTGTCCCCTCTCAATAGACGTGGTTCCAACGATGTGATCGATGACACCGATGAAGATCTATACTATCTTGAGAAGTGCCAGGCAAGCAAAACCCCCTTGTTCATTCCGATACAATCCCACTCTCTCGCTCCTGCTCTATTTTATCTGCATTAGGACAACAACGATACAACCTGTTATTTGCTGCGTAGTTGAACCCTTTATCCTCTGCATGACCTGTCATTGCCACAGTAAATAGATGAAACCCACTAGCATGAGTAGGAGTTGTTTGAGCCCTGATGTGCCTACTCATTCATGCTTGTTGTCATGCCTGCTATTGCTTAGAGTTAAGTCAGGTCTGATTCATCGGGGATGAATCGGAGGTGTGTAAACATGTCCCCTGAGCCCGCAACTGCTGCCTCTGTAATCGAGGAATATCCCGTCCCGGATTTGCCCTCAAGGCTCATTCGTGAATAGTATTTCATGCTTCCGCCACTTCGTCGGAGAGATCCATGGGTTCCTGTTTCGTTAACTAAGTCTCGCGTTGTTTGCTTGAGGAAGGGACGGCCGTAGCTCAATTTCCAGGTCACAAATGGAGTTGAACCAAGTAACATTGCAAAGGCATAATGTTGAGAGCTAAGTGTGTGAACACGATTTGGTAAAGGTAGTGGTGAGAGGCCATGTAGGAGTACATGGTGGGTTGTCTCATTACAGCCGTCCATAGGAACCGAGTTCTGTGTTTGTGATCCATGAACAGCTACTACCACACATTGGGTTCCGGTAACTCGGCCCCTCTCGACTTATTAATCAACCTGATCTCTGTCCAGGAGTTGCAACTAGTTTCTGGTGTTTGTAGGTAGTGTTAGTAGTCTACCAAGTGGCACCCGTGCAGTGGGCTTGGGACAGATTAGGCACAATGGCCTTGTACCAAGTGGCACCCGGATGGTGGACTTGGGAACCCTGTACACATCGTTTGGGGCCGTGAGCGACACCCCGGCCGGATCTCCTTGCGGATGGAACCCGAATAGGCGATAAACCTGGACGAGAGACTTGTGTGGTTAGTCAGGTCATGGCCGACACCCTCGCTGGGCTTCCGCTTGAAGGTTGCCGAGTGCATGTCGTGTAAACGGCGATAAGTGGTGAGAGCGTGTGTGAAGAAGAACACCCCTGCAGGGTTAACATTATTTATTCAAATAGTCGTGTCCGTGGTAAAGGACTTCTGGGTTGCCTGTACAGTTCATAGACAAGTGAAAGTGGATGCTCTAAAATGCGCAAGATAAGCGTGAGTGCTATGGAAGGCGTTCTCGTAGGGAGACGGGAGCGGATCCATAGTGGTGTATTGATATGGTGAATATGTGGACTCGTGTGCGCCACCTCAAAAGAGTTACTTACAAATGTAGTTCAGGATAGCCACCAAGTCAAAGCTGGCTTGCTGCAGCTTAAACCCCACCACCCCTTTGTTGATAATGATGCATATGTAGTTAGTTATGATGTAAGTCTTCTTTGGGTACATTTGTACTCACGTTTGCCTATTTTATGTTTTTGCAGAGAGACTTGGTCTCACTAGTAGTTTCACGTGGACTTGACGCTTAGCTTGTTACCTCAGCTACGATCTTGTGCCCTCGGCAGATCTCGGTAGATAGTTAGGCTTCTCACCTTTTTCATTTGTAGATGTCGTACTCAGACATGTTAAGCTTCCACTTGTGCTTTGACTTGTATGCTCTGAGTGTTGGGTCATGAGACCCATGTTTGAAATATCTCGCTCCTCGGAGCCTATTGAATAAATGCTTGAGTTGTAGAGTCATGTTGTGATGCCATGTTGTATTTGCACATATCGAGCATATTGTGTGTATGTTATTGAAATGCTTGGTATGTGTGGGATCTGACTATCTAGTTGTTTATCCTTAGTAGTCTCTCTTATCGGGAAATGTCTCCTAGTGCTTCCACTGAGCCATGGTAGCTTGCTACTGCTCTGAAACACTTAGGTTGCCCGGCATGTGTCCTTCGTTCATGTGTCCGTTCTTCGGGAAATGTCACGCGATTTAATACCGAGTCCGTTAGCCGCTACAGCCCGGTTCACTGGAGTCCTGCTAGCCCAGTGCTACAGCCTCGATCCACTCGCTGATGACCGACACGTTCGATGATGGGTCATGTATGCATGTCCCTGTAAGTTTGTGCCATTTTGGGTTTACGACTAGCCATGTCAGCCTGGGCTCCTTATCATATGGATGCTAGCGACACTATCATATACGTGTGCCAAAAGGCGCAAACGGTCTCAGGCAAAGGTAAGGCGACACCCGTGGGAATACTGTGTGTGAGGCCGCAAAGTGATATGAGGTGTTACATGCTAGATCGATGTGGCATTGAGTCGGGGTCCTGACAGCTTTGGTATCAGAGCTTGACTGCCTGTAGGATTATCAAGCCAAACTGGTCAAAGTTGAGTCTAGAAATGCTTTAGTTATATGTAGGGGAATTGATTGTGGGATGGAACGTAAGGCTCTTTTTACTTCTTATACCTTATGCCCTTCTGATCTGAGTCATCCTATCTTTCTTACAGGGTTAAGGAACTAGGATAACTCTTCTTTCTATTAGGATCACGTATTTCTAATTAGTAGACTTATAGAATTGTTGGACTTAAGCCTCGGTTCAGTTCCTACTACTTCCATATGTTCATAGCTGGTCTCAGAACCTTGATATTATGATAATCGAGTGGTTATGCCACCATTTTCTAGGATGTCTTAAATCTTTTCGAGCATTTACAGTCGTTATGCTGTCCGAGTCATCCCAGGTTTCTAGATAGTCTGATGCACTTGCAATCATTCCTCCATGTTCCTGATGTCCATTTGGGCCAGGTTAATCACACTAATCGGTGAGTTGAGGTACTATGTTGCCTCGGCGTATATGTTGAAGCCATTATTATGACCCTAGGTGTCTTAGGAAGTCACCTAGTAATCTAGCAATGCTTGTATTCCCAGTGTGATTATTCTGGCCATCATTCTCGAAAGCATCCCGTGATGCCACTTAGTTAGTAGGCATTCTACTCCTGGGTTTTTGAACCCGAGATTCACCCTACCTACTTCTTGTTGGTAGTATTTGCTAGTTCCTTTAGGTTATTAGTAACCTTTGTGATAGTCCTCGAGATCCGTGGTATTTCCTTCTTCCAAATACCATGAACCATTCTTGGCAGAAGTTCTTTTGAACCGAAAGATCACAACAAAAGTGCTCTCGATGAGTTCTCCATTCTATATTGTGAATCTGCCAGTCCTTCCTCTTCAGCATGGGTTATCCGGAAGAAATATGTTGAACTTGTTCGACATACTAACCTATGCATCCACAACTCGTAAAGATATATGTTCCTTTGAGTTGTCCTCTCAGAGTTAGATTCGATCCTTGTCTATCAGTTGATAGCCAAGTTTATGTCGTGCATTCGTGTTATCGATGCCTATTATTCTTGTGGTCCGTCAAGCCATTCTATTCGGGAATGACTAGGAGAAACAAACTCCAGAACCTCATCCATATCCAGGATTGGGTCAAAATAGTTGTGCTCCGCAGATCAAAATGCCAACCCAACTTTTGATTTTGTTCTACCCTGAAGTATTGCCGTCTTTATGTCAGGATTTCCATGAGAATTGCACCGACTCTTGTGAATTCTTGACATAGTGATACTTTTCGCCATCATTATTCATTCCTCGGGTTCGTGTTGTCGCAACCGAAACGCAGACAAGTGAATAATGATGTGTGAAATCTATATTCCAAGCAACCATGTTGCATAGTGATTAATGGACGATAATCTCATTCTTAGTGTGTTGGTTATGGAATCATCATTCTAACATTGATCGTGCTACCTAGTCCTTATTTCCGGGTGCACTCCTTGATCAATGAGTCAGGATTGTGTCAAACCCTCGCTCTTTGATCATATCGTCTTGCCCTGAAAGCAAGATTGTTCCCGAGCTTAATAACATATTGGTGGTTCGTGATTTTCCGAGTATCCTCTTGGAAGTATCACCAGGACGTCACCTGACCGCTGTGTTGAGTTCGTGAGCAAGTTGGTTGCTTGTAACCACCCCTTCTCCAAGAATCTGTGTTGCATACCCCTGAGCTGGTTGGTTAAGCTAAACAACAACTTGGAGAGTTGGAAGATGAAAGCTTGTCTGAATTAGCTCATTCCAAAGGGATATCTTTGTGTGTGTGTGTGTGTGTGTGTTGAAGAAAGATGATATCTTCATCGATTGATCCTCATGATCAGTTGTCGGTGCTATGTCTTATCCAATCCTTGATTTGATTATGGGCTATCGTCAAATCAAATCAGAACCAACGATGTTCTTAATGTTGTCTTACTCGTGGTTGATCCCTCGAGCATACACCATTATATCTTTTGGGTCTGACCAATGCTATCACTTGTTCACATAATTATGGAATTCCATCTTCATGGAAACCTGGATAAATTGTTGTTGAGCCCATCGACAACATCCTTGTCTTTTCCTTAATTTTGTTGAACATTAAGCTATTGTTGGAAACTTGTGTAAGCATTTATTTTCATGACCGTTCGTGAAGCAGATGCTTGGATGAAAAGAAGTGACTTCCTCTAATTCATGTGCATTTGATGTAACTTGCCGCCGTGAATTCGAGAAAGTCAATGTTGCCTCCTCTGGAACCATCCCAAGTCAGTCATGCATGTGCGAAGTATGCTATGGTTTGATAGGCTCGCTACCTCCATTCTACATGTGTCCCTAGCACACCAAGCCACTGATTGATTTGGTTCAAGAAAAGGGAGTTGTTGTGCTAATCCTAGGTCATGCACAAGACTTCGTTACCCTAGATGATGGATCCTAACCTGAACTCGGTAGTATTTTATCATAAGACTACTATGTGGTCATGCTTGTCCAAGACAGCGTGTTCACATGTTGTAGCAGAACCAGCTCATGTTTTGGAGCTTGCTATCATAGTTCATCCCCTGAGAATCTCGCAACGTCATCTCGTCGATTTGTGTTGCAAACTTTCGTTTTTCCTTCTAGACTTGATGAGTCTGGAATATTCTGACACCAACTAGATCTGAATCTCAGGCAACCTTGATGGTTGGAACGTTTCCCAAGAACTATAATGGTGGTCTCTCTGTAACCCGGTAAAGTGGATGTCGTGGCCAACACACCCAACCGGAAGACCTACTATTGTAGTATCTTGATTGAGAAAGTTGGCCACCTCCCCATAAGGATCTCGTAGAACTTACTCCAATAATTGTTCCTTATGGATTCTTGTGCTCCCGAAGTCCGACCTTTTACTTGATGTTCTAGACACCAAACCATTTCAATGAATGGGATACGCTAGCACATCAAGGAGAACATTAGAAGCGGAGTGCTAAATGTCTCTCGGTCGATCATCCAGATTTTGTTTTCCTTGGCCCCGCCAAGGTGAAGTCTGAGAAGGTGTTATCTTCCTTTGCATCTGCATCTTCCCGGTATTCATCATGGTAGTACGTTGTGTTGCCAAGATCCTTGACATGGATATTGGTAAAACCTTGATGAATATGGAAATGCTCAAGTTCTTGAGAGCACGCGCAAGCGCTAGGTGTTATCATTGGCACTAACTGGGATTGCTCTCAGTTTCCTCGGTTATGCTATAGCTTTTCAAACAGTGGACTCACTCTCTACTGTCGAGCTTCTCCCCAGTTACTAAAATCATCCCTTGTGTTGGTTTCAACAAGGTAATCCACATCATCCATACTAGTCCGAGTATGCTACTCCTTCGAACTCCATCGAACGATCGCTCGAGAATTGCCTTAGGCTGGTATAAAGAGTTTCAATGATCTCTGAATCAAAGGTAATTCTTTTTGCCACTTAAGGGAATATTTCTACGAGTCACCTCTCCCAAGGTGCCCCGTTACGGGGTCATGCAATTATTTTCCTCACTACTTTGAAACCCTCATCAAATTGTTTCTTCCGTCCTTCCTGATGTGTGTTTTGCCTCTCAGCTCAAAAGATGTTCTATGTCTCATTCCGTGAATTGATGTTGTGATCATTAAGATGATCCATCCTTGTAGAGTGTCTCTGTCCTCGTGTTGGATGAAGATCTCGAAAGCAAAGACGTCAAGACCAATATGATGCAATGGATCAGCGTCTCCGAGAAGGGAAATTGGATCATGAAGATCGTGTTAGCTTTGTGTCCCCTCTGTCTTTTTACCTCATGCTTGAATATCGGGGCGAGATTCTTGTTTAGTGGGGGTGAGCTGTCACATCCCTAGTTCTGGTATGCACTAGACTAGCCCTTCATGTGTGCATCATGTTTAAATTTTATTTAAGTTGAAATGGGGATTGCTCAAACCCTAGCAGCAGATCAAATCAACTAGGTTCAAATAAAAATATTCTCAATGAACCCAAAATGCTCTTCAGAAAAGTTCATTATTTTTGGATTGGTCTAGAACCTCTCCCAAAAATGGTGCACATTTTCCTAGGCCATTCTGGATTTTTGAATTAAATCATTACTTATTTGCATTTGGGCATTTAAATACTATAAAATATTTTAAATGCTCAAATAATCCCAAACTGAAATGTTTACTGTAGGATATATTTCCAATAGTGGTCATGAGCAGTTGCATGATTTTTGGGATTGATTTAGTATTTTTAATAAAGCCACAAAGCTGCAAAAAAATATAAACAGAAAGAATTAGAAAGAGAGAGCGAGAGAATACCTGCCACTTACCCAGCCAGTGAAGGCGCCCATCGCCCAACCGCGACCATCATCTCCATCGTGCCAGTCGGACGCCGAGCGCGTGCGACGCTACAAGATGGCCATGCTTGCCACGCCACTGCCGCTGCTGCTGCGTCCCGGGACAGCGCAACGCCGCGGGTTTTCCTCCTTGGTGCCGTCCCGATCGATCCGGCCTGCCATTCCTTCCCCCCCTCCCCTCCCGCTCTCTCCCTCGCCATTCCCCATCTCACCGAACGCGTCCGCCACCACCGACGAGCACCGCCGCGGCCATCGCCTCTCCCTCGCCCCCTCGAGCAGTCCAGATGCTCCGCCGCATCTTCCTAGTCCTCTCCACCGAGCTACACAGCGCCGGAGGCCCTGCATCATCGCCATCTTCGTCATCTTTGTCGCCGGCCGCCGGAGATCCCCTTCGCCGCTGCGCTCGCTCCGGTGCTTCCCCGAGCACGCCGAAGCCACCCCTGCATCCGCCGTGAGCCACGGACCATCCTCCCCCTGTCCGTTCTCTCTGCCACTCGCCGTAGTCGCCGCACCAAGCACACCCGCTCATGCCGCCGCCTGAGCTCGCCGCCGACGTTGCTCCAGCCACGCAACGGCCTCGTCGTCCTGTCCACTGACCTCGCCGCATCTTGTAGGGCCCGTAGATGCCTCGCACGCGCCGACTCATCCGCTGTAGCCTCGATCCCGAGCTCACCCGAGATCCGGCAACCACCGAGGTCATCGCCGACGACAACTCCGGCCACCCCAGGCCCAACCGCCACCACCACTCGATGCGGACGTGCATCCGCATCACGTAGATGCCCTCTGCTGGCCATTTGGTCGCCGGAGACGCAAACCCGAGGCTCGCCACCGTGGCTGGCCTCGCTGACGTCATGTCGCCGGTGGGTTTGACCCCACTGACCCGGGATTTGACCCTGTTTGACTTTCGCAGGGTCACTGACAGGAGGGCCCATGCCCCTGCTAATTAGGTTAAGTGCTAACTAAACATAATTAGCCCTGTTCATACTGACATGTGGGACCAGGGCCTTAACTGGTTTAGTTTAGTATTAGTTTAGAGCTAGTTAACTCAGGTTAATTAGTTAGACACTGACATGTGGGTCCCAGCCGTCAGGTTTGACCTGGGCTGGCGCCTTTGACCTGCTGACGTCACCCCGATGTCATGCTGACGCAGATAACCTTTCCTGGATTTATTTTTATTTCAGGAATTTCAGAAAATACCCCAAACTTCTAAACATCATAGAAAAATAACCGTAGTTCAGAATGAAATAATTTATATATATAAATTATCAGAAAAATCCAATCCATCCATCTGTACCATTTTCATGCATGTTAGAACAACTTATGACTACTGTTTAGGACAAATCATTTGAATGGCATATGAATAATCACATATGGAGTTGAATTTGAATCTTTGGTTCAAACCAACTTCATTTTAATCTGGTTGCTAGTTGCATTAGCTCAAATCACATCATATTGCCATGTCACATTCATGCATCATATTGTCGCATTGCATTGATTGTGTTCTTCCTTGTTTGCTGGTGTTTGTCCCCTCTCGATAGACGTGGTTCCGACGATGTGATCGATGACACCGATGAAGATCTATACTATCTTCAGAAGTGCCAGGCAAGAAAAACCCCCTTGTTCATTCCGATACAATCCCACTCTCTCGCTCCTGCTCTATTTTACTGCATTAGGACAACAACGATACAATCTGTTATTTGCTGCGGTAGTTGAACCCTTTATCCTCTGCATGACCTGTGCCACGATAAATAGATGAAACCCACTAGCATGAGTAGGAGTTGTTTGAGCCCTGATGTGCCTACTCATTCATGCTTGTTGTCATGCCTGCTATTGCTTAGAGTTAAGTCAGGTCTAATTCATCGGGGATGAATCGGAGGTGTGTGAACATGTCCTATTGTTGAGAGCTAAGTGTGTGAACACGATTTGGTAAAGGTAGCGGTGAGAGGCCATGTAGGAGTACATGGTGGGTTGTCTCATTGCAGCCGTCCTTAGGAACTGAGTTCTGTGTTTGTGATCCATGAACAGCTACTACCACACATTGGGTTCCGGTAACTCGGCCCCTCTCGACTTATTAATCAACCTGATCTCTGTCCAGGAGTTGCAACTAGTTTCTGGTGTTTGTAGGTAGTGGTAGTAGTCTACCAAGTGGCACCCGCGGGTGGGCTTGGGATGACTAGGCACAATGGCCGGTGTACCAAGTGGCACCGGATGGTGGACTTGGGAACCTTGCACACATCGTTTGGGGCCGTGAGCGACACCCCGGCCGGATCTCCTTGCGGATGGAACCCGAATAGGCGATAAACCTGGAAGAGAGAATTGTGTGGTTAGTCAGGTCGTGGCCGACACCCTCGCTGGGCTTCCGCTTGAAGGTTGCCGAGTGCATGTCGTGTAAACGGCGATAAGTGGTGAGAGCGTGTGTGAAGAAGAACACCCCTGCAGGGTTAACATTATTTATTCAAATAGTCGTGTCCGTGGTAAAGGACTTCTGGGTTGCCTGTACAGTTCATAGACAAGTGAAAGTGGATACTCTAAAATGCGCAAGATAAGCGTGAGTGCTATGGAAGGCGTTCTCGTAGGGAGACGGGAGCGGATCCATAGTGGTGTATTGATATGGTGAATATGTGGACTCGTGTGCGCCACCTCAAAAGAGTTACTTACAGTCGTAGTTCAGGATAGCCACCGAGTCAAAGCTGGCTTGCTGCAGTTAAATCCCACCACCCCTTTGTTGATAATGATGCATATGTAGTTAGTTATGATGTAAGTCTTGCTGGGTACATTTGTACTCATGTTTGCCTATTTTATGTTTTTGTAGAGAGACTTCAGTCTCACTAGTAGTTTCACGTGGACTTCGACGTTTAGCTTGTTACCTCAGATACGATCTTGTGCCCTCGGCAGGATCTGGTAGATAGTCAAGCTTCTCAGCCTTTTTCATTTGTAGATGTCTGTACTCAGACATGTTAAGCTTCCGCTTGTGCTTTGACTTGTATGATCTGAGTGTTGTGTCATGAGACCCATGTTTGTAATATCTCGCTCCTCAGAGCCTATTGAATAAATGCTTGAGTTGTAGAGTCATGTTGTGATGCCATGTTGTATTTGCACATATCGAGCATATTGTGTGTATGTTATTGAAATGCTTGGTATGTGTGGGATCTGACTATCTAGTTGTTTATTCTTAATAGTCTCTCTTACCGGGAAATGTCTCCTAGTGCTTCCACTGAGCCATGGTAGCTTGCTACTGCTCCGGAACACTTAGGCTGGCCGGCATGTGTCCTTCTTCGTTCCTATGTCTGTCCCTTCGGGGAAATGTCACGCGATGAATACCGGAGTCCTGTTAGCCCGCTACAGCCCGGTTCATCGGAGTCCTGCTAGCCCAGTGCTACAGCCTAGATCCACTCGCTGATGACCGGCACGTTCGATGCTGGGTCATGGATGCATGTCCCTGTAAGTTTTTGCCACTTTGGGTTTACGACTAGCCATGTAAGCCTGGGCTCCTTATCATATGGATGCTAGCGACACTATCATATACGTGTGCCAAAAGGCGCAAACGGTCCCGGGCAAAGGTAAGGCGACACCCGTGGGAATACCGTGCGTGAGGCCGCAAAGTGATATGAGGTGTTACATGCTAGATCGATGTGGCATTGAGTCGGGGTCCTGACAAATGGCTTATATAAAGAGCTTATTTTGGAGTTGTGTTTGAACCTTTGGTTCAAATGGACTTCAACCTAATGAATGCTAGTTGCATTAGCTCAAACAACATCACATCTTCATGCCATGTTCATGCATCATATTGTTGCATATGCTTGTGTATTGATTGTTGGCACCATTCCTTCTCGATAGGTCTTGCTCCGGAGACCGTTATAGAGTACCTATCTGTGAAGCAGTGCCTTCCTTGTTGATCTACCAGGAAAGCAAACCCCCTTGTTCATTCCGATACAATCCTACTCTCTCGCTCCTGCTCTCAGTTATTGCATTAGGACAACAACGTTTCAACTGCTACTTTGTGCTCTGGTAGTTGAACCCATTCCTCTGCATGACCTGTCATTGCCACAGTAAATAGTTGAAACCCACTAGCATGTGTAGGAGTTGATTGAGCCTTGTTGTGTTCCTACCATGCCATGCCTGCTATTGCTTAGAGTTGTGTCAGGTCTGATTCATTGGGAATGAATTGGAGTATTATGATATGTTCTGGTGCAGAGAGTTAAGTGTGTGAACACGATTTGGTAAAGGTAGCGGTGAGAGGCCATGTAGGAGTACATGGTGGGTTGTCTCACTGGAACCGTCCTTAAGCACTGAGTTCTATGTATGTTGTCCAATGACTCGATACTACCACACATTGGGTTCCATGCTTCGACCCTCTCGGCTTATTAACCAACTTGATCTCTGTCCAGGAGTTGCAACTAGTTTCTGGTGTTTGTAGGTAGTGATAGTAGTCTACCAAGTGGCACCCGGCCAGGTGGGCTTGGGACAGTCTAGGCACAGTGGCATGGTGTACCAAGCGTAGATCCATCCGGCGAGGTGGGCTTGGGAACCCTGCACACATCATTTGGGGCCGTGAGCGACACCCCGGCCGGATCTCCTTGCGGATGGAACCCTAATAGGCGATAAACCTGGACTAGAGTCTTGTGTGGTTAGTCAGGTCGTGGTCGAGACCCTCGCCAGGCTTCTGCTTGAAGGTTGCCGAGATACGTGGCGTGTGCATGGCGGTAAGTGGCGAGAGCGTGTGTGAACAAGTACACCCCTGCAGGGTTAACATGATCTATTCGAATAGCCGGGTCCGCGGTTATGGATTTCTTGGATGCTGACATGGTACATAGATAACTTGAAGTGGATACTATAAAATGCACAAGACAAGTGTGAGTGCTATGGACGACTTTCTCGTAAGGAGACGGGATGAATCCATAGTAGTGTATTGTGTGGTGATTAGTGGACTCGTGTGCGCCATATCACCTCAAAGAAGTTCTGGTAGTCGTAGAACAGGATAGCCACAGAGTCAAAGCTGGCTTGCTGCAACTAAACCCCACATTACCCTCTTGATACAAATGCATGTATGATAGGATCTGATGTAAGTCTTGCTGAGTACCTTTGTACTCATGTTGCTTTATTTATGTTTTTGCAGCGGAGACTTCGGTCTTACTAGTGTCTTGTGGACTTCGACAAGTAGCTTGTACCTCAGCTACGATCTTGATCGGATGTTGTGGATAGTCGGGCTCTTCAGCCTTTTTCATTTGTAGATGTCTGTACTCAGACATGTAATGCTTCCGCTTGTTGCTTGTCGCTCTGAATGTTGGGTCATGAGCCCCCTGTTTGTAATAAATGCCATGATGGCTCTTCTGAGCCTTTATCTATATGAGTTGTTGAGTTATGCTGTGATGCCATGTTGTACAACACATACTTGCATGTTATGCGTACGTGTAATGTGTATTGCTATGTGTGGGATCTGACTATCTAGTTGTTTATCCTTAGTAGCCTCTCTTACCGGGAAATGTCTCCTAGTGCTTCCATCGAGCCCCGGTAGCTTGCTACTTGCTCCTAACACTTAGGCTGGCGGCATGTGTCCTTCTTCGTTCTGTGTACATCCTTCGGGAAATGTCACGCGGTGTCTACGGAGTCCTGTTAGCCTGCTACAGCCCGGTTTATCGGAATCCTGCTAGCCCAGTTGCTACAGCCCGGATTCACTCGCTGATGACTGACACGTTCGATGCTGGGTCATGTATGTCTGTCCCTGTAAGTTAGTGCCACTTCGGGTTCACGACTAGCCATGTCAGCCCGGGTTCATTGTCATATGGATGCTAGAGACACCATCATAAACATGTGCCAAAAGGTGCAAACGGTCCCAGGCATGGTAAGGCGACACCCGTGGGAATACCGTGCATGAGGCCGCAAAGTGATATGAGGTGTTACATGCTAGATCAGTGTGGCATAGAATCGGGGTCCTGACAGCTTTGGTATCAGAGCCTGACTGCCTGTAGGATTACCAAGCCAAACTGGTCAAAGTTGAGTCTAGAAATTCTTTAGTTATGTAAGGGAATTGATTGTGGGAAGGAACGTAAGGCTCTTTTTACTCCTTATACCTCATGGCCTTCTGATCTGAGTCATCCTATCTTTCCTGCGGGTTTAAGGAACTAGGCTTCCTCTTCCGTCTATCAGGATCACGTGTTACTACTCCGTAGTCCCATAGGATTGGTTGATCAGAGTCATACCCCAGTTTTTGAGTACTTCTGGTGTAGCCTGTTTAGTATGAACTCAGAACATTGACTGGTGATGGTGAGTATGTTACTACCTCATTTTAGCAAGATGTCTCATTCTGAGCATTTTCCTGCCATTATGCTGCCGGAATTGCCCTAGGAGTTCGAGAGTTACTATTCTCCTTGTCCTACATTCTATAGCCTATAGTTGATGCTGATTCCGTCCTTGGTTTCATTTCTCACGATGTCATCAGTTAAGCGTAGTTCTGTTGCTCGTAGCCAGAACCACGGAGATGGTAGGGATGAGGATCCTCCCAAACAGCCTTCGTTGGTAGAGTTCATGTTAGAGATGGAGAGGAACAAGCATGAGTCTAACCGCTTGTTGGCACGTATCGAGGAGAACACCGCACATCAGTTAAAAGGGTCTGCAACCATTCATGACTTCATTCGCTTGCACCCACCTACCTTTCATCATTCCATTGAGCCACTCGATGCAGATGACTGGCTCCGTAGCATCACTCTTAAGTTGCGTTACGCGAACGTAGCTGAAGATGACAAGGTCACCTATGCTACATACCACCTGGAAGGTCCTGCTAGTCTTTGGTGGCAGAACTATGAGTCTATGCTTCCAGCTGGCCAGATTCCTACCTGGAGAGATTTCACTGAGGCTTTTCACGAGCATCACATTCCCCAGGCCCTCATCGTCGCAAGAGAGAAGAGTTCTGTAGTTTCACCCAGAGTAAGATGGTTGTTGATGCTTACAGCAGAGAGTTCGAGAACCTTGCCCGCTATGCTTCAGAAGAGGTGTCCACGGACGCCAAGAAGCAGGCTAGGTTCCGGAAGGGTCTCAACCCCAAGTTGCGTCGTGATCTCCACCTGCATCATTGTGATACATTCCAAGCTCTTGTGAACAAGGCCATTAATGCAGAGATAGCTCAGCTCACTTACGAGGAGTCTCGTAAGCACACCCGTGATTTGGGATCTTCCTCCGGTTCTAGTTCTCAGAAGGGCCGGATTTGGGTTCCAAACTCCGTTCTTCCACCCGGATATACACCGAGGCCATCTTATGTGGCACCTTATCCAGTTCAGCAGTATGCTCCACCCAGGCCTATTGGTGGACCGGCTGCCAATGCGGGTCCACGTCCTACCTCCAAGATTTGTTACAAGTGCGGAGAGCCAGGCCACATTGCCCGTATTTTCACTTAGACCAGTGTTGCACCACCCCAGCCCGAGAAGTCTATTGTCTGTGGTAAGCCATCACACAAGATGATTAGTGCCAGGTCAGCTCACCCTGAACTTGGACTTGTGCATCACGTCTCAGCTAAAGACGCTCATGATGATCCAGATGTCGTTCTTGGTACACTCCTTGTCAACTGTCATCCAGCATTGGTCCTGTTCGATACTGGAGCATCTCATTCCTTCATTTCTGAAAGCTATGCCCGCTTGCACGACATGTCATTTTGTGATATGCTCTCCCCGCTATGCGTTCAAACTCCTGGATCCAAATGGCAAACCTCTAGGATAAGTTATGGCAATGAAATCCATGTTGACAGACTTGTATTCCTTGCTTCCTTGATATCTCTCAAGTCTTCGGATATTAACATCATCTTGGGTATGGACTGGATGACAGCTCAACATGCCAAGATTGATTGTTTCACCAGGTCTGTTTAGCTTACACACCCATCTGGCAACATAGTCTCTGTCTCCACTAGAGTTGCAAAGCGTCAGCTCTATTCTCTTAATGCCAGCCCTCTTCCAGACCTTGAAGATATCCCGTTAGTCCGTGATTTTCCGGATGTCTTTCCAGAGGAACTGCCAGGTGTTCCACCTGATAGAGATGTAGAGTTTGTCATAGATCTTATCCCAGGAACTGCTCCAATCTCTAGGAGACCTTACAAGATGGCACCCTTAGAACTAGCCGAGCTTAAGAAACAACTTGATGAGTCCTTGCAAAAGGGTTTCATCCATCCTAGTTCTTCTCCTCGGGCTTGCCCCGTTCTCTTCGTCAAGAAGAAGGATGGTACGGACCGGATGGTTGTAGATTATCGCCCCGTTAATTTGGTCACGATAAAGAACAAGTATCGGCTCCCCAGGATCAACGATCTGTATGATCAGCTCGCTGGATCCTCGGTCTTTTCCAAGATGGATTTGAGGTTAGGCTACTACTGAATCAAAATCATAAATGGGGACATTCCTAAGACGGCCTTTGTCACTCGTTATGGCCAGTACGAGTACACCGTCATGTACTTTGGTCTAACCAACGCTCCAGCTACATTCTCCCGCTTGATGAACTCGATCTTCGTGGAGTACTTAGATAAGTTCGTCGTGGTCTACCTCGATGATATTCTTATTTACTCAAAGAACGAGGAAGAGCATGCCGAACATCTTAGTCTTGTGTTAGAAAAAATCAAAGATCACCGCCTTTATGCCAAGTTCTCCAAGTGCGAATTTTGGTTGCCAGAAGTGACCTACCTAGGCCACGTGATCTCTGGTAAGGGCATTGCTGTCAATCCCGAGAGAGTTAAGGCCATTCTCGATTGGACTCCACCTGAAACCGTTAAACAAGTTAGGAGTTTCCTTGGTCTAGCCAGCTATTGTCGCCGCTTTGTTGAAAACTTCTCCAAAGTAGCCAAACCTCTCACGGAACTTCTCAAGAAAAATAAAAAGTTTGAGTGGTCCCCACAGTGTGAATACAGTTTTCAGGAACTGAAAAGACGCCGGACTTCTGCTCCCATACTTGTGCCACCGGATTTCACTAAAGACTTTGTTATCTACTGCGACACCTCACCACAGGGACTAGGTTGCATTCTTATGCAGGATCGTCATGTGATTGCCTATGCATATCAACAGTTGCATCCACATGAGGAGAATTATCCTACACATGATCTAGAGCTTGCAGCCGTAGTCTATGCACTCAAGACCTGGCGGCACTACCTTCTTGGTAAACGCTGCGAGATCTACACCGATCACCAGAGTCTCAAGTATATCTTCACCCAACCAGATTTGAACCTTAGGCAAAGACGTTGGTTGGAGTTGATCTCAGATTATGATCTAGGGATTACCTACACCCCAGGCAAAGCTAATGTCATGGCTGATGCACTAAGTCGTAAATCCTATTGCAACAATCTCATGTTGCAGCAAGGCCAACCACTTCTCCATGAGGAATTTTGTAAGCTTAACCTTCACATGGCCCCTCACGGATTCCTTTCTACCTTGGTGGCGAAACCTACTCTTGTAGATCATATCATAGAAGCCCAGAAGCATGATACGGGAATTACCCGGATCAAGAGAAACATTGCCAAGGGTGTTGCTGGTAGTTTCTCTATAGATGATCGAGGTTTTGTTTTCTTTGGGAACCGTGTGGTGGTCCCCAAGAAGCAGCATCTTCGACAACTGATTCTTAAGGAGGCGCATGAATCTCCTCTCACGATTCATCCCAGTAGTACTAAGATGTATCAGGACCTACGCCAGAGGTTCTGGTGGACTAGGATGAAGAGAGAAATTGCTCGGTTTATTGCTAACTGTGATGTTTGTCGTCGCATTAAGGCAGAGCATCAAAGGCCTGCTGGCACCCTTCAGCCTTTAGCCATTCCTGAGTGAAAATGGGATAAAGTTGGTATGGACTTCATCACCGGCTTTCCCAGGACCAAGAAAGGGAATAACGCTATCTTCATAGTCGTTTATCATCTTTCCAAAGTGGCTCACTTCCTTCCTGTTCGAGAGAGTATCACTGCTAGTCAGCTTGCTGACTTATATATTTCTCGAATAGTGTCACTTCATGGTGTTCCACTAGAGATCAATTCAGACCGTGGTAGTCTTTTCACTTCTCTGGGAGAGTTTCCAAACTGCCATGGGAACCCATCTTTCCTTCAGTACCGCTTTCCACCCTCAGTCGAGTGGTCAGGTGGAAAGGGTCAACCAAATTCTCGAAGACATGCTTAGAGCTTGTGTTATCTCATTCGGTATGGATTGGGAGAAATGTCTTCCTTTTGCCGAGTTTGCTTATAACAATAGCTATCAATCCAGTCTCAAGAAAGCTCCTTTTGAGATTCTCTATGGACGAAGATGTCGAACACCTTTGAACTGGTCAGAAACCGGTGGAAGACAATTCTTTGGACCGGACATGATCCAGGAGGCAGAAGAGCAAGTTCGCATCATTCGTGAGAATTTCAAAATAGCCCAGTCTCGTCAAAAGAGCCAGTATGATTGTCATCATAGGGATATGATTTATGAAGTTGGCGACAAAGCTTATCTTCGGGCTACTCCTTTGAAGGGTACCCATCATTTCAGTATCAAGGGCAAGTTGGCTCCTCGTTACATTGGTCCTTTTCGCATTCTCGCTAAACGATGAGAGGTTGCCTACCAGTTGGAACTACCCCCACATCTTTTCCGAGTTCATGATGTCTTCCACGTCTCTCAACTCAGGCGTTGCTTCTCGGATCCCATCCACGGAGTGGACCACGAAACACTTGATCTCCAAGATAACCACACTTACCGAGAGTATCCGATTCGCATTCTTGATCAAGCAGAGTGTGTTACCCGACGTCGGAACATCAAGTTTCTCAAGGTTCAGTGGTCTCATCATACCGAGAGAGAAGCTACTTGGGAGTGAGAAGATCGTCTTCGACTGGAGTACCCCACCTTCTTTCCGTCGACCCCTGAATCTCGGGACGAGATTCTTTCAAGTGGGGGCGAGTTGTCACATCCCTAGTTCTGGTATGACCTAGACTAGCTAGTCATGTGTGCAGCATGTTTAAATTCCATTTAAATTTGAAATGGGGATTTGTGAAACTCCCAGAATCATTTCTGGAAATGACCCAGATAAAAATAGCTCCAAAAAGGTCCAAGAAAATGTTCATGTTGCTCTCCGAAAATATTGGGCAGAGATAAAAATCAAACCAATATTTTTAGGAGCTCATAAGTATTTATTTTGGGCATTTGGAATTAATGCATAATTATTTGCATTGGATATATATATGTCATATATATAATATATGTCAAAAAATTATGCCATTTATTAAGGAGCTTTGGAATAATATAACTAGCTCCTATAAAAATTGGCATAAGTAAATAAAACGATTTACTGGCACTGTGCAGCCCAGCGGCAGCCCAGCCCACCTCCTCCTCTGTCTTCTTCCTCGTTTCTACTGGCACTGTGCGTGTCGCACAAGCGCTCGCCTGCGGCCACATCTCCCGCCACCTCCTGCTTCTCCCTCTCGCCGCCCTCGACGCCCTGGACGATGCCACGCGTCGCCCCGCACCTCTCTCCCTCTCCCTCGCTCTCCCCCCTCCCCTGGTTCTCTCCTGCGCGACCGCCCTAACACTGCCGTCGCCACCATTCGCCGTTACCGTAGCCACCGCCTCCCCCTCACCTCTCCGACCAGCTCAGAAGCTCTGCCACGTCGCCGTCCACCTCTCCGTCGAGCCACACGACGCGAGAAGCCCTGGAACGCCGTCAACATCACCATCTTCGCCTCCGGCCGCCGGAGATCGTCCTCGCCGCCACGCCGCCGTCCGACCTTCCCCGAGCTCGCTGACGATGCTATCGAGACCGCCATGAGCTCTCCTTCGCTTCCCCTCCTTCCCCGTGTTCGATTTCGTGCCGTAGCCATGCTAGCCACCGGACCCGAGCAGTCGCGCCATGGTGGTACCTCCCCGTCGTGGCCAGAGCCACCGCAGCCCGCGCCTGCACCTGCCACCACGCTCAGCAGCCTCCCAGGAGTCCAACGCCGCGGCTCGCAGCTCCTGTCGTGCTCCGCAGCACCCGCGCGCACTCGGCCGAGCTCTGGCCGCCGCCCCGAGCTCCGCTCCAGCGAGCTCCGGCCGTCCCCGCCTCTCCCACTTGCTCTAGATCACGCGGACGAGTGCTGGCTCCTCGCTAGTTGTCTCCGCCGTCCAAATGGTCGCCGGAGGGCGAAATCTGAGGCCCTCCGCTGCGTCTGGCCTCGCCGGCCTCGAGTCGCTGGCAGGTTTGACCTGTTCGACCCGGGGTTTGACCTCCCTGGGGTCAACACACGTGGGCCCCGCCCCTGACTAGATTAGTTTAGGACTAATTACCCCTGCCGACACTGGCAGTGGGCCCAGTGCCACTGATCCTTTAATTAAGATAAAACTAACCCCCCGTTTAACCCGTGTCACTGACGTGTGGACCCCACACGTCAGGTTTGACCAGGCAGCGATGTTGACTTGATGATGCAAGCTTGACGCAATGGTGACGCAATTATTTATTTTCTGGATTTAAATTTAATCAGGAAAATCCAGAAAATGCTATAAACTTCAAAAAATCATAGAAATTCAACCGTAGCTCAGATTGAAATAATTTATATATGAAAAATTATCACAAAAATGCAATCTTTCCATCTGTACTAGTTTCATGCATGACAAACCAACTTATACCTACTGTATAAGTGAAACACTAAAATGGCTTATATAAAGAGCTTATTTTGGAGTTGCGTTTGAACCTTTGGTTCAAATGGACTTCAACCTAATGAATGCTAGTTGAATTAGCTCAAACAACATCACATATTCATGCCATGTTCATGCGTCATATTGTTGCATATGCTTGTGTATTGATTGTTGGCATCGTTCCTTCTCGATAGGTCTTGCTCCGGAGACCGTTCCAGAGTACCTGTTTGTGAAGCAGTGCCTTCGTTGTTGATCTACCAGGCAAGCAAACCCCCTTGTTCATTCCGATACAATCCTACTCTCTCGCTCCTGCTCTCAGTTATTGCATTAGGACAACAACGTTTCAACAGCTACTTTGTGCTGCGGTAGTTGAACCCATTCCTCTACATTACCTGTCATTGGCACAGTAAATAGTTGAAACCCACTAGCATGTGTAGGAGTTGATTGAGCCATGTTGTGTTCCTACCATGCCATGCCTGCTATTGCTTAGAGTTGTGTCAGGTCTGATTCATTGGGAATGAATTGGAGTGTTATGATATGTTCTGGTGCAGAGAGTTAAGTGTGTGAACACGATTTCGTAAAGGTAGCGGTGAGAGGCCATGTAGGAGTACATGGTGGGTTGTCTAACTGGAACCGTCCTTAAGCACTGAGTTCTATGTATGTTGTCCAATGACTCGATACTACCACACATTGGGTTCCGGTAACTCGACCCCTCTCGGCTTATTAACCAACTTGATCTCTGTCTAGGAGTTGCAACTAGTTTCTGGTGTTTGTAGGTAGTGATAGTAGTCTACCAAGTGGCACCCGGCCAGGTGGGCTTGGGACAGACTAGGCATAGTCGCATGGTGTACAAAGCATAGATCCATCCGGCGAGGTGGGCTTGGGAACCCTGCACACATCATTTGGGGTCGTGAGCGACACCCCAGCCAGATCTCCTTGCGGATGGAACCCGAATGGGCGATAAACCTGGACTAGAGTCTTGTGTGTTTAGTCAGGTCGTGGCCGACACCCTCGCCAGGCTTCTGCTTGAAGGTTGCCCAGATACATGACGTGTGCATGGCGGTAAGTGGCGAGAGCGTATGTGAAGAAGTACACCCCTGCAGGGTTAACATGATCTATTCGAATAGCCGGGTCCGCGGTTATGGACTTCTTGGATGCTTACATGGTACATAGATAACTTGAAGTGGATACTATAAAATGCTCAAGACAAGTGTGAGTGCTATGGACGACTTTCTCGTAAGGAGACGGGATGAATCCATAGTAGTGTATTGTGTGGTGATTAGTGGACTCGTGTGCGCCATATCACCTCAAAAAGAAGTTCTCGTAGTCGAGAACAGGATAGCCACAGAGTCAAAGCTGGCTTGTTTGCAACTAAACCCCACATTACCCTCTTGATACAAATGCATGTATGATAGGATCGATGTAAGTCTTCTTGAGTACCTTTGTACTCAATGTTGCTTTATTTATGTTTTTGCAGCGGAGACTTCGGTCTTACTAGTGTCTTGTGGACTTCGACAAGTAGCTTGTACCTCAGCTACGATCTTGATCGGATGTTGTAGATAGTCGGGCTCTTCAGCCTTTTTCATTTGTAGATGTCTATACTCAGACATGTAATGCTTCCGCTTGTTGCTTGTTGCTCTGAATGTTGGGTCATGTGCCCCCTGTTTGTAATAAATGCTATGATGGCTCTTCTTAGCCTTTATCTATATGAGTTGTTGAGTTATGTTGTGATGCCATGTTGTACAACACATACTTGCATGTTATGCGTACGTGTAGTGTGTATTGCTATTTGTGGGATCTGACTATCTAGTTGTTTATCCTTATTAGCCTCTCTTACCGGGAAATGTCTCCTAGTGCTTCCAGTGAGCCCTGGTAGCTTGCTACTACTCCGGAACACTTAGGCTGGCCGGCATGTGTCCTTTGTTCTGTGGTACATCCTTCGGGAAATGTCACGCGGTGTCTACCGGAGTCCTGTTAGCCTGCTATAGCCTGGTGTACCGGAGTCCTGCTAGCCCAGTCGCTACAGCCCGGATTCACTTGCTGATGACCGACACGTTCGATGCTGGGTCATGTATGCCTGTCCCTGTAAGTTAGTGCCACTTCGGGTTCACGACTAGCCATGTCAGCCCGGGTTCATTGTCATATGGATGCTAGCGACACCATCATAAACGTGTGCCAAAAGGCACAAACGTTCCCGGGCATGGTAAAGCGACACCCGTGGGAATACCATGCGTGAGGCCACAAAGTGATATGAGGTGTTACATGCTAGATCAGTGTGGCATAGAATCGGGGTCCTGACAATCAAGGCGGATGAGGAGGAGGCAAAGGCAATGGCTGGCTTTCTCGGGTTCATGGCCGGACTTGGTGGTCGGGCGCCGGCGATCTTTTAGATTCGGTTTACAGTAGGTTTAGTATGGTTTGTGCAAAATAGTTAATGAATTTCGTCCAGTTTGTAGGAAAAGTTTTCAAAATGTAATGAATTTCATCCGGTTAATTTGAAATTTGCTTTGTTTGCACGAATTTCGTCCGGTTAGTTCATATAGTTGTCGAAAGGTATGCGGGCAGCATTGGATGGCATCTATCGGTGTCCTCGGACAGATGCCGGTGAAATTTGTGGGCCAGTGCTGGAGATGCCCTAACTATCATGCTATAATCGCTAACAATCCTCCATCATTTGGAAGGGAACAGTTATCCCTTGATCAAAATCAGATCCGCGGTGTTTCGCACCCCTCCCGCATACGAGTGTAAACTCTTGCTTACATAAAAATGGAGCAAGTGGACGGCACTGTAGCACGTCATATCACTCGAACTAGCCCGCCTAACGAGCGGGAAAGCACCACCCTCGTCATTTTGTTCTGGATTTCAATTGATCGATCGCGCGAAAATGTTATGCTTCGCAAGTTCTAAAGGAAAAGGCGGCACACTTATGACTCGTACGCGTCGCAACCCCGACAGTCCGGCTCGCACGCTGCTCACCAAAGGGGACACGCGTTGTCTTGCAGTTTCACTGACATGTGGGATCGTAATTGAATAAACCGTCGATAGCCGAAATCTAATCGCTCGGTGGGCGTCGGCTGAGAAGAGAGAAACGGGGGAGGGAGAAGAGATCGCCCGCCCGCCGTGCACGGACTCCAAGAAATATATGGTGATAATGTGAGGTGGGCCATCTTTGAGTCCGGCCGCTTCGAGCCCGCTCTCACCGCCTGCCCCTCAAGACGCCAGCTGTCCGCTGCTTGCATAGCAAGTAGTCCCCGCTTATGTGGAGGAGAGAGAGGCATTGACAAAGTCAAGGAGTAACAGTGGAGACAATAGCTTTCATCAAAAATAAACAATGAATACTCGTTGCTCGTCCTCTATATCGGAAAGAATACTTTCATTCGCCGACATGTGGGACGTCGACCATCCTGGTCCACCTGCCATGCACAAAATTATCCTGGTCTACCCTGGTCGTATCGCAGGCCCAACCTTTCCCATCGTAAGTTGTTCGGACGAAGGAACCATCATGACTTCGTTGAATTCCACTTCTTCAAGAAAACTTACTATACCCGCAATACTGCTACCACACGCGAAGACTGGACGTCACTGTACCACGTCATATCACTAAAACCCACTAGGCCAAACTAGCCCGCGTAGGTCATCTATTTTGGAATGGAGGGAGTATGTCTCTGCACTGCTATGATTTTGTGTTGCACGTTCTCTATCATTTTGCTACGATTTTCCTACCCTATGAACCAAATGAGGGCTGAATGTATGTCGACTATTGTTTGATCGATCGCTAAGCCTACAATTTTGGGAGCTAGGGCTATTGGTCGATCGACGAGGGATAAGTATAAGCGTACCACGAGCTCATCAGCCCCAACATTTCTCTTCGGTGAGTGTTTTGCAAGTACTATAGCTCGCACATTAGCTAGCCTATTAACACCAAGAATCATCAAACAAGCCTTGCTGTCTTGCTGATATGAGAAACAGTCCAAACTTACATCTAAGCATGCCATATATTACATCAAAAGCTGGTGAGGATACATCTGTTTCCATAACTCGGAGAGGGTTCGCATGATTCATCGCATGATTCACTATCAAACAAAAGTAGCAAGATCCACCCACACAAGACAGTGCACTAGCCCTAAGATGGTTTGATAACACGCATCATTCTGGTAATTAAACACAGGGCAATGCAAACTACCCTGAAGGATTAGCGCGACCAACTATTTCTTGTCATCGATCTCTCGGGCAATGACCACAGCACGGACAATGGCATGGGAATCAATTTCTGAGGCGATGTCCACAGGACTGACCGCGACATCGGAATCGATCTCTGGGGCGATGTCCACAGGATGAACAGCAGCATCGGAATCAATCTCCGGGGCGATGCCAACAGGATGGGCCACGACATCAGAATCATCAAGGACAACCACCGGCACCTTCACAACACTAACATATTAGCAAGCACATTGCAAATAATCAAAAAGCAAGCACCTTGCAAATAATCAAAAACCACAACTATGGTAATAAGCCATTATTTTTTACCTTGTGCAGCTCACCGGGGGATATCATCCCTACGGGGGCCATCTCCTCGTCCTCGATGGGGCCATCACCTTGCCAGGGGAATACTGCTTCTCAACGGCGACTATCTCCTCAAACTCGGTCTTGAGCCACACATAGGTGGCAATCAGAGCTCCTAGGGTAGGCACGGTGGGGCCCTTGCTGTTCTTCCAACTTTCTTTGAGGAGTTTGTCCTCCAACGTCCTCAACTCTTTGGCCAGTGCTTGTTTCTTGGAGTTCTTCGTCTCCATGGGTTGTCCCGCCAACATGGTCAACTCGTTGGTCGGTGCTCGCTTCCTGGAGATCGCTGTCTCCAGTGGGTTGTCCGCCAGCAACTCTTTGCCTAGTGCTCCAGGATCCATCAATGAACTGATAAACAAAAAGGAATCGAAAGGAAACCACAATCGCAATGAAAACGGGAAAAGAATAGGATGTGAGAATCGGTCGGTGCTTCGCAAAAAGAAGATTATTGGAATAAAAATATAGCAGCATAACTGATTCGCCCACCTTTCCTTCGTCGGTAGATAAGAAAAATGGCAGAAGTGAGTAGCCTGGAGTGAGGTTTTCTTCAAGAAAGGGAAGAAAGCGCTTGAACAAGCGTTCCAATGAAATGATGGTTGCTTCGTCCAGTCCAACTTGGAGGCCACCTTACCACTGCTGGTAAAGGTGTGGGTTTTGTGATATGACGGGTCATGACGGCCACACCGGGGTGACAGGTGAGTCTCGATTGTAGCAACTCGCTGTGATTTGGTGGATGGCACATGGGCCCGGACGCTTTGAAATGTCATTAACTTGATTTTAGTCTCTTTAGTATTTGGATCCAAGCATGGATGAGGCTAACAAGTTTTAGTCCCACTACTTTTAGTCATGAGACTAAAACGTATCAAAGCACTCTCTCAATACTGTGCACCGCGACCAAGGCGGAGAGGAAAACGAGAGAACTACGTAATTAATGCATGAGTTTAATTAGGGTAGTTTTGTAAAGTACGAGATACATTCCTCCAATCGCAAAATGCCTTGGTTCATGAGATTTGAGATTTGAGACCTATAAACCGGAAGGTAGGGGGTACTGCACACGGTGTAGTCTAGTCACTTGTTTTTTTAGCCGAAGTCTAGTCACTTGTTGAAATCTCTAGAAAGGCAAATACTCATTTCCGGTTTAGAGGTCTATACTACTCCCTCCGTCTAGGTGTGTAAGTCATCCTACGAAAACCAAATAGTCCCAAAACACTTAGGCGCGGTGCATTAACTTCTACCTTGTTTCTTGTTTCTTGACATACGTATCAACCAATAAGAGATGAGCGGTGTGCATGCTTTTAATGACTTGCAATGGCTAGTTCATTGCATGGAATGCTATTAATTAGCAAATAAACATTGGTGACCCCAGGAGGAAACAGTGCTAAGCGCATGGACCTATGCAGAACGAGTATCAACCAATGGATAATGGAGTTTAATTGTTAAACAATAGCAATTTTGTCTCATGCAAGAGCCTGGCTAGTACTCCAAGGAACCGCACCACGCGAGCGTTCGCAACTGCCACGTTCGGTTTGCGCTTGGCTCTTCGCCTCTTCGAGAAGACGAACAATGATGTTACTCCTACTTCTACAGTATCGAATCCACTGTTGCATGTTCGTCCACCTCGTGCGGGAGGGATAGCGTGTAGCGAAAGCTTCTACTTACTGCTCCTGCCTTTGCGTCCATGATAGGTGGGCCCAATAGGTGGTTGGCCCACCTATCATGCAGCCAAAGGTAGGTGCAGTTAAGGCACCGGTGCTCAGTTCGCGAGGGAGAGGGCATCGTAGTAATCAAATTTCTCAGGCTTGTACGAGTTGACGCGACACATCAAAGCACTGCATTCGATAAAACTCTTTTTACACATTTCAAATGGGCTACTTCGTATGTAGGAGTAGACATATTCTGCTTCGTATGTACTCCCTTCGTTCCAAAATATAAGTCTTTTTAGAGATTTCACTATGAACTACTCCCTCCGTCCCATAATGTAAGACGTTTTTGACACTAAACTAGTGTCAGAAAACGTCATATATTATGGGACGGAGGGAGTACATACAAAACTAAATGAGTGAATCTCCACTCTAAAATATGTCTATATACATCTGTATGTAGTTTGTAGTGGAATCCCTAAAAAGACTTACATTTAGGAACGGAGGGAGTAGTCACTTGTTGCAATCTCTAAAAAGACTTATATTTGGAAATGGAGGGAGTACAACACATGCATGCATGTCGTGACTTTCCTTTTGATATTTGCATGTGTTGATTTGATGCACCTTGCCAAATTTTGACTATAAATTTAACTAACCAAATTTTCATGCATGTCAAAAAAAATCACGGGGCTGTTTGGATGGTGACTATGTTTGTCTTATGTTGCCACATTATTTTTCCCACACTTGCCACACTTGCCTAACCTGAGTTGCTCAAATTGTTAGACACACTTTGGCTTGCCTAAGGGAATCTTGCCACAATTTTTGTGTCTATGACATGTGGGGTTCACTGCTAATAAAAAAATTCTTGTCTTAGGTGTGGCTAATAAAAAAGACTTATATTTAGGAACGGAGGGAGTAGAAAATATAAATAATAATGCATGTTGGGGCAACCCACGTTTCCGCTAATTTTAGCCGTGGGCTTGTTCACAATTTTTATGAGGGGGTGGCTGTTCTTTTAATGGAGGGACTTGTAGTACTACCAGACTTGAACGATACAAAGTGCGACCTGGCACACCGTAACACCACTTGGAACAAGCGGATAGCTATCTCAAAAAACAATCAACAACTAAAAAAACCGCGACCTGGCATGTAGTAGTACACAATTTTAAACGATTGTTTTGATGGAGTGAAAAAGGAAAACTACCCCACTACTTATATATAGGCCGGAGCCTCCGCGCTTGCTTGCTAGGGCTGCTCTATTCACACACTCTCATCCTCTCCAGATCTAAACAAGATAGGGGTAGTAACCTTGTCTTTCTCCCTTCAAAAAACACTGGCTTTCTATCCTCACTGCTGGTTACAGGTCCGGACGTACCCCCCTCCGCCGGTGAAGGGGAGGAGGGGCAGCGTTTAGGCCGTCGTCGACAGTGAGGGAGGAGACCCACTGCCGGCCGCACCATTATCTCTGGCCGAGCGCCAGCGCGGAAGGTCCTCCGATCGCTTCGTCGTTGCCTGTGGGCGGATCCGGCCTCCCGCCGCCCACCTATCCACATCCCGATGACCTTCAGGTATATCTTTGTTCGAAACCGCCCAAGCTCGCTACGTCGCTGCATGTGCATCATTTTCTACCCCTCAGCCCCTCTCGATCGGATGGTCCAACGTCACATTTTTTCTTCTTCTATTGTTAGAGGTAAAGCTACTTCATGGAGTCGAATCTTGTACTCCCTCCGTCCGAAAATACTTGTCATTGAAATAAAGTGGGGGTGGGGGAATTTAGTATGTACATTGGACTTGGTACAAATAGGAAGGAAAGGGGATGAAAGTAGTACAGACTGGTCATCCAACCGGTCTCTTGGTCGAAAAGGGAAATATAGGGGTAACGCTGTACACAGTGGTATGACCAGGACTAGATTTGCTATCCACACATAGGAGTAGGTTGGAAGGGAAAGAATACGGTAGGAATTGTGTTCCTAGGAAAATCCTGCACCAAAGCTGTGAACCGAACGCATCCTTAGTTGTTCTTAATATAATGTCCCTGGTAAAAATGAAGCCATGCCACTGTCTTTGCCTGTAATTGTTTGAGACTCTGACAAGTTTAGCCTAATGTTTTTGCCTGTAATTGTTTGAGACTCTGACTGTTTCCTCTGTGCCTTTTTGTGCAAACAGGGATATCCAATTCACCTGGTTCCTGTTGTGACCTTTTGGTGCACTGCACAAAACTCTTCTTAAAAGAAGTGACTTTTGTGTTGTTTAACTGGAATGTCAGATGGAACAGTTGGTTCATTTTGGTGGAACTGCACAAAGGGAGATCTGTGTTCCAATCCTCATCATCCATATTGGCGCCATAACCTTCCTTTAGGTAAGAATGATATTTATTGGCACCATAACCTTCCTTTAGGTAAGAATGATATTTAATGCATGTGTTCATCTCTATTTTCCGACTACCATGAGAAAATAATGTTGTTTTTTACTAGTACACTTGTACTCCCTCACTAACAAAACCAATTCTGAATTAGAAGGCCAATCATGTACTTGGTTTCACCAACTGGTGAGGAGAAAGAGAAACAGAGCATGAAGAGGAAGAAGAAGAAGAATAAACAGTGCCAAGGCGATCTTGCTGAAGCCAGAGGCCTCAGTCGAGGCTATTCAAGGGCTCTGACAACGACTACCTTACATGTGAGACGATCCTCCAGGGATCCCTTCCACTTCTGCTGTCTCACTTAATTAATTAGGAGCACTTAAGTACCACTAATTTATTACTGCCTAATTTTCCTGTTGGAGTTAAACAAATCTTTAGTAGGACCCTATGCTGAATCATGTATGTGTGAATGTTTGTCTATGAAGGTGAATCATGTGGTGGAGTAGGGAGGGAATATTATTAGTGTCATGACATAATAGTGCTATTGTTTTGCATGTCAATTTATTGACATTGGTTCAATGAGGCAATGTTTTGCGTATTGTCCATCATGAATTTGATGCTACTGTTTGAGTAATATGCTAATGTCTTCCTATCCTTTCTCACTAAGCTAATGAAGGTTTCACCTTGTTCCTACTTGTGAAAACAGGGATCATGTTGTGCCAATCATACATTTTAGTGGAACTACACAAGACAATACAATGAACTGTATCCCAGCTAGTGCTTTAACTCTGCTGGAAGTTCTTGATAATCTTTCGATATAATCTCAGCACTGGTAAACAAGAGTGATTTCAACCATACATTTGAAGTGCACAAAAATATATACTATTGTGTGATTCCAGTGAGTGCTTTATCATCTCTTATGGGACTACATGAATAAGCTTTTTTCTCAGTTGGTACGGGCCTAAGGCCTTCATCCATATTAGTTTGTCATCATCTCTATTTGTATCGTACATCTTGTCATGAGAAACTCCTTTATCTTTGCACTTTTAAGTTTTGCAACCTATGATAAATGGTGATGCTTTGAGTGTTGAGTTTAGCTAATTGGCACTGATTAAATAAACTAATACCTCTCTTTAAGCAAGACTACTATGTTGCTAACTTTACCCATTAAGATAATGAGGGTGCTTCTATTTGTTAGTGTATGTTTCATCAACTAGTCCCACTATTACAGTAATCTCACTCTCTCAATATATGTGCCAACAGGGATGCTCGATTTTGGTGGAACTGCACAAAAACTTTGGGTGCTTCATTGCCTCGACAGCTTCCGTCCTTTCCTGCCAGTCGCTAATCTCCGCTTGCTTTCTTCCTTTGTCGTCGACGCTATTTATCTCGGCTTCCAAATCAAAGGAAATAGTAATTGATATGCTACCTCACACAGGTTGGTACTGGTCTTTATCTGGATTATTGTGCCTGTCATATGTATTGGTAATTTGGTATTGTGCCACTGTTTGCCGATTTCATAAAGGAGTAATTTGGAGCCTAAACTCACAAGAAAATCATTACATCGGGTGATTTCAGTAGAACTGCACAAAATGATCAGATGGACATGTACTTATGCTGCTGCTATGTACTCCAAAGTTCACTCAGACAAGCATCGATGTTGACAAGAAGTGCCTATATTCATTTGAGTATCAACCGGCGTCAACCAATTGTCAAACTCCAAGTATTAGGAGAGTGAACGCCAAAAATATTGCTTGGTGCATAGCCAAGAAAAATGCAGTCCAGTCTTTGGTCCCAACTTGTGCCTTTTGGTTATCGGCACATATGGTAGCGAACTATATGGCATGGAGTCTAAAGATTCCAGACAAGTTGGTTGGTGCGTATATTCATCTGGGACTTAATCAGTCTGCACGCCAAGGATGCTCCATTTCAGTTGAACTGCACAAAAAATTTGGGTGGTTCATTTTCTCAACCGCTTCCTTTCTCGTCTGCAATGTAGAATTTTGGCGAGATACAGGACCAAGATGAGCCAGTAAACTAGTTGGATGAAAGTAGTGGCCAAGTTGCTCAAACCTCCGTCGGCACGAGGCCACTATTTGAGGATAAACCTACAAGCAAAGTTTAGATTGTCTGTGCTACCTCTTATGTACTCGAAAGTTTACTCGTACAAGAAATAATTTTAGCAAGAAGTACCTCTGATTGAACACCATTTACCAGTCTGTACCCTAGGAAATTGAAGTTTGTCCATGGATCATATTGGCTTTGATCTCAATCATTTGGATGCATAAACATACTGAACATGTGTATATCTGAATCTTTTTGTGAATTATGTATGAATATTGTCGTGTGATCTATCAATCATTTGGATGCATAGATATGCTGAGCTTGTCTATATATGAATCTTTTGAGTTGTTGATAGTGAATGTTGGCTATGAATATGAATGTGTCATGTGAACCTGAGTTTGATATGAATTGCAACAGAACCAGTTATAACCCTTCTCCTCCTCTCAATCTACGACTCCACTGTCGCGTTTTCCCATCTCCGAGTCGTTCCCGTCCCGGGCCTCGCCGTCGTCCACCACCTCGCTGTGTTCGGTGCGGCGTGGTCAACAAACGAGAGTCATCGGAAGAGGACTGTACGTGGAGAGCTTGACGGCTGGGACCCACGAGGTCCATGGTCGCACGCAAGGAAAGTTCCTCTTTATTAAGCTGAAAAAATGTTTCCTCCACCTGAAAGCTGGGACCCACCGGCTGTATCATCGCACGGAAGGAAGTGCCTCCTTGTTTTGCGAAAAAATTATTCATCCTGCTGACACCGGGGCCGTCGACGGTGACCGACTTGTGGGCTCGCTAAGCGGGCGGTATGCACGGCTTTGTCAACTTAATCAACAAATGATTCTAGCAGCTGGACCGTTGGATGTTAATCCAACAGCCGTGCTCCTTCTTCAACCTCTGGTCTTGCTCCTGTCTCCCATGGGCGGCACCGCGTCTGTCTTTGCCAAGCACCCAAACCAAAGAAGTTTCCCTCCTCTCCATCTGCGACTCCACCGCCTGCCTTCCCCATCTCCGGTCGCTCCAACAGCGCGCTTCGCACGGTGTGGTCAACGTGGTCAACAACCGAGAGTCATCGGAAGATGACTGTACGTGAGAGGCTGACAGTGGGGACGCACCACGCCCATGGACGCATGCATGCAACGGAACACGGCGAGGTTAACCTGGTCAAGGAACGACTTCCATCAGAAGTATACTATATGTGGAGAGTCTCAGCTGGGTCCACGGCCGCAGCAAGTAAGTGCCTCCTTATTACGCGGAAAATAATGATTTCTCCAACTGACAGCAGGGGCCCACTGGACGGGCCACTATATTTTGCGAAAAAAATGTTTGCCCCATGACTGCTGGGACCCACCTGACGGGCCACCGTATTTCGCGAAAAACGCCCCTCGCCTTCGCTTGCCGGCTCGGACCCACCGGAAGTGCCTCCTTACTACGCACAAAAAAAAGAATACTCCCCCTGCTAGCTGGGACCCACCTTGGTGGGAGGCTGACTTGTGGGCCTACTAAGTTGACGGGGACAAAGGGCTTTGTCAACTTAGTCAATATGAATGACTCTAGCTCCAGTGACCGTACGATGTCCATCCAACGGCCGTAGTGCTTCTTCAACCTCTGGTCTTCTTGCTCCAGCCGCCCAAACTAGCGCCGGTCGTGCCTCATGCTCCTGCCTCCCGTGTCCGACCGTGCTGCCGCGGAGGACTCGCCGCCCCCTACTATTCCCACTGCTGGCCAGGCCCTGCGGCGACGGTAGCCTCACACCGTAGCCAAACCAGTGAACCCTCGTACTCCTCTCTGCGCGGGCTTCAACTGTCGCGTCTTCCCCGGCTCCGTGTTGTCCCCTTCCTAGGCCTCGCCGTCGTCCACCGCCATGGTGCTCTCCGCGTGGTGTGGTCAATGTGGTCAAGGAACGACTTCCATCGGAAGAGTACTGTACGTGGCGAGCCTGACAGCTGGGTCGACGGCCACATCCCAGTTTTTTTTGTGATTTGCCAAGTAAGTCGCTTTGACAGGCCTGTTGGGCTGCAAATCTTTCAAGACGAGGAGATCTTTCATTCGGCTGGCCGAGAAAATGGCCCATCGGTAATGAGAAATGGGCTGTACATTTTTAAAACACATCAAAGCGGCAATTAGTTTCAAATATCTTTTTTTTCATTTCGAGATTTTAACTTACATTAATTTTTATGCGTGGAGCATTTGTTGGATTTTATATTGATATACATTTAGTTTTAAAATCAGTTTGAATGTGAGTCGAAATTTCGGGATTAAAAATAGTTCGGACCGCATCGAAATATGCAAAATTTTGTATAATTTTTTAACCATGGCCACAATATGGGCTGTAATGCTAACAAAAAGAATACGGGCTCCAAAAAACCTTAAGAATTGGCAAATGGGCTCTAAATTATTAGAAATAATGGCAGATGGGTTGTATGTTGTTTTCCACATATTCGAGGCTTTCCTAAAAAAAGGTTGACGCACAAGCAGTGACTGTTGGATGGCCATCCAACGGCCGTCGTGCTTCTTCAATCTCTGCTCTTCTGCTCACCGCCAAAC
Source organism: Aegilops speltoides (assembly GCA_021437245.1). Taxonomy (NCBI): domain Eukaryota; kingdom Viridiplantae; phylum Streptophyta; class Magnoliopsida; order Poales; family Poaceae; genus Aegilops; species Aegilops speltoides. Next base: position 422,695,021 of record CM038142.1, on the reverse strand, counting down.
AAGCGCCAAGGGACTGCTCGCTCCCTCCTCCTCCCATGCCGGGCTGTCTTTGTCGTGCAGGGTTCACCGCCCCACCGTACTCCCATCGCTGGCCTAGCCATCCCTCTACTCACCCACACTTGCTGTTATTCTCCGGCGACGGCAGATGAACCAGTAAACCCTCATTCAGTCGTACTCCTCTCTGCGTGGGAAACAACTGCTGAGTCTTCCCTGCCTCCATGTCGTTCCCTTCCTAGGCCTCGCCTCGTCCACCGCCCTGGTGCTCTCGGCGCGACCTAGTCAACGTGGTCAACGACCGACATGCATCTGGCGGATCAGACGTGGAGAGGCCGACAGCTGGGTCCACGGCCGCACGCAAGGAAATGCCTCCTTATTACGCGCAAAATAATGATTCGTCCACCTGACATCAGGGACCCACCGAAAGGGCCTCGGTATTTCGCGAAAAAAACATGACCGCCGCTGACAGCTCGGACCCACCAGCTATATCTTCGCACGCAAGGAAGTGCCTCCTTATTACGCACAAAAAAAAAAATGAATACTCCCCCTGTTAGCTGGGACCCAGTATAGTGGAAGGCTGACTTGTCGGGCTACTAAGTTGACGGGGACGGAGGGCTTTGTTAACTTAGTCAATATGCACGATTCTAGCTCCAATGACCGTACGATGTCCATCCAACGGCCGTAGTGCTTCTTCAACCTCTGGTCTTCTTGCTCCAGCCGCCAAAACCAGCGCCGGTCGTGCCTCGTGCTCCTGCCTCCCGTGGCGGCTGCGATCGGCGGAGGCCTCACCGCCTCTACTACTCCCACCGCTAGCCAGGCCATCCCTATACTCACCCACACCCCCTGTTATTCTGCGGCCACGGCAGCCTCACACCGCAGCGAACCAGTGAACCCTCGTACTCCTCTACACGTGGGCATCCATTGTCGCGTCTTCCCCGGCTTCGCGTTGTCCCCTTCCTAGGCCTCGCCGTCGTCCACCACCCTGGTGCTCTCGGTGCGGCGTGGTCAATGTGGTCAAGGAATGGCTTCCATCGGACGTGGATCAGACGTGGAGAGGCCGATACCGGGTCCACGGCCGCAAAGAAGGAAGTGCCTCCTTATTACGCCAAAATAATTATTCCTCCACCGACAATGGGACCCACCGGATGGGCCACCGATTTAGCGAAAAAAAGTTTCCCTCTGTCTGCTGGGACCCACCAATTACATCTTCGCACGCAAGGAAGTGCGTCAAAAAAAACGATTCGCCCCCCTGACTGCTGGGACCCACCAGCTACATCTTCGCACGCAAGGAAGTGCCTGACAGTCGGGGCCCACCTGGTCGAAAGCGTACGTAGCGTTGTCATTCTGGTCGCGAACGTGTACGTACATATATACTGGTGGATGTAGAGGCGCGCATGTGTCGTAATAGAGGCGCGCACGTAGCATGTACAAGTACGTACAACAGCGAGGGTGCAAGAAAGAAAATACGGCCACGTACGTACATACGGGCAGGGTCTCTAACTCCTATCGCGCATACGTACATGGCTGGGTCGGAGCGGAGAAACAGCGTCGTCGTCGTGTTCATGGGGAGCCAACCGGCTGGGTCGGAACGGAATGCTTGGTCGTGTTCATCGGGAGGGCTTGGACGGAACAGGCGATGGAAACGAGGCCTGGCATACCGCACAACAGAGGAAATGGCCTTGTGTTCGACTGGCCACGTTTGAAACAGGGTCCTGTTGATTGGGAGGGGCCTGGCGTACCGGAAAACGGAGGAAACGGACCTCCTACGGTCAAAACGGGGGTCCTGTTGATCGGGAGGGGTGTGGCGTACTGCCAAACGGACGAAACGGACTTGTATTAGAGCGCTACGGTCGAAACGGGGGTCCTGTTCATCGGGAGGGGTGTGGCGTACCGCAAAACGGACGAAATGGACTTGTGTTGGAGCGCTACGGACGAAATGGGAGGGGGGAGGGGTGTGGCGTACCACAAAACGCGACTCCACGGGATACTGTTCATCTACACCGTCGACCTCCTCCAGCCTCCATGGGCTACCGTCAACCTCCTCCAGCCTCCACGGGCTCCAGTTCATCCAGCCTCCACCGCGCGCTACTCCACCGGCTACTGTTCAACCACCCCTCCACGGGCACCCCTCCATCGTCTAATGTTCATCTAGCCCTCCACACCACGGGGTCCTGTTCAACCACCCCTCCACGGCCACCCCTCCACCGTCTATTGTTCATCCAGCCCTCCACATCACGGGTTCCTGTTCATCCAGAGGCAACACCACCGCTCATTGTTCATCCAAACCACCCCGCAACGCTCACTGTTCATCCAATCGATCGGCTTCAGTTAGCAGCATTAGCGAAGGAATCGCTCCATCGGGTTCAGTTAACAGCCATCGATCGATCGCTCGGGTTCAGTAACGCGTAGCCTCCAGTGCAATCGCTCGGGTTCAGTTAGAGCCCAACGCCTCGCTCGGGTTCAGTTAGAGCCAACGCCTCGCACACACGCGTGTACCTGTATGAGAGAAACGTGCATCACTCTCCCACCGTAACCGGCAACTCCCTGAAATTTTCCTCCCCCTCGCTTCTACCATGGTTTTTTCCGTCATGGACGGCCCAAAGAATGTCATGCAGCTGCGTCTCCGGCCCGCCTAGGACGAAAAGCCATTTTCTGTCATGATTTTTTGTCATAGAAGTAGGAGCCCACCACATCTATGATGATACCGGGTTTTGTCACAATTATCATCATAGAAGTGTCATATGTATGACAGAAATTTTTTTCGTTCGGCCCAAAATGTCACGGATGTGTCTTTTTTTTGTAGTGTTAGGAGCACGTGTACAGACGAGCTCGTGCATTAGAGCCCACTGCTTCACTTTTTCAATTCCTCTCTCATTCACATAAGCGGGCTTATAGCCCAGTATCGTACTTTCTCTAAATGCAGCTGGTGCCTAGGGGGGCGCACGAGAGGAGGGAGGGGTTTTCTGGTGGGCCAGGGCGGTCAAAAGCGGGCTTGGGAGTGGTCCGAACTCCCGTATGACCTGCCTCACATTATCACCATATTTCTTGGAGTCTGTGCATGGAGGACGGGCGATCTCTTCTCCCTTCCCTGTCTCTCTCTTCTCATCCGACGCCCGCCGAGCGATTACATTTCGGCTATCGACGGTTTATTCAGTTGCAGTCCCACATATTAGTGAAAATGCAAGACAACGCGTGTCCCCTTTGGTGAGGAGTGTGCGATACCAAATTTTGGGGGTGTGACGCGAACATGACTGGCATGCTTTAAGTGTGCCGCCTTTTCCTTTTGAACTTGCAAAGTGTAACATTTTTGTGCGATCGATTGATAGAAATCTAGAACAAAATGACGAGGGCGGGGCTTTCCCGCGCGTTAGGTGGGCTAGTTCGGCCTAGTGGGTTTGAGTGATAGGACGTGATACAGTGTGATGGCCCACAAGTATATGGGATAAATTGTAGCCTTTTCGATAAGTAAGAGTGTCGAACCCAACGAGGAGCAGAAGGAAATGACAAGTATTTTTCAGCAAGGTAATGTCTGCAACTGCTGAAATTGTAAGTAACAAAGTACTTTGATAGCAAGATAATTTGTAACGAGCAAATAATGGTAGTAGTAACAAAAGTGCCGCAAGGTAGCCAAATCCTTTTGAGGCAAATGACAGGCCAAAATGGTCTCTTATGATAAGCAAAGTGTTCTTGAGGGTACACGGGAATTTCATCTAGTCACTTTCATCATGTTAGTTTGATTTGTGTTCGCTACTTTGACAGTTTGGTATGTGGGTGGACCGGTGCTTAGGTGTTGTTCTTACTTGAACAAACCTCCTAATTATGATTAACCCCTCGCAAGCATTCGCAACTATGACAAAAGTATTAAAATAAATTCTAACCATAGCATTAAACTTTTGGATCCAATCGGTACCTTATGGAATTGCGCATAAACTAGGGTTTAAGCTTCCGTCACTCTCGCAACCCATTCTCTAATAAATACTCCACAATGCATTCCCTTAGGCCGAAATATGGTGAAGTGTCATGTAGTCGACATTCACATGACACCACTAAGGGAATCACAACATACATATCATCAAAATATCGAACACATATCAAGTTCACATGATTACTTGCAACATGGTTTCTCCCGTGACCTCAAGAACAAAAGTAGCTACTCACAAATGATAATCATGCTCAAGATCAGGGGGGTATTAAATAGCATAGTGGATTTGAACATACAATCTTCCACCAAATAAACCATATAATAATCAACTACAATATGTAATTAACACTACTGGTCACTACTACCTCTTGAGCACTGTGTTGGATTTCCCCGAAGAGGAGAGGATGATGCAGTAAAGTAGCGTAAGTATTTCCCTCAGTTTTTGAAAACCAAGGTATCAATCCAGTAGGAGGTCACGCGCAAGTCCCTCGTACCTGCACAACACGATAGCAACTCGCAACCAACGCTTAGGGGTTGTCAATCCCTTCACGGTCACTTACTTAGAGTGAGATCCGATAGAGATAATATTTTGGTATTTTTGATATAAAGATGCAAAGTAAAAAAGTAAAGGCAAAGTAAAAACAAAGCAAGTAAATAAAGTGATATAGATTGATATGATGAGAATAGACCCGGGGGCCATAGGTTTCACTAGTGGCTTCTCTCAAGAGCATAAGTATTCTACGGTGGGTGAACAAATTATCGTTGAGCAATTGATGAATTGAGCATAGTTATGAGTATATCTAGGCAATGATCATGTATATAGGCATCACGCCTGTGACAAGTAGATCAAACGATTCTGCATCTACTACTATTACTCCACTCATCGACCGCTATCCAAAGATGCATCTAGAGTATTAAGTTAAAAATAGAGTAACGCCTTAAGCAAGATGACATGATGTAGAGGAATAAATTCATGCAATATGATAAATACCCCATCTTGTTATCCTCGATGGCAACAATACAATACGTGCCTTGCAACTCCTTCTGTCACTGAGTAAGGACACCGCAAGATTGAACCCAAAGCCATGCACTTCTCCCATTTCAAGAACTACCAATCTAGTTGGCCAAACCAAACGGATAATTCGAAGAGACTTGCAAAGATAACTCAATCATACATAAAAGAATTCAGAGAAGAATCAAATATTTTCCATAGATAAGTTGGATCATAAACCCACAATTCATCGTTCTCAACAAATACACCGCAAAAAGAAGATTACATCGAATAGATCTCCACAAGAGAGGGGGAGAACATTGTATTGAGATCCAAAAAGAGAGAAGAAGCCATCTAGCTACTATCTATGGACCCGAAGGTCTGAAGTAAACTACTCACACTTCATCGCAGGGGCTATGGTGTTGATGTAGAAGCCCTCCATGGTGGATGCCCTCTCGTGAGCTCCTAACAGCCCCAAGATGGGATCTCGTGGATCTGAGAGGTTGCGGCGGTGGAATTAGGTTTTGGCTCCATATCTGGTCTAATGGGGGTACGTAGGTATATATAGGAGGAAGGAGTACATCGGTGGAGCTTCGAGGGGCCCACGAGGCAGGGGCGCGCCCAGGGGGCGCGCCCTCCACCCTCATGACAGCCTCGTGGCTTTCTTGATGGAGGGTCCAAGTCTCCTGGATCTTATCTGATGAGAAAATCACGCTCCCGAAGGTTTCATTCCGTTTGGACTCCGTTTGATATTCTGTTTCTTCAAAATACTGAAATAGGCAAAAAAACAGCAATTCTGGGCTGGGCCTCCGGTTAATAGGTTAGTCCCAAAAATAATATAAAAGTGGAAAATAAAGCCCAATATAGTCCAAAACAGTAGATAAAGTAGCATGGAGCAATCAAAAATTATAGATACGTTGGAGACGTATCAGTCACCCACAAGCACCAATCTATAGTTCCGGTACAAAGATTGAACACAAGAGATGAACTAGGGTTTGAGAGGAGATGGTGTTGTTGAAGATATTGATGGAGATATCCCTCCCAAAGATGGGAGAGTTGTTGGTGACGATGATGACGACGATGATTTCCCCCTCCGGGAGGGAAGTTCCCCCGGCGGAATCGCTCCGCCAGAGGGCAAAAGTGCTCCTGCCCAGGTTCCGCCTTGAGAAGGCGGCGCTTCGTCCCGAAAGTCCTCTCCTTATTTTTTTTCTACGTCAAAATGGCTTATGTACCAGAAGAGGGGCACCGGAGGTGGGCCAAGGTGAGCATAACCCACCAGGGCGCGCCCAGGTGGGTTGTGCCCACCTGGTGGACCCCCTCTGGTACTTATTTGCTCCATAAATCCTCATTTATTCCATAAAAAATTCTCGTGAAGTTTCATCTCATTTGGAGTTGTGCAAAATAGGTATCCCGACGTAGCTTTTTCAGGTCCAGATTTCCAGCTGCCGGACTTCTCCCCTTTTGTGTGTACCTTGCATATTATGAGATAAAATGCATTGGAATTACTCCAAAAAGCATTATTATGCAAAAACAACATAAATAACTGTAGGTAAACATGATGCAAAATGGACGTGTCAACTCCCCCAAGCTTAGACCTCGCTTGTCCTCAAGCGAAAATCGAAATCGAAAAACATGTCCACATGCTTAGAGAGAGAGGTGTCGAGAAAAACAAAAATACGGACATAGAAGCATCATGTAACTTATTATGGCAGCAACAAACTTCAACATAAAGCTTTTATCATAGACTTCTCATGAATAAGTAACAATTCATCACAACATCAAAGTATAAACTATAAACTCTATTGGAAGCTAACAAACTATGTTCTCAGTCAAGTTTGCAACTACAATTCATCATCTTTTCAGGAAGGGTCACGTATCAGAGCCTTTAGGCAAGTCCACATACTCAACCATCATATAGTCTTCTATGGGTGCTAAAACTCACCGCGTACACATGAGCAAAACGTTTCAACCGGACAAATAGAAAGATACGGGCTTATAGTTTCGCGTCCCAACGTATTCACCTCAAGGGTGATGTCAACAATAATAACTCATGCTACCCATCTTGAACTGGATATATGTGCCTAGATCTTTCCTCACCACATGATGCTTGCCAAAAGAGGAAATAAAAAGGAATAGAGAGAAGAACTTTGACCCTTGCATGAAAGTAAATACATAAAATTAAAAGATAGGCCCTTCGAAGAGGGAAGCAGAGGTTGCCATGTGCTTTTTGTTTGTATGCTCAACCCCTTAGTGCAAGAGAATGTCATGTTATATTGCCTCTTATGATGGCAACCTTTATTATGCAGTATGTCGCTTTTATTCTTCGCCATCACAAGTTCGTACAACACTCAATTTTCTCTTACACTAAATGATCTAACACTTTTAGAAGCCATTCTTATTGCCTTATTGCACCGATGACAACTTACTTGAAGGATCTTACTCAATCCATAGGTAGGTATGGTGGACTCTCAAAACAAGATTTGGGTTTAAGGGTTTTTGGATGCACAAGTAGTACCTCTACTTGGTGCGGAATTTTTGGCTAGCAAAGATAGGGGGCAAACACCACATGTTGAAGGATCTATGACAATATAGCTTCTATGTGAATATGAACAAACATAAATCATTACATTGTCTTCCTTGTCCAACGTCAACAATTTTGCCATATAATATTTTGATGGGTGCTCACAATCACAAAAAATTTCAAGGATAGTGTATTTGCATGTGAATCTTCTCTTCCCTTTTTAATTCTTTCATGAATTGCATCATTGACCAATGCTATGTTTGTCAATCTACAATAAAATTTTCTACTTATACTTTTCCTTGTGTGGTATCATTACTTACCATAAGATTAGCATATGATCTTTTTCATTTATTTCCTTTCTTTTTATTGAAACATGAAAGTAAAAGAAGCAAAACTCAAACTAAACTTTATTATCTATCTTGCACATGATTAGTAAGATAGATCACTAAGCAAACTCTCGAAAAGAAAGGATCGAACTAAACTTTTATTCATCTAAAGCAAAAGATAACTATGGATCAAACTAAGAAAAGTAAAGGCAAAAGATAGTGGAGGTGATACGATACCGGGGCACCTCCCCCAAGCTTGGCGAAAGCCAAGGGGAGTGCCCATACCCGATGCTCAATTTTCTTTTGGTGATGAAGAAGGACGTGGTGGTGATGAAGTAGTGGCGATCCTATCCTTAAGGATCAATGGATTCTCCAATCTACGGATGACGCTCTAGAGGAAGGTGATGTTTTCTTGATGCAGAATAGTTTCACGAGTGAGATACTTATTTTGCACCCGAATTGTTTCAATGATCCTGAAGGATGCAATCTCAATGGGGGTAAGATGAGCATATTAAGGTTTAAGGATATCTTCCTCTTCCTCCTCGGCCAATAGTGCTTGCTCGATCACCAACGTTTGGTCTCAAGTGCCCTCCTTGCCCTTGTCCTCCTTGGCTACTCCAACGGGCTCTTCCCTCTTCAGCTCGATCTTCATCAACCAAGCATCATCTTCCACATTGCTAAGAGGAAGAAGAAGACATGATGCCTAGCTTAACAGATTAAAAGAAAATAGTGAGAAAAGAAAACAGGAGATTTCTCCGTGATACGAAGATCAACAGGTTCGGGGAGTATATAAAGATTTTTTTTATCTTGGGAAACAAGCAAATAGAAGAAAAACGGAGTCCGGAAGGTACCCGTGGTGGGCACAACCCACCTGGGCGTGCCTGGCAAGCCAGGTGCGCCCTGGTGTCTTGTGCCCACCAGGGTCTCCTTCTTGGTAGTTTCTTATTTTCCTAATTTTCTAAATATTCCAAAACTAACAAAAAATATGCTTGCGGATTTTTCGGAGTCCGTTTACTTACCGTATCACATACCTGCTCTTTTTCATGGTTCTGGAGTGTTTCGGAAGGTTTCTTTTATGTGTTCTTCCGGTGTCATAGTATGGATAATATTGCTTTCAACATTAATGGGCGCACCTGAGATATAGTGTTTTATTCGTTGCCCATTAACAACCTTCGGGTTAGTACCTTTGGCAATATTTATTTTGATAGCTCCAGATCGATAAACCTCCTCGATGACATAAGGCCCTTCCATTTGGAGAGGAGTTATCCTGCAAAGAATCTAAAACGAGAGTTCTACAAAAGAACATATTCTCCAACTTTGAACTCACACTTTTGGATTCTTTTATCATGCCATCTTTTAACTTTTTCTTTGAATAACTTTGCATTTTCATAAGCTTGGGTCCTCCTTCATCTAATGAACTAATATCAAATAACCTCTTTTCACCAGCAAGTTTGAAATCATAGTTGAGTTCTTTAATTGCCCAACATGCTTTATGTTCTAACTCAAGAGGCAAATGACAAACTTTTCCATAAACCATTTTATAAGGAGACATACCCATAGGATTTTTATATGCTGTTCTATAAGCCCAAAGTGCATTATCTAGTTTCTTAAACTAATTCTTCCAGGACCTATTGACAATTTTTTGTAGGATTAATTTTATTTCTCTATTGCTAAGTTCAACTTGACCACTAGACTGAGGATGATAGGGTTATTCAATTCTATGGTTAACATCATACTTAGCAAGCATTTTATGGAAAGCACCATGAATAAAGTGTGAACCACCGCCAGTCATTAAATATCTAGGGACTCCAAACCTTGGGAAAATAACTTCCTTCAGCATTTTAATAGAGGTGTTGTGATCAACACTACTAGTTGGAATAGCTTCTACCCACTTAGTAACATAACCACCAACAACCAAAATATGAGTATACCCATTAGAGGAAGGAAAAGGTCCCATGAAGTCAAATCCCCACACATCAAATGGTTCAACAACAAGTGAATAATTCATAGGAATTTCTTGATGCTTACTCATATTACCCATTCTTTGACATTCATCACAAGATAAGACGAACTTATGGGCATCCTTGAAGAGAGTAGGCCAATAAAACCCAGATTGCAGTACCTTATGAGCAGTTCTGTCTCCCGCATGATGTCCTCCATAAGCTTCGGAGTGACATTTCCGTAGGATTTGTTCCTGTTCATGCTCAGGTACACAACGTCTAATAATACCGTCTACTCCTTCTTTATAAAGATGTGGGTCATCCCAAAAGTAATGTCTTAAATCATAGAAGAATTTTTTCTTTTATTGGTATGTAAAGCTAGGTGGTATGTATTTAGCAACAATATAATTGGCATAGTCAGCATACCAAGGTGTACTATTACAAACTTTTATTGCAGATAACTATTCATCAGGAGAGCTATCATTAATAGGTCGTGGGTCATTAAGAATATTTTCAAGCCTAGACAGGTTATCAGCCATGGGGTTCTCTGCTCCTTTTCTATCAGTGATGTGCAAATCAAATTCTTGTAGTAGAAGAACCCACCTAATGAGTCTAGGTTTAGCATCTTTCTTTTCCATAAGATATTCTATAGCAGCATGATCGGTGTGAACGGTCACTTTGGAATCAACAATGCAGGATCTAAATTTATCACAAGCAAACACCATTGCTAAGAATTCTTTTTCAGTAGTAGCATAATTTCGTTGAGCACTGCCTAGAGTTTTGCTAGCATAATGGATAACATTTAATTTCTTATCAACTCTTTGTCCTAGAACAACACCAATAGCATAATCACTAGCATCACACATAATCTCAAAAGACAAGTTCCGACCAGGTGGTTGAACAACAGGTGCAGAAATTAAGGATTTCTTGAGTGTTTCGAAGGCTTCCAAACAATCATCATCAAAAACAAAAGGAATATCCTTTTGCAAAAGATTTGTAAGAGGCCTAGAAATTTTAGAGAAGTCTTTGATAAATATCCTATATGAACCAGCATGACCAAGGAAACTACGAATACCTTTGATATCTTTAGGACATGATACTTCCTCAATTGCATCAACCTTGGCTTTGTCCACTTCAATACCTCTTTCAGAAATTTGATGGCCCAAAACAATACCTTCGTTAACCATAAAGTTGCACTTCTCCCAATTCAACATAATACTTGTTTGCTCACATCTCTTCAAAACTCGATCAAGATTGCTTAAACAATCATCAAAAGACTTCCCATAAACAGAAAAGTCATCCATGAAAATCTCAACAATCTTTTCACAAAAATCAGAGAATATAGCAGTCATACATCTTTGAAAGGTAGCAGGTGCATTACAAAGACCAAAAGGCATACGTCTATAAGCATAAGTTCCAAAAGGGCAAGTAAAAGTGGTCTTTTCTTGATCAGGTTGAGAAACATGTATTTGTTAAAAACCAGAATATCCATCAAGGAAGCAAAAATGTGTGTGCTTAGATAATATTTCTAGCATTTGATTAATAAAAGGCAGAGGTTAATGATCTTTTCTAGCTGCTTTATTTAATTTTCTAAAATCAATTACCATTCTATAGCCTATGACAATACTTTGTGGAATAAGTTCATTCTTATCCTTAGGGACAACAGTAATACCACCCTTCTTAGGGACACAGTGAACATGACTTACCCACCTACTATCAGCTATAGGATAGATGATATGTCTCCAACATATCTATAATTTTTGATTGTTCCATGCTATTATATTACCCGTTTTGGATGTTTATGGGCTTTACTTTACACTTTTATATCATTTTTGGGACTAACCGGAGGCCCAGCCCAAATTGTTGTTTTCTTGCCTATTTTAGTGTTTCGAAGAAAAGGAATATCAAACGGAGTCCAAACGGAATGAAACCTTCAGGAGAGTTATTTTTGGAACGGAAGCAATCCAGGAGACTTGGAGTATACGTCAGGGAAGCAACGAGGAAGCCATGAGGCAGGGAGGTGCGCCCTACCCCTGGGCGCGCCCCCCACCCTTGTGGGCCGCTCATGGCTCCCCTGACCGAGTTCTTTCGCCTATATATATGTCCATATACCCTAAGAACATCAGAGGGCACAATAGATCGGGAGTTCCGCCGCCGCAAGCCTCTGTAGCCACAAAAAACCTCTTGGGACCCTGTTCCGGCACCCTGCCAGAGGGGGATCCCTCACCGGTGGCCATCTTCATCATCCCGGCGCTCTCCATGACGAGGAGGGAGTAGTTCACCCTTGGGGATGAGGGTATGTACCAGTAGCTATGTGTTTGATCTCTCTCTCTCTCTCTCTCTCTCTCTCTCTCTCTCTCTCGTGTTCTTGATTCGGCATGATCTTGATGTACCGCGAGCTTTGCTATTATAGTTGGATCTTACGATGTTTCTCCCCTCTATTCTCTTGTAATGAATTGAGTTTTCCCCTTGAAGTTGCCTTGTCGGATTGAGTCTTTAAGGATTTGAGAACACTTGATGTATGTCTTGCCGTGCTTATCTGTGGTGACAATGGGATATTCACGTGATCTACTTGATGTGTGTTTTGGTGATCAACTTGCGGGTTCACCTTGTGAACTTATGCATAGGGGTTGGCACATGTTTTTGTATTGACCCTCCGGTAGAAACTTTGGGGCACTCTTTGAAGTACTTTGTGTTGGTTGAATAGATGAATTGAGACTGTGTGATGCATATCATATAATCATGCCCACGGATACTTGAGGTGACATTGGAGTATCTAGGTGACATTAGGGTTTTGGTTGATTTGTGTCTTAAGGTGTTATTCTAGTACGAACTCTATGATAGATCGAACGAAAAGAATAGCTTCGTGTTATTTTACTACGGAATCTTGAATAGATTGATCAGAAAGGATAACTTTGAGGTGGTTTCGTACCCTACAATAATCTCTTTGTTTGTTCTCCGCTATTAGTGACTTTGGAGTGACTCTTTGTTGCATGTTGAGGGATAGTTATATGATCCAAGTATGTTATTATTGTTGAGAGAACTTGCACTAGTGAAAGTATGAACCTTAGGCCTTGTTTCCTAGCATTGCAATACCGTTTGCGCTCACTTTTACCACTTGTTACCTTGCTGTTTTTATAATTTCAGATTAAAAATACATATATCTACAATCCATATTGCACTTATATCACCATCTCTTCGCCGAACTAGTGCATTGATGTCTACTACACAACCTTCTTCTTGTAGACGTTGTTGGGCTTGCAAGTGCACAGGTTTGTAGGACAGTAGCAAATTTCCCTCATGTGGAAGACCTAAGGTTTATCAATCCGTGGGAGGCGTAGGATGAAGATGGTCTCTCTCAAACAACCCTGCAACCAAATAACAAAGAGTCTCTTGTGTCCCCAACACACCCAATACAATGGTAAATTGTATAGGTGCACTAGTTCGGCGAAGAGATGGTGATACAAGTGCAATATGGATAGTAGATATAGGTTTTTGTAATCTGAAAATATAAAAACAGCAAGTTAACTAATGATAATAGTGAGCGTAAACGGTATTGCAATGGTAGGAAACAAGGCATAGGAATCATACTTCCACTAGTGCAAGTTCTCTCAACAATAATAACATAGATAGATCATATAACAATCCCTCAACATGCAACAAAGAGTCACTCCAAAGCCACTAGCGGAGAACAAACGAAGAGATTATGGTAGGGTATGAAACCACCTCAAAGTTATTCTTTCGGATCAATCTATTCAAGAGTTCGTACTAGAATAACACCTTAAGACACAAATCAACCAAAACCCTAATGTCACTTAGATACTCCATTGTCACCTCAAGTATCCGTGGGCATGATTATACGATATGCATCACACAATCTCAGATTCATCCAACCAACACAAAGTACTTCAAAGAGTGCCCCAAAGTTTCTACCGGAGAGTCAAGAAAACGTGTGCCATCCCCTATGCATAGGTTCATGGGCGGAACCCACAAGTTGGTCACCAAAACATACATCAAGTGGCACGTGATATCCCATTGTCACCACAGATAAACATGGTAAGACATACATCAAGTGTTCTCAAATCAAAGACTCAATCCAATAAGATAACTTCAAGAGGGAAACTCAATTCATCACAAGAGAGTAGAGGGGGAGAAACATCATACGATCCAACTATAATAACAAAGCTCGCGATACATCAAGATCGTGCCATAGAGAGAACATGAGAGAGAGAGAGATCAAACACATAGCTACTGGTACATACCCTTAGCCCCGAGGGTGAACTACTCCCTCCTCGTCATGGAGAGCGCTGGGATGATGAAGATGGCCACCGGTGATGGGTTCCTCCCAGCAGGTGCCTAACAGGCTCCCAAGAGGTTTTTAGTGGCTACAGAGGTTTGCGGCGGCGGAACTCCCGATCTATCTTGATATTCGATGGTTTTAAGGTACTTAGGCTTATATAGGCGAAAGAAATCGGCCGGGAGGTGCTCGAGGGGCCCATGAGACAGGGGGGCATGCCCAGTAGGGGGCGCCCTCCTATTTCGTGGCTGCCTCGAGGATCTTCTGACATGAACTACAAGACTCCAGGATCATATTCTTCCAAAAAATCACGCTGCCAAAGGTTTCATTCCGTTTGGACTCCGTTTGATATTCCTTTTCTTCGAAATACTGAAACAGGCAATAAAACAGCAATATGGGCTGGGCCTCTAGTTAATAGGTTAGTCCCAAAAGTGTATAATAAAGCCCATAATCATTCAAAATAGATAATAAAATAGCATGAATGCTTCATAAATTATAGATACGTTGGAGACGTATCATGCACCTATACAATTTACCATTGTATTGGGTGTGTTGGGGACACAAGAGACTCTTTGTTATTTGGTTGCAGGGTTGTTTGAGAGAGACCATCTTCATCCTACGCCTCCCACGGATTGATAAACCTTAGGTCATCCACTTGAGGGTAATTTGCTACTGTCCTACAAACCTCTGCACTTGGAGGCCCAACAACGTCTACAAGAAGAAGGTTGTGTAGTAGACATCAAGCTCTTTTCTGGCGTCGTTGCCTGGGAGGTGAGTGCTTGAAGGTATATCCTTAGATCTTGCAATCAAATCTTTTTGTTTCTTGTTTTATCACTAGTTTAGTCTATAAAATAAAACTACAAAAAAATGGAATTGAGTTTGCCTCATACGCTTCATCTTTTTAATATCTTTCGTGTGAATGATGGAAAGGAAAATTGTGCTCAAGTGCTAGAAGAAGAAGTCTATAAAATGTTTGGCACTAAATCTTTGAATGATGAGCATGATTGCAATGTTGTTAGTATGAATTCTTTGAATATCCATAGTACTAATGATGATTGCACTAGTCATGATGAAAATGTCTCTTATAAGCATGTCAATTTTTGTGGAGTGCATAGAGTTTGCAGGTACACACCAAATAGAGAAGATAGATTTTGCAAGAGGCATAAGTATTTAGAAACTAAATGGTTGCAAGAAAGGCTAGATGTGAGTGCTGAAAATTTAAAATTTCTTTACCGTACTTGTGAACTTTGCAATGAACATGGCCAATTAAATCTCCGATGCAAATTGTTTCATGATCGAATCGGGTCCAAAAATTGTGATGACTTGATTTCCCTTGTGCACCATAATGAACTTAGTTTTATTTTGGGTTATGAAGAAATGAAACGTTTAACTAAGCATATTCCAGAATTTAACCTTAAGAAATTTCTTGATATTGATCTAGAGGAAATTTATATGTATTGTGCGGTGAATTGCATTGAAAATCCTTATATTGCCAATTACATAAAGAAAAGAAAGCAAATAGAAGATTAAGAGAATACTAATGAAAGGGAAGAGACTTCCCAATATCCTCCTATTATTTCTTATGATGAATCAGGTAACGAGGAGGAGCTTTCTATTCAACCAATCTCATTAATAAGGATCTCCAAAAAGAGGGTTAAACCCACACATGATGTGAAGAAGAAAAAGAAAAGACGAAGAAGCAAAATTAGAAAGGTATCCCTCTCAAATGATGTTGCTCCTATTACTCATTGTGATGATTATAATTGCTATACAATTGGTGCTATCCATACTATTGATGATGAGAGTGATTATGCTTATGATATGGAAAGTCCCAAGCTCGGGGATGCAATGTTTGATGAGAATGACATGTTTGAGAATATATTTGCTGCAATTAATGTTTGTCCCAAGCTTGGGAATATTATGTTTAATGAAGATAATATTTTTAGCCTCCCAAGTTTTGATATGCAAATTTGTTATGATGATAGCATGCCTCCTACTTATGATGATTATATTGATGAAAGTGGGTTTGGAAGAGTGTCAACTTTAGGAAGTAATGATCCCACTATTTCAGAGGATGTTGAATCTTATTGTGATGAATATGAAAGTTGATTTGGAGAGGTCATGACTTTATTTAGTGATGATTCCACTATCTTGGAAGAGGTTTCAATCGATTGTGATGAGAACAAAGTTGCTACTTATGATGATTATTGTGATGAAACTTATGCTATAAAAAGTAGTGATGATTATATTTATAAAACTTGTCATGATTATGATTACCCTTTTCCTAAACATTACTCTTTTAATGTGGAAACAATTTATAGTATTTGAGGCTCTTATGATACTCCCACTATTCCGAATGAGAAGAATTTTGCTTATGTGGAGAGTAATAAATTTTTTATGCATGTAGATCATGAAAAGAATGCTTTAGATGCTGGTTATATTGTTGAATTCATTCATGATCCTACTGAAAATTATTATGAGTGAGTAATATATGCTTGTAGGAGTTGCAATGATATCAAGTTTCCTCTCTATGTGCTTAAAGTTTTAAAGCTATGCTTGTTTTGCTTTCCTATGCTAGTTGATTCTTGTTACCATAAGTTGTTTGCTCATAAAATCCCAATGCATAGGAAGTGGGTTAGACTTAAATGTGCTAGTCATATTCTTCATGATGCTCTCTTTATGTTTCAATTCTTATCTTTTATGTGAGCATCATTGAAATCATCATGCCTAGCTAGGGGCATTAAACGTTAGCGCTTGTTGGGAGGCAACCCAATTTTATTTTTGTTCTTTGCTTTTTGTTTATGTTTAGTAATAAATAATTCATATTCCTCTGGTTAGATGTGGTTTTATGTTTTAATTAGTGTTTGTGCCAAGTAGAACCTTTGGGAAGACTTGGGTGAAGTCTTTATGATCTTGCTGTAAAAAAACAGAAACTTTAGCGCTCACGAAATTAGCTACCATTGTTTACTGGAGAGTGATTTTAAGTTGATTATTTTTTAAGATGATTAATAGACAAATTCCTAAGGTTCACCAATTTGTTTCAGAAATTTTGGAGTTACGTAAGTATTCGAATGATGCAGATCATTACAGACTGTTCTATTTTTGATAGATTCTGTTTTCTATGTGTTGTTTGCTTATTTTAATGAATCTGTGAGTAGTATCGGAGGGTATGAACCATAGAGAAGTTGGAGTACAGTAGATATTACACCAATATGAATTTAGAATGAGTTCACAACAGTACCTAAGTGGTGATTTATTTTCTTATTTTCACAACAGTACAGTAGTATTGGAGTTTTCTGTTGAGTTTTGTGTTGTGAAGTTTTCAAGTTTTGGCTAAAGATTCAATGGACTATGGAATAAGGATTGGCAAGATCCTAAGCTTGGGGATTCCCAAGGCACACCAATGTAATATTCAAGGACAACCAAGGCCTAAGCTTGGGGATGCCCCGGATGGCATCCCCTCTTTCGTCTTTGTTCATCGGTAACTTTACTTGGAGCTATATTTTTATTCACCACATGATATGTGTTTTGCTTGGAGCGTCTTGTATGATATGAGTCTTTGATTTTTAGTTTAACACAATCATCCTTGATGTACACACATTTTGGCAGAGACACACATGATTTGTAATTTATTAGAATACTCTATGTACTTCACTTATATCTTTTGAGCTAGACAGTTTTGCTCTATGTGCTTCACTTATACTTTTTAGAGCACTGCGGTGGTTTTATTTTGTAGAAATTATTGATCTCTCATGCTTCACTTATATTATTTTGAGAGTCTTTTAGAACAGCATGGTATTTGCTATGGTTATAAAATTGGTCCTAATATGATGGGCATCCAAGTTGGGTATAATAAAAACTATCATAGGAAGTGAATTGGATGCTATGATCAATTTGATGCTTGATAGTTGTTTTGAGATATAAATGTGGTAATATTAGAGTCATGCTAGTTGGGTAATTATGAAATTGAGGAATATTTGTGTTGAAGTTGGCAAGTCCTATAGCATGAACGTATGGTAAAAGTTGTGTAACAAATTTATTGCATGGGGTGCTCTTTTGATTGTCTTCCTTATGTGTGGAGGTTGGGGGCGCGCGATGGTTAACTCCTACCAACCTCCCCCCTAGGAGCATGAATAGTAGTACTTTGCTTCGAGGGCTAATAAAACTTTTGCAGTAAGTATATGAGTTCTTTATGACTAATGTGAGTCCATGGATTATACGCACTCTTACCCTTCCGTCATTGCTAGCCTCTTCGATACGTGCATTGCCCTTTCTCACCTTGAGAGTTGGTGCAAACTTCGCTGGTGCATCCAAACCCCGTGATATGATACGCTCTATCACACATAAACCTCCTTATATCTTCCTCAAAACAGCCACCATGCCTACCTATCATGGCATTTCCATAGCCATTCCGAGATATATTGCCATGCAACTTTCCACCGTTTTGTTTTTCATGACACGCATCATCATTGTCATATTGCCGTGCATGATCATGTAGTTGACATCGTATTTGTGGCAAAACCACCATGCATAATTCTTCATACATGTCACTCTTGATTCATTGCCCATCCCGGTACACTGCCGGAGGCATTCATATAGAGTCAATCTTGTTCTAGTTTTGAGTTGTAATTCATGAGTTGTAAATAAATAGAAGTGTGATGATCATCATTATTAGAGCATTATCCCTTATAAAAAGAAAAAAAGAAGAAAGGCCAAAAAGAAAAAAGAAAGGCCAAAGAAAAAAAGAAAAAAAAAGAGAAAGGCCAAAAAAAAGGGGGACAATGTTACTATCCTTTTCCACACTTGTGCTTCAAAGTAGCACCATGGTCTTCATATAGAAAGTCTCTTATGTTGTCACTTTCATATACTAGTGGGAATTTTTGATTATAGAACTTGGCTTGTATATTCCAATGATGGGCTTCCTCAAAATACCCTAGGTCTTCGTGAGAAAGCAAGTTAAATGCACACCCACTTAGTTTCTTTTGTTGAGCTTTCATACATTTATAGCTCTAGTGCATCCGTTACATGGCAATCCCTACTCCTCATGTTGACATGAATTGATGGGCATCTCCATAGCCCGTTGGTTAGCCTCGTCAATGTGAGACTTTCTCCTTTTTTGCTTTCTCCACACAACCTCCATCATCATAATCTATTCCACCCATAGTGCTATATCCATGGCTCACGCTCATGTATTGCGTGAGAGTTGAAAAAAGCTGAAGCGCGTTAAAAAGTATGAACCAATTGCTTGGCTGAAACCGGGGTTGTTCTTGATGGGAGTATTTTGTGTAATGAAAATGAAACATAGCCTAACTATATGATTTTCTAGGGATGAACTTTCTTTAGCCATGTTATTTTGAGAAGACATGATTGCCTTGTTAGTATGCTTGAAGTATTACTATTTCTTATGTCAATATGAACTTTTATTTTGAATCACTTGGGTCTGAACATTCATGCCACAATAAAGAAAATTACATTGAGAAATATGCTAGGTAGCATTCCACATCAAAAATTCTGTTTTTATCATTTACCTACTCGAGGACGAGCAGGAATTAAGCTTGGGGATGCTTGATACGTCTCCAACATATCTATAATTTTTTGATTCTTCCATGCTATAATATTACCCGTTTTGGATGTTTATGGGATTTACTTTACACTTTTATATCATTTTTGGGACTAACTTACTAACCGGAGGCCCAGCCCAAATTGTTGTTTTCTTGCCTATTTCAGTGTTTCGAAGAAAAGGAATATGAAACGGAGTCCAAACGGAATGAAACCTTTGGGAGAGTTATTTTTGGAACGGAAGCAACCCCTTGGAGTATACATCAAGGAAGCAACGAGGAAGCCACAAGGCAGGGAGGCGCGCCCCCCACCCTCGTGGGCCCCTCGTGGCTCCGCTAACCGACTTCTTTCGCCTATATATGTCCATATACCCTAAGAACATCAGAGGGCACAATAGATCGGGAGTTCCGCCACTTCAAGCCTCTGTAGCCACCAAAAACCACTCGGGACCCTGTTCCGGCACCCTGCCGGAGGGGGGGGGTGAGGGAGTCCTGGATTAGGGAGTATCCGAACAGCCGGACTATATGCTTTGGCCGGACTGTTGGACCGTGAAGATACAAGACTCAAGACTTCGTCCCGTGTCCGGATGGGACTCTCCTTTGCGTGGAAGACAAGCTTGGCGATCCGGATATTATATTTCCTTCTTTATAACCGACTCCATGTAAACCCTAGCCCCCTTCGGTGTCTATATAAATGGGAGGGTTTAGTCCTTAGAGGCACGATCACAATCATAATCATCATAGGCTAGCTTCTAGGGTTTAGTCTCTACGATCTTGTGCTAGATCAACTCTTGAAATACCCATATCATCAATACCAATCAAGCAGGAAGTAGGGTTTTACCTCCATTGAGAGGGCCCGAACCTGGGTAAAACATCGTGTCCCTGGCCTCCTGTTACCATCAGCCTTAGACGCACAGATCGGGACCCCCTACCCGAGATCCGCTGGTTTTGACACCGACATTGGTGCTTTCATTGCCGCCTTATGTTCCGTTCTTATCGGCTAAGGCGGCCAAAGGAGAACTACTGCGATTGTGCCCTGGTTATTCCGGATGAGCACCTCAGTAGAGAAAGCCGAAAACTGACTGTCATGATACAGCGAGAGACTGTTCAACCACTCGAAGACTTATCAGAATCTTTAGGATTCCTCCGCATTAACGAAGGACCGTTCCCCGGTCATGTACAAACGCGCCCGTACTCGGATGCACGCGAAGGTACCAAGGGCTACATAGTAGCCCCACCGTCAAACTCCTATGGCTAAGTGAAAGTGTTAAAGCTATATAGTCCGGTTGCCTAATTCGATGTGCTAATGGACCAAGACGTTGGATCAAGTGTGATTACGCATATTTTTCACGAACACGCCCGCATTATAGGCGTGGGGGCTGAAGCCAACGGCTGCTAACTTTCAGATTACACATATACATAAAAACGGCCGCACAGGAGGCACAATAATACTTTTGGGCAAAAAGTATAAATATAGCCTCATAATCAAAATAACATTGTTTTTACAATGACATGATTTGTCACTCAAACATGACATTCTTCGAGCACTGAGCCCCTACTAAGCGAGCATCTTCTGCTACCTGCTCCAAGATGTGCTCGGCCGAATCCTGGCCCCCCGCCGGATTCTGGGTCTCAACGACGGTGCCATTCATATCTGTCCAGTATGCTTTAACACGGGCAAGAGCCATCCCGACACCCTCTATGCACGCCGACCTCTTCATGGCATCGATCCGCGATACGGCACCAAGGAATTGTTGCACTAAACCAAAATAACTGTCCGGCTTCGGCCCCTTCGGCCATAGATGGTCTAAAACATACCGCATTGCAAGATCTGATAGCCTGTGGAGCTCGGCCACAGCAGCCATCTTCTCACTCAAAGGCAATTTGCGCGTTGGAGCACTGAACTGCGACCAGAACAGCTTTTCCACCTCATCATCTTTTTGGTCCTCAAAAAACTTGGCTGCATCAGCCGTACTCTTCGACAAATCCGCATAGGTGTCTGCAGGACTCCAGCGTTGATCCAGAGGAGCATACTTCGGATCTAAAAACTTCATCCGCAACAAATAAGGGTTTCAAGCTCCGGCCTGTTGAAGCTCCTCCCGCGCATCCCTAAGGTCGGAATGCGTCTCCTTGGCCGCATCAAGGGCCTTCTTCAGGTCAGCTTTATTCGCATGATTTTCTTTTTCAAGCAGCTCATAATGGTTGGCGGCGTTTATTAGCTCCACATCCATTTCGGCTATTTTCTCTTCGCTTCGGCGATGAGCAGCCTATACAGCTCTCAACTCTTCGGCCGCCTTTAGGGCAGCCGCATTGCTAGCCCGGGCCTGTCCCTTGGCTAGGGCAAGTTCCGCCATCAGGGCTTCCACGGCAGCAGCACCATCTGCAGCCCAAGCATGTCGCATTAATATTATGCTCCTCTCAAATTTTTTCTATAAAAAATAATAAATAATGAAAGGATAACAGAGCACATACCTTGTGACTCGTTAAGCCGCTCGTTCACCAATGTGATATCGGCATCAATAACCCCAATTTGCCTCCTTAGTTCGGCAACTTCAATGGACCGGTCGGCTGCCGGATCCTTGGACACCTGCGCATAAATATAGCACAATCATTACTTAACAATGTGATCCTCCGTTTGCCGCCGAGGGTTGGCAACCAGAGTCTCAAGGGCTACTATCCATATGGAGCACACCTAGCGCGTGCGTCACAACCAAAAAATTATGTATTTTTCATTACATACCTCAAAGCCTCTGAGCAGGCTCGTAAAGGCTTCATTCAAACCGCTTGTGGCGGATGAAATCTTCTCGAGCACCGTGCTCATTAATGAACGGTGCTCCTCCGAGAGAGTAGCTTGCTCCAGAAGGCTCGTCAGTGTGTCCGGCCGGACGCCGGACTTTGTCGGACCCTTCTCATCGCCCCCCGTGGGAGCCGAACGCTCCTGGCTCAGGGCGGCCAAAGGATTAGCTTCTGGCTTTGGCAGATCTGGACTCCTCCGTGATGACACCTCGGGGTCGCCCGCCTCATGAGGCGGAGAGGTTGGTGGGGTCTCACTCTCCATCATCTCCGGAAGGAGATCCCCCGAAGACGAACTCTGTCGAGAAGAGCTGCTAGCCGGACTGCAAAGAATGGATCCTAGTTACTGTTCTCGGATAAAAGCAGTACCTTTGTATTTACAATTAACTAACAGCTCGGTTGAGGGCTGTCCCGTTGGCGGGCATGATGCGGTGAGGACGCCCTTTGGGGCAGGGCCCCCTGGTGAAGCTTTCTTCCCCGGTTTGGGCACCTCCGTCTCCAAGTCAGCGGAGGCGGCCCTCTTCTTCCCGCGAGGGGAGGAAGCTTTAGATTTCCCTTCCCGGCTATCCTCCTTTGGCGAGGTAGCAATTTCCCTGGTTTGGATGCGCAACGTGTGAAGTTCTGCTTCCCTGTTCTTCCCTTTGTCTTTCCCTGAGGGCATTTTGCTTAGCACACGACCAAGCATCTTGGCGATGGTGGGACTTGGTGAGCCTTCGGGAAGTGGCACCGGACACCTGATTCTCTCCGCCTTGCTAAGCCACTCCTGGCCACGGAGAACTTTCAGAATAATGTCTATGATAAAAATAGACGAAGTGTTCGGTTTCTGGGTTACTTACTGTTGGGGAATGTAGTAATTTCAAAAAAATTCCTACGCACACGCAAGATCATGGTGATGGCATAGAAACGAGAGGGGAGAGTATTGTCCACGTACCCTCGTAGACCGTAAGCAGAAGTGTTATGACAACGCGGTTGATGTAGTCGGACGTCTTCATGATCCGACCGATCCAAGTACCGAACGTACGGCACCTCCGAGTTCAGCACACGTTCAGCTCGATGACGATCCCCGGGCTCCGATCCAGCAAAGCGTCGGGGATGAGTTCCGTCAGCACGACAGCGTGGTGACGATGATGATGCTCTACCGGCGCAGGGCTTCGCCTAAACTCCGCGACGATATGACCGAGGTGGAATATGGTGGAGGAGGCACCGCACACGGCTAAGGAACGATCCGTAGATCAACTTGTGTGTCATGGGGTGCCCCTGCCTCAGATATAAAGGAGCAAGGGAGGGTGGCGGCCTAGGAGGAGGCGCACCAGGAGGAGTCCTACTCCCACCGGAGTAGGATTCCCCCCTCCAAGTAGTAGGAGTAGGAGTCAAGGAAAGGGGGAAGAGAAGAGAAGGAAGGAGGGGGCGCAGCCCCACCCCCTAGTCCAATTCGGACTAGGCCTTGGGGGGGCGCCCAACCTCTCGTCTCTCTTTCCCCTAAAGCTCAATAAGGCCCATATACTCCCCGGCGAATTCCCGTAACTCTCCGGTACACCGAAAAATACCCTAATCACTCGGAACCTTTCCGAACTCCGAATATTGTCATCCAATATATCGATCTTTACGTCTCGACCATTTCAAGACTCCTCGTCATGTCCCCGATCTCATCCGGGACTCCGAACTCCTTCGGTACATCAAAACTCCTGAACTCATAATATAACTGTCATCGTAACGTTAAGCGTGCGGACCCTACGGGTTTGAGAACTATGTAGACATGACCTAGAACTATTCTCGGTCAATAACCAATAGCGGAACCTGGATGCTCATATTGGCTCCTACATATTCTACGAACATCTTTATCGGTCAAACCGCATAACAACATACATTGTTCCCTTTGTCATCGGTATGTTACTTGCCCGAGATTCGATCGTCGGTATCCAATACCTAGTTCAATCTCGATACTGGCAAGTCTCTTTACTCGTTACATAATGCATCATTCCGTAACTAACTCATTAGCTACATTGCTTGCAAGGCTTATAGTGATGTGCATTACCGAGAGGGCCCAGAGATACCTCTCCGACAATCGGAGTGACAAAACCTAATCTCGAAATACGCCAACCCAACATGTACCTTTGGAGACACCTGTAGTACTCCTTTATAATCACCCAGTTACATTGTGACGTTTGGTAGCACCCAAAGTGTTCCTCCAGTAAACGGGAGTTGCATAATCTCATAGTTACAGGAACATGTATAAGTCATGAAGAAAGCAATAGCAACATACTAAACGATCAAGTGCTAGGCTAACGGAATGGGTCATGTCAATCACATCATTCTCCTAATGATGTGATCCCATTAATCAAACGACAACACATGTCTATGGTTAGGAAACATAACCATCTTTGATTAATGAGCTAGTCAAGTAGAGGCATACTAGTGACGTTATGTTTGTCTATGTATTCACACATGTATCATGTTTCCGGTTAATACAATTCTCGCATGAATAATAAACATTTATCATGATATAAGGAAATAAATAATAACTTTATTATTGCCTGTAGGGCATATTTCCTTCAGTCTCCCACTTGCACTAGAGTCAATAATCTAGTTCACATCGCCATATGATTTAACATTAATATTCATATCTGTATATGATTAACACCCATAGTTCACATCGTCATGTGACCAACACCCAAAGGGTTTACTAGAGTCAATAATATAGTTCACATAGCTATGTGATTAACACCCAAAGAGTACTAAGGTGTGATCATGTTTTGCTCGTGAGAGAAGCTTAGTCAATGGGTCTGTTATATTCAGAGCCGTATGTATTTTGCCAATATTCTATGTCTACAATGATCTGCACGGAGCTACTCTAGCTAATTGCTCCCAGTTTCAATATGTATCCAGATTAAGACTTAGAGTCATCTGGATCAGTGCCAAAACTTGTATCGACGTAACCCTTTATGACGAACCTTTTGTCACCCCCATAATTGAGAAACATATCCTTATTCCACTAAGGATAATTTTGACCAATGTCCAGTGATCTACTCCTAGATCACTATTGTACTCCCTTGCCAAACCAGAGCAAGGTATACAATAGGTCTGGTACATAGCATAGCGTACTTTATAGAACCTATGACTGAGGCATAGGGAATGACTTTGATTCTCTTTCTATTTTCTGCTGTGGTCGGGATTTGAGTCTTACTCAATTTCATACCTTTGCAACATAGGCAAGAACTCTTTCTTTGACTGTTCCATTTTGAACTACTTCAAAATCTTGTCAAGGTATGTACTCATTGAAAATCTTATCAAGCATCTTGATCTATCTCAATAGATCTTGATGCTCAATATGTAAGTAGCTTTGCCGAGGTCTTTCTTTGAAAAACTCCTTTCAAACACTCCTTTATGCTTTGCAGAATAATTATACATTATTTCCGATCAAAAATATGTCATATACTTACTAGAAATGTTGTAGTGCTCCCACTCACTTTCTTGTAAATACAGGCTTCACCGCAAGTCTGTATAAAACTATATGCTTTGATCAACTTATCAAAGCGTATATTCCAACTCCGAGATGCTTGCACCAGTCCATAGATGGATTGCTAGAGCTTGCATATTTTGTTAGCACTTTGACAAAACCTTCTGGTTGTATCATATACAACTCTTCTTTAATAAATCCATTAAGGAATGTAGTTTTGACATCCATTTGCCAGATTTCATAAAATGTGGCAATTGCTAACATGATTCGGACAGACTTAAGCATCGCTACAGTTGAGAAAATCTCATTGTAGTCAACACCTTGAACTTATCAAAAACCTTTTGCGATAAGTCGAGCTTTGTAGATAGTAACACTACTATCAACGTCCGTCTTCCTCTTGAAGATCCATTTATTTTTCTATGGTTTGCCGATCATCGGGCAAGTCCACCAAAGTCCATACTTTGTTCTTATACATGGATCCCATCTCAGATTTCATGGCTTCAAGCCATTTTGCGGAATCTGGGCTCATCATCGCTTCCTCATAGTTCGTAGGTTCATCATGATCTAGTAACATGACTTCCGAATAGGATTACCGTACCACTCAGTGCGGATCTTACTCTGAAGACCTCACGAGGTTTGGTAGCAACTTGATCTGAAGTTTCATGATCATCATCATTAACTTCCTCACTAATTGGTGTAGGAATCACTGGAACTGATTTGTGTGATGAACTACTTACCAATAAGGGAGAAGGTACAATTACCTCATCAAGTTCTACTTTCCTCCCACTCACTTCTTTCGAGAGAAACTCCTTCTCTAGAAAGGATCCATTTTTAGCAACAAATGTTTTGCCTTCAGATCTGTGATAGAAGGTGTATCCAACAGTTTCCTTTGGGTATTCTATGAAGATGCACTTCTCCGATTTGGGTTTGAGCTTATCAGGATGAAACCTTTTCACATAAGCATCGTAGCCCCAAACTTTAAGAAACGACAACTTGGGTTTCTTGCTAAACCACAGTTCATATAGTGTCGTCTCAACGGATTTAGATGGTGCCCTTTCAACGTGAATGCAGCTGTCTCTAATGCATAACCCCAAAACGATAATGGTAAATTAATAAGAGACATCATAGATCGCACCATATCTAATAAAGTGCGGTTACGATGTTCGGACACACCATAACGTTGTGGTGTTCCAGGTGGCGTGAGCTGTGAAACTATTCCACATTGTTTTAATTGAAGACCAAACTTGTAACTCAAATATTCGTCTCCACGATCAAATCGCAGAAACTTTATTTTCTTGTTACGATGATTTTTCCACTTCACTCTGAAATTCTTTGAACCTTTCAACTCTTTCAGACTTATGTTTCATCAAGTAGATATACCCATATCTGCTCAAATCATCTTGTGACGGTCAGAAAATAATGATACTTGCCACGAGCATCAACACTCATTGGATCGCATACATCAGTATGTATTATTTCCAATAAGTCAGTAGCTTGTTCCATTGTTCCGGAGAACGGAGTTTTAGTCATCTTGCCCAAAAGGCACGTGAGGGAATCCTGGACTAGGGGGTGTCCGGACAGCCGGACTATCATCGTCCGCCGGACTCCAAGACTATGAAGATACAAGATTGAAGACTTCGTCCCGTGTCCGGATGGGACTTTCCTTGGCGTGGAAGGCAAGCTTGGCAATACGGATATGTAGATCTCCTACCATTGTAACCGACTCTGTGTAACCCTAGCCCTCTCCGGTGTCTATATAAACCGGAGGGCTTTAGTCCGTAGGACAACAACCATTACAACAATCATACCATAGGCTAGCTTCTAGGGTTTAGCCTCCTTGATCTCGTGGTAGATCCACTCTTGTACTACCCATATCATCAATATCAATCAAGTAGGAGTAGGGTTTTACCTCCATCGAGAGGGCCTGAACCTGGGTAAAAACATCGTGTCCCTTGTCTCCTGTTACCATCCGCCTAGACGCACAGTTCGGGACCCCCTACCCGAGATCCGCCGGTTTTGACACCGACATTGGTGCTTTCATTGAGAGTTCGTCTGTGTCGTCACCGATAGGCTTGATGGCTTCTTCAATCAACAACAACGATGTCCAGGGTGAGACTTTTCTCCCCGGACAGATCTTTGTATTCGGCAGCTTCGCACTGCGGGCTAATTCACTTGGCCATCTGGAGCAGATCGAAAGCTACGCCCTGGCCGTCAGGCCAGATTTGGAAGCCTAAACTTCACGGCGGACATCCGCGGAGACTTGATCTTCGATGGACCCGATCCGCAGCCGAGCGTGCCACACTGTTGCGATGGGCACGATCTAGCTCTGCCTCCGGACAGTACCTTGGAGGCCGCACACAAATCCGCTCCGACCCATAGTTCGGAGCCGATCGCGCAGGTCGAGGACGAGTCGCTGGACACCGCCTCGGGAGCTGCAACATCCGCGGCGATGGAGCCGAACACTGACCTTGTCCCCT
The DNA here is from genome assembly GCA_021437245.1 of Aegilops speltoides. NCBI lineage: Eukaryota > Viridiplantae > Streptophyta > Magnoliopsida > Poales > Poaceae > Aegilops > Aegilops speltoides. The sequence goes on along the minus strand of CM038142.1, from coordinate 422,666,742 downwards.
ATAAAACTCGTGACTCCGAGGTGCCGGACTCCCTGCCGGACTCCGAACCTCCTGCGCCCCTGCCAATCGAATCCGATTGGGCGCCGATCATGGAGTTCACCGCTGCGAACATCTCTCAGCACTCATCCTTTGGCGACATCTTAAAATCGCTAAAGCATCTCTCGCTATCCGGAGAGCCCTAGCCGGACTACGGTCAGGATGGTTGGGATGCGGACGACGAAGAAATTCAAGGCCCACCCACCACCCACTTTGTAGCCACTGTCGACGATCTAACCGACATGCTCGACTATGACTCTGAAGACATCGACGGTATGGATGACGATGCCGGAGACGATCAAGAACCAGCGCTCATAGAGCACTGGAGGGCCACCCCAACCCATGATGTATATATGGTGGATACCCCAAAAGGAAGCGATAACGAGGACCAACGGGGCGCGGCAAAGGATAATCCCGCCGATAAACAACCAAAACGGCGAGCAGACGCCGCCCTAAGTCCCGCCTCGACTACAACAACGCTCCTAATGACCCAGCAATAGAGCAGGGCAAACTAGTGGATGACGAACATGCAACCAAGCAACCGTCCGAACAGGACGAATAGGATAATCAATCCATGCCCGGCTAAACCAACAATCCAGACGACCTCACGCTGGACACACCACCGGAGAATAAGAGCCTCCGCAAAAGACTCGTCACCACTGCAAGAAGTCTGAAGAAGGAAAAACGGAAGCTCAAAACAGCGGAAGACATACTCAGAATGAGGTGGAGCAAAGTGCTCAAAACCGCAGAACAAATCGGCAATGGCCATCAATCAAAGAGCTACCCGGCGCAAGTTGCTGCGAAATTTGACGGGAAGCCATAGAGCCCCACAACAAAAAACAAAGAGGCCGCTGGCGGATAGACGCCGATGATAGGCCAAAATTACAAACGGCGCCGCACACAAGCCGACTCATGATCTGGGAAAATAGATGGCCCAGCCAGTCCATTTACGGGCCAAAAAGAGGACCCCAGAAGCATCACAACACGCCGGTGTTCAAGACAGCGGTACACCCAAATCTGGGCGCCAGACACCCACTATGTTTCACTAATGAGGTGCTGGATCATGAATTCCCAGCAGGGTTTAAACCCACAAACATAGAGGCTTACGACGGAACAACAGACCCTGGAGTCTGGATAGAGGATTATACACTACACATACACATGGCTAGAGGAGATGATCTCCACGCCATAAAATATCTACCCCTCAACCTCAAAGGGCCAGCTCGGCATTGGCTCAAAAGCCTCCCGAAAAACATGTTGGAAGTTGGGAAGAGCTTGAGGACGCGTTTAGAGCAAATTTTCAAGGGACTTATGTCCGCCCTCCGGATGCGATTTATCTAAGTCATATAACACAACAGCCCGAGAGTCACAAGAATTTTGGAACAGGTTCCTTACTAAAAGAACCAAATAGTCGATCGTCCGGACGAAAGCCTTAGCAGCTTTTAAACACAACGTCCGAGATTTAATGGTTTCACAGACACCTCGCCAAGAGAAGCCGAGGACAATGTCCGTGCTAACAAGCCTCAAGACCCGCTTTTGCGCGGGGGAAGACAGCTGCCTAGCAAGATGCAGCACCAGCGACCCAAGTACATCCAAGATCAGAGATTGAAACGGAAAATCATGGCGCTGAAAAGATCAGCGCCGGAATAAAGAGAAAAGCCCAAAGAACACGGCAGTCAACGCCGGATTCAAAAGCTCGCGGCCAAACAACAAAACACTGCCTCTTAAGGACAATAGTGATGAGCTATCCAACTTAAACAAAACTTTGGATTGGATATGTCAAATCCACAGTACCTCCGGAAGGCCTGCAAACCACACCCACCGAGATTGTTGGGTTTTCAAACAGTCCGGACGACTCAACGCCAAACACAAGGGGCTTGACGCACCAAGCGAGGACGATGACGAACCCCACCAGCAGGACACCGGAAAACAAAAGACTTTCCCACAAGAAGTCAAAGCAGTAAACTCACTTCATGTGATAATGCGGAAAAACAATGCGGTACCCGCTAAGATGGGTCTCACACGGTCCACCCCAGCGGAACCTCGAGATTGGATGTCAAAACCAATCACTTTTGATCACCTGGATTATTCCAGAAGTGTTCGAAATGCAGGATGGACTGCTCTGATATTGGATCCCATAATCGACGGACTACAATTTACACAAGTCCTGATGGAAGGCGGCAGCGATTTAAACCTGCTATATCCGAACACAATCCGCAGATTGGGGATAGACCTTACTAAAATTCGACATAGCCGCACTTCCTTTAAAGGAGTGACGCCAGGCCCTTACGCCAAGTGCACAGGCTCCTTACTACTGGAAGTTGTGTTCGAGTCACCGGACAACTTCCGACGCGAAAAGCTAATCTTTCATGTCGCCCCATTCAAAAGTAGCTATCAAGCACTATTGGGACGTGAAGCTTTTGTCCGCTTTAACACAATACCACATTACGCGTCTCTTACACTCAAAATACCCGGTCCACGTGGCATCATTTCATTAAGAGGGTCATTCAAAGACCCCGGACACGGCTAGACGAGTCCGGCATAAATAAGCTAGGGGCTCCCTAGCCGCACACCCCTTCACAAGGGGCTGCGCATATAAGCAACAATGAGCTAATATAGGCTCAGCTTTATTAATTTATTAATATTTTAATTTTTTATGCACTTTTCGCACGATTTCTTTTCAAACTAAGTTCCTCTCTTTTTACAGATGAACACCTAGCACACCCGTCCAGGATAACGGCACAACGGAGACACAGGCGCAGACGTGCAGTAGGGACCCGTTGCAAGGATTCTTTTCAGATTAAGATCCTGCGTAAACCTTTTTTACTGTCTCTTGTTGCTATAATCCCCTGGTTTCTCACTATAACTAGAGTGCAGACTGATGTTTTGGCATCGGCCGCGTCAGAGGACCTCGCCCGTACCTGGACACTAGGGGCTTAGGGCATTGTTCTGCCCATTATTATAAAGACCGAACACCTTAGGGAGTGTTCGGCGTCTCGAGTTAGGCCTTATATGCATCGGCTCCGAATCATGTCTTTGGTCAAATGTTGGGTTTGCCCGGCTCCTGTGTTTTGCTGCCTTACGCTCCGTATCATCGGCTAACGCGCACCGGAGAACTATGCGATTGTGCCCCGGTTAATTTGGGGCGAGCACCTCAAGAGAGAAAGCCGAAAACCGACTATCATGATACAGCGAGAGACCGGTCAACCACTCGATCGACCATCGAATGTTTAGAATTCCTCCGCTTTGACGAAGGACCGCTTCGATCAGTACATACGCGCCCGAATTCGAGAGCGCGGTGCCCCGAGGGCTATATCGTAGTCCCACCCTCGAACTCCAATGGCTAAGTGAAAGTGATAAAGCATCATAGTCCGGTTTCCTCGTTTGCTACGCTACCACCTCCTTAACAGGACCGAGACGTTGGATTAAGTGTGAAAATGCGCTATTTTTGCGAACACCCCCGCACCTTGTGTGTGGGGGCTGAAGCCGAAGACTGCCATCTTTCAGGTTATACACATGTATACATAAACGGCCGCATAGGAGATATTTCAATACTTGAACGCACAAGTATAAAACGCGCCTACATCATAAAAATTGTTTTACAAAATTAAACGTTCATTTGAACGTGACATTTTTCGAGCACTGCGACTCTATTATACGAGCACCACGCAGAACTTCCCCAAAATAGTGCTCGGCGGGTAACCAGTTCTCATCCGAACCCTGGGTCGCAACAGCGGTGGCATCCATCTCTGTCCAATGTGTCTTCACATGGGCAAGTGCCATCCGCGCACCCTCTATGCAGGCTGACCGCTTTATCTCCTTGATATGCGACATCGCCCCAAGAAATTGCTGCAACAAGCCAAAATAGCTCTTCGGCTTGGGCCTATCCGGCCAGACATGAGTCACGATATTCGTCATGGCAAGCCCAGACAACCTATTCAGCTCAGCCCATTCGGCCAACTGATCGGTCAGCGGAAGTGAACGATCCGAACTATGGAATTGAGACCAAAACAGCTCTTCCGTCTTGTGATCCTTCTGGCTCCGGAAGTGCACAACGACATCCGCCGCACTTGCCGCTAAGTCCATATAAGGATCCTCCAGACCCCACAGCTGGCCAAGTTGAGCATACTTAGGATCCGTAAACCTTCAGCGCAGCAGAAAGGGCTTGCCAGCCACAATGTCTCCGGCTTGGCGCAGCTCCTCCTTTATAGCCCGCATTGCAGATCGGGCGTCCTTGGCTTCGGCGGTGGCCTTCCCCAGGTCTTCTCGCTCCGATAGGCGCTCCTTTTCAAGAGCCTCAGTGCGGTCGGTAGCATCTTTTAACTTCACGGCCATTTCGGCCATCTCTTCCCTGCTTCGCCAGTGTACAACCCTTTCGGCTTCTAACTCCTCGGCCGCCCTCAAGGCCGCCGCATTACTCCTTCTGGCTTGCTCCTTGGCTTGAGCAAGTTCGGCCAGAAGGCTCTCCACAGCAGCAGCACCATCTGCATCAAGCATAAATATTATAAGAGATGGGCTTCGGCTCCCTTACTAGGTGACTGCAGGAAAAAAATAATTACCTTGCGATTCGTCAAGTCGCCTGTTGATTAGCGTGATGTCCGCATCCGCAACATCGAGTTGCCGCTTTAGTTCGGCAACTCCATCAGTCCAGCTGGCCCCCGGACGATCCGCCACCTGCATAGGAACGGCGAAGATTGAAACCTGCGATTTTGATCCTCGGCACGCTGTCGCTTTCGACAACCTACCGAGTCTCAGGGGCTACTATCTATACAGGGCGCACTTCCATGTGCAAAACTGTCAAAAGGTGTGTCATTTTTACGTACCTCAAACCCCGCCAGCAAACTCCTGGCGGCATTATGCAATCCGCTTTCGGCGGACGAAATCCTTCCAATCACCATATTCATCAATGCATGGTGATCTTCTGAGATGGACGCCCTCTCAAGCAGATCCTTCACTCCCCCGGCCGAACACTAGTCGGCGCCGAACTCTTCGGCTCTGCCAGGCTCGGGGATACCCTCCGTGATGACACTTCAGGCTCGTCCGCCCTATCCGATGGCGCGGCAGACGGAGGCGTCTCGCTCTCCATCATCTCCGGACGAAGGTCCCCCGAAGACGAGCTCATCTGAGAAGGTCGGAGATCCGAACTACAAGGTAAAAACTTCGGTTATCCTCAGAAGCACAAATAGGGATGTCTCTTATCACCGAACTCCCTTCTTTCTACTTACGACCAGCTGGAGGGCTGATTCTTTAGGGGAGACTGTGCAGCCGGGACCTCCCCGGACGCAGGACCCTCTGGTGAAGACTTCTTCCCCCGCTTAGGGGCTTTGGCCTCCGGACCTTCGGAGGCGGTCCTCTTCTCCCCCTGGAGGGAGGGATTCTCGATCCCCCCCTTCTTCAAGAGCCTCCTTGGGTGAGGCGGTAGCTCCCCTATTTTCCCCTTCGCCTTCTTCTGAAGACGCAACCTCCAACATCCTGACCAGCATGGGATCCGGCACGGTCTCTGGGAGGGGGGCCGGACACCGTATCAGCTTTGCTTGTGCTATCCACTCCTGTTAAGGGGCAACGGGTTAAAAGGTGAATCATAGAAAGACAAACAGACGGTATGTCCGGACTCGGAACTACTTACTTGTGTATCCCGGCGATTGTAGCTTAGGCCGGCATCCTCGGTCAATTCCGGACACGCCACTCGTGGTCCGAAGAATAATTTGTACATCTCCACGGGTGTCATACCCATGAAGTGTTGAAGAATCCATGGTCCCTCCGGATTAAACTCCCACAGCCGGAGAGGGCGGCGTTTGCAGGACAGGAGACGCCTAATCAGCATGACCTGCATTACCACAACTAGATCGATCTCCCTCGCTTGGAGGTCTCGAATCCGGCCCTGCAGTAGGGGCACGTCCTTTGACGGCCCCCAATTGAGCCCTTGGTTGACCCACGACATCAACCATCGTGGAGGTCCCGAGCGGAATAAGGGCGGCGGCTTCTGCCTGCTGCCCTTTGGAGCGGTGATATAGAACCACTCCCGCTGCCACAAGCCGAGCTCCTCTTGGAAGGAGCCCTCGGGCCACGGGACATCGGCCCTCTTGCTTACGGCCGCCCCGCCGCACTCTGCTTGACGCCCCCCGATCATCTTCGGCTCCACATTGAAGGTCTTCAGCCACAGGCCAAAGTGGGGGGTGACGCGAAGGAAGGCTTCGCAAACGACAATAAATGCGGAAATATGGAGGATGGACTCCGGGGCCAAGTCATGGAATTCCAACCCATAGTAGAACATGAGCCCTCTCACAAAAGGATCCGTCGGGAAGCCTAAACCCCGACGGAGGTGGGATATAAAGACGACATACTCGCCGGGCTCGGGGGTGGGGATGGCCTGCCTTTCGGCGGGTAACCTGTGCGAAATCTCGTAAGACAGGTACTTGGCCTCTCGCAGCTTTAGCACGTCCTCCTCCGTGACGGAGGAGGGCATCCACCGGCCCTGAAGGTCGGAGCCGGACATTGTTGAAGGTCCGAAGCGCTCGAATCTGGGGCTCTGGGTGTTGGAACTTGGAGCAAGGAGAAGATTCGACGGGAGACTGAAGAAAAGAAACGAGCCTTGGTCCTATTATAAAGAGGGAGAATACCAAGAACCATCTCCGTGACCGTTCGGGACTCGCCTTCGATAGAGGAGGCATGGCGACGGGCGCGGTTGGGTTACCCACGTCCCGATTGATGAGAATCCCGGAATAAGGGGAACACGATCTCTGCTTTGACAAGACGTGCCAAGGAAACCGCTTCGCTAAACGCGCTGAGGTGGTATAATAAAAAACGATTCAAGTAAAGGCTTGGTAGTGGTGTGGCGTCATGCCACAAAATACGTCAGCAGATTGAACTGGTGTACATGTTATTCTCTCTACGGTGGAATGTGGAATTTATTTTGCAGAGCCGGACACTATCCTGGTGTTCACAATCTTCTATGGATTATTCGGAGGAGGAACCCGCCTTGCAATGCCGAACATTATGCGCGCGGACTCATCGTCATTGAAGCCGGTTCGGGGGACCGAGGAGTCTGGACTAGCGGGTGTCCAGACAGCCGGACTATCATCGTCCGCCGGACTCCAAGACTATGAAGATACAAGATTGAAGACTTCGTCCCGTGTCCGGATGGGACTTTCCTTGGCGTGGAAGGCAAGCTTGGCAATACGGATATGTAGATCTCCTACCATTGTAACCGACTCTGTGTAACCCTAGCCCTCTCCGGTGTCAATATAAACCGGAGGGCTTTAGTCTGTAGGACAACAACCATTACAACAATCATACCATAGGCTAGCTTCTAGGGTTTAGCCTCCTTGATCTCGTGGTAGATCCACTCTTGTACTACTCATATCATCAATATCAATCAAGAAGGAGTAGGGTTTTACCTCCATCGAGAGGGCCCGAACCTGGGTAAAAACATCGTGTCCCTTGTCTCCTGTTACCATCCGCCTAGACGCACAGTTCGGGACCCCTACCCGAGATCCGCAGGTTTTGACACCGACAGCACGGTTCACAAGCATCAAATGATTCATAACCGAGTGATTCCGAAAATCCATCTTTATGGAGTTTCTTCATGCGCTTTACACCGATATGACCCAAACGGCAGTGCCACAAATAAGTTGCACTATCATTATTAACTTTGCATCTTTTGGCATCAATATTATGAATATGTGTATCACTACGATCGAGATCCAACAAACTATTTTCATTGGGTGTATAACCATCGAAGGTCTTATTCATGTAAACAGAATAACAATTATTCTTTAACTTCAAATGAATAACCGTATTGCAATAAATATGATCAAATCATAGTCATGCTCAACGCAAACGCCAAATAACATTTATTTAGGTTTAACACTAATCCCGAAAGTATAGGGAGTGTGCGATGGTGATCATATCAATCTTGGAACTACTTCCAACACTCATCGTCACTTCCCCTTCAACTAGTCTCTGTTTATTCTGTAACTCCTGTTTTGAGTTACTAATCTTAGCAACTGAACAAGTATCAAATACTCAGGGGCTACTATAAACACTAGTAAGGCACACATCAATAACCTATATATTAAACATACCCTTGTTCAATTTGCCATCCTTCTTATCCACCAAATATTCAGGGCATTTCCACTTCCAATGACCATTTCCATTGCAGTGTAAGCACTCAGTTTCAGGCTTTGGTCCAGCTTTGGGCTTCTTCGTGGGAGTGAAAACTTGCTTGTCATTCTACTTGAAGTTCCCCTTTCTTTCCCTTTGCCCTTTTCTTGAAACTAGTGATCTTGTCAACCATCAACACTTGATGCTCTTTCTTGATTTCTACCTTCGTCGATTTCAACACCACGAAGAGATCGGGAATCGTTTTTGTCATCCCTTGCATACTATAGTTCATCACAAAGTTCTACTAACTTGGTGATGGTGACTAGAGAACTCACAATCACTATCTTATCTCGAAGATTAACTCCCACTTGATTCAAGCGATTGAAGTACCTGCATAATCTGAGCACATGCTCACTAGTTGAGCGATTCTCCTCCATCTTTTAGCTATAGAACTTGTTGGAGACTTCATATCTCTCAACTCGGTATTTTCTTAAAATATTAACTTCAACTCCTGGAACATCTCATATGGTCCATGACGCTCAAAACGCCTTTGAAGTCCCGATTCTAAGCCGTTAAGCATGGTGCACTAAACTATCAAGTAGTCATCATATTGAGCTAGCCAAACGCTCATAACGCCTCGCATCGGCTCTCGCAATAGGTCCGTCACCTAGAGGTGCATTAAGGACATAATTCTTCGTGCAGAATGAGGATAAACCTCAGATCACGGATCCAATCCGCATCATTGCTACTAACATTTTTCAACACAATTTTCTCTAGGAATATATCAAAATAAACATATGAAAGCAACAATGCAAGCTATTGATTTACAACATAATTTGCAAAATACTACCAGGACTAAGTTCATGATAAATTTAAGTTCAATTAATCATATTAATTAAGAACTCCCACTTAGACAGACATCTCTCTAGTCATCTAAGTGATTACGTGATCCAAATCAACTAAACCATGTCCGATCATCACGTGAGATGGAGTAGTTTCAATGGTGAACATCACTATGTTGATCATATCTACTATATGATTCACGTTCGACCTTTCGGTCTCCGTGTTCCGAGGCCATATCTGTATAGGCTAGGCTCGTCAAGTTTAACCTGAGTATTCCGCGTGTGCCACTGTTTTACACCCGTTGTATTTGAATGTAGAGCCTATCACACCCGATCATCACGTGGTGTCTCAGCACGAAGAACTTTCGCAACGGTGCATACTTAGGGAGAACACTTCTTGATAATTAGTGAGAGATCATCTTAAAATGCTACCGTCAATCAAAGCAAGATAAGATGCATAAAGGATAAACATCACATGCAATCAATATAAGTGATATGATATGGCCATCATCATCTTGTGCTTGTGATCTCCATCTCCGAAGCACCATCGTGATCACCATTGTCACCGGCGCGACACCTTGATCTCCATCGTAGCATCGTTGTCGTTACGCCATCTATTGCTTCTACGACTATCGCTACCGCTTAGTGATAAAGTAAAGCAATTACAAGGCGTTTGCATTTCATACAATAAAGCGACAACCATATGGCTCCTGCCAGTTGCCGATAACTTCGGTTACAAAACATGATCATCTCATACAATAAAATATAGCATCACGTCTTGACCATATCACATCACAACATGCCCTGCAAAAACAAGTTAGACGTCCTCTACTTTGTTGTTGCAAATTTTACGTTGCTGCTACGGGCTTAGCAAGAACCGTTCTTACCTCGCATCAAAACCACAACGATAGTTCGTCAAGTTAGTGCTGTTTTAACCTTCGCAAGGACCGGCGTAGCCACACTCGTTCAACTAAAGTTGGAGAAACAGACGCCCGCTAGTCACCGTGCAAAGCACGGCAAGAAAACCAGTCTCGCGTAAGCGTCGCGTAATGTCGGTCCGGGCCGCTTCATCCAATAATACCGCTGAACCAAAGTATGACATGTTTGGTAAGCAGATGACTTGTATCGCCCACAACTCACTTGTGTTCTACTTGTGCATATAACATCAACGATAAAACCTAGGCTCGGATGCCATCATGGGGAACGAGTAATTTAAAAAATTCCTACGCACACGCAAGATCATGGTGATGGCATAGCAACGAGAGGGAGAGTATTGTCCATGTACCCTCGTGAGACCGAAGCGAAGCGCTTATGACAACGCTGTTGATGTAGTCGTATGTCTTCACGATCCGACCGATCCAAGTACCGAACGTACGGCACCTCCGAGTTCAGTACACGTTCAGCTCGATGACGATCCCCGGGCTCCGATCCAGCAAAGCGTCGGGGATGAGTTCCGTCAGCACGACGGCGTGGTGACGATGATGATGCTCTACTGGCGCAGGGCTTCGCCTAAACTCCGCGATGATATGACCGAGGTGGAATATGGTGGAGGGGAGCATTGCACACAGCTAAGGAACGATCCGTAGATCAACTTGTGTGTCATGGGGTGCCCCCCTGCCCCCGTATATAAAGGAGAAAGGGAGGGGGTGGCCGGCCTAGGAGGAGGCGCACCAAGGAGGAGTCCTACTCCCACCAGGAGTAGGATTCCCCCCTTCCAAGTAGTAGGAGTAGGAGTCAAGGAAAGGGGGAAGAGAAGAGAAGGAAGGAGGGGGCGCAGCCCCTCCCCCTAGTCCAATTCGGACTAGGCCTTGCGGGGCGCCCAACCTATCCTCTCTCTTTCCCCTAAAGCCCAATAAGGCCCATATACTCCCCGGCGAATTCCCGTAACTCTCCGGTACTCCGAAAAATACCAGAATCACTCGGAACCTTTCCAAACTCCAAATATAGTCGTCCAATATATCGATCTTTACGTCTCAACCATTTCGAGACTCCTCATCATGTCCCCAATCTCATCCGGGACTCCGAACTCCTTCGGTACATCAAAACTCATGAACTCATAATATAACTGTCATCGTAACGTTAAGCGTGTGGACCCTACGGGTTCAAGAACTATGTAGACATGACATAGAACTATTCTCGGTCAATAACCAATAGCGGAACCTTGATGCTCATATTGGCTCCTACATATTCTACGAAGATCTTTATCGGTCAAACCGCATAACAACATACATTGTTCCCTTTGTCATCGGTATGTTACTTGCCCGAGATTCGATTGTCGGTATCCAATACCTAGTTCAATCTCGTTACTGGCAAGTCTCTTTACTCGTTACATAATGCATCATTTCGTAACTAACTCATTAGCTACATTGCTTGCAAGGCTTATAGTGATGTGCATTACCGAGAGGGCCTAGAGATACCTCTCCGACAATCGGAGTGACAAAACCTAATCTTGAAATACGCCAACCCAACATGTACCTTTGGAGACACCTGTAGTACTCCTTTATAATCACCCAGTTATGTTGTGACGTTTGGTAGCACCCAAAGTGTTCCTCCGGTAAACGGGAGTTGCATAATCTCATAGTTACAGGAACATGTATAAGTCATGAAGAAAGCAATAGCAACATACTAAACGATCAAGTGCTAGGCTAACGGAATGGGTCATGTCAATCACATCATTCTCCTAATGATGTGATCCCGTTAATCAAATGACAACACATGTCTATGGTTAGGAAACATAACCATCTTTGATTAATGAGCTAGTCAAGTAGAGGCATACTAGTGACGTTATTTTTGTCTATGTATTCACACATGTATCATGTTTCCGGTTAATACAATTCTAGCATGAATAATAAACATTTATCATGATATAAGAAAATAAATAATAACTTTATTATTGCCTCTAGGGCATATTTCCTTCACTTACTTGGGTATCTGGGCGATTGCAGCTCAGGCCCACATCCTCGCTGGTATCCGGACACTTTACTTGTGGTCCGAAGAAAAGTTTACACATCCCTTCGAGCGTCAGGCCGAAGAAGTGCAGAATAGTCCGCGGACCTTTCGGATTAAACACCCACATCCGGAGAGGTCGACGTTTGCACGGCAACATTCGTTGGATTAACATTACTTGAATTATGTTGACAAGGCTAATGTCCCTCTCAAGAAGCTCCCGAATACGGCTCTGCAGTATTGGTACATCACTAGCAGATCCCCAATCCCATCCTACATTGGTCCATGACGCCAGTTGAGAAGGAGGGCCCAGACGGAAGTCGGGGGCAGCCACCCACTTTGTGCCTCTGGGAGCCGTGACGTAAAACCTCCTCCGCTGCCATAGATCGGACACCTCTGGGAAGGAGCCCTCTGGCCATGGGGCGTCAGCATTCCTTCTTATTACAGCACCTCCGCACGCCGCGTGTCGCCGCTCAATCACCTTCGGCTTCACATTGAAGGTCTTGAGCCATAAGCCGAAGTGTGGGTGACATGGAGAAAAGCTTCGCACACAACGATGAATGACGAGATATGGAGGATAGTGTCCAGAGCTAGGTCGTGAAAATCTAACACGTAATAGAACATGAGCCCTCTCACAAAGGGATCAAGGGTGAGGCCCAAGCCGCGGAGGAAGTGAGAAACAAATACGACGCTCTTGTTGGGCTCGGGAGTAGGGATGACCTGCCCTCGAGCAGGAAGCCTGTGCTGGATGTCGGCGGTTAGATATCCGACCTCCCTAAGCTTCACAATGTCCTCCTCTGTGACCAAGGAGGCCACCCACCGGCCTTGAGGGTTGGATCCGGACATAGTAGAGGATCCGGGGTGCTTGAGCTTGGGTTTTGGGTGTTAGAACTCGAGATGCGAAAAGGCGCAAGGGTGGTGGAAAAGAGGGATAGGCCTCAGCCCCTTTATAAAGGGGATGAATATCAAGCGTCATCAGCATAACATCTTGGGACTTACCTAAAAACATGGAGTCATACCAACAGTCGTCGTGGGGCTGCGCACGCCCGTATCGATGGAAGTTCCCGCGATAAGGGGAACACGATCTATGCTTTGGCAGGACGAGCCAATAAAACCGCCTCGCAACGTGTATCGAAGCAGGCTAAGGAAAACCGGTTCATGTTGGGATGGGCCATGATGCAGGAGCACGCCGTACAAAAATTGCCAGCAAATCAGATTTATGAAGTGCTATGCTCTCTACAGCGGTATGTGAAGATCATCTTGCAGAACCGGACACGGTTTAGGTGTTCAATAACTACTTTGGAATATTCGGAGGTGGAACCCGCCTTGCAATGCTGACAACGAACTGCGCACCGGACTCATCGTCATTGAAGCCTGGTTCAGGGGCTACTAAGGTAGTCCTGGATTAGGGGGTATCTAGACAGCCGGACTATATGCTTTGGCCGGACTGTTGGACCGTGAAGATACAAGACTCAAGACTTCGTCCCGTGTCCGGATGGGACTCTCCTTTGCGTGGAAGACAAGCTTGGCGATCCAGACATTATATTTCCTTCTTTGTAACCGACTCCACGTAAACCCTAGCCCCTCCAATGTCTATATAAACCGGAGGGTTTAGTCCTTAGAGGCGCGATCACAATCATAATCATCATAGGCTAGCTTCTAGGGTTTAGCCTCTACGATCTCGTGGTAGATCAACTCTTGTAATACCCATATCATCAATATCAATCAAGCAGGAATTAGGGTTTTACCTCCATCGAGAGGGCCCGAACCTGGGTAAAACATCGTGTCCCTTGCCTCCTGTTACCATCAGCCTTAGACGCACATATCGGGAACCCCTACCCGAGATCCGCCGGTTTTTACACCGACAGGGGGATCCCTCACCGATGGCCATCTTCATCATCCCGGCGCTCTCCATGACGAGGAGGGAGTAGTTCACCCTCGGGGCTGAGGGTATGTACCAGTAGCTATGTGTTTGATCTCTCTCTCTCTCTCTCTCTCTCTCTCTCTCGTGTTCTTGATTCGGCACGATCTTGATGTACTGCAAGCTTTGCTATTATAGTTGGATCTTATGATGTTTCTCCCCCTCTATTATCTTGTAATGAATTGAGTTTTCCCCTTGAAGTCTTGTCGGATTGAGTCTTTAAGGATTTGAGAACACTTGATGTATGTCTTGTCGTGCTTATCTGTGGTGACAATGGGATATTCACGTGATCTACTTGATGTGTGTTTTGGTGATCAACTTGCGGGTTCACCTTGTGAACTTATGCATAGGGGTTGGCACACGTTTTCGTCTTGACTCTTCGGTAGAAACTTTGGGGCACTCTTTGAAGTACTTTGTGTTGGTTGAATAGATGAATCTGAGATTGTGTGATGCATATCGTATAATCATGCCCACGGATACTTGAGGTGACATTGGAGTATCTAGGAGACATTAGGGTTTTGGTTGATTTGTGTCTTAAGGTGTTATTCTAGTACAAACTCTATGATAGATCGAACGGAAAGAATAGCTTCGTGTTATTTTACTACGGACTCTTGAATAGATTGATCAGAAAGGATAACTTTGAGGTGGTCTTGTACCCTACAATAATCTCTTCGTTTGTTCTCTGATATTAATGACTTTGGAGTGACTCTTTGTTGCATGTTTAGGGATAGTTATATGATCCAAGTAAGTTATTATTGTTGAGAGAACTTGCACTAGTGAAAGTATGGACCTTAGGCCTTGTTTCCTAGCATTGCAATACCGTTTACGCTCACTTTTACCACTTATTACCTTGCTGTTTTTATAATTTCAAATTACAAATAGCTATATCTACCATCCATATTGCACTTGTATCACCATCTCTTCGCCTAACTAGTGCACCTATACAATTTACCATTGTATTGGGTGTGTTGGGGACACAAGAGACTCTTTGTTATTTGGTTGCAGGGTTGTTTGAGAGAGACCATCTTCATCCTACGCCTCCCACGGATTGATAAACCTTAGGTCATCCACTTGAGGGAAATTTGCTACTGTCCTACAAACCTCTGCACTTGGAGGCCCAACAACGTCTACATGGAAGAAGGTTGTGTAGTAGACATCAATAGATTATACCTGCTTCCAGAAGTTTCAATATTTCCGTTCTTACCATTTCTTTCATCTTCGGATTTAACCGACATGGTGATCAACAACGGGTTTAGCGTCAGGTTCCATATTAATCTTGTGCTGGCATAGAGTGGGACTAACACGTTTAAGATCATCAAGCGTATATCTAATAGCAACTCGGTGTTTCCTTAAAACTTTCAATAATATTTCTTCTTCATGTTTTGAAAGGTTAACACTAATAATAGGATATATCTTTTTCTCATCAAGATAAGCATATTTTAAAGTGTTTGGAAATTGTTTTAGTTCAAACACAGGATCACCTTTTGGTGGAGGAGGACCTTCTAGAGTTTCATTAACCAGATTGTGTTTAAGCAGAGGTTGTTGTTCGAACAAGATTCTATCAATTTCATTTCTTTCACGCATATGCAAATCATTTTCATGCTCTAGTAAATATTGTTCTAAATGATCAGTAGGAGGTACAACAATAGAAGCAAGACCAATAATTTCATCCTCACTAGGCAAATCTTTCTTATGAGGTTTTATACTAAACTTAGAAAAGTTAAACTCATGAGATTCATCACCAAAACTAACACCGATAGTTTGTTTCTCACAATCTACTTTAGCATTAATGGTGTTCAAGAAAGGTCTACCAAAGATAATGGGACAAAAGTCATCTTGTGGGGTACCAAGAACAAGAAAATCAGTAGGGTATTTTATTTTCCAACACAAGACTTCAACATCTCTAACAATCCCAATTGGTGATATAGTATCTCTATTAGCAAGCTTAATAGTAACATCTATGTCTTCTATTTAAGTGGGTGCTATATCATTCATAATTTCTTGATATAAGGAAAAAGGAATAACACTCACACTAGCACCTATGCCACATAAACCATGATAACAGTGATCTCCTATCTTAACTGAGACAACAGGCATACCAACAACAGGTCTATGTTTATCTTTTTCATCAGGTTTGGCAATTCTAGCAGCTTCAACACAGAAGTAAATAACATGCCCATCAATATTATCGACCATGAGATACGTAACCATAGCAACACTAGGTTCAAATTTGATTTGTTTAGCTGGTTTAGGTGTTCTAATATAACTCTTGTTGACCACAGTTGAAACTTTAGCATGTTCCTTCATCCTAACAGGGAAGGTGGTTTTTCAATATAAGCAGTGGGAACAACTGGGTCAATATTATAAATGACAGTTTCTTCTTTAGATTTTACCGGTTCTTTAATTTCTTCTTTAATTGGTGGGTGATATTTGAACCACTTCTCCTTAGGAAGATCAATATGGGTAGCAAAAGATTCACAAAAGGAAGCTACTATCTCAGAGTCAAGTCCATATTTAGTGCTAAACTTTTGAAAATCATTGGTTTTCATAAAAGATTGAACGCAATCAAACTTAGGCTCAATACCGGACACTTTACTTTCATCGAGTTCCTAATCTTCAGAGTTGCATTTAATTCTTTCTAAAAGATCCAACCGGAACTCAATAGTCTTCTTCATATCTGAACCAGTACAAGAAGTATCGAGCATGGATTGATCATTACGAGAAAGCCGAGCATAAAAATTCGGAATAATAATTTGTCTTGAGAGATCATGATTGGAGCATAAAAATTCTGAATAATAATATTGACTTAAGCCTCCTCCAAGCTAGAGCGATACTTTATCCTTCACGAGGCCAAAAATTATATATATAATTCCGACCACGATGACGTAGATGCATAGGATAATTTTTTGATGGAATTCCAATTTCAACCGATTCCAGTTCCAAGATCCAATATCATTGCATACCCTATACCATGTCAATGCCTTTTCCTTCAAATATAAAGGGAAAACCTTTTTCTTAGCTTCATCTTCGGGTAAACCTGCAACCTTAAACAATCCACAAATTTCATCCACATATATCAAGTGCATATTAGGATGTTCGGTTCCATCTCCTGCATAAGGATTGGTTAGCAGTTGTTCTACCATACCCGACGGAATTTCATATTCAATATTTTTAGTAGGTGCAGTAGGTTGAGGGGTAACTAATTGTGGTTCCAGTCGAGGTGATGATACCCCGAACAAATCCCTCAAATGATTGTTTTCCATAGTAACAAGTGACAGTAAATTTCAGCACGTAGTAATAATTTTTTCTTACCAATTTCCACTTTCCAAGAGTGCTTCACTCCCCGGCAACGGCGCCAGAAAATAGCCTTGATGATCCACAAGTATATGGAGATCAATTGTAGCCTTTTCGATAAGTAAGAGTGTCGAATCCAACGAGGAGCAGAAGGAAATGACAAGTGGTTTTCAGTAAGGTAATGTCTGCAAGTGCTAAAGTTGTAAGTAGCAAAGTAGTTTGATAGCAAGATAATTTGCAACGAGCAAGTAACGGTAGTAGTAACAAAAGTGCAAAAAGGTAGCCCAATCATTTTTTAGGCAAATGACAGGCCAAAACCGTCTCTTATGATAAGCAATGTGTTCTTGCGGGTACACGGAAATTTCATCTAGTCACTTTCATCATGTTGGCTTAATTCGTGTTCGCTACTTTGCTAATTTTGTATGTGGTTGGACCGGTGCTTAGGTGTTGTTCTTACTTGAAAAAACCTCCCACTTATAATTAACCCCCTCGCAAGCATAACTACGAGAAAAGTATTAAGAATAAATTCTAACCATAGCATTAAACTTTTGGATCCAATCGATCCCTTACGGAATAGCGCATAAATTAAGGTTTAACCTTCTTCTTGTGGGAGATTAAAGAAATTAAACGGACTACTAAATAGCAGAATGAGTTCATGGTGATGTGGGGAATAATTCCCATGTTGAAGTCGAAGCGAAACGGGGAGTAGAATCAATGGAATAAAGAGGAGGAAGCGGCGGCCATGGCCGCTCGGTAGTGTACCTTTGTACCTTTTTTTTTTGGAGTGAATGTACCTATGTACATTTTTTTAGGGAACCTGTGTACTTTTTTTTTTTTTTTGAGGCAAGGGAACCTGTGTACATGTGGGCGTGGTGAGGAGGAAGACGAGCGAGCGGCTCGTGGCCAGGTTTGGTCCTTGGTCTATCAGCCCATGAAGAGGAAAGAAGGGAGGGAAAAAAGAGGTTGGCTCCACCCCAGGAAAAGGGAGGCAAAAATAAGGTGGGCTTAGCCCAGTCGGGTAAGAGAAAAATAAAAGAGCGGAGGCAAACTGGGCTGGGCCCATGTCTGGGTTGCACCCAGGAAGAGAGAGAGAGAGAGAGAGAGAGAGAGAGAGAGAGAGAGAGAGAGAGAGAGAGAGATTCTTTGATTTTTCTCAAAAAAAAATCTCAGATTTTGATAGAAGGAAAAAGAGGTGGACTTTCTTTTTAGGAAAGTCTAGAAAATGGATAAAGGCTCGAATAAAGATCAAGCAAACTTCAAAAATTCCAAGAATTCATAGACACATAATTAAGATGCCGAAGGCAAAGAAAAAACAACCCAACTAAGAAGATGATTAAGGTTGGCATTAATCAAATTAAATCCACCAAATTATAAAAACACATTTTAAGATAATATTAACAAATAAAGCAAACAAAATTTTCTGGCACTATTTTTGGAAAAAAAATTATATTAAACATTCTAAACATCGGGATGTCATAGCTAAAAACAACACCACGATGACATTGAACAGGACAAAATTTTGGCCAGATGTACTAACCTTGCTCGCCGCGCTTCCGTGCCCGCCTTGGTCCCCACCTGTGTCGGCGTGGCGCCCACGGCCGCGGATGGATCCGTGGGGCATGGATATGTTGACGGCAAAAAAGAAGAGGCGACGTGCGGCTAATTGTTGGAGCTCTCTAAACCTACCGATGGGGACATATTTTTGCGGTGAAACATACTCGGTCTGCTAACCTAGAATGCACCCTTCCCTGTACATATAGCAGTAGAGGGACAGATATACGAGACGCTTCAAAAACTTTTACATGCCGGTGAGTTTTTAGCGGACCTATTCGGGCAGTAAAATAGCAAAAAGAAAACTTACAAAATGCCCGGAATTTTATGGGCCGGCGAGGTTTTAGCAGATCTGCTAGAGATGCTCTAATTTCCGAATGCGGTGGTAACTATCATAAGTGAGATTTTTTTTCGAGGGTACGCCAAAGGCGTACCATAGCTTTATAGAAGAGAGACTATCAGAAGTGAGATTGAACCCTTGAATGTTTTTTTTTCATGGGCGACGTATGTGCATGAACTTTGAGCATGAGCTTTACATGATAATTTGTACAGTACATATTAGCTCCGTGCAAGTAGGTAGTACAACTACTACTATGTATGTATATCCACTTACTTAATTAAGTACAGTACAAAACTTAGAGCAGAGACTCGGCCGGGCCGGGGTTGTAAAGTATACAGCTATATATGTTGACCTCCATGCATCCAGAACACGTCTCATCATATCTCAAACGTCCCCTCTAGCTCGAGCTGCCCACCGGCAGCCTCCTCCTCCTCGTCCGCAACGTAGAGGTACGGGTTCCTCTCCACCGGCTGGAAGTTATAGAAGACGAAGACGTAGAATGCGAGGCTGGCGAGCTCGACGGAGACGTTGACCACCCACTGGTACTTGTAGCTGAGCACGGCTGCGAAGGCGGAGACGGCGATCCGGGTGAAGTAGAGGTAGCCGACGACGACAAGGTAGAACTGCTTGAAGAGGGTGAGCTTCTTGAGGTTCCTTGCCGCCTTGCCGTCCGTCTTGGAGGCCTCCCTGAGGTTGCGGATGGACCAGATGATGGGGAAGAAGACCGCGCAGCAGCAGACCACGTCCACCAGCAGGAAGATCTGGTTCCACGCCAGCCAGTCCCGCCCCGCCGGCCCCGTCTCCCCGATCATCGCCGACGCGATGTTCTCGATCACTTGCAGCGGGATGATGATCATCAGCACGTTCTTCTCCCGCTCCTGCACTCTCAATCCATCCATCGGGCCCTTACATAAATGCGTGACCCCTTATGCATGTGTAGGTTGATCGTTATATGCACTGCACGTATACGTACGTACGGACCTGGAGGTATGGCTTTAAGAAGGACCAGCCAGTGCCGATGAGGACGATGACGGTGAAGAGGAGGATGCCCTTGAAGAAGCCGAAGACGTAGAAGGCGACGTCCCAGCCGTGCGGCGTGCCGGTGCGCCCGACGTACCACGCGTCCTCGGCGGCGCACGCCAGCTTCAGGGCCTTGAACAGCAGCAGCGCGCCCATGACAGCGTGGATCCGCTCGACCGTGGCGCGCTGCTTGATGCAGACGAACACCCACGCCGCCAGGAACGCGAAGTACAGCACGGAGGAGGCGGCGAAGATTTCCGGCAGCGGGAGCAGGCCGACGGGCAGGTACTCCCTGTCGCCGCCGGGGCGAGGCAGGTTGTACATCTCCGTGCGAACGTCCATGGTGATCTCGACGCCGTCCTGGCAGCTGCTGAACAGCACCGTGTACTGGTCGGCGTCGCCGATGGTCACGTTACCCCCGCCGGCGCCGTCACGCCCGATGTCCTTGAGCCGGAAGAGCGGCATCACGTACTCGCTGGTGAGCGGGCAGAAGGAGCTGCCGGTCTCCTCGGCGTACTCGGACTCGTTGGTGATCTTGAAGAAGAGGGTGTTGGAGATGAGGATGAAGCCCATGAGCCCCGGGTCGACGGCCTGGGGCGGGGAGCCCTCGGGGACGCTCCATGAGACGCCGGACACGGAGACCTGCGCGACGCCGCCGGGCTTGAAGCCGAACTCCTCGAACAGGATGACGGGCCGCGAGTCGGACACGATCGGCGTCGTCTTGATCTCGCCGCGGGCCACATGGAGGAGCTGGAGGGCGAGGACGGCGGCGAGGAATACGGACGCGGCCATGGAGGATCGAGCTAGGACGCTACGAAGGTCGGGTTCGTGTCACGTCATTCGTGGAGGCGGAGAGGGTGGGAAGAGGCTCCGGGGCGCGTCGATTCGCGTGGCGTGTTTTCGGGGTTGCCACGAGACCCGCATGAGTCAAACAAACACCCAACAGGCCAGAACCAACAGCGTTTCCGCTATTTTTGCCCGGTGAGAGAGGGATGACACGAACGCAAATCCCATAGAGCAATGCACCTACGAAGAGTTAAGTTTTACGTGATTAGTGGCGAACTAACTTGTATTTGTAATGTTAAGAGGACAATGATATCCCCAGCACACGCCGTTGTCGCCCCTCTCTTACTGGAGCCGGCTTGACCTTGTCGATGACAACTGGCAAGACTTCGTGCACATGCCTCTAAGGACCAGCGTCCTAGAGCTATACTCGTCGACATTAAAGCCTTGCATAGATCTGAAGCACCTAACTCCAAATCTCGAAATTCGAAAACAGTTTATGTTTTTTTTTGTGAAAAAGTTCATTATTTTTTTTTTTGCAAAATTCAAAAACAGTTTATGAATTTGAGAAAAAACACAAAAACTGAACAAATGTTTGTGAGTTTGAAAAAAGTTCATCAATTTTGAAAAAGGTCATCGAATTTGAAAAAAGTTCATCAAAGTTGATATACTTTCATTGAATTTGAAAAAAGTCCATCCAATTTGAAAAAAGTTCACCGATATTGAAAAAAGTTTATCGATTTTGAAAGGGAAAGGATTAGCATCCACCGATGGATTGCTTCCAAATGTCAACCGTCTCCATCGTCTACCATGTGTCCATGTGGCCCCGTCCGTTGTCTACCTTTCCTTCCCCAGAAATATCTCAATCCTATCGCTCTCGTCTCACCGTGGGAACAGTTGCAGGGCCTCGACTCGCATGGGCTTCAGTTGCAAAAAGACTATAAATTTCTGCAATGAAACCTCTGTTGCAGAATAATTCTACAACAACACCTTTGTTGCGATTGTTTTTGCAAATTTCCTGACTTCTGTAACAAGACTTTTTCGCAAAAATTTCTGCGACAAGACCTCTGTTTCAAGAAAAAAAAAACCTGTAACAAGGCCTTTGTTGCAAAAATAAATAAATTCTGCAACTAGACCTATGTTGTAAAAATTCTGCAACATCACCCATGTTGTAGAAGTCCTTCCGCAATATCATCTATGTTACAAAAGATGAAGACGAAACAATCTGCAACACAACCCCTGTTCGCTCGTACTACACGTGTCCCACGCGACATGTGCCCCTGATTCCTCATGGCTCCCCTCAAATTTTTCTGCAACAACACCAATGTTGTAGCAGTTTCTTCCGAAACATAAGCTATGTTGCAAAAAAGTGAAGACATTTTTTTTCAACAAACTTCTGTTGAAAAAAAGATCTGCAACAAGACTCATTTGCAAAAAAAGTTTTGCAACACAGACCGTGTTTCAGAAAGGTAAATAACGGTCCCGACATTTTGCAACAAGCATCCTGTTGCGGGGCTTGTTCTGCAACACCGCTCTTGTTGCAAAAGGGAGATGGCGTTCGTGGATGGGTAGATCGGATGGACATCCCTGAGTCCATCCAATAGCCAGCGAAGCGGCAGATGTTTTCTGTTTATCCGCCGGCCGACGCCTAGCGTGGCCCTTATAAGCTCATCAAATTTGAAAAAGTTTCATTCATTTGTAAAAGTAGTTCAAAAATTTGGAAATGTCATTGATTTTGAATAAAAGTTCATCAACTTGGGAAAACTTTAATTGAATTTGAAAAAAACTCATAGAATTTGAAAAAAAGTTCATCGAATTGAAAAAAAGTTCATTCAAATGGGCAAAAAAAAAATTAAAAACCGAGAAAAACCATTCTGAATAAAAAGGAAAAATGAAAAAAATAGAAAAAAGAAGAAATAAAAATAAAAAGGAAAAAATAGAAAAAGACATAAGTGGGAAAGAGTGTACAAGAGCACATGAGGTGAGGCATGTGGGGTGGCTAGCGCAGGTCTTGAACGACCAAGAGGTCTTAGGTTTGAATTCCACTAGACGCAGGCCGACACCAACTTTCCTAACTTTTCTTCTGCTAATCCATACAATTAAGGCTAAAATAACTTAAATTAATTTTTAAATTAGATATCTAGTATGCACATTCATAGTAATTACATACAACAAGTTGCTGGTGAGATAAAATTAATTTCGGATTTTTTATATCTACAGTAATTAACAAAACTAAATAACCTGCTAATAGTCCGTAACATTCCTTTTTCATTTTACACTAGACAAGAAATGTAGCACCGTGGCTTTCCTTCTCTAAATTAGAGGATCCGGCTCCGCCATCAGGCGCCCATTTGAGAACGGTCGCTTAAGCGCCAAATAGGATTCGCCCGCTTAGGCACGCCCTGGCACTGAAGAATTACGGCTATTTCCATGGTCCTTTAAACTGATGGGCCGGGCTGGATCTTGGGTTCAACGGTCATTTGTTGTTAATTTCTCTGCTTTGGGCCCATTGTCTCTTCCTAACTTTTGCCCGTCTACAGACCGAGCACTACAATGTGCCTTCCATGATGGAATGCAAGTACAGTACAGCATTTCCGTGTACTTTGTGGGCACATTCGTGGCTTCGTGAACAGTGAGGTGGGTGCAAGTTCAACAGTTTAGGACCGACGCAAGATTCTGTCCCCTCTTTACGCCAAGAGGACCGAGGGACTCGTGGACGGATCAGACAGCTGCGTACAAAGTGGAACTGATTCTATCCATTTGTTCCTTATTTTCTGTTACCTAGCTAGCTAGCCTGCCGGAATCGCATTTCAACCACACCCGGCCGGGCTCAAACGTGCTCAACTAGAGGTGTGCACACTGAGCACATGCGCTCATGTTACCTTGCCACGGAAAGAGACACCTTTCTTGTTTTTCCGGTGGAGAAAAGAGACACCTAATGCCAATAAAACGGTGCTCTCTCTCTCTGATCAACATCTTCAAAACGTGAATACGGCAAGGGTATTATGACAAAGGTGAACATAGCGGGTACGCTAGCCCCCATTGCATGCCCACAGCGCGCTCACCAGCGGAGAGTGTATGGAGAAGCATATAATGTATCATCTCCTCGCGCCACACCTACATATGTACGCTTACACACATTATAAAAATGAAATATGTGCTGTTGAATTACAAAATAGTGGTAACAAAGACATAAAGGATCCATATTGCAGAATGTTGCCTTGTCGGACCGATTGTGGATTGGAATAGAAGTTTGTATTCGTGTTTACTGAATGGAACTTGATGTAACCCATTATTGGAAACTCTCCTTTTTTACACACGCTATCAGTTATATATGATAGGCCAATTAAGTCCTTAAATTTAAGAAATGAGCCTTCCCTTACTTTTTTAACACAAAACTGTTATGTTGTTTTGCTGCTCGTGCAATCAAAACTTGGAATAGAAGAAAAATGTCCGAATTGGCATCTTGGGGTGAAACCTGGTAAACCAAAAGTAATTTCATACGGTTAAAAAGAAGTTCATATGTTGTGCTGAGGTTATCTTATCATTTGTGTGCAAAATTGGTATCTTGTATCCTATTATATTGAACTAACTGGTAAAATCGCCAACCAAAAATATACACTTTTACTTGGTTGGATATGGCCCATTCTTTTTAAGTTCCAGGACACAATTTGGAACTCATTTCTAGAGTGTGTGCTAACATAGGCAACCTATCAAAAGGTGCTTAAAATAATTGTGATGAAACCATGGAATCTTATTTGATACCAGATTATTTTTACCAATTCTACCCACTTTTTTTAAACGCTTCAATTATAACTAATACCAAAGGAAGAGAAAATAAATAAAGACATTGCAGTGACAAATACAACAAAAGTGGCACCTAATTTAGATTAGTACAATTGAAGCGCTAACCTTCATCTACTGCATATGAACTTTGCTATCCACCTACCAATTAAGTAATAACAATTGTGATACAAAATGAGGGTATGACAATTGGTGAACTAGATGTTGCTCTCTTCTTTTTCAATCATGCAATCACAACCATTTCCCCCGAAAAATTAAGATAACCCCTCTGTTCGTCCGTCCGTCCGTGTATCAGTTGATGCACACAACTGTTTCTTTACAAACACAACATGCCATCACAGAAGAGCTAGAGCCTAGAGCTACAGAAAAGAAGGTACAACTATCGCCGATTCTTTTGGTAACTGGTCATCCATATTGGTAAGATAATTTAGTTGAGCATTTGTACATGACACGCTGAATGCACACACTATTTTGTTTTCTACTATTACTAACTTGATTCCAAGGGAAAAAGTTGTCGGATTGTAAAAACAAGGATTAGTGGAGAGAATCAAACATGTTTATAGGAGTATGTAGGAGTATATATGTAACCACTATATATAGCAGACAGAATGACCAACCTGCTATATATAGTTTGCCTAGCTAGCCATAGCTACTGCGATTAACTTTGTTTTGAGGTGTAAAAGTACCCAGGAGACAATAGATTTTCCCTATAGGCTATAGCTCTGCCTTGTTTTAGTAATCCCTCGCGGTCATAGCATTTGCCCGATCGATGCGACTCCATCGCCAAATGCAAACAGCAAGGCTTGTGCGGGAGGGGCGTATCTTGCTTTCCACTTTTGGTCCCCGCTCGACGAGCTTTGCTTTGCTTGGAGTATAAACATACTACCTCCAAATACACCTGGCCTTTGGGTTTTATATACAGTAGTAAACAAAACTCCCAGATCGAGCCTTCTAGACCGCAAAGTAGAGAAAGGGACCGTGTACACGACACCATCACTCATGCCATCATCGATGGATGCTTCATTTCACCGCACACGGATTAACATAACCCTTGCAGCCACATCACGGGAGAGATTTACTAATGGGGGCAGCGAATAGGGCGCGGCCTCCATGCCCGCGCAGACGACATGCAAACAGACAGGTGGAGGGAGCTAGACGAAGCAACCCCGGCCGTGTCTCCCGGCCGTGGCATGTACTGCAAGATATATTAGCTGTAGGGATAGTTAACCATTAACGTGCCCGTCGCCGGTCGATCTGGGTTCTTCTTCCTGCTCTTTCCGGTGGCCGGGATGGGCTTTACGCGCGGGGTGGCGATTAAACAAGGCGGTGGTCCTGGACCTGGAGGGGGAGCTGGTGCGCGTGGGTGACACCTGTCGCCGGCGTGGTGCGGCAAAGTCACCGCACCCAGCGCGCGGAGACGGCGATGCGCGCATAAAATAACGCGCGGCCGAGGCCGATCGCGCTCGCCCGCCCGTACGTACGTCTACGTGCTTGCCCGAAATAGCAGCCACATTATTTTACGGGCGCGCGCGCTGTCTTCCGGGCCGCGGGAACCCCGATCGGTCTAGAGAGGAAGAAGAAAGGCGGGCGGGGTGTCGGCGCGGGATTGGCCCGGCCGTCGCCATCGGCGCACCCACCACTAATTGGTGGCAGCGACAGCGGCTACCGATCGAGCATGACCTTAGCTTATTAGCTTAGGGCATTGTTAATTGCGCGGTGATGCGTCGTGCTGAGCCTGCTGATGCGCGCGCGTGACGCTCTGGTGTAGAGCTGGCCTATTGGCTCGGGCCGTTTGGTGATTAGGTGAGACGCCGTGAGAGCTAGGCATGGGAGAGGGCACATTGCCACGAGCGCTAGCTTAGGGGCGATCTACGGGAAAGACCGAAAGAGAAGGTGTACGTGGAGGGCATGGCCGGGGACCGTACGTAGAAAACACTACTTAAATCGCAAGGGGAGATCTAACGATCTACTGCTGCTGCTGCTGCTGCTGCTGCTTTGGGGTTAGTATTATTCTTTGGTGAATGTCACGACGGGGAGGTCTCTCGAAGGGGTAAGGGAGAATAAGGAATTGGATATTGGTTTTTGATTCTGGCCTCTTGTTACGTGCGTGTGTGCGGTGTGTTCCCATGTTGCCCTCCGGTAACAATGGATCAGGCCGGGGTAGATCGGCGGAATTGAAGTTCCGGTATCGCGGGGAATCTTGCTCCGTGGACACCTGCGCTCGATCGAGGGGTTCTTTCGGTCGTTTTGTTCCCGGCATCCCAGCCGGCCGGTAACTTTTGGCCAAATTAATTCATGCCTCCTTCGACCCATCAAAATGGTTCCTGGAGCCGCCGTTTTGTTTCACCTTAATCTACCCACACGGGTGAGACCGTGAGAGATGGGGTTGGGGATCCTGGCCGGTAGGCGTTACAGTTTTGCTAAGTCTCAGTCGATTGCTAGATCCGTTAGATCATACATTAAGATCCGTGCGAAAAAAATTCTCTCTTGCATATTATGTCACATGACTGAGACTTAGTTAAATCTCAGTCAACTGAGACCTAGCCACATCCTAGACGGTAGGCCAAGATGTGGGCCGGCAGTGATTTTTTTCACTGTTGTGGAACTGATTTTTAGATATAAAAAAAGCTTAAGGAGAGTCTGATTTTGAATTAACGAATCCATCAACCGGCTAGGGATTACACAAGTCCAATAGAGAACAATGGCCAAAAGATACAAGGAGCTGAAAAAGCATGTAAAGTCAACACACACAACGAGGACAAGAAAAAAAATGAAAGCACAGCTAGCCTATGTGTTGCCAACCATTCTCGAGATCCTAAGGGCATTTACAATGCAGAGCGCTAAGACGGGCGCTAGGGTCAGGATCCCGATCGTTTTGCTCAGTTCCCGTCCAAATCTGGGAATTCGGCTAGCATCGATGCCATACAAGTCGTCGGGCGCTAACCTTGTTTCCCTTTCTAATTTTCTGAGTATAGCGCTGGTACACAGCTCTCAGCGTTGCAAGTATAAACTCTTAGCCAGGTGCTAGGACCAGAATACTATTTTATTTATAATCAAGCGCCTGATTAGGTGCCTCCCATTGGACATGCCTTAAGACACTAAGCGAAACAGGAAGCCAAGGATTTTTTTTGGAAAAGGAGGCAAAACACCCGGCCTCTGCATCAATCGGTGCATGCAACCATCTGATTAACGATAAAGTATCGAAGTCTTAGGGTCACTAGGGCCCAAAATCATAGTGCAAAACGAAATGAAACAAAGAAAGATGCCACATCCGGCGAAACAGATCAGGCTACGATGCCTATACACCTAACCTATTATCAGCAGGCCATCCAAATCTGAAGATAGCCCGTGCTATCGTCTCCCAACGGTTGCACCTAATAACCCAAAACTCCCTGGAGTCCACACGAGTGAGTAATGACCACATACAGATCGATGATGTAGCTCTGTAGATTACCTGCAAAAAATTCATGAAGTT
The DNA here is from genome assembly GCA_021437245.1 of Aegilops speltoides. Taxonomy (NCBI): domain Eukaryota; kingdom Viridiplantae; phylum Streptophyta; class Magnoliopsida; order Poales; family Poaceae; genus Aegilops; species Aegilops speltoides. Next base: position 422,638,627 of record CM038142.1, on the reverse strand, counting down.
TGTCCCATTAAAAATCACCTCATTTCTAGTATTACATATCGCGCATAGTAATGCACATATCCCTATCCGAATATGTTTCACTATATGTAAGTCTACTCCATTGAGCCACGTCCCAAATAACATGTTTATGCTCGTTGGGTGATGGATGTTAAAAGCTATATGAATTGAGCGCCATAATAATTTTGCAAGCGGGCACTCCAGAAAGAGGTGTTTAATCGTTTCATTGTGATCACGGAAGCAACATGTGAAGTTACCAATCCAACTTCTTTTAAGAAAATTATCTTTGGTCAAAATGACTCCTTTGTGAACAATTCGCTTTTGTTATATGCCAATCGGGATCTGTATTCATCATGTTCCTCTTTCACTCTCCCGAAACAGAACAATTCGCTTTTGTTATATGCCAGGAAGAATGCCGGCAAACTAGCTCCGCCGGGCTTAGAAGACAAAGCTCCTTCCTTCTCTATTGCCGAAGAGGGACCCTGCCCTCTCGTGCTGTTGTGAAATAGACGGTCGGCAATCAATTCTTACTGTCTCGTGCGAGCGAGCGTCAAACATATCCTCCTGCCATTCGTTTCTTCAGAAAGCCCAAAAGCATTGGCATAAACACGTCAGACAATAGAAATTGAGGAAAATCAAATCAACATAGAGAACACAAGATTTTAACGTGAAAAATCCCATCCATGAGAAGGTAAAAAATCACGGGCACTAACCAGCGAAACTTCACTATACCGAAAAGGTTACAAACGTTGGGATTTACAACAATTATTTTACCCCGTGCGACGGCTTACAAGAGGTATATATAGTAGTGGTGACCCATTTCGCTCCGGCCCAAGCGTCACGGCGACGGGCCTCCGCTCAACTCCGTCAGAAGTTAGCCTTTATATGAATGTGGATCACAACTCAACAAGCGTCGCGTCTTGGTGTATTGGTATTTGATAGAAGAAAAGTCCAAGGGAGAGAAAAAAATCTAAATTACAAAGGCACTCTAAGTGCTAGACACCACCGGAGGTATCACCTATAGGCCTCCCGCGTGATTGAGCCTTGGCTTTAGTCATCTTAGACTAAGCTAGCGAGGTTGGATTGCTGGTTGTAAAAGATTATCACATTCCGTTAGGGAGAGAATTCGTGGCATCCAGGCGTGGGAGCACACACTTTTTTTAGGCGTCGTGGACCTTACGATTGCTTCGCAATTCCGATACTAGTTTAGTATTTGCATGTGATTAGTCCTTAATTACCGAATGTGGGGTATGCATAGTTCAGGCTGGCGTAAGCCCGCCGTAGTTTCCCGTCAAAAAAATGTGGGGTATGCTTCGCAATTTAGCAGCTTTTGACAGAGACTACATGCTAATCCCATCCCACCTCCCATGCCTTTTCTTTTAACATTCAAATTCGAATCTATTGTATCTTTTGAATTGAAAATCTATTTTTTGTTTTGTTTGCATATCCGTGTTTTGCGACGAGGGGTTTGAATCAAGACTACTCTTCAATACGTTTGACAAGTTTTAAAAACTTCATCAAGTTTCAACTATTAACTTGATAAAAACGAATGATGAATTCAATGAGTTTCAAACACTAAAACTTAAACTCTGCACCCTAAACCTTACATCCAAAGCCCTAAACCCGAAATCCTGAAAGGAAATGAAACTTGGTCAGAGTTTAATGTTACGGCTATCAAGGTTTAATATTTGAAACTGGTTAGAATTTGAATTGTTGTCCAAATGCATTAAGAGTGGTCTTGTTTGAAAGCCTTCGTTGCAGGGAACGCATCTCTAACCACATGGGTGAGAGATGGGTGGGGGATTCTTAACTGTTAAGCGTTAGGTCAAGATGGTCGGGCAGTGGAAAAAACTATTACTGTTGTGAAACTGATTGTCGGAAATCAATTCATGTTGTAGCATGTGAGCTAGCGTCAAACGTACCCTTCCCATTTATTTCTTTAGAAAGCAAAAAAAACATTGTGTCTTTGTGTGATATTTAATACAAGAAAATTCCAAGGAAGCGCAACACTCTGAATTACAACGGCACAAGCTAAGGGCCCGAAGTATGACCTCTAGACCTCCCCCCACGATCTTCGTGTCGAGTAAGCTATCGAGGTTGGGTTGCTCGTTGTTGTAGATGACCGTGTTCCGCTTCTTAGAGATCTACAAGGCCATGAGCATAATCACTACGAGGTGCCTTCTCGCAACGGTACGAGAGAATGGGTGGCGTGCTGCTACCACTCCATGAAGTCCTCTTCAATGACCGACAACCGGGAGGAAGATCGAATCGCAGGAGCACATCATGCCACAAGGTGCACGAGAAAGGGCATCCGAAGAGGAGGTAACAAATGGCCTCCTCCAATTGGCCATATACCACATCTAATGGTGTGTTGTAGTCTATGCCTTACAAGACTTTCCGTCGTCCGACAACTATCTTTGACAGGTTAGCCAAATAAAGAACTTGACCGAAGATGGGGCTCAAGACTTCTAGTTAACTAAGCTTCCATAACCTCGATGCACTTCAAGGGGTTGTTGTAGCAAGTCTTGAAAGAATGTAGGTGTCCGGCCCTCCGTTGCCAAAGCAAAACATTTGTCATCATTCGAGAGATGCACATCCTCCAATAACCAACTAGATATGGATATATTCCCTCCAGGAAAGGGCGTTGAGGGGCCCTTTAATGTATGTGATCCAAGGCCTATCCAAGAGTGCCTACCATACCATGTGACGATTCTGAGTGTGCCCTGAAACTAGGAAGAGTAGTTCGGGAGCAATTTCTGAAAAATTCATGTCATCAAGCCATTAGCCCTAGAAGAGAGCAGATGTTTCATCGCCAACAACCATTTCGGTGAATGCCACAAACAAAATCTACTTGTCCCTTGAGAACTTCATATCAAGCCTAACCCAATGCGGAGTGGGGCGGTAGCCAGTGAACCCGAAGGCTAATCGGTATGTGGGCGAGGTTCAAGATGTCGAAACCACCAAGACTTGTGGGGTGGAGGTGTGTGTGTGTGTGTGGGTGGGTGGGGGTGTTAAAACTAAGCCCAATGGACATGGTAGTGCCTACCTCAAGAGGCAAGTTAGCCTGTCTAAAGAAACCCCTCACTACCCCCATTTAGTTTTAGTTTATAGTATAACATGCGATGAATATAGTGATCTTTCACTTAGATATATTTCTAGTTCCCTGAATTGAATCATGTGGGTCGGCGTCGTTCAGGCAGTCACAATGCCATCCAGCCCCCTATTGGTGCCTTATATGGAAGATGTTGGGACCTTTGTGTGCTAATATCTTCATCCGCCTCACAGTCAAGAACATGTGTTGAATGGCAGATCATATGGACCATAGGGCACTCCTCCCACGATGATCTTATGTCCTCTATGGCTAAGAGACCGAGGATATCAACACATCCTCATGGGTAGCTCCTTCTCCTCACAAGTGTCGCATGCTATCCTTTCTTGGTGTCACACCACAACTGTTCTTCCTCGTCTAGAGATGTCTTTTCTAGACTGGCTGGCGGTTTCTTGCGACCATGCCCCCTGCCATGTGTAAGGTGCTCTCCTCACCCCTTTTGCCGACTGCTTGATGGCTCTGGAAGCATCAGAATGGATGCATTTTCGATGGCTTGAGACCCTTCGTTAAGCACCTTGTCCAAACTATCCATGAGTAGGTCTTTGGGCTAGGGCTGGAACCAAGGGGCTCAACCTATTTTGCACGAGACATAGTCCTGGTATTGATAGGGTTGAACACCCTTTTTACTTGTTCTTCTTATGCACTCGCAACCACACCAGCTCGTATACATGGTTTTGCGAGTTGTAGTTCGTAATAACTTAATTCTCTTTCTATCAATGAAATGATAGGTAATCTCGTGTACTTGTGAAAAAAAGGCAGCGGCGGTGGGCACACAACCGATAAGTCATTGATAGCTCTTGAACTCACGAAACAGTATTCCGCCGTGCTTTATAGTAAAGCACAAAACACAAGTATACGACCATAAGATACAAGGTGGTGAGGAAACCCTCAAAGAAGCAGAACCTTGCAAAAAAGGACAACATGCATTGAAATGATGGCATCACCGAAAAAGAAAATAGGAAAGCCTAACGACTACACCACAATAGGACTAATACCATCTGCATTCCAAGGTCACACCCTCAAGAGGGAGAACAACGCACATCGTCGCCATCGCCTGCATAATGAGGTAGACAAGGCTTTTCACCCAAACCAAACATGAGAAGCAAAATTACGAGAACATCTTCACAAGAAAATCGATGGTCACGGGCACCATCGCCGTCGACACCAGAGCGCAGAGCTTTCGCCTGGTTTCTTCCCTGTGCCATGAAGGGGCGCCACAACGAAGCGAGGACCTCCAAAACCACCTCTGCCCCCTTCCCTGCCAGGATAGAGAAGGCGCCAAATTAGCGCGGTGCTCTTGAATTAGATCATGACAACAAATATGTGCGAGACTACGAGTAGTTAGGGCATCTCCAACACCGACCCTCAAACTGCCCACATCCGTACGGACCGGGCGGTCCGGACGTGTTTTTCCATCCAACGTGGTACCTCATCCACCCGTGCACCAGCGCAGACGTACTTTTCCTCGGAAACCGGAAGCAAACCGGTGGAGAGGGGCTCTGCGGGCGTTTGGATCTCTGTGCTACTTGTTACTGCGTTGGGATTTTCCCCAAAGAGGAAGGGTGAAGTAATATAGTAGTGATAAGTATTTCCCTCAGTGAGAACCAAGGTTATTGAACCAATAGGAGAATTACTCAAAACCTAGTGAACAACACCTGCATATACAAAAGGAAATACTTGCACCCAACGCAAGCAAGAGGGTCGTCAATCCCCTTGAACACGTTACTTGCAAGGATCAAATCTTATAGCGTTAGATAAATAAAAAAGAAAAGCAAATAAATTGCAGAAAGGTATTTTTGGTTTTTATAATATGATTAAGTAGACCCCGGGGGCCATAGTTTTCACTAGAGGCTTCTCTCTCGAATAGATAGCATATGGTGGGTAAACAAATAACTCTTGGGCAATAGATGGAAAAGCGCATAGTTATGATGTTATTCATGGCAATGATCATGTATATAGGCATCACGTCCATGACAAGTAGACCGAAACGATTCTGCATCTACTATTATTACTCCACTTCGAGAGTGCTTCTATGCTTGCCTCTCTAGGTATTAGGTTCATAACAAACAGAGTAATGCGTGAAGTATGATGACATGATGTAGACAAAGTAAACTCAATCAATATGAATAAACCCCATCGTTTTACTCTTAATGTCAACAATACAAATACTGCCTCACTACCCCTTCTGTCACTGGGTGAGGACACTACAAAATTGAACCCATCACAAAGCACCTCTCCCATTGATAAATAAATCTAGTTGCCCAAACCAAACAGATAGATAGGAGAGAAATACAAATCTATAATAATCATGCATAATAAAGTTTAGAAAAGACTTAGTTAGTATAAATGAATAATCTGATTATAAACCCACAATTCATCAGATCCCAACAAACACACCGCAAAAGAAGATTGCATCGGATAGAACTCCAGGAAGATCGAGGAGAACATGGTATTGAAGATCAGAGAGAGAAAAGAAGCCATCTAGCTACTAGCTATGGACCCATAGGTCGGTGGTGAACTAATCACACATCATCAATAGGGCAACAAGGTTAATGTAGAAGCCCTCCGTGATTGATTCCCCCTTCGTCAGAGTACCGGAAAAGGCCTTCATATGGGATCATGGAAGAATAGAGGCTTGCGGCGGCGGAAAAAGTGTTTTGGGTGTCTCTCTATTGGTTTGGGAATATTTGAGAATTTATAGAGGTGTGGGGTAGGCGCGCCCCCTGAGCTCGTGGCTCTCCCGTAAGGCTTCTGGCCACTTTCCAAACCTTCTAGGGTCCCTTTTGGTCTAGAAAAAATATCACCATAAAGTGCCATCATCGTTTGGTATTGGTTTCCGAATAGTAAGAAACAAGCAAAAAATAGGAACTAGCACTGGGCACTGAGTTACTAGGTTAGTCCAAAAAATGATACAAAATAGCATATAAAGCATCCAAGATTGGAATATAATAGCAACAAACAAAAAAATTGTAGATACATTGGAGACGTATCACATTGCCACACACACGTCTGACAACCACGAGTCCACGACCCACCCAACACCCTCTCCCATGCTTTCTCTCCAACAGATGCACCACTTCATACACGGATAAGCCACATTCATGCCGGTCCAGAGTGGCAACAGCTAGCATTGATGCCGCACGATGTGACCGGACAAGAGGGCGGCACTGGCCGACATGACCAGACGGGCGATGCTGCTTCAATGTGGTCCCGTTGTCCTGAGAAACCAACTACGTTTGTTGCGTCACATTTAAGCGTGTTGCCCGTCCATTCACTTGGCCGTGGCTATTTAAGCACCGCATGGGCACCATCCACGTCCACAATGCACTCTCAACTTCACATCTCCACGCACCTCCGACGCTCCCCTCCTCTTCCACTCATTGGCAATGGGCAAGTCTTGTGCCTGTTGGGGAACGTAGTAATTTCAAAAAAAATCCTACGCACACGCAAGATCATGGTGATGATATAGCAACGAGAGGGGAGAGTGTTGTCCACGTACCCTCGTAGACCGTAAGCGGAAGCATTAGCACAACGCGGTTGATGTAGTCGTACGTCTTCACGATCCGACCGATCCAAGTACCGAACGTACGGTACCTCCGAGTTCCGTCAGCACGACGGCGTGGTGACGATGATGATGTTCTACCGGCGCAGGGCTTCGCCTAAACTCCGCGACGATATGACCGAGGTGGAATATGGTGGAGGAGGGCACCGCACACGGCTAAGGAACGATCCGTAGATCAACTTGTGTGTCTATGGGGTGCCCCCCTCCCCCGTATATAAAGGAGCAAGGGGGGAGGCCGGCCGGCCCTTGTGGGCGCGCCAAGGAGGAGGAGTCCTCCTCCTAGTAGGAGTAGGACTCCTCCTTTCCTACTCCTACTAGGAGGTGGGAGGAAGGGGAAGAGGGGGAAGGAAAGAGGGGGGCGCCGCCCCCCCTCCTAGTCCAATTCGGACCAGAGGGAGAGGGGGCGCGCGGCCCACCCTGGCCGCCCCTCTATCTTTCCCTTAAGGCCCACTAGGCCCATTACTTCTCCGGGGGGTTCTGGTAACCCTCCGGCACTCCGTTTTCTCTAAAAACACCCGAAACACTTCCGGTGTCCAAATATAGCCGTCCAATATATCAATCTTTATGTGTCGACCATTCCGAGACTCCTCGTCATGTCCGTGATCACATCCGGGACTCCGAACAAACTTCGGTACATCAAAACTTACAAACTCATAATAAAACTGTCATCGTAACGTTAAGCGTGCGGACCCTACGGGTTCGAGAACTATGTAGACATGACCTAGAACTATTCTTGGTCAATAACCAATAGCGGAACCTGGATGCCCATATTGGCTCCTACATATTCTACAAAGATCTTTATCGGTCAAACCGCATAACAACATACTTTGTTCCCTTTGTCATCGGTATGTTACTTGCCCGAGATTCGATCGTCGGTATCCAATACCTAGTTCAATCTCGTTACCGTACTCGTTACGTAATGCATCATTCCGTAACTAACTCATTAGCTACATTGCTTGCAAGGCTTATAGTGATGCGCATTACCGAGAGTGCCCAGAGATACCTCTCCGACAATCGGAGTGACAAAACCTAATCTCGAAATACGCCAACCCAACATGTACCTTTGGAGACACCTGTAGTACTCCTTTATAATCACCCGATTCGTTGTGACGTTTGGTAGCACCAAAGTGTTCCTCCGCAAACGGAGTTGCATAATCTCATAGTTCTTGGAACATGTATAAGTCATGAAGAAAGCAATAGCAACATACTAAACGATCAAGTGCTAGGCTAACGGAATGGGTCAAGTCAATCACATCATTCTCCTAATGATGTGATCCCGTTAATCAAATGACAACTCATGTCTATGGCTAGGAAACTTAACTATCTTTGATTCAACGAGCTAGCCAAGTAGAGGCATACTAGTGACACTATGTTTGTCTATGTATTCACACATGTATTATGTTTCCGGTTAATACAATTCTAGCATGAATAATAAACATTTATCATGAAATAAGGAAATAAATAATAACTTTATTATTGCCTCTAGGGCATATTTCCTTGATCTCCCACTTGCACTAGAGTCAATAATCTAGTTCACATCACCATGTGATTTAACACCAATATTCATATCTATATGATTAACACCCATAGTTCACATCGTCATGTGACCAACACCCAAAGGGTTTACTAGAGTCAATAATCTAGTTCACATCGCTATGTGATTAACACCCAAAGAGTACTAAGGTGTGATCATGTTTTGCTCGTGAGAGAGCTTAGTCAACGGGTCATCATATTCAGAGCCGTATGTATTTTTCAAATATTCTATGTCTACAATGCTCATGCGGAGCTACTCTAGCTAATTGCTCCCACTTGCAATATGTATCCAGATTGAGACTTAGAGTCATCGGATCGGTGTAAAAGCTTGCACCGATGTAACTCTTACGACGGGCTCTTTTATCACCTCCATAATCGAGAAATATTTCCTTAGTCCTCACTAAGGATATTCTTGACCAATGTCCAGTGATCTACTCCTAGATCACTATTGTACTCCCTTGCCAAATTCAGAGCAAGGTATACAATAGGTCTGGTACATATCATAGCATACTTTATAGAACCTATGACTGAGGCATAGGGAATGACTTTCATTCTCTTTTCTATTTTCTGCTGTGGTCGGGCTTTGAGTCTTACTCAATTTCACACCTTGTAACACAGGCAAAAACTCTTTCTTTGACTGTCCATTTTGAACTACTTCAAAATCTTTGTCAAGGTATGTACTTATTGAAAAAACTTATCAAGTGTCTCGATCTATCTCTATAGATCTTGATGCTCAATATGTAAGCAGCTTCACCGAGGTATTTCTTTGAAAAACTCCTGTCAAACACTCCTTTATGCTTTGCAGAATAATTCTACATTATTTCCGATCAACAATATAATATGTCATTCACATATACTTATCAGAAATGCTGTAGTGCTCCCACTCACTTTTTTGTAAATACAGGCCTTTCCAAAAGTCTGTATAAAACCATATGCTTTGATCAACTCATCAAAGCGTATATTCCAACTCCGAGATGCTTGCACCAGTCCATTGATGGATTGCTGGAGCTTGTACACTTTTGTTAGCATCTTTAGGATTGACAAAACCTTCTGGTTGCATCATATACAACTCTTCTTTAATCAATCCATTAAGGAATGCAGTTTTGACATCCATTTTCCAGATTTCATAAAATGTGGCAATTGCTAACATGATTCGGACAGACTTAAGCATCGATACGAGTGAGAAAATCTCATTGTATTCAACATCTTGAACTTGTCGAGAAACCTTTTTTGATAAGTCGAGCTTTGTAGATAGTAACACTACTATCAACGTCCGTCTTCCTCTTGAATCCATTTATTTCTTATGGTTTGCCGATCATCGGGCAAGTACACCAAAGTCCACAATTTGTTCTCATACATGGATCCTATCTCAGATTTCATGGCCTCCAGCCATTTTGCGGAATCTGGGCTCATCATCGCTTCTTCATAGTTCGTAGGTTCATCATGGTCAAGTAACATGACTTCTAGAATAGGATTACCGTACCACTCTGGTGCGGATCTTACTCTGGTAGACCTACGAGGTTCAGTAGAAACTTGATCTCAAGTGTCATGATCAATATCATTAGCTTCCTCACTAATTGGTGTAGTTGTCACAGGAACCGGTTCTTGTGATAAACTACTTTCCAATAAGGGAGCAGGTGTAGTTACCTCATCAAGTTCTACTTTCCTCCCACTCACTTCTTTCGAGAGAAACTCCTTCTCTAGAAAGGATCCATTTTTAGCAACGAATATCTTGCCTTCGGATCTGTGATAGAAGGAGTACCCAATAGTTACCTTTGGGTATTCTATGAAGACACACTTCTCCGATTTGGGTTTGAGCTTATCAGGATGAAACTTTTTCACATAAGCATCGCAGCCCCAAACTTTAAGAAACGACAACTTGGGTTTCTTGCTAAACAACAGTTCATATGTTGTCGTATCAACGGATTTAGATGGTGCCCTTTTAACGTGAATGCAGCTGTCTCTAATGCATAACCCCAAAACAATAGTGGTAAATCAGTAAGAAACATCATAGATCGCACCATATCCAATAAAGTGCAGTTACGATGTTCGGACACACCATAACGTTGTGGTGTTCCAGGTGGCGTGATCTGTGAAACTATTCCACATTGTTTTAATTGAGGACCAAACTCGTAACTCAAATATTCGTCTCCGCGATCAAATTGCAGAAATTTTATTTTCTTGTTACGTTGATTTTTCCACTTCACTCTGAAATTCTTTGAACCTTTCAACTATTTCAGACTTATGTTTCATCAAGTAGATATACCCATATCTGCTCAAATCATCTGTGAAGGTTAGAAAATAACGATACTTGCCATGAGCCTTCATACTCATTGGTCTGCATACATCAGTATGTATTATTTCCAACAAGTCAGTAGCTCGTTCCATTGTTTCGAAGAACGGAGTTTTAGTCATCTTGCCCAAAAGGCACGGTTCGCAAGTATCAAATGATTCATAACCAAGTGATTCCGAAAATCCATCTTTATGGAGTTTCTTCATGCGCTTTACATCGATATGACCCAAGCGGCGATGCCACAAATAAGTTGCACTATCATTATTAACTTTGCATCTTTTGGCATCAATATTATGAATATGTGTATCACTACGATTGAGATCCAACAAACTATTTTCATTGGGTGTATGACCATTGAAGGTTTTATTCATGTAAACAGAACAACAATTATTCTCTGATTTTAAATGAATAACCATATTGCAATAAACATGATCAAATCATATTCATGCTCAACGCAAACGCCAAATAACATTTATTTAGGTTTAACACTAATCCCAAAAGTATAGGGAGTGTGCGATGATGATCATATCAATCTTGGAACTACTTCCAACACTCATCGTCACTTCCCCTTCAACTAGTCTCTGTTTATTCTGTAACTCTTGTTTCGAGTTACTAATCTTAGCAATCGAACAAGTATCAAATACGCAGGGGCTACTATAAACACTAGTAAGGAACACATCAAACACCTGTATATCAAATATACCCTTGTTCACTTTGCCATCCTTCTTATCCACCAAATATTTAGGGCATTTCCGCTTCGAGTGACCATTTCCTTTGCAGTGTAAGCACCCAGTTTCAGGCTTTGGTCCAGCTTTGGTCTTCTTCATGGGAGTGACTACTTGTTTGCCATTCTACTTGAAGTTTCCCTTTCTTTCCCTTTGCCCTTTTCTTGAAACTAGTGGTCTTGTCAATCATCAACACTTGATGCTCTTTCTTGATTTCTACCTTCGTTGATTTCAACATCACGAAGAGCTCGGGAATCATTTTCGTCATCCTTTGCATACTATAGTTCATCACGAAGTTCTACTAACTTGGTGATGGTGACTAGAGAACTCTGTCAATCACTATCTTATCCGGAAGATTAACTCCCACTTGATTCAAGCGATTATAGTACCTAGACAATCTGAGCACTTGCTCACTAGTTGAGCGATTCTCCTCCATCTTTTAGCTATAGAACTTGTTGGAGACTTCATATCTCTCAACTCGGGTATTTGCTTGAAATATTAACTTCAATTCCTGGAACATCTCATATGGTCCATGACGTTCAAAACGTCTTTGAAGTCCCGATTCTAAGCCGTTAAGCATGGTGCACTAAACTATCAAGTAGTCATCATATTGAGCTAGCCAAACGTTCATAACGTCTGCATCTGCTCCTGCAATAGGTTTGTCACCTAGCGGTGCATCAAGGACATAATTCTTCTGCGCAGCAATGAGGATAAACCTCAGATCATGGATCCAACCCGCATCATTGCTACTAACATTTTTCAACACAGTTTTCTCTAGGAACATATCAAAATAAACATATGAAAGCAACAACGCGGGCTATTGATCGACATGTTGATCATATCTACTATATGATTCACACTCGACCTTTCGGTCTCCGTGTTCCGAGGCCATATCTGCATATGCTAGGCTCGTCAAGTTTAACCTGAGTATTCCGCGTGTGCAAAACTGGCTTGCACCCGTTGTAGATGGACGTAGAGCTTATCACAACCGATCATCACGTGGTGTCTGGGCACGACGAACTTTGGAAACGGTGCATACTCAGGGAGAACACTTCTTGATAATTAGTGAAAGATCATCTTAAAATGCTACCGTCAAACAAAACAGAATAAGATGTATAACAGATAAACATCATATGCAATCAAAATATGTGACATGATATGGCCATGATCATCTTGCGCCTTTGATCTCCATCTCCAAAGTATTGTCATGATCTCTATCATCATCGGCATGACACCATGATCTTCATCATCTTGATCTATATCAATGTGTCATCACATGGTCGTCTCGCCAACTATTGCTCTTTCAACTATTGCTATCGCATAGCGATAAAGTAAAGCAATTATTTGGCACTTGCATCTTATGCAACAAAGAGACAACCATAGGTCTTCTGCCAGTTGTCGATAACTTCAACAAAACATGATCATCTCATACAACAACTTATATCTCATCACGTCTTGACCATATCACATCACAACATGCCCTGCAAAAACAAGTTAGACGTCCTCTACTTTGTTGTTGCAAATTTTATGTGGCTGCTACGGGCTGATCAAGAACCGTTCTTACCTACGCATCAAGACCACAACGATAGTTCGTCAAGTTAGTGCTGTTTTAACCTTCGCAAGGACCGGGCGTAGCCACACTCGGTTCAACTAAAGTTGGAGAAACAGACACCCGCTAGTCACCTGTGTGCAAAGCACGGCGGTAAAACCAGTCTCGCGTAAGCGTACGCGTAATGTCGGTCCGGGCCACTTCATCCAACAATACCGCTGAACCAAAGTATGACATGTTGGTAAGCAGTATGACTTGTATCGCCCACAACTCACTTGTGTTCTACTCGTGCATATAACATCAACGCATAAAACCTAGGCTCGGATGCCACTGTTGGGGAACGTAGTAATTTCAAAAAAATTCCTATGCACACGCAAGATCATGGTGATGATATAGCAATGAGAGGGGAGAGTGTTGTCCACGTACCCTCGTAGACCGTAAGCGGAAGCGTTAGCACAACGCGGTTGATGTAGTCGTACGTCTTCACGATCCGACTGATCCAAGTACCAAACGTACGGTACCTCCGAGTTCAGCACACGTTCAGCTCGATGACGATCCTCGAGCTCCGACCCAGCAAAGCTCCTGAGATGAGTTCCGTCAGCACGACGGTGTGGTGACGATGATGATGTTCTACCGGTGCAGGGCTTCGCCTAAACTCCGCGACGATATGACCGAGGTGGAATATGGTGGAGGGGGCACCGCACATGGCTAAGGAACGATCCGTAGATCAACTTGTGTGTCTATGGGGTGCCCCCTTGCCCCCGTATATAAAGGAGCAAGGGGGGAGGCCGGCCGGCCCTTGTGGGCGAGCCAAGGAGGAGGAGTAGGACTCCTCCTTTCCTACTCCTACTAGGAGGGGGAAGGAAGGGGAAGAGGGGGAAGGAAAGAGGGGGCGCCGCCCCCCTCCTAGTCCAATTCGGACCAGAGGGAGAGGGGGCGCGCGACCCACCCTGGACGCCCCTCTCTCTTTCCCTTAAGGCCCACTAGGCCCATTACTTCTCCCGGGGGGGTTCCGGTTGTTGGGGAACGTAGTAATTTCAAAATTTTCCTACGCACATGCAAGATCATGTTGATGGCATAGCAACGAGAGGGAAGACTGTATGTCCACGTACCCTCGTAGACCGTAAGCGAAAGCGTTGACACAGCATAGAGGAAGTAGTCGTACGTCCTCCCGGTCCGACCGATCCATGCACCGTTACTCCGGCACCTCCGAGTTCTTGACACGCGTACAGCTCGATGACGCACCCTCGATCTCCAATCCAGTAGAGGCTCCAAGGGGGAGTTCCGTCAGCACGACGACGTGGTGACGATCTTGATGTTCTCTAGTTGCAGGGCTTCGCCTAAGCACCACTACAATAAGACCGAGGTGTAATATCGTGGAGGGGGGCACCGCACACGGCTAAGGAACGATCAATGATCAACTTGTGTGTTCTAGGGTGCCCCCCTACCCCCGTATATAAAGGAGGGAGGGAGGAGGTGGCCGGCCCAAGGAGGGGGCGCGCCATAGGAGGAGGAAACCTACTCCAAGTAGGTTTCCCCTCTTTTTCCTAATCTTATTTGGAGGGGGAAGGAAGGAGTACTAGTAGTAGGAAGGAGTACTAGTAGTAGGAAAGGAAGAGGGGAAGGAGAAAGGAAGGGGGCCGCCCCCTCCCCAGTCGGATTGGGCTTGGGGGCGCCCCCTTGCTCCTTCTCCCTTCTTCCTACATGGGCCCAATAAGGCCCATATACTTCCCGGGGGGTTCCGGTAACCTCCCGGAGCTCCGGTATATTCCCAAACTCTTCCGGAACCTTTCCGGTGTCCAAATATATCCATCCAATATATCAATCTTTATGTCTCGACCATTTAGAGACTCCTCGTCATGTCCGTAATCATATCCAGGACTCCGAACAAACTTCGGTACATCAAAATACATAAACTCATAATATAATTGTCATCGAAACCTTAAGCGTGCGGACCCTACGGTTCGAGAACGATGTAGACATGACTGAGACATGTCTCTGGTCAATAACCAATAGCGGGACCTAGATGCCCATATTGGTTCCTACATATTCTACGAAGATCTTTATTGGTCAAACCGCACAACAACATACGTTGTTCCCTTTGTCATCGGTATGTTACTTGCCCGAGATTCGATCGTCGGTATCCAATACCTAGTTCATTCTCGTCACCGGCAAGTCTCTTTACTCGTTCTGTAATACTTCATCTCATAACTAACTCATTAGTTACATGCTTGCAAGGCTTAGGTGATGAGCATTACCGAGAGGGCCCAGAGATACCTCTCCGACAATCGGAGTGACAAATCCTAATCTCGAATTATGCTAACTCAACATGTACCTTCGGAGACACCTGTAGTACTCCTTTATAATCACCCGATTCGTTGTGACGTTTGGTAGTACCAAAGTGTTCCTCCGAAACGGAGTTACACAATCTCATAGTTACTAGAACATGTATAAGTCATGAAGGAAGCAATAGCAGAATACTAAATGATCAAGTGCTAAGCTAACGGGATGGGTCAAGTCAATCACATCATTCTCCTAATGATGTGATCCCGTTAATCAAATGACAACTCTTTTGTCCATGGCTAGGAAACATAACCATCTCTGATAAACGAGCTAGCCAAGTAGAGGCATACTAGTGACACTATGTTTGTCTATGTATTCACACAAGTATTATGTTTCTGGTTAATACAGTTCTAGCATGAATAATAAACATTTATCATGAAATAAGGAAATAAATAATAACTTTATTATTGCCTCTAGGGCATATTTCCTTCAGTCTCCCACTTGCACTAGAGTCAATAATCTAGTTCACATCGCCATCTGATTTAACACCAATATTCATATCTGTATATGATTAATACCCATAGTTCACATCATCATGTGACCAACATCCAAAGGGTTTACTAGAGTCAATAATCTAGTTCACATCGCTATGTGATTAACACCCAAAGAGTACTAAGGTGTGATCATGTTTTGCTCGTGAGAGAAGCTTAGTCAACGGGTCTGTCATATTCAGAGCCGTATGCATTTTGCAAATATTTTATGTCCACAATGCTCTGTATGGAGTTACTCTAGTTAATTGCTCCCACTTTCAATATGTATCCAGGTTGAGACTTAGAGTCATCTGGATCCGTGTAAAATTTTGTACTGATGTAACTTTTACAACAAACTCTTTTATCACCTCCATAATCGAGAAACATCTCCTTAGTCCTTACTAAGGATATTCTTGACCAATGTCCAGTGATCTACTCCTAGATCACTATTGTAATCTCTTGCCAAATTCAGAGCAAGGTATACATTAGGTCTGGTACATAGCATAGCATACTTTATAGAACCTATGGTGAGGCATAGGAATGACTTTCATTCTCTCTATTTTCACTGTGGTCGGGATTTGAGTCTTACTCAATTTCATACCTTTGCAACACAGGCAAGAACTCTTTCTTTGACTGTTCCATTTTGAACTATTTCAAAATCTCGCCAAGGTATGTACTCATTGAAAATCTTATCAAGCGTCTTGATCTATCTCAATAGATCTTGATGCTCAATGTGTAAGTAGCTTTTACTGAGGTCTTTTCTTTTTAAAGAACTCCTTTGTAGTGCTCCCACTCACTTTATTGTAAATACAGGCTTCATCGTAAGTCCATATAAAACTATATGCTTTGATCAACTTATCAAAGCGTATATTCCAACTCCGAGATGCTTGCACCAGTCCATAGATGGATCGCTGGAGCTTGCACATTTTGTTAGCACCTTTAGGATTGACAAAACCTTCTGGTTGCATCATATACAACTCTTCTTTAATAAATCCATTAAGGAATGCAGTTTTGACATCCATTTGCCAGATTTCATAAAATTTGGCAATTGCTAACATGATTCGGACAGACTTAAGCATCGATACGAGTGAGAAAATCTCATCGTATTCAACCCCTTGAACTTGTTGAAAACCTTTTGCAACAAGTCGAGCTTAGTGGATAGTAACACTACTATCAGTGTCCGTCTTCCTCTTGAATATCCATTTATTTAACATGGCTTGCTGATCATCGAGCAAGTTAATCAAAGTCCATACTTTGTTCTCATACATGGATCATATCTCAGATTTTATGGCCTCGAGCCATTTTGCGAAATCTGGGCTCATCATCGCTTCCTCATAGTTCGTAGGTTCATCATGGTCTAGTAACATGACCTCTAGAACATGATTACTACACCACTCTGGTTTGGATCTTACTCTGGAAGACCTACGAGGTTTTGTAGTATCTTGATCTGAAGTTTCATGATCATCATCATTAGCTTCCTCACTAATTAGTGTAGGAATCACTAGAACTGATTTCCGTGATGAACTACTTTCCAATTCGGGAGAAGGTACAAATTACCTTATCAAGTTCTACTTTCCTCCCACTCACTTCTTTCGAGAGAAACTCCTTCTCTAGAAAGGATCCATTTTTAGCAACGAATAACTTGCCTTCGGATCTGTGATAGAAGGTGTACCCAACAATTTCCTTTGGACATTCTATGAAGACGCACTTCTCCGATTTGGGTTTGAGCTTATCAGGATGAAACTTTTTCAAATAAGCATCGCAGCCCCAAACTTTAAGAAACGACAACTTAGGTTTACTGCTAAACCACGGTGTCGTCTCAACGGATTTAGATGGTGCCCTTTTAACGTGAATGAAGCTGTCTCTAATGCATAACCCCAAAACAATAGTGGTAAATCAGTAAGAGACATCATAGATCGCACCATATCCAATAAAGTGCGGTTACGATGTTCGGACACACCATAACGTTGTGGTGTTCCAGGTGGCGTGAGCTGTGAAACTATTCCACATTGTTTTAATTGAAGACCAAACTCGTAACTCAAATATTCGTCTCCGCGATCAGATCGCAAAAAATTTATTTTCTTATTACGATGATTTTTCCACTTCGCTCTGAAATTCTTTGAACCTTTCAACTATTTCAGACTTATGTTTCATCAAGTAGATATACCCATATCTGCTCAAATCATCTTGTGAAGGTCAAAACATAATGATACTTGCCACGAGCCTTCATACTCATTGGTCTGCATACATCGGTATGTATTATTTCCAATAAGTCGGTAGCTCGTTCCATTGTTCGAAGAAGGAGTTTTAGTCATCTTGCCCAAAAGGCACGGTTACGCAAGCATCAAATGATTCATAACCAAGAGATTCCAAAATCCATCTTTATGGAGTTTCTTCATCGCTTTACACCGATATGACCCAAGCGGCGTTACACAAATAAGTTGCACTATCATTATTAACTTTGCATCTTTTAGCCTCAATATTATGAATATGTGTATCACTACGATCGAGATCCAACAAACTATTTTCATTGGGTGTATGACCATAGAAGGTTTTATTCATGTAAACAGAACAACAATTATTCTCTAACTTACATGAATAACCGTATTGCAATAAACATGATCAAATCATATTCATGCTCAACGCAAACACCAAATAACACTTATTTAGGTTTAACACTAATCCCGAAAGTATAGGGAGTGTGCGATGATGATCATATCAATCTTGGAACTATTTCCAACACACATCGTCACTTCACCCTTTAACTAGTCTCTGCTTATTCGCAACTCCGTTTGAGTTACTAATCTTAGCAACCTAACAAGTATCAAATACTCGGGGCTACTATAAACACTAGTAAAGTACACATCAATAATATGTATATCAAATATACTTATGTTCTCTTTGCCATCCTTCTTATCCACCAATCAATTGGGGTAGTTCCGCTTCGAAAGGACCATTTCTTTGCGGTAGAAGCACTTAGTCTCGGCTTAGGTCCAGACTTGGGTTTCTTCACTTGAGCAGCAACTTGCTTGCCATTCTTCTTGAAGTTCTCCTTCTTTTCCCTTTGCCCTTTTTCTTGAAACTAGTGGTCTTGTCAATCATCAACACTTGATGATCTTTCTTGATTTCTACCTTCATCGATTTCAACATCATGAAGAGCTCAGGAATCGTTTTCGTCATCCCTTGCATACTATAGTTCATCACGAAGTTCTAGCAACTTAGTGATGGTGACTAGAGAATTCTGTCAATCACTATCTTATCTGGAAGATTAACTCCCACTTGATTCAAGCGATTGAAGTACCCAGACAATCTGAGCACATGCTCACTAGTTGAGCGATTCTCCTCCATATTTTAGCTATAGAACTTGTTGGAGACTTCATATCTCTCAACTCGGGTATTTGCTGGAAATATTAACTTCAACTCCTGGAACATCTCATATGGTCCATGACGTTCAAAATGTCTTTGAAGTCCCGATTCTAAGCTGTTAAGCATGGTGCACTAAACTATCAAGTAGTCATCATATTGAGCTAGCTAAACGTTCATAACGGCTGCATCTGCTCCTGCAATAGGCCTATCACCTAGCGGTGCATTAAGGACATAATTCTTCTGTGCAGCAATGAGGATAAACCTCAGATCACGGATCCAATCCGCATCATTGCTACTAACATTTTTCAACACAGTTTTCTCTAGGAACATATCAAAATAAACATATGAAAGCAACAACGCGAGCTATTGATCTATAACATAATTTGCAAAATACTACGAGGACTAAGTTCATGATAAATTAAAGTTCAATTAATCATATTACTTAAGAACTCCCACTTAGACAGACATCTCTCTAGTCATCTAAGTGATCACGTGATCCAAATCAACTAAACCATGTCCGATCATCACGTGAGATGGAGTAGTTTCAATGGTGAACATCACTATGTTGATCATATCTACTATATGATTCACGCTCGACCTTTCGGTCTCCGTGTTCGAGGCCATATCTGTATATGCTAGGCTCGTCAAGTTTAACTTTGAGTATTCGCGTGTGCAACTGTTTTGCACCCGTTGTATTTGAGCGTAGAGCCTATCACACCGATCATCACGTGGTGTCTCGGCACGAAGAACTTTCATAGCGGTGCATACTCGGGAGAACACTTCTTGATAATTAGTGAGAGATCATCTTAAAATGCTACCGTCAATCAAAGCAAGATAAGATGCATAAAGGATAAACATCACATGCAATCAATATAAGTGATATGATATGGCCATCATCATCTTGTGCTTGTGATCTCCATCTTGAAGCACCGTCGTGATCACCATCGTCACCGGCGCGACACCTTGATCTCCATCGTAGCATCGTTGTCGTTCGCCATCTATTGCTTCTCGACTATCGCTACCGCTTAGTGATAAAGTAAAGCAATTACAGAGCGTTGCATTTCATACAATAAGCGACAACCATATGGCTCCTGCCGATTGCCGATAACTTTGGTTACAAAACATGATCATCTCATACAATAAAATATAGCATCACGTCTTGGCCATATCACATCACAACATGCCTTGCAAAAACAAGTTAGACGTCCTCTACTTTGTTGTTGCAAATTTTACGTGGCTGCTACGGGCTTAAGCAAGAACCAATCTCACCTACGCATCAAAACCACAACGATAGTTTGTCAAATAGACTCCGTTTTAACCTTCGCAAGGACCGGGCGTAGTCACACTCGGTTCAACTAAAGTTGGAAAAACAGACACCCGCTAGTCACCTGTGTGCAAAGCACGGCGGTAAAACCAGTCTCGCGTAAGCGTACGCGTAATGTCGGTCCGGGCCGCTTCATCCAACAATACCGCTGAACCAAAGTATGACATGCTGGTAGGCAGTATGACTTATATCGTCCACAACCCACTTGTGTTCTACTCGTGCATATAACATCAACGCATAAAACCTAGGCGCGGATGCCACTGTTGGGGAACGTAGTAATTTCAAAATTTTCCTACGCACACGCAAGATCATGTTGATGGCATAGCAACGAGAGGGAAGAGTGTATGTCCACGTACCCTCGTAGACCGCAAGCGGAAGCGTTGACACAACGTAGAGGAAGTAGTCGTACGTCCTCCCGGTCCGACCGATCCAAGCACCGTTACTCCGGCACCTCCGAGTTGTTGACACGCGTACAGCTCGATGACGCACCCTCGATCTCCAATCCAGTAGAGGCTCTGAGGGGGAGTTCCGTCAGCACGACGGCGTGGTGACGATCTTGATGTTCTCTAGTTGCAGGGCTTCGCCTAAGCACCGCTACAATATGACCGAGGTGTAATATGGTGGAGGGGCACCGCACACGGCTAAGGAACGATCAATGATCAACTTGTGTGTTCTAGGGTGCCCCCTACCCCGTATATAAAGGAGGGAGGGAGGAGGTGGCTGCCCAAGGAGGCGGCGCCATAGGAGGAGAAACCTACTCCAAGTACGTTTCCCTCTTTCCTAATCTTATTTGGAGGGAGGAAGGAGTACTAGTAGTAGGAAGGAGTACTAGTAGTAGGAAAGGAAGAGGGAAGGAGAAAGGAAGGGGCGGCCCCCTCCCCAGTCGGATTGGGCTTGGGGCGCGCCCCCTCCCTTGCTCCTTCTCCTTCTTCCTACATGGGCCAATAAGGCCCATATACTTCCAGGGGTTCGGTAACCTCCGGACTCCGAAATATTCCCAAACTCTTCGGAACCTTTCCGGTGTCCAAATATATCCGTCCAATATATCAATCTTTATGTCTCGACCATTTGAGACTCCTCGTCATGTCGTAATCATATCCGGGACTCGAACAAACTTGATACATCAAAATACATAAACTCATAATATAATTGTCGCCGAAACCTTAAGCGTGCGGACCCTACGGTTCGAGCTATGTAGACATGACCTGAGACATGTCTCGGTCAATAACCAATAAGCGGGACACGGATGCCCATATTGGTTCCTACATATTCTCTGAAGATCTTTATCGGTCAAACCGCATAACAACATCGTTGTTCCCTTTGTCATCGGTATGTTACTTGCCGAGATTCGATCGTCGGTATCAATACCTAGTTCAATCTCGTCACCGGCAAGTCTCTTTACTCGTTCGTAATACATCATCTCATAACTAACTCATTAGTTACATGCTTGCAAGGCTTAGGTGATGTGCATTACGAGAGGGCCGAGAGATACCTCTCCGACAATCGGAGTGACAAATCCTAATCTCGAATTATGCTAACTCAACATGTACCTTGGAGACACATGTAGTACTCCTTTATAATCACCCGATTCGTTGTGGCGTTTGGTAGTACCAAAGTGTTCCTCCGATGGCAGGAGTTACATAATCTCATAATTCTGAGGAACATGTATAAGTCATGAAGAAAGCAATAGCAAATACTAAGCGATCAAGTGCTAAGCTAACGGGATGGGTCAAGTCAATCACATCATTCTCCTAATGATGTGATCCGTTAATCAAATGACAACTCTTTTGTCCATGGCTAGAAACATAACCATCTCGATAAGCAGAGCTAGTCAAGTAGAGGCATACTAGTGACACTATGTTTGTCTATGTATTCACACATGTATTATGTTTCGGTTAATACAATTCTAGCATGAATAATAAACATTTATCATGAAATAAGAAATAAATAATAACTTTATTATTGCCTCTAGGGCATATTTCCTTCACGGTAACCCTCGGCACTCTGGTTTCTCCGAAAACACCGGAACACTTCGGTGTCGAATTGAAGGAAATATGCCTAGAGGCAATAATAAAGTTATTATTTATTTCCTCATATCATGATAAATGTTTATTATTCATGCTAGAATTGTATTAACGGAAACATGATACATATGAATACATGAACAATATAGTCATAATAAAAGATGGTTATGTTTCTAAACATGTGTTGTCATTTGATTAATGAGATCATCATTAGGAAATGATGAATGACCCGACGATTAACAACATGGCGGTGGATACCGTTGATTGAGGTTGAAACGTTATGAAATCTATGATATATTCCGAACGTCAAAAGATGGTTAGGTCATTCAGTCATACGGATGACGAAGTTAAATCACGATGCGTTTGTTTGGATGACAGCGTTATTGATTTGAGTTTATAAGTTCGATGGTCCAGTCCCATGATTATGAACATGACGAGGAGTCTCAATGGTCGAGACATAAAGATTGATATACTGGAAGCCTATGTTTGGACATTTGAATGGTTCGGGTGAAATCGGCATTTTACCGAGTGCAGGAGGTTACCGGAACCCCGGGGGGTTAATGGGCCTACATGGGCCAAGAGGGAGAGAGGAAGGAGCCGGGAGGGGGCGCGCCTCCCCTCCTAGTCGAATAGGACAAAGTAAGGGGCGGCCCCCCCCTTCCTTCCCTCTTCCTCCTCTTTCCCTTTCTCTCCTACTCCAACTTGGAAAGGGGAGTCCTACTCCCGTGGGAGTAGGACTCCCCCCTGGCGCGCCCCTAGTCCGTGGCCTCCTCCCCTGGCTCCTTTATATCTCGGGCGGGGGCACCCCATAGACACACAAGTTGATCTACGGATCGTTCCTTAGCAGTGTCGGTGCCCCTTCCACCATATTCCACCTCGGTCATTTAAATCGCGGAGTTTAGGCGAAGCCTGCGCCGATAGAACATCATTATCGTCACCCGCCGTCGTCTTGTGGAACTCATCTCCGGAGCCTTTGCTGGATCGGAGGGCGGAGATCGTCATCGAGCTGAACATGTCTGAACTCGGAGGCTCCGTCGTTCGGTGCTTGGAGCGGCGGATCGTGAAGGCGATGACTACATCAACCGCGTTGTGCTAGCGGTTCGCTTACGGTCTCACAGTGCGTGGGCGAACTCTCTCCTCTCGTTGCTATATCATCACCATGATCTTGCGTGTGCGTAGAAACTTTTGAAATTACTCGTTCCCCAACAGTGGCATCCGAGCCTAGGTTTTATGCGTTGATGTTATATGCACGAGTAGAACACAAGTGAGTTGTGGGCGATACAAGTCATCTTGCTTACCAAAGATGTCATACTTTGGTTGGCGGTATTGTGAGATGAAGCGGCCGGACCGACATTACGCCAGACGCTTACGCGAGACTGGTTTCACCGTTACGAGCACTCGTGCTTAAAGGTGGCTGGCGGGTGTCTGTCTCTCTCACTTTAGCTGAATCGAGTGTGGCTCGCCGGTCCTTGCGAATGTTAAAACAGCAACAACTTGCGAACTATCGTTGTGGTTTTTGATGCGTAGGTAAACGGTTCTTGCTAAGCCCGTAGCAGCCACGTAAAATTTGCAACAACAAAGTAGAGGGCGTCTAACTTGTTTTTGCAGGCATGTTGTGATGTGATATGGTCAAGGCGTGATGCTATATTTTATTGTATGAGATGATCATTTTTGTAACGAAGTTATCGGCAATCGGCGAGAGCCATATGGTTGTCGCTTTATTGTATGAAATGCAACATACATAATTGCTTTACTTTATCACTAAGCGGTAGCAATAGTCGTAGAAGCAATAGATGGCGTAACGACAACGATGCTACGATGGAGATCAAGGTGTCGCGCGGTGGCGATGGTGATCATGGCGGTGCTTGAAGATGGAATCACAAGCACCGGATGATGATGGCCATATCATATCACTTATATTGATTGCATGTGATGTTTATCCTTTATGCATCTTATCTTGCTTTGATTGATGGTAGCATTTTAAGATGATCTCTCACTAATTATCAAGAAGTGTTCTCCCGAGTATGCACCGTTATGAAAGTTCTTCGTCTTTGAGACACCACGTGATGATCGGGTGTGATAGGCTCTACGTTCAAATACAACGGTGCAAAACAGTTGCACACGCGAATACTCGAGTTATACTTGACGAGCCTAGCATATACGAGATATGGCCTCGGAACCCGGAGACCGAAGGTCGGCGTGAATCATATAGTAGATATGATCAACATAGAGATGTTCACCATTGAAACTACTCCATCTCACGTGATGATCAGACATGGTTTAGTTGATTTGGATCACGCGATCACTTAGATGACTAGAGAGATGTCTGTCTAAGTGGGAGTTCTTAAGTAATATGATTAATTGAACTTAAATTTATCATGAACTTAGTACCTGATAGTATTTTGCTTGTCTATGTTTGTTTGTAGATAGATGGCTCGTCTTGTTGTTCCGTTGAATTTTAATGCATTCCTTGAGAAAGCAAAGTTGAAAGATGATGGTAGCAATTACGGAATGGGTCCGTAACTTTGAGGATTATCCTCATTGCTGCAAAAGTTACGTCTGGAAGCACCGCTGGGTGCGAACTTCTTCTGGCGATGGCCAGACGGCGTTAAAACGTCTAGCGAGCAAAGCTGATGACTACTCGATAGTTCAATGTGCCATGCTTTACGGCTTAGAACCGGGTCTTCAACGGCGTTTTGAGCGTCATGGAGCATATGAGATGTTCCAGAGTTGAAGTTAATATTTCAAGCAAATGCGGATTGAAGATATGATGTCTCAATAAGTTCTACAGCTGCAAGATGGAGGAGAATAGTTCTCGCATCGGTGAATACATACTCAAAATGTGCGGGTATAATAATCACTTGATTCAACTGGGAGTTAATCTTCACGATGATAGTGTCATTGATGAATTCTCCAATCATCGCCACCAAGCTACAAGAGCTTGTGATGAACTATAATATGCAAGGGATGAACAAGACTATTCGAGCTCTTGGCGATCTTGAAAGCAGCGGAGGTAGAAATCAAAAAGGAGCATCAAGTGTTGATGGTCAACAAGACCACTAGTTTCAAGAAGAAGGGCAAAGGGAAGAAGAAGGAACTTCAAAAAGACGGCAAGCAAGTTGCTGCTCAAGAGAAAAACCCAAGGCTGGACCTAAGCCTTAAGCGAGTGCTTCTACTACAAGCGATGGACACTAAGCGGAACTGCCCCAAGTATTTGGCGGATAAGAAGGATGGCAAAGTGAACAAAGGTATATGTGATATACATGTTATTGATGTGTACCTTACTAATGCTCGCATATAGCACACAGGTATTTGATCTTTGGTTACATTTGCTAATATTTGCAACTTCGAAGCAGGACTACTGATTAAGCAAAGATTAGCTAAGGGCGAGGTGACGATGCGCGTGGGAAATGGTTCCAAAGTCGATGTGATCGCTGTCGGCACGCTACCTCTACATCTACCATCGGGATTAGTTTTAGACCTAAATAATTATTATTTGGTGCCAGCGTTGAGCATGAACATTATATCTGGATCGTGTTTGATGCAAGACGGTTATTCATTTAAATCAGAGAATAATGGTTGTTCTATTTATATGAGTAATATCTTTTATGGTCATGCACCCTTGAAGAATGGTCTATTTTTATTGAATCTCGATAGTAGTGATACACATATTCATAGTGTTGAAACCAAAAGATGCAGAGTTGATAATGATAGTGCAACTTATTTGTGGCAATTGCCGTTTAGGTCATATCGATTGTAAAGCGCATGAAGAAACTCCATACTGATGGGCTTTTGGAATAACTTGATTATGAATCACTTGGTACTTGCGAACCGTGCCTTATGGGCAAGATGACTAAAACACCATTCTCCGGAACTATGGAGAGAGCAACAGATTTATTGGAAATCATACATACAGATGTATGTGGTCCAATGAATGTTGAGGCTCGTGGCGGATATCGTTATTTTCTCACCTTCACAGATGATTTGAGCAGATATGGGTATATCTACTTAATGAAACACAAGTCTGAAACATTTGAAAAGTTCAAAGAATTTCAGAGTGAAGTAGAAAATCATCGTAACAAGAAAATAAAGTTTCTGATCGATCGTGGAGGAGAATATTTGAGTTACGAGTTTGGTTTACACTTGAAACAATGCGGGATAGTCTCGCAACTCACGCCACCGAACACCACAGCGAATGGTGTGTCGAGCGTCAGAATCGTACTTTACTTGATATGGTGCGATCTATGATGTCTCTTACCGATCTACCGCTATCGTTTTGGGGTTATGCTTTAGAGACGGCCGCATTCACATTAAATAGGGCACCATCAAAATCCGTTGAGACGACGCCTTATGAACTATGGTTTGGCAAGAAACCAAAGTTATCGTTTCTTAAAATTTGGGGCTGCGATGCTTATGTGAAGAAACTTCAACCGATAAGCTCGAACTAAACGGAGAAATGTGTCTTCATAGGATACCCAAAGGAGACTATTCTGACAAGTAATGTCACTCGACTATTATCAACTTTGGCTGCAATCTTTTACATCGGTAAGGATTGCACGAGCACCTTCTACTTCTAATAGGCCATGAACTATAGATAGAGAAGAATCATTACGGCGAGTACATAAGAAGCGATCCACTTTTTCATCGGTTCGAGGAAGACCAAAGATCTTCTTGGGCAGTCCGCGAGAAAAACTCAAAAGAGAAAGAAGTCTCGTTAATCTCTTCATGTTCACAGATCTGAGGGCAAGATTTTCGTTGCTAAATTCAGATCCTTTCTAGAGAAGGAGTTTCTCTCGAAAGAAGTGAGCGGGAGGAAAGTAGAACTTGATGAGATAAGCTGTATCTACTCCCTTATTGGAAGGTAGTTCATCACAAGAACCGGTTCTGTGACAACTACACCAATTAGTGAGGAAGCTAATGATATTGATCATGAAACTTGGATCAAGTTTCTGCTGAACCTCGTGGGTCTACGAGTAAGATCTGCACAGTGGTATGACAATCCTATTACGGAAGTCATGTTACTTGACCATGATGAACCTCACGAACTATGAGGAAGCGATCTTGAGCCCAGATTCCATAAAATGGCTAGAGGCCATGAAATCGAGATGGGATCCATGTATGAAAACAAAGTATGGACTTTGGTTGACTTGCCCGATGATCGGCAAGCAATTGAGAATAAATGGATCTTTAAGAAGAAGACTAACGCGATGGTAATGTAATGTCTATAAAGCTCGACTTGTTGCGAAAGGTTTTGACAAGTTCAAGGGTTGACTACGATGGGACTTTCTCACCCGTAGCGATGCTTAAGTCTGTCGAATCATGTTAGCTATTGCTGCATTTCATGATTATGAAATTTGGCAAATGGATGTCAAGACGCATTCTTGAATGGATTTCTAGAAGAAGAGTTGTATATGATGCAGCGGAAGGTTTTGTTGATCAAAAGGTGCTAACAAAGTGTGCAAGCTCCAGCGTTCCATTTATGGACTGGTGCAAGCATCTCGGAGTTGGAATAAGCGCTTTGATAGTGTGATCAAAGCATATGGTTTTATCTGAGACTTTTGGAGAAGCCTATATTTACAAGAAAGTATTTGGGAGCTCTGTAGCATTTCTAGTTTTATATGTAGATGACATATTATTAATTGGAAATGATATAGAATTTCTGGATAGCATAAAGGGATACTTGAATAAAAGTTTTTCAATGAAAGACCTTGGTGAAGCTGCTTATATATTGGGCATCAAGATCTATAGAGATAGACCAAGGCGCTTAATAGGACTTTCACAAAGCACATACCTTGACAAGATTTTGAAGAAGTTCAAAATGGATCGAGCAAAGAAAGGATTCTTGCACGTGCTACAAGGTGTGAAGTTGAGTCAAACTCAATGCCCGACCACGGCAGAAGATAGAGAAAATGAAAGATGTTCCTATGCTTGACCATAGGCTCTATCATGTATGCAATCTTGTGTACCAGCACTGGCGTATGCTTAGCAATAAGCTTAGAAGGAAGGTACCAAAGTAATCCAGGAGTGGATCACTGGACAGCGGTCAAGAACATCCTGAAATACCTGAAAAGGACTAAGGATATGTTTCTCGTATATGGAGGTGACAAAGAGCTGATCGTAAGAGGTTACGTCGATGCAAGCTTTGACACTGATCCGGACGATTCTAAATCGCAAACCGGATACGTGTTTATATTAAACGGTGGAGCTGTAAGTTGGTGCAGTTCTAAACAAAGCGTCATGGCGGGATCTACATGTGAAGCGGAGTACATAGCTGCTTCTGAAGCAGCGAATGAAGGAGTCTGGATGAAGGAGTTCATTTCCGATCTAGGTGTCATACCTAGTGCATCGGGACCAATGAAGATCTTCTGTGACAATACTGGTGCAATTGCCTTGGCAAAGGAATCCAGATTTCACAAGAGGACCAAGCACATCAAGAGACGCTTCAATTCCATTCGGGACCAAGTCCAAGTGGGATACATAGAAATTTGCAAGATACATACGGATCTGAATGTTGCGGACCCGTTGACTAAGCCTCTCTCACGAGCAAAACATGATCAACACCAAGACTCCATGGGTGTTAGAATCATTACTATGTAATCTAGATTATTTACTCTAGTGCAAGTGGGAGACTAAAGGAAATATGCCCTAGAGGCAATAATAAAGTTATTATTTATTTCCTCATATCATGATAAATGTTTATTATTCATGCTAGAATTGTATTAACCGGAAACATGATACATGTGTGAATACATAGACAAACATATAGTCACTAGTATGCCTCTACTTGACTAGCTCATTAATCAAAGATGGTTATGTTTCCTAACCATAGACATGTGTTGTCATTTGATTAATGGGATCACATCATTAGGAGAATGATATGATTGACATGACCCATCCCGTTAGCTTAGCACTTGATCGTTTAGTATTCTGCTATTGCTTTCTTCATGACTTATACATGTTCCTATAACTATGAGAATTATGCAACTCCGTTTACGGAGGAACACTTTGGGTACTACCAAGCGTCACAGCGTAATCGGGTGATTATAAAGGAGTACTACAGTGTCTCCGAAGGTACATGTTGAGTTGGCGTATTTCGAGATTAGGTTTTGTCACTCCGATTGACGGAGAGGTATCTCTGGGCCCTCTCGGTAATACTCATCACTTAAGCCTTGCAAGCATTATAACTAATGAGTTAGTTATGAGATGGCGTATTCTGAGCGAGTAAAGAGACTTGCGATAACGAGATTGAACTAGGTATTGGATACCGACGATCAAATCTCGGGCAAGTAACATACCGATGACAAAGGGAACAACGTATGTTGTTATGCGGTTTGACCGATAAAGATCTTTGTAGAATATGTAGGAACCAATATGGGCATCCAGGTCCGCTATTGGTTATTGACCGAGAATGGTTTTAGGTCATGTCTACATAGTTCTCGAACCCGTAGGGTCCATGCACGCTAACGTTCGATGATGTTTTATTATGAGTTTATAAGTTTTGATGTACCAAAGATTGTTGGTCCGACTATGATTACGGACATGACGAGGAGTCTCGGAATGGTCGAGACATAAAGATTGATATATTGGAAGCCTATGTTTGGACATCGGAATGGTTCGGGTGAAATTGGCATTTCTAGAGAGTCTTGGGAGGTTACGGAACCCCGGGGTTAATGGGCCTACATGGGCCAAGAGGAGAAGAGGAAGGAGCCAGGGAGGGCGCGCGCCCCTCCCCCTCCTAGTCCGAATAGGACAAAGGAAGGGGGGCGGCGCCCCCCCTTTCCTTCCCCTCTTCCTCCTCTTTCCCCTTTCTCTCCTACTCCAACTTGGAAAGGGGAGTCCTACTCCCGGTGGGAGTAGGACTCCCCCCTGTAGCGCCCCTAGTCCGTCGGCCTCCTCCCCTGGCTCCTTTATATCTGAGGCGGGGGCACCCATAGACACACAAGTTGATCTCGGATCGTTCCTTAGCCGTGTCGGTGCCCCTTCCACCATATTCCACCTCGGTCATATCGTCGCGGAGTTTAGGCGAAGCCTGCGCTTGATAGAACATCATCATCGTCCTGCGCCCGTCGTCTTGTGGAACTCATCTCTGGAGCCTTTGCTGGATCGGAGGGCGGAGATCGTCATCGAGCTGAGCGTGTGCTGAACTCGGAGGCTCCGTGCGTTCGGTGCTTGGATCGGTCGGATCGTGAAGGCGTGCGACTACATCAACAGCGTTGTGCTAACGCTTCGCTTACGGTCTCACGAGTGCGTGGACGAACTCTCTCCCCTCTCGTTGCTATATCATCACCATGATCTTGCGTGTGCGTAGGAAATTTTTTGAAATTACTACGTTCCCCAACACGAATATAGCCGTCCAATATATCAATCTTTCTGTCTCGACCATTCTGAGACTCCTCGTCATGTCCGTGATCACATCCGCGACTCCGAACAAACTTCGGTACATCAAAACTTATAAACTCATAATAAAACTGTCATCGTAACGTTAAGCGTGCGGACCCTACGGGTTCGAGAACTATGTAGACATGACCTAGAACTATTCTTAGTCAATAACCAATAGCGGAACCTGGATGCCCATATTGGCTCCTACATATTCTACGAAGATCTTTATCGTTTAAACCGCATAACAACATACTTTGTTTACCTTTGTCATCGATATGTTACTTGCCCGAGATTCGATCGTCGGTATCCAATACATTCGTGGTTCTAAGTCTGACAGTAGAGTGGGGGGTAGGTATGGAGAGGCAAGGTCCTAGCTATGGAGAGGTTGTAAACACAAGCGATGTACGAGTTCAGGCCCTTCTCGGAAGAAGTAAAAGCCCTACGTCTTGGAGCCCTCAGGCGGTCGAGTGGATTATGTGTATAGGTGTTACCAGAGTGCGAACCCCTCTGCCTGTGGAGGGGGTGGCTTATATAGAGTGCACCAGGACCCTGCCAGCCCACGTAATGCAGGGGTTAAAGTACATTAAGTCTGGGGCGTTACTGGTAACGCCCCTCATAAGGTGTCTTAACTACCATAAAGTCTATTCAATTACAGGCCGTTGCAGTGCAGAGTGCCTTCTGACCTTCTGGTGGTCGAGTGAGTCTTCATGGTCGAGTCCTTCTAGTCAGTCGAGTGGATTCCTCGTTGGTCGATTGGAAGGTGATCTCTTCTAAGGGTACCCTTGGGTAGGACACTTAGGTCAGGACTATGACCCTACCCTAGGTACATGAATCCATCATTAGCCCCCGAATGGATTGAGGCTTGAATGAGGAAGGAGTTGATGCTGTTTCCGATTGACTTTTGCATACCGGCTATGCGTCGTTCTGGATCAAGACTTTCTTTGTTAACAACGAGCAACTTTTCTTCAGTCGACTCGATCCATTCTTGTCTTTCGTCGAGTGATATTTTGGACTTTGCCGATTCGGCGGCGGATCGCGAAATCTCGCGTCGGCAAACCGATCGCCGTTCGCGGATTCCACGGGATCTGAAATTTGGGGAAGCGCGAAAACGAACATGGCCTTCGGACGGGACAGGACACGACGCCTCGATCTGCGCGCTTTTTCCGCCACGTATCACGTCAATGCAACTGTTTGGGATATGATTAGATTGACGGGTCCACATCATCCACTCGGAAGGATGTTATAAATGCAACGATGGGGGTTTACGAACAGCGCTCCACCCTTTCTCCTCTGCTCTCCTCGTCTCCGCCGCGCATCCACTTCGCCTCTGCAAAGCTCTTCTTGGCGCATCTTGCCGCAGCCATGGTCAAGGAGAAGGCGTCGGTCTTGGAAGCGCGCAAAGAAAAGTCGGCGGCGGAGAAAGCGAAGGAGATCCACCGATCATGGCGGGTCTTCGTCGAGGTCCCGCCTGCCGAAGGGCTGGGTCCAGGGAGATTGGATCCAGTCGACCATCAAGGAGAAGGATCTCCTCGACATGGCCGACGACGGGCTGATCCCCCACGAGTCGCAAGGCTTCCAGGGAAAGAGTGGCAACCCCAGCCGGAAGAGGGTGAGTGTGTGCTCCTGGCCACTCATGTCGATCGCGGATTTTCTCTGCCACCGAGCATTTTCTTTCGGGGTTTTTTGAACTTCTTTGGAGCCCAGCTCCACCACTTTACCCCAAACTCCATCGCGTATCTTGCTGCGTTTGTATCCATGTGTAAGAACTTCTTGGGCTGCCGACCGCACTGGGGTTTGTTCAAGCACATCTTCACGTGTCGCTCTCAGACCGTGAAGAAGGCGAGTCCAGGCGACGAGAAAACTCAAGTTGTCCAGATGTGCGGGGGCCTAGGGATCCAAGTGAGGAACAAGAGCACCTTCCAGCTATGGCGTTTCTGAGTCGGTCGGGCTGGCGATCGACCTGGTTCTACTGCCAGAACGAGACGACGCCGGGACAGTCGAGTGGACTCCCTCCATTCACCATGGACCGAGTGAACAAGCCCTCCTCTCTGAAGGTGGTTCCGAAGGAGAGAGCTGATGTGAAGATGTTGATGGATCGCGTGGTGCAGTTGGTTCGGGACGGCGTGACTGGCATGGACCTTTTGGAGGTTTTCCTTCGGCGTATCCAACCTCTTGATTCGGAGCCATTGCATGTGGTTGTCTTTGCGGAACCGAAGACGAGACTCGAGTCCACCCGGAAGCAGTCGACGATGCCACGGTGGAAAGGTGGATGGCCGTGGTCACTGGGAACAAGGATAATCCCCGCAGATCCAGGAGGATTCCTCCACTCGACCATCACAGCGTTCGAGACAAAGTACATTTGCTCGCCTTCCATTGTATATTTGTCGAATTTGTTTACGTATGTTACGCAACTTGGTCGATTGATCTACGCCTTGGCGTCTTCGGGCCCTTACCGAGCTGTATTCGATGCCCAATGGAGCTCGAGCTCCGACCGAGGAGGAGAAGCCAGCGAGGCGAAGCCGGATGAGTGGGATTGAGACGCTGCGAAGATGGCGATGATGGCGGCGACGATGATGAGGGCGAAGTAGAGGAGGAGGAGGAGGAGGTTGCACCACCGCTACGGAAAGGCGGTCAAAACTTGTCCATGACCCCGCGATGAGCGCGGTAAGGGGTTCGATCGCCTCGCGATCGACCAAAGCCCTCGGACCGCTTCTCGGTGCCGGCCGAGAAGCGCGCGAAGCGATCGAAGGTAGCTCCGTCGAAGCCAATCAAGCTCTGCCAAGATGAAGGTGTCCATCCCCACCATATCAGGGTAAACATATTACTTAAGTCTTCTTGTTTTGTACAAGCTTTATCTCTGGTTGATACTTGAATTAATCGACTGATTCTTTGGAACTTCAGTGCTGCAACTTCTAAGACTTTAGGCAAGGCTGAAGACCATGAGATGGAGGATGCAGCAACCTCAAATCCTGGTACTGTACTCTTAATTCCGTCTTTAGTCGACTGACTCATGATTTCGAACTCTGATTCTTTTCTGAAGCTCCATCCGATATCGTTATCACCCTTCTTGATGATGATGATGAGGATGAGGAACCGCTGAAGCACAGGAGGAGCAGGAAGGCGTCTACTGGTAAAGCAGCCCAAGGTGTGACAGCGCCCGAGACTGTGGCCACGGAGGGGGAGAACACCACTCGACACACCGTGTCTTTCGCGGTGCCGTTGACGAGTGCTCGCCCCACTTCGTCGAGTGTTGGGCAACCTTCGCTTTTCACCACGCACCACGTCCCGGAGGACCAAGCCAGCGCTGCTAAGCGATACGTCATGGCGAGGATCATGATAGAGCAGGTCAAGAACATCCGGGATGCAAGCCAGGCGGCTTATGACGCCAGCTCCGCCCTTCAAAGCAATGTTCAGGTCAGTCGACCACCGCCTGTTCTGTTAGGATATGCTATCAAAACTTTTCTTTCTGGAATCCATAGCAATCACCCACCGGGTATGTCGATAAAAACTACTGTATTAGCGGGGCACGCTGAGTGCACCCGCCGGTGTAATCCCCAAGGCTAAGGTCATTGCTGGCGATCGCCTTAAACTTTAAAGTAAGGATTTTAGTCATTCGATTGGATCGAATGGATTTACGAAACCGGTGGGGGCACGCTGAGTGCACCCACCGTTTGTAGTCCCGAGGCGTGGTCGATCACGGCGATCGACTATAGTCTGAAGAATACTTCTTTTTTTTTGGGTCAACTGGTCGACTCTGTCTTGAACTGAACCAGTGGGGGCACGCTGAGTGCACCCACTGGGTGTAGTCCCCGAGATTACGGTCGAATGCTTGCATTCGACTGTAGTCTTAGAAACGTTTGATTTTCTCTTATCCACTCGGAAGCGAATTATCTTTGATATTTTGTCGATTGGTTCTTCGCAGAGATCTTGTGACCTTGCAGCTCGCTACACTGAGCTGGAGCAAAAGCACACTCAACTCGAACTGGATCTGAAGCTGGTTCAGGAGAATCTGACGAAGGCGAAGGAGGAGACCAAAGGTATGTTCGGTGAGACCTCGACGACTCCTTTTTCCCTCCATTTGTTTCAAAATCTGATCTTGCTATAACTTGCAGGCAAGGTGAAGGAGGCCCAGAAGAAGAAAGACCTTGAGCTAATCGAGAAGACCAAGCTTGCGGACGAGAAGCTAGCCCACCACCAAGCTTGAGCAGGAAAATACCAATCTGAAAGCTACTCTTGGGATTGCCAACAAGGAGGTCGACCGATGAAGGCCGACAAGACCACCACGACCGACAAGATCAACCAGTTGGTAGGAAGAAGAATGACACGAAGCCTTCACGGTGGACTTGCTAAGAAGCTGTTTCTTATGCTCGAAGGTAACCTTTTATACTCGACCAACATTTTCAACTGTGATGCTTCCATTCGACCGCTGTCTTGACTCGACGTTTTGTCCTTGCAGAATTCTGTCGAAACTTTGAAGAAGAGACTAGCCAGCTGGAACCAAACCTTGACCCCGTCAATTCTCCGGTGAATGATGAAGTTGCTATGAATGTCTTCAGACTGGAATCCCGTGTTGCAGCTATCGTGGACTACCTCGCAAGGCTGAAGGTTGCTCGTCCCGCATCGACTCGGCGCTCGGCCCGGCGACACTCGAGAATGACCTCGAGTCGCTGATGGCTCGATGAACGCCGTCCCGACCGAGTGCGAGTGGAAAAAGTCCTCGGCTCGTTGCGGTGCTGATGTTGCTCGTATGCGGCCCGAGTCCACTTTGCAAGACGCGCGAGAAGACAAAGTGGCAGCTCTCGAGTGGCCAACACCGAAACACGACTTCAGTCCTTCATGGAAACCTTTATCGCTGCCACTACTCGGATCGCGAGCGGAATCGACCTTGATGAGTTCGTTGCTCCTTCCACCCTCCACGGGAGGGTAAAAACTTCCTTTAAGCCCGACTCGTTAAATTTGCCTCGGTATGCTGAGTGGAATTGTAACCGATAAACCTTAACAGGCTTAGCGCCTGAGCACTCCCGGTTCCTTTAGGTATTGACCTAAACTTGGATTTAATGCTTGAATATGATTGCTTTTGGCTCGAAATGTCCTTTGCAGGTTCATAGCAGGATGCCCACTGCAGTCGACTTATAACTTAGGCGAGCGCTGGGCTGCAGCTAAGCCCCCGAGTGAGAGGTCTGCTCTTCACTCAATAGGATTTTTATAACTTAGGCGAGCGCTGGGCTGCAGCTAAGCCCCCGAGTGAGAGGTCTGCTCTTCACTCGGTAGGATTTTTATAACTTAGGCGAGCGCTGGGCTGCAGCTAAGCCCCCGAGTGAGAGGTCTGCTCTTCACTCGGTAGGATTTTTATAACTTAGGCGAGCGCTGGGCTGCAGCTAAGCCCCCGAGTGAGAGGTTTGCTCTTCATTCGGTAGGATTTTCGTTGTATTTGTGTCGAAGCTCAGAGGAGAGGGTCGCAGTCGACCTGCACCTCGTCCTCCCTATGAGCGCACATTGTACTTATGGCGTAGCTCGAGAGGAGAGGTCGTGATCGACCTGCACCTCATCCTCCTTCTTGACGTCGTTGTACTTATGGCGTAGCTCAGAGGAGAGGGTCGCAGTCGACCTGCACCTCGTCCTCCTTGCGAGCGTACGTTGTACTTAGGCGAGTATTTGTACTGCAGCTAAGCCTCCGAGTGGAAGTCTGCTTACCACTCGGTAGGATTTTTGTAACTTAGGCGAGTTCTTGGACTGCAGCTAAGCCCCCGAGTGGAAGTCTAGCTTACCACTCGGTAGGATTTTTATAACTTAGGCGAGCACTGGGCTGCAGCTAAGCCCCCGAGTGGAAGTCTGGCTTACCACTCGGTAGGATTTTTACAAACTTAGGCGAAACGGATTCGCGGCTAAGCCACCCACTGGGGGAAAATTTTACTGGACAAAAATAAAAAGTGACAAAAATTATGAAGGAATTATGACACTATTATTTCGAAATCCATGAACTACAGAAGTACTTTATTACAACTCATCCGAGTGAAAAACTTTAAGTGTAAAATGGGCGGAGCAGATCCGCATTCCAAGCTCGAGGCTCTTCGATATTGTGTTCGACGTTATAAAGACGGTATGCCCCGTTGTGGAGAACCTTGGTGACAATGAAGGGTCCTTCCCAGGAGGGAGCGAGCTTATGTTGTTTCTGCTGATCCACTCGGAGAACTAAATCTCCTTCCTGGAAGGCTCGACCTCTCACATTTCTGGCGTAAAGGCGACGCAAGTCTTGTTGGTAGATGGTCGAGCGGATCAGAGCCATCTCCCTTTCTTCCTCTAGAAGGTCGACTGCGTCCTGACGCGCTTGCTCAGCTTCTGCTTCGTTGTAGAGTTCAATTCGGGGAGCGTTGTGAAGAAGATCACTCGGCAAGACTGCTTCAGCTCCATAGACCAAGAAGAATGGAGTTCTTCTGGTCGACCGATTGGGTGTGGTCCGCAATCCCCAAAGCACTGAAGGGAGTTTGTCGACCCATGCTCCAGCCGCATGCTTGAGATCGCGCATCAGTCGGGGCTCCAAACCCTTGAAGATTAAGCCATTGGCTCGTTCTGCCTGTCCATTCGACTGTGGATGGGCGACTGAGGCGTAGTCGACTCGTGTGCCTTGAGCGTTGCAGAAATCCTTGAATTCTTCCGAGTCAAAATTCGACCCATTATCTATGATAATGCTTTGTGCGGACTCCATATCGAGCGTCGGCTCACGATGAAGGAAACAGCGATGATCAAGGTCAAGATTCTTGATTGGTTTAGCCTCAATCCACTTGGTGAACTTGTCGACTGCTACCAGCACATGCGTGAAACCGCTCCGACTTGTTCGTAAGGGACCGACCATGTCCAACCCCCATACTGCGAAAGGCCAGACGAGTGGAATGGTCTTCAGAGCTGACGCAGGCTTGTGTGACATATTGGAGTAGAACTGACATCCTTCGCACTTGTCCACTATTTCCTTCGCCATCTCATTCGCCCTCGGCCAGTAAAATCCGGCTCGGTATGCTTTGGCTACAATGGTCCGAGAGGACGCATGGTGACCACAGGTCCCCAAGTGGATATCATTGAGTATGACTCGACCTTCTTCTGGCGTTATGCATTTTTGACCAACTCCAGTCGGGCTTTCTCTATACAACTGACCCTTGATAACGGTAAAGGCTTTGGATCGACGGACGATCTGCCGAGCCTCTTCCTCGTCCTCTGGGAGCTCTTTTCTCAGGATATACGCGATGTAGGGAATTGTCCAGTCGGGAGTGACCACTAAAACCTCCATGACCAAGTCGACCACTGCTGGGACCTCAACCTCAGTCGGATCCGAGGCACTCTTGGGTTGTGGAGCTTCTTACGTGAAAGGATCTTCTTTGGTGGAGTGTGTATATGCTCAAAACACACCACTCGAAATGGCTTCTCGTTTGGAACCTATCTTTGCGGATCATCTGCTGCTGATTTTTCAATCGAGGATGTGATGGAGCTCTAACCCTCGAACTTCGTTTCCGGCTTCCTCCTTTGCATTGCAGTATCCGATCATTCTTTGGGCTTCTCACGTCCTCCTTCATCACCTAGTTGACCACTAAATCTGAATCGCCATAGACCATCGAGGCGACGGACGCCGAGTGAGATGGCCATGCGCAATCCATATAAAAGGGCATCGTACTCTGCCTCATTGTTTGAGGAATCAAAGTGAATCTGGAGCACATACCTAAGCTTATCTCCTCTGGGGGAAACCAGAACAACCCCAAAGACGGAACCATTCAGCATTTTAGAGCCGTCAAAGAACATGGTCCAATGCTCAAGTGAACTTCATCTGCTGTTGTTCAATCCACTCGGCAAGGAAATCTGCTATTGCACGGGACTTAATGGCTTTCTTTGCCTCAAATTTGATATCAAGGGAAGAAGTTCAATCGCCCATTTAAGCCACTCGACCGGTTGCGTCTCTGTTGTGCGAGAATCTCGATAGAGGAGCGTCGGCGGCGATCGTGATAGAATGATCGGAGAAATAATGAGCAACCTTCTTCGTGGTCATGTATATCCCATACACAAGCTTCGATAATGAGGATATCTCGCTTGGATGGAGTCAAGACTTGGACAAATAATACACCAGCGCTGAACTTTGAAGGCTTTTCCTTCCTCTTCCGCTCGACCGTAAGCAATGTCTTGGCGACTTGTCCTGTGGCTGCGATATAGAGCAACAGAGGCTCTTTGCTGATTGGAGCAGCAAGCACCGGCTGGGTGGAGAGCGATCTTTTAGCTCGGCAAATGCTGCATCGACTTCGAGTCCACTCGAACTTGTCGGCCTTCTTCATCGATCGGTAAAGAGGCAATGCCTTTTCACCGAGTCGTGAGATGAATCGACTTAATGCGGCCAAGCATCGATGAAGCTTCGGACATCGTGCACTCGCGCGCAGCGTTTCATTCGGAGAATAGTGCGATCTTCTCTTGATTAGCATCGATCCTCGCTCGAAGCGAAAACCGAGTAACTTTCCACCAGGAACTCGAATGTGCACTTTGACGGATTGAGCTTGATATCATACCTTCGAGGTTGGCAAATGTTTGGCGAGGTCGACAAGCAGGTCGGAACCCTTCGCGACTTGACGACGATATCATCCATATCGCTTCCACATTCCGACTGATTTGGTGAGAAGACACTTCGAATCATTCGCATAAATGTGGCTCCGGCATTCTTGAGGCGAATGGCATGGTGATATAGCGAAGCACCCGAATGGAGTGATGAAAGCTGTTTTATTTCGTTGGGTCCATCTGAGCGGATCGATGATACCCGGAATATCGTCTAGAAAAGACAATCTCTCACATCCCGCGGTCGAGTCAACAATTTGATCTATGCGAGGAGAGAAAATGATCTTCGGGCAGGCCCGATTGATGTGCTTGAAGTCAATGCACATGCGGGTGATTTGTCCTTCTTGGGGACCATGGCGACATTAGCGAGCCACTCAGTGGTATATCTCTCGGATAAATCCTGCATGAACAATCGAGCCACTTCCTCACCAATAGCCTTTCTCTTACGCACGGCGGACCGCCAAGATGCTCTTTGACTGGTTTTGCTGACTTGTCGATTACGGCGATGCTCAGCCAGTCCCCAGAACACACGGCATGTCGGTGGCTTCCATGCAAAATGTCCCGATTCTCACGGAGGAACTGGATGGCGCTTCTTCCTATTTTGGGTCGAGTGTTGTGGAGATGTGGGTCGGTGCTGCATTGGGGTCGGTCGGGTGAATGTGGACAGCTTCGTCTCACCGAACGGTAAATCAAATGCGATTCTGTGGCGGGTTTCTTGGATCTCAACAAATCACTCGGATCTGCATTTTGCTTGTACCCTTCGAATTCGACCGCTGTCACTTGGGAATCGGCAATCTTGAGCCTTTAAAGCACTCTTCCGCCTTTTCCGATCGCGGTGACAGTGATCACTCCTTTGGGGCCTAGCATTTTCAGTTTGAGGTACACGTAACATGGTCGAGCCATGAATCGTGCATAGGCTGGCCTCCCCAAAATGGCGTGGTACGCGCTCTGAAAATCTACAACCTCAAAGGTCAACTTTTCTTTGCGAAAATGCTTGGAATCACCAAAAACCACGTCCAGAGCTATTTGGCCAAGTGATTCGGCTTTCTTCCCTGGTATGACTCCGTGGAAACTCATGTTGCTGGTGCTCAGTCGGGACATTGGGATGCCCATTCCTTTCAGTGTGTCTGCATATAACAAGTTCAGCCCACTACCACCATCCATCAGCACTTTCGTCAGTCGAGTGCCTTCGACAACTGGATCGACCACCAAAGCTTGCCTCCCAGGGGTGGCAATGTGAGTCGGGTGATCAGATTGGTCAAATGTGATGGGTGTTTGGGACCATCTCAGATAACTTGGTTTTGCTGGGGCAACCATGTTTACCTCGCGGTTAATGACCTTCAGTCGACTCTTGCTTTCCACATCTGCGAAGATCATCAGAGTGGAGTTGACATGCGGATATTCTTCCTCACTGTCCTCTTTGTCTCCGGCCTTGTCCGGCTCCTTCTCCTTCTCCTTAGACTGTTTTCCCTGAAATTGCTGGATCAGGAGTCGACACTGGCGAGTGGTGTGCTTCGGGTAAATGATGTTGCCCTCTTCATCTTTCTTCGTGTGGATGTGACATGGCATATCCATCACGTCGTTTCCTTCTTTATCCTTTACTTTCTTAGGATTCCAGGATCCTTTTGGTTTCCCCTTGAACTTTCCCTGAGTCACGGCCAGGGCCTCTCCAGGAGCTGCTGGCTCGGCTTTCCGCTTCTGTTTCCGACTGGAATTTCCCTTCTCTGACTAACTTGGCTTGTACTTGCCGCTTCGGAGTCGGTCCTCTTCCTCGCCGTTGGCGTACTTGGTAGCAATCTCCATCATTCGACTCAGGGTCATGTCCCCGGTTCGACCAAACTTCAAACTCAATTCTCTGTTCTTGACGCCATCTTTGAAGGCGCAAACTGCCTGATGATCAGATACATTTTCCACAGTATGGTGTAGAGTGATCCACCTCTGAATGTACTCTCGGAGAGTCTCATTGGTCTTCTGCACACAGACTTGCAGCTCTGTCAAACCAGCCGTTAAACTTGCAAGTTCCTTCAAAAGTTCGACGAACACTCGGGACAAATCTTCCCAAGTGTAAATACTGCTAGGAGGTAATTGATTCAGCCATGCCCTGGCAGAACCTTCCAACATGAGGGGCAAATGCTTCATGGCCACCTCGTCATTCCCACCACCAATCTGAACAGCCACTCGGTAATCTTCAAGCCAAGTTTCAGGCTTGGACTCCCCAGTGAATTTGTTGACTCCTGTTGCCAACCTAAAATTGGGGGGGATCACTGCGGCTCTGATAGCCCTGCTAAAACACTCTGGACCAGAAACATGCACTCGACCGCTCGTGGGTGCATCTCTCTCGGGTCCGCCTCGATGGGCTCTGTTCCGGTCGACCAAGCCCTGCACGATAATGGATCGCGCGTTGAAGCCTGGTTCTCTGGGGTCGACTGGAGCTCTTCGCCCGTCTTGAATCGGCGTCTGTCATCCATCGCCGAGGCGTAAGACCCTTCCCTCGGAGGGGAAACGGGCACTCAACGCCTGTCATCCCGGTCGTGTCGGTCTCCATACTGATCTCGCCGGTTGTCGCGCCCTTCCCGCCGCGGAGGCGATCTGGGGCTGTGAGCCGACTGAACCGTATTCGCAGCGACGGATCGACTGTGAATTCGGCTGCGCGACTGCGACACGGCTGAGTTCTGATCTCCTGCTGCTCGGAGTAAATCCCTGATCTGCATCAAGCCTCTCCCAGCTTCCGACTATGAAGGCTGGATGGACTCTGCTATACGGGTTGCAGCTGCTAAATTCTGAATTGGCGTCACGGTATACGAGTCGGTGGGAAGAGTCAACGTCGGTGGCCGGAACTCATTGCAGCAGCATTCGTCGAGTGCTCGCTGAAGGTTCTCGGCGGCGCGTTGAGATTACAAATGGCGTGCCTCCTCCAAGGCAGGAGCCTCAGGGGTTTCTCCCGCGATGAGAGTATGCAGGGCATCCATGTTCCTGCGGCGAAGCTCTTCTCTCTGCAGAGAGTCGAGTGTCTCGGGCTGGTACTCTTTGTGGTCTTGTGCGGGGTCACCTCCGCCGCCCGCTCCGCCCCCATGGGCGAAGCCGGGAGGACTGCGGGGCCCGTCGACAATGAGAATTTCCGCCGCCGGATCACTGCTATCACATTCGGATGCGGTCTCTACGGAGCCGGTCGATAGATCAAACAGGCCGTAGAGAGACTCGTCGGGCTCAATTGCCGCGACCTGGGCGGTGGCTATCTGGCGAGCCACCGCATGCTTCACCCACCGCTGGAGCCTCGATCGACCAGAGCGCTTGCGCTGGTGGGAGACCGGGCGGGTGGCCGATAAAGGAGTCGACCGATACGGGGTCGATGGTTGCCACAGCAAAACGCCACGGACACATGCGCGAAAATGCGTCGCACCGCGGACGGGGAGCGCCTCGATGTCGAGTGGAGCCTCCTGGAGCCACGCGGAGTGGTCGGCGACAAAGGTGAGAGCGCCGAGACGGATCTCGCGGCCCTCGACCAAAACTCCAGCAGTCATCATGATGAAAGTACTCGGAAGTACCGCAACTTCTCCACAAATCGCTAAAACACTGGCCCCACGGTGGGCGCCAACTGTCGTGGTTCTAAGTCTGACAGTAGAGTGGGGGTAGGTATGGAGAGGCAAGGTCCTAGCTATGGAGAGGTTGTAAACACAAGCGATGTACGAGTTCAGGCCCTTCTCGGAAGAAGTAAAAGCCCTACGTCTCGGAGCCCTGAGGCGGTCGAGTGGATTATGTGTATAGGTGTTACAAGAGTGCGAATCCCTCTGCCTGTGGAAGGGGGTGGCTTATATAGAGTGCGCCAGACCCCGCCATTACATGTCTGAGAGGTTAAAGTACATTAAGTGCAGGGCATTCTTGGTAATGCCCCTCATAAGGTGTCTTAACTACCATAAAGTCTATTCAATTACAGGCCGTTGCAGTGCAGAGTGCCTTCTGACCTTCTGGTGGTCGAGTGAGTCTTCATGGTCGAGTCCTTCTAGTCAGTCGAGTGGATTCCTCGTTGGTCGACTGGAAGGTGATCTCTTCTAAGGGTACCCTTGGGTAGGACACTTAGGTCAGGACTATGACCCTACCCTAGGTACATGAATCCATCAAATACCTAGTTCAATCTCGTTACCGGCAAGTCTCTTCACTCGTTACGTAATGCATCATTCCGTAACTAACTCATTAGCTACATTGCTTGCAAGGCTTATAGTGATGTGCATTACCGAGAGGGCCCAGAGATACCTCTCCGACAATCGGAGTGACAAAACCTAATCTCGAAATACGCCAACCCAACATGTACCTTTGGAGACACCTGTAGTACTCCTTTAGAATCACTCAGTTATGTTGTGACGTTTGGTAGCACCCAAAGTGTTCCTCCGGCAAATGGGAGTTGCATAATCTCATAGTTACTGGAACATGTATAAGTCATGAAGAAAGCAATAGCAACATACTAAACGATCAAGTGCTAGGCTAACGGAATGGGTCAAGTCAATCACATCATTCACCTAATGATGTGATCCCGTTAATCAAATGACAACTCATGTCTATGGCTAGGAAACTTAACCATCTTTGATTCAACGAGCTAGTCAAGTAAAGGCATACTAGTGACACCATGTTTGTCTATGTATTCACACATGTATTATGTTTCCGGTTAATACAATTCTAGCATGAATAATAAACATTTATCATGAAATAAGGAAATAAATAATAACTTTATTATTGCCTCTAGGGCATATTTCCTTCAGTGCCTCAGCCGATCAGCGGCCCTAGATCTGGCTTCAGATCCTAGAGCCACCGCCCTCGCTCTCCGAGGTCGTCTTGATCCACGGTGGGTGGCTCCTCCGTGAAGGAGGAGATCGTGACGACGAGCATAACCAGCCGCAGCATCAGCAACCGCCAGCAACAACACGTCCTCTCATAGGACACAATGTATGCGGTGACGGAAGCCAAGTACAAGGAGCATATGGAGATGATGCGCCGGCGCTCGCTCCTCCACGGCCTTGGTTTGGCGGTGCCACCGGAGTTGCTTCTCGCTGACCGGTGAAGGCGGAATCACCTTACACTCCCTTCTCTCCCCCCACAGTACCGTGGCATATGATACACCGCATGAAGGAGGACCTGCATTCGCCACCGCCGCACCGCCTCAAGGAGGAGCGGAAGTCGCCACCGCCAAGTCGCGCTAGTGGCATGCTTCCCCTCACGGTCGCCTTGAAGGCGCACGGGCGCATACCCTACTACCTTGCGATGGCCGCGGCCACACTGCACGGGGCAAATGAGCAAGTGAGAGGGTCATCCGCGAGCGCCAGACGGTGAACGGGAAGCCATGCCGCGACCCCACGTCCTTCCACTGGTCAAAGCTCAAC
This sequence comes from Aegilops speltoides, assembly GCA_021437245.1. Taxonomy (NCBI): domain Eukaryota; kingdom Viridiplantae; phylum Streptophyta; class Magnoliopsida; order Poales; family Poaceae; genus Aegilops; species Aegilops speltoides. The sequence continues at coordinate 422,593,998 of CM038142.1, read as the reverse complement.
GACGACTCTGACAACGGCGACGACGACGGAGGTGCCGTGGCCAGCCCGGCATGACGTACGAGGTCACCGTAAAGTATGTGTAGATTAGTTTTTGTTTTTGTTTTGTTTTGTTTTACTTCAACACACGAAGTATCGTCCAGTTTTATCTAATTTGTTTTTCACCCATGACCACTTTTTTTTATTCTTTCTTTTCTCTCTATCTCCATCCCATCAACCACATGCATTTAACCATACAATTTGGACACGAAGTAAATAACATGGTTGCATGCATTCACAAATGAAGGCTCAAAACAGACGAACTGACCGAGCGTGTCCGCTGACGTTTGGGATCGAAATAGACAATCATATTTCTTGAGAAAAAAATTAGACAATCATATTCCATTCTATGCTGCCTGACCGGTGGAGCAGGCCGACATGCAGCTCAAGATCAGGTGCATGCGCGGGCGCGTGTAATGCACGAGGCTATCTGGCATGTCGATCGAGTGACCGATCATGTGTTTGCTTTTGATTTTCTTCGTATGCCATCTTTTTTCTCGATAGCGATGCATGTATATTTTTATTTATTATTGCGGGGTAGATAGTGATGCATATAGATCAGACGTCTGATCGATAATTATCAGCACCATTTTCCTTTCCTTTCTAATTCTCGGCAAAGCACCACAGCACACACATATGCTTTTGTAACCGCGTGCCAGCTCAGGGTGTGCCGGAGCGACCAGGTGAGGAGGATGTACGCGGTAATTACTGCACTCCAAGCAATGTGGCGCATGGTCGTCAAATTAAGATGATTAGTTTAGTCCGCTTGTGCGTCGGAAAGTCGATCCATCGAACGCTGCAAGTACAATTGCCATCAGGGGATGAACTGACACATGTAGCAAATCTAGTTACCCACGGCGCGCTCTTCTGGAAAACCTACGACGTTTACGTCTCGCAAAGCAACTTTCGGCACATTCGGTTTGCGGTAAATCCCGCTTTCCTTTCTACCGATAGCTAATTTCTAGCTTTGCCAATGTTCCTACGATCCGCATATCACTTCAATTTAGCCATAACAAGCCTCTCGGTCTATGCATGTTCCGATACATACAATTCAATCTTATCTTACTATAAAGATGGAAAGCATGCATTAGGACCGAATATACAAAAAAAAAAAAAACGACGCCATCCTTCGGCCTCACGACGACCAACATCTCCATTATATACCACTAATTTGTGGCAATAATCCTATGATAAAACTATATTCAGCCAAAACAGTGCCTTTAAGAAGGGACTACCACTCAAATGTCCATATTGATAGGTTCAATCATGAGTTATCACCTTCAACAAGAGAAATATGCATGTATATTGATATTCGTGTATCCTTCGGCCAAAGAAGATGATCAAGGGTTTTCACCTAGGAGAAAACTCATACTCGTCATTGGTTCGCCAATGCACTTGTCCACCATCTGTATTGATCTGTTATTGAGCTAGTCAGCTCCCCTTGTGTCCATCGACGCTCTTTGGGCGCCGCCCGAGACGTCGCGGTCATATGAGAAATTCGTCCGAGCCATCCTGGTGTAGTTGCCACCTTCTAGGATATCAACATCGCGTCACATGTCGGCTCACTCTCAATCGCATACTGATTGTTGCCCCTTCGATCCACTACCCTCGTGGTTGTTGTGGCATCGGCACCACATCCATCACACATGGACTCAAGTTATTTGATTTTCGAGGGTGCCACTGATGATATTGTTGTATTTTCCTGTAGTTTTTCCCCGCAAAATGTTTTTATGAAATAAATCAGGTGTCCATGTTCTTGATACATCTTTTTACTTATCGATTTTACCATACTCTTCTCAATCCTCAGCAAGTACACTCTTTGTCCAGATAAATAGGGTATGTTTTGCTGTGTTAGGACGAATTTAGATCAAGACACAAATTAATATCCATGGTTTCATATTCAAAGTACCGGCTTATGATTCGGAATTTGTATTACAAAAACCACTTACCGCTAGATTAGCTATCGATTAAAGTCTTGTATTAACCAAAAAAAAAAGCCTTATATATCCAGACTGAGGGAGTATATGAAAACTTTGGGTATCGTTCGTACATATGTTAAGTTTTGTTACCCGCACTTGCTGTAAGTGAAGCTGGTGGGCCATGCGTGTGTTTGCCTATATCTTGTCCGAAAAAACAATTTTGATTGAAATACCGAGTCGTAAACGTATATACACGTGTATCTCTAGATGTGCACACTCACACACCGGGAATACTGGATTCACAGAACTTTAAAATTATCATAGTAGCCAAAGATGCCTTGCTATTGACCAGTACATAGCCTTTTTAGTGGAGAATCTAACTTCTTACGTTACAAGATGTGGTTGAAGCGGGCACTGTGAATCTAAAAGGGCCGAGTACATTTTTTTTGAAAAATATAATAATTGTAGGAGGCCATGCAGTTTGTGGTCTTCTATGCAATATTTTCAATTCACTCTGTAGGATTCCGTTCTCTATATGTGCCTTTTTCCAATAAAAGATTCCTCGGTTCGTGTAAATAAAATTTTGAGGGCCTCATGGAATTCGTATATATGATATAATGTGCCTAACGCGCAAAACTCACCTCTTTTGAAAACTAATGCGAAGACTCATTTGTACCCAACGTTTGCAGAATTCTAACAAAATAACCAAGAAAGTTTGGACTGACTCCAGTGCTTTTAGCCGTTACTAGATGGTCTGTATAATTTATGTGATTTAGGTCACTTTTAATGTTCATTGTACTGTCATGATAGCTGATAAATAGATCGAAAGTTTAAAAAAAAATTAAAACTACGGTGGATTCCTCCGAATCATGACGCCGACATAGCCCGATACACGCACCCAGCGCTTTCCGTAAGCAACACGCAGTAACTTATCTTAAAAGAGTGAGTGAGAGAGAGAGACAGAAGAAAAGTAAAACTTACCGTGGGCATTTTCGGAATCTCCACAGGCAAGGCAGGGGTAGTGGAGCTGGAATTCCTGACAGTGACGCAGAGAATTTCTTGCTATCGATCGATCCTCTGCCCCATATATACGCGGCAGCGGCTCACTCGTCCCATGCCATCGCTCGCTGGGCGACAGCATCAGAGCGAAGAAAGGTTGCCTCCTCCCTGCCTTGGATTTGATAGCCGCTAGCTGATTTAAGCTTAATAGTACGCTCTGTCCTACCAGCAGCTAGCACAAAAAAATATCTCCAAGAAAAGAGCTGAAATCGCAGCAGCAGCACCAACGTGCTCAGCTACCTAGTTAGCAGTAGCAGTGCTATCTCTTTCAGCTAAGTGGGAGAGCTCGCTCGCTAGCTGAGGAGTGCCGCGCGCCATTAATGGCGGGAGCAGAAGGGCAGCTCGCGGCCTGCTGGGGGAAGCAGGACGACGAGTGGAGGAAAGGCCCGTGGACAACCCAGGAGGACAAGCTGCTCCTGGACCATGTCGCCCAGCACGGCGAAGGGAGGTGGAACTCCGTCTCCAAGCTCACAGGTACGGCCCGTATCTAGTGTACTAATAGCACTCCTAATTAACTCGAGGTTCCTGCATGAACAGATTACTACTGGTACTATTTTTCTTGTCCTGCTCTTGATCTGATATTTTCTAGCTTGATCTAATGCTTTATGTTCTTCCTTGACTTTTGTCGCTGCAAGTACGAGCCTCCTTTTCCAACTAATCCGGCTCGTCTGCAAGTTGCAAGTTGCGAATGATTGATCCGGCCTGCAAGTTGCACACGGCCGTAAACAGTACCTTAGGATCTTCAAGTACCGGCAACTTGCAAGTTTAGCAGGATCTTCAAGTACCGGCAACTTGCGAGTTCACAAAGCTAGCCGGCCGCATGCATGCATGATTCGATCCTGTACGGTCTTGTGTGTTCGTCTCTTCTTGTTAGGACGAAGATGATGAACTACCTAACGCTCTCTTTCACGCATTGAAATTTCTTGGAGAATATAGTCAGTGCGTTCCTTTGAGATTTCATCATCAATTCTTCAACTCTACACGAACTAGCTTGCACGTAAGTAGAAGCCTATTAGCTAGCTCTGCTTTACATACGATATACTCCCTCTATACCAAAATAATTGTCGCTGGAGTAGCTGAACTTCAGCTACTCCAACGACAACTATTTCGGTACAGAGGGTGTACATGCAAGATGCATGCTTGGATATATTGCTGGTCCTGATTTCTGAGCGAGCTACGGGAAGTCCTGGCAAGTTCCATGGGCTACTGATTAACTATTTAATCAAGACACCCATGACCATGAGCTAGTGTACGTACACGCGTTTGTTGAGGTGAAAAATATTATACATATATAAACTAAGTGTAGCATGGCCTAATGGATGGACTATACATCCCCGTCTCTATGTGCATCCACCTCGCAGAATTGGCAAGCCAAAGGGGAGTGTTGGACGAATAATCACCAAACAATTAGTTAATTGACGTATGAAAAATATCTAGTCAGTTGGCTATGTATCAGATGGAAAGACATTACCACTTATATACCTAAATAGTTAGTTGGATTAGTATCAACATAGTGATGCCGACATCAACTATATCACTATATATAGTTTGCACAGCACTAGCGGCGTATCCAGCATCCAGGCATGCGTTGGGGTTAATCCAACCCCAATATGTGGAAATATATCTTTCTCCCTGGGCTCGAGCTTTTGGGTAAAGCCGCATGCAAAGGGACGAATTCAGTATTACTAAATGAGGCAAATGACACCAATAGACTATATAGTTCATATGGGTACGTGGACGTGGCCAGGCCCGGTAATATTTTTCCTGGACCACCCCTGCGTGGTAGTATAGTACTGCACATGTGGTAATCTAATCACTTGGCCCGCCCCCGAGTCCGTTTCTCATTATTTGAGCTTTGCTGCTGCAGGTCTGAAGAGAAGTGGCAAGAGTTGCAGGCTGCGGTGGGTTAACTACCTCAGACCTGATCTAAAGAGAGGCAAGATGACACCCCAAGAGGAGAGCACCATAGTCCAGCTCCACTCCTTGTGGGGGAACAGGTAAAAATATACTCACTGCACATGATCAAGTCCCCCTACCCTATATGCACGCAGATTGCAGACTGAGCTAAATACCGGTGTGCTAAAATTTAGTGTAACGTTTCTTCTTCAGGTGGTCGACGATTGCGCGCAGCCTGCCGGGGAGGACGGACAACGAGATCAAGAACTACTGGAGGACGCACTACAAGAAGGGCAAGCCGTCCAAGAACATCGAGCGCGCCAGGGCGCGGTTCCTGATGCAGCGGCGGGAGATGCAGCAGCAGCAACAACAACAACAGAAGCTGCTTCTTGGGCAAGGCAAGGACGTCGAGCTCCCCGGCGCCACCGTCTCGGACGACGTCGACGAGAAAATGGACGGCGCCGTAGGCCCGGCGGCGACGGCGCTGGCTGACCACGGCCACGAGGAGCTGATCATGCAGGACGTCCTGGACTTCCTGTGCCCCATGTCCTGCGCCCTCCTCCACAGCGCCGGGCAGAGCGGCAGCTGCGGCGCCTCCACGAGCGACGAGTATGGGTCGACCGAGGATGACGGCGCCACGTGGGGAAGCCTGTGGAACCTCGAAGACGTGGCCCATGACGGCGACGGTGGGGCATGCGCGCTGTGGTAGCTGGATTCCCACCGTTAGCCCTCGCGGCGAGAGCAAAAGGAGACCCCATTAAGAAGTTGCATGCTCCCTTCTGATAGCGAACGGAGAGAGGAGAGAGTACATGGTGCTGAAGTGATGGATAATGATGCGGCAACAACAACAAGTATCGTACGCCCACTTTGCGGGAGCCTCAGTTGGTGACACGTTGAAAGCTCTGTTGCACTTTCTCGAGGGGAAACTGAAGATGTGTTTTCCCTGGTTGGCACTAGCTAGCGAAGCTCTCTTCCTGCCCAGTGCCTACTCAAACATCAGGGACAAGGGTGTGTTGAAATTCGTTTCTGTGTTAATATTAACTGTCTGAACATAACATTATCTCTGAGTATTAAGTCGGATTATGATAATCCTGTTTGTCTAACTGTATTTTGACTATTTTATGGTCTGTTTAACCACCTATTTTGCAAGACATGACACCCTTGGGGGTTTATTTTCATAGAAAAAAGACAGCACGTCCACTGAGTTCGGAACTCGAACGCTTGGTGGTTTGTTTTTTATATATAGAAGAAACACTGTGAGCACGCAACACTAAGTTCAGGACTCGAACGCTGGTGGGCAGCGCGTGCACTCGCCCAGCTAGCCAGCCAAGCGATACTCGGTGCTCTAACCGGCTTTTTCATTTTTCTCTACTTCACATGGTTTTATTTTTGCACCAGACTATGAAGTAGGTTTAGCATAACACAAGCTCAAAAAAAGGTTTAGCATAACACAATTCAACAATCACAAACTAAGCATTACTCAACTACATAACCAGCGCTACCAGCCTTAGAAACTTGATCACATGGCTGAAAGATCCGGCATCAGCGTTTATTGCGCAAGGCCTAGAGAAAATAATCATGAAAGACTAAACTTATAGAACAAAGGCCTCATACCTTGTCTAATACCGTGATATGATGAAGAGGAAGGATGAGGACATGAGACGCTGACCGGTGAGGTGAGGTCAATGTTGATCTGGATGGTGAAGGCGGGTAGCTAACCAATCATGGCAATGAATAATGAGCTCCCATCTAGGCTTAGAGAACTGCTTGATGGGGGTGCGGCGGTAGTGGTGGTTGTCATATCTACGCGGTTATGGTTTTCGGTGGGCAGCTGAAGCAAAAATACAAGAGGGTCAGCGTCATTGGGCTGACGGGTGCATTAGTCACTATAGGAGGAAGGAGGAGAGGAAAGGTGGGGAAGGAAGGCGATGTGCAGCGTCATGCCCTAAGGGTACAATGCAACCGAACCGAATTTCCCATATTCAAGCCAAAATCACACTCCATTTTGTATGCTTGGTCCACGAGTCTACAATATTCTCGGTCCACACAACATTAGTAAAATCCATCTCTATTAAAATTAACTAAGGGGGCCATTATAGCTCAGCCGACGTAGAAATAGTTATTTTTCGGTCAACATTGATAGTTTTCTCAATATTTTTAACACACCAACATTCAGTTTATAAAAGAAAAGAAAAATGAAAAAGTAATGCAATTTTGTTAATCAAATGTTACAAAATTTAGTTGCATATATAAAAAAGATGGTATCTATTTTCATTTTTGAGGCAAAATTGTATCTTCTGTAGTGCATGCATGCATGTGCTAGCTAGGGTCATATATAATATAATGATAATGTGAACCAAGGGCATGTCATCATTCAAGAGAGAGTGACTCCACACTAAGCAATGTGACTCCAATTTCTGTCGTCTTAAGTCTTCCTTAATCAAGTCCATTATCACATGAACTGTCTAGCCTGTGCTAGTTATTTCAAAGTCCGATTTGGCCCACATATATAAGCATAGGCATGTTAATGGCGCATATACCATTCAAATTTCTCGATAGTTGGAAAGAAGCTCTGAATACAGACTCAAAGCATCAAGATAGGTAGTTCGATCATTAGTTGGCGACTCATAGCAATTTAAGTAGAAAGCTTGCTTTCATATTCCATAGTAGATGAAATATGTAACCTAGCTTATACAGTTTGCAAACATCCTCTCGGGCACTCGCTCGTACCATCACGGCATCACATACATTAGTTAGTTAAGTTAGTTTGCACATTGATTAATTGTTGGAAGTATTCTAAAACGCTAATTTTTTGAAGAAAAAAACATTTACTTGGCAAACAGAAATGGTTTTTGCTTCATGTTTGGTTCCAGTGCTAATGCCTTGACTTTTAGGATAGTGGTAGTATGTGGATCTTCTTATGAGTCTAGGAAGGAAGCCTTTCTCTCTCAATTACACTCTTTGTTTGTAGACTGCTCTATCCCAACTTTGATTGAGGTAGATTTCAATTTACTTAGGTATAGCTCCGATAAGAAAATTGTAGTGTATATCACAAGTGGTGTGGCCCTTTTATGCTTGGGGTGGGGATTTGGAGTTTGTTAGCGATCAAGATGGACAATAGGTTATTCACTTGGTCCACCAACTGGAGTGATCTTGTCATGGCCAGCATTGGCAGGGTGTTCTGCTCAACTGACTTGAATCTTATTTTCTCATGAGCAACCATTAAGGATCTCCCTAGGCTGGGTAGTGACCATACCACCATCCTGGTATGGTCAAAAATCCAAAAGCTCTAGTTTTAAGTTTGAGAAATGGTGGTTGCTAGGAAGTGATTTTAGAGTAGTTGTAGTAAAGACTTGTACTAGGCCTGCTAAGGGTAGGAATACAATAGATATTTGGCAGAAGAAGATGAGAAGTCTTAGGAAAACTGCAAAAGGCTGGAGTATTAATATAGAGGCTAACCATAGGTCCCTCAATAGGAAGATGATGCAGGAATATGACTACCAAGACATCAAGACTGGGCCTACTGAGTTGTTTTGGAGCAGTCCCCCCCCCCACCCCAGGTTTTTCATGGCGAATTATGTATCGTTTTCAAGGTTCTTTTTCATTTCCATTTCCATTTCCTTCTTTTATTCTTTTTTAAAATTTGTAACTTTTTTCTCAAAATTTCAATCAATTTATCTTTTATTGGATTTTATTTTTCTTTTTTCTTACTTTTTTAAAATGCATGAAGTTTTATGAAATTCGTGAAATTTTTCCAAATTTACAAACATCTTTTAAATTTTTATGTACATATTCAAATTTGTGAACTTTTTAAAAATTATGAACTGTTCAAAGCCCATGAACAGGTTTTTAAAATGGTGACCTTTTTTCAATCTGTGATTTAAAAAAATGCATGAACATTTCCAATTCAATTTTTCAAATTTTGCGAACTCTTTTTACAAAATCTGCGAACTTTTTATCAAAATCAATGAACTTTTCTCAAATTTTAATTTTTTGGAAATTTCTTATCTTTTTTCAAAACCATTTTTTAGAATCAATTTTACGGTTTTTCAATTCATTTTTCGAAGTGAACGGTCAACTTGTCCACCTGTCATCCAGGCGTAGCTGGGCCGGCCCAGCACGCGCGCGGGGGCGTCAGTCGGCTTAACTGGCACTTAAGGCGTTGCTTAGGTTTTTTTTAGGATCAATCGTTGAGGGCGTCAAATGGTTGTCTTTCCGCACAGGAGGGTTTGTATATTGGACTCTGGTTCTGGTTTTGGAAACCTTCTGAATGTTATCAGCCCCTTCTGAAAATAGGAGAATGTTATCAGCCCGGCTTTTTACCGAATAAGAAGTAGGGGAACCTTCTAAAAGGTTCCTGAACTGGTTTTCTATTTTTGTTGTTTTCTTTACTAGGTTTTTTGTTTTCTTTGTTTTATTTATATTTAATTTTTATTTTTAAATTCTATTATATTTTTAACTCAATAGTTTCAAAAAATGTTTACAAATTTTATAAATTTTCATAAATATGAAAAATAAATGTTTATGTTTTCAAGAAACATTGACTTTTAAAAAAAACATGTTTTCAAATAATGTTCGCAGCAATCCATGAGCACCTACAGGTTTGTGTCTGTTGTTGATCAAGGCTAGATCAGCGAATTTTGAAGAAATCAGATTCTCTCAAGAAATCCAGAAGCTTGAATTGGGAGGCCCATCGACTAGCTAGAAGTTCTATACGCCTTGAAAAGGGTAATCATATATTCGGCTTGTAAATCCGCCAAAAGGCATCTGTATTCCTATCCTGTTTTCCATTTTTCTAAAACAGATTTGCCATTTCACATCTAGATGTGAAATAGTTATCTCACATCTAAATTGTACACCACACGATTAAAGGCTATGTGATTCATGTAAAAATGTTTCTTTTGCCCTGTCGATGTGCCTCGTGCGCTAATGTCGTTCCTCAGGTTGCTTTTCTATTTTTCTAGTTGCTCGTGAGGGTCTGCCTTAAAAAAACTGCTCGTGCGGGACCCTGGTGGGCTGGGGATACCACAATCCCTCTAACCATCCAACCACAGGTTGGTTCGCTGTTTCGATTATTATGTGCGCCGGTGCCTTGTTGTTTCTGTCTTTTTTTTAGTATTTGTGTTTTCTATACATTTTTAGAGGCCATTTTTCCTATAAAAACTATATCCAACTTTTTCCAGTATTTTCTCTATCTGTTTCTTCTTTTTTATTTTGTTTGTTGTTTTCTATTTCGTTTTGTCTTTTAGTCTTTCCTTTTTTTCAAGTTCATGAATAATATTTTTGTGAATATTTTTAAAAGTTTTTGCGAACACCTTCTAAATTCATGAACATTTTCTTACACGAAATTGCTAAATCATAGTTAGATGATTTTTAACTAAGTTTGTCATCGTTCAATTTAGTTCCTATAAATTTTGTGTCAGCACTCGATCCCCCGTGTCGTTGGTTACTGTTTATTTGTTGTGCATCCTTTTGTTGACATGTTTGGCTTCACTTTTGACGTCCCATTATGGCGGCCGCTGGCGACCAGTTTTCGTTGCGTTTTTTTTTCTAGGCCGCCATGTAGAATTGGAAGGGATAATAAAAAGGGGAGCTCTAACGCGGTCGTTGCCTTTTCAGTTCATTTTGACATTGTCTCGCATTTTTTCTAAGCTTCATCAAGATGAGATTCTGCAATGTGTCATCTAAATTGCTGTTTTGTTGGGTCTTGTTGTTGTAATTTCCTTGCAAAATCTTGATCGCACGTTGTCAGCCGATGTATTTCTATGTCGCCTTGTTCTGTTTTGTCCACTTGTTGAACTGTTTGCATTGCATGTTTTTTCTTGTCGAGCCTATTTATGGTTGTGTTCTTTGTGCTCATTCATCTCACTTCTTTGTAGAAGTGGAGGAGACAACCAATGTCACTTGTTGAAAGATTGTGGATGTCGCCTAGAGGGGGGTGAATAGGCGCTTTAAAATAATTACGATTTAGGCCTGAAAATGCGGAATAAACCTAGCGGTTAATTTGTCAAGCACAAAACCTAAAACAACTAGGCTCACCTATGTGCACCAACAACTTATGCTAAGTAAGATAAACAACTAAGTGATAGCAAGATATATAACATGAAACACTAAGGCTATCACAAAGTAAAGTGCATAAGTAAAGGGCTCCGGTAAGAAATAACCAAGGCACGATGAGACGACAATGTATCCCAAAGTTCATACCCTTGCGGATGCTAATCTCCGTTTGGAGCGGTGTGGAGGCACAATGCTCCCCAAGAAACCACTAGGGCCGTCGTAATCTCCTCACGCCCTCGCACAATGCAAGATGTCGTGATTCCACTAAGGGACCCTTGAGTGCGGTCACCGAACCCGTACAAATGGAAACCCTTGGGGGCAGTCATGGAACCAGTTTGGCAACCCTTGGGGGCGATCACCGGTACACATCAAATTGCTCGGGGCAATCTCCGCAACCTAATTGAAGACCCCGACGCTTGCACAGAGCTTTAGACCACAATGATTGAGCTTCGAACACCAATAACCATCTAGGGCGCCCAAGCACCCAAGAAGAAGCTCTAGGGTACCAAGCACCCAAGAGTAATAAGCTTCTCAACTTGTAACTTCCACGTATCACCATGGTGAACTCAAACCGATGCAACTAATGCAATGGCAAGGGCACACGGAGTGCCCAAGTCGCTCACTCTCAAATCCCACCAAAGCAATGAAATCTATGGAGGAAAAAGATAGGAAGAATAAGAAGGAGAACACCAAGAACTCCAAGATCTAAATCCAAGGGGTTCCCCTCACATAGAGGAGAAAGTGGTTGGTGGAAACATAGATCTAGATCTCCTCTCTCTTTTCCCTCAGGAACTAGCAAGAATCATTGGAGGGATTGAGAGATAGCAAGCTCGGAGAAGGTCAACAATGGGGGGCAAACACGAGATAGAAGGATAAGGTCCAGTGGGGAAGAAGACCCCCTTTTATAGGTGGGGGAAAATCCAACCATTATCCCCATTCTCAGCCCGCAGCCGGCGGTACTATCGCTCAAGGGAGCGGTACTGCCACTTGCGTGGACGGGCGGTACTATTGCTTGGCCCAGCGGTACTACCAATGGGACCGCGCTCAGCATCTAACACGAGCACTAGGAAAGATACATGAGAGAACCTTGAGCGGCACTAGTAGTGGTGGTAGGCGCGGTACTACCGCTAACGAGTGGTACTATCGCTCCTACTGCTGCTGCTATTGTCATTGAACCCGACACGAGAACTACACGTTCTGAGTCATGATGGTACAATAGCGGCACATGAGCGGCACTGCTGCTTGAGACTCTCGGCGGTACTACCGCTACTGCAGCGGCACTACCACCTGTGGCCCTCGGCAGTACTTGATACGTCCATTTTGCATCATGCTTTTATATCAATATTTATTGCATTATGGGCTGTTATTACACATTATATCTCAATACTTATGTCTATTCTCCCTTATTTTACAAGGTTTACCATGAAGAGTGGGAATGCCGGCAATGGGAATTCTGGCTGGAAAAGGAGCAAACATTGGAAACCTATTCTACATTGCTCCAAAATCCTAAAACTCCACGAAACATGTTTTAGGAATTAATAAGAATTACTGAGCAAAAGAAATACACCAGGGGGGCCACACACCGCCAGAGGGTGGGGGCGCCCACCCCTCTGGGCGCGCCTATCTCCTGGGCCCCGGTGGCCCCCGTGTCCATCTTCGCTATATGAGGGCTTTTACCTCGAAAAAATCGTGGCAAGCTTACGGATGAAACTCCGCCGCCACGAGGCGAACCTTGCGGAACCAATCTAGAGCTCCTAGTAGAGCTGTTCGCGGGGACACTTCCCTCAGGGGGAAATCATCACCAACGATCATCTCATCGGGAGGGGTCAATCTCCATCAACATCTTCACCAAAGACCATCTCCTCTCAAAACCCTAGTTCATCTCTTGTATCCAATCTTGTATCAAAACCACAAATTGGTACATGTGGGTTGCTAGTAGTGTTGATTACTCCTTGTAGTTGATGCTAATTGGTTTACTTGGTGGAAGATCATATGTTCAGATCCTTAATGCATATTATTACTCCTCTGATTATGAACATGAATATGCTTTGTGAGTAGTTACGTTTGTTCCTGAGGACATGGGTGAAGTCTTGCTATTAGTAGTCATGTGAATTTGGTATTCGTTCGATATTTTGATGAGATGTATGTTGTCTTTTCCTCTAGTGGTGTTATGTGAACGTCGACTACATGACACTTCACCATTATTTGGGCCTAGAGGAAGGCATTTGGAAGTAATAAGTAGATGATGGGTTGCTAGAGTGACAGAAGCTTAAACCCTAGTTTATGCGTTGCTTCGTTAGGGGCTGATTTGGATCCGTATGTTTAATGCTGTGGTTAGGTTTACCTTAATACTTCTTTTGTAGTTGCAGACGTTTGCAATAGGGGTTAACCATAAGTGGGATGCTTGTCCAAGTAAGGGTAGTACCCAAGCATCGGTCCACCCACAAATCAAATTATCAAAGTATTGAACGCGAATCATATGAACGTGATGAAAACTAGCTTAACGATAATTCCCATGTGTCCTCAGGAGCTCCTTCCTCATTATAAGAAATTGTTTAGGCTTATCCTTTGCTACATAAAGGATTGGGCCACCTTGCTGCACTTTATTTACTTTCATTGCTTGTTACTCGTTACAATTTATCTTATCACAAAACTATCTATTACCTACAATTTCAGTGCTTGCAGAGAAAACCTTACTGAAAATCGCTTATCATTTCCTTCTGCTCCTCGTTGGGTTCGACACTCTTACTTATCGAAAGGACTATGATAGATCCCCTACACTTGTGGGTCATCAAGACTATTTTCTGGCGCCGTTGCCGGGGAGTGTAGCACTTTTCGTGAGAGGAACTTGGTAAGGAAACATTTATATAGTGTGCTGAAATTTTCTGTAACTTGTCACTATGGAAACTAAACCTTTGAAGGGCTTGTTCAGGGTATCTTCACCCCGACCAGAAGAGCAAAGAGTTGCTTCTCAACCTACTGAACTTTTTGAAAATTTTTACTTTGAGATTCCTTCGGGTATGATAGAGAAACTGCTAGTTAATCCATTTACAGGAGATGGAACATTGCATCCCGATTTACACCTTATCTTTGTGGATGAAGTTTGTGGATTATTTAAGCTTGTAGGTATTCCCGATGATGTTGTCAAAAGGAAGGTCTTCCCTTTATCTTTTAAGGGAGATGCATTGACATGGTATAGGCTATGTGATGATACGAAATCTTGGAATTATAAACGATTGAAGTTGGAATTGATGGGGAACGTAGTAATTTCAAAAAATTTCCTACGCACACGCAAGATCATGGTGATGCATAGCAACGAGAGGGGAGAGTGTTGTCTCGATCCTCGTGAGACCAAGCGGAAGTGTTGACGCAACATAGAGGAAGTAGTCGACGCCTTCCGGTCCAACCGATCCAAGCACCGTTACTCGGCACCTCCGAGTTCTTGACACATGTACAGCTCGATGACGCACTCGGGCCCGATCCAGCAGAGGTTCGGGAGGAGTTCCACAAGACGACGGCGTGGTGATGATCTTGATGTTCAATCGTCGCAGGCTTCGCCTAAGCACCGCTACAATATGATCGAGGTGTAATATCGTGGAGGGGCACCGCACACGGCTAAGGAACGATCACGAAGATCAACTTGTGTGTCTATGGGTGCCCCTGCCTCAGATATAAAGGCGGGAGGGAGAGGCCGGCCCTAGGAGGCGCGCCATGGGGAGTCCTACTCCCACCGGAGTAGGATTCCCCTTCCTAGTCCAACTAGGAGTCCTTCCATGTAGTAGGAGTAGGAGATAAGGAAGGGAAGAGAGAAGGAAGGAAGGAGGGGGTGCGGCCTCCCCTAGTCAATTCGGACTAGGCCTTGAGGGCGCGCCTGCCCTAGACAGCCCCTCTCTCTTTCCCGCAGGCCCAATAAGGCCCAATACTTCTCCCGGCGAATTCCGTAACTCTCCAGACTCCAATAAATACCGAATCACTCGAACCTTTTCAACTCCGAATATAGTCGTCCAATATATCGATCTTTACGCCTCGACCATTTCGAGACTCCTCGTCATGTCCCCGATCTCATCCGGGACTCCGAACTCCTTCGGTACATCAAAACTCATAAACTCATAATAAAACCGCCATCGAAACCTTAAGCGCATG
Source organism: Aegilops speltoides (assembly GCA_021437245.1). Classification (NCBI taxonomy): domain Eukaryota; kingdom Viridiplantae; phylum Streptophyta; class Magnoliopsida; order Poales; family Poaceae; genus Aegilops; species Aegilops speltoides. Next base: position 422,578,888 of record CM038142.1, on the reverse strand, counting down.
GACCCTACGGTTCGAGAACAATGTAGACATGACCGAGACATGTCTATGGTCAATAACCAATAGCGGGACCTGGATGCCCATATTGGTTCCTACATATTCTACGAAGATCTTTATCGGTCGACGCGCATAACAACATAATGCTCTTCCCTTTGTCATCGGTATGTTACTTGCCCGAGATTCGATCGTCGGTATCCAATACCTAGTTCAATCTCGCTACGGCAAGTCTCTTTACTCGTTCCGTAATACATCATCTCGCAACTAACTCATTAGTTGAAATGCTTGCAAGGCTTAAGTGATGTGCATTACCGAGAGGGAGAGATACCTCTCCGACATTCGGAGTGACAAAATCCTAATCTCGAATACGCCAACTCAACAAGTACCTTTGGAGACACCTGTAGAGCACCTTTATAATCACCCAGATTACGCTGTGACGCTTTGGTAGCACACAAAGTGTTCCTCCGTAAACGGAGTTGCATAATCTCATAGTCATAGGAACATGTATAAGTCATGAAGAAAGCAATAGCAACATACTAAACGATCGGGTGCTAAGCTAACGGAATGGGTCATGTCAATCAGATCATTCAACTAATGATGTGATCTCATTAATCAAATAACAACTCTTTGTTCATGGTTAGGAAACATAACCATCTTTGATTAACAAGCTAGTCAAGTAGAGGCATACTAGTGACACTGCTTTTGTCTATATATTCACACATGTATTATGTTTCCGGTTAATACAATTCTAGCATGAATAATAAACATTTATCATGATATAAGGAAATAAATAATAACTTTATTATTGCCTCTTGGGCATATTTCCTTCAGTCTCCCACTTGCACTAGAGTCAATAATCTAGTTCACATCGCCATATGATTTAACACCAATAATCATATCTCAGATATGATTAACACCCATAGTTCACATCGTCATGTGACCAACACCCAAAGGGTTTACTAGAGTCAATAATCTAGTTCACATCGCTATGTGATTAACACCCAAAGAGTACAAAGGTATGATCATGTTTTGCTCGTGAGAGAAGTTTAGTCAACGGGTCTGTCAGATTCAGAGCCGTATGTATTTTGCAAATATTCTATGTCTACAATGCTCTGCACGGAGCTACTCTAGCTAATTGCTCCCACTTTCAATATGTATCTAGATCGAGACTTAGAGTCATCCAGATCGGTGTCAAAACTTGCATCGACGTAACCCTTTACGATGAACCTTTTGTCATTTCCATAATCGAGAAACATATCCTTATTCCACTAAGGATAATTTTGACCGTTGTCCCGTGATCTACTCCTAGATCACTATTGTACTCCCTTGCCAAACTCAAGGTAGGGTATACAATAGATCTGGTACACAAATGGCATACTTTATAGAACCTATGGCCAAGGCATAGGGAATGACTTTCATTCTCTTTCTATCTTCCGTCGTGGTCGGGTTTTGAGTCTTACTCAATTTCACACCTTGTAACACCGGCAAGAACTCTTTCTTTGATTGTTCCATTTTGAACTACTTCAAAATCTTGTCAAGGTATGTACTCATTGAAAAACTTATCAAGCGCCTTGATCTATCTCTATAGATCTTGATGCTCAATATGTAAGCAGCTTCACCGAGGTCTTTCTTTGAAAAACTCCTTTCAAACACTCCTTTATGCTTTGCGTAATAATTCTACATTATTTCGATCTATAATATGTCATTCACATATACTTATCGAAATGTTGTACTGCTCCCACTCACTTTCTAGTAAATACAGTGCTTCACCGCAAGTCTGATAAAACTATATGCTTTGATCAACTTATCAAAGTGTATATTCCAACTCCGAGATGCTTGCACCAAATTATAGATGGATCATTGAACTTGCGTATTTTGTCAAGACCTTTAGGATTGACAAAACCTTCCGTTGCATCATATACAACTCTTCTTTAAATCCATTAAGGAATGTAGTTTTGTTTATCCATTTGCCAGATTTCATAAAAATGCGGCAATTGCTAACATGATTTGGACAGACTTAAGCGTTGCTATGAGTGAGAAAATTTCATCGTAGTCAACACCTTGAACTTTGTCAAAAACTTTTTTTGACAAGTCTAGCTTTGGAGATAGTAACACTACTATCAACGTCCGTCTTCCTCTTGAAGATCCATTCATTTTATATGGTTTGCCGATCATCGGGCAAATCCATCAAATTCCATACTTTGTTCTCATACATGGATCATATCTCCGATTTCATGGCCTCAAACCATTTTGCGGAATCTGGGCTCATCATCGCTTCCTCATAGTTCGTAGGTTCGTCATGGTCAAGTAACATGACCTCCAGAATGGGATTACCGTACCACTCTGGTGCGAATCTTACTCTGGTAGACCTACGAGGTTCGGTAGTAACTTGATCTGAAGTTACATGATCATCATCATTAGCTTCCTCACTAATTGGTGTAGTGGTCACAGGAACAGATTTCTGTGATGAACTACTTTCCTCCCACTCACTTCTTTCGAGAGAAACTCCTTCTCTGGAAAGGATCCATTCTCATCAACGAATATCTTGCCTTCGGATCTGTGATAGAAGGTGTACCCAACAATTTCCTTTGGGTATTCTATGAAGACGTACTTCTCCGATTTGGGTTTGAGCTTATCAGGATGAAACTTTTTCACATAAGCATCGCAGCCCCAAACTTTACGAAACGACAACTTTGGTTTCTTGCTAAACCACAGTTCATATAGTGTCGTCTCAATGGATTTAGATGGTGCCCTATTTAACGTGAATGCAGTTGTCTCTAATGCATGATCCCAAAACGATATTGGTAAATCGGTAAGAAACATCATAGATTGTACTATATCCAATAAAGTACGGTTATGACGTTCGGACACACCATTATGATGTGGTGTTCCAGGTGGCATGAATTTGTGAAACTATTCCACATTGTTTTAATTGAAGACCAAACTCGTAACTCAAATATTTGTCTCTGTGATCAGATCATAGAAACTTTATTTTCCTTGTTACAATGATTTTTCCACTTCACTCTTGAAATTCTTTGAACCTTTCAACTATTTCAGACTTATGTTTCATCAAGTAGATATACCCATATCTGCTCAAATCATCTGTGAAGGTCAGAAAATAACGATACCCGCCGTGAGCCTTAACACTCATCGGATCGCATACATCAAGTATGTATTATTTCCAATAAGTCATTGATCGCCCAATTGCTCCGAGAATGGAGTCTTAGTCATCTTGCCCATGAGGCATGGTTCGCAAGCATCAAGTGATTCATAATCAAGTGATTCCAAAATCCCATCAGCATGGAGTTTCTTCATGCGCTTTACACCAATATGACCTAAACGGCAGTGCCACAAATATGTTGCACTATCATTATTAACTTTGCATCTTTTGGCCTCAATATTATGAATATGTGTATCACTACGATCGAGATCCAACAAACTATTTTCATTGGGTGTATGACCATTGAAGGTTTTATTCATGTAAACAGAACAACAATTATTCTCTGATTTTAAATGAATAAACGTATTGCAATAAACACGATCAAATCATATTCATGCTCAACGCAAACGCCAAATAACATTTATTTAGGTTTAACACAAATCCCGAAAGTATAGGGAGTGTGCGATGATCATCATATCAATCTTGGAACCACTTCCAACACACATCGTCACTTCACCCTTAACTAGTCTCTGTTTATTCTGCAACTCCCGTTTCGAGTTACTAATCTTAGCAACCGAACAAGTATCATATACTCAGGGGCTACTATAAACACTAGTAAGGTACACATCAATAACATGTATATCCAATATACCTTTGTTCACTTTGCCATCCTTCTTATCCGCCAAATACTTGTCCCTTTGCAGTATAAGCACTTAGTCTCAGGTCCAGACTTGGGCTTCTTCACTTTGAGCAGCAACTTGCTTGCCGTTCTTCTTGAAGTTCCCCTTCTATCCCTTTGCCCTTTTCTTGAAACTAGTGGTCTTGTTAACCATCAACATTTGATGTTTTTCTTGATTTCTACCTTCGTTGATTTCAGCATCACGAAGAGCTTGGGAATCACTTTCGTCATCCCTTGCATATTATAGTTCATCACGAAGTTCTACTAACTTGGTGATGGTGACTAGAGAATTCTGTCAATCACTATTTTATCTGGAAGATTAACTCCCACTTGATTCAAGCGATTGTAGTACCCAGACAATCTAAGCACATGCTCACTAGTTGAGCGATTCTCCTCCATTTTTTAGCTATAGAACTTGTTGGATAAAGGATAAACATCACATGCAATCAATATAAGTGATATGATATGGCCATCATCATCTTGTGCTTGTGATCTCCATCTCCGAAGCACCATCATGATCACCATTGTCACCGGCGCGACACCTTGATCTCCATCGTAGCATCATTGTCGCTACGCCATCTATTGCTTCTATGACTATCGCTCATCGCTTAGTGATAAAGTAAAGCAATTACAGGCATTTGCATTTCATACAATAAAGCGACAACCATATGGCTCCTGCCAGTTGCCGATAACTTCGGTTACAAAACATGATCATCTCATACAATAAAATATAGCATCACGCCTTGGCCATATCACATCACAACAAGCCCTCGCAAAAACAAGTTAGACGTCCTCTACTTTGTTGTTGCAAGTTTTACGTGGCTGCTACGGGCTTAAGCAAGAACCAATCTCACCTCGCATCAAAACCACAACGATAGTTTGTCAAGTTGATGCTGTTTTAACCTTTGCAAGGACCGGGCGTAGCCACACTTTTCGGTTCAACTAAAGTTGGAGAAACCGACACCGCTAGTCACCGTGTGCAAAGCACGGCGGTAAAACCAGTCTCGCGTAAGCGTCTGGCGTAATGTCGGTCCGCGCGCTTCATCCATCATTGCCGCCAAACCAAAGTATGACATGCTTTGGTAAGCAAGATGACTTATATCGCCCACAACTCACTTGTGTTCTACTCGTGCATATAACATCAAACCATAAAACCTAGGCTCGATGCCACCGATGGGGAACATAGTAATTTCAAAAAATTCCTACGCACACGCAAGATCATGGTGATGCATAGCAACGAGAGGGAGAGTGTTGTCTCACGCACTCGTGAGACCGAAGCGGAAGTGTTGACGCAACATAGAGGAAGTAGTCGACGACTTCCGGTCCAACCGATCCAAGCACCGTTACTCGGCACCTCCGAAGTTCTTGACACACGTGACAGCTCGATGACGCACCCCGGCTCCGATCCAGCAGAGGTTCGGGAGGAGTTCCACAAGACGACGACGGCGCAGTGATTTATCTTGATGTTCAATTGTCGCAGGGCTTCGCCTAAGCACCGCTACAATATGACCGAGGTGTAATATCGTGGAGGGGGACACCGCACACGGCTAAGGAACGATCACGAAGATCAACTTGTGTGTCTATGGGGTGCCCCTGCCCCCGTATATAAAGGAGGGAGGGAGAAGGAGGCCGGCCCTAGGAGGGGCGCGCCATGGGGAGTCCTACTCCCATCGGGAGTAGGATTCCCCCTTTCCTAGTCCAACTAGGAGTCCTTCCATGTAGTAGGAGTAGGAGATAAGGAAGGGGAAGAGAGAAGGGAAGGAAGGAGGGGGTGCGGCCCCTCCCCCTAGTCCAATTCGGACTAGGCCTTGGGGCGCTGCCTGCCCCAGGCAGCCCTCTCTCTTTCTGCAGGCCCAATAAGGCCCAATACTTCTCCCGCGAATTCCCTAACTCTCCCAGACTCGATAAATACCAATCACTCGGAACCTTTCCGAACTCCGAATATAGTCGTCCAATATGTCGATCTTTACGTCTCGACCATTTTGAGACTCCTCGTCATGTCCCCGATCTCATCCGGGACTCCAAACTCCTTCGGTACATCAAAACTCATAAACTCATAATAAAACTGTCATCGAAACCTTAAGCGTGCGGACCCTACGGTTCGAGAACAATGTAGACATGACCGAGACACGTCTCCGGTCAATAAACAATAGCGGGACCTGGATGCCCATATTGGTTCCTACATATTCTACGAAGATCTTTATCGGTCAGACCGCATAACAACATACGTTGTTCCCTTTGTCATCGGTATGTTACTTGCCCGAGATTCGATCGTCGGTATCCAATACCTAGTTCAATCTCGTTACCGGCAAGTCTCTTTACTCGTTCCGTAATACATCATCTTGCAACTAACTCATTAGTTGAAATGCTTGTAAGGCTTAAGTGATGTGCATTACCGAGAGGGCCTAGAGATACCTCTCCGACATTCGGAGTGACAAATCCTAATCTCGAAATACGCCAACTCAACAAGTACCTTTGGAGACACCTGTAGAGCACCTTTATAATCACCCAGTTACGTTGTGACGTTTGGTAGCACATAAAGTGTTTCCTCCGGTAAACGGGAGTTGCATAATCTCATAGTCATAGGAACATGTATAAGTCATGAAGAAAGCAATAGCAACATACTAAACGATCGGGTGCTAAGCTAACGGAATGGGTCATGTCAATCAGATCATTCAACTAATGATGTGATCTCATTAATCAAATAACAACTCTTTGTTCATGGTTAGGAAACATAACCATCTTTGATTAACAAGCTAGTCAAGTAGAGGCATACTAGTGACACTCTGTTTGTCTATATATTCACACATGTATTATGTTTCCGGTTAATACAATTCTAGCATGAATAATAAACATTTATCATGATATAAGGAAATAAATAATAACTTTGTTATTGCCTCTAGGGCATATTTCCTTCAGGAATTTCACCAGAAGTTTTATCCTATGCATCATGTTCATCGTGATCGTAATTACATATATAATTTCTGGCCTTGCGAAGGAGCAAGCATCGCTCAAGCTTGGGGGAGGCTTAAGTCAATGTTATATTCATGCCCCAATCATGAGCTCTCTCAGGAAATGATTATTCAAAAAATTTATGCTTGGCTTTCTCTCAATGATCGCAACCTGCTCGATACTTCTGTCTTTGGTTCTTATATGTCAAGACTATTGATTTCAAATGGGACTTATTGGAAAGAATTAAACGCAACTCTGAAGATTGGGGTTTCGACGATGGTAAGGAGTCAGGTATGACACCTAAGTTCGATTGTGTTAAATCTTTTATGGATACCGATGCTTTTCGTGGATTTAGCGCTAAATATGGACTTGACTCTGAGATAGTAGCTTCTTTCTGTGAATCTTTTGCTACTCACGTTGATCTCCCTAAGGAGAAGTGGTTTAAATATAATCCTCCCATTGAAGTGAAAGTAGTTGCACCTATTACAGTTGAAGAAAAGACTATCACCTATAGTGATCCTATTGTTCCTACTACTTATGTTGAGAAACCTCCTATCCCTGTTAGGATAAAGGATCATGCTGCAGAGAGATGCACCGACGGAAAAAAGCTCGCTCGCGTCGCTCCCGGGGGGGGGGGCGGCTCGGGCGATAACCTAGCCGCCGCCGCCTCCGCTCCCCTCTCCTCCTCGCTCCGCCCGCCGCCGCCGGAGGAGGCCGACGGGCAAAGCCCGCTCAGCGGACGGCGGTGGTGGGCACCCTCGTCGCGAGCCGCGCGTCTTCGGCCCTGGACGAAGGCCTACATCCGGCGGCGGCTGCGTCTGGCTAGGCGCTGGCAAGCCGGGGCGGCAGCCCCGGGCTCGGCGGCAGCGCTATTTTCTCCTCTCCCTCGTCGGGAGAGTGGCGGGCGGCGCTAAGGCTGGCCATCGTCGATCTAGTGCGGCGCATCTGGATCTCGCGGTGGAGGCTCTCCGGCAGGCTGCGGCGGCGACTCTCCGGTGTTTGGCGGTCAGTGGTGCGCGCGGGGTGCCTGGGGTCCCCTCCCTCGACCGGGGGAGCTGTGGTGGTGGCGGTGTGCCGTAGCTCTTGGATGGCGGCGCGGCGGTGCCGCGACGGGGGCGGTTGTGGTGCGGTGGCGCTAGTGGTGGGTGGCGGTGCGGCTGTCCGAGGCGCGGATCCGGGCGGGGCTCCCGCGGATCTGGTGTGGTGGCCGGCGGGGGAGCGGCTCGTGGTGTTCCGAGCTCGCTGGTGCTCCTTCGACGGGTCCCGGCGGTGTCCGGGGCACGGATCCGGGCGAGGCTGCCCCGGATCTGGTGCATGGTGGTCAGCCTCGAGTTCGGTGGGCTGCATGCGGCGCTGTGGTTTGGCTGCGGCAGGGAGGAGGGAGGATGGCGGCGCGGCAGCACCGCTCTTGGCGGTGGGTGCGGGGCTGCCATGACGGCGTGTGGTGCCGTGGTGGTTTTGCTGGCCATGTAAGAGGCGGTTGGCGGTGGCGAGTGGTGTAGAGTGCTTGGCCGCCGTCAGTGGTGATTGGCTGTGGTGATGATGGGTTTGGTGAGCTCCGGGTGAAAGCCTTGCTCGACCTTGGTTGATGCCGGCGTCGACGGTGTCCTAGGACGTCGTTTACTTGTTGGAGGCGGCGTCGTGGAGCCCCTTCACCTCCCTTGTCAACTCAGCCACGGGCTCTTCGGGTGAAAACCCAAACTTCGGCCTTGGCCTAAGTGGGCGTCGGCGGCGTTCCTCTTCGCTTCCCTCTTGGGGGCGACGCCTTTGAAGGTCCGGTCCTTCATCTGCTGGTGGTGGCTATGTGGCTTTGCAACTTCGTCATCGGCTAGGCGAGTGCGCGACCTCGGGGCCGGCGTGGAAGTCAGAGCGGCGGCTCTGGGTATCTCCTTCATGTGGTGGTTGGCTTTGGTCGCCAGGGCGACATGGTCATCGACTAGGTGGGTTCGCGGCCTCGGGGCCGGAGTGGAAGAAATCGGTCGGCGCGCGAGATCTCATGTGCGTAGGGTGTTGGCTTTGGCCTCTATGGCGGCGGAGCCATCGACTAGGCTGGTGCGTGGCCTCGGGGCCGGTGTGGATGTCGGAGCGGCGGCTCCAGAGCCCAGTGTTCTGTTGTAGGGTGTCGTCTCTGGTCACTTGGGTGACAGTGTCATCGACTCGAGTGGTGCGCAGCCTCGGGGCTGGCGTGTGCGTGTATCGAGATGTATTGGTTTTCGGCCAGTTTTCCTTATAAACTGGTCAATTCTCTTCTTCTTAATGAAAAGGCAGAGCTCCTGCCGGTTGCTCGAAAAAAAAGGATCATGCTAAAACTTCAAATGTTGTTCGTAAGAGTAATACTAGGACTTATACACCTCCTGAGCAAATCAAAGATGAACCTAGTATTGCTATGGTTAAAGATCTCTTGGATGATGATTTAGATGGGCATGTTATTTATTTCTGTGGTGAGACTGCTAATATTGTTAGACCAGATACTAAGATACATAGACCTGTCGTAGGCATGCCTGCTATTTTTGTTAAAATAGGAGATCATTGTTATCATGGCTTATGTGATATGGGTGCTAGTGCTAGTGCAATACCCTATGATTTATATAAAGAAATTATGCACGAAATTGCACTCGTTGAATTAGAAGACATTGATGTTACTATTAAGCTTGCGAATAGGGATACCACTAAACCAGTTGGGATGGTTAGAGATGTTGAAGTCTTGTGTGGGAAGGTTAAATACCCTGCTGATTTTCTTGTTCTTGGTTCCCCACAAGATGATTTTTGTCCCATTATTTTCGGTAGACCCTTCTTGAACACGGTTAGGATTGGTTATGAAAATGATACTGTTACAATTGGCTTAGAGGGTATGTCTCATGAGTTTAATTTTGCTAAGTTTTGTAGACAACCTCGTGATATAGAATCACCTAGTAAGGATGAGATTATTGGTCTTGCTTCCATTGTCGTACCTCCTACTGATCCGTTAGAACAATATTTGCTAGACCATGAAAATGAAATGTTTATGAAGGAACGAAGGGAAACAGATGAAGTGTTCCTTAAACAGGAACCTATGCTGAAACTTAACCTTCTCGTTGAAATTCTTGGGGATCCCCCTCCACCCAAGGGTGATCCCGTGTTTGAACTCAAACCATTACCTGATAATGTTAAGTATGCTTATCTTGATGAGAAGAAAATATATCCTATTATTATTAGTGTTAACCTTTCACAGCAAGAAGAAGAAAGATTATTGAAAACTCTGAAGAAGCACCGAGCTGCTATTGGATATACTCTGGATGATCTTAAGGGCATTAGTCCCACGTTATGCCAACACAAAATTACAGTGGAGAAAGATGCCAAACTAGTTAGAGATCCTCAACGACGACTGAATCCCAAGATGAAAGAAGTGGTAAGAAAGGAGATACTAAAGCTCCTTGAAGCAGGTATAATTTATCCCGTTGCTGATAGTGAATGGGTAAGTCATGTCCATTGTGTTCCTAAAAAGGGAGGTATTACTGTCGTTCCTAATGATAAAGATAAATTGGTCCTACAAAGAATTATTACAGGTTATAGGATGGTAATTGATTTCCGTAAATTAAATAAAACTACTAAGAAAGATCATTAACCTTTACCTTTTATTGATCAAATGCTAGAAAGACTATCCAAACACACACATTTCTGCTTTCTATATGGTTATTCTGGCTTCTCTCAAATACATGTGTCAGCGGGGGATCAATCTAAAACTACTTTTACTTGCCCTTTCGGTACTTTTTCTTATAGACGTATGCCTTTTGGTTTATGTAATGCACATGCTACCTTTCAAAGATGCATGATGGCTATATTCTCTGATTTTTGTGAAAAGATTTGTGAGGTATTCATGGATGATTTCTCTGTTTATGGATCCTCTTTTGATGATTGTTTGAGCAACCTTGATCGAGTTTTGCAGAGATGCGAAGACACTAGTCTCGTCTTGAATTGGGAAAAGTGCCACTTTATGGTGAACTAGACCATAAAAGCGCGCGTTGTCGCGCCCGTCCATTCTAAAATAATAATAATAATAATAATAATAATAATAATAATAATAATAATAATAATAATAATAATAATAATAATAGAAATATCTGAAATTTTATTGGAATTGTAGGGTTCAAATTACAAGGTTCAAAGTCCACATCCACAGTGAAAGATTCTTAGACTGAGAACCCACATGTTAACATAGGTTTCTATTCTAGCATAGATATATTGGTGACAAAAAGCTTCCAATTGCTAAGTAGAAAAACACAAATGTTATTTTTGAGGAATATGCAAAAATGCATGCCTTCGTTGCAATAGGACATGGATGTAAAATTGTAAACTCAAGGTTTAGTTAGACTGGCCGTTCAATATTGAACAAAAAGTTATCATACATGTAATAAAGACGACCTTTTTTGCTGGAAAACTTCCGATCTATTCATCTTTAATCATGGCAGTACAACGAACACCAGAAATAAAAATTACATCCAAATCCTTAGACCAGCTAGCGACAACTACAAGCACTGAAGCGAGCCGAAGGCGCACCGCCGTCATCACCCCTCCATCACCGAAGTCAGGCACAACTTGTTGTAGTAGAAAGTCGGAAAGTTGTCGTGCTAAGGCCCATAGGACCAGCACCCCAGAACGGCAACCGCCGCTGATGAAGAATAACATAGATCAGAAGGATCAAAACCGAAGGCACACGAACATAGATGAACAACGACGAGATCCGAGCAAATCCACCAAAGATAGATTCGCCGGAGACCCACCTCCACACGCCCACCAACGCTGCTAGACGCACCGTTGGAACGGGGGCTAGGCAGGGAGACCTTTATTCCATCTTCAGGGAGCCGCCGCCGTCTCGCCTTCCTGAGCAGGACACAAACCCTAACAAGATTGAAAAACTAAAAACGGAGCCCTCCCGCCGGCCCTTGCCAGGATCCACCGCGCCTCCATGGCCCTAGGGCTATCGGAGATGAGGCAGACCTGCGCTGGCGCCGGCGAGAGGCACGAACCCTAACTTTCTTTCTTGAAGGAGGAGTCGGGGAGAGTCTAATATTAATGAAGACGACCATTAGAACAAAAGAAAAAAATGAGCTTTTGTAACTTGCAAATTTGGGGGCAAAGGGGGACTTCAAGATCTCAGAAAATATGCATTATTTATGGCTATATTGACATATTTGTTCAGATGTTTGCCTATATCTTCATCTGACAGTATGAAAAAAACACTCTGTTTCCACATAGTATTTTCATTAGCAAGCATATAATATTGGCAGAATATATATCAACAATTTTAATGTGAAAGCGCAAGTCTGTTCATGATAAATGTCTATATGTATTTCCTTCCATTTAAGTGCATAGATGATTGTGTCTCAAATAGTAAAACCAGTAGTAGGATAAGAATGCTAAACATAAAAACATTTAATATGTTGTGTGTGAGATACATAAACACACATCCATGAGGTAAATTTGAGAGGGATGTCAAAGATCCATAATGCCAATTGATGAAGGTTAATTATCAACAAACTAAATAAAAATAAGGATGAAGCTGCTCTTTCTTGCAAATATTTTGATTTTGCATATATCTGTTTTGTTCCCTATGATCAAATTAAAGAGCTATAGTTGATCGAATAAATAGAAATTATGTATTAACAGTTCAAACATGCAACACCTAGGAAAAAGCAAGGGACCCTCAAATTGTTAACAGGTGCCACATAATAAACAATTAGCAATTCCGATCATATCCATTAAGAGTAGCAGAGGTAGGCGGAAGAACTTTCGTTATTGTGAAGCTAGGTAGTGGGGAGGTGCCTGAGGATTGTGCAAGTTAGAAGTTAGGAGCAGATGTGGCTCTTTAACAAATAAATCAGTACGTGGAGGGCCGAGGATTTGTACTCTCCCTCCTTCCACTCATCCACCTCTGGCACGGATGCTGGCCAACGGAATGCCGCCCACTCGATCGCTAAAGTTTCTCCAGAGGAGCGCGGGTAGCAGGATGGCGGTAACGCCGCCGGCACTTAGACGAACTGGGGAGACAGGTAGAGATGAAGGATGCACGGAACGGGCTGGGCTGGGCAACACACACGAAAACGCTGGGAGAGAGAATCACTTCGATGGGCTACATAGGCTTTCGGCCGCTGACCGGCCTGACGAACGGTATAATTCCTAGCTCGGCTTGCGGAGCAGCGGCCCGATTACGGTCGATTGAACCAGGATCGCCAGAGCCAGGACGTTGTGTGGGGTGCAGTACCAAATCTGGGACCTTGGTGAGTCAGATCGGACGGCCAAGAACCTTAAATCGCTGTGGAGAGCTGTAGCTAGCTCTGTTTTACTGTTTTGTAATGAAGGCATTGTTTTGGGGCACAAGATCTCCGAGAGAGGTATTGAAGTTGATAAAGCTAAAGTTGATGCTATTGAAAAGATTCCATGTCCCAAGGACATAGAAGGTATAAGAAGTTTCCTTGGTCATGTCGGTTTTTATAGGAGGTTCATTAAGGACTTTTCTAAAATCTCTAGGCCTCTGACTAATTTATTGCAAAAAGATATTCCTTTTGTCTTTGATGATGATTGTGTAGAACCATTTGAAATACTTAACAAACCTTTGATCACTGCACCTATTGTCCAGCCACCTGATTGGATTTTACCTTTTGAAATTATGTGTGATGCTAGTGATTATGCTATAGGTGCTGTTCTAGGGAAAAGAGTTGATAAGAAATTGAATGTTATCCAGTATGCTAGTAAGACTCTTGATACTGCCCAGAAAAATTATGCTACTACTGAAAAAGAATTCTTAGCAGTTGTGTTTGCATGTGATAATTTTAGACCTTATATTGTTGATTTCAAAGTTACTATTCACACTGATCATGCTGCTATTAAATATCTTATGGAAAAGAAAGACGCTAAGCCTAGACTCATTAGATGGGTTCTCCTGCTCCAAGAATTTGATTTGCATATTATTGATAGAAAGGGAGCTGAGAACCCCATTGCAGACAACTTATCTAGGTTAGAGAATGTTCTTGATGACCCAACGCCTATTGATGATAGCTTTCCGATGAACAATTAGCGCTCATTAATGCTTCTCGTCGCTCCCTGGTATGCTGATTATGCTAATTACATTGTTGCTAAATTTATACCTCCTAGTTTCACATACCAGCAAAAGAAAAAGTTCTTTTATGATTTAAGACATTACTTCTGGGATGACCCACACCTTAATAAAGAAGGAGTATATGGTGTTATTAGACGTTGTGTGCTCGATCATGAACAGAATGATCCTACACAAGTGTCACTCTGAATCCTATGGAGGGCACCACGCTGGAGATAGAACTGCACATAAGGTACTACAATCTGGTTTTTATTGGCCTACTCTCTTCGAAGATGCTCGTAAGTTTGTCTTATCTTGTGATGAATGTCGAAGAATTGGTAATATTAGTAGATGTCAAGAAATGCCTATGAATTATTCTCTTGTTATTGAACCGTTTGATGTTTGGGGCTTTGATTGTATGGGACCTTTTCCTGCCTCTAATGGTTACACACATATTTTAGTTGCTGTTGATTACGTTACTAAGTGGGTAGAAGCTATTCCAACTAGTAGTGCTGATCATAACACCTCTATTAATATGCTTAAAGAAGTTATTTTTCCGAGGTTTGGAGTCCCTAGATATCTTATGACTGATGGTGGTTCACATTTTATTCATGGTGCTTTCCGTAAGATGCTTTCTAAGTATGATGTCAATCATAGAATCGCATCCCCTTATCATCTGCAGTCTAGTGGTCAAGTAGAGTTGAGCAATAGAGAGCTCAAATTAATTTTGCAAAAGACTGTCAATAGATCTAGAAAGAATTGGTCCAAAAAACTTGATGATGCATTATGGTCCTATAGAACTGCATACAAAATCCTATGGGTATGTCTCCTTATAAGATGGTTTATGGAAAAGCATGTCATTTACCTCTTGAACTTGAACATAAAGCATATTGGGCTATTAAAGAGCTCAACTATGACTTCGAACTTGCCGGTGAGAAGAGGTTGTTTGATATTAGCTCACTTGATGAATGGAGAACCCAAGCCTATGAGAATGCCAAGCTATTCAAAGAAAAAGTCAAACGCTGGCATGACAAAAGGATACAAAAGCGTGAGTTTAGCGTAGGAAATTATGTGTTATTATTCAACTCTCGTTTAAGATTTTTTGCAGGAAAACTTCTCTCTAAATGGGAAGGTCCTTATGTTATCGAGGAGGTCTATTGTTCTGGTGCTATAAAAATCAACAACTTCGAAGGCACAAGTCCGAGGGTGGTGAACGGTCAAAGAATTAAACATTATATTTCAGGTAATCCTATCAATGTTGAAACTAATATTATTGAAACCGTAACCCCGGAGGAATACATAAGGGACACTTTCCGTAACGCCTGCACTCAAAAGGAATAGGTATGTGGTACGATAAGTAAACCGACTCCAAAACAACTCCAATGGCAATTTTTATCAGTTTTGGAATATTTAAGAATTTTAGGAAGAAAGAAGTAGTCTGAGAGGGGCACGAGGCCCCCACGAGAGTGGAGGGCGCGCCCACCCTTATTGGGCGCGCCCCCATGTCTCGTGGGCACCTCGTGTGCCTCCCGGACTCCATTTTCATCCACGTTACGTATTTTGGTCGGTAAAAATTTATTATATATATACTTCCGAAGGTTTGACCACCGTATCACGCAAATATCCTCTGTTTTCGTTTCGAGCTGTTTCTGTTTCAGATCTAGAGCATCATGGCATCTCCAAGCGCTCCCAAGGACAAGTTTTTCGAGAGGGTTATCAACCCCTATCTCGCGGAGGTGCTGCAACACCCCCAAACCATTGAGATGCGTGAGGGGGTGCTGCGCATCCACAATGTGGAGGGACCAAGGCGTACCGGAAGTGTGGAGACAAAGCTCGAAGTCGTGGAGCAGCAGGTTTTCAAGTGCCAAGGGATGGTGGAGCGTGGACTCAACGCCAACCAGATGATGATCACAGAGTTCACCAACAAACACAAGCTAGACGCCAAAGTCATTGGGGAGACCAACTTCAAGCTTCAAGAGAAAATCGAGCACCTCCAAGCCAAGATCTATGACCTGCAAAACCAGAACTGTGAGTATGAATATAGATTCAAGAGGATGAGTTTGGCTGCAGATTTAAGGATCCCGGAGACTCGATCATCCTTCTATGATGGTGATCCTATGCCTTGGAAGATGGACGACAAGCCTACATCATCAACAACTCTCACTTCACCACCTCCGAGGACATAATCACATGGGTATGGGCACTCCCCTTGGCAACTGCCAAGCTTGGGGGAGGTGCCCCGGTATTGTATCATCATCACACTCCTATCTTTACCATTTTATTTAGTCTGATCCTTTTAGTAGTATCTTGATCTAGTAGATTGAAGTCTTAGTTTCAATTAGTTTTGAGTTTTGCTTTGTGATCTCTTTATGTAATCGAGTCCGTGAGCTATTTATAATAAAGATTAGTGTTGAGTCAAGATCTTTTCTATGTTGCTAAGGTCCTAAGAAAGTAGAAAGAATAAAAGAGTTCATATTGATCTTATGGTTAGTGATGACTTCACACATAGAAAGTATGAGGCATAAAAGTTGTTGAGAGTTGATAAACGTAGTTTTGGTCATTGTTGCAATTAATAGGAAGTGATAAGGAAAGAGAGGTTCACATACAAATATATTATCTTGGACATCTTTTATGATTGGGAGCTCTCATTAAGTATGACATGCTAAAAGAGTTGACGTTGGACAAGGAAGACAACATAATGGCTTATGTTTTCTCACATCTCAGTTAAGGTATATTGTCATTGACCTTCCAAACATGTTGAGCTTGCCTTTCCCCCTCATGCTAGCCAAAACTCCTTGCACCAAGTAGAGATACTACTTGTGCTTCCAAATATCCTTAAACCCAGTTTTTGCCATGAGAGTCCACCATACCTACCTATGGATTGAGTAAGATCCTTCAAGTAAGTTGTCATCGGTGCAAGCAATAAAAATTGCTATCTAAATATGTATGACTTATTAGTGCAGAGAAAATAAGCTTTATGCGATCTTGTTGTGGAAGCAATAAAAGCGACGAACTGCATAATCAAGGTCCACATACAAGGGGCAATATAAAGTGACGTTCTTTTGCATTAAGATTTTGTGCATCCAACCCTAAATGCACATGACAAGCTCTGCTTCCCTTTGCGAAGGGCCTATCTTTTACTTTATGTTTTTACTTTATGCTTGAGTCAAGGTGATCTTCACCTTTCCCTTTTTCATTTTATCCTTTGGCAAGCTCCTCATGTTTGAAAGATCATGATATATATATCCAACTGGATGTAAGTTAGCATAGGCTATTATTGTTGACATCACATAAAGGTGAATACATTGGGAGGCAACACAATAAGCCCCTATCTTTCTCAGTGTTCGGCTGAAACTCCATAACCACAAGTATTGCGTGAGTGTTAGCAATTGTAGAAGACTACAAGATAGTTGAGTATGTGAACTTGCTGAAAAGGCTCTATTGTTGACTATTTACGATGTTATAATAAATTGCAATTGCTTCAATGACTGAGATTATAGGTTGTTAGTTCTCAATGAAGTTTTTGAACCATACTTGATACTGTGAATTGATTGTAACTTGAGTATAAGAAATCATATGATAAAATCTATATATGTTGTTGTTACAAGAATGATCATGATGCCCTCATGTCCGTATTTTATTTTTATCGACACCTCTATCTCTAAACATGTGGACATATTTTTTGATATCGGCTTCGCTTGAGGACAAGCGAGGTCTAAGCTTGGGGGAGTTGATACGTCCATTTTGCATCATGCTTTTATATCAATATTTATTGCATTATGGGCTATTATTACACATTATATCTCAATACTTATGGCTATTCTCCCTTATTTTACAAGGTTTACCATGAAGAGGGGGAATGCCGGCAATGGGAATTCTGGCTGGAAAAGGAGCAAACATTGGAAACCTATTCTGCATTGCTCCAAAAATCCTGAAACCCCACGAAACATGTTTTTGGAATTAATAAGAATTATTGAGCGGAAGAAATACATTAGGGGACCCACACCCTGGCCAGGAGGGTGGGGGCGCAACCACCCCTACTGGGCGCGCCCCTCTATCTCCCGGGCCCCCTGGTGGCCCCCTGGTGTCCATCTTCTGCTATATTTACCCTAGAAAAAATCGTGGGCAAGCTTACGGGACGAAACTCTGCCGCCACAAGGCGGAACCAATCTAGAGCTCTGGCAGAGCTGTTCTGCCGGGGACACTTCCCTCCGGGAGGGGGAAATCATCACCATCATAATCACCAACGATCCTCTCATCGGGAGGGGGTCAATCTCCATCAACATCTTCACCAGCACCATCTCCTCTCAAAACCCTAGTTCATCTCTTGTATCCAATCTTGTATCAAAACCACAAATTGGTACCTATGGGTTGCTAGTAGTGTTGATTACTCCTTGTAGTTGATGCTAATTGGTTTACTTGGTGGAAGATCATATGTTCAGATCCTTAATGCATATTATTACTCCTCTGATTATGAACATGAATATGCTTTGTGAGTAGTTACGTTTGTTCCTGAGGACATGGGTGAAGTCTTGCTATTAGTAGTCATGTGAATTTGGTATTCGTTCGATATTTTGATGAGATGTATGTTGTCTTTTTTCCTCTAGTGGTGTTATGTGAACGTCGACTACATGACACTTCACCATTATTTGGGCCTAGAGGAAGGCATTGGGAAGTAATAAGTAGATGATGGGTTGCTAGAGTGATGAAGCTTAAACCCTAGTTTATGCGTTGCCGTTAGGGGCTGATTTGGATCCATATGTTTAATGTTGTGGTTAGGTTTACCTTAATACTTCTTTTGTAGTTGCGGACGTTTGCAATAGGGGTTAATCATAAGTGGGATGCTTGTCCAAGTAAGGGCAGTACCCAAGCACCGGTCCACCCACATATCAAATTATCAAAGTACCAAACGTGAATCATATGAACGTGATGAAAACTAGCTTGACGATAATTCCCATGTGTCCTCGGGAGCTCCTTCCTCATTATAAAAAATTGAATAGGCTTATCCTTTGCTACATAAAGGATTGGGCCACCTTGCTGCACTTTATTTAATTTCATTGCTTGTTACTCGTTACAATTTATCTTATCACAAAACTATCTATTACCTACAATTTGAGTGCTTGCAGAGAAAACCTTACTGAAAACCGCTTATCATTTCCTTCTGCTCCTCGTTGGGTTCGACACTCTTACTTATCGAAAGGACTACGATAGATCCCCTACACTTGTGGGTCATCAGTACTTCCGCTCCAACCAATGGTACTACCGCTGGCTCCATCCAATGCTACATCCAAGCGAAACAGATGCTTGGGAAAACCAGAACTGCCACAACTTCTGCAAATGAGCTCCGAATTGAGAAAATTCAAGCTTGTTGGATAGATGATGATGAGTAGCATCCAAAACCTAGCAGTTAATTTGTCAAGCACAAAACCTAGAACAACTAGGCTCACCTATGTGCACCAACAACTTATGCTAAGCAAGATAAACAACTAAGTGATAGTAAGATATATAACATGAAACACTATGGCTATCACAAAGTAAAGTGCATAAGTAAAGCGCTCGGGTAAGAGATTATCAAGGCACGCGGAGACGACGATGTATCCCGAAATTCATACCCTTGCGGAAGCTAATCTCCGTTTGGAGCGGTGTGGAGGCACAATGCTCCCCAAGAAGCCACTAGGGCCACCGTAATCTCCTCACGCCCTCGCACAATGCAAGATGTCGTGATTCCACTAAGGGACCCTTGAGGGCGGTCACTGAACTCGTACAAATGGCAACCCTTGGGGGCAGTCACCGAATCCTACACTTTGGCAACCCTTGCGGACGGTCACCGGTACCCGTCAAATTGCTCGGGCAATCTCCACAACCTAATTGGAGACCCTGACGCTTGCCCGGAGCTTTACACTACAATGATTGAGCTCCTAACACCACCAACCGTCTAGGGCGCCCAAGCACCCAAGAGGAAGCTCTAGGGTAGCAAGCACCCAATAGTAATAAGCTTCGCAACTTGTAACTTTCACTTATCACCGTGGAGAATTCAAACCGATGCAACTAATGCAATGGCAAGGGCACACGGAGTGCAGAAGTCCATCACTCTCAAATCCCACCAAAGCAACAAAAGCTATGGAGGGAAAGAGAGGAGGAACAAGAATGAGAACACCAAGAACTCTAAGATCTAGATCCAAGGCATTCCCCTCACATAGAGGAGAAAGTGATTGGTGGGAAACATAGATCTAGATCTCCTCTCTCTTTTCCCTCAAGAACTAGGAAGAATCATTGGAGGGATCAAGAGATAGCACGCTCGAAGAAGGTCAACAATGGGGGGCAAACACGAACTAGAAGGATAAGGTCCGATGGGGAAGAAGACCCCCTTTTATAGGTGGAAAAAAAATCTAACCGTTATCCCCATTCTCAGCCCGCAGCAGGCGGTACTATCGCTCAAGGCAGCGGTACTACCGCTTGCGTGGATGGGCGGTACTGTCGCTTGGCCCAGCGGTACTACCGATGGGACCGCGCTCAGCAGCTAACACGAGCACTGGGAGAGATATAGGAGAGAACCCTCGAGAGGCACTAGTAGGAGAGGTAGGCTCGGTACTATCGCTAACGAGCCGTACTACCGCCCCTACTACCGCTGCTACTGCCGCTGAACCCGACACGAGAATTGCACGTTCCATGTCGTGGCGGTACTAGAGTGGCACTGCCGCATGAGGCTCTCGGCGGTACTACCGCCTGTGGCCCTCTGTGATACAGCCGCTCCAAGTCATGGTACTACCGCTGGCTCCATCCAATGCCACATCCATGCAGAACAGATGCTCCAGGAAAACCAGAACTGCCACATCTTTTGCAAATGAGCTCTGAATTGAGCAAAGTCAAGCTTGTTGGATAGATGACAACAAGTAGCATCCAAAACCTAGCGGTTAATTTGTCAAGCACAAAACCTAAACCAACTAGCTCACCTATGTGCACCAACAACTTATGCTAAGCAAGATAAACAACTAAGTGATAGCAAGATATACAACATGAAACACTATGGCTATCACAAAGTAAAGTGCATAGGTAAAGGGCTCAGGTAAGAGATAACCGAGGCACGTGGAGACAATGATGTATTCGAAGTTCACACCCTTGCGGATGCTAATCTCGGTTTGGAGCGGTGTGAAGGCACAATGCTCCCGAAGAAGCCACTAGGGCCACTGTAATCTCCTCACGCCCTCGCATAATACAAGATGTATTCCACTAAGGGACTCTTGAGGGCGGTCACCGAACCCATACAAATGGCAACCCTTGGGGGCAGTCACCGAACCCATACACTTTGGCAACCTTTGGGGCGGTCACCGGTATCCGTGAAATTGCTCGTAGCAATCTCCACAACCTAATTGGAGACCCCGACGCTTGCCCGGAGCTTGACACCACAATGATTGAGCTCCGAACACCACCAACAATCTAGGGTGCCCAAGCACCCAAGAGGAAGCTCTAGGGTACCAATCACCCAAGATTAATAAGCTTCTCAACTTGTAAATTCCACGTATCACCGTGGAGAACTCAAACCGATGCAATTAATGCAATGGCAAGGGCACGCGGAGTGCCCAAGTCCCTCACTCTCAAATCCCGCCAAAGCAACGAAAGCTATGGAGGAAAAAGAGAGGAAGAACAAGAAGGAGAACACCAAGAACTCCAAGATCTAGATCCAAGGGGTTTCCCTCACATAGAGGAGAAAGTGATTGGTGGAAACATAGATCTAGATCTCCTCTCTCTTTTCCCTCAAGAACTAGCAAGAATCATTGGAGGAATTGAGTGATAGCAAGCTCGAAGAAGGTTAACAATGTGGGGCAAACACGGGCTAGAAGGGTAAGGTCCAATGGGAAGAAGACCCCCTTTTATAGGTGGGAAAAAATCCAAACGTTATCCCCATTCTCGGCCCGCAGCGGGCGGTACTACCGCTTGCGTGGACGGGCGGTACTGTCGCTTGGTCCAGCGGTACTTCCGCTGGGATCGTGCTCGGCAGCTAACACGAACACTGGGAGAGATACATGAGAGAACCCTCGAGCGGCACTAGTAGCGGAGGTAGGCATGGTATTGCCACTAATGGGCGGTACTACTGCCCCTACTGCCGTTGCTACCGCCGCTGAACCTGACACGAGAACTGCACGTTTTGAGTCGTGGCGGTACTAGAGCGGCATGAATCGCATCGCCGCTTGAGGTCCTCAGCATACTATCACTCTCGTTGTATACTACCACCGTGGCCCTCAGCTGATCTTGCCGCTCCAAGCTACGGTACTAGCGTTGTCTCCATCTAATGCCACATCCAAGCAAAACAGATGCTTTAGGAAAACCAGAACTGCCACAACTTCTGCAAAATGAGCTCCGAATTGAGCAAACTCAAGCTTGTTGGATAGACAACGACGAGTAGCAACCAAAACCTAGCGGTTAGATTGTCAAGCACAAAACCTAAAACAACTAGGCTCACCTATGTGCACCAACAACTTATGCTAAGGAAGATAAACAACTAAGTGATAGCAAGATATATAGCATGAAACACTATGGCTATCACAAAGGAAAGTTTATAAGCAAAGGGCTCGGGTAAGAGACAACCGAGGCACGCGGAGATGATGATGTGAAGTTCACACCCTTGCGGATGCTAATCTCCGTTTGGAGCGGTGTTGAGGCATAATGCTCCCCAAGAAACCACTTGGGCCACCATAATCTCCTCACGCCCTCGCACAATGCAAGATGTTGTGATACCACTAAAGGACCCTTGAGGGCGGTCACCGAACCCGTACAAATGGAAACCCTTGGGGGCAGTCACCGAATCCATACACTTTGGCAACCCTTGGGGGCCGTCACCTGTACCCGTAAAATTGCTCGGGGCAATCTCCACAACCTAATTGGAGACCCCAATGCTTGCCCGGAGCTTTACACCAAAATCATTGAGCTCCGGACACCACCAACCGTCTAGGGCGCCCAAGCACCCAAGAGGAAGCTCTACGGTACCAAGCACCCAAGATTAATAAGTTCTCAATTTGTAACTTCCATGTATCACCGTCAAGAACTCAAATCGATGCAACTAATGCAATGGCCAGGGCACACGGAGTGCCCAAGTCCCTCACTCTCAAATGCCACGAAAGCAAAGAAAGCTATGGAGGAAAAAGAGAGGAAGAACAAGAAGAAGAACACCAGGAACGCCAAGATCTAAATCCAAGGGGTTCCCCTCACATAGAGGAGAAAGTGATTGGTGGAAACATAGCTCGATCTCCTCTCTCTTTTCCCTCAAGAACTAGCAAGAATCATTGGCGGGATTGAGAGATAGCAAGCCCGAAGAAGGTCACCAATGGGGGGAAACACGAGCTAGAAGAATAAGTTCCGATGGGGAAGAAGACCCCCTTTTATAGGTCAGGAAAAATCCAACCGTTATCCCCATTCTCAGCCCGCAATGGGCAGTACTACTGCTCAAGGGAGCGGTAGTACCGCTTGCACGGACGGGCGGTACTGTCGCTTAGCCCAGCGACACTACCACTGGGACCGCACTCAGCAGCTAACATGAGCACTAGGAGAGATACATGAGAGAACACTCGAGCGGCACTAGTAGAGGTGGTTGGCGCGACACTACCACTCCTAATACCATTGCTAATTTCGCTAAAACTGACACGAGAGCTGCACATTCCAAGTAGGCGGTACTAGAGCGGCACTACCGCTTGAGGCTCTTGGCGGAACTACCGTTGCTGAAGAAGTACTACCGCCTGTGTCCCTCGGCGGTACTGCCTCTCCAAGCCATGGTACTATCGCTGGTTCCATCCAATGCCACATCCAAGCAAAACAGATGCTCCAGGAAAACCAGAACTGCCACAACTTCTGCAAATGAGCTCTAAATTGAGCAAACTCAAGCTTGTTGGATAGATGACTAAGAGTAGCATCCAAAACCTAGCGGTTAATTTGCCAAGCACAAAACCTAAAACAACTAGGCTCACCTATGTGCACCAACAACTTATGCTAAGCAAGATAAACAACTAAGTGATAGCAAGATATATAACATGAAATGCTATGCCTATCACAAAGTAAAGTGCATAGGTAAAGGGATCGGGTAAGAGATAACCAAGGCACACGGAGACGATGATGTATCCTGAAGTGCACACCCTTGTGGATGCTAATCTCTGTTTGGAGCGGAGTGGAGGCACAATGCTCCCCAAGAAGCGACTAGGGCCACCGTGATCTCCTCACGCCCTCGCACAATGCAAGATGTCGTGATTCCACTAAGGGTCCCTTGAGCGTAGTCACCGAACCCGTACAAATGGCAACCCTTGCGGCAGTCACCGAACCCATACACTTTGGCAAACCTTGGGGGCGGTCACCGGTAACCGCCAAATTGCTCGGGGCAATCTCCACAACCTAATTGGAGACCCCGACGCATGCCGACAGCTTTACACCACAATGATTGAGCTTCGAACACCAGCAACCATCTAGGGCGCCCAATCACCCAAGAGGAAGCTCTAGTGTATAAAGCACCCAAGATTAATAAGCTTCTCGTCTTGTAACTTCCACGTATCACCATGGAAACTCAAACTAATGCAACTAATGCAATGGCAAGGGCACACGGAGTGCCCAAGTCCCTCAGTCTCAAATCCCACCAAAGGAACGAAAGCTATGGAGGAAAAAGAGAGGAAGAAAAAGAAGGAAAACTCCAAGATCTAGATCCAACGGGTTCCCCTCACATAGAGGAGAAAGTGATTGGTGGAAACATAGATCTAGATCGCCTCTCTCTCTTCCCTCAAGGACTAGCAAGAATCATTGGAGGGATTGAGAGATAGCAAGCTCGAAGAAGGTCAATAATGGGGGGCAAACACGAGCTCGAAGGATAAGGTCCAATGGGGAAGAAGACCCCCTTTTATAGGTGGGGAAAATCAAACTGTTATCCCCATTCTCAGCGCACGGCGGGCGGTATTGCCACTCAAGGGAGCGGTACTACCGCTTGCGCGGATGGGCGGTACTATCGCTTCGCCCAGCAGTACTACCGCTATGACCGCGCTCAGCAGCTAACATGAGCACTGGGAGAGATACAGGAGAGAACCCTCGAGCAGTACTAGTAGCGGAGGTACGCGCGGTACTACCGCGAACGAGCGTTACTACCACTCCTACAGCCGCTAAAACCAACACGAGAACTACATGTTCCGAGTCATGGCGGTACTAGAGCGGCACAGGAGTGGCACTGTCGCTTGAGCCTCTCAGCGGTACTACCGCTACAGTAGCAGTACTACCACTTGTGGCCCTCGGCGGTACTACCGCTCCAAGCCACGGTACTGCCGCTGGCTCCATCCAATGCCACTTCCAAGAAAAATAGATGCTCCAGGAAAACCAGAACTGCCACAACTTCTGCAAATGAGCTCCGAATTTAGCAAACTCAAGCTTGTTGGATAGATGACGATGAGTAGAATCCAACACCTAGTGGTTAATTTGTCAAGCAAAAAACCTAAAACAACTAGGCTCACCTACGTACACCAACAACTTATGCTAAGCAAGATAAACAACTGAGTGATAGCATGATATATAACATGAAACACTATGGCTATCACAAAGTAAAGTGCATAAGTAAAGGGCTCGGGTAAGAGATAACCGAGTCACGCAAAGACTACTATGTATCCCGAAGTTCACACCCTTGTGGATGCTAATCTCCGTTTGGAGCGTGTGGAGGCACAATGCTCCCCATGAAGCCACTAGGGCCACCGTAATCTCCTCACGCCCTCGCACAATGCAAGATGTCGTGATTCCACTAGGGACCCTTGAGGGCGGTCACCGAACCCGTATAAATGGAAACCCTTGGGGGCAGTCACCGAACCCGTACACTTTGGCAACCCTTGGGGCGGTCATCGGTACCCGTCAAATTGCTCGGGGCAATCTCCACAACCTAATTGGTGACCCCGACGCTTGCCCAGAGCTTTACATGTTGGGGAACGTAGTAATTTCAAAAAAATTCCTATGCACACGTAAGATCATGGTGATGCATAGCAACGAGAGGGGAGAGTGTTGTCTACATACCCTTGTAGACCGAAGCGGAAGCAATCACAACGTAGAGGAAGTAGTCGTACGTTCTCCTCGCGATCCAACCGATCCCAGCGCCGTTACTCCGGCGCCTCCGAGTTCTTGACACACGTACAGCTCGGTGACGATCCTCGGGCTCCGATCCAGCAAAGCTCCGGGGAGAGAGAGTTCCGTCAGCATGATGGCGTGGTGACGATCTTGATGTTCTACCGACGCAGGGCTTCGCCTAAGCACCGCTACGATATGACCGAGGTGGAATATGGTGGAGGGGGGCACCGCACACGGCTAAGGAACGATCTCAAGGATCAACTTGTGTGTCTTAGGGTGCCCCCTGCCCCCGTATATAAAGGAGCAAGGGGGAGGGCCGGCCGGCCCTAGAGGGGCGCGCCACGGGAGGGGAGTCCTCCTCCTAGTGGGAGTAGGACTCCCTTTCCTAGTCCAACTAGGAGGGAAGGGGAAGGAAGGAGAGGAGAGGGAGAGGAAGGGGGCGCCCCCCTCCTGTCCAATTCGGACTCCTCATGGGGGCGCGCCACCTCCCCGGCATCCTCTCTCTCCCTCGTGGCCCATTAAGGCCCATTACTTCCCGGGGTTCCGGTAACCCTCCCACTCCGGTATTATCCAAACCACTCGAACCATTCTGATGTCCGAACATAGCTGTCCAATATATCAATCTTTACGTCTTGACCATTCCGAGACTCCTCGTCATGTCCGTGATCACATCCGGACTCGAACTCCTTCGGTACATCAAAATACACAAACTCATAATATAACCGCCATCGAAACCTTAAGCGTGCGGACCCTACGGTTCGAGAACAATGTAGACATGACCGAGACACGTCTCCTGTCAATAACCAATAGCGGGACCTGGATGCCCATATTGGTTCCTACATATTCTACGAAGATCTTTATCGGTCAAACCGCATAACAACATACGTTGTTCCTTTGTCATCGGTATGTTACTTGCCCGAGATTCGATCGTCGGTATCCAATACCTAGTTCAATCTCGTTACGGCAAGTCTCTTTACTCGTTCCGTAATACATCATCTCACAACTAACTCATTAGTTGCAATGCTTGCAAGGCTTAAGTGATGTGCATTACCGAGAGGGCCCAGAGATACCTATCCGACATTCGGAGTGACAAATCCTAATCTCAAATACGCCAACCCAACAAGTACCTTTGGAGACACCAGAGAGCACCTTTATAATCACCCGATTCGTTGTGACGCTTTGGTAGCACACAAAGTGTTCCTCCAAAGAACGGAGTTGCATAATCTCATAGTCATAGGAACATGTATAAGTCATGGAGAAAGCAATAGCAACATACTAAACGATCGGGTGCTAAGCTAACGGAATGGGTCATGTCAATCAGATCATTCAACTAATGATGTGATCCGTTAATCAAATAACAACTCTTTGTCCATGGTTAGGAAACATAACCATCTTTGATTAACAAGCTAGTCAAGTAGAGGCATGCTAGTGACACTCTGCTTGTCTATATATTCACACATGTATTATGTTTCCGGTTAATACAATTCTAGCATGAATAATAAACATTTATCATGATATAAGGAAATAAATAATAACTTTATTATTGCCTCTAGGGCATATTTCCTTCAGTCTCCCACTTGCACTAGAGTCAATAATCTAGATCACATCACCATGTGATTCACATCGATAGTTCACATCATCATGTGATTAACACCCATAGTTCACATCGCCATGTGACCAACATCCAAAGGGTTTACTAGATTCAGTAATCTAGTTCACATCGCTATGTGATTAACACCCAAAGAGTACTTAGGTGTGATCATGTTTTGCTTGTGAGAGAATCTTAGTCAACGGGTCTTTCACATTCAGATCCATTATGTATTTTGCAATTTTTTATGTCTACAATGCTCTGCACGGAGCTACTCTAGCTAATTGCTCCCACTTTCAATATGTATCTAGATCAAGACTTAGAGTCATCCAGATCGGTGTCAAAACTTGCATCGACGTAACCCTTTACGACGAACCTTTTGTCACTTCCATAATCGAGAAACATATCCTTATTCCACTAAGGATAATTTTGGTATTTGTCGATGATCTACTCCTAGATCACTATTGTACTCCTTGCCAAACTCAAAGGGGGCATACAATAGATCTGGTACACAAGATGGCATACTTTATAGAACCTATGGCCAAGGCATAGGGAATGACTTCCATTCTCTTTCTATCTTCTGCCGTGGTCGGGTTTTGAGTCTTACTCAATTTCACACCTTGTAACACAGCAAGAACTCTTTCTTTGATCGCTCCATTTTGAACTACTTCAAAATCTTGTCAAGGTATGTACTCATTGAAAAACTTATCAAGCGCCTTGATCTATCTCTATAGATCTTGATGCTCAATATGTAAGCAGCTTCACCGAGGTCTTTCTTTGAAAAACTCCTTTCAAACACTCCTTTATGCTTTGCAGAATAATTCTACATTATTTCCGATCTACAATATGTCATTCACATATACTTATCAGAAATGTTGTAGTGCTCCCACTCACTTTCTAGGAAATACAGGCTTCACTGCAAGTCTGTATAAACTATATGCTTTGATCAACTTATCACAGCGTATATTCCAACTCCGAGATGCTTGCACCAGTCCATAGATGCACATTTTGTTAACACCTTTAGGATCGACAAAACCTCTTGGTTGTATCACATACAACTCTTCTTTAATAACTCCATTAAGGAATGCAGTTTTTTATCCATTTGCCAGATTTCATAAAATGCGGCAATTGCTAACATGATTCGGACAGACTTTTAAGCATCGATACGAGTGAGAAAATCTCATTGTATTCAACATCTTGAACTTTGTCAAAAACCCTTTTCGACAAGTCTTGCTTTGTAGATAGTAACACTACTATCAGCGTCCATCTTCCTCTTGAAGATCCATTTATTTTCTATGGCTTGCCGATCATCGGGCAACTCCACCAAAGTCCACACTTTGTTCTCATACATGGATCTCATCTCGATTTCATGGCCTCAAGCCATTTCGCGAATCTAGGCTCATCATCGCTTCCTCATAGTTCGTAGGTTTGTCATGGTCAAGTAACATGACCTCCGTAATGGATTACCGTACCACTCAGTGCGGATCTCACTCCGTTTACCTACGAGGTTCGGTAGTAACTTGATCCAAGTTACATGATCATCATCATTAGCTTCCTCACTAATTGGTATAGTAGTCACAAGAACAGATTTTTGTGATGAACTACTTTCCAATAAGGGAACAGGTACAATTACCTCATCAAGTTCTACTTTCCTCCCACTCACTTCTTTCGAGAGAAACTCCTTCTCTAGAAAGGATCCATTTATTAGCAACGAATGTTTTGCCTTCGGATCTGTGATAGAAGGTGTACCCAACAATTTCCTTTGGGTATTCTATGAAGACGCACTTCTCCGATTTGGATTTGAGCTTATCAAGATGAAACTTTTTCACATAAGCATCACAGCCCCAAACATTAAGAAACGACAACTTTGGTTTCTTGCTAAACCACAGTTCATATAGTGTCGTCTCAACGGATTTAGATGGTGCCCTATTTAATGTGAATGCAGTTGTCTCTAATGCATGATCCCAAAACGATATTGGTAAATCGGTAAGAAACATCATAGATTGTACTATATCCAATAAAGTACGGTTATGACGTTCGGACACACCATTATGATGTGGTGTTCGGTGGCATGAATTTGTGAAACTATTCCACATTGTTTTAATTGAAGACCAAACTCAGAACTCAAATATTTGTCTCCGCGATCGATCGTAGAAACCTTATTTTCTTGTCACGGTGATTTTTCCACTTCACTCTGAAATTCTTTGAACCTTTCAACTATTTCAGACTTATGTTTCATCAAGTAGATATACCCATATCTGCTCAAATCATCTGTGAAGGTCAGAAAATAACGATATCCGCCATGAGCCTCAACATTCATCGGACCACATACATCTGTATGTATGATTTCCAACAAATCTGTTGCTGTCTCCATAGTACCGGAGAACGGCGATTTAGTCATCTTGCCCATGAGGCACGGTTCGCAAGTACCAAGTGATTCATAATCAAGTGGTTCCAAAAGTCCATCAGTATGGAGCTTCTTCATGTGCTTTACACCGATATGACCTAAACGGCAGTGCCACAAATAAGTTGCACTATCATTATTAACTTTGCATCTTTTGGCATCAATATTATGAATATGTGCATCACTACGATCGAGAGCCAACAAACTATTTTCGTTGGGTGTATGACCATTGAAGGTTTTATTCATTTAAATAGAACAACAATTATTCTCTGATTTTAAATGAATAACCGTATTGCAATAAACATGATCAAATCATATTCATGCTCAATGCAAACGCCAAATAACATTTATTTAGGTTTAACACTAATCCCGAAAGTATAGGGAGTGTGCGACGATGATCATATCAATCTTGGAACTACTTTCAACACACATCATCACTTCACCCTTAACTAGTTTCTGTTTATTCTGCAACTCCATTTCGAGTTACTAATCTTAGCAACCGAACAAGTATCAAATACTCAGGGGCTACTATAAACACTAGTAAAGCACACATCAATAACCTGTATATCAAATATACCCTTGTTCACTTTGCCATCCTTCTTATCCACCAAATATTTAGGGCATTTCCGCTTCCAGTGACTATTTCCTTTGCAGTGTAAGCACTCAGTTTCAGGCTATGGTCCAGCTTTGGGCTTCTTCGCAGGAGTGACAACTTGCTTGTCTTTCCTCTTGAAGTTCCCTTTGCCCTTTTTCTTGAAACTAGTGGTCTTGTCAATCATCAACACTTGATGCTCTTTCTTGATTTCTACCTTTATTGATTTCAACATCACAAAGAGCTCGGGAATCGTTTTCGTCATCCCTTGCATACTATAGTTCATCACGAAGTTCTACTAACTTGGTGATGGTGACTAGAGAATTCTGTCAATCACTATCTTATCTAGAAGATTAACTCCCACTTGATTCAAGCGATTGAAGTATCCAGACAATCTGAGCACATGCTCACTAGTTGAGAGATTCTCCTCCATCTTCTAGCTATAGAACTTGTTGGAGACTTCACAACTCTCAACTCGGGTATTTGCTTGAAATATTAACTTCAATTCCTGGAACATCTCATATGGTCCATGATGTTCAAAACATCTTTGAAGTCCCGATTCTAAGCCATAAAGCATGGTGCACAAAACTATCAAGTAGTCATCCTATTGAGCTAGCCAAACGCTCATAACGCCTCGATCCGCTCCCTGCAATAGGTTTGTCACCTAGCGGTGCATCAAGGACATAATTCTTCTGCGTAGCAATGAGGATAAACCTCGGATCACGGATCCAATCCGCATCATTGCTACTAACATTTTTCAACACAGCTTTCTAGGAACATATCAAAATAAACATATGAAAGCAACAACGCAAGCTATTGATCTTACAACATAATTTGCAAAATACTACCAGACTAAGTTCATGATAAATTTAAGTTCAATTAATCATATTACTTAAGAACTCCCACTTAGACAGACATCTCTAGTCATCTAAGTGATCACGTGATCCAAATCAACTAAACCATAACCGATCATCACGTGAGATGGAGTAGTTTTCAATGGTGAACATCTTATGTTGATCATATCTACTATATGATTCACGCCGACCTTTCGGTCTCCGTGTTCCGAGGCCATATCTGCATATGCTAGGCTCGTCAAGTATAACTGAGTATTCTGCGTGTGCAAAACTGGCTTGCACCCGTTGTAGATGGACGAGAGCTTATCACACCGATCATCACGTGGTGTCTCGGCACGACGAACTTTGGCAACAAAGGCATACTCGGGAGAACACTACTTGATAATTTTAGTGAGAGATCATCTTAAAATGCTACCGTCAATCAAAGCAAGATAAGATGCATAAAGGATAAACATCACATGCAATCAATATAAGTGATATGATATGGCCATCATCATCTTGTGCTTGTGATCTCCATCTCTGAAGCACCATTGTGATCACCATCGTCCCCGGCGCGACACCTTGATCTCCATCATAGCATCGTTGTCGTTTACGCCATCTATTGCTTCTACGACTATCGCTACCGCTTAGAGATAAAGTAAAGCAATTACAGGGCGTTTGCATTTCATACAATAAAGCGACAACCATATGGCTCCTGCCAGTTGCCGATAACTTCGGTTACAAAACATGATCATCTCATACAATAAAATATAGCATCACGTCTTGACCATATCACATCACAACATGCCCTGCAAAAACAAGTTAGACGTCCTCTACTTTGTTGTTGCAAATTTTACGTGGCTGCTACGGGCTTAGCAAGAACCGTTCTTACCTCGCATCAAAACCACAACGATAGTTTGTCAAATAGACTCGCTTTTAACCTTCACAAGGACCAGGCGTAGCCACACTCGGTTCAACTAAAGTGAGAGATACAGACACCCGCCAATCACCTTTAAGCACCAAAGTGCTCGTAACGGTGAAACCAGTCTCGCGTAAGCGTCGCGTAATGTCGGTCCGGCCGCTTCATCTCACAATACCGCTGAACCAAAGTATGACATGCTGGTAGGCGATGACTTATATCGTCCACAACTCACTTGTGTTCTACTCGTGCAAAACATCAAACCATAAAACCTAGGCTCGGATGCCATCATTTGGGGAACGAGTAATTTCAAAAAATTCCTACGCACACGTAAGATCATGGTGATGCATAGCAACGAGAGGGAGAGTGTTGTCTACATACCCTTGTAGACCGGGCGAAGCGATCACAACATAGAGGAAGTAGTCGACGTTCTCCTCGCGATCCAACCGATCCCAGCGCCGCATTCCGGCGCCTCCGAGTTCTTGACACACGACAGCTCGGTGACGATCCTCGGCTCCGATCCAGCAAAGCTCCGGAGAGAGAGTTCCACAAGACGACGGCGTGGTGACGATCTTGATGTTCTACCGATGCAGGATTCGCCTAAGCACCGCTACGATATGACCGAGGTGGAATATGGTGGAGGGGGCACCGACACGGCTAAGGAACGATCTCAAGGATCAACTTGTGTGTCTTAGGGTGCCCCCTGCCCCGTATATAAAGGAGCAAGGGGAGGGCCGGCCGGCCCTAGAGAGGCGCCAAGGGAGGGGAGTCCTCCTCCTAGTGGGAGTAGGACTCCCTTCCTAGTCCAACTAGGAAGGGAAGGGGAAGGAAGGAGAGGGAGAGGAGAGGAAGGGGGCGCCGCCCCTCCTTGTCCAATCGGACTCCTCATGGGGGGCGCGCCACCTCCCGGCGCAGCCCTCTCTCTCCCTCGTGGCCCATTAAGGCCCATTACTTCCCGGGGGTTCCGTAACCCTCCGGCACTCGGTATTATCCGAAACCACTCGGAACCATTCTGATGTCCGAACATAGCTGTCCAATATATCAATCTTTACGTCTCGACCATTCCGAGACTCCTCGTCATGTCCGTGATCACATCCGGGACTCCAAACTCCTTCGGTACATCAAAATACACAAACTCATAATATAACTGTCATCGAAACCTTAAGCGTGCGGACCCTACGGTTCGAGAACAATGTAGACATGACCGAGACACGTCTCCGGTCAATAACCAATAGCGGGACTTGGATGCCCATTTTGGTTCCTACATATTCTACGAAGATCTTTATCGGTCAAACCGCATAACAACATACGTTGTTCCCTTTGTCATCGGTATGTTACTTGCCCGAGATTCGATCATCGGTATCCAATACCTAGTTCAATCTCGTTACCGGCAAGTCTCTTTACTCGTTCCGTAATACATCATCTCACAACTAACTCATTAGTTGCAATGCTTGCAGGGCTTAAGTGATGTGCATTACCGAGAGGGCCCAGAGATACCTCTCTGACATTCGGAGTGACAAATCCTAATCTCGAAATATGCCAACCCAACAAGTACCTTTGGAGACACCTGTAGAGCACCTTTATAATCACCCAGTTACGTTATGACATTTGGTAGCACACAAAGTGTTCCTCAAGTAAACGGGAGTTGCATAATCTCATAGTCATAGGAACATGTATAAGTCATGGAGAAAGCAATAGCAACATACTAAACGATCGGGTGCTAAGCTAACGGAATGGGTCATGTCAATCAGATCATTCAACTAATGATGTGATCCCGTTAATCAAATAACAACTCTTTGTCCATGGTTAGGAAACATAACCATCTTTGATTAACAAGCTAGTCAAGTAGAGGCATACTAGTGACACTGCTTGTCTATATATTCACACATGTATTATGTTTCCGGTTAATACAATTCTAGCATGAATAATAAACATTTATCATGATATAAGGAAATAAATAATAACTTTATTATTGCCTCTAGGGCATATTTCCTTCAGTCTCCCACTTGCACTAGAGTCAATAATCTAGATCACATCACCATGTGATTCACATAGATAGTTCACATCATCATGTGATTAACACCCATAGTTCACATCGCCATGTGACCAACATCCAAAGGGTTTACTAGATTCAGTAATCTAGTTCACATCGCTATGTGATTAACACCCAAAGAGTACTTAGGTGTGATCATGTTTTGCTTGTGAGAGAATCTTAGTCAACGGGTCTTTCACATTCAGATCCGTTATGTATTTTACAATTTTTATGTCTACAATGCTCGCACGGAGCTACTCTAGCTAATTGCTCCCACTTTCAATATGTATCTAGATCAAGACTTAGAGTCATCCGATCGGTGTCAAAACTTGCATCGACGTAACCCTTTACGTATTTAACCTTTTGTCACTTCCATAATCGAGAAACATATCCTTATTCCACTAAGGATAATTTTGAGCGCTGTCGATGATCTACTCCTAGATCACTATTGTACTCCTTGCCAAACTCAAAGGGGGGCATACAATAGATCTGGTACACAAGATGGCATACTTTATAGAACCTATGGCCAAGGCATAGGGAATGACTTTCATTCTCTTTCTATCTTCTGCCGTGGTCGGGTTTTGAGTCTTACTCAATTTCACACCTTGTAACACGTGCAAGAACTCTTTCTTTGACTGCTCCATTTTGAACTACTTCAAAATCTTGTCAAGGTATGTACTCATTGAAAAACTTATCAAGCGCCTTGATCTATCTCTATAGATCTTGATGCTCAATATGTAAGCAGCTTCACCGAGGTCTTTCTTTGAAAAACTCCTTTCAAACACTCCTTTATGCTTTGCAGAATAATTCTACATTATTTCCGATCTACAATATGTCATTCACATATACTTATCAGAAATGCTGTAGTGCTCCCACTCACTTTCTAGGAAATATAGGCTTCACTGCAAGTCTGTATAAACTATATGCTTTGATCAACTTATCACAGCGTATATTCCAACTCCGAGATGCTTTGATCAACTTATTACTGCAACGGTTTGAGCTCTCTACGAACGATATGATCAAGCTACCAACTTGAGAGACCCCCTTGATAGTATGGCAAATGATCCTATAACCCGGTCTCCCAACTACCACCATGAGACCGGTAAAATAGAAAACCTATCAAGGGCAAACATTTGCCTTGGGCATGATCCACTTGAGCTAGATGATAACGATCTTGTCCTCCTCAAGATGGACCACCTTTCTTGTTTGTGTTGGGTCGATGAAGACTAGTTGATTGCTCCCTCATACTCCACTATGGGTGAGCCACTCTTCGGCACATCTTCACAAGTCCATTGTCACCATAATGGACGGTAAGCTTCAAGCACTTGATCTCTTCGTGATGCTCCACTTGAACCTGCACACCACAATCTTGATGATGATCACTACTTGATGTCATCTTCTCCATGGGTTGTATGATATCTTCCTCTTGACGCAAGCCCATGGAAACATACCTAACCCCACATAGAACTCTCACGTAGACCATGGGTTAGTACACAAAGTGTAATGGACAATGCTTATCATACCATGGGATCACTTAATCCCTCTCGGTACATCTTATATGCTTTGTGTGTTGATCAACTTGAATCACTCTCTGTACTTAGTCTTGATCAACCTTGAATCTTTCCAACTCTCTTCATTTGGATGAAGTCTTGAAGGTAAACATGAATGATCACACAATCTTCTTCTTCGAGACATTCTTGCAATAAGCTCAACACTCACATGACCAATCTTTGGATAATTCCTTAATAGCACCTTGGTCAACTCATAAAATCCTTGAAACCAACACATGTACTTCAAGAAATGCCTATGGACAAATCCTTCAAATATAACTCAATGCAACCATTAGTCAATAGAATTTCATCAATTACCAAAACCACACATGAGGACACCACATGTTCTTTCACTTGTCATTGCCTATCTCTATTTTGTTTTCAAGTTAAATGTCGAAGAGACAAGTTTAATGGGTGAAGCCTAATTTTCAATCGACGGCTCCCTTAATGTCACTCATTCTTCTCCCAGTTGCAACTCCACACCCAACATGCAATTAGGGGCCGGCCTTTGTTGCCCCTGTTACAAGTCCACCATCGATACACAATTCGGCCTGAACCATTTTGCTCCCATTTGAAAGTCCATCCTCAACACGCAGCTGGGAAGTTAACCATTATTCCCTAGTTGCAACTCCACCTCTAGTTGCAAGCGCACCATCGACTCGCAACTAGGCCCATAATTTGTTCCATCTCAGTTGCAGGCTCATCCTTGACTCGCAACTCTGACTCTTTTTTAGTTTTTTATCCCAGTTGCAGGTCCACCCTTGGTCGAACATTAATTCGCAACTGGGCTCGTAGTTTTGTAGTTGTCTCAATTGCAAGTCCATCCTCTACTCGCAACTATGTTCGTAGTTGTCCGAGTTGACATCCAACCCTTGACTCACAACTGGACATGTGGTTTGTTTCAACCCAATTGCATGTTACCCTTTAATCGTAACTGGGATCATAGATTTGTAGTTGTGCCAGTTGCAAGTCCACCCTCGACTCACAATTAGCTGGTAGTTGCCCCAGTTGCAAGTCCACCATCGACTTGCAACTGGGCATGTGTTTTGTTTTTATTCCAGTTGCAAATCCACGCTCGACTCGCAACTGGGCTTGTAGTTTGTCATTTGTCCCAGATGCAAGTCCACCCTCAGTTCACAAATAGTTTGTGTAGTTATCCCAGTTACAAGTCCGCGCTTGACTTGCAACTAGGCCTATTCTTTGTTTCATTCTAGTTGCAAGTCCACCCTTGACTCGCAACTGGGCCTATAGTTTTGCAGTTGTCTCTTTTGCAAGTACACTCTCGAATCGCAACTGGGCCAAAATCACTATTCTGACCCTTTGAACGAACTTTGTCACAAAATGAACTCGACGTGAAAGTATTTCATGATCTGACCTTTTTAGCAATGCCATAGCCCGCGGTGTTTCTGCCCAAAATAGAAACGCCGAGGTAGCTAGCCTTTCTGATCAAAGAAGAAACGCCGAGGTAGATAGCGTTTCAGACCAGGTAAGAAACGCCGAAGGCGATGGAGTTTCTAGCCATCATAGAAACGCCAAGGAACCATGGCGTTGCTGCCCTCTTTGGTCATAATTAATTAGCCTTATTAGTTAGGCTGTTCATCCGCATTCCACATGCACATGAAAAAGGGCAGCAACGCCATGGTCATTGGTGTTTCAATGATGGGCAGCAACGCCAGCGCCTTTGGCGTTTCTTACCTCGTCCGCAACGCTAGCTAACACGGCGTTTCTTCTTTGATCAGAAACGCTAGCTACCTCGGTGTTTCTATGTTGGGCAGAAACGCCACGGGCTGTGGCGTTGCTAAAAGGGTCAGATCGTGAAATACTTTCACGTCGAGTTCATTTTGTGACAAAGTTCATTGAAAGGGTCAGAATAGTGAAAAAGGCCTCGCAACTGGGCCAATAGTTTTGTTGTTGTCCCTATTGCAAGTCCACCATCCGACTCGCAATTGGGTTGCCCTAAGAAGCAGAACGCGCCATCACCTACAGCCCTTTCCTCTGCCGGGGACTTTCACGAAATGTTTGTTTTGCCGTGCACCCTCGACTCGTAGATGGCATCATAGTATTGTGTAGTTGTCCCCGTTGCAAGTCCGTCCTCGACTTGCACCTAGACCATAGTTTGTTTTCATACAACTTGCAAGTCCATCCTTGACTCGCAACTTCGGACATGGTTTTTTTGTTGTACCAGTTGCCATTCTAGCCTCCGACTCGCAACTGGGCCTTTTGCTTTCGCCAAAATGAAAGTACACCTTTGACTCACAACTTGCATCGTAGTTTTGTGTAGTTGTCCCAGTTGCAAGTCCGCCCTTAACTCGCAGCTAGGACTGTTGCTTGTTTCATCCCAGTTGCAAGTACACCCTTGACTCGCAATTGGGCTTGCAGTTTTGTAGCTGTCCCAGTTGCATCTCCACCCACGGCTTGCAACTCGGCCGATAGTTTTTTTTATTTTCCCTGTTCCTCCGACTCATAACTAGGCCTTTTGTTTTGCCAGTTGCAAGTGCACCCTTGTGGCACCCTGGCTCAGAGAAACTGGAACGCCCCGTATTCCAGCCCAGAGATCGAGGAGAAGTCTTCTGGAATATGGCACTGCTTAGCATAGAACAAATCAGCTCTTTATTACAGTCTAAATGAGTACAAGGGGATTACATCGGCATGGCGATAATATGCCTGCCACGGTTGCTCTATGCAAGCAGCAGAACAACACGAAGCAGCGGAATAACTCTAGCAGCGGAATAGCGACGACGGTGATGAACTCCACTCCGCAGGGACTCTATCTGGAACGCTTATCCTAGCTTGCAAACAAAGGATCCATAGCAAACAAGCAATCAAATCCGGCATGACCTGCAAACTAGCATAACACGCCAGGTCAGTACATTGCATGCACTTCCAAGCTCACAGCAACCAAGAGCAATCAAAACAAACAACAGCATGGCATTTATAGGTTAACAACGATTAACATGATATTATCAGAACAACATGGCATCAACAAGGTGAACATGATACAGCTAGAACACTACGAGCATGGCATGAACATATGAACATGATGATACTAGCATGCAACATGATGACACTATCATGCACCAACTTACTCTGGTCGGGGTTACCTCGTAACCATCACATACATCACTTACCACCGCGGACATCACACGGTCATCTTAGGATCCAATCAAGCTTGGTATTAACCATACCGTAGTAATTATTACATGACTACAAGGAGCTTGATCTTTACCCAAGATTCTTGCATAACACCGCAAATATCCACCAACTCGGTATCCACAATACCACCGTGATCCTCTCACAATCACATAAAAATCAACCAACTTCGGTATCCATGATACCTCCGTGATCCTCTCTCAATCACAACCAACCTCTTTCTCATCATTGACCGGGGTTATTATTAATCAATTTATTATTATTACTCTTGACTCATAGTGTGACCGACTACGAACTGGGCCCTTATCCATGGGCGCGGCTATCCATAGGTTTAACACACACTCTGCAGAGGTTAGTACATTGTACCCACACCACAGAACCCATGGCCTTGTGCTCCCATTCGGTGGACCAACGGTGTTCCGACAAAACCAATCTATTGCCATCACAACCTCCAAGCCACTCCGACAAACTCCCCTTTGGGCTAAGTCCTGGGTGGCCTCGGTGTCAACCCGTGACATCCAACGCCACCGTCGTGGCCAAACAATAAACGGTCCCAAACATGGACATGTGCACATAACCAAACTCGGGCTCACAAGGCTTATGTCGTCCTACCCGGCCAAGGTAGCGCCCACGCATAACCTTCCCTGTTTGGAGGCACCGGCGAGAGGCATGACAATAGACCTAGTTAGGACCCCCCATAAGGCAAGTGTGGCTGTACTGGTTAGCTCGATTTGGTGGCACCATGACTCAGCCAACAGTTGTCCAAGTTTTATTATTATTCGGTTAAACTTGAATGCAATGAGTTGAGCCATATTGAAATAACATGATGCAACTATAATGTATGAGCATGATTTCAACATAAGCATGGATGCGCAACATCATCATCAAGCATATCAACAATAAATCATATATCCGAATGAACATGGCATACTGACGGGCATGAATATCACAAGTATAACACTAATCATAGCATAACATGACCACTAGCATCATCAATCAATACCAAGCAAGAACATATCAAGAATACTACCAAGTAAGCATTTAACCAACTAGATGCATAGAAACATGCATGTAAATGGTACTCGTGTTGGGGAACGTAGTAATTTCAAAAAATTTCCTACGCACACGCAAGATCATGGTGATGTATAGCAACGAGAGGGGAGAGTGTTGTCTACATACCCTTGTAGACCCGGCGAAGCGATCACAACGTAGAGGAAGTAGTCGACGCTCTCCTCGCGATCCGACCGATCCCGGCGCCGTTACTCGGCGCCCCGAGTTCTTGACACACGTACAGCTCGATGACGTCCCTCGTACTCGATCCAGCCGAGTGTCGAGGAGAGTTTCACAAGACGACGGCGTGGTGGACGATCTTGATGTTTTATCGGCGCAGGGCTTCGCTTAAGCTTCATGACGGTATGACCGAGGTGGAATATGGTGGAGGGGGCACCGCACACGGCTAAGGAACGATCTAAAGATCAAACTTGTGTGTTTAGGGTGCCCCCCTGCCCCCGTATATAAAGGAGGGAGGGGGGAGGCTGGCCGGCCTAGCTAGGGCGCGCCGGGAGGAGTCCTACTCCCACCGGGAGTAGGACTCCCCCCCTTTCCTAGTTGGAATAGGATTGGGGGAGGGAAAGAGAGAGAGGCGCCCCCTCCTTGTCCTATTCGGACTGGGGGAGAGGCGCGCCACCTCCTGGCCGGCCCTCCTCTTCTCCCTCGAGGCCCACCGAGGCCCATTTACCTCCCGGGGTTCCAGAACCTCCCTACTCCGAGAATTCCGTTTTACCGAACCATTCGAACTCCAAACATAGGCTTCCAATATATCAATCTTTATGTCTCGACCATTTCGAGACTCCTCGTCATGTCCGTGATCACATCCGGACTCAACTTCTTCGTACATCAAAATACATAAACTCATAATAACCGCCATCGAAACCTTAAGCGTGCACGGACCCTACGGTTCGAGAACAATGTAGACATGACCTAGAACTATTCACGGTCAATAACCAATAGCGGACCTGGATGCCCATATTGGTTCCTACATATTCTACGAAGATCTTTATCGGTCGACCGCATAACAACATACGTTGTTCCTTTGTCATCGGTATGTTACTTGCCCGAGATTCGATCGTCGGTATCCAATACCTAGTTCAATCTCGCACGGCAAGTCTCTTTACTCGTTCCGTAATACATCATCTCATAACTAACTCATTAGTTGTAGTGCTTGCAAGGCTTCAAATGTGTATTACCGAGAGGGCCCAGAGATACCTCTCCGATAATCGGAGTGACAAAACCTAATCTCGAAATACGCCAACCCAACATCCGCCTTTGGAGACACTGTAGTACTCCTTTATAATCACCCGATTCGCTGTGACGCTTTGGTAGCACCAAAGTGTTCCTCCGTAAACGGAGTTGCATAATCTCATAGTTACAGAACATGTATATGTCATGGATAAAAGCAGTAGCAACATACTAAACGATCGTGTGCTAAGCTAAGGGAATGGGTCATGTCAATCAGATCATTCTACTAATGATGTGACCTTGTTAATCAAATAACAACTCCTTGTTCATGGTCGAAAACATAACCATCTTTGATTAACAAGCTAGTCTAGTAGAGGCATACTAGTGACATGTTGTTTTGTCTATGCATTCACACATGTATCATGTTTCCGGTTAATACAATTCTAGCATGAATGATAAACATTTATCATGAAATAAGGAAATAAATAATAACTTTATTATTGCCTCTAGGGCATATTTCCTTCAACTCGGTAGCAGACGATGGTCATGCACCAAAGAACATGACCAACACCAACATGTACTACTACTAAGCATGACATACAAAAGAAATACTAGCAACTAGTACATGATAACCAGGTGCATAAAAACATAGCATGAAAGTGAACACAAATCCATAATCATCACCGAAACAATGATAACCGTACCAAAACAAATAGACATTTATTAAATATTCAAGTTGAGAACCATGGCTACTGCATGGCCATCATGCAAGTGGGTGTTGTGGCTTGCCTGGGGGTGAAGAATGCACCGGGGAGAAGTGTGGAGCGATCGCGGAAGAAATCACCGCAAAGGTTCTCCCTCGGAGGGGGCTGATTCGGGGCAAGCGCATAAAGGTCATTTCCAGTATGTCAAACCATAGTGAAAATGATGTGAACAGAATGGGCTCGACGAGACGAAGATGTGGGCCTTGGAATCACCTGATTCGGAATCACGGTTAAAAAGATATGGCCGTTCGTTCGTTAGCACAAAAACAAATAAAAGAATATGATTTTCTGTTGCTAACGGGTGAACGTTCAGAAACTACAGGTTTCGGTCGGCGGCTGAAAAAGGAGAAAACGCATTCTCAGAAATACGCCTTCGAAGTAAAGGAAGCGTAAAGCACACTAAATAAGCATAAAAGTACGCTTACCCAAAGGGAAAACGTATTCTCAGAAAGCCGTGTCCACTTATCCCAGTCAGCAGTGGTGGGGCCGGCTCCTGGGTGGCTGACTGGTGGGGCCCGTGTTGACCTTCTCCCTGCTCCCACCTCCTTCTTCTCCCTCCCGACAATGGCAGAACAGAGGCGAGGCAGAGGCGCTGTCGGCGACGGCCCCGCCGACTCCGGCCACCCCCGATGGTACTGGGACCACCGGGGTGCTCGTCGTGGAGTGCCGCGCCAAAGAGGCCCAACAGGAGCTGCGGGGGAGGGCCGTGGCACCTTCAGCGTCAGAAAAATAGAGGTGGGACGCCGATGATGGTTTCGGTGGCTCAGGCTGTCTCCGGCGGAGCTTGGACCACCGGAGACTTCGGTGGGAGATGCTGCGCACTCCTTGACCGATTGGAAACACCGAGGAGGGCTAGAGCAAGAGGTCCTTCGGACGAGGCAGATGGTGTTGGGGAATGTAGTAATTTCAAAATTTTCCTACGCACACGCAAGATCATGGTGATGCATAGCAACGAGAGGGGAGAGTGTTGTCTACGTACCCTCGTAGACCAAAGCGGAAGCGATCACAACGTAGAGGAAGTAGTCGTACGTTCTCCTCGCGATCCAACCGATCCTAGCGCCGTTACTCCGGCGCCTCCGAGTTCTTGACACACGATAGCTCGATGACGCCCTCGGCTCCAATCCAATGAGAGCTCGGGAGGGAGAGTTCCACAAGACGACGCGGCAGGACGATCTTGATGTTCTACCGACGCAGGGCTTCGCCTAAGCACCGCTACGATATGACCGAGGTGGATTATGGTGGAGGGGGGCACCGCACACGGCTAAGGAACGATCTCAAGGATCAACTTGTGTGTCCTAGGGTGCCCCCCTGCCCCCGTATATAAAGGAGCAAGGGGGGGTGCGGCCGGCCCTAGGAGGAGGCGTGGGAGTAGGACTCCCCCCTTTTCCTAGTTGGATTAGGACTTGGGGGGAGGGAAAGAGGGAAGGGGGGCGCCGCCCTCCCTCTCCTTGTCCTATTCGGACTAGGGGGGAGGGGGCGTGCGGCCTGCCCTGTCCGGCCCTTCCTCTTCTCCCTCATGGCCCACTAAGGCCCATTAACCCCCGGGAGGGTTCCGGTAACCCCCCGGTGTTCCGGTAAAATCCCGATTTCACCCTAACCATTCAACTCCAAACATAGGCTTCCAATATATCAATCTTTATGTCTCGACCATTTCGAGACTCCTCGTCATGTCCGTGATCACATTCGGGACTCAACTTCTTCGGTACATCAAAATACACAAACTCATAATATAACCGCCATCGAAACCTTAAGCGTGCACGGACCCTACGGTTCGAGAACAATGTAGACATGACCGAGACACGCCTCCGGTCAATAACCAATAGCGGACCTGGATGCCCATATTGGTTCCTACATATTCTACGAAGATCTTTATCGGTCGACCGCATAACAACATACGTTGTTCCCTTTGTCATCGGTATGTTACTTGCCCGAGATTCGATCGTCGGTATCCAATACCTAGTTCAATCTCGTTATCGGCAAGTCTCTTTACTCGTTCCGTAATACATCATCTCACAGCTAACTCATTAGTTGTAATGCTTGCAAGGCTTAAGTGATGTGTATTACCGAGAGGGCCCAGAGATACCTCTCCGACAATCGGAGTGACAAAACCTAATCTCAAATACGCCAACCCAACATCCGCATTTGGAGACACCTGTAGTACTCCTTTATAATCACCCGATTCGCTTGTGACGCTTTGGTAGCACCAAAGTGTTCCTCCGTAAACAGGAGTTGCATAATCTCATAGTTATAGGAACATGTATATGTCATGGATAAAAGCAGAGCAACATACTAAACGATCGTGTGCTAAGCTAATGGAATGGGTCATGTCAATCGATCATTCTTCTAATGATGTGACCTTGTTAATCAAATAACAACCCTTTGTTCATGGTTAGGAAACATAACCATCTTTGATTAACAAGCTAGTCTAGTAGAGGCATACTAGTGACACTCTGCTTGTTTATACACTCACACATGTATTATGTTTCCTGTTAATACAATTCTAGCATGAATGATAAACATTTATCATGAAATAAGGAAATAAATAATAAATTTATTATTGCCTCTAGGGCATATTTCCTTCAT
Organism: Aegilops speltoides; assembly: GCA_021437245.1. Taxonomy (NCBI): domain Eukaryota; kingdom Viridiplantae; phylum Streptophyta; class Magnoliopsida; order Poales; family Poaceae; genus Aegilops; species Aegilops speltoides. Next base: position 422,534,306 of record CM038142.1, on the reverse strand, counting down.
CCTCCCACTTGCACTAGAGTCAATAATCTAGATTACATAGTAATGATTCTAACACCCATGGAGTCTTGGTGTTGATCATGTTTTGCCCGTGGAAGAGGCTTAGTCAACGGTCTCGCTACATTCAGATCCGTATGTATCTTGCAAATCTCTATGTCTCCCACCGACTAAATCCGGATGGAATTGAAGCGCCTCTTGATGTGCTTGGTCCTCTTGTGAAATCTAGATTCCTTCGCTAAGGCAATTGCTCCAAAGATTGTCACGAAGATTTTCATTGGACCCGATGCACTAGGTATGACACCTAGATCGGATATGAACTCCTTCATCCGCACTCCTTCATTAGCTGCTTCGAAGCTGCTATGTACTCCGCTTCACATGTAGATCCCGCCACGACGCTTTGTTTAGAACTGCACCAACCGACAGCTCCTCCGCTTAGTGTAAATACGATCCGTCTGCGATTTAGAATCGTCCGGATCGGTGTCAAAGCTTGCATCAACGTAACTGCCACGATGAGCTCTTTGTCACCTCCATATACGAGAAACATATCCTTAGTCCTTTTCGTATTTCAGATGTTCTTGACCGCTGTCCAAAGATCCACTCTCGATTACTTTGGTACCTCCTGCTAAGCTTATAGCAAGGCACACATCAGTCCGGTACACAGATTGCATACATGATAGAGCCTATGGCTGAAGCATAGGAACATCTTTCATTTTCTCTCTATCTTCTGCAGTGGTCGGGCATTGAGTCTTACTCAACTTCACACCTTGCAACACGCAAGAACCCTTTCTTTGCTTGATCCATTTTGAACTTCTTCAAAATTTTGTCAAGGTATGTGCTTTGTGAAAGTCCAATTAAGCGCCTTGATCTATCTCTATAGATTTTGATGCCCAATATGTAAGCAGCTTCTCCGAGGTCTTTCATTGAAAAACTCTTATTCAAGTATCCCTTTATGCTATCAGAATTCTATATCATTTCCGATTAGCAATATGTCATCTACATATAATATCGAAAATGCTATAGAGCTCCCACTCACTTTCTTGTAAATACAAAGCTTCTCCAAAAGTCTCAGATGAACCCAAATGCTTTGATCACACTATCAAAGTGTTTATTCCAACTCCGAGATGCTTGCACCAGTCCATAAATGGATCACTGGAGCTTGCACACTTTGTTAGCTCCCTTTGGATCGATAAAACCTTCGGTTGCATCATATACAACTCTTCTTCCGTAAATCCATTCAGAATGCGCTTTACATCCATTTGCCAAATTTCATAATCATAAAATGCGGCAATTGCTAACATGATTCGGACAGACTTAAGCATCGCTACGGGTGAGAAGGTCTCATCGTAGTCAATCCCTTGAACTTGTCGAAACCCTTTGCGACAAGTCGAGCTTTGTAGACAGCTTACATTACCGTCGTCGTCGGTCTTCTTCTTGAAGATCCACTTGTTTTCTATTGCTTGCCTACCCTCGGCAAGTCAACCAAAGTCCATACTTTGTTTTCATACATGGATCCCATCTCGATTTCATGGCCTCAAGCCATTTTGCGAATCTGGGCTCACCATCGCTTCTTCATAGTTCGTAGGTTCATCATGATCTAGTAGCATGATTTCCGAACAGGATTACCGCATCACTCGTGCGGATCTTACTCGTTGATCTACGAGGTTCAGAGTAACTTGATCTCAAGTTTCATGATCAACATCATCAACTTCCTCACTATTTGGTGTAGATGTCTCGTAAACCGGTTTCGCGACAAACTACTTTCAAATAAGGGAGAAGGTACAATTACCTCATCAAGTTCTACTTTCCTCCCACTCACTTCTTTCGAGAGAAACTCCTTCTAGAAAGGATCCATTCTTAACAACAAATGTCTTGCCTTCGGATCTGTGATAGAAGGTGTACCCAACTGTCTCCTTTGGGTATCCTATGAAGACACATTCTCCGATTTGGGTTCGAGCTTATCGGTTGAAGTTTTTCACATAAGCATCGCATCCCCAAACTTTAAGAAACGACAACTTTGGTTTCTTGCTAAACCATAGTTCATAAGGTGTCGTCTCAACGGATTTTGACGGTGTTCTATTCAGTGTGAATGCGGTCGTCTCAAGAGCATAACCCAAAAATGATAGCGGTAAATCTGTAAGAGACATCATAGATCGCACCATATCTAGTAAAGTGCAATTACGACGTTCGGACACACCATTACGATGTGGTGTTCCGGTATGGAGTTGCTAAACTATTCCGCATTGTTTCAAATGTAGACCAAACTCGTAACTCAAATATTCACCTCCACGATGAGATCGTAGAAATTTAATTTTCTTATTACGATGATTTTCAACTTCACTCTGAAATTCTTTGAACTTTTCAAATGTTTCAGACTTATGTTTCATTAAGTAGATATACCCATATCTCGCTTAAATCATCTGTGAAGGTGAGAAAATAACGATATCCGCCACGAGCCTCAACATTCATCGGACCACATACATCTCAGTATGTATGATTTCCAACAAATCTGTTGCTCTCTCCATAGTACCGAGAACGGGTTTTAGTCATCTTGCCCATGAGGCACGGTTCGCAAGTGCCAAGTGATTCATAATCAAGTGACTCCAAAAGTCCATCAAGATGGAGTTTCTTCATGCGCTTTATACCGATATGACCTAAACGGCAATTGCCACAAGTAAGTTGCACTATCATTATCAACTCTGCATCTTTTGGCTTCAACATTATGAATATGTGTATCACTACTATCGAGATTCATCAAAATAGACCACTCTTCAAGGGTGCATGACCATAAAAGATATTACTCATATAAATAGAACAACCATTATTCTCTGATTTAAATGAATAACCGCCTCGCATCAAACAAGATCCAGATATAATGTTCATGCTCAACGCAGCACCAAATAACAATTATTTAGGTCTAAAACTAATCCCGAAGGTAGATGTAGAGGTAGCGTGCCGACCGCGATCACATCGACTTTGGAACCATTTCCCACGCCAAGATCGTCACCTCGTCCTTTGTCGTTGTTCGCAATCCGTAGTCCCTGCTTCGAGTTGCAAATATTAGCAATGTAACCAAGATCAAATACCTGTACTATGCGAGCTCTAGTAAGGTACACATCAATAACATGTATATCACATATACCTTTGTTCACCTTGCCATCCTTCTTATCCACCAAATACTTGGGGCAGTTCCGCTTCAAAGGACTATCGCTTGCGAGAGAAGCACTCGGCCAGGTTTAGGTCCAGCCTTGGGTTTCTTCTCCCGAGCAACAACTTGCTTGTTGTTCTTCTTGAAGTTCCCTTCTTCTTCCCTTTGCCTTTCTTCTTGAAACTAGTGGTCTTATTGACCATCAACACTTGATGCTCCTTCTGATTTCTACCTCCGCAGCCTTTAGCATTGCGAAGAGCTCTGTATAGTCTTTACTAACCCTTGCATATTATAGTTCATCACGAAGCCTTTGTAGCTTGGTGGCGTGATTGAAGAATTTCATCAATGACACAATCATCCGGAAGATTAACTCCCGCTTGAGTCAAGTGATTGTAATACCCGGACATTCCGAGTATGTGCTCACTAATGTAACTATTCTCCTCCATCTTGCAGCTATAGAACTTATTGGAGACTTCATATCTCTCAATCCGCATTCTGTTGGAATATCAACTTCAACTCTGGAACATCTCATATGCTCCATGACGCTCAAAACGCCTTTGAAGTCCCGGTTCTAAGCCGTAGCATGGCACATCGAACTATAGAGTAGTCATCACTTTGCTCGCCAGACGTTCTTAACGTTGTCGGTTGATCAGAAGAGTTCGGCACCTAGCGGTGCATCCAGACGTAACTCTTCTCAGGCAGCAATGAGGATAATCCTCGTGTTACGGACCCAATCCGTAATTGCTACCATCATCTTTCAACTTTGCTTTCTCAAGGAACGCATTAAAATTCAACGGAACAACAAAGACGAGCCATCTATCTACAATCAAACATAGACAAGCAAGATACTATCAGGTACTAAGTTCATGATAAATTTAAGTTCAATTAATCATATTACTTAAGAACTCCCACTTAGACAGACATCTCTCTAGTCATCTAAGTGATCACGTGATCCAAATCAACTAAACCATAACCGATCATCACGTGAGATGGAGTAGTTTTCAATGGTGAACATCTTATGTTGATCATATCTACTATATGATTCACGCCGACCTTTCGGTCTCCGTGTTCCGAGGCCATATCTGCATATGCTAGGCTCGCAAGTATAACTCGAGTATTCTGCGTGTGCAAAACTGGCTTGCACCCGTTGTAGATGGACGAGAGCTTATCACACCCGATCATCACGTGGTGTCTCGGCACGACGAACTTTGGCAACGATGCATACTCAGGGAGAACACTACTTGATAATTTAGTGAGAGATCATCTTAAAATGCTACCGTCAATCAAAGCAAGATAAGATGCATAAAGGATAAACATCACATGCAATCAATATAAGTGATATGATATGGCCATCATCATCTTGTGCTTGTGATCTCCATCTCCAAGCACCGTCGTGATCACCATCGCCACCGCGCGACACCTTGATCTCCATCGTAGCATCGTTGTCGCTTCACGCCATCTATTGCTTCTACGACTATCGCTACCGCTTAGTGATAAAGTAAAGCAATTACAGGGCGTTTGCATTTCATACAATAAAGCGACAACCATATTGCTCCAGCCAGTTGCCGATAACTTCGGTTACAAAACATGATCATCTCATACAACAACTTATAGTATCACGTCTTGACCATATCACATCACAACATGCCCTGCAAAAACAAGTTAGACGTCCTCTACTTTGTTGTTGCAAATTTTACGTGGCTACTACGGGATTAAGCAAGAACCAATCTCACCTACGCATCAAAACCACAACGATACTTCGTCAAATAGACTCCGTTTTAACCTTCTCAAGGACCGGGCGAGCCACACTCGGTTCAACTAAAGTGAGAGAGACAGACACCCGCCAATACCTTTAAGCAACGAGTGCTCAGAGCGGTGAAACCAGTCTCGCGTAAGCGTCACGCGTAATGTCGGTCCGGCCGCTTCATCTCACAATACCGCTGAACCAAAGTATGACATGCCGGTAGGTAGTATGACTTGTATCGCCCACAACTCACTTGTGTTCTACTCGTGCAAAACATCAAACCATAAAAACCTAGGCTCGGATGCCACTGTTGGGGAACGAGTAATTTCAAAACTTTCCTACGCACACGCAAGATCATGGTGATGCATAGCAACGAGAGGGAGAGTGTTGGCTACGTACCCTCGTGAGACCGGCGGAAGCGATCACAACGTAGAGGAAGTAGTCGACGCTCTCCTCGCGATCCAACCGATCCTAGCGCCATTACTCGGCGCCCGAGTTCTTGACACACGACAGCTCGATGACGCCCTCGGCTCCAATCCAAGAGAGCTTGGGGGAGAGTTCACAAGACGACGGCGTGGTGACGATCTTGATGTTCTACCGACGCAGGCTTCGCCTAGCACCGCCACGATATGACCGAGGTGGATTATGGTGGAGGGGGCACCGACACGGCTAAGGAACGATCTCAAGGATCAACTTGTGTGTCCTAGGGTGCCCCCTGCCTCAGATATAAAGGAGCAAGGGGGTGCGGCCGCCCTAGGAGGAGGCGCGCGGAGGAGTCCTACTCCCACCGAGTAGGACTCCCCCCCTAGTTGGATTAGGACTTGGGGAGGGAAAGAGGGAAGGGGCGCCGCCTCTCTCCTTGTCCTATTCGGACTAGGGGAGGGCGCGCGCCTGCCCCCTGTCCGCCCTTCCTCTTCTCCCTCATGGCCCACTAAGGCCCATTAACCCCGGAGGGTTCCAGTATTTCGGTGTTCCAAGAAAATCCGATTTCACCCGAACCATTCCAACTCCAAACATAGGCTTCCAATATATCAATCTTTATGTCTCGACCATTTCGAGACTCCTCGTCATGTCCGTGATCACATCCGAGACTCAACTTCTTCGGTACATCAAAATACACAAACTCATAATATAACCGCATCAAAACCTTAAGCGTGGGACCCTACGGTTCGAGAACAATGTAGACATGACCGAGACACGCCTCCGGTCAATAACCAATAGCGGACCTGGATGCCCATATTGGTTCCTACATATTCTACGAAGATCTTTATCGATCGACCGCATAACAACATACGTTGTTCCCTTTGTCATCGGTATGTTACTTGCCCGAGATTCGATCGTCGGTATCCAATACCTAGTTCAATCTCGCTATCGCAAGTCTCTTTACTCGCTCAGTAATACATCATCTCACAGCTAACTCATTAGTTGTAATGCTTGCAAGGCTTAAGTGATGTGTATTACCGAGAGGGCCCAGAGATACCTCTCCGACAATCGGAGTGACAAAACCTAATCTCGAATACGCCAACCCAACATCCGCCTTTGGAGACACCTGTAGTACTCCTTTATAATCACCCAGCTTATGTTGTGACGCTTGGTAGCACCCAAAGTGTTCCTCCGTAAACGGAGTTGCATAATCTCATAGTTATAGGAACATGTATATGTCATGGATAAAAGCAGAGCAACATACTAAACGATCGTGTGCTAAGCTAATGGAATGGGTCATGTCAATCGATCATTCTTCTAATGATGTGACCTTGTTAATCAAATAACAACCCTTTGTTCATGGTTAGGAAACATAACCATCTTTGATTAACAAGCTAGTCTAGTAGAGGCATACTAGTGACACTCTGTTTGTTTATACACTCACACATGTATTATGTTTCCGGTTAATACAATTCTAGCATGAATGATAAACATTTATCATGAAATAAGGAAATAAATAATAAATTTATTATTGCCTCTAGGGCATATTTCCTTCAGATGGCGGCTATGCCGAACTTGGGAATGGTGCCATGGAGACTCTAACGAGGAAACGAGAGGGTGGGTAGGTTTGCGGTGGTGTAGTGATGTAGTGATGTCTGCTAGAACTACGTCGGTATTTCCCCAAAGAGGAAGGGATGATGCAACACAACAACGGTAGGTATTTCCCTCCGTGATGAGATCAAGGTTATCGAACCAGTAGGAGAACCACGCAACACAACGTAAATAGCCCATGCACACAAATAACAAATACTCGCAACCCGACGTGTTAAAGGGGTTGCCAATCCCTTTCGGATAACGGCGCCAGAAATTGGCACGGAGACGTGATAAAGTTGTAATACATAGGATAAATGGAGCACAAATAAAATAAAGTGCAGCAAGTTATTTTTGTATTTTTGGTTTAGTAAAACTGAACATAAAAGCAAAGAAAAATAGATCGCGAAGGCAAATATATTAAAGAAGTGACCCGGGGGTCGTAGGTTTCACTTGTGGCTTCTCTCGAGAAAAATAGCAAACGGTGGGAAAACAATTGCTGTTGGGCAATTGATAGAATTTCAAATAATCATGATGATATCCAGGCAATGATCATTATATAGGCATCACGTCCAAGATCAGTAGACTGATTCCTGCCTGCATCTACTACTATTACTCCACACATCGACCGCTATCCAGCATGCAGCTAGTGTATTAATTTCATGGAAAAACAAAGTAATGTAATAAGAACGATGACATGATGTAGACAAGATCTATTTATGTAGAAATAGGCCCCATCTTGTTATCCTTCATAGCAAGGATACATACGTGTCGTTTCCCCTTCTGTCGCTGGGATCAAGCACCATAAGATCGAACCCATCACAAAGCACCTCTTCCCATTGTAAGATAGATAGATCAAGTTGGCCAAACAAAACCCAAATATTGGAGAAGAAATACGAGGCTATAATCAATCATGCATATAAGATATCAAAGAAGACTCAAATAACTTTCATGGATAAAAACATAGATCTGATCATAAACTCAAAATTCATCAGATCCCAACAAACACACCGCAAAAAGACTTACATCATATGGATCTCCAAGAGACCATTGTATTGAGAATCAAGAGAGAGAGAGAGAGGAAGCCATCTAGCCACTAACTACGGACCCGTAGGTCTACAATGAACTACTCACGCATCATCAGAGAGGTACCAATGGACATGATGAACCCTTCCGTGATGGTGTCTAGATTGGATCTGGTGTTTCTAGAACTTGCGGCGGCTGGAATTGATTTTCGTCGACTCCCCTAGGGTTTCTGGAATATTGGGATATTTATAGAGCAAAGAGGCAGTGCGGCAGGCCACCGAGGTGGGCACAACCCACCTGGGCGCGCCTGGGCCCCCAGGCGCACCCTGGTGGGTTGTGCTCCCCTCGGAGCACCCCTCAGGTACTTTCTTGGCCCATGCGGTGTCTTTTGGTCCAGAAAAAATCCACAAAAAATTTCGCTGTGTTTGGACTCCGTTTGGTATTGATTTCCTGCGATGTAAAAAACAAGCGAAAAACAACAACTGGCACTAGGCACTATGTCGATAGGTTAGTACCAAAAAATGATATAAAATGATTGTAAAACATCCAAGAATGATAATAGAACAACATGGAACAATCAAAAATTATAGATACGTTGGAGATGTATCAGCATCCCCAAGCTTAATTCCTACTTGTCCTCGAGTAGGTAAATGATAAAAACAGAATTTTTGATGTGGAATGCTGCCTAACATGTTCATCACATAATCTTTTCTTTGTATGGACATTTAGACTTCTATATGGTTTGAAGCAATAGTCTAGTTTTGACATGAAGATTTTAATACTCAAGCATATCAACAAGCAACAATGTCTTTCAAAATATCAACACTAAAGCAAGTTATCCCTAGCCCATTATGCTCAATCATTGATCCATTCATGAAACACACTCAAATATTAGCTACACCCAATGCTCAAATATGATCATAGTGCCCCTTAGTTGGTGCTTTATAAGAGAAGATGGAGACTCAAATTCAAAAATAAAAATTGCATAATGTAAAAGAAAGGCCCTTCGCAGAGGGAAGTAAGGATTTGTAGAGGTGCCAGAGCTCAAAGCGAAAATTGAGAGATAAAAACATTTTGGGAGGCATACTTTTCCCACCAACAAAAACGACTTAGAGTTCCCAATACTTTCCATGCTAGATATATCATAGGCGGTTCCCAAACAAAAAATAAAGTTTATTCCTTTTTCAACCATACTTTCACTTTCCATGGCTAACCGTATCCACGAGTGCCCTCCATACCAACATTTTTCAAGGAATTTATTATTTGACAACATAAAGTAAATTCATTTTTCATTTCGGGACTGGGCATCACTAATACCTTTGTCGTACTCTGTGCAATGCCAAGTGAATACACACTCATTGTGAGAATAACACATCTAGCATGAAAACATCGGCCAGCCCTCACCGCCTCGCGAGCGGTACGAGCACACAAAAAAGAAATTTATTTTGAAAATTAGAGATGGCACATGAAAATTTGCTTAGAACGACACGGAAATACTGCATGTAGGTAGGTATAGTGGACTCATATGGCAAAACTGGTTTAAAGGGTTTTGGATGCACAAGTAATGATCATACTTAGTGCAAAAATGAATACTAGCAAAAAGATTGAGAAGCGTCCAACAAAGAAACAAAAAATCCCGTGCCTGAGCATTAAGCATAAGTAACACCAAATAATGCACCACAAGTAGGATGTAATTTCATTGCATAACTATTGACTTTCGTGCTTGCATAGGGAATCACAAACCTTAACACCAATATTCTTACTAAAGCATAATTACTCATCAACATGACTCACATATCACATCGTCATATCTCAAAACCATTACTAAAGAACCAAGTTTATTTTGTCCAATGATCTTCATGAAAGTTTTTATTATATCCTCCTTGGATATCTATCACTTTGGGACTATTTTCATATGTTGCTTTTAATAAGCTCAAACAAATATAAGTGAAGAACATGAGCATAATATTTCTTTCTCTCAAAATATTCTAAGTGAAGCAAGAGAGAATTTCTTAAAAAAATAACTCCTAAATAAATCTAAGTGAAGCATGAGAGCATTTTTTTTCAAAAATAAGAAAGCACACCATGCTCAAAAAGATATAAGGGAAGCAGTAGAGCAATTCCAAGGCTCTAAAAATTTAAGTGAAGCATAGGAGCAAGCATAGCATAATTTTTGGCTCTCTCAAAAAGGTGTGTCCAGCAAGGATTCAAGACTTAAGATAGAAAGCAAAACAAGCAAAGACTCATATCACATAAGACACTCCAAGCAAAACTCATAATATGTGACGAATAAAAATATAGCTCCAAGTAAAATACCGATGGTTGTTAGAAGAAAGAGGGAATGCCACTCGGGGGCATCCCCAAGCTTACTTGCTACTTCTTGAATATTATCTTGGGGTGCCTCGGGCATCCCCAAGCTTAGCCTTTTGCTAATCCTTATTCCTTCATCCATCGTAAGATCACCCAAAACTTGAAAACTTCAATCACACAAAACTCAACAAAACCTTCATGAGATCCGTTAGTATAAGAAAGCAAACCACTACTGTACGTACTGTTGCAAACCCATTCGTATTTTATTTTTGCATTATATCTACGGTATTCCAACTTTTCTATGGCAAAAACTCTTCAAAGATAACCATAGAATCGTCAAAACAAGCACACAACACAAAGAAAACAGAATCTGTCAAAAACAGGACAGTCTGTAGCAATCTAACTACTTCCAATACTTCCATAACTCCAAAAATTCTGAAAAATTAGAACGACGTGAGCATAAATCTTCTGCAAGAATAATCAACTCAAAAGCACTCTTCTGATAAAAATGAAAACTAATTTCTTGAGCGCAGAAGTTTCTGTTTTTCAGCAAGATCAAATCAACTCTCACCCAAATCATCCCAAAGGCCTTGCTTGGCACAAACACTAATTTAAACCAGAAAAACACATCTAATCAGAGGAATAATTGGGTATTTTATTGAAAACAGCAAGAAAAGCAAAAGGCAAAAAGATACAAGTTCGGTTGCTTCCCAACGAGCGCTATCGTTTTACGCCCCTAGCTAGGCATAACGCGTAGGATCTAAGTTTTGTCATCTTTAGCTCTAGATCCATATGATGCCCTCATGATTGATTCATATGGTGGCCTAATTCTTGTTCTAGGGAAGTGTTCCATACCCTTTCTTAGTGGAAATTGAAATTTAATATTGCCTTCTTTCATATCAATCACGGCACCAATAGTACGTAAAAATGGTCTACCATCAATATCAAGAACAATAAAATCTATGGGCACATAATTCCTATTTGCAAGAATAAGAACATCATTAATTCTTCCCATAGGCTTTTTAATAGTAGAATCCACCAAGTGCAAATTTAAAGAGCATTCTTCAATATCGGTAAGACCAAGCACATCACATAAAGATTTCAGAATTGTAGAAACACTAGCACCCAAGTCACATAAAGCAAAACACTCATAATTTTTAATCTCGACTTTGATGGTAGGTTCCCATTCATCATGTAATTTTCTAGGAATTGAAACTTCTAATTCCAACTTTTCTTCAAAAGCTTTCATCATATCATCAACAATATGTTTAGTAAAAGCTTTATTTTGTTCATAAGCATGGGGTGAATTTATCATGGATTGCAACAAAGAAATACAATCAACCAAGGAGCAACTATCATAATTAAAGTCTTTGTAATCCAAAATAGTGGGCACATCACTAGTTAAAGTCTTGACCTCTTCAAACCCACTTTTATAAGTATTTTCAACAAGATTTTCACCCTCCGAATTATCGGGGCGCCTTCTAGCTAAAGTTGACTCTTCTCCAGTCCCTTTTTCATCAGTCTTAAATTTACTAAAGAAATAATCAATAGAAGAAACACTAATCATTTTAAGATCTTCATCACTTTTATCTTCTAACGAGATTGGTTTGGCGGCCATTTGATTTACTAAAGTAGCTTGTGCATCGGATATTCTTCCAAAAAAACTTTCATCAAAAGAATTCTTAGATTGGAGATTGCAAACTTCTCTACTAATATCATCAAGTTGTTTCGTTATAGCCTCTAACACAATGGATGTTCCTTAAGTTCTTTAGTAAAATATTTATTATGCTCAAATTGTGTAGTCATATATTCCTTAGTACTTTTCTCAATTTTAAGCAAAATATTTGGGTAAGGAACATCATAATATTTTCTTTGAGGTATCATGACTACGCAAACAAGATCGCACTCAAAAAAGATCTAACGAGAAAACGACGAACGAAAAAGAGGGCGAATAAAATGGGAAATTTTTGTGAAGTGGGGGAGAGGAAAACGAGAGGCAAATGGTAAATAATGTAAATTGCGAGGAGATGAGATTTTTTTATTAGGAACCTGATTGATGTTGATGATCCTCCCCGGCAAAGGCACCAGAAATTCCTTTTGATGTCTGCTAGAATTATGTCGGTATTTCCCCAAAGAGGAAGGGATGATGCAACACAGCAATGGTAGGTATTTTCTTCAGTGATGAGACTAAGATTATCGAACCAGTAGGAGAACCACGCAACACAACGTAAACAACCCCTACATACAAATAACAAATACTCGCAACTTGGCGTGTTAAAGGGGTTGTCAATCCCTTCCGGGTAACGGCGCCAAAAATTGGCACGGAGACGTGATAAAGTTGTAATAGATAGGATAAATGGAGCGCAAATAAAATAAAGTGCAGCAATGTATTTTCATTTTTGGTCTAGTAAAACTGAAAATAAAAGCAAAGGAAAATAGATCGCGAAGGCAAATATATTAAAGAAGATACCCGGGGGCCGTAGGTTTCACTAGTGGCTTCTCTCGAGAAAAATAACTAACGGTGGGAAAACAATTATTGTTGGGCAATTGATAGAACTTAAAATAATCATGACAATATCTAGGCAATGATCATTATATAGGCATCACGTCCAAGATTAGTAGACCGACTCCTGCCTGCATCTACTACTATTACTCCACACATCGACCGTTATCCAGCATGCATCTAGTGTATTAAGTTAATGGAAAAATGGAGTAATGCAATAAGAACAATGACATGATGTAGAAAATATCTATTTATGTAGAAATAGGCCCCATCTTATTATCCGTAATAGCAACGATACATACATGTCGTTTCCCCTTCTGTCGCTGGGATCAAGCACCGTAAGATTGAAACCATCACAAAGCACCTCTTCCCATTGCAAGATAAATAGATCAAGTTGGCCAAACAAAACCCAAATATCGGATAATAAATATGAGGCTATAATCAATCATGCATATAAGAGATCAAAGAAGACTCAAATAACTTTCATGGATAAAACATAGATCTGATCATAAACTCAAAGTTCATCGGATCCCAACAAACACACTGCAAAAAGACTTACATCATATGGATCTCCAAGAGACCATTGTATTGAGAATCAAGAGAGAGAGGAGGTCATCTAGCTACTAACTACGGACCTGTAGGTCTGCAATGAACTACTCACGCATCATCGGAGAGGCACCAATGGACATGATGAACCCCTCAGTGATGGTGTCTAGATTGGATCTGGTGTTTCTAGTACTTGTGGCGGCTGGAATTGATTTTTGTCGACTCCCCTAGGGTTTCTGGAATATTGGGGTATTTATAGAGCAAAAAGGCAGTGTGGGAGGCCATCAAGGTGGGCACAACCCACTTGGGCGCGCCTGGGCCCCCAGGCGTGCCCTGGTGGGTCGTGCTCCCCTCGAAGCACCCCTCGTGTACTTTCTTGGCCCATACGTTGTCTTCTGGTCTAAAAAATCAACAAAAAGTTTCGCTGCATTTGGACTCCGTTTGGTATTGGTTTCCTTCGATGTAAAAAACAAGCAGAAAACAGCAACTGGCACTGGGCACTATGTCAAGAGGTTAGTACCAAAGAATGATTGTAAAACATCCAAGAATGATAATATAACAGCATGGAACAATAAAAAATTATAGATACGTTGGAGACGTATCATGTAGGGAGCCCTCTAGTGATGAAAGAGTGGAGGGAGGGGCGCCGGCTTGCCTGAATTTAGGCATGGCCGAATGGCGACCGTGGCAGCAACGGAGGGGAACGGGAGCACCCCGAGCTCAGAGGAGTGGTTGGGGGAGGTCTAGAGGAGTGGGTTGAGGCTGATGAGATGCTCGGGAGGGCTCGGGGATGCCCATTATATAGGCGGGGCGAGGATGCCGCGCCGGTCACCGCCGCACGACCTCAACCAAGGCTATGGCAAGGGGCAGGGCTCACGGGAGGGTGTGGAAACGCGAAGACACGGTGATGCAGCGATCACGGAGCAGAGCAAGCCAAAGGGCATGGGGAGGAAACAGACAGGAGGAAGACGACGGCCAGCAACAGTTTGCCCGTGGGCGCGTGGCGACGAGCGCCATCGAGCAAGCTGCCGGAGGAGGAGAGAGGTCCAGGGAGAAGGGTACGACGAGGCAGAGCTGCTAGACATGGTCGTGCTTGCTAAGGCGCTGAGTAGAGGAGGGGCCCAAAGCAAAAGATGCTCTGGACACGCTCATAGCATGCCAAAATGGTGGTCACCACCCAGACTGGCTAGAAGAAGACGCAACGGGCTGGCAAGTGTTGTCTAGGGTGAATGCCCTCCAGGGTAGGTTACAAGTGAGTTTAAATCTCGATTAAAAACGATGTGGTTAGATGGAAAATGACCTCTGAAGTTTGTTGTTGCAAAATATTTCATGAAACTGTGATTAGCAGGGAGGTGATAATGGATAGAGCTGATGTCTCGGAGGTTTAGGATAGTAAGGACTATAATCCTGCTAATTTTGAGGTAATTTGGACAAGCGTTTAGCATAGTTGCTTTGCAACTGCCAAATCTGGTCCAGAATCAAGATCATGAAGGGGCACTCACATAGTGTACCCACTTGAGCTGAAAGTGAACATGGCAGGATGATTTGGGCTTAAGAGTGTGCCATAAAAATTTCGTGCCATTTGGCCAAGCCAAAATGGTACTTCTTTCATACAGCACCTCCTTGGACAGAAACTTGGGAAAAGTCCTGAGGTAAAATGGCTAGATTAAATGAGGCCAAATTTGGTGAAGAGAGTTGATATGGATAGGAGAAGGCCTAGGAAAATTTTCAGCCGTAATGGAGTAAGATAAAATATACTTGCTTCACAAACTGAAAATTTGGACAGAAACAAAGAATTGATCCTGGGCTCGCATATATCAATGAAATGATATGAAACTTGGAGGAGGGTTATGATATGAGCACATAAAGCAGTGTGCAAAATTTCAAATCATTTGGATACTCCTAGCTAGTACTTCCGTCACAAAGGCTTCCCTCAGACAGGAACTTTGAAAAATCACTGAGGAAGATTCACTAGGCAAATGAAGTTGACATTTGGCACAGGGCAATGATATGGATAGGAAAAGGTGTCCAAAAAGTTTGGGGTCAATCAAGCAAAGATATATAGCACTTGCTTCACCAAGTGTCATTTAGGGCAGAATATGAAAGGAATATTTGGGAATTAATTTTGAACATGGCAAGGAAAAGTTTTGCCATATTTGATGAATATATGACCCAAACAATTTATGAGAATTATTTGGAAATTTTAGGAGTGATGGAAATATAGGTTACATCACAACCTAGGGCAGACAGGATTATTCCTTTAATATAAAAGGGAATATTCCCAATAAAAAGAATATTGGGATTTGGGTTGGGATGAAAATGGCAAGGTCTAGGGACGGATATGAGGGTGACAACCCACTCTAGAAAGAAAGAAGAGGTCATCTTCTCCAGTTTCCAGACCACATAGGCACAGAAAAAGAAAACTCAAGCAAAATACTCATAAAACCAAAAGAAAAAGAAAGGGCCAAAAATCAGGGTGTGACAACCCTCAACTTGCAACTGGCATCGTAGTTTTGTGTAGTTGTCCCAGTTGCAAGTTAATGCTTGACTCACAACTAGGACGTTGTTTGTTTTCATACCAGTTGCAACTCCACCTCGACTTGCAACTTAGGCCATGCTTTTGTTGTTGTCCCGGTTGCAAGTCCAACCTCTAACTCATAACTTGGCCATTTATTTTCATCCCATGTAACATCCCAATTTTCAATTTGGATGTTATACATAGATCATCACATGCATATCATATTTTATTTGCATTTGGTTGTGATCCTAGAAATCTTAAGCAACTCAAGGATCCAAGGAGAGAGAGTTGGAGGTTTCACAAAATTTTCCTATTTGAATTTATTTCAAATTTGAAAAGAGGATCAATTTGATTTTAATAATTACTTTCCAATTATTTCAATTCAACAAAAATAAATGAGAGAAGATAAAATGATTTCTTCAATAGAAGAGAAATATTGGAGAAGAAATTTTGAAATCAAATTATTATTTTATTTGTATTTTATTGGCTATTTTATTTGAATTAGAGAAAAACATGCATTTTTAAAAATTTGCATTTAGTCCAGAAAAATGTTCATTATGTCCCAAATATTAGGTAGGGATGGTAAAAATTGTTTCTGGAATTTTTAGGGTTTTCTTAATATTTAATTAGGATTTTCTTTTGCGCGGAAATTGTTAGAAAAAATACTCTTCCTGGTCGGCCAATGAGCTTACCCACGGCCAAAGATCACAGTGTCATCGCCGCCACTGAGTCCCGAGTGGACCTGATGTCGCGCCGCCGCCGGAGTCCGACCTCTCCTCGCCTCCGCTCGACCCCCTTCCCCAAGTCGGCACCCCCCGACCCCTTTAAAAGCCGCCGAAGACCCTCCCCGTCCTTCCACCATGCCGCCGCCATTGCTTGCCCCACAGCCTTATTCCTGCGCTCCACATCACGCCGATGTCGCCAAGAGCCGACCCGCCGCTTTAGAGTGACGCCTTCGCCCGCCCGCCGCCAGAGTTCACCGTCGTCGCCATCGAAAACCACAAAGACTGGTATAAAAACCATCCCGACCATTCAGTTTTCTTGATTTTTTTAGATCGGTTTAGGTTTAGATCGGTTTTTCGTTTTTATTTCAGTTAGATAGTGAACGTTCACCCGTTAGTTCATAATAACGAACGAATTCGTTCATTTAGTTCTGTTAGCGAATGTTCGTTCTACAGATTTTTCTTTTTAGTTTTATTTTCAGCCAGGGACCTATCTGCGAATAGTTTTCTCGCGATTTAGCCCCTAATCTTAAAACTAGCGTAACTTTTAGCTCGCTTATCAAAATTAGATGAAACCAACGCCTAAATCTTTGTAACAATCTCCTATTTCTAGTAAACCAACTTGAACATGATTTTGTCAAATTAAATTTGAGTTTAGTTCAGATTAGTATTTGATCTTGTTTTGTTTGTATCCCGAGTTTTGGTAACTCCGTTTGAGTTGATTCTTTTTGCAAGTTGTAGCTAATCACATGTACCTACTGTTAAGATCTAATCCACATAAAAATAATGTTGTTAGGTTTTGTTTTTTGTTTAGTTTAGCCGTTCGCTTGTTTCGAGTTTTATTTGGATCTTTTCTCAATTTCTCTCTTTTTCGTTTGAGTGATTGCTTGTGTATGCTACTTTTTGTCTACGCTAGATTACCCGGAGTGCGAAGCTTGTTACTACGAATCCCTAGAGTTTGTAGATCGTCAGCAAGGCAAGTTACACTTTGATCATACTCTTTTATACCTAGTTTTTACTATGCATTAGTTATGCCCCTCAAATATTTGCATGAGTAGGATTGGGAACATGTGGTTTGGTTGTAGTACTTGAGGTAGGAACCTAATACCTTTTGATCACCTCGGGAATATACGTTATGCATTATTATTGCTTAGCCATGCTCGTGGACGGGGATTGGATCGTGATTCACATGGAAGTTATGAGAGTTATTAATCTTGGATAACATTAAGGTGGCAACTTTAATACACATCTGGGTGGATTGGTTGGGGCACCTGGAGAATCCAGTGTTTGTCCATTTGGGAAATCCCGGAGTACCCATGTGATTTTTCCTCAGTTCGCCACCCAGGCTCAAAGGGATCATATGATATTTCATGCCTAGAAACTTTCGTGTGCAGCCACAAGCCATTATGGGATCTGGCATAGTTGAGTAAGTTGTATGAGCTCTCAAAGAGGTGGACTAGAAGATGTAGGGGAAAGTAGGTGTATCGGTCTGCCCGGAGTAGAGAGTTAATGGTTCAGAAAGACTATGTCTCGATCTTCCGATCATGGATGCGGTCGAGTCTTGTGGGGAAAAGGGCGCAACCTCTGCGGAGTGTATAAACTAATCATGGTTAGCCGTGTCCCCGGTTGTGGACATCTTGAGTATCTGGAATTTGATATTATTGTTGATCTCATCACTCTTAAATTAATTGAATTGGGTTTAATGATGACACTTGTTTTATTTGGGATTTGAGTTGGAGGAACCTTCTCAAATATTGGCACAACTTGGGAGTAGTTTAAATAAAACATTTATTCCTTTGTTGTAGGGAAAAACTAGCTTTATGCAAAATCATAAACTTAGAGCCTCCACTAGCCAAATATGGCATGTAGATATAGTTCTTGCATTCATTGTTGTATAGTGTAACTCTGCCAGCATATTCAATGTGCTGACCTACACGGCTACAACGTCTCATGTTGCAGACTACTCAGACGACAAATAAGGTGTGATAGGTCGTTGTCGTGCACTCAGCTATGCTGTTGGAGTTGATGGACTCATTTACCTTTGAAGCTTTCGCAGTTATTTAGTTTAGATGGCCTTCAGCCATGATATTTTTGTGTAATCATACTCTTTATGAGGACATCATGTAATAAGTGTGTAATTGAACTCTGTTATAATTCCTCGAGTACTGTGTGTGTCAGCATTACCGATCCAGGGATGACACTTAAGCACAGAGACTTCGGTCCATTGAGATCGCGATCGCTACATCCCGGTTGCAAGTCCACCCTTGACTCACAATGGACATCATAGTTTTGTATAGTTGTCCCAATTGCAAATCCACTCTTGACTCGCAACTAGGCATGTTGTTTGTTTGATCCCAGTTGCAAGTCCATCCTTTACTCGCAACTTGGCTCGTAGTTTTGTAGTTGTGTCAGTTGCAAGTCCATCATCGACTCACAACTGGGCCTATAGTTTTGTTGTTGTCCCTGTTACAAGTCTATCATGTGACTCGCAACTGGGTCGTTTGTTTTGCCAGTTGTAAGTGCACCCTCGACTTGCAACTGGCATCGTAGTTTTGTGTAGTTGTCCCAGTTGCAAGTCCATCCTCAACTCGCAACTAGGACATAGTTTGTTTTCATCCCGTTTGCAAGTCCACCCTTGACTCGTAACTTGGGTCTTTTGTTGTTGTCCCAGTTGCAAGTCCAACCTCTGACTCACAACTGGTCCATTTATTTTAATCCCAGTTGCAAGTTCACTCTCGACTCACAACGGGTATAGTTTCGTGTACTTGTTCCAGTTGTAAGTCCAACCTCGACTCGCAACTGGGCCCGTAGTATTTTTCCTCCTGTTGCAAGTCCACTCTCGACTTCCAACAGGGACTATAGTTTATTTGTTAAAATTCTTTTTGTTTTTTCTTTATTTCCTTTCCTTTTTCTTTTTTATAATTCCTAAATCCTTTTCGAATTATGAATATTTTGGAAATTTGTGAACATATTCTTTTGAATTAGCGAACATTTTTTGAATCTGGGAACAAATTTTGAATATCGTGAATATTTTTCTACTCCATGAACATTTTTTGAATGCACAATCAATTGTTCATTATGAGTTTAAAATAATTTAGTGCATATTATAAAAATGTTCACCACCATATATTAAAAAAAAAGTTCATCGTATCTCACGAGAGGTTAAGTGTGTACTAAAAAATGTTCAGTGCATATTAAAGAAATGGTCATTGTGTATAATTAAAAAAGTTCATCATATACAAAAAAGCTCACTGTATATTAAAAATGTTCAATTTATACTAAAAAAGTTAGTGCATATTTAGAAAATGGTCATCATATGTTAAAGGATTGTTCACCGTATACAATTTTTGTATTTGTTAAAAAAATCTAATTTGAAAATATTTATGTAAATTCATGAATAATATTTTTGTGGAAAACGCAAAATATGATAAGAAAAAAAAACAAATCGTTGTTAGCCTATTACTCCCTCCGTTCCGAATTACTTGTCTTGAATTTGTCTAGATATAGGTGTATCTAGACTCATTTTAGTGCTAGATACATCCGTATCTAATCAAATCTAAGACAAGTAATTCGAAACGGAGGGAGTAGAAGCTAGCGATCAGAGACATACTTGTAAAAGTATGCTATCGGACGCATAAGCTACATCCAGCACGGCATCGCGTACGTTCATCCCCCATTCAGCAACGCCGCACCATTGCACATGCATTGTGCAGAGCTAGCGATCAGATATACGTTAAGGCCGGTCACACGGGCGGACATGCTGGACGAGCTGGTTTTTTGGGGGCCTTTGACAAATTAAATCAAACAAACAAGACAAACAATAAAAATAAATAAGATGACGCCGAAATCATACTTAGATGTGAGATAATATCTCACATCTATATGTACTCTTCCGTCTCAAATTTTTGTCTTAGATTTATCTAAATACATACAGATGTATTAAGTCATGTTTTAGTATCAGATACATTCGTATCTAGACGAATATAAAACGAGAATTTTGAAACGGAGGGAGTAATATAGACGGATCCTTTTTAAAAATCATGTCTATCCTGTTACTAAACGCTAGTAGGGGGCAGATGCTTTCCTTTTAAATTAAAAATAAAAACTGGCAACGAGATTTTTTTTTCCGCAAAAAAGACGAGATTTACCCAGCGTCCAGCCGTGTTTCGCTTCGGATTCCGTTCCGATCCATGACTCGGCCGGCCCGCTCGAACTCCACGTCTAGTTCACCCGTTGGGGCGGTCGGCCTCGGGGACCTGAACCGCGCGCTTCGCGTTGACATAAACGATCTTGCGTGCACCCTTGGAGGATCGACCGATCCATCGCGCGGAACGGTAGCGTGCGGCACACAAACATGTACTGGCCCGCCCTTAAACCCTCGCCGGCCAAGAAGAAGCCTCCGCCGGAGGCCATGGCGGCCTCCTCCGCCGGCTTCCGCGACCTGGAGGAGACCGACGACGGCTGGATCGTCCTGCCCCCGGCGCCGCCCACATCGGGCAAGCCTCCCAGGCCCCCGCCGCGCGCCACGGCGACGGACGCCGTCAACGCCTCCCCCGACGAAGCGTTCGACCCGACCCCGGACGTCATCGTCGGCCGGTACCTGCCACTGCGCCGCGCGCTGCGGTGCGACGGCCTGCCCCGGCAGATCCACGACGCCGACGTCTACGGCGCGCACCCCGGCTTCCTCGCCGCCGTGTACCCGCCGGCCAACGGTCGGTCCGAGTGGTTCTTCTTCGTGTGCCGGGCGCAATGCCAGGGCGGGCGGCGCAGGGCCGGCCCCGGCGCGTACCGCCTCGGCAGCGAGGCCAGGCTGCTCGGTGGCGCCGCCTACTGCCACGCCTTCCGCTACTACGAGGACGAGGCCGAGGTCGGCTCGGTCTCGACCAAGGAGACCGAGTGGCGCATGGACGAGTACGGCGACTGCCGCTCTGCCGCCGCCGCCTTCGACATGGTGGTCTGCAAGCTCTACCCGGCACGTGGCGGGATCTTCCATACGATGCTCGGCGTCCACGAGCCCGCCTCGCCCTCGCACCGTCCAGACATGAATAAGCCGCAGGTGCTCGTCCAGCTCTACCTCGACAGCCTCAGCCTGGGGGACCCGCGGCGGTGCAGAATGCATGCCACGGCCGACGTCTTCGCCGCACACCCGGCGGTGCTCACGGTGGCGTTCCCGGCGGCCAATGACCGGTGCGAGTGGTTCTTCGCCGTGCACCGGCGCCGGCGCGAGCTCGAGGAGAACGACGAGGACAAAGCGCGCCCGCGGAGGGCAGGGCCAGGGGCGTACGTGCTGGTGCGCGAAGGCCGCGCCGTGAACGGCAATGGCGGGGACATAGGATACCGCCGCGTGTTCTTGTACAGGGAAGACGACGCGACGGTGAGGCGGGTGTCGCGGACGGAGTGGTGGATGGAGGAGTACGGGTTCGGGGAGGACTTCCCGCACGGAGAGCTGCCCGCGGCGAAGGCGCGAACGCCCGAGGACGAAGAGCTGGTGGTGTACAAGCTGTACCTGAAAATGGTTGGTCACCGGCGGTAGAAAACGCTTCCTTCACCAGCAATTGATCTGCGGATTCTGTCATGCACGAATTAAGACTGAACCTGAATTCTGCCCTAAGCGTCCATGGTTCCCTTCCAGCAGGGAAACAATAAAGAGTGACATGTATATATATGCAAAAGAACGACAGTCATTTGGGGTTTGATGATATCGCCGACATAATTTGATTTATTTCCAACGAGTTTTACACAAAGATTTAACATTTACTGCAGAAATACTACTAGACAGCAACAAGCCCTGAACTTGCCAAACAGATCCACCTTCGTTATTTCATGACACGGGAACGATGCAACTCATGTAACACACTAACATGTCGATCACGACAACTCGCAAACAGAGCTAAGCAGTGACGGTGGTCTTCGAAGAAGAACCCGAGATCGCTCCAGCCTCCGTCAGCAGAGCAACCAGCTTCCCTCCCTTGTTCAGTGCAATAGTATCTGCCACAGAAGACATCGACATGTGAGTAACTGTCATAA
Source organism: Aegilops speltoides (assembly GCA_021437245.1). NCBI lineage: Eukaryota > Viridiplantae > Streptophyta > Magnoliopsida > Poales > Poaceae > Aegilops > Aegilops speltoides. The sequence continues at coordinate 422,511,755 of CM038142.1, read as the reverse complement.
AGTAATCCAATTGCAAGGAAGCAAGCTTGCACAATGGAATTTGCTGCTTGTTCATAGAACCATAATTACAATCATCAGTTTAACAAGGTTGTAGGGAGCAAATCAGCTCACCGTCACAGCCACCGATGTGTTTTCCATTGATGAAGACATTGGGAACAGTCCTCTGCCCAGTCCATTCAGCAAGAGCTGACTGAATCTCGGTTCCATCGCCTTCATAGAAGATAACATGGATTAGTTCAATAAGAGTTTCTCCCAAGACCTGTGCCGATCATCCCAATGCAGAGCCAATAGATGATGCAATTAGAACTTAGAACATGCTTGATGTTTTATCATGAGCGTAGATGAGTAGTAGCGCAATACGACTGGGAGCACAGTCTAAAGAAACATGTTTTGCTCATAGCATGTAAACACTAAAGAGTGACAAATCTGAGGATCTGATGATAGCACTTAGATTGCATAGTGATTCATAGTTGGGTCCTTGCGACCTCAATTGCTTCTTTATTGTCTAACCAATCATCAAAGGTTCTAAGAGATTCGAGATCACAGCCACATCATTACTTAGTGAGCTTACTGCTTACTTACAAAATCATTGTTCTAGAAATGGTGCTGCCATATTAAATTCTTTTCCAGGCCACAGCTTGTATGAAGCTCTTAAACCCAATAAGTATAGTATTTCAACAAAACAGCACACAGGGAAATCCAAATGCAGGGAAATAACCTGCATTAAGCTCTTAAACCCAACGTGTACACTGTTTCAACGGAGCAGTGCACAGGAACATCCGAATGCAGGACAGTCAAGGTTATTATTCATATATCTAAATTGTTGGGAGCTCATGGCCGTGAAACTTAAGTGCATACAGCCTACTCAAGTGAATTGAGTGAAATTTAAAGGGAAAAGTATACTTTTTGTCCCTCAATTATTTCGAAAGTATAGAAATGGTCCCTCAACTTCAAAACCAGCAAACCGTAGTCCCTCAATTTCTCAAACCAGATAATTTTAGTCCCTCAAATTTTCAAACCAGATAATTTTAGCCCCTCTGTGCTGCTTTTGTGTGGTTTTGACCGGGTCTACGTCCACGTGGCGATCCCAGGTGGATCTTCTGGTTGCTTATCATTTGAACTTGGCTAGGCATTTCATCAAGCAGTTGATGCGCGTCCAGTAGCAGAAGGGCGTGGGCATGGAGGCCTCTGGCGAGGTGGCTCTAGTCCTTGGAGACCTCCGTAAGGCCGCTCCGGCGCTTCCCGCAGCGCGCCGCCCACGGGGTTGACGTGAAGGCTGCCGCCGCATGTGTCCGGCCCGCTGGCCGCACGCACAGCTCCGCCCTGGCCTTGTTGTTGTACGAGCTCGCATGTATGCTGAGGCTGCTGTCACGTGCGTGTGCGCCTGCTGGCTGCACGCAAAACTTCGTCCCAACCCTGCTGGCCTCGCCATGCCTCGGCATCCTGCACCTTCTCTGCATCAGGAACCCGGCCTACAGCCATCCCGTCGGCCCGCACCGTCGTGCACGTTCGCTGCCGCCACCCGCGAGTTCATGAGTTCCGTCATCACAACGCCCAGCAATCACGGGTGACCACATCGTCGCCCTCTCACACCGAGCGCATCACGCAAATCACGCACACAGACAAGAGCAGCAACGTCAACCCAGCACGGAGGACGCACACTCAGCGCGAACGGTAGCACACACACACAGCACAAATCCTAGAGCTACTCAATGCGCAGCAGCCCATCAACTCCTGGTGGAGCGCGTCGCGTGCAAGTTCCTCCGACGGCCGTGCGCGCGTTCAGCCACAAGGAGCGTTGAGCGCAAGAGCTCAAGCAAGAAATAGAGCCGTGGCGGCAGCCGGCCGGAGCGGGCGAGGGAGTGCATGCTGCCGCGTGCCGCCTCCGGAGCCAGGCTTGGTCATCGGCGAGCTTCAGAGCACCGGCATCCAGGGTGCCGACACACGAACCGTGTGCTGTTTGAGGTTGAAGATGCTCATTACAGTGGGGTCCATAGGTAAGTCAGAGGGATAAATAACAGGAATTAAAATTTAAAAAATGGGTAGAGGTGGTGGGGCCCACACTTTGCCAATCCAAGTCAAAAACCGCTCAAAGATCGGCAGAAAACCACCCCAAATTGCACGAGGGACTAAACTTATCCGGTTTAAAAAGTTAAGGGACTAAGTTTTGCTGGTTTTGAAGTTGAGGGACCATTTGTATACTTTTGAAATAATCAAGGGACGAAAAATATACTTTTCCCAAATTTAAATAACCAAAAGACAGGGCAAGTCTACTTACTTTCAGTGTCCAACTCGATGGCCTTGAAACTTGCTCCCAGCTGCGTGAACAACTTCTTCACTTGTACGCAGAAAGGGCAGTAAGACTTGCTGCAGATAGCCCAAAGAAATCAAGGAAACGGAGTTAGCGTCAACAGGGGCATGTAGAATTGGGCATCAAACATGTGGTTACAAATACAGTACTACATACTACTCCCTCCGTCCGGAAATACTCGTCGGAGAATGGGACGCAACATAAAAGTTGAACCAAAACCACGACACTTAATTTACTTTGAAACGGATGGAGTAGTAGTTAAGCTCATCATCATCGGAACAGGTACAAACAGTAGTAGTTGGACCAAATATTGAAGACGCAAGATAAACCTAGCTAGTAGATCCATGGAAACATCCCCGTAATCCCCTAACAACTTTTGAATCCCTTGCAGGAGGATCCTTAATTTCACGGCCGTAGCGCATCCAGAGTTGAAACAAGCCAATAGGATTTGGGCACAGATTCAAAACTTTCTTCTAATTAAATATTTCAGTCAGCTTTCTTCCTCCACCGGGAAAGAATTAAAAAAGAACAGGGAATAAAAAACAGCAACGAATATGCTCTGCTCATAGGGATGGCGGAAAGAAGACGAAGGATAAGATGCGGAAATAGTGTGGGATCTATTCTCCATCATCCGCAGCCCCTTCTCAGTTCTTATCACAGACTAAAATTTGCAAGGCGAGTTCAGCGGCGTCTGTTCATGGCAGGGGCGATCGGTGAGAGAGATGTGGAGAGGGGAGAGGGGTGAGAGACACAGACCTGAAGACGACGACGGGAGCGGAGGCGACGATCTCCTTGGCCTTGGCGAGCGCCATAGCTCTGGACTCTGGGGTGGAAGAGGAGGAGGAGGAGGAAAAAGCGGTACCCATCTCGGCCACGGGCGCCTTGTATTTATACAGCCGGAGGGCAGGTGAGCGGCGGGCGGCGAGGGCGCTGTGCTGGTGGGGCGGGGCGGGGCTGGGCTCGCGTAATCAGTGAGGCGTCTCCAGCCGACGACCGCGTGGGCGTGGCAAGTCTGGCACGTTCCACTCACGTCTCCCGTGTGGAGACTCTCTTCTCTTTCTCTTCTCTTGCTCCGTTTCGTTTCTGTACCCGGGGAGGCGGCTAAATACGCGGTCAGGCCTCAGATCACGAATGCGTATTTAGGAGTACGTACTTGTTGCTGTACGGCGAGGAGACTTGCCAATTTCACACGGAACGGAAGGCTCTAAATGTAGAAGGCGACCTCACCGGAGACGTGACGGCGACCACTGCGAATCCACCGCCTTCACACCATGGACCCACGCCCACGCATAATGACCTT